>JAIOJX010000026.1:222170005-224570005 GCA_022376925.1 Tragulus kanchil | reverse complement strand
GGTGTGCCACTCATGAAGTGGGTTATGTTATAGGAAATTTAACCTAAATTTAGGTAAATTTGCTTTTTATAATTGTCAATAGTTACACTTACTTCTCTGTATGGAGTCATTATCTTTATTGTACTGGACACTAAGCATGTCTGAACTTTGACTTTGAGAAGATACTATTTCTGTCTTCCAAAGAAATCCTCTGTGTGAATATTACTGAAAAGAATCATCAGGGCCTCACTCACGAAGCATGCAGAAACACAGGACATTCCTAGGCTATCTTGAATTCTGAAGAACTTTCTGGTAAATATGAAGCCATTCTTATTAGTCTGATCTATAAAGGTTAGTAATAAAATATATTCAATTGTTCTATATGACATTTAACTAAGACTCTACTCAATAAAATTCCAAGGAACCTAATGAAGACAGCCTGAACTGTTGACTAAAATATGCTGTCCTAGATACCAGACTTGCTGCACAAGTCAGGTTTTAACTTAGAAAGCCTGGTGTCTTACTCTGTAAGTTTTAGCACTGACCTTTCCATTTGGCTCGAGGTATAGTCCAGGCACAGCAGAAGCATTAGTGATCATACAGATTCTGTCTTGGTCTGCAAGGAACAAGTTTCAAGCAATCATCCATAACTAGTGTGACCAGTGATTCTAGGCTGCATGCCTGCCAGGGCCATTGCAATGTAATTGATCACTTCAGTTAAAGTCAGGGATAAATTTTGCACCATGATTTCTAATTTGTTGACACATTGTACAGATAAATGCCTCCAAGGATCTTATAAATAATAATAAACAGTTAGTCCTCTGGGAAGTAGCCCCAAGCAACCAAGATTGTTTTATTTTGAAAAGATATCCATAGTTACATATGAGCTGTATGACCTACTGTTAGCATTTCAGAAAATACCTGAAGGTCTCATACATCTATTCCTAAGCTATATCAATGTGATTTGGGGAGAAGGGTGAGTTGTTTCATTGTTTCCAGATAAGAAGTACAAAGCCAGAGAGATATAATGTCCCTAAAACAAAATTATTTTGCAAAATTTTGGGGTTCTGCAAGATTGAGAATGTCTGCAATGTAGACACCCTAAAAACTAATAAACTTTATGTTTCCAAGTTTAGTAAGAATAATTAATATAATTCTTGTTTCAAATGGATTGTCTGGGGTACCAACAAAATGGCATCTGTCTGCCCAACAGAATGAGTGGCTGAAAGTTCTAGAATGAAGGTGAACAAGACATCCAAAGACCTCATGAATTGTTCTGTGTTGGAGGTGGAGTTGCTGGGGGCCTCTCCTTTGTTCCAATATATGTACAAGTAAAACTTAAGAAAATGGCAGTAAAATATTGGTTGGTGTTTTCTGTCAGAGACTAGTAGATCTAGTAAATTTTACTATGCATATTAATAATATTCTTTATTTAAAAAATTTTGCACTGCATTTTAACATTAAAAAATATTTGCAACAATTTAAGAGAGTCACATTAGAAGAGATGCTCTTAATAAAGAAGGGGTGATTCTAAAAAACAAGTAAACTTTACATACCTCCCTGTCAGTGTCTGAGGTGGTGCCTACTCAGGTGATGAGGTTATTACTGTTATCTCTCTCTACCGCCTCAACACAAGTGTGTGTTACTGTAGTAGTTAGTTAAAGTTTCATCTATTCTCCAATTGCATCCAATACACAACCAGACTTTCTCCTAGAAGGATTAGGCGAATCTGAAAATAAATCAATGGAACATATTCAAACTGAAATGCAAGGCGAAAAATTAAAAATGCATAAAAGAGCATTCAAGAGCTTTGGGGGCAATATCAAGCTAACATTTGCATGACTGATATCACAGAAAAAGGATAGAATAAATACTGAAGAAATAATGCCCAAGAATTCCTGATATTAATGACTGATACCAAGCACAGAACTAAAAGTCTTACAGAAAACCAAGATCTGAAGCCACTTAAAGAATATTTATTTATTTAAAAAAATGAATAGGGCTTCCCCTGGTGGTCCAGTGGATAAGGACACCGCCTTGCAGTGCAAGGGGCGCTGGTTCGATCTCTGGCCTGGGAAGATCCCACGTGCCGCGTAGCGGCTGGACTGATGTGTCCAATTGCCGAGCCGGTGCTCTGCAGCGACAGACGCCACTGCGATGGGAGGCCCACGGGAGCCAAAGAGCAAAGATGGATGAAAATAGAGAAATGAAAGACCAATAGAAGTGGCCCGCTCGCTCCCCTCCCTCCCCAACCCGACCCCCGCCCAGAATAAATAAATAAATAAATAAATAAATCTTTAAAAAAAAATGAATAATCTCATTAAAAATCAAGAATTGTGTGGGAATTTTATTTTTCCCTTGTTCCATTCTTGTTCCTCTGCAGCTACTTGATAGTCACTATTTCACCTGTCTTATGTGTATGGAAGATCCTCACTTGCAGAGGTGGTATATAATTGATCTGAATTTACTTGGTGAATTTACTCAGAATTCGTTTGGTGTAGCCCTTTCCCAGTGTTTGTATCAACAGAAACTGCTTGACATGTCAACTGCCTGAGGCTGTGATCACATTTGTGATAAATATGTCTAAAAAGCCTTTTTAAAAGTCCAAAACAGGGCTTCCCTAGTGGTCCAGTGGGTAAGGGCACCGCCTTGCAGTGCAAGGGGCGCCGGTTCGATCCCTGGCCTGGGAGGATCCCACGTGCCGCGGAGCGGCTGGACTGATGTGTCCAATTATCGAGCCGGAGCTCTGGAGCGCATGCGCCCAGAGTCAGCACTCAGCAACGACAGACGCCACCGCGATGGGAGGCCCACAGGAGCCAAGGAACAAAGACGGATGAAAACAGACAAATGAAAGACCAATAGAAGTGGCCCGCCTGCTCCCCTCCCTCCCCAACCCGACCCCGGCCCAAAAATAAATAAATAAATAAATCTTTAAAAAAAAAAAAAATGTCCAAAACAGGCAAAAGTAGAGCTGTTGAATGGATCCTCATAGAGATCTTTGAAGAGCTCTGATATGTCCCTGAGAATTTATAAGTCCACACACATGCACAGAATGGTGCTTATACTCAGAGTTTGTGCATGCTCATATACGACTTAAGATCTTAAGATCTGCATAAACAAAAAAGTGAAGAGGGAAGAAGCATATGTATACCTATAGCTAGCTGATTCGTGTTGATGTTTGGCAGTAAACAACAAAACCTGTAAAGCTTATCTTTCAATTGAAAAAAAGTGAAGAACAAGAGAATGTTGTAAACTATTTTCTTGATATTGAAAGCAGAACACATACAGAACACCTTAGCAAAGACTGGATAACTTTTCAGTACAACGCACTTAAGGAAATCTCTGTTCAATCGTTAGCTGATCATTAAGCTAGCTAAGCAGAGAATTCAGTAAGTACACATGAAGGTGAAGGGAGACTTTACAGAATTAGTTTAGAGAAGTAACTGTTCTTATTTAGACCATACAAATAGGACTCTGTGAAGCTGGCAAACCTTTAGAGCATGAGAAAACGACAACTACTGTCTTCATAATTTATTTTAATTTATTTTAATTAAGCTGCTTCAAAATAGAAGGAATAGCACCAGAAATGGTTTTGAATGTGTATTTACCTGGAGCTTAAGAGAATCAATCAGGCTGGAAAGGGGTGGCAGGTAACCAGTATCAAAAACAGCCTTCGAACAGAAAACACACTGTATTTCAATTTTGCATTTATGTGAGATGACCTAGAAGAACTGATGGAGATGGGGGAAAAAAATCACCAATACTCCAAATATCTTATCACTGCCAGTTAATAGTATTCTGTAGAAACAGTTCTGTTAAAATAGTTTCTCTTTAGAGCCTCATGAATATGCTCTAGTATCTGGTTGGCAATTTAGAGAATAGACTGTTTTCATAAAGAACTTATCTGCTGTACTGGGATGTACCAAGTTAACTAGTCTAAGTTTTATTCAGATACTAAAAGTTTTATATCTGTGTCTTGGAATTTGTGTCCTGACTCTCAAGTATTAATGGAGGGAATAATCATGAGAGTAAAAAATATTTGTATCCTGGGGAAAATACATACGCACTCTCCCAGAACTGAGTTACTCAAGTCAGTCTTTTTCCTATGTCATAGCAGCTCTAAGTTACAAATTAATGAAAAACACTATTTTTTGAAAGTTATCAACATTTGAGAAAAAAATTGGAGGGCAGTTTTTAGACGAACTCCACCTGTTTAGCTTAGTTTACCTACAGGGAACTCAACAAAGTGAAAATGTGCAACATTGTGATTAAACTATGGAGAGAATTGTCTTTAAATATTATTTTTAATTATAACGGTCCTTGTGAACTTAATATGAGAGGCAGCTGAAAAGGCGTATAACTGTTAGTTTGGTATAGCAATGCGAGTTTTAAGTATAAGTGACTGGCTATGATTTAATGGTCTAAAAAGGCCACATATATAAACCAAATGTTTAATTTCAAATACTGAACATAAAAGCATTTTCTTTTTCTTCTGACAGTTAAACTGCTTTTAACATAGTCTGGAAATTGGTTTACAGATTTTTCTTATAGCCAAAGACATGAGAAGAGAGATTCTGACCATCTGGCTGCCTCGAGCTATAGCCCTTGGCCTGCCATAGATGATTAAAAAGGTTTTAGGGGGAAAGAGTCAAGACTTATTGGGAGTATGATTTTAAGTGAGTGTGGTTTGGAACAATTTAAATGGGGAGAGACCTACATTCTTGAAAACCTTGACTTGTTTTCACTTTTTCCTTCGTTCCAGCTGGCTAGAACCTCTACTTTCTCCAAATCAGGTGCCTGTCTAGATAGAAGCCAATATTTTTAGAATTAAATGGAAATAACACTTGTTATTTCATATTTTCAAATGTCAAATCTCCACAGAAAGGCAAGGGCAATTGAAGCCAAAAAATGTGCATAAGTTGGCTTGAAATTGCTAGGAGGAGTTAAAGGAACAGATACGTTGTTGTAAATCATATGGCAGAAGTGCCACATCCTACCCGAGTCACATGTGTTTTTCTTTAAAACAGAGGACACTCCTATTATGCAGAGAGTACTTCCCTGCAGCTATTCAAGTCCATTTAGTGTTCAACCACTGGCAGAAGTGAGAGTCTTTGAAGGCTTAAGTATATTCATACATTCATAACTATGATACATTCATTAGCAATTACTGAACCAAAGGAATCTCTGCATTTAAAAAAATTTAAAAGGAGCCTCATGAATAGCAACTTAAAGTTTGTTTGCTTTTTTTGAATCCAATGTTTATTGCTTGTATATTACATGCAAACCCTTTATACAGTATGGAGCCCTGGGTTCAAATCAAATCACCTGGGTTCCTAGTTTACTTTCTGTCTGATCTTGAATAAATTATTTAAATCTCATTTTCTCAATCTGTAAAATTGAAAATTAACAATACATAATTTATGAAATAATTTATCTAAAAATTTTACGAGAGAATTGAGCATACCACACTAAAAACCACTCGTGTTACAGAGTAAGCAGTCAACAAAATTACTTGGTGAAGTTTATCTATCACTAATATCATCACATTGATCTTTGTGACAGCCCTATGAGTAGATGATCTTATCGACAATTTGAATATGACAAATCAAGAATCTGTAATGCCAAGCTGTAACATATTCTCCAGTTTTACTCAGAGACCTAAAGTAGTAGAGCAGGTGAGCTGGTATTGCAAGTCAGGTCTTTCCTGGCACCAAGTTAACAACTTCATTCAACACAAATATATGGTGAATCAGGTATGTGTTGGGTCCTGTGGTTGAATCCAGTCAGTCAAAGATAAATAAGATATGATGCATCAATTAAAGAGATTGTAACCTTCACAGATAGTCATATGTGAAAATCAATCATTTAAATAAAATACATTAAGTGCTTTATAGAAAGAATAGGGTAAGGTGCTGCCTCACTGTAGCAGTGTCGCCATTGTCCGTAAGAAATGGCAGGATATTCAGCCTTTCAAGCAGACTTACATAAACAGAATTTATTTCTTCTTAGGTATACTTTTTAGAAATTGAGATCACTAAAAGCAAAATCTAGTAAAACTTTTTTTGAATTCTGATACTGAAACCTATCCATGTGAACAGTGCTCATTCCAAACAAAAAATTTTTTTAAAAGATAAAAGAGGACACTCCTATTATGCAGAGAGTACTTCCCTGCAGCTATTCAAGTCCATTTAGTGTTCAACCACTGGCAGAAGTGAGAGTCTTTGAAGGCTTAAGTATATTCATACATTCATAACTATGATACATTCATTAGCAATTACTGAACCAAAGGAATCTCTGCATTTAAAAAAATTTAAAAGGAGCCTCATGAATAGCAACTTAAAGTTTGTTTGCTTTTTTTGAATCCAATGTTTATTGCTTGTATATTACATGCAAACCCTTTATACAGTATGGAGCCCTGGGTTCAAATCAAATCACCTGGGTTCCTAGTTTACTTTCTGTCTGATCTTGAATAAATTATTTAAATCTCATTTTCTCAATCTGTAAAATTGAAAATTAACAATACATAATTTATGAAATAATTTATCTAAAAATTTTACGAGAGAATTGAGCATACCACACTAAAAACCACTCGTGTTACAGAGTAAGCAGTCAACAAAATTACTTGGTGAAGTTTATCTATCACTAATATCATCACATTGATCTTTGTGACAGCCCTATGAGTAGATGATCTTATCGACAATTTGAATATGACAAATCAAGAATCTGTAATGCCAAGCTGTAACATATTCTCCAGTTTTACTCAGAGACCTAAAGTAGTAGAGCAGGTGAGCTGGTATTGCAAGTCAGGTCTTTCCTGGCACCAAGTTAACAACTTCATTCAACACAAATATATGGTGAATCAGGTATGTGTTGGGTCCTGTGGTTGAATCCAGTCAGTCAAAGATAAATAAGATATGATGCATCAATTAAAGAGATTGTAACCTTCACAGATAGTCATATGTGAAAATCAATCATTTAAATAAAATACATTAAGTGCTTTATAGAAAGAATAGGGTAAGGTGCTGCCTCACTGTAGCAGTGTGCGCCATTGTCCGTAAGAAATGGCAGGATATTCAGCCTTCTCAAGCAGACTTACATAAACAGAATTTATTTCTTCTTAGGTATACTTTTTTAGAAATTGAGATCACTAAAAGCAAAATCCAGTAAAACTTATAATTTTTTTTAATTGGAAATATCTGATACTGAAACCTATCCATGTGAACAGTGCTCATTCCATTCTTCAAAATATGTGATTAAACATAAAATCAGTATCATACTTTCAACTATGTTTCAGAAATTTAATTCAACGATACCTTAAATACAGCTATTTACAAGAGGAATAATTAAGGCACCACTAGAGTTTGATTTTCTAATTTTAATTAGTTTAAGATTTTCAAGGAAAAATCATAATACAGGAAAAAATTGAGATTATTTAAAATATATATGTGTTGCTTTTTGCAATTAGAATTTTGCAACAAATGATTGCTGGATATCAGTATTGATAAGTTTTCTTACTTTTCTCTACATTGTATTCTTACGATGTTATACTTTCCTTAACTGCAGTTTAAAACATCTCTACAGTCTTTATTTAAAGTTCTTCCAAACAACAATTATTTATCCTTTTGAATCTGAGCCATTGTGGCATCAGCTATTTGAGGCTCTTTAGGATCAGGGCACTTGGCATATTCTTCTCCCAACATAGTAACAAATAATTAAAATCACAAGAAACATTTATCCATTCATTGTCTGAAGGAAGTACAGTGGACAGATTCAAACAGGCCCAAATGCTCATAGAACACCCTGTTGATTTTCCATGAAATATATTTTGTTTTCAAGAAGACTGATACTATGATATACCAAATACAAATGAAATGTGACTAATTTAAAGAGTTAGACCTGGGTTTAAAAGAAGAAGAAAGTTGATTATTGTTGCTCACAAAAGTACTATCCATAAGTCATAATTTCCTTTTGTGTAATTTTTAAAATCTTTTACTTATCTATTATCTAACAAAGTTTGTAGCAAAACAGAAGTAACTCTCTCTAAGCCCCAGGAAAAAAAACCCCTTTGCTTCAACTTGATGAAACAAAGTTTATGTCTAAAATTTCAACATTAAAATGGTCTGGGCAGTTTTATAAATTAGAGAAGAGTATTACCAATTTAGAAGTGCTCAAAGGTGAATGGAAACCAATCTAGTTAATATGCAATTAATATTCTTTTGATAATGTTAGGCCTTCTTTGAGATTTGACTTCTGTGTTTCAAATTGAAGGCATCATTTAAACAATGCTGTAAATTCTGATTTACTAGCCCAAGGAAAATATGTATATTAAGGTAGAAAATTACATAGCATCATAATCTTGCTTTGCATTTTCTAACAATGTTCTGGTACAGTTCAATTTCACCTTATTATTATGAAAAATATGAAATATATAGAAAAATGAAGCATCTTATACCAAACACAAGTGCATCATATTCATTACTTAGATTAAAAATTACTTTACATCGTGTCTTATTGCTTTATCTATTTGTTAAAACTTGTATATATATATATTTCTGAACAATGTGATCATTATAATTTAATAATGTATCCCACCTAAAAATAATAGTATTTTTCTAATACCTTAACATACAGTCCATATTCAAAATTCCCCAAGTGCCTATCAGTGCAACTTTTATAGCTAATTTATTTTCTACCATAGTTCAAAATGTTTCACACATTACATTTGTGGTTATGTCTTTTCAATCTTTTTAAAATTTATTTTAGACCCTTATCTTTTATTCTCTAATGATATACATTTTAAGACAGTCTGTTTCTTTTAGAGTTTAATCCTCCTCAAACTCTGTACAACCTCTAAACTGGAAATTAACTCCAAAGGCTTGATCTGATTCAGATGAACTATTTTATTGGTAACAAAATGGTGCTAGTAATGCCAAGCACTTTTTTTATACCAAATACAAATGAAATGTGACTAATTTAAAGAGTTAGACCTGGGTTTAAAAGAAGAAGAAAGTTGATTATTGTTGCTCACAAAAGTACTATCCATAAGTCATAATTTCCTTTTGTGTAATTTTTAAAATCTTTTACTTATCTATTATCTAACAAAGTTTGTAGCAAAACAGAAGTAACTCTCTCTAAGCCCCAGGAAAAAAACCCCCTTTGCTTCAACTTGATGAAACAAAGTTTATGTCTAAAATTTCAACATTAAAATGGTCTGGGCAGTTTTATAAATTAGAGAAGAGTATTACCAATTTAGAAGTGCTCAAAGGTGAATGGAAACCAATCTAGTTAATATGCAATTAATATTCTTTTGATAATGTTAGGCCTTCTTTGAGATTTGACTTCTGTGTTTCAAATTGAAGGCATCATTTAAACAATGCTGTAAATTCTGATTTACTAGCCCAAGGAAAATATGTATATTAAGGTAGAAAATTACATAGCATCATAATCTTGCTTTGCATTTTCTAACAATGTTCTGGTACAGTTCAATTTCACCTTATTATTATGAAAAATATGAAATATATAGAAAAATGAAGCATCTTATACCAAACACAAGTGCATCATATTCATTACTTAGATTAAAAATTACTTTACATCGTGTCTTATTGCTTTATCTATTTGTTAAAACTTGTATATATATATATTTCTGAACAATGTGATCATTATAATTTAATAATGTATCCCACCTAAAAATAATAGTATTTTTCTAATACCTTAACATACAGTCCATATTCAAAATTCCCCAAGTGCCTATCAGTGCAACTTTTATAGCTAATTTATTTTCTACCATAGTTCAAAATGTTTCACACATTACATTTGTGGTTATGTCTTTTCAATCTTTTTAAAATTTATTTTAGACCCTTATCTTTTATTCTCTAATGATATACATTTTAAGACAGTCTGTTTCTTTTAGAGTTTAATCCTCCCTCAAACTCTGTACAACCTCTAAACTGGAAATTAACTCCAAAGGCTTGATCTGATTCAGATGAACTATTTTATTGGTAACAAAATGGTGCTAGTAATGCCAAGCACTGTATGTTTGTATCCCATTCATTTTCACACAGTGTCAGGCAGTCCTAAAATAAGTGATGCTAATTTTCACTTTCTTTTTTCAGAATGTAACACATCATGTTTCCCTATTGTAAAGATGCTTTCTCTGGTATAATTAGCAAGAAATCTGTAAGATACTTTTGCCACTAAAAATACCTTATCCTCAATAATCCTTCACTCACTTTTTTTGCATGCACTGATGATCATTCACTAAATCATCAATTCAATAAAAAGTTATTCACTAATTATATCATTATTTTTATACTTTTGGCTGCTCCTCTTTATAAAAGAATATTTGATTCTCAACAGTAGATGTATTATAGTTGGATTAAAGGGCAGCATTTATGTTTTATTCTGCCTCTTTAATCAGAAAACAGAGTTACAGTAACACTGGGGGCAAATAAACTTTTCTTTATGCTGCTTTTCCTTTATCAATGTCAACATGTTTATCAATGTCAACCTGGACTCAGATTTTTATTAATTGAATATTTTAGAATCTTTTCTAGTTATTATTCATTTTGATGTTTAAATTGTGGTAACTTATTTTATATAGATGAAAATGAATATTATATGAAAATAAAGAAGACATTTGTAAAAAAGTAAATGAATACCTTTGGTTTATGAGTAAGAGACATGGGTTCTATCCATAGGTTGGGAAAAATCCCCTGGAGAAGCCAGGCAGGCTATAATCCCTGGAGAAGCCAGGCAGGAAATCATTATAATTTAATAATGTATCCCACCTAAAAATAATAGTATTTTTCTAATACCTTAACATACAGTCCATATTCAAAATTCCCCAAGTGCCTATCAGTGCAACTTTTATAGCTAATTTATTTTCTACCATAGTTCAAAATGTTTCACACATTACATTTGTGGTTATGTCTTTTCAATCTTTTTAAAATTTATTTTAGACCCTTATCTTTTATTCTCTAATGATATACATTTTAAGACAGTCTGTTTCTTTTAGAGTTTAATCCTCCCTCAAACTCTGTACAACCTCTAAACTGGAAATTAACTCCAAAGGCTTGATCTGATTCAGATGAACTATTTTATTGGTAACAAAATGGTGCTAGTAATGCCAAGCACTGTATGTTTGTATCCCATTCATTTTCACACAGTGTCAGGCAGTCCTAAAATAAGTGATGCTAATTTTCACTTTCTTTTTTCAGAATGTAACACATCATGTTTCCCTATTGTAAAGATGCTTTCTCTGGTATAATTAGCAAGAAATCTGTAAGATACTTTTGCCACTAAAAATACCTTATCCTCAATAATCCTTCACTCACTTTTTTTGCATGCACTGATGATCATTCACTAAATCATCAATTCAATAAAAAGTTATTCACTAATTATATCATTATTTTTATACTTTTGGCTGCTCCTCTTTATAAAAGAATATTTGATTCTCAACAGTAGATGTATTATAGTTGGATTAAAGGGCAGCATTTATGTTTTATTCTGCCTCTTTAATCAGAAAACAGAGTTACAGTAACACTGGGGGCAAATAAACTTTTCTTTATGCTGCTTTTCCTTTATCAATGTCAACATGTTTATCAATGTCAACCTGGACTCAGATTTTTATTAATTGAATATTTTAGAATCTTTTCTAGTTATTATTCATTTTGATGTTTAAATTGTGGTAACTTATTTTATATAGATGAAAATGAATATTATATGAAAATAAAGAAGACATTTGTAAAAAAGTAAATGAATACCTTTGGTTTATGAGTAAGAGACATGGGTTCTATCCATAGGTTGGGAAAAATCCCCTGGAGAAGCCAGGCAGGCTATAATCCCTGGGGTGGCAAAGGATTGGACATGACTTAGCGAATGAACATACTTGCAGGCACGCACACATAATGATATCATATATTTAAAGATAAAAATGCAAAAATTATAGCTACAATGCAGGTTCTGAAATAATATATTATCATAGCATCCCCCAAAATAGTTAGTTCAGTCATTTTAGAAGTGGTCATCTTACACAGTTCTGTTGTATCTTGGTGCCTTGTTCAACTGACATTGATAAATTTTAAGGACCAGTCAGAGAATCAAGGAAGGAATCTGCAAGTAGATATTATTGCTAGAAGGTAAAAGACACTAAGGATATCATATAATGAGGGGAATTTAAGCTCAGCATTTAGAACACGACAATCAGCACTTCAGATATTGGAATTTGAGTAGGTATCATGGCACTTAACAATAACAAGCAAAGGATAAGCAGTCTGCCTGACAGGGATTATAATACCTGGATCCATTTAGAAACTGGATTTGACAACTGAATTTTGACAGCTACGTAGAGTGCCAACTGATGTTAAGGAAATCTGTCTTATGGTCGCCCAAGCCACCAGAATGAATTCAGTATGACTTCAATTCATCAAGAGAATATCACAAACTTGATGATTCCCTAGGCTCTTGTGGACAACAGCACTAGCAAGCTACTAACAGACAGAAATGGAATCTAATTAATGAAATCAGATTATAAAACAGATCTAAGGTTTTGGAATAGAATGAATATCCTTTCATTCTAAAAAGAAAAAAAATCAAAGCTAGCTACCTTCAAGAAATGTCTTGATGTGAATCAATGTCTTGATTGAACTGGAATTCTTAAATCCTGTACAGATAAAGGTTTAGTCTGATGGGTCCTGATGTGTGATGGTCAAATCATGAATTGAGGGAAAGCATGCTGAGGCCAAGAAGAAATAGGATTTGATAGCTGCAGAACAAATAGATTTCAGATGCTTTCAATTTCAACTAAAACTGATTTTAACTTTAAAACTGAATAAATGCAATAGAAGAATGCATTTTAAATGACTGGAGAGGTTCCAAATTTTAAAATGTAAGTTAAACCCTGCACTTACATTTAGGTTACTGCAATGTTTAACAAGTAGAGAATCATATGGAATAATTTTTAGAGTAGTGATTTTTAAAAATGTATATCAAGTCCTGCACTTAAATTTAGGTTATTGCCAGATTTAACAAATAGGAGAGTAACTTACAGAATGAGTCTTAAGAGTAATGATTTAGATACATGTATCATATTTTTATAAATCTCTCTCATCCCATGTCACTGAGATATTTAATGTTTAAAAATTTGCATAGTTTCTTGAATGAAATTTCATCTTTAGATTTCCTTTTATCCATATATCTATTCCAAGTGCACCATTCTTGTGCCATATAAATATTTGCTTTGCCTTCTTATAGAAATGTGTTGATATTTTCCCTGAGATGAATTCCAAAATGGATATCAATTGAAGTTTTATTTTTTGGTCATTATATAATTCTCATGTTTTTAGAGGGAAAAGATAGTCCAACTAATCACTCTGGGGCACCTTTATATTTGAGGCTAGATTATGGAACACCATTTTTCCTAATTAAACTTTCAATATATGAAAGCATTTCTATGAAACGTAAAGAAAAGCAGAAATTCTTCACAAAATTGAATAAATATGCATTATTATTTAGTGTGAAACATTAAGCACTTGATTATATATGTCAGCTTTACACCATCATTTTAGTAGCACATTGTTTTAATTAGTTTAACTGAATTCTGTTCATTGAAAAATGTTGTGGCAGATTATCTGGTGGCAGTTCATTTTTCCTGATTATATTTTTAATAATATTTTATTGATTACACCGAATACAGTTTTATCTCTGTGATAATAGACCTCACGGAAATAAACCTTTCATAAATACACTGAAAATATTACTTTTGCTAGCTTTTAAAGATCAATATTCTATTTGTTTTAAAGTTTTCAAAAACTTTTACTTCTTAAAAGTTAAAAATATGTTATCCATACTCAGTGATCAAAAAAAATGTTAAAATTGGGAGGAATGGCATGTCTGTTAAGATTTAGAATAATCAAATTTATCTTTTTATAGTTTACCTTGATGCCTTGTACGATGTTTTAATTCAAGACTTAGAAATGTGTTCCAGCCTGTGAACTGAATATGCCCTGAAAAACAGAGCCATTTTTCTCCTAGCCTAAGTTAGTTTCTCAGTGATGACTCATTTTGAAAATATTTCAGATATAAATTCTGCTTCTTGAAGATCTAGTTTTGGATTAATAGAATGATTGTCCTTGAAATGCAAAATCTTGTAAGAATATTATTAATTATTAATATTTTACTGTGTATTATGTGAATTAGAATTGTGTTAATTATTTGTTTTTGTTTTTTTTTTAAGATTATGGGACTGGATAATATTTATTGATGTTTGGTGTTTGCTCTCTCTCATTAACATGTCCCTTCTGTATTGTCTTCTGTCCTCTCAGTTTTGAACAATTCTATCTGTACAGGCAAACTATGTGGTAGAACATAAATTTTCCTCTTGGGTAACACAGCACGTGAAATTTTATGAAAAATAACGTTTATATTTTAATTCCTTCCTATGAATAATCTCTAATATTTATGAAGATTATTTATTTTTACATATTGTATGGCAAACAAGAAAAGTTACATCTTTGAAAATATGGTCTTTGAGCTCTCTCTATTCAGGCTCAACAATTTATATAGACCATGGTCATATCATATTCAGGTTCTTAAAATGTTAAATCAGTCTACTCCAAGTTAGTTTATTTAACAGAGTAAATTGGCTACTTTCAATTTCTAGTATAAACTATATCATATAGAACATCTTATGTTTACCGTCTGATTCTCTATCCGTAACAAAAAATCATTCTTTGACCTATAAGGACGAACTACTATTTTAGTAATTTTTATAGGCAAGACTCTATATGTGCAGTCTCCAAACTAAAACAGAAAAAATATCCTTTGATTTTTTATAAATTTGATTTTTATTCCAACAATTAGAAAGATGTTTCAATTCTTTTTTTTAATTATTTTTAGGGTTTTTCTTTTAATTTTTACAGTAGGGATAATGATGTCTCTCTCACAAAGGATTTATTCCCAAATGTTCTATGAGAAGCACTTCTGCAGTGACCCCAACCCTGCTGCAGGTCACCATCGACACCCGCCACTGTGGGAGATGTCAGTTTACTCAGAGGTGAGTCTGGCTCAATCTCATGCAGGATTGCTATTCCCCTCTCCTGGATCTCAGTGTGCATCGAGTTTCCAGTCCTACTCAGTGGCTCTATGATTCGGTTAATGGTAACCTCCTTCAAAGGGAATTGAGTGCCGTCTTTCCGAGGACTGATCCAAGGGCACTTCTAGCTTAAGGGGGCACTTGGACCCTCTAAAGCAGGTCTGGCTCAGTCCCTTGTGTGGGTCACTGCTCCTTTCCCAGGTATTGATTTGCAACAGGCTTTGTGTATTTGGCCTACCCAGTCTCTCTGGTGGGTATGAGGTTTGACTTTTAAAAGCACGATTGTATATAGACAACTGCCTAACTTATTATGTGCTAAGAAGCATTTCAAATTTAATACGACAAAGATCAAATATTTATTCACCCTCATCATAGGTGTTCTTACTGATTTTTTACCCATATTAGTAAATGACAATAACATTCTACTGCTTGCTCAGGAAAAATATCCAAAGACACATCATTATCTAATATCATTCATTCATTTGTTGTTTTTTGGGATAGACAAACAAGAAAAGTTACATCTTTGAAAATATGGTCTTTGAGCTCTCTCTATTCAGGCTCAACAATTTATATAGACCATGGTCATATCATATTCAGGTTCTTAAAATGTTAAATCAGTCTACTCCAAGTTAGTTTATTTAACAGAGTAAATTGGCTACTTTCAATTTCTAGTATAAACTATATCATATAGAACATCTTATGTTTACCGTCTGATTCTCTATCCGTAACAAAAAATCATTCTTTGACCTATAAGGACGAACTACTATTTTAGTAATTTTTATAGGCAAGACTCTATATGTGCAGTCTCCAAACTAAAACAGAAAAAATATCCTTTGATTTTTTATAAATTTGATTTTTATTCCAACAATTAGAAAGATGTTTCAATTCTTTTTTTTAATTATTTTTAGGGTTTTTCCTTTAATTTTTACAGTAGGGATAATGATGTCTCTCTCACAAAGGATTTATTCCCAAATGTTCTATGAGAAGCACTTCTGCAGTGACCCCAACCCTGCTGCAGGTCACCATCGACACCCGCCACTGTGGGAGATGTCAGTTTACTCAGAGGTGAGTCTGGCTCAATCTCATGCAGGATTGCTATTCCCCTCTCCTGGATCTCAGTGTGCATCGAGTTTCCAGTCCTACTCAGTGGCTCTATGATTCGGTTAATGGTAACCTCCTTCAAAGGGAATTGAGTACCGTCTTTCTGAGGACTGCTCAAGGACACTTCTAGCTTAAGGAGGCACTTGGACCCTCTAAATCAGGTCTGGCTCAGTCCCTTGTGGAGGTCACTGCTCCTTTCCCAGGTCTTGGTGTGCAACAGGCTTTGTGTATTTGGCCCAAACAACCTCTCTGGTGGGTATGAGGTTTGATTTTAAAAGCACGATTGTATATAGACAACTGCCTAACTTATTATGTGCTAAGAAGCATTTCAAATTTAATACGACAAAGATCAAATATTTATTCACCCTCATCATAGGTGTTCTTACTGATTTTTTACCCATATTAGTAAATGACAATAACATTCTACTGCTTGCTCAGGAAAAATATCCAAAGACACATCATTATCTAATATCATTCATTCATTTGTTGTTCAGTTGCTAAGTGATGTCTGACTGTTTGTGACCCCATCAGGTGAAGCATGCCAGGCTACTCTGTCCTCCACTATTTCCCAGACTTCTCTCAAATTCATGTCCATTGACATGTTACTTTCATGAATCACAGCCTTGTCATGATGAAAGAATTTGCTTAACTCAATGAAACTATGTGCCATGCCATTCAGGGTCACCCAAAAAGGACAGATCGTTGCAAAAACTTCTTCGGAAACATGGTCCACTGCAGGAAGAAATGGCAACTCACTCCAGTATTCTTGTCTGGAGAAGCCCATAGACAGTATGAAAGGCAAATAGATATGAGATCAAAAAATAAGCTCCCCAGGTCAGAAGCTGTCCAATATGCTACTGGGGAAGAGTGGAAGACAATTACTAATAGCTCCAGAAAGAATGAAGTGTCTGGATCAAAGAGGGAAATGACTCTCAGTTGTGAATATGTATGGTGGTGAAAGTAAAGTCTTATGCCTTCAAGAACAGTACTGCATACTGACCCGGAATACCTACCTGGAATGCTAGATCCATGAATCAAGGTAAGTTGGATATGGTCAAGCAGGAGATAGTCAGAGTGAACATCGACATTTTAGAAATCAATGAACTAAAATGGATGGGAATGAGCAAATTTAATTCAGTTGAACATTAGATCTACTATTATGGAAAAGAATCCCTTAGAAGAAATGGAATAGTTCTCACAGTCAACAGAAGAGTCCAAGATGCAGTACTTGGGTGCAATCTCAAAAATGCAGAATGATCTCAGTTCATTTTCAAGGCAAACCATGCAATATCACAGTAACCCATGTCTATGCCCCAGCAACCAATGATGAAGAAGCTGAAGTTAACTCATTCTATGAAGAGTTACACCTTCTACAATTAACATCAAAAAGGGCATCCTTTTTCAAAATAAAGAAAAAAAAAACGTACCCTTTTCATCAGAGGGATTAGAATGCAAAAATCAGGAAATCAAGAGATACCCAGGATAGCAGGCAAGTTTTGCCTTGAAGTGCAAAATGAAACAGAGCACAGTTTAACAGATTTTTGTCAAGAAAACACACTGGTTATAACAAACACCTTTTTTCAACAATCCAAAAGATAACTCTGTGCATGGATATCACCATATGATCAATACAGAAATTAAATACACAATCAGCAAAAACAAGACCTGGAGCTGACTGTGGGTGAGAGTATGAGCTCATTATTGCAAAATTCAGTCTTAAACTTAAGAAAGTAGAGAAAACCACTAGGCTACTCATGTATTATCTAAATTAAATCCCATATGATTATAAGGTGTAAATGATGAATGAATTTAAGGGATTAGATCTGGTAAACAGAGTGCCTAAATAACTATGGATGGAGGTTTGTAACATTGTGCAGGAAGCAGTGATCAAAGCCATCATTCTTTCATAAACCACACTTAATCCACTTGAAGTACTTATCATGACTTTATTATTCCTCAACTGAAACCAACCACTATTTACCGTTCCATCATTATTATCCAAATACAAACTCTTGTCATATCTTACTTATATAATTGCAAAAGCCTTACAACTGATATTTCTGCATCCATCTTTAACCTATTAGTTAGCACTGAAGGCACTGATACACAAATATGTCAGATTAAGTCACTGCTTTATTCCATATCCTATGATTGCCTTCCATCTTATTCTAGAGTGAAAGTGAAAGTGTTATTTGTTCAGTAGTATCTGACTCTGTGACCCCAGGGACTGTAGCTTGCCAGGCTCCCGTGTCCATGGAATTTTCCAGGAAAGAATACTGGAGTGGGTTGCCAGGTTCTTCTCCAAGAGATCTTCCTAACTCAGGGATGAAACCCGGGTGCCCCACACAGCAGGAAGAGTCTCTTCCATCTGAGCCCACCAGGATAATAACTAAAATCCATCACCTTTAATATGGCCTAAAATGAGCTACATAATCTGGCCTAAAGTTTCCTTCTGTAATTCTCTATTCTTCTATTTCAGCCACACTGGACTTCCTGATAACATATACTTGAAATGATTTTCTTTCAAATAATTATCTAGTCCATATTCTTGTTTAATTCATTTCTCTCAAAAATCAAGAGAGGCTTTCCCTATCGACTTTTTGTAAAAGAGCAAATGCCTCCAAGGTGTGACTATTTATTATTCCCTGTCTCTTTCCTTCCCTCACCCCTATTGACCTACTAACTTAACTAAAAATGTTACTGAGCGTTATTTCAATTTGGAAGATTTTCTTTTTCTAACCAAAGTTTTCTTTTGAGGAGCAGTAGAGCCATAGAAGTGAGAATAGAATTTATTTTGTGCTGAGCTTAAACTAAAGAAAGTAGAAAACCACTAGGCTACTCATGTATTATCTAAATTAAATCCCATATGATTATAAGGTGTAAATGATGAATGAATTTAAGGGATTAGATCTGGTAAACAGAGTGCCTAAATAACTATGGATGGAGGTTTGTAACATTGTGCAGGAAGCAGTGATCAAAGCCATCATTCTTTCATAAACCACACTTAATCCACTTGAAGTACTTATCATGACTTTATTATTCCTCAACTGAAACCAACCACTATTTACCGTTCCATCATTATTATCCAAATACAAACTCTTGTCATATCTTACTTATATAATTGCAAAAGCCTTACAACTGATATTTCTGCATCCATCTTTAACCTAGCACTTCAGTTAGCACTGAAGGCACTGATACACAAATATGTCAGATTAAGTCACTGCTTTATTCCATATCCTATGATTGCCTTCCATCTTATTCTAGAGTGAAAGTGAAAGTGTTATTTGTTCAGTAGTATCTGACTCTGTGACCCCAGGGACTGTAGCTTGCCAGGCTCCCGTGTCCATGGAATTTTCCAGGAAAGAATACTGGAGTGGGTTGCCAGGTTCTTCTCCAAGAGATCTTCCTAACTCAGGGATGAAACCCGGGGGGCCCCACACTGCAGGAAGAGTCTCTTCCATCTGAGCCCACCAGGATAATAACTAAAATCCATCACCTTTAATATGGCCTAAAATGAGCTACATAATCTGGCCTAAAGTTTCCTTCTGTAATTCTCTATTCTTCTATTTCAGCCACACTGGACTTCCTGATAACATATACTTGAAATGATTTTCTTTCAAATAATTATCTAGTCCATATTCTTGTTTAATTCATTTCTCTCAAAAATCAAGAGAGGCTTTCCCTATCGACTTTTTGTAAAAGAGCAAATGCCTCCAAGGTGTGACTATTTATTATTCCCTGTCTCTTTCCTTCCCTCACCCCTATTGACCTACTAACTTAACTAAAAATGTTACTGAGCGTTATTTCAATTTGGAAGATTTTCTTTTTTCTAACCAAAGTTTTCTTTTGAGGAGCAGTAGAGCCATAGAAGTGAGAATAGAATTTATTTTATCACAGAATATCATTATTTGTTCAGGGTTCTTGCACTGAACAGTCCATGAAAATTCTCATAATGTCATATGAATAGAAGCAGAGCTCCCAGGTGTGAAGGCCAATTTAACTTCCTTCTTTACTCTGAGACAATTGACATGGGCACATTCTGAAAGAAGGTACAGAGAAAATATTGTATTGCTCTCTATGGTAGCCCAAACCTATGGTCCTGCTAAAATCATAGTTTGTGCTGCGAGATGACTTTTCAGAATACCAGTGCTCTTTATAAAACTCAAAATTTAAGAGAGTAGGATCATTGACATTCTTTGTGGTTCAATGTTAACCTTTACTTGACTAGTTTAAAAATAGTAATGTTATATGTTACATAGATGAAGTGGAAATTAGTGCCTACATTTCAAAATTCAAGGCCTACAGAGAATAATAACATGGAGAAAGAGAGAAAGAAGGGTCATATTAAGCTCATTTAACACTACTCCATTCAAGCATGTTCCACCTCCCCTCAGGGCATGGTTATAAAGATGGTCCCTGCTGAGTTTAGGTCTACACATCACTTGTAATATCTAGAGGGAGCAACAGTTAATGGTTTTACATGCCCCTTGCTGTGCTCAGAATCATATGTCTTCTCAATCAAATGATACAGATAATTAATAATTCTAATAAAGACTCAAGCTTGACAAATTTTACAGAATTGATTTTAATTTGTTTTCAGCATGTTAAGATTACCAAAGTTTCAAGGCAAACTTTATCAATATGTAGTCTGTATAGAGTAGATCTGGCTATGCTATTGTATATAGATCTTAACAAGTTTGTCCAAAAGTTTTTAAAGCTTCTCCAAAAATCAAGAGAGGCTTTCCTATCGACTTTTTGTAAAAGAGCAAATGCCTCCAAGGTGTGACTATTTATTATTCCCTGTCTCTTTCCTTCCCTCACCCCTATTGACCTACTAACTTAACTAAAAATGTTACTGAGCGTTATTTCAATTTGGAAGATTTTCTTTTTTCTAACCAAAGTTTTCTTTTGAGGAGCAGTAGAGCCATAGAAGTGAGAATAGAATTTATTTTATCACAGAATATCATTATTTGTTCAGGGTTCTTGCACTGAACAGTCCATGAAAATTCTCATAATGTCATATGAATAGAAGCAGAGCTCCCAGGTGTGAAGGCCAATTTAACTTCCTTCTTTACTCTGAGACAATTGACATGGGCACATTCTGAAAGAAGGTACAGAGAAAATATTGTATTGCTCTCTATGGTAGCCCAAACCTATGGTCCTGCTAAAATCATAGTTTGTGCTGCGAGATGACTTTTCAGAATACCAGTGCTCTTTATAAAACTCAAAATTTAAGAGAGTAGGATCATTGACATTCTTTGTGGTTCAATGTTAACCTTTACTTGACTAGTTTAAAAATAGTAATGTTATATGTTACATAGATGAAGTGGAAATTAGTGCCTACATTTCAAAATTCAAGGCCTACAGAGAATAATGACATGGAGAAAGAGAGAAAGAAGGGTCATATTAAGCTCATTTAACACTACTCCATTCAAGCATGTTCCACCTCCCCTCAGGGCATGGTTATAAAGATGGTCCCTGCTGAGTTTAGGTCTACACATCACTTGTAATATCTAGAGGGAGCAACAGTTAATGGTTTTACATGCCCCTTGCTGTGCTCAGAATCATATGTCTTCTCAATCAAATGATACAGATAATTAGTAATTCTAATAAAGACTCAAGCTTGACAAATTTTACAGAATTGATTTTAATTTGTTTTCAGCATGTTAAGATTACCAAAGTTTCAAGGCAAACTTTATCAATATGTAGTCTGTATAGAGTAGATCTGGCTATGCTATTGTATATAGATCTTAACAAGTTTGTCCAAGTTTAAAGCTCTCATCTTTGAAATTAAATTTGAAACCATTAGCAGGGTTTAATGTTCTGTTTTCTAGTTCCTCACCAATGAAATAGAAGAATTTTATTAATAAAGGCTAGTAATCAATAGAGAAACACTACCCCAAAAATGTTTGCGCTTCATAACTGTTGTTCTATACCTCCTCAAATTTATTTATACTATAAATTTATATAAATGACAATTATGTATCACTGAGTTTAATTAGATTTTATTACTGTATATTTTGTGACAAACAGTGAGGACACTTCATCTAAGACAATCCTTCAGTCACTTAGAAAATAAGGTACATTTTTAAGAAGAGATAGCATGTAATTTAAAATTTGTTAGTCCTAGCATTCTGAAAGTTTCATGAAATATAAAAGAAATTTCTTCAATGTGTAATGGAAGAATTTCTGATCAAACAAAATGCATAAATATAAGACCTTGCCTTGGATAATTGGTATCAATAAAAGTTTTAAGCATAGAAAAATTTCTACCATGTGTTAACCTTTGTTTAAATCAGAAATTCCAAAAATTATTTCATAAGAGCATATATTCAAAGAACGTCCGTTTATTTTATATACCTCTTTAGCAGAACATAGGTAGAAGAGAACAGTAAAGCAATGATTGCTTCTTTGATTTCTTCTAAATATAATACTAGGCCATTGAGGTATGACCTAAATCAAATCCATTATGATTATACAATGAAAGTGACAAATAGGTTAATGGGGTTACATATTAAGCTCATTTAACACTACCTCGCACCCCCCAGGGCATGGTTATAAAGATGGTCCCTGCTGAGTTTAGGTCTACACATCACTTGTAATATCTAGAGGGAGCAACAGTTAATGGTTTTACATGCCCCTTGCTGTGCTCAGAATCATATGTCTTCTCAATCAAATGATACAGATAATTAATAATTCTAATAAAGACTCAAGCTTGACAAATTTTACAGAATTGATTTTAATTTGTTTTCAGCATGTTAAGATTACCAAAGTTTCAAGGCAAACTTTATCAATATGTAGTCTGTATAGAGTAGATCTGGCTATGCTATTGTATATAGATCTTAACAAGTTTGTCCAAGTTTAAAGCTCTCATCTTTGAAATTAAATTTGAAACCATTAGCAGGGTTTAATGTTCTGTTTTCTAGTTCCTCACCAATGAAATAGAAGAATTTTATTAATAAAGGCTAGTAATCAATAGAGAAACACTACCCCAAAAATGTTTGCGCTTCATAACTGTTGTTCTATACCTCCTCAAATTTATTTATACTATAAATTTATATAAATGACAATTATGTATCACTGAGTTTAATTAGATTTTATTACTGTATATTTTGTGACAAACAGTGAGGACACTTCATCTAAGACAATCCTTCAGTCACTTAGAAAATAAGGTACATTTTTAAGAAGAGATAGCATGTAATTTAAAATTTGTTAGTCCTAGCATTCTGATGTTTTCATGAAATATAAAAGAAATTTCTTCAATGTGTAATGGAAGAATTTCTGATCAAACAAAATGCATAAATATAAGACCTTGCCTTGGATAATTGGTATCAATAAAAGTTTTAAGCATAGAAAAATTTCTACCATGTGTTAACCTTTGTTTAAATCAGAAATTCCAAAAATTATTTCATAAGAGCATATATTCAAAGAACGTCCATTTATTTTATATACCTCTTTAGCAGAACATAGGTAGAAGAGAACAGTAAAGCAATGATTGCTTCTTTGATTTCTTCTAAATATAATACTAGGCCATTGAGGTATGACCTAAATCAAATCCATTATGATTATACAATGAAAGTGACAAATAGGTTAATGGGGTTAGAATTGATAGAGTGCCTAAAGAACTATGCACAGAGGCTTGCAATATTGTACAGGAGGCAGTGTTCAAAACCATGTCCAAGAGAAAGAAATGCAAAAAGGCAAAATGGTTGTCTGAGGAGGACATAGAAGTAGTTGATAAAAGAAGAACAGTGAAAGGCAAAGAGGAAATTGAAAGATATACCCATTTGAATGCAGAGTTCCAGAGAACAGCAAAGAAAGATAAAGAAAAAAACCTTAAGTGAGCAAGGCAAAGATGCAGAGGAACACAAGAGAATAGGAAAGACTAGAGATCTCTTCAAGATAATCAGAGGTACCAAAGGAACATTCCATGCAAAGATGGGCACAATAAAGGACAGAGATGGTATGAACCTAACAGAAGCATAAAATATTAAGAAGAGGTGGAAAGAATACACATAAGAGCTATTCATAAAAGATCTTAATAATCCAGATAGCCATGATGATGTGATCATTCACCTACAGCCAGACATCTTGGAGTGTGAACTCAGGAGGGCTCTAGGAAGCATCATTAAGAACAAACCCAGTGGAGATGATAGAATTCCAGATGAGCTATTTCAAATATTAAACAATGATGCTATTAAAGTGCTATACTCAATACACTAGTAAATGTGAAAAACTCAGCAGTGGCCTCAGCCCTGTAAAAAGTCAATTTTCATTCCAATCTCAAAGAAAGGCAACACCAAAGAATGTTCAAACTACCACACAATTGCACTCATTTTACATGCTAGTAAGGTCATGCTCAAAATCTTCCAAGCTAGCCTTCAACAGTACATGAACTGAGAAATTCCAGCTGAATTTATAAAAGGTAGAGGAACCAGAGATCAAATTGCCAACATCTGTTGGATCATAGAAAAAATCAGGGAATTCCAGAAAAATATTTACTTCTGCATCATGAACTATTCTAAAGCCTTTGACTCTGTAGATCTCAAAAAACTGTAGAAAATTCTTAAAGAGATGGGAATACCAGACCACCTTACTTGTTTCCTATGAAACCTGCATGAAGAACAAGAACCAACAGTTAGAACCAAACGTAGAACAACAGACTGGTTCCAAACTGGGAAAGGAGTACGTCAAGGCTGTATATTGTCACTCTGCTTATTTAACTTATGTGCAGAGAACATCATGTGAAATGTCTATCTGGGTGAAGCACAAGCTGCAATCATGATTGCTGGGAGATATATTAATAACCTCAGGTCTGCAGATGACACCACTCTTATGAGAGAAAGTGAAGAGGAGCTAAAGAGCCTCTTGATGAAGGTGAAAGAGGAGAGCGAAAAAGCTGGCCCAAAACTCAACATTCAAAAAATGAAGATCGTGGCATCTGGTTCCATCACTTCATGGCAAATAGATGAGAAAACAATGGAAATTGTGACAGACTTTATTTCTGGGGACTCCACAATCATTGTGAATGGTAACTATTTTCATGAAATTAAAAGAAGCTTGCTGGGCTTCCCTGGTGGTCCAGTGGGTAAGGACACCGCCTTGCAGTGCAAGGGGCGCCAGTTCGATCCTTGGCCTGGGAAGATCCCACGTGCCATGGAGCGGCTGGACCGATGTGTCCAACTACCAAGCCAGAGCTCTGGAGTGCATGTTCCCAGAGCCAGTGCTCTGTAGCAACAGAGGCCTCTGCGATGGGAGGCCCACACAGGCCAAAGAACAAAGATGGAAATAAATGAAAGACCAATAGAAGTGGCCATAAACAAACAAAAAAGAAGCTTGCTCCTTGGAAGAAAATCTATGACAAACCTAGACAGTGTTTTAAAAAGCAGACATCACATTTGCCGACAAAGGTCCATGTAGTCAAAGCTATGGTTTTACTGGTAGTCACGTATGGATGTGAGAGTTGGACCATAAAAAAGACTGAGCACTGAAGAACTGATGCCTTGAACTGTGGTGTTAGAGAATTCCCTTGGACTACAAGGAGATTAAACCAGCAAGTCCTAAAGGTAATCATCTCTGAATATTCATTAGAAGGAATGATGCTGAAGCTAAAGCTCCAATACTTTGGCCACCAGATGAAAAGAGACAACTCATTGGAAAAGTCCCTGATGTTGGGAAAAATAGAAGGCAGAAAAGGGGACAATATAGGAGGAGAGAGTTGAGTGGCATTACTGAGTCAAAGGATGTGAGTTTGAGCAAGCTCCAGGAGATGGTGATGGAGAGGGAAGACTGGCATGCTGCAGTCCATAGAGTCACAGGGAATCGGACATGACACACAACTATTTCAGACTATTGACCTTCCAATAATTCAGTTCCGAATTTTAAGTTTTGTATAAACACAGGATGCACCAGATACATTGGTGAAAATAGACCCATGGGAGCATGAACTTGTAAACACATACTTTTGGATTCTAACAAAAGAATGAACATTTAGGCACGTTACTAATTTTCTCAGCTAAAAAAAAAAAAAGTGGTTTTGAATTAAAATGAGAGAAATGAATGAGAAATAAAGGAAACTTTAAAGAAATGACAAAAGAGTGGTTATAGTAGAAACTTGAAAAGCAATTAGCATTGAGTGGTAAAAAGGAACAGATAGGAAAGACAGAAATAGTATATTGTACTGGGGAATAAAAAGAGGTAACTACATGGTGGTGGCAATCACAAAAAGATGAAGCATTACAAGCCAAGATATACAGAAAAGGAGCAAATGACCTGAAAAAACAGTTCAGCAAAGTGAAGAAAAGAATTTTATTCTTCAATGTAAATATTTTGATTATTTAAAAACTGTCATCTGATGATTATTGCTTCATAAGTTTCTACTTTCCTTTCTTTTCCCCAAATTAGTCACAGACTCTCTCATGATATATTTATCAACAAAACAAATGTCTTTGCATTATTTTACTATCAAAGTAAACCTTTTATTTAAAACCTCCAAAATATATAAAAATTAAAATCTACTTTATGACACCATCCTAAGAAAATTGATTTTAACATTCAGATTATATCTCTTATTTTCACTAATTATTCTTAATCTCCTAAGATATGTATTTTTTATAAAATTATCATATTTATACATTCAAAATAGGCATAATATGTATTTGATAATACATTTTCATGTGGAATATGCCTTATCTATTTTTAATTAAATTGGTCTATGACATTTTTCTATTTTATGGATATATATATGTATCATTCCATTTTGGTTGTATTAAAACTTTCTGTTTCTATAAATAATGTTGCAATTAATGCATTATAGCAACATGCTGTATAGTTATCAAATTCTTCATTTAGAATGAATTTAGAAATAGATTCTGCCAGAAATAGAATTTCTAAGTCAATAATTATGCATATTTCCTATAACTTTACTCAGATCTATTAAGTGCTGACTGGAAATTGTATACCAGATCCTTTCTTACAATACATTATTATCTGTTCCCAAATAACTGCCTGGGCAATGGATTTCTTTCATATTTATATTTAAGATTTCTCATCTTTCATAATTTTTTGCAGTTTTATGAAAGAATTTTATATATGATGAACCCTCTACCACATGTATTGTGGACATTTTTCTTCATTTCTTTAACTTGTCCTTTTATTTCCTGCCAATGCAGGAAGAAGCTTTATGTCCCAGAGCCCACTGAAAGAACTTGAAAAGCAATTAGCATTGAGTGGTAAAAGGAACAGATGGGCAAATAGTATATTGTACTGGGGAATAAAAAGAGGTAACTACATGGTGGTGGCAATCACAAAAAGATGAAGCATTACAAGCCAAGATATACAGAAAAGGAGCAAATGACCTGAAAAAACAGTTCAGCAAAGTGAAGAAAAGAATTTTATTCTTCAATGTAAATATTTTGATTATTTAAAAACTGTCATCTGATGATTATTGCTTCATAAGTTTCTACTTTCCTTTCTTTTCCCCAAATTAGTCACAGACTCTCTCATGATATATTTATCAACAAAACAAATGTCTTTGCATTATTTTACTATCAAAGTAAACCTTTTATTTAAAACCTCCAAAATATATAAAAATTAAAATCTACTTTATGACACCATCCTAAGAAAATTGATTTTAACATTCAGATTATATCTCTTATTTTCACTAATTATTCTTAATCTCCTAAGATATGTATTTTTTATAAAATTATCATATTTATACATTCAAAATAGGCATAATATGTATTTGATAATACATTTTCATGTGGAATATGCCTTATCTATTTTTAATTAAATTGGTCTATGACATTTTTCTATTTTATGGATATATATATGTATCATTCCATTTTGGTTGTATTAAAACTTTCTGTTTCTATAAATAATGTTGCAATTAATGCATTATAGCAACATGCTGTATAGTTATCAAATTCTTCATTTAGAATGAATTTAGAAATAGATTCTGCCAGAAATAGAATTTCTAAGTCAATAATTATGCATATTTCCTATAACTTTACTCAGATCTATTAAGTGCTGACTGGAAATTGTATACCAGATCCTTTCTTACAATACATTATTATCTGTTCCCAAATAACTGCCTGGGCAATGGATTTCTTTCATATTTATATTTAAGATTTCTCATCTTTCATAATTTTTTGCAGTTTTATGAAAGAATTTTATATATGATGAACCCTCTACCACATGTATTGTGGACATTTTTTCTTCATTTCTTTAACTTGTCCTTTTTATTTCCTGCCAATGCAGGAAGAAGCTTTATGTCCCAGAGCCCACTGAAATTATTCAAGCTAGTCTGCTGTGACCCTGCCTGGCTCCTCCTTCCAATGGAAGTCACAGTAAAGGCTCCTGCCCATAGTTGCTCTCTTCTTCCTCAGCTGCCTATTTGAACTGGTACTTTGCTATGTGAACCCATGTAGCAAGGTCTGCTCCCTCTACTTGGAAATTTCAAGTAACAAACTATCTTTTTTTAAGGCAATCATCTCTTTTTCTCCTTACCTTAATATGCCTCAAACTTTCTACTAACATGCTGTAGTTTAACTGGGGGTATTTTCTTTCCCCAGGTTAGTCAGGCTATGCTAAAACCTCAGTGCATTAGCTGGCACAATAGTTTCCATTAATGGCAAATCTTGTTAAGGAAAAAGGTTCTGTAAAATGAACTTAAAATTACCATGTGTATATTTAGTTGCTAAGTTGTGTCTGCCTCTTTTACAACGCCACGAACTGTAGCCCTCCAGGCTCCTCTGTCCATGGGATTTCCTAGGTAAGAATACTGAGAATACTGGGTTGTCATTTCCTTCTCCAGGGGATCTTCCCCAACCTAAGATCAATCTCATGTCTCCTGTGTCACCTGTATTGACAACTGAACTCTTTACCATTGAGCCACCAGGGAAGTCACGACCCAGTAATCCTAGTACTGGCCATATGCCCAGAGAAAATGATTGCAGCACTATTTACAAAAGCCAGCACATGAAAGCAACCTAAATTCCATCAACAGAGTAAATAATAAAGAAGATAGGGTACACATACAACAGCCCATATGAAAATTATTGCATATTTCCTATAACTTTACTCAGATCTATTAAGTGCTGACTGGAAATTGTATACCAGATCCTTTCTTACAATACATTATTATCTGTTCCCAAATAACTGCCTGGGCAATGGATTTCTTTCATATTTATATTTAAGATTTCTCATCTTTCATAATTTTTTGCAGTTTTATGAAAGAATTTTATATATGATGAACCCTCTACCACATGTATTGTGGACATTTTTCTTCATTTCTTTAACTTGTCCTTTTTATTTCCTGCCAATGCAGGAAGAAGCTTTATGTCCCAGAGCCCACTGAAATTATTCAAGCTAGTCTGCTGTGACCCTGCCTGGCTCCTCCTTCCAATGGAAGTCACAGTAAAGGCTCCTGCCCATAGTTGCTCTCTTCTTCCTCAGCTGCCTATTTGAACTGGTACTTTGCTATGTGAACCCATGTAGCAAGGTCTGCTCCCTCTACTTGGAAATTTCAAGTAACAAACTATCTTTTTTTAAGGCAATCATCTCTTTTTCTCCTTACCTTAATATGCCTCAAACTTTCTACTAACATGCTGTAGTTTAACTGGGGGTATTTTCTTTCCCCAGGTTAGTCAGGCTATGCTAAAACCTCAGTGCATTAGCTGGCACAATAGTTTCCATTAATGGCAAATCTTGTTAAGGAAAAAGGTTCTGTAAAATGAACTTAAAATTACCATGTGTATATTTAGTTGCTAAGTTGTGTCTGCCTCTTTTACAACGCCACGAACTGTAGCCCTCCAGGCTCCTCTGTCCATGGGATTTCCTAGGTAAGAATACTGAGAATACTGGGTTGTCATTTCCTTCTCCAGGGGATCTTCCCCAACCTGAGATCAATCTCATGTCTCCTGTGTCACCTGTATTGACAACTGAACTCTTTACCATTGAGCCACCAGGGAAGTCACGACCCAGTAATCCTAGTACTGGCCATATGCCCAGAGAAAATGATTGCAGCACTATTTACAAAAGCCAGCACATGAAAGCAACCTAAATTCCATCAACAGAGTAAATAATAAAGAAGATAGGGTACACATATACAACAGTTTATTACTCACTCATAAAAAGGCATGAAATTTTTTCATTTGCAAAAGACATGGATGGATTGAGAGACTGTCATACTGAGTGAGTTAAATCAGAAAGAGAACAAATATTGTATTATATATTAACACATACATGTGTGATCTAGGAAAAAAGGTAAAGATGATCTTATTTGCAAAGCAGAAATAGAGACACTATGTAGAGAATAACAATGTATGAATACCCAGAGACAAGTGGGGGTAGGATGAATTGAGAGATTGGGATTGACATATAGACACTACTATATATGAAATAGACAACTAATGAGAACCTACTGTGGACCATAGTGGTCTCTACTGGGTGCTTTCTGGTGACCTCAATGGGAAACAAATCAGAACTAGAGGATATATGTATACATATGGCTGATTCACTTTGTTCTACAGCAGAAACTAAAGTAGCAGTGTAAAGCAACTATAGGAAAAAAAATAGATTGCCCTGAGTGTTTTCTTTTGTTGTTGTTGTTAATAAGCACTTTCCCACTTCTCCTGCTGGAAGTATGAAAAGATTTTCCTTCAGTCTTTAGTATGAGAAGAACTTGGCAGGGCTTCTAATAGTAAAAATCATGAAAGTTTGGGGACCACTGTATGACTGGTGCCTCTGGCGTTTTTAACTCTCAGATTTCCTCACACTGAGCCACTAGTAATTTATCAATTGAAGGTTAAGTTTTCCCTGCAGAAGCTTCTGTTCCTGTGTTTATGTCAAATAAGCTATTAATTTTATGTGTCCGACTGTCCTAGTAAGAATACTGATTGAATGTCTGCCTCTTTACAACGCCACGAACTGTAGCCCTCCAGGCTCCTCTGTCCATGGGATTTCCTAGGTAAGAATACTGAGAATACTGGGTTGTCATTTCCTTCTCCAGGGGATCTTCCCCAACCTGAGATCAATCTCATGTCTCCTGTGTCACCTGTATTGACAACTGAACTCTTTACCATTGAGCCACCAGGGAAGTCACGACCCAGTAATCCTAGTACTGGCCATATGCCCAGAGAAAATGATTGCAGCACTATTTACAAAAGCCAGCACATGAAAGCAACCTAAATTCCATCAACAGAGTAAATAATAAAGAAGATAGGGTACACATATACAACAGTTTATTACTCACTCATAAAAAGGCATGAAATTTTTCATTTGCAAAAGACATGGATGGATTGAGAGACTGTCATACTGAGTGAGTTAAATCAGAAAGAGAATAAATATTGTATTATATATTAACACATACATGTGTGATCTGGGAAAAAAAGGTAAAGATGATCTTATTTGCAAAGCAGAAATAGAGACACTATGTAGAGAATAACAATGTATGAATACCCAGAGACAAGTGGGGGTAGGATGAATTGAGAGATTGGGATTGACATATAGACACTACTATATATGAAATAGACAACTAATGAGAACCTACTGTGGACCATAGTGGTCTCTACTGGGTGCTTTCTGGTGACCTCAATGGGAAACAAATCAGAACTAGAGGATATATGTATACATATGGCTGATTCACTTTGTTCTACAGCAGAAACTAAAGTAGCAGTGTAAAGCAACTATAGGAAAAAAAATAGATTGCCCTGAGTGTTTTCTTTTGTTGTTGTTGTTAATAAGCACTTTCCCACTTCTCCTGCTGGAAGTATGAAAAGATTTTCCTTCAGTCTTTAGTATGAGAAGAACTTGGCAGGGCTTCTAATAGTAAAAATCATGAAAGTTTGGGGACCACTGTATGACTGGTGCCTCTGGCGTTTTTAACTCTCAGATTTCCTCACACTGAGCCACTAGTAATTTATCAATTGAAGGTTAAGTTTTCCCTGCAGAAGCTTCTGTTCCTGTGTTTATGTCAAATAAGCTATTAATTTTATGTGTCCGACTGTCTCAGATTTGGAGGGGAGAGGTTTGCCTTGTGATCTCAATTCTCTTATGAATCTAATAGTTGTTAGTTTTCAGTTTGCTCAACATTTCACTTGTACTGAAGTGGGGAGTGATGATTCCAAGCTCCTTCTATACTTGTAAGGAAATTGGAAGTGCAATGTTTTAATTTATATATATTTTTAAAAGATTATTTAACTCAATTTTCTTTCCTAATTTTGTCTCAGATTGTATTGTTGAATTTTGTTATTAAGAGAATCATTAATAGCATTCCATATTATAGTTCTTTGCTATATAACAATCAATTTTCCAATGTTTCTATATGGTATGGTTTTTAAGAAAAACATAATACACTAGAATTACCATAAGTGTGCTGCAAACTAGTATAGGTATATAATGATATATAAAAACAAAGCATAATTTAAAAATTATGCTCAGTGATTTTATACTTGAGTTTTACCAATACTTTTAGAAATATATCATTATATAATATATTATATAAAAATACTATATAGGGCTTCCCTGGTGGTCCAGTGGGTAAGGAAACCGCCTTGCAGTGCAAGGGGTGCCAGTTCCATCCCTGGCCTGGGAAGATCCCACGTGCCATGGAGCGGCCGGACCGATGTGTCCAATTACCAAGCCGGAGCTCTGGAGCGCATGCGCCCAGAGCCGGTGCTCTGTGACAATAGAGGCCACTGCGATGAGAGGCCCACACGGGACAAAGAACAAAGATGGATGAAATATAGACAAATGAAAGACCAATAGAAGCGGCCCCCCCACCCCCCACGCCACCCCCCAAAAAATAAATAAATAATTTTAAAAAAGAAAAACTACTATATAATGAAATAATATTTCATTTTTTATTGTCATAGATTTTTTGTAAAAATTATATGATAAGTTTATGCAGGTTGCACCACAATTATTAGCCACTCCCCCACATGAACATATCATTTGAGTAGACAAAATTTTATTTGATGCGCAGATTTTAGTGAGATAAATTACCAATATTTAACATCAGTTTAGAGCAATAAAACTTTTATCATGTACGAGAGAAACTTCCCAGTGGCCCTGAAATGGATAGCATTAGATAGGAACAGTTAAGAGTCTGGACTTAGAAGACAGTTCAACTTTTGTCCTTTGATAGGGAAAGGGGTGAATAGGCAGACTTGATAAGGAGGGCAGCAGTTTCCTAGGAGAAGGAGGAGGAGGGGGAACAAACATTTTCTAGCCTAACTTTTTGCCATGATAGAGATCTACTGTGAAACTAACTTTATTGTCTTATGGATATAAACTATTTTGCACAGGAATGTCTCATCCAGTCCTGAAGCCTGGAGACCATCCTCTGACTAATCTTATGTTAATGCTGTGGGATTGGGTCTAGCAAGATCTTTACAACCTTAAAATATTCTTTGGATCTAATGTTAATAACCAACTGGAAAAGTGCTACATGCCTCCTTTAAACTAGTTTCTGGGGATACTGGTCTATGCCCCTTTCAGTTCCTTTAGCTGGAAGCCTGATCTATTCCTTTTTTTCTTTAATAAACTTTTTCATGCACAAAGCTCTGAGTGACCAAAGCAAGGTCTTTTGATCTCAAAGTGAAAATCTTCTCCTTTGGAGGTCATGAATACGACACCATCCAAGGTAGGCTATCTACCATCATCTATCAATAGCCATGTTAATTAAGCAAGTTATTTAAACTCTCTGTTCCTCAGTTTTTTTTAATCTATAAAAGTACTACATATTAGTGCTTTCTTCATATGACTGTCATGAGAATTAGTGATGTCAATATGTACTGTGCTTTAAATATTTCCTGACATGTGGTAAGCAGTTGATACATATCAATTATTAAGTATATTTTAGTATATTTCTTTATATCAAAAATTTAACAGATCAAACCTTTATATCTTATAGCTAAGATATATATCTTTTATATATCCAGTATATAACCTAAGTTGTCTCTGAGTATTTGCATTAGGTGTTTTGGTACTGCCACAATGGTATGCTATTCATAAATCTTGTATTTATTATTCAACACAAGTCCAAGAAAGCATCATTAAGGAATACATAAAATTCATCAGGTCACATAACTGTGAGATTTATTTGTAGAACTGTCTTAAGACAAGCGGTATGTCAATACTAAAAAATGTCATTTAAATCCTTAGTTTTCTTTCTCTATTTCTTAGTCCACTCTCGTTTCTCTTTGCATTGTGGTCTTATTTCTTTTTTTCTGCAGGTAGGCTCTTCCAAAATGATGTGAGGCATGACACTTCCTAATCACCTATTACATTGTCTACTTAAACATGAGCCTATAGAGAATATTTGTTTTTCAATTCTAGGAGGGAAATCAGGATGTTCTTCTCCGTCTTTATATAAATCACCATCATCAGGAGATGGTATCTTGGTCAGATTGGCTCAGTTGCCTCTCTATATATCAGGAGGGTACATTGCACTGTCAGTTCTTCTATGGTAATGTGAACATGCAGAAAAAGTTCCTAAATGAGACCATGCTCTGTAAGCCATAGCAACATAAAACCTCTCAAAGGAGTGTGGAAAATTATAAAATTATTTTCACTAAATGATCCTCATTACACAATTGCTAATTTTTAAGGTTAGATTGATTTGTTAACTGAGAAGATTTATATATTTCAAAAAAAATTACTGTAAATATTTATAATAAACAGATAAATTGCATGGAAAACAAGAAGATATGCATATATTATGTATATAACATATAATAATATATATTGGGTTGACCAAAAAAGCTTGAGTTTTTCCAGAAGATTTTACAGAGCATCTTGGTGAACCCAATACATCCTCAACAAATGTTTATGCATTTTCATGTCTGAAAATTTAATGATTATTACTATGGAAGAACCTTTTTAGATTATTTAAGCCAATTTCTCTTTTGACCCTAGTTTTAGATGAAAAGAATAAATCAAGTTATATTTTTAGCTATTTGTTTCTATTCAAATAATGTCAATATATTTGAGGACAAAGAGGTGAACTTTAAAATTTTTCTAAATAATGCTTGGATGGCTAAATTTTAGAGCTAAACAGTGCATCAATATAACTGAGTTTCTCTTCTTCCTAAAATGGTTCTATGAATAATGATATTGGTATTTGTAGTTTCCTCAGGGTCAAAGTGTTATAAAAATGGACCATAGTTAATCAGAATGATTTAATCTTTTGACCATGCTCAATTATGAATATGAATACATGTGTATGAATATGGTCAGTGTTAGAAGTTACTGACATTCTTACAACTTAGTGTGATATCTACCCATTAATATGATAGCGATAATAAGATATTCTAAAACACCCAGTGAACTTTCATTTAGTCTGATTGAAATTGAGATTATAGTTAAGATCTGTTGATATGTTTTCAGTACACTACTTATTTAAATGACTACCCTTAAAATAGTACAACAAAATTTTTGTAATCTTTCTGTAATATGAAGTTTGACTGTTTATTTGTGGTGGTTGTTGTTGTTGTTCAGTTCTTGGAGTGAAACTTCCAAATTCCGGGTATAGTCTTATCTGGGAATAGTTTTTTTATTCATGGTAAGCGTCTCAGAACACAACTGAATTTATGCTAATAAGCTGACTCATGTGGGTCCATAGATTGTTTTAGGAAGGGACAGGTCATTTAAGAAAGACCAGTCATGTGGGATTAGATGGTTAGAGTTTTGAGTCACATGATATCAGTTCAATCTCGAAGGAATGAGGGCTGATATTCAGTTTAGACACATGAACAATTATTCAGTCAACCATGCCAACATACTGAAGCCCAATAAGAACTGAGAACATCCAAAACTCAGGTATGCTCCCTGGTAGGTGAAACACATTGCCAGCGGTTGACTTATCCAGAACCCTAACAAACCTTGAACTATGTGTCTCTTATTTTGGTGCATTCTAGTTTTGTGTTTTATAGCAAAATTATGATCAAAACTATAGTCTTTTCCTGACTACTGTGAGTCATTGTAGTGAAATATCAAACCTGAGGAAGTAGTTAGAACTCCAAATTTAGCAGCAAATTGGTCAGAAGCGTGTGTGGCCTGGGAGATTCCAAACTTGCAGTTGTCTGATTTGAGAGAAGTGGTGTAGAAGACTGTGCCCTTTGCCTATGAAATCTGTCCTAACTTCTGATAGTCAGCAATGAGAACTACATTGAAGTAATATAAAAATTATTTTAATTAAAATACTGAGTGCTTAATGAGAAAAAACTACTCAAAGATTTTATAACAGTAAGAATAACATACTGAATAATATATAATACTAGCTGATTTATTCTTTAAAATAGAGTGCCTTGGTCACTAGGGCATTATGAACAATATATTTCGTCAAACTGTGTAGCGTTTTGAATGCACTAAAATATTAAGATGTCCTATTTGAAATAGGTATAGAGGTTATTTCAAACATCATATAATTTATACATTAAATTAGTCAAAATAAGAACATGTCATGGAAATCTCTCAGAAAAATGAATCAAGAGAGATATGGCAACAAAAATAGTTGTGAAGAATATTAGTAATATATTCAAAAATCTATTGGGCTCATGCTGCTTGAGTCTTGATATATACACGTAAATAAGGAGTAATCGATTTTTCAGTATGTGTGTATTTGTGTGTTACATTAATCACCTGAAACATTAAATATATATTGATAGAAAGAAATGGAAATTACAGTATTCAAAAGAAGGAGGAATTATTCAAGTCCATGTCATTAAATCTCAAAGTTATTACCAGGGTCTGAGCTACCTCAGTCTCTACTCTCTTTTCTTTACTTTTTTTTTAAATTGGGGTATAGCTGATTAACAATGTTCTGACAGTTTTAGGTGAACAGGGAAGAGGCTCAGCCATATATAAACATGTGTCCATCCTCCCCCCAAATCTCCTCCCATCCAGGCTGCCACATAACATTGAGCAGAGTTCCATGTTATACAGTAAGGCCTTGCTGGTTATCCATTTTATATACAGCAACTACTATCTTTATGTAGGCAACAGTGGCCAAGAGTCATCACTTCTGGCCATTGGTAAGTGAGGATTTAGAAAAACCTAGCCCATCAAGCCAAACTTACCTAGAGCTCTGGTGTTAAAAGAATAAAACTAAACAAACTAGTGTTGATGATGGTTTTCTGTTGGTTATCCATCTCATACTGCTTCCTTTGGCCTTATTATTTGCAACAGTTCCAAGAATATAAGTAAAATGAAAACTTTCCCCAGCCTAGTATAGTCTAGTTGGTTATATCTTCGAGGGCATGTGGCTTTTCTGCAGGTCACTTGGAAAAACATAAGCATATCTGTCAATTGGGAAGTACATTTATTGCCTTTTTTTCTCATACATATATCATGGCCCACAAGAATAGATAAACATTTCTATTTTAAGAAGAAAAGATTGATAATGGAGGTAAGCAGATCTGACAAGTTTTTTTCAATGTATTTTTTCAATAAAGCTTTTTTGGGCAATATGCTTTGAGAAATGCGTAAAAGGTTAGAAGTACAAAAATACCTTCAAGGAACTGTTTAATCAGGACTAGAGACAATAATGAAAGAAATAAATGTGACGAAATTGACAAGTTCTATAACTGAGATACTCTGTAACAGAGGAGAGAAACTGTGCTTTAGTTTCAAACAAATATTTGTGTCAGTTTTTATTAAATGATAAACTACATTAACTACTCAAGATTACTGCACCTTTATTTCTGAATGTATATGACACAGCTTGTTATATTTTTATAATTGAAGAACTGTATATTAATTACATAGCTCAGGTTTTGAAATGTTTTAATTTTGCTTTGAATTTCTCTAGGAACACATATCAGAGCATGTTCAGAGAGTACTTATCAGAAATTATAGAGAGGGCTTCCCTGGTGGTCCAGTGGGTAGTGATACCACCTTGCAGTGCAAGGGGCACCGGTTCGATCCCTGGCTGGGAAGATCCCACGTGCAGCAGAGTGGCCGGACCGATGTGTCCAATTACCGAGCCGGAGCTCTGGAACGCATGCGCCCAGAGCCGGTGCAAGGCCACCATGATGGGCCGAAAAACAAAGATGGATGAAAACAGACAAATGAAAGACCAATAGAAGTGGCCTGCCCGCTCCCCTACCTCCCCACCCCCCCATAAATAAAATAAATAAATCTTAGAAAAAAAAAGAAATTATAGAGAGATAGTATGTTTTAGTGATTTGCCAGTTTCTTTTTGGATAATGTGTAGATTGCATTTAAAATAGAGCAGAGGTAGTGATGATATCTAAGACATAGGCAAAGATGAAACAGTATGATTTGAGCAAGTTCAGAAAATAGTATAAAGCATAATATATGTAAAAAAATTGTTTGGATACGAGATTCAGGATAAGAATAATATCTTTTCTACTGCAATCTTCACATGATTTTATAAAAATGTCCTCACTGATAATTCTACCAGTCCTTGAAGACTGTTCCTTTTACCTTAGCAAAGCCAAAAGTGCTCAGTCTCAGTTGTGTCTGATTCTTTGTGACCCCATAAACCATAGCCCACCAGGCTCCTCTGTCCATAGAATTTCTCAGGCAAGGATACTGGAGCAGTTTTCCATTTCATACACTAGAGGATCTTACTGATCCCAGGATCAAACCTGCATCTCTTGTGTCACCTGCAATAGCAGGTGGATTCTTTACCACTAGCACCACCTGGGAATAGTCACTTTAATAATTCTGTGTTATTAACTGTAACTGTGTTACAGTTATTATGGGCTCCCAATTCACAGCCCTTGGGCCATATCTAACCCACTGACTTTTTTTATAAAGAAAGATTTATTGGGACAAATATAACATTTCTATTGCTTACAAAGTCTTCGTGCCTAGTTTTAACAGACAGTTTATTACTCACAAAGCTTAAAATATTTACTATAGTGCTATTTCTTTTTTCACTTTTCTTCCCACAGATGAATGCCAACCACTGAAAAATATTCAATAATTATTTCTCCTTTCAACAAAGAAACAAATGTTATTTCCCTTTGACAATGAGAACGCTTCTTTTCCTAGGAAAATATAGAGAATAAATGCAACTTTTCACTCCACTTAGAGTTTAATGGCCTCAGATTCAATATTGTCACACATTCCCTTCCCAAGAGAGCTTAGTAGTTGGATAACTAATGCTGTCCTCTCTACTACATTCTGCAGCTTTTCTTCCTATTTTGCCATCTCTTTTCAATTATCCAAACTCTCAGGGATTTTGAAGTCCCAGATAACTTTCATTTTTTTCAATAAAGATCTTTAGATTACTCCAATTCACAGAAGGTTCTTTTTTCACTGAAATCCTGGGTTCTATTTTATGACCTATTATTTTTAAGCATACTTTATATTTTGATGCGTCTTGTATTACACTATGAATTGTTTGGCACCACTTGGAATGTTTTTTGCATTCTATGTTTATTTCCCCTTTCTACAAGCACATTGCAAGGTCTTTAATATAGAGGAGTATGTTGTATAGTTGATATGTATCTTTACCATCTTTATCTATGAGCCCTAATTTTTCCTTTCTCATATGTGATCTTTTTCCTTGTATTTTAAATTATTACATTGCTATGGGGTGTTTTGGTGGAGTCTTTGCATCTCTGAACGGCTTTTATTCTTTAGAAAAAAATAAGTAAAGAAGAAAAATGGATAACTTTAGCCCAGAGTGAAGGGCACATAATACAACTGATATCATAATTTATTTATCCCAATATTTGAGGAAATGGAAAGAGATATATCTTTGAGTTAGTTGCTGATGTAAACTTCCATCTCATAGGATTTGGTGATGACTAAAAGTGAGAATACAATAGTCAATGTCCACTAGATAACCTGGCATGTATTGTGCTCAACAAATGTTAGATTCACTAGTTTAGGATTTTCCTTATTTTGAAAATGTTCACTTCAGGAGGTATGACACTCCACACTATGCACAAAACAGATACAAAAACATTTAATAAATGGATTGCTTCTTTTTGCTCTTACAATATTTTTGCCTTTTATCCATACTTGAGAGTGATGGATGTACCTTACTTTAAAAATACAAATTATAATGAAGACCCAAAAAAAGAAAATATTGAAAGAAAAGTTTCTGGCTAAATAAAAAGAGGAGGACTGACCAAATTTGGAAAAAACCATCAGAGTTGTCAAAAATACTAGGTTTATTTAAGGAAAAAAGTAATTTCTGTGGGATATCATTATTGCAAAGGATATACATATCAACTCTCCAAACATTAGAATAAGTAAATTATGAGGAATGTATACTGCAAATATTAATCCCCTCATCAAAACTGCTTATCTATTCAATTATCCAAACTCTCAGGGATTTTGAAGTCCCAGATAACTTTCATTTTTTTCAATAAAGATCTTTAGATTACTCCAATTCACAGAAGGTTCTTTTTTCACTGAAATCCTGGGTTCTATTTTATGACCTATTATTTTTAAGCATACTTTATATTTTGATGCGTCTTGTATTACACTATGAATTGTTTGGCACCACTTGGAATGTTTTTTGCATTCTATGTTTATTTCCCCTTTCTACAAGCACATTGCAAGGTCTTTAATATAGAGGAGTATGTTGTATAGTTGATATGTATCTTTACCATCTTTATCTATGAGCCCTAATTTTTCCTTTCTCATATGTGATCTTTTTCCTTGTATTTTAAATTATTACATTGCTATGGGGTGTTTTGGTGGAGTCTTTGCATCTCTGAACGGCTTTTATTCTTTAGAAAAAAATAAGTAAAGAAGAAAAATGGATAACTTTAGCCCAGAGTGAAGGGCACATAATACAACTGATATCATAATTTATTTATCCCAATATTTGAGGAAATGGAAAGAGATATATCTTTGAGTTAGTTGCTGATGTAAACTTCCATCTCATAGGATTTGGTGATGACTAAAAGTGAGAATACAATAGTCAATGTCCACTAGATAACCTGGCATGTATTGTGCTCAACAAATGTTAGATTCACTAGTTTAGGATTTTCCTTATTTTGAAAATGTTCACTTCAGGAGGTATGACACTCCACACTATGCACAAAACAGATACAAAAACATTTAATAAATGGATTGCTTCTTTTTGCTCTTACAATATTTTTGCCTTTTATCCATACTTGAGAGTGATGGATGTACCTTACTTTAAAAATACAAATTATAATGAAGACCCAAAAAAAGAAAATATTGAAAGAAAAGTTTCTGGCTAAATAAAAAGAGGAGGACTGACCAAATTTGGAAAAAACCATCAGAGTTGTCAAAAATACTAGGTTTATTTAAGGAAAAAAGTAATTTCTGTGGGATATCATTATTGCAAAGGATATACATATCAACTCTCCAAACATTAGAATAAGTAAATTATGAGGAATGTATACTGCAAATATTAATCCCCTCATCAAAACTGCTTATCTATTCATTCCAGTACTTTTTCTTGAGTTTCTCTTATTTACTTCTTCCAATAATTACATTTGCCTAGCAATAAAGTATATTTGTAATTTTTTTACTACTATTCCCAGACTTTAATTCCTCTATATTCTTATAGTTACAGGCTTAAAATTACATTAAATTGCATAATTAGTAGAAAACATACTATTTTCTGTGCCATATCTACTTCAACTTTGAATATGTATATATATATATGCATAAGTGTACATATATTCTCTTTATGAAATTAGCCTCAAGAGAAGTAATAAGAAATTATTATTTACTTTAGAAAAGAGATAAAATTATTATATGATATGTTTGGTTGTGAGTGTCATAGCTACTATCTCTTAATGGTCTTGGTTTTTAAAATTATGGTTTGCTTTGCTATAAAATCTAAGCAATTTCTCTCCTGAATTCAACACACTCCATTTTATTTTAATATATATGAAAGAGGAAATGATCCACTTATTTTACTTGTGTCAGACTGTTTAGATATAACTCATAGAGAATGACCATTTTAAAATGGAATGGAATGAATGATCTTTACTTAATTATAATCAAGTCTGACTAATCCAAGCATAATTTATCTGTTTCTCAGTGTGGCTGCAGATTTGAAGTTGTGATCAATTCAGAAGAAGGAACTAGTGAGCTGAAAATACAATTGACATTATCTAAGAAAGAATTTCAAATTAATTAGCATGTCTACAGTAGGCCACTTAATTTTCTTCTTCATACATTGAAAGGGTCAGATGATCTGAAAGTATAATGACAATTGTTTATTTATTTATTTATTTTTTACAAAATATGAAGAGCTCAAGATGTCCTGATACCTAACATTCAATCATAGTATACGTCAAAGTGCCTTATTAGCATTATAGAAAAATAAAAAAAGCCTATGAAGCAAACCAATTGGAGAATATAGAATTTCAATCATTAATACAGATAATAAATTACATATTAAAGTTTACTTGCCTTATATGTTCCAAAAGTCTGAAATATTTAGTATCTCTCTTTATAAGACATGGCTTCCCTGGTGGCTCAGTGGTAAAGAACCTGCCTTCAATGGTGGGGACCTGGATTTAATCCCTGGGTCAGGAAGAGCCTCTGAAAAAGAGAATTGCTACCCACTTCAGTATTCTTGTTAGAAAATTTCATGGATAGAGGAATCTGGCAAGATACAGTACCTGAGATCTCTCAGAGTTGGACATGACTGAACAACTAACACTTTCACAATTTTTTTCACTTTTATAAGACATGTTTGCAAATCATACTCCAGATTCCACAATCCTTTCAACCAAGTATCCTTTAGAGAAACTTGGACCAGCTGAAGAGATTCTGTTGCAAAGGGTCCTGCTCAAATGTTAGCCTCTTGAGTCACCTGGCTAACTTGTCAGTACAACTAAAAATGTCATATGATGCCTTTCAGATACAAAAATGTCTACCAAGAATGCTCCCCACACTGAGATATTATACATAAGATACCAAAAATTGTCCTCCATTTTGTGAGAGGTATCACAACATGCCAGGCTTTCTTTTTCAACAAATGATTTACTCGGGGGTCAAATCTCTATATGTTTGGGGTATATCTATCACCGTCAAAAGAGTATAGGTTTTATATTAATTACTGATTTCCTGTTTAATCAATATATTTTAAATGTATGGACCAATTTAGGGGTTTATGAAATTAGGACATGATTAAAATTTATAGTTCAAATTACAGAGCAGAGATTCAAATTCACTTACTCTCAAGGAAAAATGGGAAAGGTGCTCTAGTGTTCCTAAAAGACAAAAAGAATTTCTATAATATTTTTATTTAATGAGACTGAGAATGTAAAGGATTTTCTTCAGCAACATCTGAATCCTAGTTGTCTTTAATAACCGGCTTAGTACCAATAATTATTACTCTGAGTTTTCCTAGTTACAAGCTACCAAATCTGATTATTAATTAGTTAAATTGAAAGTAAACTTATTGCTCACAGAAATACTGGGATAACTGAAGAACTAGACTATAAAGACAGACAGTAACAAAGAAGGCTAGGTATCCAGAGTCACACAATTCAAACATGATCATGGGATCAGTATGCACAGAGTTCTATTACATCAATCAGAAAACAATTGATGCAACAACTTCCTATAAAAAGATAACTACTTATGTAGTCTTATCATAAAAAGACCAATGTGCACTACCTTTGCTATCCTCTTCATTTCTGTTTGGTACATAGCAAATATCAATGTTACTCTTCTGTCCACACAAATGTGACTTCATCAGTCTAGCCTTTAGGGATATTTAACTTCCAACTCAAAATCCAAAGCAGGCATATCATACTTCTCATGTTTAGGTCACTTCTGTGTTTTTATTACATAGGAGTCTCGAGCTGTGGCATCACACTATTTTGACTATAATATTGTGGGACAATGTATGCCATCCCCAAGATTTATAAAATGTATGAACAGGTTTTGATTTTGAATCCTCCCAAAAAATGTCTATTAAAAGTAAATAAAATGTTTAAAGATTGTGGTAGGAAAAAAGTTATTCCAAGAAGAGAAAGAGAAGAGAATGTAACAATTTAGAAACATGAGTGAAAGGCAGATTTGTTGCATTTGATGGAGTACTTTAGATGTTCAAAAACTGGGGTCAAATCTCTATATGTTTGGGGTATATCTATCACCGTCAAAAGAGTATAGGTTTTATATTAATTACTGATTTCCTGTTTAATCAATATATTTTAAATGTATGGACCAATTTAGGGGTTTATGAAATTAGGACATGATTAAAATTTATAGTTCAAATTACAGAGCAGAGATTCAAATTCACTTACTCTCAAGGAAAAATGGGAAAGGTGCTCTAGTGTTCCTAAAAGACAAAAAGAATTTCTATAATATTTTTATTTAATGAGACTGAGAATGTAAAGGATTTTCTTCAGCAACATCTGAATCCTAGTTGTCTTTAATAACCGGCTTAGTACCAATAATTATTACTCTGAGTTTTCCTAGTTACAAGCTACCAAATCTGATTATTAATTAGTTAAATTGAAAGTAAACTTATTGCTCACAGAAATACTGGGATAACTGAAGAACTAGACTATAAAGACAGACAGTAACAAAGAAGGCTAGGTATCCAGAGTCACACAATTCAAACATGATCATGGGATCAGTATGTACAGAGTTCTATTACATCAATCAGAAAACAATTGATGCAACAACTTCCTATAAAAAGATAACTACTTATGTAGTCTTATCATAAAAAGACCAATGTGCACTACCTTTGCTATCCTCTTCATTTCTGTTTGGTACATAGCAAATATCAATGTTACTCTTCTGTCCACACAAATGTGACTTCATCAGTCTAGCCTTTAGGGATATTTAACTTCCAACTCAAAATCCAAAGCAGGCATATCATACTTCTCATGTTTAGGTCACTTCTGTGTTTTTATTACATAGGAGTCTCGAGCTGTGGCATCACACTATTTTGACTATAATATTGTGGGACAATGTATGCCATCCCCAAGATTTATAAAATGTATGAACAGGTTTTTGATTTTGAATCCTCCCAAAAAATGTCTATTAAAAGTAAATAAAATGTTTAAAGATTGTGGTAGGAAAAAAGTTATTCCAAGAAGAGAAAGAGAAGAGAATGTAACAATTTAGAAACATGAGTGAAAGGCAGATTTGTTGCATTTGATGGAGTACTTTAGATGTTCACTATGTTTACATTTAATATATATAGTTTATTTATTCACTAGGGTTTCCCAGGTAGTGTTAGTGGTAAACAACCCATCTGCCAATGAAGCAGACTTGAAACACAGGTTCAATCCCTGGGTCAGGAAATTCACCTGGAGGAGAGCGTGGCAACTTATTCCAGTATTATTGCCTGGAGAATTCCATGAACAGAGGAGCCTGATGGGCTTTGTGACCCTCATAGAGTCACAAAGAGTCAGACATGAATGAAGCAACAGAGTAGGAGTTTGTTTACTTGTGATTTTTCTAATCTTGTTTGGAAATATAAAACTCTGTCACCCATGAGAGAGCGGTAATGGCCCAAGTGTTATAAACAGAGAAACGGACAAGGCTACCAGGCTTCTGAAAAACCAATGTAATTTATAGAAAATTATAATTAATGTAGTTTCATATAATAATGGACCATAAGTTATCGAACTTTAGCCCAATTTTGTAACAATCTTTATGTTATTATTTAGTTCTAACTTATCTTTGAAGACCACGAAAAAGTCCACATAGCCTCTAGAACCTATAATATAATAAAGCCAATAATAAAAGTTATAATATTCTCCACCCTCTCTTTGTCTTCAGTATGTGCCAAATAATATCCGAGTTACAATCCTGAAATTTAGAGTTTTATTTGAGAAAATGCCTTCATACTGCAGAGAAATGGATCTAATATATAAAAATAATATAGCAACAACTTTGAATGACTGAACACAATAACATATTTATTAAAACATAGACTACTGATTTTTATTGGTTAAAAGTAACTATTATTACTATTTACATTCATATATGGCATATAACATATGTTGCTTTTATCCTTTAAATTAGCATTACCAAAAAATCATGACCTCTTTCTAATAAGTATATATTTGAAGTTAATGACATCACCAAGAAATGTTATTAAAACTCAGAAATTATTGGATACATTCTATCACACAGTAACTTTTACAGAATGAATTGTCAAATAGCCTATAGCTCAGTTTTTCCTAAGGTAAATGGATTGTTTTATTTCAATAGGATGTTGGAAAGTATAATCAAATATTTTCATTTTGTAGCTTTGCTCTAGGAGTATCCAAAATATGGTCAGTAACCATACTAACATAAAAAACTTCCAATAATGTATAGTAAGAAATGCAATAAATTCTCTTGATTACCCTCCAAACCACAGTCACTCCATCTCTACTCTGAAGCTAGACGTCAATTGCCATTTATCAACTGTTTGCTCGAAGTGCTTTGCTTCAACTCCACCTGCCTGGCCTGTAGGCACATGTGTCTTTGATCCATGCACTACTGGATGAGGATATAATAAGAACTGTGCTCCCGAGAGCCTGCAATGATGCACAGGCTTTGGTTGAGAAGAACTTATTCTTATCAGATAGAAAGTATTTTCAAGACAAGTTATGAGAGTTGGCCAGAAAAAAAAGAGCTTTAAGCTTTTGGAAGTAAGTAAGGAAACATAAAATCCCTGATGATCTGGTGAAGAATGAAGCTGAATGCTTCTAAGGTACTCCAAGCTGTGCATGAAAAGCTTCAAGTGATTGGGAGGATGGTATTGTTAAGGTGTTGTGAATGAGAGCCCTCCAGAATCGTCCTTATCAATTTCCCTTTAAAACGGTTCCTTCTTTCTTGCCTCAGTATGAAGTGTCAATTCTGGTATTTTTAGAATTTTTTCTTCCCTGGAATGCTTACCCCGACAGGCTCTTTTCAAAAACTAGTACATTTAAAAGTTTTATGTAATTACAACCTGAGGTCCACTAGCACTGAGAGGAGCTTTATAGTTAGAACTCCTTGCTGTTTGTACAGAAAAATCCTGCGGTTCACTGCTTGTCTGATACTTCAATTATTTGGCTGTAATCACATACTAAAGCATATATTGATTTCCTAGGTATTCAAATTACACCCCTAAGTGCAAGCACCAGTAAATTTTTTTTTTATTTTTTACCATTTTGAATGATACACAATTTTGTGTAATGGTCTTGTTCTCATGTATAGCTATATTTTCAAGCATTTTTAAAGCTATATTATAAAACCCTATTGTGTGGATAACTTCTAGACATATTTAGATTTTTTACTATAGAGGGTGTTCTTTTCACTGGCATATAAAAGGAAAGGTACAATATGATTAGAAGATTGGGACATTCATGAAAGTAAACAGTTTTTTCTCTTACAATATTAGCAGTCTCTGTGTATTTATTTTCATTTTTTGTGATTTATAAAATGTGTGTGATTGTAGAATCTCCAGGCACATATAAAATGTATAAATAGTATTAGCAAATGAAAAGAAGCTTGCCTTGCTTTCTTTTTTAAGAAATATTTTCTTTCTTAATATATCATGGACATCTCAAGGAAAGATATTTAATGCTATTTCATTTTGAAATTGTTGATTATATTAGTCTGATTTCAAAACCAGTGTTCAAATATTTCTGTAAACAACTCATTCCTGGGAACAAAAAAACAAGACTAACCATTCACAAATTTGGCCCCGATTCTTTCTACCAAAGCAACTATATTCCTTTCCTATTTGTTTCCAAATCTGAGGAAGAGAAATTATGGTCATAAGATACAGAAAGAAACACTTTCTAGTTCTTTGAGGTTTAGGTATCTGGTTTTAGTTAGAACACACAAGCTACACCAAGGGAGAATGAAACTGGTTCATCTAACAAGTCAGAACTTTTTGGAATAGGCCATTTTTCTCATCTAGAAAGAGTTTTGGTACAATCGTTGATGCTTTTAGATTACTGCCTTATACAGAAATAAAAGAGTCTCCTACCTTTTGATTCTACTACAAGTAAATGAAACACTGTGAGAAATCTGTACTTAGTATATTAAAAATTTATCTTGTTTATCTAGCAGACATAGTTTTAAAGAAAAAGAACATGTTCTTGGTTGAGTTTTTAATAGTTACATTTTGTGAAAGTTTTTTTTTTTTTTTTAAGATTACTTCAGTCTATCTGAGCATCTATTTATTTACATGTTTATGAGGCAAACTTGGTAGGTAACATAAGTTTCAGGTGTAGAGCATTATAATTCAATTTCTGTATACCCTATAATGCGGTAACTACCACAAGTCTTTTACTTTCCATCAACATAAAATTGACTTTCTTCACCCATTGGGCTTACCCCTTCACAGCTTTTCACTCTGGTAAGCACCATTCGGTTCTCTGTATCAATGAGTTTGTTTTTGTTTTGTTCTGTTAGGATTTCACATATAAGCGAAATCATATAGTGTTCTTTATCTATCTTATGTTGTAGACATAAATCCTCAAAGTTTATTAATGTCATAAATGACAACCGTATCTTCCATAGCCACTCATGCATTGAAAGACATTAAGGTTGTTTCCATATCTTAGCTATTGTAAGTACTGCTGCATTGAACACAGGGGTTTATATTTCTTCTTTAATTAGCGTTTTCTTATTCTTCGATTAAGAAAAAAAGAAAAGTAATCTAAATCACATAGTAATTATATTCTTAATTTTATGAGGTTTCCATAGTGGCTACACCAATTTACATTTTCCCCCAAAAAAAGATTTGCAAATATTCTCTCATTTAGTAGGTTTTCTTTTGGTTTTGCTAATGGTTCACTTTGCTGTGTAGAAACTTTTTAGTTAAACATAATCCCATTTGGATTTTTCTTTGCTTTTATTTCCTTTTTCTGAAGAGATATACCCAGGAAAATATTGATAATACTAAAGTCAGACTATATTGCTTATGCTTTTGTTATTTTCTAGGAGTTTTATGGTTTCAGGGCATAGGTCAAGTCTTTTATCCATTTTGAGTGAACTTGTAGTATGATATAATACAGTGGTCTAATTTCATTCATTTGCATGGATCTGCCCAACTTTTCAAACACCATTTATTAAAGAGATTGTTCTTTCTTCATTGTATGTTCTTAGCTCCTTTGTCACAAATTAATTATCCATACATAGGTGGGTTTCTGAGCTCTCATTCCTATTCCATTGATCTGTATACCCATTTTCATGCCAATACACACATTTTTTATTACTGTACTTTGTACTTCAGTTTTAAATCAGATAGTACCTTCATACTTTTACATGTTTATGAGGCAAACTTGGTAGGTAACATAAGTTTCAGGTGTAGAGCATTATAATTCAATTTCTGTATACCCTATAATGCGGTAACTACCACAAGTCTTTTACTTTCCATCAACATAAAATTGACTTTCTTCACCCATTGGGCTTACCCCTTCACAGCTTTTCACTCTGGTAAGCACCATTCGGTTCTCTGTATCAATGAGTTTGTTTTTGTTTTGTTCTGTTAGGATTTCACATATAAGCGAAATCATATAGTGTTCTTTATCTATCTTATGTTGTAGACATAAATCCTCAAAGTTTATTAATGTCATAAATGACAACCGTATCTTCCATAGCCACTCATGCATTGAAAGACATTAAGGTTGTTTCCATATCTTAGCTATTGTAAGTACTGCTGCATTGAACACAGGGGTTTATATTTCTTCTTTAATTAGCGTTTTCTTATTCTTCGATTAAGAAAAAAAGAAAAGTAATCTAAATCACATAGTAATTATATTCTTAATTTTATGAGGTTTCCATAGTGGCTACACCAATTTACATTTTCCCCAAAAAAAAGATTTGCAAATATTCTCTCATTTAGTAGGTTTTCTTTTGGTTTTGCTAATGGTTCACTTTGCTGTGTAGAAACTTTTTAGTTAAACATAATCCCATTTGGATTTTTCTTTGCTTTTATTTCCTTTTTCTGAAGAGATATACCCAGGAAAATATTGATAATACTAAAGTCAGACTATATTGCTTATGCTTTTGTTATTTTCTAGGAGTTTTATGGTTTCAGGGCATAGGTCAAGTCTTTTATCCATTTTGAGTGAACTTGTAGTATGATATAATACAGTGGTCTAATTTCATTCATTTGCATGGATCTGCCCAACTTTTCAAACACCATTTATTAAAGAGATTGTTCTTTCTTCATTGTATGTTCTTAGCTCCTTTGTCACAAATTAATTATCCATACATAGGTGGGTTTCTGAGCTCTCATTCCTATTCCATTGATCTGTATACCCATTTTCATGCCAATACACACATTTTTTTTTATTACTGTACTTTGTACTTCAGTTTTAAATCAGATAGTGTCATACCTTCAGGTTTACTGTTGTTTTAAAATATTGCTTTGGCTATTTGGGGTTTTAGTGGTTCTACGTAAATTTTAGGATTATGTAGTCATAAATATGTTGCATTTGTGGGAAGAGGTAAGTTCAGGCGCACTCTATATTGTCATCTTGAACTGCCCCTAGAATCATTTATTTAAAGTAATAGTCATCATCTTCATCTTGACATTTTTCACCTATATTTCCACTTATATGCAATGTTGGGAATCAGGATGACATTTTGATATTTTTATTCTATTTTTTGAGTCTTCTATTAAATATTTTATATATAACCAATATAATTAAGATGATTTTAACTAATAGTACATATTATTTATAAAGATACTGAATACCAAATTAAATGTCATCTTGACTTTATAAAAAATTGCTTGACGTTTATCTTCCCAAAAGAGATTATTGACTCTTTTTTGACACGTCGCCCGACAGAAATATTTTTGCTGTTTATCATCTTAATATTTTCTAGTTATGTAAAGCTGTGAATAATAAGCACTTACTGAGAATGATACTTCTCAGCAGTAGTTAAGATAAATAATTCTATCATTGGTTTTGTATCACAATATTTTTTGGTGATTTTTAAAAGCTATTGAAAAACATCAAGAAAATTAAATCTCTTGCACAAGTGTTTACTACATGGTCTATGTAATGTTGTGCAAATGGTTTTCACACACAAACATATGAACACAGACTCAAGTGTACAATGAAGTGAGGTGTGTCTATTACTGGCCAAGCCTAATTATAACTCTATCTATCTGTCTCTTTGATTATACGTTTACAAATTTTATTTAATAGGCATGATTACTGATAACCACAACCCATTTAGCAGTAAAAAGAACTGTAGGAGAATGCATTTCTGGCCTACCTATCCTGTTATTTTATATAGGGACTTAACTTTTTGAATACTGAAGTTTCATTTTCAATAAAATTATGATATCATTAAGCACACTGCCTAGTGGTTCTCAACATCTGTTAGTGAAGACAGGAGAGCTCCCACTGATATTAGTATCACTTTCAGCTTATAACCTAGACTTTAACATTGTTTTCAAAACAGTACTTGGTGAAGTGACCAGGCCATTAAAAAGTAGTCAATAAGTATTAAAGAATTACCAAATGTGGGCTTTCCTGGTAGTCCATTGGGTAAGGACACCGTCTTGCATTGCAAGGGGCACCAGTTCAATTCCCGGCCTGGGAAGTTCCCATGTGCCGCACAGCAGTTGGACTGATGTGTTCAATTATGGAGCCAGCACTCTGGAGCACATGTGCCCAGAGCTGGTGCTCTGCAACAAGAGAGGCCACTGTGATGTGAGGTCCACACAGGCCAAAGAGCAAAGATAAATAAATGAAAGATGAACCGAAGTGTCCAAAAAAATAGTAATAATTATCAAATGAATTCTTGAAAAAAATTGCTATGAGTTGACTTGTGTCTCCCTGGCACACACACACAAAAAGACATATCCAAATCTTGCAGCTGTGACTGTGGTTGTGACAGAATTTAGAAATAAGATTTTATAGATGTAATCAAGGTAACATGAGATCCGATCAGGTTGCAGTGGGCCCTAAACCAAATATGACTGGTGTCTTTGTTAAGAAGAGAGGACACAAAGACATAGGAGAAACATACACACAGAGCAACACATAAAGTGACGCAAAGGGACAATATGAAGTGAAAACAGAGGCAGAGACTGGACTAATGAGTCTGCAAACAAAGAAAGAACAGGATTTCCAGCAACAACCAGAAACAAAGATGAGACAAACAGGAGTTTCCCTTAAAACTTTTGCGGAGAGCAAGAAACTATGTTCACACCTTGATTTTGGACACCCCGTCTACAAAAGTTTGAGAGAATACGATTCACTTTTTTTTTTTAAAAAAACTTTTATTTATTAATTTTTGGCTGTGCTGGGTCTTTGTTGATGTGTGGGTTTAGCTGCTCACTGCTCTGCAGTATATGGGATCTTCCTGGTTCAGGGATCGAACCTGTGTCTCCTGCATTGGCAGACAGGTTCTTATCCACTGAGCCACAAGGGAAGCCCTATCATTCACTTTTTAGTCACCCAGTTTAAGGCATCCTAAGGAAATGAATATAATTGGTCATATTTCATTACAATAAGACACTTTAAATCCATAATATAGGTAAGTATTGCTTACACTGTGCCAGGTATCATTTTCGTTGTTTAGTCACTAAGTCATGCTGTTTAGTCACTAAGATTCTTAGTAACTCTATGCACTGTAGCCGATAATGCTCCTGTGTCCATGGCATTTCCCAGGCACGAATACTGGAGTGAGTAGCCATATCCTTTTCCATGAGACCTTCCCAACTCATGAATTGAACCTGCATCTTTTTCTTGGCAGGTGGATTCTTTACCACTGAGTCAACAAGGAAGTCCAGGTATCACTTAGATATACATAAATAATTTCCAGATGGCACAGTGGCAAAGAATCACCTGCCAATACAGGAGACACAAAGATGTAGGTTCAATCCACAGGTAAGTAAGCTCTCCTGGAGATGGAAATGGCAACCTACTCCAGTATTATTGCCTGGAAAATTCTATAGACAAAGGAACCTGGTGAACTATATAATCCACAAGGTTGCAAAGACTCAGACATGACTGAGCACACCCACACAATTTTATTTGATAATTTATTTATGAATGTTAACATAATTTTTTACATTATATGCATTAAGATTGACTATGATTTTATATATGCTTTCATATATTAATTAATTTTTTCTCAGAAATTCTTAAGTACACATATATTTCCAGTTTACAGTTGAGTTAACTGAGGCACAAAGGGGTTAATCACTTTGTCTACGTCGGAGCTAACTGTCAAAGTACAAGGTTAGGATCTGCTTATAAAATTAAAGAAAATAAGTTAATACTATTATTTCAGTAATAGACACACATACACAAAAGTGAAACAGTTATAAAAGATTCCTATCTTTAATTGTTCAGAAACTAAACTGAATCTTAAATCTCCTTGATCCATGCTTTCTTCCCCCCTGTTAATCAGCTATTGAAATTCTTTATTCTTGTGCATTTTGTCTTCTATAGATTGAAAAGCCCATGATAACCATGTAACTGATAGAGTGCCCTGGTTATGTATGACCATCCAGTCTGAAACAGCCGTGCATTCTCCTGTACAGCATGCTTGATACTGTCATTCACTTTATTTCATTTGGTGAACACAGTAGTATCAAAAATGATCCTGAAGTGCTTGTTTGTTTATTTTCCTTTTTCTCCCCAGGAGAGTTAACAGCATAACCAGTTGGGCCTAAGGCAGTACCTGGCCTAAATATTAAATAAACCTACAATCACTATTGATTTCCTTAGAACTACTTTACAATTATTTTTTGTCACTTGTTTGGTATTGTTGTTCACTAGGATATATTTGAATAAAGCAGACAATACTGACAAGTTTCTCTCTTCCACATTTCATATCTACAATTACTCTAAGAAAAAAATTTGTCTCATCTAATAAATGTAGATGCTGATTTTATCAATATCTTTGACAGTGAGACACTGGGAACACCCAAATCCATCTGGGAAATTATTAAGGCTAATAGAATCATCTATTCCAAAGTGTTGGCAAAGAATCACCTGCCAATACGGAAAAAGATGGTAAACTAGTAGTTTAAGGGGCCTACTCCAGTATTATTGCCTGGAAAATTCTATAGACAAAGGAACCTGGTGAACTATATAATCCACAAGGTTGCAAAGACTCAGACATGACTGAGCACACCCACACAATTTTATTTGATAATTTATTTATGAATGTGTTAACATAATTTTTTACATTATATGCATTAAGATTGACTATGATTTTATATATGCTTTCATATATTAATTAATTTTTTCTCAGAAATTCTTAAGTACACATATATTTCCAGTTTACAGTTGAGTTAACTGAGGCACAAAGGGGTTAATCACTTTGTCTACGTCGGAGCTAACTGTCAAAGTACAAGGTTAGGATCTGCTTATAAAATTAAAGAAAATAAGTTAATACTATTATTTCAGTAATAGACACACATACACAAAAGTGAAACAGTTATAAAAGATTCCTATCTTTAATTGTTCAGAAACTAAACTGAATCTTAAATCTCCTTGATCCATGCTTTCTTCCCCCCTGTTAATCAGCTATTGAAATTCTTTATTCTTGTGCATTTTGTCTTCTATAGATTGAAAAGCCCATGATAACCATGTAACTGATAGAGTGCCCTGGTTATGTATGACCATCCAGTCTGAAACAGCCGTGCATTCTCCTGTACAGCATGCTTGATACTGTCATTCACTTTATTTCATTTGGTGAACACAGTAGTATCAAAAATGATCCTGAAGTGCTTGTTTGTTTATTTTCCTTTTTCTCCCCAGGAGAGTTAACAGCATAACCAGTTGGGCCTAAGGCAGTACCTGGCCTAAATATTAAATAAACCTACAATCACTATTGATTTCCTTAGAACTACTTTACAATTATTTTTTGTCACTTGTTTGGTATTGTTGTTCACTAGGATATATTTGAATAAAGCAGACAATACTGACAAGTTTCTCTCTTCCACATTTCATATCTACAATTACTCTAAGAAAAAAATTTGTCTCATCTAATAAATGTAGATGCTGATTTTATCAATATCTTTGACAGTGAGACACTGGGAACACCCAAATCCATCTGGGAAATTATTAAGGCTAATAGAATCATCTATTCCAGATGTGTTGGCATTTATACTGTGACTAATATTATTTGCTTAGCACTTGATACGGTCAGGCACATACCTGACAGTACTCTTCTGTCAAGTGAAAGAACAGATTCGATATACCAAAAGACGCTATAAAATTCAAATGAAGCAAAACGATTAGTGAGAGTTGATGGGGATAACTGAAATGGGAGGAATTCACCCCCATGAAGAGGCTTACACTCACCCATCTGTCTTCACCATACTTTCTAACTCCTAAGGGATATTGACTGCTGTTGTGCTGATGATTAGAGAATGAAACTAAGAGACATCAAAAGTGGTACAATACAGAATTAATCCAATCTATATATAAAGCATAGCTAAATCCTTTGAAAAAGAAGTCTTGCCTTGTCTATTTCAGTTCCAGATTATTCACATGAAACAGAGTGTTAAGAATCTATAAAATAAATAATCTATATAAGATTTAACCTCTATTTTCTTCCTGTTAACCCAGAAATTCCAGTAGTTAGGACTGGTAGACAGGAGGGTATCCTGAAACATTAGCACCCCTTTATTAAACATACTTCTTTGGTATGGAATTATTTATTTATGGAACTTGAACAGCTTTTGTTTAGCTAAAGTAAAAACTCATTTTTAATATGCTGTGGCAGTACAATTATTTATGACTAGCAAAAAAGAAGGTGTGTGTTCAACTCTTACTGTATTTGGCAATGAAGAATTGGCATTTCATTTTTGTTTGTTTGTTTTAAGGTTTTTTTTTTTTAATTTTTGGGCACTTTTATTGGTCTTTCATTTATTTATTTACATCCATCTTTGTTCTTTGGCCTGTGTGGGCCTCCCATTGCAGTGGCCTCTCCTGTAACAGAGCACTGGCTCTGGAAGCATGTGCTCCAGAGTGCTGGCTCATAATTGGACACACTGGTCCAGCTGCTCTGGGGTATGTGGGATCTTCCGGTGACAAGGATGGAACCGGCACCCCCTGCAGTGCAAGGCGGACTCTTTACCCACTAGACCACCAGGGAAGCCCCATTTCATTTCTGATACATAATCAGGATGACTGCTACCTTCAGTGATAGAAAAGCAATTACAATATGTAGTAGACAGAGTAATAAAGAATGTCTGAGATTGATTGGACACCAAGGATAAACATTAGTCTTGTCAGTTAATCATATTTGAATGATATACAACAAATATATCACAAGATATTCAAGATCACTGCTGCTTTGAAACTAATACAGTGTGTAGAAGTAAAATATAGGAGAATTTGGCCACGTGGCTCTATGTGGCCACTGCCTTGGCTGATACATCACAGTTATTCTCAAATAACTATACGGCAGTCCATAGAACAGTGAAAGTGCAGAATCAGTAAAATACAAGAAATACAAAGTCTTGTCTTTTACTTGTGTTCTGCTCCTCATTTTGGTTTTGTAACTAGGGTAAATCAAATTGTAGATTGTTCTTAAATTGTTTGTTCTTAAACAAACTCTTAGAGACTTAATCATCACTCTAAATAACTTAAATTGCTAATCATCAAATATTTGGAAAATTAAAATATAAAACTTGAAATAAAATTTTATATCCATATGCTTCTGATTTAAAACAGAAATATAAAGTACTTCTGTAAATATAACAAAATCACATTTTATTATATTTAAATAAATTTCTGTCAGCCATTCACCTTACTGAGTTGCCTTAAAAGAGATAGTCCATTATAGCAATTCCATGGACAAGCACAATCACCTTAATTCTTTTTTTTGAAAACACGAATGTCAAATGCACAAAGAGAAGAATCATTCAAACTCACTCTCTTAATCTCTGTTTCTCCATCTGTCTGTCTCTCATCTCTTTCCCTCTTAAGTGCATCTCTTATTTATAAACCTGAACACCCTATTGCTTGAAAAGTGAAAGTGTTAGTCACTCAGTTGTGTTCAACTCTTTGTGACCTCATGGACTATAGTTCACCAGGTTCCTCTGTCCATGGTATTCTCCAGGCAAGAGTACTGGAGTAGGTTGTCATTTTATCCTCCAGGGGATCTTCCCAGGGATGAAACCCAGGTCTGCCACATTGCAGCCAGACTTTTTATCATCCAAGCCACCAGGGAAGGCTTACAAGCAAGGAACCCTATTGCTTATAAGTACAAAATATATAACTATATATTTTAAATGATTTAGAAATAACCTTAATGTTCTACATTAGGTAATTATTTAAATAAACAAGGAATCCTTTATTCAATGAAAAATTGTACCCTGGTTAAAATGAATCACTATGAAGATTATTAACATTTAATAATGCTTCTATTATTGTGGTTTAAGGAAATGGGATTTTATGTTGGATTTTTTATTTTTAAATATAGGAGAATTTGGCCACGTGGCTCTATGTGGCCACTGCCTTGGCTGATACATCACAGTTATTCTCAAATAACTATACGGCAGTCCATAGAACAGTGAAAGTGCAGAATCAGTAAAATACAAGAAATACAAAGTCTTGTCTTTTACTTGTGTTCTGCTCCTCATTTTGGTTTTGTAACTAGGGTAAATCAAATTGTAGATTGTTCTTAAATTGTTTGTTCTTAAACAAACTCTTAGAGACTTAATCATCACTCTAAATAACTTAAATTGCTAATCATCAAATATTTGGAAAATTAAAATATAAAACTTGAAATAAAATTTTATATCCATATGCTTCTGATTTAAAACAGAAATATAAAAGTACTTCTGTAAATATAACAAAATCACATTTTATTATATTTAAATAAATTTCTGTCAGCCATTCACCTTACTGAGTTGCCTTAAAAGAGATAGTCCATTATAGCAATTCCATGGACAAGCACAATCACCTTAATTCTTTTTTTTGAAAACACGAATGTCAAATGCACAAAGAGAAGAATCATTCAAACTCACTCTCTTAATCTCTGTTTCTCCATCTGTCTGTCTCTCATCTCTTTCCCTCTTAAGTGCATCTCTTATTTATAAACCTGAACACCCTATTGCTTGAAAAGTGAAAGTGTTAGTCACTCAGTTGTGTTCAACTCTTTGTGACCTCATGGACTATAGTTCACCAGGTTCCTCTGTCCATGGTATTCTCCAGGCAAGAGTACTGGAGTAGGTTGTCATTTTATCCTCCAGGGGATCTTCCCAGGGATGAAACCCAGGTCTGCCACATTGCAGCCAGACTTTTTATCATCCAAGCCACCAGGGAAGGCTTACAAGCAAGGAACCCTATTGCTTATAAGTACAAAATATATAACTATATATTTTAAATGATTTAGAAATAACCTTAATGTTCTACATTAGGTAATTATTTAAATAAACAAGGAATCCTTTATTCAATGAAAAATTGTACCCTGGTTAAAATGAATCACTATGAAGATTATTAACATTTAATAATGCTTCTATTATTGTGGTTTAAGGAAATGGGATTTTTATGTTGTGTGATTTGCTATTGTTTATTGTTTGCTAAGTCATGTCCAACTATTCTGCAATTGTGATTACCTAAATCATAATATAGGTAATCTATATTTTTGATAGACTGTCCAGAAAGATCTACAACAGAATGTCAATGGACATCCATGTACTATGGAGCTTAGGATGACTCCTTATTTTTCTTTATTTTCCCTTTTCCCTAAAAAAAAATTATATATATTTGTTTCAAGTGAATAATAGATTACTCTAGAATAAACTAGAAATCAATATTTCTCCCTCTTTCTATTATCATTATTTATATGTAACTATTATAATATTCATATAAGTATTTCCAATATATTACTCTTTCAAAATAAAACAGTTTTACACTAGTTTTCATCTCACCATAATTTGGAAAACTCATATAATTTTTAAATAAACATTAAATTTTATTCTATAGTATAGAAATACATTTGTACTTATAATCCAAAATGAACTCAAATAACTGAGATGAGTAACTCTAATAAACTTATGTTTGAGCGCTTCCCTGATGGTCCAGTGGGTAAGGACACCACCTTGCAGTGCAAGGGGCGCCGGTTCGATCCCTGGCCTGGGAAGATCCCACGTGCCGCGGAGCGGCTGGACTGATGTGTCCAATTACCAAGCCGGAGCTCTGGGGTGCATGTGCCCAGAGCCAGTGCTCTGCGATGACAGGGGCCACCGCGATGGGAGGCCCACAGGAGCTGAAGAACAAAGACGGATGAAAATAGAAAAACAAAAGGCCGATAGAAGTGGTCCACCCATCCCTCTCCCTCCCCACCCCACCCCCCAAAAAGATTTAAAAAAAAAAACAAACTTATGTTTGAGTAGTTTTAAATTCATAAAAACTTGCAAAGATAGTACCAAGAGTTCACATATACCCAGTACACAGTTTGTTACTATTAAAATCTTACACTTTTCACGATTAGAATCAATACTGATACATTATTATTAGTTGAAACACATACTTGATCCAGATTCCCTTTTTTAAAATATTTATTTATTTATTTGGCTGTGTTGGGTCTTAGTCGAGGCATGTGAGCTTAGTCAGCTTGTGGTATGTGGGATCTTAATTCCCTGACCAGAGATCTAACCTGCATCCCCTAGATTGGAAGGCAGATTCTTAACCACTGGACCACCAGGGAAGTCCCCTCCCTTATTTTTTACTTAATATCATTTTTCCGTTCTAAAATTTTATTCAGAATACATCACACTTAGTTTTCACTTCTCCTTAATACTCCTTTCACTTGAAGCGTTTTATTAGACTTTCCTTATTTTTCATGACCTTGATGATTTCGAGGAATACTAGTCATGTATTTTGTAAAATGTTCATCAATTGGGATTTATTTTATGTGTTCCTCATGATTAAACTGGAAATTAACCCCGTGTTTCATAATGACCATACAGAGGGCTTTGACCATACAGAGAAACATCCATTGAAATGTTAATTTCTTTATTATCGGGAATATGCAAAGTGCATTGATTATTCAATTCTCCTGAAGCATCATGAAGTACTTAAATAACCAAATACAACCAGAAAATCTACTGTGTTTGGGGAAAGTATATTCCTAGAATTTTAAAATATTCTGTTTTCTATGGTTAAATGCTTTTTCAGGAAAATTTTTTAAAAAGTTACCCAACATAAAATCACTAATATGTTTGGTCATTGGAATATTATAAATATTGTAGGACAACCCAACGTTGGAGAAATAGCCAACCTGGAATCCAAAATGCAAAGTCATGACATCCCTAGCATAATCAGGATAAACTTCTGACATCAGTGATCTAAAACAAAACAGATTATCTTTTCAAAAGAGAAGTCTCTTTGATAGAAAATACAAGTAGGCTGACTTCAGAAATTCAGTTAGGCAGATCACCAACTTGACATCTAGTTAAGCTGCCTGTAATCAGAAAGTTCACTACCTGGTATTTAGAGCCCTGATTTTGTAAATAAATCTATTTGCTCTGAAAATATATAAAATGATTTTATACTTCTGAAAATGTTGACAAGATATGATTTGAGAAAATGTATACTATAATATTATAATTAAAATAAAAACATTATTCTTAAATACAAAACAAAATGAGCAAAACCTGACCTAATTAACCATATATTCTAACCCTGTTATCTTTATGGACCAATATATCTAATTTTCAAATTTAATATTTATATCATAATAGCCTTTTAAACATCTTTATATATTTTATTCCAAAGTTTTACATTTGTTTCATTTTTTTAAATTCCATTGAAAAATATTTAATTCTTTCTGGTGTTCATTTATTGATTTACATAGGAGGCATGCTGTGCAGACAAAGTTAGTTGTATTAAGATTTTCATTTCTGTCCAATTAATTTTAAAACCTGAGACAGCAGCAAATTCATCAATCATGATGTTGGAATGATTTTTTCAGGTTTACATAGGGACATACGGGTATCATTATGGAAGTTTGAATCATTTCCCTTCAGTAAAAAAAATTGATACACATCATTGGTTTGCCATATTTTAAATTAGAAAAGGACAAAAGTATGAAGAAATAGAAATGTTTATTTTCTTTTTGTAAGCTATGAAACTATTATTTCTTGTTATACAGCCTTACCACTTAAACTAATAAAGCCAAATTAATAAATATATTCATTGTAAATCAGAGTGGGCATGAATGCTATTGGTATTATCGTTAGGAGGAAAATTAGGAATATGACTTTAGGGAAGATTTCTGGTATATAGTTACTTCTATATGAAATGAGGGCCATCAATCCATCATCAGCAGTTGATGGGATAGGAACTGAACAACTAATCCAAACTGGGTAAATTTCTTTCATTCATGAAGTAAATATTCAAGCAATGTCATCTCTGACAGAAAGTTTAACTGAAAGTTATGCAAAACTCTGTTTGAGGTACAAAGAAAATCCATCAGTAGAAAGACTTAGAATGAAGTCAACCCAAACAGAAAAGCAGAGGCAAGTGGAAACAAAAAGCATGCTGTAAGTAAAATAAACTATTCTTATATCCCAGGCAAATACCTCTTTCTTGAGTTTTAGATTCTTTTCTTGTGTCTGGCTTCCATTAGATGACTTTCTCAACTTTCCACTCCTCTTTTTACTTAAAACATGTGAGTCACTTCTTGTAAGAAAACTGACACTGAATAAAACTAACTCTTTTAATTAAATAATAAGTTGTTGAATTTTTCTCATAAAATAAGGTGGTTTAGAATTATTGGTATTATTCTTAACTATCATTTCACAGGGATACAGAAATTATCCATTGTTCATGGAGTTACATCAAAAGTAGAGCATGGAGGCACAGGTCTGTAGTCACCTATCTCTAAAATCTCTACAATTGTCCCAGTCTCCCTCTGACACAGGTATAAAATTTTCCATGATTTTGTAAGACACATTCCATTAAAATAATACTTCCATTTCTCTAATTTATCTATTTTGCTGAATTTTTATCTCTTTCAACCAGAGTGACTTAAGACTTAAAATTGTAGATTATTCTCTTTAATAATTTATTGCATGGTATTCTATTTTCATTTTGATAACAGGAAGGTATAAGATTGTATGGGGATTAAGTGAAATATGGACTACAAAGCACATAGAATAGATATGGTACTTAAAGATATTGTGATAGCATAACTATTACAATAATAATAAAATTTTGTGACTCATTGTGAGGTCATTTATAAACAGAGATGCCAATTGAGAAACTAAGCAGAAAAGAACAATTCTATAAATGAAATTAATATAACTTCATTAATGAGGATCGTATACCTTAAAAGTCTAACTGATAAGTGAAATTTTACTAAACAGAGAATATGAGGAGGGAATTTCAAACTGAAGATACTATATGTGCAGATGCCTGGAACTGTAGCACAGGTAACAAGTTAGCTCAACAATTATGAATCGGACACAGTGGGATGCAGTGACATGACTAGATAAGCAGGTTGGGTCCCACATAATAGGATTCCATTCTGAGACTGATTCTTCCACCTATCAAGTTTCCAGGTAATTTTTATTATCAAAGAAGTTGGAGAAACTGAACAAAAGTAACAATTACAAAAAGATCTATTACTTCGTATAAACTATACTTGTTACAAAGGTAGTTTCTATCTCAAAAAAAATCTCTTTCCTTAAGAGTTATATAAACTTTGAGATACACGGGATTTTCTAAACTTGAGATTTTTAAGGGAAATAATAGCTGGAGTGTTAATGTTTACTTTTATTCTCCATTTTGACAACAAAGTTACATTTACTCTCTCTTTAGCCAAGTGAAGTGAGTTAAGAATCTGCACGTTGGATGGTGAAGAGACTGATTAATCTTGCTTAAGTCACATCATACTTAATTCACTATTAATTACATATAACATGTAAATATCAGTCAGGACCAGTAATACATGCAATATTATCGCCATTGAATATCTTAATACACAAGATTTGTACCTGAGAAGTAGTCAAGGATTGTGAACAATTTGAAAAGAACATTGTGCTTTTCTTTTATGAAAAGAAAAAAAATGTAAAATTTGCAATTTTTTCTAAATAAAGCACCACTCTCTCCCTTTTCTGTAATAATAAAATTGTTAGTCTATTATTTAAGAATTAGAAGTGCATTTTCCATGTAAATAATTTTACATAGATTATGTTTCTGAATTTTTCTAGTCTACCCTATGAAAAATTACAGATCCCATATCATCAGTAAAATACTGAATGTCAAAAGAGAAATATAACCTATTTAAATAAGAGACTTACATAAAGCTGAAAATTTGACTATAAACTATGTTTTTACTTTTATCATGGATGCTTGTATTCAAAGAAAAGAAATCTTAAATACAAGAGGAAGATAATCAAGATGAAGATTTTTAAAGATTTCTTGACATATTCAGTGACTTTTGTAGTTAATGGTTCTGGTAATTTATTGTGAGTAAACCTCATTTTGAGTTTTAAATTAACTTTTTCTTTATGCAGAACTTTCATATGCTTTTCAACAGTAAGAGGTAAGGAGAACCACTAATCTCCACAGTACTTTTATTGAAAGAATTGATTTTTAAAGTGAATACCGTAAGTATCCTACTTCCATAGGAAATAGGAAAAACTAATTATTTATGATTTAAAAAATAAAGAAACTGATTTCCTCCAATTTATATTTCTCCTTTTTAATTTTCTTGTGTTGTTTCTACTTTCTACTATAATAAAAAATAAGTGCGGATTTTTTTTAACTTACCAAAAAGGGTACTGCTATTCACCAGCTGTATAAATTTGGAAAGGTTACAGTACACTGTCTTTTAAAACTATATTCTTTGCGTTTTAAATGAGAAAACAACATCTATCCCTTGGACATATCATCAAGATTAAGTGAGATAATGTCTTAGCTTTTGTTTTGTCACAGAGATTCTTCTGAATAAGTTTAGTATTTATAAATAAATATTTATTAATTAATAATCTTTTTTCTACTCTGAGATAGTTTGGGCTAACTCATTGTGATATTTCTGCATGACAAACTGAAATTAGTCACATTTCACTAAGGTTTTTAAAAATGCAGATTGTGTTGGCTCTAGAAAAAACAGTTTATACCTTAAGAATTTTATTATATCATTAAAAAATGATTTTCAAATGCTATCAGCTAGGGGACACTAGAGTGAAAACGCTTCACTTGGAAAACTTTCATGTTTATATGTAAATCTTCACAGTTCTTAAAAAAATCATAGTAGAATATAAGCATTTTAACAACTGAAATGCTCTCTGTAGCTGTCCCTCATTGGTGGATAATGTATCCAGTTATATAAGAATTGTCATTTCTTTCACAGATGTGTTCACCCTGGAGCTATAGGAATGGCTGACAGAGGAGATTGGTGGGCTATAGTCCATGCGGTTGCAAAGTAAAATACTGAATGTCAAAAGAGAAATATAACCTATTTAAATAAGAGACTTACATAAAGCTGAAAATTTGACTATAAACTATGTTTTTACTTTTATCATGGATGCTTGTATTCAAAGAAAAGAAATCTTAAATACAAGAGGAAGATAATCAAGATGAAGATTTTTAAAGATTTCTTGACATATTCAGTGACTTTTGTAGTTAATGGTTCTGGTAATTTATTGTGAGTAAACCTCATTTTGAGTTTTAAATTAACTTTTTCTTTATGCAGAACTTTCATATGCTTTTCAACAGTAAGAGGTAAGGAGAACCACTAATCTCCACAGTACTTTTATTGAAAGAATTGATTTTTAAAGTGAATACCGTAAGTATCCTACTTCCATAGGAAATAGGAAAAACTAATTATTTATGATTTAAAAAATAAAGAAACTGATTTCCTCCAATTTATATTTCTCCTTTTTAATTTTCTTGTGTTGTTTCTACTTTCTACTATAATAAAAAATAAGTGCGGATTTTTTTTAACTTACCAAAAAAGGTACTGCTATTCACCAGCTGTATAAATTTGGAAAGGTTACAGTACACTGTCTTTTAAAACTATATTCTTTGCGTTTTAAATGAGAAAACAACATCTATCCCTTGGACATATCATCAAGATTAAGTGAGATAATGTCTTAGCTTTTGTTTTGTCACAGAGATTCTTCTGAATAAGTTTAGTATTTATAAATAAATATTTATTAATTAATAATCTTTTTTCTACTCTGAGATAGTTTGGGCTAACTCATTGTGATATTTCTGCATGACAAACTGAAATTAGTCACATTTCACTAAGGTTTTTAAAAATGCAGATTGTGTTGGCTCTAGAAAAAACAGTTTATACCTTAAGAATTTTATTATATCATTAAAAAATGATTTTCAAATGCTATCAGCTAGGGGACACTAGAGTGAAAACGCTTCACTTGGAAAACTTTCATGTTTATATGTAAATCTTCACAGTTCTTAAAAAAATCATAGTAGAATATAAGCATTTTAACAACTGAAATGCTCTCTGTAGCTGTCCCTCATTGGTGGATAATGTATCCAGTTATATAAGAATTGTCATTTCTTTCACAGATGTGTTCACCCTGGAGCTATAGGAATGGCTGACAGAGGAGATTGGTGGGCTATAGTCCATGCGGTTGCAAAGAGTTAAACACAACAAAGTGACTGACATTTTCATTTTTCAGACATATGATACTGGGCACTAGACAGATAAGATAGAAAGTGATTCATGAGTCACAAATACTCACAGTTTGAGGGAGAACACTCACTCCACACATGGCCACACAAGGTCTGCAGTTTGGAACATTGTGAAAAACCAGGCACTGTGGAAGGCAAACACACAAAAGTGTAAGTAAGATGATTTCCCAGAGGATGTGATGAGCTTGTTTGAATCACTTTGTGGGGTGGCCTGGAACTGAAATTTGCTACTTAATGATAAGCAGTAGTTTAACCTGGTTCATTTAATAAGGAGGTTTGTTTGGCTAAGGGGACCTTATTTTCAGGAGCAGAGGGAAAATATTAAACTTTTGGGTAGGTCATTTGAGACCTTCTTGATTTCACCAAGCAAGGCTGCACATAACATTGAAATTTCAGACATTATACCTAATGTAAGGGAATGAAAGCCCAGGGATTAAGATGATAAATTTCTACAAACCTATGACTCCAGAACAGGGTTATATAGCTCAAAATGATTAGAACAGTTATTTTTAATATAGATAAGACTGAAAAGGAGGTATTTGTTGGGATATTAAACTGAAATCTCTAGTCCTAATGGGTATTTCTGAAATTCAAGTCACCTCAAATAACTTTTATTGCAATTACTTTTAGCTTTCAAAATATCAAAAATTCATTATTCTTTGAAAAAATTAGTTGAAAATAAAAATAAGTAGCAAAGTTTTATTTTTCTAAGTCACTCTCATGCACATAAAAGTGGTCTTACTAGTTTGAAAAGAATAAATATATCAAAAGTATCATTTGTTCACTTATTTTTTTCTATTGTTAAAGAATTAGCAAGGGATTTTAGTAAGTTCCTATCAATCAAATTAGCATTTTAAATAGATTATTTAACTAAAAAGGATCATTTTTTGTTGTTTTAAAAGGACAATTTAGATGTACCTCTAGTGATTTGGGGTTAGTTTCAACCTCTTTGTACTTTCTCTTTCCAAAAACATATGCTAATAAGTTCCCAGCAACATTATAAAGATAAACTGAAAAGCACTTTGCATAAATGAAATGGTATATAAATGCAAATTAATAGCACTAATGTATGTTATAATTATATATAGAATCTTCCAAAGTGAAGCATTGTCTTAAGTTAGGATACATTCCCTGGGGGAAGATAAGGATGAAAGAGTTCTTAAAAGGACACATAAGATGGTTTAAAGTAGAATTAAACTTACACATACACAAAAGGCAAGTAGGGAAGCTAAGATTATTTAGTGTGGAAATGTGAAGAGATGGAGTGAATATAATTGAGTTATTTAAGATTTTGAAGGGTTTAGTAAAAATTGATAAGATCCTTTTTTATATGCTATTCCATAATACAAGAAGGAGAGATCACTCAAAACTAATGGAAGGTTAATTTAAAAGGCACAAAAGGAAAAACTCATTCTTCACATAGTGTAAAGTCAAACCACGTAATTCAATACTTTAGGAGATTATACATTAAAGAACAGTGGCTACATTTTTAAAACACGAGAAAAAAAGGACATTTTTAGCTAAAACAATTTTCCATATTAAGTGGAGGAACATCAAAATGCATGCCCAACATAATTAAAGCATGACCATGGGTGTTAGTAATATGGTTACTAAATTTTAAGCATAGAATTAGCAAAGGGGCAAGAAACTTACTAAATTTTTATTACTCTTGAACCACTTGTAATTTTATTTAAAAAGAAAAAAATCATTGCAACTGTAAATATGTCTGTGCCTCATGATTGCCACAATCCATGCCACATTCTTCTCTTCTACTAATGATCAGGATCACTTTCACTAATTTACAATTTCATCTATATGTAAGACTGATGCACATTAAATTATTAATAGCACGGCTTCAGAATCAGACAATGTATAATAAAGCTTGGATTTTGAAACTTGTTTGATATTAAAGAGTGGTGGGAAAGAATTCAGTGAGCAGAAATTTTCCTTACTTATAATTTTCAATATTTTGTGCTGATTTAGTTGTAAAAATTAATAAATTGTTCACGTCAATATAAGTATTTGGAAAGGAGAATGTCTTTCAAGTATCTATGGGCCTTTATAGAAAGCAAATTTCTGATAAATAAACTTACTATTTAAATGTTTGAGGATACTAAAAAAAGAGGGAATTAAAGTAAATATATGATGGTGAATGTGAAAGAGTACTGCAAAATGCAAATAGTAAGGATGCATAGCTCTTATTTTATATTTTAAAAGTTTAAATGGCGGGGCTTCCCTGGTGGTCTGGTGGGTAAGGACACCGCCTTGCAGTGCAAGGGGTGCCGGTTAGATCCCTGGCCTGGGAATATGCCATGTGCCACCGAGTGGCTGGACCAATGTGTCCAGTTACTGAGCCGGAACTCTGGAGTGCATGTGCCCAGAGCCGGTGCTCTGTGACAACAGAGGCCACGGCGATGGGAGGCCCACATGGGCCAAAGAACAAAGATGGATGAAAAATAGATAAATGAAAGGCCAATACAAGTGGCCCACCTGCATCCCTCCCTCCCAAACCCACTCCCCCCCAAAAAAAAGGTAAAAAGAAAAAAGGTTTAAATGAAATTTTAACGTGAATTTTCAACATTAATAAGTGTGACATCATTAACAGCTAATGTCATTGTCATTTTTATTAATTAATATTGTAGCACCACTGAAGTTCAACTCCACTTAACAACTAACCAGCAGCAGCATTGTTTCTAAATTGTTTTGAAAATGGGAGTTATATTTTGACGGGGAAAGACTACAATTTTACTGGAACAAATGTTTGCTTTGTTAAAAAAAAATCAATAGTCACATTGACCCTTTGTTTTTCCTACTAGAGAGACTGACATTTTTATTTGGTTCTTGGATTCTTTCCTGGACAGTATCCCAATGTTAGAGAATTATAGGCTCCAGGAACAGCCCAATAGACCTGCTTCCGTTGAAAGTTGATGTTAATAGATCAAGATTTAATTGACTAAGAATTTTGCTTAAATGGGACTTGAACAAATTCTCTATTGGACAGATATCTAGTATTTCCAAACTTAAAAGTTCAAAGTACAGTGTCTGATAGCTGTGACTTTATGTCATATCTTCCAATAACTACAGCCAAGAAATGAGAAATTTTAAGAAAAACTGGTGAACATATTGTGCCTAAAATGTGAGAAATGAGAGGAAGTTAAAACAAGCTGATAGAAGTTATACATGTGTGCTCAATTGCTCACGCATGTCTGACTCTTTGAGACCCATGGATTATAGACTGCAAGACTACTCTGTCCATTAAATTTTCCAGGCAAGAATACTGGAATGTAGTGCCGTTTCTTTCTCCAGAGGATCTTCCCAACCCAGGGATCAAACCCATGTCTCTTGCATCGCTTCCATTGACAAGCAGATTCTTTACCACTGTACCACGTAAGAAGCTCGATAAAAGTGATATTCATTATAAAAGGGAGGATATAAAATATTTTATTTGTTTTGTTTTTGTTGTTGTTGTTGTATTTGCATGCAAACAGTGAATGTTTTAATTATTTTTACATATTTGAGATACATTGTTTTCAAGTTAGAAAAAAAATCAGTCTCATGAAAAATTTTGTTAAAGTGGGGCCATGTAAACTATTTTCAAAATTAAACAATTTTCTACTGTAGCTTAAGGAAGTCCTAGCTTTGAATACGTGCTTCAACTCCTTAGCTAAATTTTAATATAAAGTGGTTATAAAAGAAATCTAAACTTCACAAAGCAATCCCTTGCATATTGAAACAATCTCTTTCCCCATAAAACTGTTAATGTCATCATATTATGATTTATACACCAACTTATAGTTGCCTTTTCTTATAATGATATGAATGTTATTCAGATGCATTGACAATACTATTAGAATTTATACATAGGAAAGAAATTATTTTAATTTAAGTAATTCTCATTCTGGTCATTTTCTTTCTTTTGAGAAAAGAAGTCTAAAGAAAATTAAAAATGATTTAATTGATGTTGCCTTAAAATTAGAACATGGTATATAACTGTCCCTTTGGTAAAATGAATCAACTTTTTTTTGGATAGCAGGATTTTTAATTGCATATTCATATTATATTTTTAAAATAAAATATGAAGAATTTACTAGGCAAATCACTTCAATTTAGGAAATTTTGAGACTGCATTTACATATTAGAAAACTACAGCCAAGAAATGAGAAATTTTAAGAAAAACTGGTGAACATATTGTGCCTAAAATGTGAGAAATGAGAGGAAGTTAAAACAAGCTGATAGAAGTTATACATGTGTGCTCAATTGCTCACGCATGTCTGACTCTTTGAGACCCATGGATTATAGACTGCAAGACTACTCTGTCCATTAAATTTTCCAGGCAAGAATACTGGAATGTAGTGCCGTTTCTTTCTCCAGAGGATCTTCCCAACCCAGGGATCAAACCCATGTCTCTTGCATCGCTTCCATTGACAAGCAGATTCTTTACCACTGTACCACGAAGAAGCTCGATAAAAGTGATATTCATTATAAAAGGGAGGATATAAAATATTTTATTTGTTTTGTTTTTGTTGTTGTTGTTGTATTTGCATGCAAACAGTGAATGTTTTAATTATTTTTACATATTTGAGATACATTGTTTTCAAGTTAGAAAAAAAATCAGTCTCATGAAAAATTTTGTTAAAGTGGGGCCATGTAAACTATTTTCAAAATTAAACAATTTTCTACTGTAGCTTAAGGAAGTCCTAGCTTTGAATACGTGCTTCAACTCCTTAGCTAAATTTTAATATAAAGTGGTTATAAAAGAAATCTAAACTTCACAAAGCAATCCCTTGCATATTGAAACAATCTCTTTCCCCATAAAACTGTTAATGTCATCATATTATGATTTATACACCAACTTATAGTTGCCTTTTCTTATAATGATATGAATGTTATTCAGATGCATTGACAATACTATTAGAATTTATACATAGGAAAGAAATTATTTTAATTTAAGTAATTCTCATTCTGGTCATTTTCTTTCTTTTGAGAAAAGAAGTCTAAAGAAAATTAAAAATGATTTAATTGATGTTGCCTTAAAATTAGAACATGGTATATAACTGTCCCTTTGGTAAAATGAATCAACTTTTTTTTGGATAGCAGGATTTTTAATTGCATATTCATATTATATTTTTTAAAAAAAAATATGAAGAATTTACTAGGCAAATCACTTCAATTTAGGAAATTTTGAGACTGCATTTACATATTAGAAAACTAAGACTTGGAAAGAATAATTGTTAATAACTGTTCACTTTTACAAAAAAAAGTCCCATTATTTTCATCTTACATGTCTTTAATTGGGAAGTAAGCGGATACAAATATGGATCTTATAGAAAAAGGTCATTGGTGGGGATACATATGGCAACCTGACTATAGAGATAAGTCAAACTAACACATCAATATTGACTGCTATTTAAAATGAGAAAGTCACTAGCAATTACAGATCTAATTAAGCAGCCATTTGTGGTGTCGATATCCTGGTGCGGAAGAATTTTCTGATATCACATGTTAAAAGTTTCTGAATTTTTAAGGTTTTATTGGTAATTTAAAAGCTTTTCATGTAATATAAAGTAAAAGCAGTAAGAACTAATGCTAAAAAATTACACTGGACATTGTTAAATAGTCAAGAAAGTCTTCATTCTAGACTATTTCAATGATGGAGAGAAACTGAACTTTATTCCCCTAAAACTCAAGGCAGGAAGTGTGAGCTAGTGGGAAAATTCTAGAGGACACTGTCTGCTCCTTCACTCTCAAGGGAAAATAGGAATTGAGATTATTTATTCCTTTTTTTAACTAAATTTCAAAGGGATGACTCCCTTAAGAAAGGCACATTTGGGTTGCAAAACTGACTAGAGAGTGGGGAAAAATGTACATCTCAAAGGGTAAAGAAAACTTTTTCGATTGCAAGTTTTCTAAAGTAAATGCTCTGAGAAAAGGGAGGTCAGAGGTAGATAGGGGATAAAAAGCTATCTGAAATTTGTTCAACCTGGGAGGAATGTAAAGGCTCTCTTGGTCATAATAAATTTACTAGTTTTCTGTAGCTCAGTAAACATAATATATGGAAATATAAAAACATGAATATATAAAAATAGCTATTGTAATTGAGGTTCCACAGAATCACATGAAGTAGGGTGAGTTTGGAATGTTTGAATTCATGTTCAACACGGGTTAAACGGGTTTTGGGCTCTTAGAAAACATGGTATATAACTGTCCCTTTGGTAATATTAATCAACTTTTTTTTGGATAGCAGTATTTTTAATTGCATATTCATATTATATTTTTAAAATAAAATATGAAGAATTTACTAGGCAAATCACTTCAATTTAGGAAATTTTGAGACTGCATTTACATATTAGAAAACTAAGACTTGGAAAGAATAATTGTTAATAACTGTTCACTTTTACAAAAAGTCCCATTATTTTCATCTTACATGTCTTTAATTGGGAAGTAAGCGGATACAAATATGGATCTTATAGAAAAAGGTCATTGGTGGGGATACATATGGCAACCTGACTATAGAGATAAGTCAAACTAACACATCAATATTGACTGCTATTTAAAATGAGAAAGTCACTAGCAATTACAGATCTAATTAAGCAGCCATTTGTGGTGTCGATATCCTGGTGCGGAAGAATTTTCTGATATCACATGTTAAAAGTTTCTGAATTTTTAAGGTTTTATTGGTAATTTAAAAGCTTTTCATGTAATATAAAGTAAAAGCAGTAAGAACTAATGCTAAAAAATTACACTGGACATTGTTAAATAGTCAAGAAAGTCTTCATTCTAGACTATTTCAATGATGGAGAGAAACTGAACTTTATTCCCCTAAAACTCAAGGCAGGAAGTGTGAGCTAGTGGGAAAATTCTAGAGGACACTGTCTGCTCCTTCACTCTCAAGGGAAAATAGGAATTGAGATTATTTATTCCTTTTTTTAACTAAATTTCAAAGGGATGACTCCCTTAAGAAAGGCACATTTGGGTTGCAAAACTGACTAGAGAGTGGGGAAAAATGTACATCTCAAAGGGTAAAGAAAACTTTTACGATTGCAAGTTTTCTAAAGTAAATGCTCTGAGAAAAGGGAGGTCAGAGGTAGATAGGGGATAAAAAGCTATCTGAAATTTGTTCAACCTGGGAGGAATGTAAAGGCTCTCTTGGTCATAATAAATTTACTAGTTTTCTGTAGCTCAGTAAACATAATATATGGAAATATAAAAACATGAATATATAAAAATAGCTATTGTAATTGAGGTTCCACAGAATCACATGAAGTAGGGTGAGTTTGGAATGTTTGAATTCATGTTCAACACGGGTTAAACGTGGTCTCTTGGGTCTCTTGGGTCACAGGTCATCTTGAACACTGGAGCTTAGCAAATTCAAGTTTCACATTCAAATATAGTATGGACTGTGTCTAACAGAGAAGAAAAATATAATTCACTGTTACATACTTAACATATATAAAATATTATTGATATATATGATACTGCCATTAGGGTTGTCATAGATACTGTTATGGTAAACTTTGAAGTGAGTTCATAAATCCACTCATGTGTTTATTATAGGTGTTACATTTCTAAAAACTTTTCCACTGACTATATACTAGAAGTTAAATATCTAATTGGGCAGAGACTATTGTATTTCCAGTTTTGTGTTGACTTCTCTGTTTCTTAATTTCTGTGTTAATGATGTACCTTTTATCCATAAAACATTACAATTTACCAAAGACTTCAATAACATATTTCTTTGTTTTCACAAATTAACCAAATTGTATTTCTTTTATAACTGTTGAGTATCATAAAGTGTAATCAAATGACAATCAAATGACATGAGAATTATCAGCGGTCTTTGCTGAATACTCATTTCCTCCAGCACCTCTCCAGAGTTACTATATCAAAATCTCTATCAGAATCTCAGAATACAACTCAGAAATTTGTAGAACTCACTGGACTTATGTTTGAGGAAAGGAAGAGAGAGAAAAAGAAGGAAAGAAAATGTGAAATATAGATGTAAAATGCAAAAAAGAAAATATATGAGATCTGCACAGTAGTTATAGTACTACAGTAGTAAATATACATAATGAAGATATATGTTGTGCATTTATATATATGCACACATATATATTAAAGAGAGCATCATATTGTAGTATAACAATGCTTTTGCTATATTTAAAAAAATTTTAACTTATTTCAGTATTCAGTTTAAGTATACCTTGCATATCTATTATGACTCAAGTAATATGCTAGATGCCTGTAGTACAAACAATAATATAATAGAGAAATAAACTTGATTCTTTTAGTCAAAAAATAAACATGTTTCATGAAATAGTAAAGTTATAGTATTTAAAAAATAAACATGTTTCATGAAAGAGTAATCATTTTAACAAAACGTGTATGCCTCGGCTACATTTGGTATTTGTGCAATTCAATCAGAAGAAAGGAAGTTAGGCTATGATAGGATAGAAATTATCTTCAATTAAATGTTTTTGGCTAACGTTTCCCAAACTACCACTGGTGATATGTGAGATAATTTTACATCAAAAGTGATGAAAATTGTTATATGTTTTATATAGTTACTGAAATGTACACATTAGAAATAGATAATATGAAACATAAAAGAAACATAAAAGCTATGATTTTAGGAGTATTTTTGCGTAGAAGGAAGCTTTTGTGGGAACTGTTTTTAGTATTCTAGCCTATTCTTACTGTCTATATTACAAGCCTGATACTTAGGTGTATCAATGTCAACGTCAATAAACTTTTTCCACAAGTATTCAACTATTAACACCTGACTAGCAGGCACAAGAGGGGACTTTCTTTACATTTGTATCTCTGAATTTCTATCACACAGTTGCAATCTTTTGCATTATATATTAAAATAAGATTTCTTATACAGATATAGCAAAAAACATGATTGGCAAAACTTGGCAAACAATGTCTCTGGCATCTAATAAGAAAGCAATTTATTTTATACTATTTATTTACTTTTGTGAAACAGTATCTTAAAAGTACATATTGTAAAATAATTTTGTAAAACTGACTACATAATTGTTTTACTTGCACCAATAATTAAAACTGTGTCTTTATCTATAGGAGAGAATTCTGTAAAAGCAACATAAAAATGATAAGTATTTTATTTTACATCAATAATTTGTGAGTGCTGAAGCATGATATATGAATTCTCTTTTAGTTCGCATGACTATAAACATGTCAGTGACTTATAAAATTTTTAAGTATATCCTTTTAAGAAATACTCATAGTTTTAGGTTTAATTTTATGCTCCCTTACAACTGTTTACTTTCACACTGTGTGTAAGTGCTATTTAACTGCTCTAAATTTATTGTCAATTTTTAAAATATTTAAAAGCAATAAAGTTATGTTTTTATTGTATTTAATTTTCTTTTTTTTTTTTTAAGATTTATTTATTTATTTATTTTGGGCGGGGGTCGGGTTGGGGAGGGGGGGGAGCGGGCGGGCCACTTCTATTGGTCTTTCATTTCTCTGTTTTCATCTGTCTTTGTTCTTTGGCTCCTGTGGGCCTCCCATCGCGGTGGCGTCTGTTGTCGCAGAGCGCCAGCTCTGGGCGCATGCGCTCCAGAGCTCCGGCTCGGTGATGGGACACATCAGTCCAGCCGCTCCGTGGCACATGAGATCTTCCCAGGCCAGGGATTGAACCAGCACCCCTTGCACTGCAAGGCGGTGTCCTTACCCACTGGACCACCAGGGGAAGCCCTATATTTAATTTTCAATTGATGGAATTAATGTGATAAATTTTTAAAACTTTGCCATTTAGTGGGAAATTGTCATTAGCTTTTGACATGTAGTCTTCCAACCCATAATTTGTACATATTTTAAATGCTCATATTAAAGAATTGTTTCTAGAATACAGTTATAATATATACCAATAGGACAATGTCTATATTTAAATTATGATCTAAGATGCCTATACACATAGGTTTTAATTTAACCATATAATTTACAGCCATTTTTATTATTTTTCAACTTAATGTGTTCTTTCAATACTATTAGATATAAATTAATGAGCATTGCATCTAAATGTAAAATGAAAGCCTTAGAAAAAATTTATCATTGCCATTATTAAAATAGAACTAAAAATTCTTAAATGTATATAAATGTGTGTTTACCTGCATGTATTACAGATGTATGTATATATGTATACATATAAGCTCAAGTCATGGGTCTATTATATATATATATATATATATATATATATATATTTGGATCACCAGGATTGATCTAGTAATGTGTTTAATCAATTTCTTAAACCTATGTCCTTAGGACTTGCCTTTGAATCACTGTATGAGAAGATCAAATGCAAGTTTGCATGTATAACAGTTGGTATCCTATATATACTGGTTATAAATAGCTTGTAGTTCTTGAAAGATTATATGATAAGGTAAAGAAAAAACTTCACAAAACCTTAAAAATAAAGTGAGCATATAACAAAAAGTTTTATAAAATAAGTTTACCTGTTTGAAGATATTGTCAGTTATATTAAGAGCAAATATTACACTTTACAAGAAAAATATATAAATTTTGTGTACCTGATTACATAGTTTGTGGCTGAGATATTCTTTGAAAGAGGAAATTAAATCTCTATGCTAGATTGTGTTATTTGCACTACAGAAAAGTTTATGAAAGAAAGCAAGGTTAAAATTAAACTTAAAAGAATTACAAACTTCTGATATACATGCCTAGCTCTTAAAGTTTTGTTTTAGGATTGCAAGATGGCCACTCTGGAAAATCATTTGGCAATTTCTTATAAAGTTAAACTGATGTCTACTCTATGGTTAAAAAATGAATATTTATTCAGATGAAAGCATCTATACAAATTTTAATAGTAACTTTGTTTATAATTGATATATTTTTTTAAGTTTAACTGGTGACTGGATAGCAAGCAGTGGTACATCTGTATAACAGAATACTATTTAATAGTAAAAGGAACAAACTGTTAATACATACAACAGATGAATCTAGATGGCATTTTAATGAAAGTGGCCAGATTCAAAAGGCTAAATAATGAATGATTCTATTTACATAAATATTATGGTTGCCTCTGATTGGGAGTGTGACAGGGATTGATTATAAAGTGGCAGCATAAGAGAATTTCTGAGGGGCAGTAGAATTGTTCTTTATCTTAATTGTGGTGGAAGATACACATCTCTGTATGTTTGTCTAAGGTCATTAAAACTTCTAGGGCTTCCCTGGTGGCTCAGATGGTAAGGAATATGACTACAAGGCAGGAGACCTTGGTTCAATCCCTGGGTCAGTAAGATCCCATGGAGAAGGAAATGGAAATGCACTGCAGCATCCTTGTCTGGAGAATTCCATGGAGAAAAGAGCTTGGCAGTCTCTCAGTCCATGAGGTCGCAAAGAGTAGTACACGGGGCTTCCCTGGTGGCCCAGTGGGTAAGGACAGCGCCTTGCAGTGCAAGAGACACTGGTTCAGTCTCTGGCCTGGGAAGATCCCATGTGTTGTGGAGTAGCTGGACCAATGTGTCCAACTACTGAGCCCTAGCTCTGGAGCACATGCACCCAGAGCTAGTGCTCTGCAGTGACAGAGGCCACTGTGATGTGAGGCCTACACAGGCCAAAGAACAAAGATGGATGAAAATAAATAAGTGAAAGACCGAAGTAGCCAAAATATATATATATTATATATATGTGTATATATATATAATATATATATATATATATTTTAAAAAAAGAGTAGTACATGACTGAGTGACTAATGCACACGTTAAAACTTCTAACAGTCAGGGGTGCTGTGTGATGGTTGGGACGGGTGGGAAGGGGGGGATATGCATATGACTAATCTGGGAAAATACATATCTGTAAAGAACAAAACTCTGTAAAAGTTAAAAGTAAAATAATAGTTTTTTTTAAAAAAAACTTCTAACAGAAATAGTGAATTTTAATAAGCATAAATTAGATAAATACATACATAGATAAAAGGAATCATGACTTTAAGATAATGATCAAGGCCACCCCTCTTCCTTATTCACAATGTCTCAAATGCAAATAGCATTGTTCTTAAGAATATAAATTTGTAAATGAGTCTAATGTTATAACATAATGGAGTGAGTTGTTATAATGAAGTGAGTTCAGGTTTAAGAACAGAAAGTAGAATGTCCATAGAGGTATTATAGATGTGTAATGTGGAGCAAGTAACTGCCTTGATTTAAGTAGTTGTAAGTTCACAAGCTAATTAAAGGCACTAATACCTATCATGGGCTTCCCTGGTGGCTTAGACAGTAAAGAATCTGCTGCAACTGCAGGACACCCTGCAGATTCAGATTCCTGTGTCAGGAAAATCCTCTGGAGAAGAGAGTGGCCACACTCACCAGTATTCTTGCCTGGAGAATTCCATGGAGAGAGAAATCTGGAAGATTATCAGTCCATGGGATTGCAGATTCAGACACAACCAAGTGACTTTCACTTTTTAATGCCTATCGTCAATTTTTTAAAATCCAACAATTTTCACGCCACGAAAATAGCAGGAACTCTTAAAATACTTATTTTGCAATTATATCAATAATTTTATTACTCATGTTAGTAAAAATAATTACCATATAACTATTATTTTAAATTGGAAGCCAAAATGAATAGACTGTTGCGAACCACAAAGAAGCTTCATTTTCTATTAAAATTAGAAATTATTACAAATGAAAATTTGCCATTATTAATACATTATACTACAAGCTCTAACAATCTTCTCAGTGTAGGGGGAAATAAAACTAAATGTCATATCATTATATAGTACACAGGCGATATCTAGTATTTGTAATAGTTAAGTACTCATGTAAACTTGGATTGTTGATTTGTCGCTAAGTTGTGTCCAACTCTTTGTGACCTCACAAACTGCAACGCAGCAGGCTTCCCTGGCTCAATTCTTACATCATACATGACTACTGGAAAAATTATTGCTTCCACTACATGGACCTTTGTTAGCAAAGTGATGCCTTTGCTTTTTGGTATGCCGTCTAGGATTCTTAAAACTACTTCAAAGGGACAAGCATTTTTTTTTTTTTTTTAATTTTTTTTTGGTGGGGGGAGAGTGATGGATTGGGAAGGGAGGAGGGCGGGCGGGCCACCTCTATTGATCTTTCATTTATCTATTTTCATCCATCTTTGTTCTTTGGCCCGTGTGGGCCTCCCATCGCAGTGGCCTCTGTTGTCGCAGAGCACCGGCTCTGTGCGCATGCGCTCCAGAGCTCCGGCTCGGTAATTGGACATGTCAGTCCAGCTGCTCTGTGGCACGTGGAATTCTCCCAGGTCAGGGATCGAACCGGCACCCCTTGCACTGCAAGGCGGTGTCTCTACCCACTGGGCCACCAGGGAAGCCCCGACAAGCATCTTTTAATTTTGTCGCTACAGTCACCATCCACAGCGATTTTGGAGCCCAAGAAAATAAAGTCTGCCATTGTTTCTATGGTTTCCCCATCTATTTGCCATGAAGTGATGGGACCCAATGCTATGATCTCTGTTTTTTGAATGTTGAGTATGAGTTTATTTGTATTTGTGCTCTAAAATATTTAAACATGCAAATGCACCGTTCCATTGTGTGATTTAAGGGTCGTGCACAACATAGAACTTGGACAGGAAATCCTTCGGCCTTGGTGCTTCTGTTTCATGGAAAAACCACATAACGTGTCTGCTGCTTCCACACTTTGTTTCTTCCAATTCCTTCTTTCCCTTAATGACCAGAAGATTCACCACTCTGAGGTCCGTGAGGTGGGCATTCTTCTTAAACATTTCTCCAACTTTATCCCTTCCCTGTTTCACAGAGATGTCTAGCTGGAACAAATGCACAGTGTTTGGTACCTTCCGATACCAGGTGCAGTAGAGCTCATGCACCCACCGCTTGGCCTCATTCATGTACCAACTGAAAATGGGCTTCACCAAGGTGCTGGTCGCAGCAGCAGCCTGGCAGAGTGCGCTAACCGCCATCTTCCCTGAACGCTGAGTTTGAAGTCAATATTTTCACTCTTCTCTTTCACCCCCATCAAGGGACTTTTTATTTAATTCCTCTTCACACTCTGACTTTAGGGTGATACCACCTGCATAGCTGAGGTTGTTGATATTTCTTCTAGCAATCTTTTTTTTAAAAAAAAAACCTTTTATTTTATTTTTAACTTTTACAGAGTTTTGTTGTTTATAGGTATGTATGTTTCCAGATTAGTTATATGTATATGCCCCCCCATCCCACCCCTCCAAATCATCATACAGCACCCGTGAAGGATGTGCTTTTCTCACAGAGCAATGACTATAGCTATTTTCTTCACATATGATAGTACAGGCCTTCAGGCTACTTCTTTTATGCCTCCTACCTGCTGTTCCTTCCCCCCAGTGTCCATATGTCCACTGTCCATGTCTGTGTTTCTGTTGCTTCACTGCATGTGCCATCATCACCATCCCACTAAATTCCATATATATGTGTTTGTGTTAGTATATTGTACTTGTCCTTCTCTTTCTGACTGATTTCACTTTTGATGATAGGTTCTAGAGCCAGCCACCTCATTAGGGCTGATTCTTCTGCATTTCTCTTTACAGCTGAGTAGTATTTCACTGTATATATGTATCAGGGCTTTTGTATACATTCATTTGTCGATGGGCATCTAGGTTGTTTCCATGTTCTAGCTATTGTATAGAGAGTTGCAATGAGCACTGGGGTACAGGTGCTTCTTTCGGATTTAATTTCATCAGGGTATAAGCCTAAGAGTGGGATTGCTGGTCCGTATGATGCTTCTATTTTTAGTTTTAAAAAAATCTCCATACTGTTTTCCATAGCGGCTGTATCAATCTACATTCTCACCAGCAGTGCAGGAGTGTTCCCTTTTCTCCACACCCTCTCCAGCATGTATTGCCTGTCAATTTGTGGATGATGGCCATTCTGACGGGTGTGAAGTGATATCTCATTGTAGTTTTGATTTGCATTTCTCTAATTATAAGTGAAGTTGAGTATTGTTTCATGTGTTTGGGGGCCATCTGTATGTCGTCTTTGGAGACGTGTCTGTTTAGGTCCTTTTCCCATTTATTTCATTGGGTTGTTCATTTTTCCAGTGCGAAGTTGTCTTATTTGCTTGTAGATTTTGGAGATTAATTCTTTATCTGTTATTTCATTTGCTATGATTTTCTTCCATTCTGTGGGCTGTCTGTTCAGCTTTTTTGTAATTTCTTTTGATGGACAAAAGCTTTTAAGTTTCATGAGGTCCCACATGTTCATTTTTGTTTTTTAGTTCCGCTATTCTAGTAGGTGGGACAGAGAAGATCTTGCTTTGATTTATGTCCTTGAGGGTTTTGCCTATATTCTCCTCTAAGAGTTTGATGGTTTCTGGTCATACATTTAGGTCTTTAATCCAGTTTGAGTTAATCTTTCTGTATGGTGTCAGGGAATGTTCCAACTTTATTTTTTTGCACGTAGCTGTCCAGTTTTCCCAGCATCATTTGTTGAAGAGGCTGTCTTTGTCCCATTTTATAGTTTTGCCTCCTTTGTCAAAAATAAGGTACCCGTAGATGCGTGGGTTTATCTCTGGGTTCTCTATCTTGTTCCACTGACCTATAGTTCTGTTTTAGTGCCAGTACCATACTGTCTTGATGACTGTTGCTTTGTAGTAGAGTCTGAAGTTGGGGAGACTGATCCCTCCAGCTCCATTCTTCTTCCTCAGGATTGCTTTGACTATTCGAGGTCTTTTATGTTTCCATATGAACTGTGTGATTCTTTGGTCTAGTTCTGTGAAGAATGTCATTGGTAGTTTGATAGGGATCACATTGAATCTGTAAATGACATTTGGTAGTATGGTCATTTTCACAATATTGATTCTTCCAACCCAGGAACACGGAATATCTCTCCATCTGTTTAAGTCTTCTTTAATGTCTCTCATGAGTGTCTTGTAATTTTCTGTGTACAGTTCTTTTGTTTCTTTGGGTAGGTTTATTCCTAGATATTTGATTCTTTTGGTTGCAATGGTGAAGAGGATTGCCACACAAATGTCTACTTTATACTTATTAACATAAGTACTTTTTTGTGCATTTCTCTAATTATAAGTGAAGTTGAGTATTGTTTCATGTGTTTGGGGGCCATCTGTATGTCGTCTTTGGAGACGTGTCTGTTTAGGTCCTTTTCCCATTTATTTCATTGGGTTGTTCATTTTTCCAGTGCGAAGTTGTCTTATTTGCTTGTAGATTTTGGAGATTAATTCTTTATCTGTTATTTCATTTGCTATGATTTTCTTCCATTCTGTGGGCTGTCTGTTCAGCTTTTTTGTAATTTCTTTTGATGGACAAAAGCTTTTAAGTTTCATGAGGTCCCACATGTTCATTTTTGTTTTTTAGTTCCGCTATTCTAGTAGGTGGGACAGAGAAGATCTTGCTTTGATTTATGTCCTTGAGGGTTTTGCCTATATTCTCCTCTAAGAGTTTGATGGTTTCTGGTCATACATTTAGGTCTTTAATCCAGTTTGAGTTAATCTTTCTGTATGGTGTCAGGGAATGTTCCAACTTTATTTTTTTGCACGTAGCTGTCCAGTTTTCCCAGCATCATTTGTTGAAGAGGCTGTCTTTGTCCCATTTTATAGTTTTGCCTCCTTTGTCAAAAATAAGGTACCCGTAGATGCGTGGGTTTATCTCTGGGTTCTCTATCTTGTTCCACTGACCTATAGTTCTGTTTTAGTGCCAGTACCATACTGTCTTGATGACTGTTGCTTTGTAGTAGAGTCTGAAGTTGGGGAGACTGATCCCTCCAGCTCCATTCTTCTTCCTCAGGATTGCTTTGACTATTCGAGGTCTTTTATGTTTCCATATGAACTGTGTGATTCTTTGGTCTAGTTCTGTGAAGAATGTCATTGGTAGTTTGATAGGGATCACATTGAATCTGTAAATGACATTTGGTAGTATGGTCATTTTCACAATATTGATTCTTCCAACCCAGGAACACGGAATATCTCTCCATCTGTTTAAGTCTTCTTTAATGTCTCTCATGAGTGTCTTGTAATTTTCTGTGTACAGTTCTTTTGTTTCTTTGGGTAGGTTTATTCCTAGATATTTGATTCTTTTGGTTGCAATGGTGAAGAGGATTGCCACACAAATGTCTACTTTATACTTATTAACATAAGTACTTTGTAGGATGATATTATTAGTTAATCAGTTTTGAGACCCACCATGTTCTACATTTGAACAAATTTTGAGTAATAGGCCCTGAATATCTTGAATCCTGAGATTCTAGTCCAAAAAACAGTCAAGTGTTTGCAGTTTTGAAAGCATTTGCTAAACTGAACTGACAGGAGAGTTACAGTTTTTCACTGATGAATACTCAGTAAAAGTGCAGACTCTAAAAGACTTTCCTTGAACTGTTTTTTTCTCATTTGAAGACCAAGTCACCACTAGTCTATTATTGCTTAATATTTTCCACTAGTTTATTATTCCTTAATATTCCATTTTACAAGCCCCACATGTCAGTTTCTTTAGATATTGTTTCTTATATTTATAAGAATTAACATTGTTTTGCTTGTTTATTCTACATATGCTTCAGTTTGTCAATGATTATTGTCAATTTTGTCACAGGAAACAAAGCAAACCTATTTTAGGTGATGGAGATTTTTACAGTTATAAATCATCTCAAATATCAACGTAACGTATGGGGAACTTCAGCAGAAAGGAAGGCAGCGAGATTGCCCCTGGCTGAACAGGGAGATCTCGGAGAGAGGCAAGTCTTGCTGCCCGCCACCCAGCCCCCCAGCAGGCGGGAGACAATCAGATGCGACAGGGGTTCCGTCAAAGCAGTTCCGTTTTATTAGTGCAGACTCACAGCTTTTATAGGCAAGTGAAGGGGGTTTTGCACGGGACTTCCTATAGATTACACCAATCAAGCTATAGGTCAAGCAATCATCCACCAGTGCGGAAACCAGGGGAACCAATCAGAAATTTTGACCATCACTTAACAATTTAGATCAGGCCCCCGTCTCTTCCTGTAGGCGCCATCTTAGCTCCACACCGCAAACATGTGCTTAAGCTTCCTTATGCTTACAACGGTCCTCTTTCAATTCAGAGCCCCACAGTAACAGAAGTATTATTTTCTATGATTAGGACATTATAATATTTCACTTATCTGAGAGTCATCTACTTGGAACAAATATTCACAGAAGATACAAAAACCAGGATGTCTCTGCAGGCTTGTCAGGGCAGCCAAGAATCCTGGCAGCCAGTCAGAGCAGATGGTGTAGACCAAGACTTGGCAAAGTCAAATCCCAAGACAGTCGGACTTAAGAATGTAGAGATGGACTGAACACAAGTCAAATATAGGCTGGCCAGCTGAATGTATCAAAATGAGCACAGATGAGGGGCACTAAGGGTAGTTCTGTGTGAGCCCCTTAATGCAAAAAAGTTTCAGTTTCACTGATGAATACTCAGTAAAAGTGCAGACTTTCCTTGAACTGTTTTTTTCTCATTTGAAGACCAAGTCACCACTAGTCTATTATTGCTTAATATTTTCCACTAGTTTATTATTCCTTAATATTCCATTTTACAAGCCCCACATGTCAGTTTCTTTAGATATTGTTTCTTATATTTATAAGAATTAACATTGTTTTGCTTGTTTATTCTACATATGCTTCAGTTTGTCAATGATTATTGTCAATTTTGTCACAGGAAACAAAGCAAACCTATTTTAGGTGATGGAGATTTTTACAGTTATAAATCATCTCAAATATCAACGTAACGTATGGGGAACTTCAGCAGAAAGGAAGGCAGCGAGATTGCCCCTGGCTGAACAGGGAGATCTCGGAGAGAGGCAAGTCTTGCTGCCCGCCACCCAGCCCCCCAGCAGGCGGGAGACAATCAGATGCGACAGGGGTTCCGTCAAAGCAGTTCCGTTTTATTAGTGCAGACTCACAGCTTTTATAGGCAAGTGAAGGGGGTTTTGCACGGGACTTCCTATAGATTACACCAATCAAGCTATAGGTCAAGCAATCATCCACCAGTGCGGAAACCAGGGGAACCAATCAGAAATTTTGACCATCACTTAACAATTTAGATCAGGCCCCCGTCTCTTCCTGTAGGCGCCATCTTAGCTCCACACCGCAAACATGTGCTTAAGCTTCCTTATGCTTACAACGGTCCTCTTTCAATTCAGAGCCCCACAGTAACAGAAGTATTATTTTCTATGATTAGGACATTATAATATTTCACTTATCTGAGAGTCATCTACTTGGAACAAATATTCACAGAAGATACAAAAACCAGGATGTCTCTGCAGGCTTGTCAGGGCAGCCAAGAATCCTGGCAGCCAGTCAGAGCAGATGGTGTAGACCAAGACTTGGCAAAGTCAAATCCCAAGACAGTCGGACTTAAGAATGTAGAGATGGACTGAACACAAGTCAAATATAGGCTGGCCAGCTGAATGTATCAAAATGAGCACAGATGAGGGGCACTAAGGGTAGTTCTGTGTGAGCTGCCATTAATGCTTTTTTCAATCTCATAATAATTATCTGATTCAAAGGAAGAAAAGTATATTATCTCTTCTTTTTGGAGCAGGTCTTAAAGTACCCTGATACATTAGAGTGATGTTCTACTTCTAAGCAAACAATCAGTTTACTTGTATGAGCATTTATTCCCACTTTTTGACTCAATTGACAGAAGATTTGAAACTGCAATGTACACCTATATGCCCTCCAGTAGTGTATAATAAAATAGTAAGTGCAATTACTATGTTTAAGGTTCATATTTTAACCAAAATGACCCTTAAATACAAGCCAATTGTATCTTTTAACACTTAATTGGAGAAACATTAGTCTTTTTCAAACTGGAAGAAAATCTAGCTAGTTTGGTTTTTTGTGGGATGATATGTAAGAGTGTAAGATTATTTATCCATAAACAATTTTTAAGAATAATTTTCTTTATATGATATTTTCCTTCTATACAGTATTAAGAACTTATAATTTCTGCTCTAAATTCTATTACTAAGGGTATTCAAAGAGAATAAGTATTAATACAAATAGATAAATATCTAAGTTTAAAATTATTATTTTATTCTGTGTCTCTAAAGAAACACAGTGGGGAAAATTAATAACAAGATATATATAAGTCTTGTCAGGAAGATTGATTGGAATTTCTTAGTAGCCCTGGAGATTTAGCCTGGATTTTAATAGTATTCTTATTGGCAGAGTGTTACATTAAAAGGCCACAGGTTAGTCAAAATAAAATTACACAGTATTAAAAAAAATTACACAATATAGATAATGCGTGTCATGTTCTTAAACACTTTAAGAATTTTAACATAGACACTGGTTATTTATTCTTTCATTCCAGTAACCTCCAGTGTTGATTGAATATGCAATACATTTAATGCACAGATAGATAAGGGTACTTCTTTTAAGTATTTTTATATTCTATTTTAGCAAGTTAGAAAAGTATAACAAAACCAAGTGCAAGTAAATCACAATCAATTTCATATGAGTAAAATACTAGAACAAAATAGGAATGAGTCAGGGAAGGCATCATCCAAGGAGTTAGACTTGTGAAACATAAGTGGAAACTCAGCAGCATTATTATTTAGCCTCTCAGTAAATGGCAGACTATAAAATGTAAATGCTGGACAGATCTATTGGCTATTAGAATAAGAGAAATATTTGGTCAGTTATCTCCTGTAATCTCTGCTTGGGTGATTGATTGATATTTTTATATACAGAGCAAACTTTCAAAAGGGAAAACTAAAGCTTTTTGTTATCTAAGTTTTTCCTTCTTTTTTTTTTTCTTATAGAAGCATTGAGTGTAAACAAAAACATGTGCAGTTTGAATTTTTAGTATCACCTTCTAAACCATTTTACTATGGATGAAGATGACATTATACAAGTTGTATAAATAACAAATAAATATTATAATCCACAAGATAACAAAAGATAACTAGAAAATCTGTGCTCTTTTTCCAGAAAACATAAGTTTAAAATCATAATTTTATGTGATTCCCAGTACCAATGTAATTCAAAATATCATAGATTTGGTTGGAGATTGTCTTCAGATCAACTTAATTAGAGCTGAGTGACAAAGAGATATTATTTTTGTATGATCATATATGAAGAAAAGTAACTAATAAATCAATAAATGTATTGATAAGTATACAAAAACTTGAAATTTTATTTGCTATTATTAATGAAGAATACTTAACAAAAATTGCCAATACAAAATATAATTTTTGATTAGCTTCTAAAATGCTATTGAAATTCCTTCATCATAAAAACAAAATAATAACATTCTTTAAAAGCATACTTGGCAAATAACAATGTATAATTGCACGAGAACTCAATAATGCTTTTTTGTTTGTTTGTTTTGTTCTAAGTAAGAAAGTATTTGATCATGTGGCTAATTTGTTCAATTTTGTGTGAAATAGACTAACAATGTAGCTAATAATCCCTATTTTAGGAAGAGCAATTGATGATGTATCTACATCAGATATAGCTTCTTTTTACATATGCATTGCATAAATATTTTTAAAGAAAATTAAAACTATTCCAAATATCATACTTAGACCTTTTAATTTTGTTTGAAATATATTAAACCAATAATTCAAGAAAAAGTTTAATGTATTTTACACCCCCACTTTTATAGATATTATTGACTTAAATTTTTTCTTTTATAAGAAGCTTCATATTAAAATAAATATATTTGGAAGATATTATAAAATGTAAAGTATATACACATGCTATAGCTTTGTCTCATGACTGGGCTTCCTCCTTTTTTTCCATGAATTATTCTAACTTTAACCTGAAGCATCATAATCTGTCATCATGGAAATAGTAACATATGCCAGCATCCCACTGCTTGTGTTCAATTTGCAAACAGTATGTGAAAGTTTGTCAAATTCATATGTTTCCAGCAAGCTACTTTGTCACTGTCTTACAGGTTAAAATGCCACCACATCTACTGCTTCAGTTTTCCCAGCAGAAAACAGGTGTGTATTGATTACATCGTCAGGAGGGAAACAACAGTTTTGTCTCTTTCTTACCGTGTCATTATAATGTAAAGTAGCAGCTAAAATATGGCAACAAGTTGATATGTAGTGAACTGAAGGCAAAGTTCCTAGGTGTTTGGGAAGCTCCCAATGTGAATGGACACAAAGGTTTGATTTTCCTCATTAATGATAGCAATTTGCTTATTGCCTTTTTGGAGAGTTCACCTTTTCTTGTTTTTAACAAATACATATATTATATTGAAAAGAAATATAATATGCCAACAGTGGTTGGGGAAGGGGCAGGGAATTACATTCTATGCTTCCCCTGATATTTTTATTTATAAATATTATTTCTTTACTATCATATTTCATTTGTAATTCTTAAAGTGGATTAATAGAAATATAGAGTTTTAAATAGAAACACTTAGGATGTATTCTAAGGGTTCAAGAAGGATTGTGTTTGTGCAACACAAACTAAGGGATAGGTATCAGTTGAATAACCTGATATTTCTGAAATATTTTTCTTTCCTTAAAATACGTAATTCATTTTATTTTTAAAATTGTTTTGAACATCAACATGTAATTCATTTGAGTTGTCAACTAATATATACTTTTCCAGTGTGAGAGTATTAAGAGAATAATGAGGAAATGAGTATGACTTATTGATTATGACTACCATTATACATATAAAAACTGTAGTATTACAGTTGAAAGGAAAATTAATATTCTGGCAAAAGGTTAATTGAAAAAGAGCAAACTAGAAATATGCTACATTTCAAAAGTATATTAGATATTAGAATAATTTAACAAATATTTTACATATAGCCAAATAAATTTTAAAACTTACAAATATTTCCATATCAACAAAATAAGAATACTTATATAAAACATAATTGTGAAGAATAAATGGAATATCAATTTTCTAGCCCATAAATTAACATACTAAATTTCTGTTGATCAGATACATTCTTAGATACCTATACACAGTATCATTGTGTCTTAGGGACATGATCAAAATTTATAGAAACAACCATTAATTATGTACGCTGTTTTACAAATGTTAGTGACAGACTTAATTGTAGCAACAGAAATACTGGTGGTAGGGCTTCCCCTGGTAGTCCAGTGGGTAAGGACACCGCCTTGCAGTGCAAGGGGCGCCGGTTCAAGCCCTGGCCTGGGAAAATCCCACGTGCCGCGGAGCGGCTGGACTGATGTGTCCAATCACTGCGCCAGAGCTCTGGAGCACATGCGCCCAGAGCCGGCACTCTACAATGACAGACGCCACCGCGATGGGAGGCCAACAGGAGCCAAAGAACAAAGACTGATGAACATAGAGAAAGACCAATAGAAGTGGCCCGCCTGCTCCCCTCCCTCCCCAACCCGACCCCCGCCCAAAATAAATAAATAAATAAATCTTCAAAAAAAAAAAAGAAATACTGGTGGTAGCAGCCAAGACAGTTACAGTGTGTGTCATGCAATGGAGCACTGTGTCCTGGGCATTTCCATACTGTACAAAAGCATGATTTTAGTTCTTGTTAATTTATTTAGTTTTGATTGAAGGATAATTGCTTTACAATACTGTGTTGGTTTCTGCCATATATCAATATGAATCAGCCATAGGTATACATATGTCTCCTCTCTCTTGAACCTCCCCCCACTTCCCACTCCATTCATCACCCCTAAGTTGTCCCAAAGCCCCAGTTTGAGTTCCCTGAGTCATATAGGAAATTCCCACTGGCTATCTATTTTATCTACGGTAGTGTATATGTTTCCATCCTACCCCTCCATTTAAGCATCATCTCTTTGATTGTTGCACAAACTTATGTAAACATGGGAATGGAAACTGAAAATGAACTATTCAGGACAATATCCAAATTTATGGTAAAGATATGACTCCTGGTGGTCCCCTTGATAGTTTCAGCATGGGAGTTGACTATCAGAGGAAACAACTGTGTGATTAGAGAACCCTCAAGGAAGAAAAAAGGGCTGGAAATTGAGTTCAGCCGCTAATGTCAAATGATTTACTCAATAATGCATATTAATGGAACCATTATAAAAGTTGTTAAATGAAGGACTCCAGAGAGCTTCTGAATTGGTTATCAAAATTAGTGTACCCCATTGCTTATACTGTGCCCTATGAATTACTTTAACTGTTTTAGCTGTGTTCTTTAAAAAACTAGCAATAGTAAGTGTAGTTTCTTTCTATGTTTTGTGCCCTGGTAGTCCGTGGAACCCTGATGTTTGAGCCCTGGCCTGGGAAAATCCCACGTGCCGCGGAGCGGCTGGACTGATGTGTCCAATCACTGCGCCAGAGCTCTGGAGCACATGCGCCCAGAGCCGGCACTCTACAATGACAGACGCCACCGCGATGGGAGGCCAACAGGAGCCAAAGAACAAAGACTGATGAACATAGAGAAAGACCAATAGAAGTGGCCCGCCTGCTCCCCTCCCTCCCCAACCCGACCCCCGCCCAAAATAAATAAATAAATAAATCTTCAAAAAAAAAAAAAGAAATACTGGTGGTAGCAGCCAAGACAGTTACAGTGTGTGTCATGCAATGGAGCACTGTGTCCTGGGCATTTCCATACTGTACAAAAGCATGATTTTAGTTCTTGTTAATTTATTTAGTTTTGATTGAAGGATAATTGCTTTACAATATTGTGTTGGTTTCTGCCATATATCAATATGAATCAGCCATAGGTATACATATGTCTCCTCTCTCTTGAACCTCCCCCCACTTCCCACTCCATTCATCACCCCTAAGTTGTCCCAAAGCCCCAGTTTGAGTTCCCTGAGTCATATAGGAAATTCCCACTGGCTATCTATTTTATCTACGGTAGTGTATATGTTTCCATCCTACTCTCTCCATTTAAGCATCATCTCTTTTGATTGTTGCACAAACTTATGTAAACATGGGAATGGAAACTGAAAATGAACTATTCAGGACAATATCCAAATTTATGGTAAAGATATGACTCCTGGTGGTCCCCTTGATAGTTTCAGCATGGGAGTTGACTATCAGAGGAAACAACTGTGTGATTAGAGAACCCTCAAGGAAGAAAAAAGGGCTGGAAATTGAGTTCAGCCGCTAATGTCAAATGATTTACTCAATAATGCATATTAATGGAACCATTATAAAAGTTGTTAAATGAAGGACTCCAGAGAGCTTCTGAATTGGTTATCAAAATTAGTGTACCCCATTGCTTATACTGTGCCCTATGAATTACTTTAACTTGACTGTTTCTGAGCTGTATTCTTTATAATAAACTAGCAATAGTAAGTGTAGTTTCTTTCTATGTTTTGTGAGCCATCCTAGCATATTATAGAATTTGAGAAGGGGGTCATGCAGCCGACAATTTATAGCTAATTGTATGGGGAGCCTGGATATGCAATTGGCATCTAAAGTGAAGACAGTCTTATAAGACTGAGTGTTTCACCTCAAGGAGTCACACTGACTCCAGAGAGTTAGTATCAGAACTGATGGTAATCATAGGACATCTAGTTGGCGTTTGAAGAATTGATTCATGTAAAGAAAATCCCACACATTTGATGTCAGAAATGTTGTCAAAAGTATGAAAGTTGCTTTTATATAAATTATTCTACATGTTCCCTACAGAAATTTTTGTTTAGAATGTTTCATATATATGTCAGACTATCCACAAAAAACACACTATAGCTAACATCACAATTAATGGTGAGAAAACTGAAGTTTCCCTGTTAGGATGAGGTAAAGACAAAGATATCCACTCTCATAGCTTATTTTCACTGTTACAGTGGAAGTCTTCGTTTATGCAATGAGACAAAAAAAGAACATAAAATATATATAATTTGGGAAGGAAGATATAAAACTCTCTTTAATTGCAAATAACATGATTACTTAATTACAAAATCTGAAAGAATTGATCAAATAAACCTCTTTTAATTATACAGTAACTATAGCAAGGTTGCAGAATACAAGGTTAATGTACGGAAGTCAATTGCTTTCCTATACTCCAACAATGAACAAGTGGAAGTGGAAGTTAAAAACATAGTGCCATTTACATTAGCACGCCAAGATAAAATATTTAATTATAAGTATAAAAAATCATCTTTGATTGTTGCACAAACTATGGGAAACTGAAAATGAACTATTCAGGACAATATCCAAATTTATGGTAAAGATATGACTCCTGGTGGTCCCCTTGATAGTTTCAGCATGGGAGTTGACTATCAGAGGAAACAACTGTGTGATTAGAGAACCCTCAAGGAAGAAAAAAGGGCTGGAAATTGAGTTCAGCCGCTAATGTCAAATGATTTACTCAATAATGCATATTAATGGAACCATTATAAAAGTTGTTAAATGAAGGACTCCAGAGAGCTTCTGAATTGGTTATCAAAATTAGTGTACCCCATTGCTTATACTGTGCCCTATGAATTACTTTAACTTGACTGTTTCTGAGCTGTATTCTTTATAATAAACTAGCAATAGTAAGTGTAGTTTCTTTCTATGTTTTGTGAGCCATCCTAGCATATTATAGAATTTGAGAAGGGGGTCATGCAGCCGACAATTTATAGCTAATTGTATGGGGAGCCTGGATATGCAATTGGCATCTAAAGTGAAGACAGTCTTATAAGACTGAGTGTTTCACCTCAAGGAGTCACACTGACTCCAGAGAGTTAGTATCAGAACTGATGGTAATCATAGGACATCTAGTTGGCGTTTGAAGAATTGATTCATGTAAAGAAAATCCCACACATTTGATGTCAGAAATGTTGTCAAAAGTATGAAAGTTGCTTTTATATAAATTATTCTACATGTTCTCTACAGAAATTTTTGTTTAGAATGTTTCATATATATGTCAGACTATCCACAAAAAACACACTATAGCTAACATCACAATTAATGGTGAGAAAACTGAAGTTTCCCTGTTAGGATGAGGTAAAGACAAAGATATCCACTCTCATAGCTTATTTTCACTGTTACAGTGGAAGTCTTCGTTTATGCAATGAGACAAAAAAAGAACATAAAATATATATAATTTGGGAAGGAAGATATAAAACTCTCTTTAATTGCAAATAACATGATTACTTAATTACAAAATCTGAAAGAATTGATCAAATAAACCTCTTTTAATTATACAGTAACTATAGCAAGGTTGCAGAATACAAGGTTAATGTACGGAAGTCAATTGCTTTCCTATACTCCAACAATGAACAAGTGGAAGTGGAAGTTAAAAACATAGTGCCATTTACATTAGCACGCCAAGATAAAATATTTCATTATAAGTATAAAAAAATATATACAAGTTCTATATAAGAAAAATTTTAAAAAAATCTGATGAACGAAATTTGTCTAATTTTGGAGGGATTCCATGTTCATGGACAAGCAGATTCAATATTTTCAAGACAGCAGTTTTTCTCAAATTGATCTATACACAATGCAATCCCAATAAAAACTGCAGCAAGTTATTTTATGGATATCAATAAAATGACTTTCAAGTTTATATGAAGAGGCAAAAGACCTAGAATAGCTAACACAGAAATGGAGAACAAATAAGAATGCACACTACCAGATTTCAAGACTGACTGTAACGTTAGAATAATCAAGCTTGGTGATTACTTACTGTGTGTCCAGTAGACAAACAGATTAGTAAAACCAAATAGAGAGTCTATATATACTGTCAACTGATCTGTAATAAAACACTGTAGTCAATATAATGGAACAAAGATATCTCTTCACACACACACACACACACACATTTCTTCTGTGAATTTCTTCACAGAAATTAACTTAAAATGAATCACAGACATATCTAAATGGAGTCTAAAATGTAAAACTCATAAAACATAACATAAAAGTGAACTTCGAAGACCTGGATATAGTGATGTCTTTTTAGATATATCACCAGAGACACAACCCATGAAAGAAATAATGTATAAACTGGACTTTATTCAAATTAAAAACTTCTGTCCTTCAATAGATGATACAGAGAATTAGAAGACAAGTCACAGAATGGCTGAAAATGTTCTAAAGAGACACAGCTTATAAACAACTGTTATACAAAATATAAAGCAATACTCTTAAAACTTATCATACTAACTTAGGTTAGATAGAGAAGATATAAAACTCTCTTTAATTGCAAATAACATGATTACTTAATTACAAAATCTGAAAGAATTGATCAAATAAACCTCTTTTAATTATACAGTAACTATAGCAAGGTTGCAGAATACAAGGTTAATGTACGGAAGTCAATTGCTTTCCTATACTCCAACAATGAACAAGTGGAAGTGGAAGTTAAAAACATAGTGCCATTTACATTAGCACGCCAAGATAAAATATTTAATTATAAGTATAAAAAAATATATACAAGTTCTATATAAGAAAAATTTTAAAAAAATCTGATGAACGAAATTTGTCTAATTTTGGAGGGATTCCATGTTCATGGACAAGCAGATTCAATATTTTCAAGACAGCAGTTTTTCTCAAATTGATCTATACACAATGCAATCCCAATAAAAACTGCAGCAAGTTATTTTATGGATATCAATAAAATGACTTTCAAGTTTATATGAAGAGGCAAAAGACCTAGAATAGCTAACACAGAAATGGAGAACAAATAAGAATGCACACTACCAGATTTCAAGACTGACTGTAACGTTAGAATAATCAAGCTTGGTGATTACTTACTGTGTGTCCAGTAGACAAACAGATTAGTAAAACCAAATAGAGAGTCTATATATACTGTCAACTGATCTGTAATAAAACACTGTAGTCAATATAATGGAACAAAGATATCTCTTCACACACACACACACACACACACACACACACACACACACACACACACACATTTCTTCTGTGAATTTCTTCACAGAAATTAACTTAAAATGAATCACAGACATATCTAAATGGAGTCTAAAATGTAAAACTCATAAAACATAACATAAAAGTGAACTTCGAAGACCTGGATATAGTGATGTCTTTTTAGATATATCACCAGAGACACAACCCATGAAAGAAATAATGTATAAACTGGACTTTATTCAAATTAAAAACTTCTGTCCTTCAATAGATGATACAGAGAATTAGAAGACAAGTCACAGAATGGCTGAAAATGTTCTAAAGAGACACAGCTTATAAACAACTGTTATACAAAATATAAAGCAATACTCTTAAAACTTATCATACTAACTTAGGTTAGATAGAGAATGACTACTTGTTTGTATTTACAAATAAGAAAAACATACTCACATAGAAAAACAAATTTATGGTTACCAAAGGCAATGGAAAATGGAAGAAGGATAAGTTATGAGATTGTATGACCATATATTTTTATTTTTACTGACTAAATACCAAGAAAGAGAATTGCTAGATTAGATTTCCTGCCCCAATCCTAGAATCAGTTCTTTTTCAAGGCACCTGTTTCCATTTATAGAAAATAGAAACTAAGATATGGATGCATGGTATAGTCACTGCTCCTGAGGTATGCATTCAAAGTTCTTCCAATTTATACTGCAAGATGGGCATGGGTATATGTATATCTAGAAATACGTCTATAGGTTAAAATCTATGCCTATATTAAGCTAAATATGAGTTCACACTAATGTTGCCAATGATAATCCTCTACTTCAAGGGATAATTATAGCCTTCTTCCTTTATATCTCTGTACTTTCTCAGCCACAGTGAGAAACCTGGCTCCCATTATTCAATATCCATCTTAATCGTTCAAGTCAGTATACACGTAGAGTGGTTTCAGAAGTGTTTACTTGTATACTTATGGGAAAAAAATCTTACCAACTAAAGTACAATACCCTTGTATAGTTATTTTGTCTTTTGTTTTAGTGATACCACACATCTCTAAAACTACAAAGGTCAATATTCTTTTCCCATCAGTGAGCTTATTTCATAATATTAGGATATCATCACATCACTATTGTCACAGTCTGGATTCTATCCTGTTTTCTTGTCATTGTTCAGTTGGTAAGTCATGTCCAACTTCTTGGAACTCCATGGACTGCAACATGCCAGGCTCCCCTGCTCTTCACTACCTCCCAGAGTTTTCTCAGATTCGTGTCCATTGAGTCAGTAATACTATCCAACCATCTCATGATTTGTTGCCCCCCACTCCTTTCACCTTCAGTCTATCCCAGCATCAGAGTCTTTTCCAGTGATTTGGCTCTTCACATCACATGGCAAGGTAATGGAGTTTCAACTTCAGCATCACTCCTTTCATTGAGTATTTAGGGTTGATTTCCTTGTTGATTAACTGGTTTGATCTCCTTTCCATGCAAGGGACTCTCATGAGTCTTCTCCAGTACCGTGATTCCAAAATATCTATTCTTTTGCGTGTAGCCTACTTTAAGGTTCAGCTCTCACATTCATTCATGACTACAAGAAAAAAAAACAGCTTTGACAACATGGATCTTTGTTGGCAAAATGCCATCTCTACCTTTTAAATATGCTAAGTTCGTCATTGATTTTCTTCCAAGTAGCAAGCGTCTTTTAATTTCATGCCTGTAGTCACCATTCATAGTGATTTTGGAGCTGAAGAAAAAAATTTTCTGTTACTGCTTCTACTTTTTTCCTTTTCTATTTGCCATGAAGTGATGGGACTGGGAGCCATGATCTCTTTTTTGAATGTTGAATTTTAAGCCAGCTTTTCCATTCTCCTCTTCACCTTTATTAAGAGAACCTTTAGTTCTTTGCTTTCTGCCATCAGGATGGTATCATCTATATACCTGAGGCTGATATTTCTCCCAGCAATCTTGATTCCACCTTGTGCATCTTTCCACCTTTAAATAAGAGACTCTTTAGTTCTTTATTCAATATCCATCTTAATGCAAGTCAGTATACACGTAGAGTGGTTTCAGAAGTGTTTACTTGTATACTTATGGGAAAAAAATCTTACCAACTAAAGTACAATACCCTTGTATAGTTATTTTGTCTTTTGTTTTAGTGATACCACACATCTCTAAAACTACAAAGGTCAATATTCTTTTCCCATCAGTGAGCTTATTTCATAATATTAGGATATCATCACATCACTATTGTCACAGTCTGGATTCTATCCTGTTTTCTTGTCATTGTTCAGTTGGTAAGTCATGTCCAACTTCTTGGAACTCCATGGACTGCAACATGCCAGGATCCCCTGCTCTTCACTACCTCCCAGAGTTTTCTCAGATTCGTGTCCATTGAGTCAGTAATACTATCCAACCATCTCATGATTTGTTGCCCCCCACTCCTTTCACCTTCAGTCTATCCCAGCATCAGAGTCTTTTCCAGTGATTTGGCTCTTCACATCACATGGCAAGGTAATGGAGTTTCAACTTCAGCATCACTCCTTTCATTGAGTATTTAGGGTTGATTTCCTTGTTGATTAACTGGTTTGATCTCCTTTCCATGCAAGGGACTCTCATGAGTCTTCTCCAGTACCGTGATTCCAAAATATCTATTCTTTTGCGTGTAGCCTACTTTAAGGTTCAGCTCTCACATTCATTCATGACTACAAGAAAAACAGCTTTGACAACATGGATCTTTGTTGGCAAAATGCCATCTCTACCTTTTAAATATGCTAAGTTCGTCATTGATTTTCTTCCAAGTAGCAAGCGTCTTTTAATTTCATGCCTGTAGTCACCATTCATAGTGATTTTGGAGCTGAAGAAAAAAATTTTCTGTTACTGCTTCTACTTTTTTCCTTTTCTATTTGCCATGAAGTGATGGGACTGGGAGCCATGATCTCTTTTTTGAATGTTGAATTTTAAGCCAGCTTTTCCATTCTCCTCTTCACCTTTATTAAGAGAACCTTTAGTTCTTTGCTTTCTGCCATCAGGATGGTATCATCTATATACCTGAGGCTGATATTTCTCCCAGCAATCTTGATTCCACCTTGTGATCAATCCAACCCATTATTTCACAGGACTTACTCTGCATAAAAGTTAAACAAGCAGGGTGACAATATACAGCCCTGATGTACTCCTTTCTCAGTTTTGAAACTCTATTGTTCCATATCAAGTTCTCACTGATGCTTCTTGACTTCTATAAAGATTCCTTAGGTGACAGGTAAGATGATCTGGTAATCCCACTTCTTTAAGAATATTCTACAGTTTGTTGTGATCCACACAGTAAAAGGCTGTAAGTTGTAATCAGTGAGCAGAAGTAGATGATTTTTTCGAATTCCTTTGCTTTCTCTATGATCCAACGAATGTTGGCAACTTGATCTCTGGCTACTCTGCCTTTTCTAAACCCAATCCGTACATTTGGAAATTCTTGCTTCACTTACTGATAAACCTAGCTTGAATGATTTTGAGCATAACCTTACTATATGAGAAATGAGCACAATTTGTGGTTTGTGCATTCTTTGTCATTGCCCTTCTTTGGGATTGGAATGAAAATTCACATTTTCCAGACCTGTGGCTGCTGCTGAGTTTTCCATATCTAATTGATTTATTTTAAAAATTGCCTATGCTAAGGTTCTATATGTTTGGCACATGCTTAGTATGTTTATTATCACAGTATCATAAGGAAAATCTTGGTTTGTGGCAAAATATTCCTTGTGCATCAACTATTCAATTCTTCCAATTCTCCTTGAATCCATGACAAATACTGATCTATTCAGTCTCTAGGTTTGCCTTTTTCAGAAAAAATGGAACACAGACCTTTCTGGCTGACATTATTTTCATTTTGCAATGAGCATATAAATTCACACATCTTTGTATGGCATAACAGAATCTTAATAATTATTGATGAATAATGTTCTGTTATATAGATGTACCTCCATTTGTTTAATCATTCACCTGTGGAAAGACATCTTGATTACCTCCAGTTTGGGACACTTGTGAATAAATTTATTTTACATATTTGTACATGGGTTCCATTGCTGACAGAATTGTTCAAAATAATTGGGTATGTAGCTTCCTAAGATTTTCATTGGGATTTCATTGAATCAATAGATCAGGTTCAATTCCCTTGTTGCTCAGATGGTAAAGAATCTGCCTGCAATGCAGGAGATCATGGTTTGATCCCTGGATTGGGGATCCCCTGGATAACGAATAGGCTACCCACTCCAGAATACTTGGGCTTCCCTGGTGACTCGATGGTAAAGAATCCACCAGCAATATCAGAGACCTGGGTTTGATTCTTGAGTTGGAAATATCCCTTGGAGAAGGGAAAGGTTACACACTCAGTATTCATACCTGGAAAATTTCATGGCTTGTACATGGGGTCCCAAAGAGTTGAACAGGACTGAGTGACTTCACTTTCACTTTCATAGAAGGTGAAAAGTGAGGAAGAACCAATGGTTTAAACGTACCGAGTCTTCCAATATTTTTCCATTTATTTATTTATATCATTCTTTATTGTCTTCATCAGCATTTTGTAGTTATCTGCCTATAGATACAGTACATATTGCTTTTATATTTACACTAAAATTTATTTGGGAGGTAGGGAATATAATTATAACTGGTATAGTTTTTAAATTTGAAATTCCAATTATTCATTACTGGGATATAGGAATGCAATTGACTTTTACGTGTTGGCCTTGTATCCTTGCCACTTTGCTATATTTGTTTATTAGTTCTAGTACTTGTTATGTCAGTTTCCTGGCATTTCTATATAATAATGTTTATGTCTTTCAATATTTGGTATATTTCAATTATTATGTCAGTTTGTAGATGGATATTTGTCTGTAGACCTCATTATGTTTGTAGACTTCATTCTTATCCTTTAAAGGTCCACATGACACTAGCGATGAAACCTATTTCATTTATAATATTGGTAATTTGTGTTCCTTCTATTTTGTTTTGGTTAGCCTGTCTAAAGATTTATAAATTCTATTAATTTATTGAAGAAACTGCCTTTTGATTTCATTGATCTTCCTTCTATTGTTTTTCTGTTTTAAATTTCATTGATTCCCGCCCTAATTTTTATTATTTATTTTCTTTTGCTTGCATGAAACTTAAATTGTTCTTTATAGTTTACAAAGGTGAAAGCTTATGCTACAGATTTTAGATCTTTCTTTCTCTCTAACACAAGGTTTTAAAGCTACAAATTTCCCTCTAAACGCTGCTTTCACTATACCATGCACATTTCCAAAAGTTGTATTTCCTTTTTATTAAGATCAAAATATTCCTTAAAATCTCCTGAGACTTCTAACATGACCTATGTAATTTAAAACTCTGTTGCTTAATTTATAAATGTTTAGGAAGCTCCTAGCTATACTTCTGTTATTGATTTCTATTTTAATTTCATTGTGGTCTGAGAAAATGCTTTGCATGAATTGCACTCTAATGTCTTAAGTTGTATCCTATGAATCAGAATGTGATTATCTTGTTGACTGTTCCACATAAGCTTGAAAAGAATGTGTTTTCTTCTACTGTTAGAAAGAGTATTCTATAAATGTCAGACAGATCAATTTGATTGCTAGTACTGTTCAATGTTATTTATATCCTCACTGATTTTCTGCCTGCTTGATTTATTATTTACAGAATGATGTTGATTACTAACTACAAGAGTATATTTGTCTATTTCTTCTTTCAGATCTATCCATTTTTGCCTCATATATTTGATGCTCTACATTAGGTTCAACTGTATCATGAGTTGTTATATCATCTTAGAGAATTTGCCCTTTTAATTTTCTGTAATGTCTCTCCTTATCCCAGATAACTTTCTTTGTTTGGAAGTCTGCTTTGTTTTAAATTCATACAGTTACTTCAGCATCTTTCTCTCTGTATGTATTGCATGGCATATCTTTTCCCATTTTTTAAAACTATATTTGAATCTTTATATTGAATCTTAATATTTATAGTAGATATCTTATGGGTGCCATATATAATTTTTATCCATTCTAAGGATTTTGTCATTTAACTGGTATATGAAGACCATTCACTTTTAAAATTGTTTATGAAGTTTTATTAATATTTATCACACCTATAATTAATAGCTTTGGTTGAATTTGTTCTTTGTTTCCTTTTTTTGCTCTGAATTTCCTGCCTTATCTGGTTCTCATTGGACATTTGATATTCTATTTTATCCTTTCTCAGGCTCTCAAATATATCTCTTAAAAATGTTTTTTAGTAGTTCTCTTAATGCTTCCTATATACATTTTCCATCTACCATCAAATAATACATATAATATCACATGTATGCAAGTACCTGTGAGAGTGTATTACCAACTTTCTCATATCACTGGTATCACTGTTTTTATTCAATTTACTTATCCATATCCTATAATCATCTTAATATTTTCTTTAAACACCCTGTTATTATTTAGATGAATTAAAAAATAACAGTCATTATCTTACTCCTGGATTTTTTCTACATTTAGCTTCCTTTTCATACAGAATGAAATTATAATATAAACTTAAATTTCTTTTGCTTAAACTTCTTTTACCATTTCTTGCAAGGCATGTATAGTGTTGATAATTTCATCCAGCATTTATCTCTTTGAAAAGTCTTTATTTGGTCTTCATTTTGAAGTATGATTTTGCTGGATGTGGAATTATAGGTGGACAATCCTCTTTCAACCTTTTAATTTTATTTTTAACAGAATGATGTTGATTACTAACTACAAGAGTATATTTGTCTATTTCTTCTTTCAGATCTATCCATTTTTGCCTCATATATTTGATGCTCTACATTAGGTTCAACTGTATCATGAGTTGTTATATCATCTTAGAGAATTTGCCCTTTTAATTTTCTGTAATGTCTCTCCTTATCCCAGATAACTTTCTTTGTTTGGAAGTCTGCTTTGTTTTAAATTCATACAGTTACTTCAGCATCTTTCTCTCTGTATGTATTGCATGGCATATCTTTTCCCATTTTTTAAAACTATATTTGAATCTTTATATTGAATCTTAATATTTATAGTAGATATCTTATGGGTGCCATATATAATTTTTATCCATTCTAAGGATTTTGTCATTTAACTGGTATATGAAGACCATTCACTTTTAAAATTGTTTATGAAGTTTTATTAATATTTATCACACCTATAATTAATAGCTTTGGTTGAATTTGTTCTTTGTTTCCTTTTTTTGCTCTGAATTTCCTGCCTTATCTGGTTCTCATTGGACATTTGATATTCTATTTTATCCTTTCTCAGGCTCTCAAATATATCTCTTAAAAATGTTTTTTAGTAGTTCTCTTAATGCTTCCTATATACATTTTCCATCTACCATCAAATAATACATATAATATCACATGTATGCAAGTACCTGTGAGAGTGTATTACCAACTTTCTCATATCACTGGTATCACTGTTTTTATTCAATTTACTTATCCATATCCTATAATCATCTTAATATTTTCTTTAAACACCCTGTTATTATTTAGATGAATTAAAAAATAACAGTCATTATCTTACTCCTGGATTTTTTCTACATTTAGCTTCCTTTTCATACAGAATGAAATTATAATATAAACTTAAATTTCTTTTGCTTAAACTTCTTTTACCATTTCTTGCAAGGCATGTATAGTGTTGATAATTTCATCCAGCATTTATCTCTTTGAAAAAGTCTTTATTTGGTCTTCATTTTTGAAGTATGATTTTGCTGGATGTGGAATTATAGGTGGACAATCCTTTTTCAACCTTTTTAATATTTCATTCTACCTTATTCCTTATCATCCGGGTTCTGATAAGAGGTCTATTATAATTCTAATCCTTTTTCATTTATGCATGCATACTAAGTTGCTTCATTTTTGACCCACTCTTTTTGAACCCATGGACTGTAGCCCACCAGGCTTCTCTGTCCATGGATAGTGAAAGGGGTTGTTATTTCCTTCTCCAGGGGATCTTCCCAACCCAAGAATCAAACCCTTTTACACCTCCTGAATGGCAGACAGGTTCTTCACCATGACACCATCTGAGAAGCCCATATTCATCTACGGGTAAGGTGTATTTTCTGCCTTCTGAATTTAAGATTTTATTTACGTTGGTTTTCTGTAATTTGAACATAATATGTGGTTGTTGTTCAGTAACTCAGTTGTGTCTGACTCTTTGTAACCTCATGGAATGCAGCAAACCAGGCTTCTCTATCCTTCACCATCTCCCAGAGCTTGCTCAAATTCATGTCCATTGAATCAGTGATGCCAGCCAACCATCTCGTCTTCTATTGCCCACTTCTCCTGCCTTCAATCTCATCCAGCATCAGGGTATTTCCCAAACACTTGGCTCTTAGTGTCAGGTGGCCAAAGTACTGGAGCTTCAGCTTCATATATCATAATTTAACATATGTGTCTATGCAGTCTATTATAAATAGATTACTCTAATAATCTTTTCTTCTATAAATTCTTCTAAGGGCTTTATAATTTTACTCTTCACTCAAATTGCTGACCCATATCAAGTTTTTTTTGTTATGGTATAAACCATGGAGCAAGGTTTATTTTTTGCATATTATTACCTTTTCTGGTGTACTTTGTCCTTTTCTGTAGATCCACAGGTATTTCTTGTATAATCTTGTATCATTTTTTTTTGTTTTTACCATTTAATTGTGTAGTATATTAACTATACTTATTTTAATGTTCCTGTTTGATAGCATTGACATCTATATACTATGTCATAGCATATAGTATATGTCAAGCATATATATATATTTTATATATTTTTAAATGAATATTATGGTATATGTAGTATTTCTGGCACAATTAGCATGAAAAATTATATAATCTCTCAAATTTATGTAACTCTCTATATTCTAAATTGCCATGTCAAAAAGGATTTCCACAACAATGAAAATGTTTAGTTTGGTAGCTACTAGCCACTTATACCAAGACAACACGTGAAATATGACTAGTATGATTAAGGAAGTGAATTTTAAACTATAGTTAATTTTAGTTAAAATAAAGTAGTGACTACCATATTAACACAACGATAAATTCTAAGAATAGACTACCTATTTTCAGTTTGAAAAATATAACTTACCACAAATTGCTCCAGTATATACTTTGACTGACTGTGTACCTATCTTGTACATCTATTCTTTGAGTATCATTTACTTTTCATGTAAATTGGAGGCATATAGATATTGGTGCAGTTGTGGATAGTGCAGAGAAACCATATATATTTAAAGGGTAATAATCTTTTTGTAGTTTTGCTCAGAACAGTCGCCAGAGTTCTGACATTACAATTCAATATAAATATTGCAAAGATTAAATGTTTACATTTATGTGTATATTTATGTACATAGCACAAAATGGTACATATGCATTTTAATTACAAATACATCTTTGTGGTTTTACCTCTAAAATACATGACCAAATCTCATTTAATCTTTTATATGACTTCTGGTGCATGAGAGTGAGATATAATTCAGATATCCCTGAAGTGAATCTGTTTATCAATTGGCAGGTTTGCCCCATTCACCTCCTACTGTTTTCCTGCATTATTTCAACTAGATGAGGTAGTGTGCACACTACCGGTAATTTAGGGAGCTGAGAATAGATGCATACCATTTTAACATTACAGCAGGGAGTCCTTGTCTTGCCTTTTCAGTTACTCAACATAACACCAATTAACACTTAAATGATACAGTATCAGTTTCTAGGTAAAAAGTAGCAATCTTTCTTTCATGCTTCTGTGCTAGGTAGGACCTGTGCAGTTATGATATTTAATCAGCTGAAAGCCCAGGGCATGCACTTATAGTTGCATTATTATTTATAATTGAGTGCATCACTGTTGCTGTGGCAAACCTTACTGGCATAATTTGTACAAGGTTTTAATGTTTTCTGGTACTGTTCCTAGATCTCCACCCACCAAGCTCTTCTACTATAATTTGGCAGAGAATTTTAAAAGACTTGTTTATGACTGAAGTCAATTGAGGAAAGGTATGAGGGAGGTTGGTTTTTTGGAGCAATAAATTTAGAATAAAAAAACTCTCAAATTTATGTAACTCTCTATATTCTAAATTGCCATGTCAAAAAGGATTTCCACAACAATGAAAATGTTTAGTTTGGTAGCTACTAGCCACTTATACCAAGACAACACGTGAAATATGACTAGTATGATTAAGGAAGTGAATTTTAAACTATAGTTAATTTTAGTTAAAATAAAGTAGTGACTACCATATTAACACAACGATAAATTCTAAGAATAGACTACCTATTTTCAGTTTGAAAAATATAACTTACCACAAATTGCTCCAGTATATACTTTGACTGACTGTGTACCTATCTTGTACATCTATTCTTTGAGTATCATTTACTTTTCATGTAAATTGGAGGCATATAGATATTGGTGCAGTTGTGGATAGTGCAGAGAAACCATATATATTTAAAGGGTAATAATCTTTTTGTAGTTTTGCTCAGAACAGTCGCCAGAGTTCTGACATTACAATTCAATATAAATATTGCAAAGATTAAATGTTTACATTTATGTGTATATTTATGTACATAGCACAAAATGGTACATATGCATTTTAATTACAAATACATCTTTGTGGTTTTACCTCTAAAATACATGACCAAATCTCATTTAATCTTTTATATGACTTCTGGTGCATGAGAGTGAGATATAATTCAGATATCCCTGAAGTGAATCTGTTTATCAATTGGCAGGTTTGCCCCATTCACCTCCTACTGTTTTCCTGCATTATTTCAACTAGATGAGGTAGTGTGCACACTACCGGTAATTTAGGGAGCTGAGAATAGATGCATACCATTTTAACATTACAGCAGGGAGTCCTTGTCTCGCCTTTTCAGTTACTCAACATAACACCAATTAACACTTAAATGATACAGTATCAGTTTCTAGGTAAAAAGTAGCAATCTTTCTTTCATGCTTCTGTGCTAGGTAGGACCTGTGCAGTTATGATATTTAATCAGCTGAAAGCCCAGGGCATGCACTTATAGTTGCATTATTATTTATAATTGAGTGCATCACTGTTGCTGTGGCAAACCTTACTGGCATAATTTGTACAAGGTTTTAATGTTTTCTGGTACTGTTCCTAGATCTCCACCCACCAAGCTCTTCTACTATAATTTGGCAGAGAATTTTAAAAGACTTGTTTATGACTGAAGTCAATTGAGGAAAGGTATGAGGGAGGTTGGAGGGCAAAAACCAGTAGTGAAAGCTGAAACTTATTGATTAATATTCAGGAATAAGCATGATCCTTCTTCAATTCTGACTAATTTTCAAACCTGCTAACATGAAATAGAAATTCAGATAAACATAAATAGTTAGGCTCAGAAGACAGTCAATAATAATAGTAATCAATAATAATAATAATAATAAAGCCAAAAGTCCATTTTGAAGCTTTAAAAGACTATCATGTGGGGTAATTTCACACACACACACACACACATTATACAAATGAAGAAAGAAGTAATTTCACAAATCACATTCTAGAAACCTAGTATTCTGAGCTTTAGTGTGCTAAAACTTGGCTATATTCACAACAGGACCTCCGGGCTGCCGCTAGCATGGAAATTGGCATTACAGTTATTAAAATGTACACTCTGTACAAAGAGAGCAGAATTATAATACAATAGTATCTAAAATAGACCCATACATGTTTCTGTCACTAAACGTACATTAAGTCCTTAGGCAATAATCTTTATGGAACACTATGAAAATAACATTTACTAGACAAAAATATAGGCTACTACTGAGGTAAATTCAATAACTTCAGTAACCTTCCAATAACTTTCTTCTGATTTTACTTTTCAAAGCCTTATTTTATTATCCAGATGATGCTCTGATTATTTACTGATGTCTTCAACAATGCAAAATGTGTGAAATATCTACTATATGTTAAACCGTAGCCAATATGTTGGGGATACTGCACTGAACAAAACATTACTTTTCCCAAGCTACAAATCCGGTTACTGAATTGAAAAAGGGTTCCCCCATCATTTTGTTGCTAGGTAAAGTAGCAATCTTTCTTTCATGCTTCTGTGCTAGGTAGGACCTGTGCAGTTATGATATTTAATCAGCTGAAAGCCCAGGGCATGCACTTATAGTTGCATTATTATTTATAATTGAGTGCATCACTGTTGCTGTGGCAAACCTTACTGGCATAATTTGTACAAGGTTTTAATGTTTTCTGGTACTGTTCCTAGATCTCCACCCACCAAGCTCTTCTACTATAATTTGGCAGAGAATTTTAAAAGACTTGTTTATGACTGAAGTCAATTGAGGAAAGGTATGAGGGAGGTTGGAGGGCAAAAACCAGTAGTGAAAGCTGAAACTTATTGATTAATATTCAGGAATAAGCATGATCCTTCTTCAATTCTGACTAATTTTCAAACCTGCTAACATGAAATAGAAATTCAGATAAACATAAATAGTTAGGCTCAGAAGACAGTCAATAATAATAGTAATCAATAATAATAATAATAATAAAGCCAAAAGTCCATTTTGAAGCTTTAAAAGACTATCATGTGGGGTAATTTCACACACACACACACACATTATACAAATGAAGAAAGAAGTAATTTCACAAATCACATTCTAGAAACCTAGTATTCTGAGCTTTAGTGTGCTAAAACTTGGCTATATTCACAACAGGACCTCCGGGCTGCCGCTAGCATGGAAATTGGCATTACAGTTATTAAAATGTACACTCTGTACAAAGAGAGCAGAATTATAATACAATAGTATCTAAAATAGACCCATACATGTTTCTGTCACTAAACGTACATTAAGTCCTTAGGCAATAATCTTTATGGAACACTATGAAAATAACATTTACTAGACAAAAATATAGGCTACTACTGAGGTAAATTCAATAACTTCAGTAACCTTCCAATAACTTTCTTCTGATTTTACTTTTCAAAGCCTTATTTTATTATCCAGATGATGCTCTGATTATTTACTGATGTCTTCAACAATGCAAAATGTGTGAAATATCTACTATATGTTAAACCGTAGCCAATATGTTGGGGATACTGCACTGAACAAAACATATGCTAATTTATCCAAGCACATTCTACAGCTACAAACTTCTTTCAGAGTTTATATTCTACTGAAAATACCTTCGTGAGGCATGCAATCATTCTCCCTTCCAATGATAGGGAAACACAATGAAGTATCACTAAACCAGAACCAGACTGATTGGCATAAATATCCTTGATCTTGAAAAACTATGGCCAAAGACAACCTAGGTTGTCTAGCTAACCTAGGTTAGCTAGTAGAACCTTTTTCTACTAGCTAACTGCTTCCTAAATCTCGAGACTCTGATAGCTATTGCAAGAGACTGGTTGTGCCATTTCAATAGTCTTCAATGAAGCAAAAGCTGCTTTAAGAGCAGCTGGTGCTAACAGGCTGGATTGTAATTTGAAAAGTAAAGTAGTATAACTGAGTCGTTCATCTATTTTTTTTCAGGATCACACAAACAACAATGGCAATAGACATTTCTGGCATAGTTGTGAAGATCAAATAAATTTACATTTGGAATGCCCCCTTCATGGTTGCCAACCATTGTATACATGTTTAAATACTGGCGTGTTGCTTTTATTATTTCTACCAGCCACAGAGCACAGTATGTTGTGGTCTATATTTGTTGACAATATCTTGAGATCTAGAAATTAATAGATTATACGATATGGTGGTCCACACTTATACCTTATGATCTAGAAATTATTGACATTGGAAAGGAAAAGAAAGTATAATAAAAAAAAATCACTAGAAGAGGAATTAAAAGATGAGGTTGAAATTCAGATATGCTACAATTAGCAGATTTTCAATTTCCAAAATTCTCAAGAGTTGAGAGTAGATGAGCTAATAATAAAAGGATTATTTTATAATTTTAGACAGAATTAATTGCAAAATAGCTTACCCTTCTAAAAATACTAAGAGTTACATGATGCAGATATTAGTTTTTCATTTAAGTGATTAAGTATATTTCCCTATGAATTAATATAACATTAAAGCTAATTTAAGATGTTTATAATTGTATGAATGTTTCATTTTCACCTTCATCATGAATGATGCAGTAACAAGCGACTAACTTTTTACATAACTTATAATTTTAGGATATATATAAAAGCTAAACTCTATTAAACTAATGAACTCAAGTAGGCAACATGACTAAGTGATGGTATATGTTATTTATAATTACATGTTGAGTTTGACCAACACTCACTATCATTTTTAAATATGAAGACCAATTATAGAACATCATTTCCAAAAAGAAAAACAGAAAGAAACTGCTTCTGTACATATTTATTTGGGTAAAAAGTCATGTGGCTAGACCTAACTTCAACAGGGTAGAGAAATGTGGTCTTACCTTGCAGTTAGTAAGAAGAGAGCTGGAAAATGATTGAACAGCATTAGGACCTAATAAAAGACTATATTATATATAGTAGTGTGTATGTGTGTCAATCCCAATCTCTGATTTTCCCCCTGGTAACCATAAGATTACTTTTTTTCATTTATAACTCTATTTCTGTTTTGTAAGTTCATTTGTACCAATTTTTAAAATTTTTTTAGATTCCAGGTATATTAAATATACAAACAGCACATGCTGCTCAATAACCAAAACAAACAACCCAATCAAAAAAACGGGCTGAAGTTCTAAATAGATATTTCTCCAAAGACATACAGATGGTCAAAAAGCACATGAAAAGTTGCTCAAAATCAGTAATTATTAGAGAAATGCAAACCAAATCCACAGTGAGGCATCACCTCAAAGGAATCTTAGAAATACCATGTCCAGGGGTCAGCCTCTTGGACTGAGAGCAATATAGAAAGGGGTGGAGAATGAACTGGAGTAGGGTAACTATAAAAAGTACACTTATCAGACTGATTAGTTTTGAAATTGTACAGTGCTATTTAGATTAACCCAATCTCCTAAAATAACACACAAAAAGGAAATTTGGATAAGTAAAGGCATCTCTTTTTATTTCCAAGACAGGTTGTTCTCAGTGATGTATTTTTTATATGAGTAATTTGAGAACTTCTAAACTTATATTAGAGCATAATCATTTTTTCTTTATATAAAAGAAGAACATTTTACATGAAATTCAACAGTTTAAGATATTGAAACAGTTGCTTTCCATTCACTTTTTTTTAAGTATGTATTTCTCAGGAAAATGTTCTCCACTAATGGCTTGTAGCAATTAAACCTGTGTGGGAGCATCAGTTTTGAGAAACTTGCAAAATGTTATTACCTTATCATCTAACTATATTAAAAATTTGCATTGTTCATAGAGAGCCAATTTCAGTTTCTTTTTTTGCTCTTAAAACAGGACCCCTCACTGAGGATTAAATTAAAATAAGTCTTTTCATAGATGGCTCCCACTGGAATGTAAATTACAATTCTAAGATTGCTGGTTTTCATGGCCTACCTTTGCTATTTTTCTACTGAATCTTCTAATTTTTGTAAAAATTATTAGTGTGTCCTGGATCTAACGAGAATGGGATGGCCAGAATGTATGAAGATTAACAGGTAAATCACACAGGTCAGAATAATTTATATCCAGAGACTGACTGAATGTGCTCATCAGCACAGAATCTTGTGACTTTTGTCTTCTACCATATAGAAACTAAGTTAGTGAAAGTTGGGAGGATGGTGTTTGTTTTCCATTCAGCTTCAGAAATAAACAAATGCGCAAAACAAAAGAACTGAAGCTGAGAGATTTCATTTTCAATTTGACTATTTTCTTTTTTACTTTATTTCACAATATCTCAATAATATTAAATGTGCACTATAACTATGACCCTTGAAATATGAGTCATGAAACAACAACATCAGAATAACCTGTGGGCCTGTCACTAAACAAAGTCATAGGCACACTCCTGAACACTGAATCAGAATGCCTGAGGTTGGGGCTTAGGAACTGGAATTTTAAAAGGCCTTTCAGGTGATTCTGATGTAGGCTAAAATTGAGAAACCCTATTCTAAAGGATGTATTTTTATATGAGTAATTTGAGAACTTCTAAACTTATATTAGAGCATAATCATTTTTTCTTTATATAAAAGAAGAACATTTTACATGAAATTCAACAGTTTAAGATATTGAAACAGTTGCTTTCCATTCACTTTTTTAAGTATGTATTTCTCAGGAAAATGTTCTCCACTAATGGCTTGTAGCAATTAAACCTGTGTGGGAGCATCAGTTTTGAGAAACTTGCAAAATGTTATTACCTTATCATCTAACTATATTAAAAATTTGCATTGTTCATAGAGAGCCAATTTCAGTTTCTTTTTTTGCTCTTAAAACAGGACCCCTCACTGAGGATTAAATTAAAATAAGTCTTTTCATAGATGGCTCCCACTGGAATGTAAATTACAATTCTAAGATTGCTGGTTTTCATGGCCTACCTTTGCTATTTTTCTACTGAATCTTCTAATTTTTGTAAAAATTATTAGTGTGTCCTGGATCTAACGAGAATGGGATGGCCAGAATGTATGAAGATTAACAGGTAAATCACACAGGTCAGAATAATTTATATCCAGAGACTGACTGAATGTGCTCATCAGTACAGAATCTTGTGACTTTTGTCTTCTACCATATAGAAACTAAGTTAGTGAAAGTTGGGAGGATGGTGTTTGTTTTCCATTCAGCTTCAGAAATAAACAAATGCGCAAAACAAAAGAACTGAAGCTGAGAGATTTCATTTTCAATTTGACTATTTTCTTTTTTACTTTATTTCACAATATCTCAATAATATTAAATGTGCACTATAACTATGACCCTTGAAATATGAGTCATGAAACAACAACATCAGAATAACCTGTGGGCCTGTCACTAAACAAAGTCATAGGCACACTCCTGAACACTGAATCAGAATGCCTGAGGTTGGGGCTTAGGAACTGGAATTTTAAAAGGCCTTTCAGGTGATTCTGATGTAGGCTAAAATTGAGAAACCCTATTCTAAAGGATGTATTTGATATTAAAGTCAAATAAGAGCTTACTTAACATGTTTTTAAAACATATAATTTCTCAACGTGTTACAGAGGTATACACTTATCTTTATTTTAAGTTTTCCAAAGTTGAATGAAACATACTAATGAAAACATACTTGAAAAGGGTTTATTAGTTATGTTCACTATAACATTATGTGACTTTCCTGGTGGTTTAGACAGTAAAGTACTTGTCTGCAATGTGGGAGACATGGGTTGGATTCTTGGGTTGGGAAGATCCCTTGCAGAAGGGAATAGCTGTCCGCTCTAGTATTCCTGCCTAGAGAATTCCATGACTCATCGATGGGGTCACAAAGAGTTGGACATTATTGAGCGACTTTTACTTTCATAATATCATGTTTTATGTCACTAAGAAAATGCTTGAGAAGAATTGTCTGCTACTACAGATTCTTTTCCCAAGTTGCCTCTTTTCTGGAAATTATGTAAGCTGATCACATCATGATACAGTTTAAAAACGACTTTGGAAATAAATGCTTTAAGGTAATTATTCAAATTCTTCTAATCAGTTGGATGTGAAATTATCAAAAAATCAAAAAGTTTAGGCAAATTCTAGTAAGAATTATCAGACTTATGTGCAATTCCCACCCAGGGAAATAGAAAAATAATCTGTTGATATGGATAAAGTTAAGCAGTAAGAATTCTACACATGAAATTATGAAGTGATGATTATCAAAATAATAAGTAGTACTATCTTAGAGTGTATATAAAGAATGAATTTTAATATATATTGTTATTCTGTCCTCAAAGACAAGAAGATACAGTACTTGCCCTTAAAGAGTACTTTAGAAGTTTATATTACAGGAACAATAGAGTATATAGGCATGGCTATATTATGTGGCTGCCAAGAGTTGGGCACGACTGAGCAACTGAACTAAACTGAACTAATAAGCATATAGATTTACATTTGGTCTAATCTTTACTCTGTCAAACTAGAATATTTGACAAAATGCCAAATGACTAAGACTTTAACTTCTTCATCTGCTAAACTGGAAAAACAACAGTGCCTAATACACAGAGTTATTATGAATATTAGTTTATATATCACAAACATTTAAAAGAGTAAAATATTTAAAAGAGTACATTTGGCACTGCATAATAAATATTAACCATCACTAGTTAAAATTTCAGGAAATCCATGTATCTGTACATTTAGTTATTTCTTTCCCAACGATTTCATTCCAAATGTTCAACCAACATTTGTGCTGTTTCTTTCATTCCGCATCTATCTGAAAAATGTCACATACTTGCAACCAATCCAATGACACTTCACAAATGCCCATACAAAAACTGTTTAGAAAAAAAATTAATGAAAAATATTTGCAAAGATTTTACATATTAAACAAGCCATCCTATATTTCTAGACTCTTTTCATCATCTTACATTGTCTTTAAAAAAAAAAAAAAAAACAATCCTTCTAATCATATGTTCTAAGTATTTTCCACCCTTCCTACCTCTCTTCAACTACCATGAATCAGATTATATGCTCACTCAGTTTAGATTTAATATATAATCTTCTCACCACACTGTTGTAGTGATCTTTCTAAAGCAAAAATTTCAGTAACCTGGGGAAAGCAAATTAGGCAGGAGCTATACATTCTAGGAAGTGTTGCTATAAGGGGAAATAAATGTGAATGGTATTAAGAGATGTATATCAATATAATTTTTTCTGGGAATGAAAAGGGCATTTAAGATAGTCTATTAACTAGATATGCCATAGTTACTACTAATGACTATAAAGCTCAAGATGGCATTCCTAAGTTTTTGCTTACTGAATGAAAGATTGAGTGGATCTCATACATCACATATTGGCTTTTTTTTCCAAGCAGAAATATTCACATTTGCGATTCTCAATGAAAAACAGGGAGAGAACTAAAGGAGACAATTCCTAGCTTTACATTTCTTATCCAGATATTAATGTCAAGGTGTTCATACTCTTCTGGTACTATATTCATTGGGAATTTGAATTCAGCATCATGATCTAGGAAAACTAAGACATTAAAAATGGCTACATTTTTAATTTCCATTAGTTATTGCTGTTCAGTTTCAAAGAAGTGTCTGATGCTTCATGACCCCATGGACTGAAGCATGTCAGGCTTTCCTATTCTTCACTATCTCCCAGAGTTTTCCACAAATCCTATTCATTCAGTTGGTGATGCTATCCAACCACCTCTGTTGCCCTCTTCTCCTCCTGCCTTCAGTTTTTCCCAGGACCAGATCTTTTCCAATGAGTCCTCTTTTGCAACAGTTGGCCAAGTTGAGCCATGTATCTGTACATTTAGTTATTTCTTTCCCAACGATTTCATTCCAAATGTTCAACCAACATTTGTGCTGTTTCTTTCATTCCGCATCTATCTGAAAAATGTCACATACTTGCAACCAATCCAATGACACTTCACAAATGCCCATACAAAAACTGTTTAGAAAAAAAATTAATGAAAAATATTTGCAAAGATTTTACATATTAAACAAGCCATCCTATATTTCTAGACTCTTTTCATCATCTTACATTGTCTTTAAAAAAAAAAAAAAACAATCCTTCTAATCATATGTTCTAAGTATTTTCCACCCTTCCTACCTCTCTTCAACCACCATGAATCAGATTATATGCTCACTCAGTTTAGATTTAATATATAATCTTCTCACCACACTGTTGTAGTGATCTTTCTAAAGCAAAAATTTCAGTAACCTGGGGAAAGCAAATTAGGCAGGAGCTATACATTCTAGGAAGTGTTGCTATAAGGGGAAATAAATGTGAATGATATTAAGAGATGTATATCAATATAATTTTTTCTGGGAATGAAAAGGGCATTTAAGATAGTCTATTAACTAGATATGCCATAGTTACTACTAATGACTATAAAGCTCAAGATGGCATTCCTAAGTTTTTGCTTACTGAATGAAAGATTGAGTGGATCTCATACATCACATATTGGCTTTTTTTTCCAAGCAGAAATATTCACATTTGCGATTCTCAATGAAAAACAGGAGAGAACTAAAGGAGACAATTCCTAGCTTTACATTTCTTATCCAGATATTAATGTCAAGGTGTTCATACTCTTCTGGTACTATATTCATTGGGAATTTGAATTCAGCATCATGATCTAGGAAAACTAAGACATTAAAATGGCTACATTTTAATTTCCATTAGTTATTGCTGTTCAGTTTCAAAGAAGTGTCTGATGCTTCATGACCCCATGGACTGAAGCATGTCAGGCTTTCCTATTCTTCACTATCTCCCAGAGTTTTCCACAAATCCTATTCATTCAGTTGGTGATGCTATCCAACCACCTCTGTTGCCCTCTTCTCCTCCTGCCTTCAGTTTTTCCCAGGACCAGATCTTTTCCAATGAGTCCTCTTTTGCAACAGTTGGCCAAAGTATTGAAGCTTCAGCTTTAGCGTCAGTGCTTCTAGTGAATATTCAAGGTTGATTTCCTTTAAGATTGACTTGTTTTATTCCCTTGCTGCCCAAGGGACTCTCAAGAGTCTCCTCCAGTACCACAATTTGAAAGCATCAATTTTTTCAGCATTCAGCCTTCTTTATGGTCCAACTCTCAAATTTGTACATTACTACTGGAGAAACCACATCTTTGACTATACGGACTTTTGCTGGCAAAGCAATGTCTCTTCCTGTAAATATGCTGTCGAGGTTTGCATTAACTTTTCTTCCAAGGAGTAAGTATCTTTAATTTCATGACTGTAGTCAATATATGCAAAGATTTCTGAACCCAAGAAAAGAAAATCTGTCACTGCTTAAAATGTTTCCCTATCCATTTGCCATGAAATGATGTACTTGGATTCATCTTCATTTCTTAAATGTTGAACTTTAAGCCAGCTTTCCGTCTTCCTCTTTCACCCTTATCAAGAGGCTCCTTAGTTCCTCTGCCATTAGAGTGCTATCATCTGCACATCTGAGGTTGCTGATATTTCTCCATGCAAACTTCATTCCAGCTTGTGATTCATCTAGCCCGGCATTTCACATGATACACTCTGCATATAATTTAAATAATAAGGGTGACAATATACAGCTTTGATATACTCCTTCCCCAATTTTGAACCAGTCAATTATTCCATGTCTTGTTCTAACTGTTGCTTCTTGCCTTGCATACAGGTTTCTCAGGAAACCTGCATACAGGTAAGGTGGTCTGATATTCCTGTCTCTTTAAGAATTTTCCATAGTTTTTTTGTAATCCACACAGTTAAAGATGTTTTTCTGGAATTCCCTAGCATTTTCTACAATGGATATTGGCAATTTGGTCTCTGGCTCCTTTGCCTTTTCTTGAAGGATTTTGAGCATTACGTTGCTAAATTGTGAAATGAGTGCAATTGTAAGTAGTTTGAACATTCTTTAGCACTGCCTGTCTTTGGTATTAGGATCAAAACTGACCTTTTACAGTCCTGAGGCCACTGATGATTTTTCCAAATAGTGTCCATATTCCCAGGAAAAGGTTCACTACTAATTACTATGGGAACTGACAATTATTTTAATGCCCAGACAACTCAATTTATCACTTCATTCACAACATACAGCAGAATGTTGGGAAAGAATAGGGGCTCATTCAGATGATCAAAGATGATAAAGAATCTGCACATGTGTTTGGATGTGCATATGAAGGTAAAAAAGTGAAGCTATCAAGCCAAAGAATAATTTCAATAGAATTTCTTACCTGATACAATTGCTTTACTTAGGGTTTAAAAAGTGGGGAGCTTAAAATTCAAGGCCAACACTGGCATTGGACTGCAATAGAAATCTTAACTTTTCTTCCCAAAGGAGTAAAAGGTATCTTTAATTTCATGACTGTAGTCAATATATGCAAAGATTTCTGAACCCAAGAAAAGAAAATCTGTCACTGCTTAAAATGTTTCCCTATCCATTTGCCATGAAATGATGTACTTGGATTCATCTTCATTTCTTAAATGTTGAACTTTAAGCCAGCTTTCCGTCTTCCTCTTTCACCCTTATCAAGAGGCTCCTTAGTTCCTCTGCCATTAGAGTGCTATCATCTGCACATCTGAGGTTGCTGATATTTCTCCATGCAAACTTCATTCCAGCTTGTGATTCATCTAGCCCGGCATTTCACATGATACACTCTGCATATAATTTAAATAATAAGGGTGACAATATACAGCTTTGATATACTCCTTCCCCAATTTTGAACCAGTCAATTATTCCATGTCTTGTTCTAACTGTTGCTTCTTGCCTTGCATACAGGTTTCTCAGGAAACCTGCATACAGGTAAGGTGGTCTGATATTCCTGTCTCTTTAAGAATTTTCCATAGTTTTTTTGTAATCCACACAGTTAAAGATGTTTTTCTGGAATTCCCTAGCATTTTCTACAATGGATATTGGCAATTTGGTCTCTGGCTCCTTTGCCTTTTCTTGAAGGATTTTGAGCATTACGTTGCTAAATTGTGAAATGAGTGCAATTGTAAGTAGTTTGAACATTCTTTAGCACTGCCTGTCTTTGGTATTAGGATCAAAACTGACCTTTTACAGTCCTGAGGCCACTGATGATTTTTCCAAATAGTGTCCATATTCCCAGGAAAAGGTTCACTACTAATTACTATGGGAACTGACAATTATTTTAATGCCCAGACAACTCAATTTATCACTTCATTCACAACATACAGCAGAATGTTGGGAAAGAATAGGGGCTCATTCAGATGATCAAAGATGATAAAGAATCTGCACATGTGTTTGGATGTGCATATGAAGGTAAAAAAGTGAAGCTATCAAGCCAAAGAATAATTTCAATAGAATTTCTTACCTGATACAATTGCTTTACTTAGGGATCTTACTGTGCTGCTTCATCACAGACTTGCTTGAAGAAATTAGGGTGAGTCACTTGAAACCTATGGGAAGCAGATATTAACAACTGAGCTAAGTGGAATTTTCCAACACTGGCATTGGACTGCAATAGACAAACCTCTTATAACCTAAAGTATATAACAAGAAGTCTCCATATACATCAGAGACTTGAGAAAAGCCTGAAGGAGAAAATATCCAACACTAAATACCTATGGAGGTCTTTCATACAAATTATGATCAAAGGAACTTACGATAGGCCCTAAATTTGACCAGGATATTTCAAGCTCAAAACACAGACACCATGAGATAAATTTTTCAGGAGATAATGTAAATATGTGTGCTTGAAGAGGTGAATAAGGATTGGAATTTTAAAAATATATTTTCTGTCTACCTTCTTGTCTGAAGCACCAGGCAGCAAAATTTTTCCATATTTACAATCGTATCACAAAGCTCTGTTTCTCTTGACCTGATGAAACAAAAGATATTTCTACAATTCTTTCAGAATTCAGGCTTTTCTGCAATTCTTTTCCCTAAAGATTTTCTCTACCCATCTCTGAGACTGGGGAATTGTCATTTATAATCAGACATGCTGTTTGTAACTTTAAAAAATCTTTCTGTTCTTATGTTCATTTTGTTTGCTGGCATCCTACTTTGTTCACTGTCAATGGCTCTGTCCCAACTGGGGTTGTCCAATCTGTCAAAATCTGTGCTCTTCTCTCTCCCCATCTCCAACAGAGAAATTCCTTCCTATTTCTTCATTCACTAATCTTTTAGAGAAGCTATCCACGGTAGAGCTCTAGGGCTAATAGTGGTACATTTCCTTCATTTATAACATAGCTTTAAGGTGAGTCAGATCAAAGAGCAGTTGGACATAGAGTCACAGTGTAGTAAGTAATATTGCTTAATTTTACACTCAGTTTCTATTTTCCTTAGTGATGCACAGGATCAAAGATCTGCACATGTGTTTGGATGTGCATATGAAGGTAAAAAAGTGAAGCTATCAAGCCAAAGAATAATTTCAATAGAATTTCTTACCTGATACAATTGCTTTACTTAGGGATCTTACTGTGCTGCTTCATCACAGACTTGCTTGAAGAAATTAGGGTGAGTCACTTGAAACCTATGGGAAGCAGATATTAACAACTGAGCTAAGTGGAATTTTCCAACACTGGCATTGGACTGCAATAGACAAACCTCTTATAACCTAAAGTATATAACAAGAAGTCTCCATATACATCAGAGACTTGAGAAAAGCCTGAAGGAGAAAATATCCAACACTAAATACCTATGGAGGTCTTTCATACAAATTATGATCAAAGGAACTTACGATAGGCCCTAAATTTGACCAGGATATTTCAAGCTCAAAACACAGACACCATGAGATAAATTTTTCAGGAGATAATGTAAATATGTGTGCTTGAAGAGGTGAATAAGGATTGGAATTTTAAAAATATATTTTCTGTCTACCTTCTTGTCTGAAGCACCAGGCAGCAAAATTTTTCCATATTTACAATCGTATCACAAAGCTCTGTTTCTCTTGACCTGATGAAACAAAAGATATTTCTACAATTCTTTCAGAATTCAGGCTTTTCTGCAATTCTTTTCCCTAAAGATTTTCTCTACCCATCTCTGAGACTGGGGAATTGTCATTTATAATCAGACATGCTGTTTGTAACTTTAAAAAATCTTTCTGTTCTTATGTTCATTTTGTTTGCTGGCATCCTACTTTGTTCACTGTCAATGGCTCTGTCCCAACTGGGGTTGTCCAATCTGTCAAAATCTGTGCTCTTCTCTCTCCCCATCTCCAACAGAGAAATTCCTTCCTATTTCTTCATTCACTAATCTTTTAGAGAAGCTATCCACGGTAGAGCTCTAGGGCTAATAGTGGTACATTTCCTTCATTTATAACATAGCTTTAAGGTGAGTCAGATCAAAGAGCAGTTGGACATAGAGTCACAGTGTAGTAAGTAATATTGCTTAATTTTACACTCAGTTTCTATTTTCCTTAGTGATGCACAGTCATACTACCTCACTCCTATGATTTTTTCCACTTGGTTTTCATGATCTCTCTACTTATAGTTTCTTGGACATCCAGTCTATTTACCAAATTCGTTCTGATTACAACTGTAATGGTGGATTAAGATTAACTCCTTTCCCCACTAAAATAAAAGGGCATCCATCACTCTGTACGTTTCAATACTTCTAATATTCTGACACTAATAAGACAAACCATAAACTTTCTACTATTCATGAGAATAGGTTTCAGAGACACCAGAGAGAACCATATAGGCATTTTTGCATAATTTCTCAAAACAAATTTGACAGGTTCTGACCCAACCAACATATTGTCATAAATAAATTTCTTATGAAAATTAGAATTTTGAGCATTGATACAGAAGAATTAGGTTTGATGCTATGAGGTAAGAAAGAAATGATCATGGTCATTTGACATCACCAGAAAAACACCAGTAAATTTCTAAATCAAAGGAAAATATGATGGATGGAAATATTGAACTAGCCGTTTTTGTAATACAAAAATAGTTTCCTATTGTAAATTTAGTAATATTTCTATTAATTTCAATCATGGGAAGTGATTCTGAGACGAGCTTTGCTATTCTTTGTAACCTGGGTTTCAGTTTGCTCATCCACAATCCCCAAATCAGTACATTGACATTAAAGGCAAAATTCAATTTTCCAAGGCATTGAAACAACATCACCTAATTAAATAGTTGGATTATAAATAATTAAATAAATTAGCAAAATCATCTAAATAAATCACATGCATAATTCTAAATTTTTAGAAGTCATATTAAAGAAGTAAAAGGTATTTAATTTAATAATAAATTTTATCTAATACAGTATATACAAAGTACTATTACTTTATCATGCAATCAATACAAAATCATCAATCATTTTACATATTTTTTTAACCAAGTCTTTGAAATCCATGATGAATTTTATACTTACAAATTCTCAATTTTGACTATGTTTCAAATGCTCAAGAGTCACAGATGGATACTGGATACTCTTACTAAGTATGCAGTACTGGATTTTTGAATCTGTCCTTGGTGTGTTACATTGTATTTATCTATTTTAATCTCTCTTTTAAGTCAAGGTTGTAATTTTTAAGAGCAACTCATTCATACAAAATATATTTCTATGAGATATGAAAATCAGTATCAATGTGATGCTAGGAATATTATAGTTTAATACTGAAGAGAAAAAATATGCTACTGATAAGCTTGTTCTTGTGCTTCTTGTACAAAATTAACATTTTTGTAAACAATAAAATTGTAAACAAGGAAAATATTCAGTAGCATTTTAGAATTATTAGACATAGTATAAACATCTTGATAAAATTACATTAATAAAATTATAATTATTAAATAAATTTTAAAATTCTATCAAAAAATGTTGTGGGAAAACAGTACTAACTAACGAAAGAAATCTCATTTCAATATCAACTGACTTAATTTTGACCTATGAAACTTTATTACCAGTTGACTGTATCCTGTAGAGGTAAAACAAAACCCCGATTTGTGAACAGTTGGTGAACAAAAGCCATCAGTTACATTTTTCTGACTACATTAGCAATGCAGATCTCAGTGAAAGTCATTCAAATCATCTATATTTGATCACTGCCATCTGACTAGTGATTCTGACTGAATCACTAGATGCTCAATATTCCTTATAGAATTGGATCAAATCCTTTAGAGAATCCTCAGGAGCATTGCAGAAGCAGGTGAGACCTGTTCACTTAGCTGAATTGCCAGAGCAGGGAAAAGAATCCTTAAACTGAGAGGTCTGGTGCTGTCCAGCATTTTGCAATGCAGCAGCAAAAGCTGGGACTGAAGTGTCCACAAAAGAGTCTTTAGATTGTTCAGTGATAGTGGACACGAGGTCCCTTGGAGAAGAGTAATGGTTGTAAAATAGCTGCTAGTGCCCTTTTATCTCTGCTTAAGTGAGAGAAACACTCCTGTTTCCTCCAAAGTCCAGTCCTACTAGATTATAGGGACCGGTGATATCTGGGAGGGCCTTTAACTTTGGAAAAATGGAAAGGGCCTCAAACACTCTGAGGGCTCACTCTTAAAATACTCAGAAGTATTAGAAGCTTCTTCTATATTCTTATTTGCTCAAAGTTTAAGCCCCAAATTAAATATCCAACCATGTCAAAATATTTTAATGTTACATTAACCTAGCCCAAATTAGCATTACCACTATTGTGGCATATGCAATTTCTTGGGATGACTATATTATTATCACACTTTAAAAATTAGTTTTCTGATCTTAATTAACAGTGTGATAAATACCAAGGATAAAGTAACTCAATTTTTTTGTTAGGAACAATTAATAGAATTATTTTTGTGTGGGGGTAAAAGCAAAGTGAATTCATTGTATAAAAGAGGAAAAATAAAAAAAAATATAGACTTTTAGTATAAAAACATCTTGATAAAATTACATTAATAAAATTATAATTATTAAATAAATTTTAAAATTCTATCAAAAAATGTTGTGGGAAAACAGTACTAACTAACGAAAGAAATCTCATTTCAATATCAACTGACTTAATTTTGACCTATGAAACTTTATTACCAGTTGACTGTATCCTGTAGAGGTAAAACAAAACCCCGATTTGTGAACAGTTGGTGAACAAAAGCCATCAGTTACATTTTTCTGACTACATTAGCAATGCAGATCTCAGTGAAAGTCATTCAAATCATCTATATTTGATCACTGCCATCTGACTAGTGATTCTGACTGAATCACTAGATGCTCAATATTCCTTATAGAATTGGATCAAATCCTTTAGAGAATCCTCAGGAGCATTGCAGAAGCAGGTGAGACCTGTTCACTTAGCTGAATTGCCAGAGCAGGGAAAAGAATCCTTAAACTGAGAGGTCTGGTGCTGTCCAGCATTTTGCAATGCAGCAGCAAAAGCTGGGACTGAAGTGTCCACAAAAGAGTCTTTAGATTGTTCAGTGATAGTGGACACGAGGTCCCTTGGAGAAGAGTAATGGTTGTAAAATAGCTGCTAGTGCCCTTTTATCTCTGCTTAAGTGAGAGAAACACTCCTGTTTCCTCCAAAGTCCAGTCCTACTAGATTATAGGGACCGGTGATATCTGGGAGGGCCTTTAACTTTAAAAAAATGGAAAGGGCCTCAAACACTCTGAGGGCTCACTCTTAAAATACTCAGAAGTATTAGAAGCTTCTTCTATATTCTTATTTGCTCAAAGTTTAAGCCCCAAATTAAATATCCAACCATGTCAAAATATTTTAATGTTACATTAACCTAGCCCAAATTAGCATTACCACTATTGTGGCATATGCAATTTCTTGGGATGACTATATTATTATCACACTTTAAAAATTAGTTTTCTGATCTTAATTAACAGTGTGATAAATACCAAGGATAAAGTAACTCAATTTTTTTGTTAGGAACAATTAATAGAATTATTTTTGTGTGGGGGTAAAAGCAAAGTGAATTCATTGTATAAAAGAGGACGAAGTGTCTTCCTTAATTTTACTTTAGCAATGAGTTTGGATGAATTAAACGTTTATAATTACTGTTATGTCGTTGTACCTAAACCAGCTATGCATGAAAATTAGTTGGGAAGGTTTAAGAAATACTAATTCTTAGAATCTGATAAAGATGGTGGTTATCATGGTTTAAAATTCCTTTTGGCTTGATTTAAAGCTTCATATCTCTTTCTCAAGAACATTTATTTTAGAAAACTTACCATTATAAATTCTTTCTCTCAGAAGCGGGTCAGGATGCTGCTTCTGATCAGCAGCAGGATGGCAGTGTGAGTGCTGATGAGGATGAGGTCAAAGCAGGAGGGAAAAAAAGAAACCAAGAAAGATGGAGGAACTTAAAGAGAGCAGAAAGTTGGAAAGCAAGGACCTTTTCTTAGAGAAGAAAAATACACAGAAAAAGCAAAGGAACCAAGACAAAGGCCAAAGCAGCACAGAGCTGGATAAGCTAATGCCTGTCTCTCCTTGTCACCACCAAGGAAATCCAGGCCCACAGACTCCCCGGGGGAGGAGAGAGAGACCAAAAGAAATGAACCAAAGAAAAATACCAGAAAAAACATGATTTGGACAAGTTAGAAAAAGGCAGAAAAGAGCCCAAAGCATTAAAAATAGCATTTAAGGAAATAAGAAATGCATTTGATTTATTTAAATTAACTTCAGAAGAAAAAAGTGATTTTCCTGAGAATAATCGAAAAAGAGAAGAAATACCACCAGATTGTAAAGTCACAGAAGACCACAAAGCCAAGGAAAAAATTTCTCAAATTAAACTATCCTAACTCATGTCAAATATTTTATGTTTACCCAATTAAAACCCTAAAAGCCCAAATTAGCATTACCACTATTGTGGCATATGCAATTTCTTGGGATGACTATATTATTATCACACTTTAAAAATTAGTTTTCTGATCTTAATTAACAGTGTGATAAATACCAAGGATAAAGTAACTCAATTTTTTTGTTAGGAACAATTAATAGAATTATTTTTGTGTGGGGGTAAAAGCAAAGTGAATTCATTGTATAAAAGAGGACGAAGTGTCTTCCTTAATTTTACTTTAGCAATGAGTTTGGATGAATTAAACGTTTATAATTACTGTTATGTCGTTGTACCTAAACCAGCTATGCATGAAAATTAGTTGGGAAGGTTTAAGAAATACTAATTCTTAGAATCTGATAAAGATGGTGGTTATCATGGTTTAAAATTCCTTTTGGCTTGATTTAAAGCTTCATATCTCTTTCTCAAGAACATTTATTTTAGAAAACTTACCATTATAAATTCTTTCTCTCAGAAGCGGGTCAGGATGCTGCTTCTGATCAGCAGCAGGATGGCAGTGTGAGTGCTGATGAGGATGAGGTCAAAGCAGGAGGGAAAAAAAGAAACCAAGAAAGATGGAGGAACTTAAAGAGAGCAGAAAGTTGGAAAGCAAGGACCTTTTCTTAGAGAAGAAAAATACACAGAAAAAGCAAAGGAACCAAGACAAAGGCCAAAGCAGCACAGAGCTGGATAAGCTAATGCCTGTCTCTCCCTTGTCACCACCAAGGAAATCCAGGCCCACAGACTCCCCGGGGGAGGAGAGAGAGACCAAAAGAAATGAACCAAAGAAAAATACCAGAAAAAACATGATTTGGACAAGTTAGAAAAAGGCAGAAAAGAGCCCAAAGCATTAAAAATAGCATTTAAGGAAATAAGAAATGCATTTGATTTATTTAAATTAACTTCAGAAGAAAAAAGTGATTTTCCTGAGAATAATCGAAAAAGAGAAGAAATACCACCAGATTGTAAAGTCACAGAAGACCACAAAGCCAAGGAAAACAGTTACTTAAAGAAAGGAGAACTACAAGAGATGAGACTGATACGTGGGCACTTACAGCTGTAGAAGGTGACCTAGAGCTTCTGGACAGCACGTGCCAATTGGATGAGAACCTTGACGACAGGGCGCAGCTGCTGAGCTTGGGCATGGATCTGCAGCTGGAGTGGATGCCACTGGAGGATTTCCAGAGGCACCTTGACGGGGAGGACGAGAGCCTGGCTACAGCAGATGCAGTCTCAGGCAATTTATTGAGGGATGCTGTGCAAAATGGGGATTACATTACTGTGAATGTCGCACTTAATTCAAGTGAAGAATATAACCTGGTCCAAGAGGATTCAAGTGGAATGACGCTGGTGATGCTCGCAGCCGCAGGAGGACAGGACGGCATGCTGAGGCTGCTTCTCAGGAAGGGAGCGAAGGTCAACGGTCGGCAGAAGAATGGGACCATCCACGCTGCTGAGAACTTTTTAACTACCGTGGCTATACTTTTGGAAGCAGAAGCTTTTGTAAATGTCCAGCAGAACAATGGTGAGACGGCACTAATGAAGGCTTGTAAAAGAGGAAACTCAGACATCGTTTGGCTTGTCATTGAATGTGGAGCCGATTGCAGTATTCTGTCCAAGCACCAGAACAGTGCGCTACACTTTGCAAAGCAGTGCAACAACGTGCTGGTGTACGACCTGCTGAAGAGCCACCTAGAGACACTTTCGAGAGTGGCAGAAGAAACTATCAAGGATTACTTTGAAGCACGTCTTGCACTGCTGGAACCAGTCTTCCCAATAGCATGCCATCGTCTCTGTGAAGGGCCAGACTTCTCAATGGACTTCGATTACAGACCTCCCCAGACTATACCAGAAGGCTCCGGCATCCTGCTGTTTATTTTCCATGCAAACGTTTTGGGTAAAGAGGTCATTGCTCACCTCTGTGGACCGTGAAGTGTACAAGCTCTTGTTCTGGATGATAAATTCCAACTTCCCGTTTTTTTGGACAGTCATTTTGTTTACTCGTTCAGCCCTGTAGAAGGCCTGAAATACCACCAGATTGTAAAGTCACAGAAGACCACAAAGCCAAGGAAAACAGTTACTTAAAGAAAGGAGAACTACAAGAGATGAGACTGATACGTGGGCACTTACAGCTGTAGAAGGTGACCTAGAGCTTCTGGACAGCACGTGCCAATTGGATGAGAACCTTGACGACAGGGCGCAGCTGCTGAGCTTGGGCATGGATCTGCAGCTGGAGTGGATGCCACTGGAGGATTTCCAGAGGCACCTTGACGGGGAGGACGAGAGCCTGGCTACAGCAGATGCAGTCTCAGGCAATTTATTGAGGGATGCTGTGCAAAATGGGGATTACATTACTGTGAATGTCGCACTTAATTCAAGTGAAGAATATAACCTGGTCCAAGAGGATTCAAGTGGAATGACGCTGGTGATGCTCGCAGCCGCAGGAGGACAGGACGGCATGCTGAGGCTGCTTCTCAGGAAGGGAGCGAAGGTCAACGGTCGGCAGAAGAATGGGACCATCCACGCTGCTGAGAACTTTTTAACTACCGTGGCTATACTTTTGGAAGCAGAAGCTTTTGTAAATGTCCAGCAGAACAATGGTGAGACGGCACTAATGAAGGCTTGTAAAAGAGGAAACTCTGACATCGTTTGGCTTGTCATTGAATGTGGAGCCGATTGCAGTATTCTGTCCAAGCACCAGAACAGTGCGCTACACTTTGCAAAGCAGTGCAACAACGTGCTGGTGTACGACCTGCTGAAGAGCCACCTAGAGACACTTTCGAGAGTGGCAGAAGAAACTATCAAGGATTACTTTGAAGCACGTCTTGCACTGCTGGAACCAGTCTTCCCAATAGCATGCCATCGTCTCTGTGAAGGGCCAGACTTCTCAATGGACTTCGATTACAGACCTCCCCAGACTATACCAGAAGGCTCCGGCATCCTGCTGTTTATTTTCCATGCAAACGTTTTGGGTAAAGAGGTCATTGCTCACCTCTGTGGACCGTGAAGTGTACAAGCTCTTGTTCTGGATGATAAATTCCAACTTCCCGTTTTTTTGGACAGTCATTTTGTTTACTCGTTCAGCCCTGTAGCAGGCCTCAATAAAATGTTGCTAAGGTTGATGGAAGCACCTTCTGCTAAGGTTAAGTTGCTAATAGGTGCATACAGAGTACAGCTGCAGTGGCCAGAAAGAATTGGAATAGTTCTAAAACTTATTTCTAAATACTCTTTGAAGCAGTTTGGAATTCTGGCATAGCTAATGCTTCCAAATGTAAAGTTTCTTCTGTAAGCCTCTTGCATTGAAGGCCAGTCATCTGTTACAGTCTGTGAAATGGGACATGGTGGGTGTAACATAAAGCAAATGTAAGTATTTATGCCAGTGCTCTGATATCTCAGTCTTGTGTCCGGAGTGTATGTTTTTCCACAATGTGGAATGGTACATATGAGGATTATTTAAAGAAATTAAAACTTTTTTTTTTTAACTTGAAAATTTTGTTACTAGCTAGCCCTAATGAGCTTTTGTGTTAAGAAAACCCAGCAGGAATGTTACATTAATTTACCCAGGAACTAAGCTAAGGTGTTTGCAGCCCTTCAAGTAGGGTGGATCTCAAGTGGAAGCAGATTCAAAGGTTTGCCCTTTCCAACAGGCTGCTGCCACAGATCCTGAGTGAGTGACAGCTCTGTGTAGCTGCAGTTACCTCTTATTGTTTGCAAAGAAAATAAACCAGAATGTGAGATACAGCATAAAAGGTGATATTACATGTCAATTGTATTTAAAAACCAGGCTTTGCCATGCACTGCCTCCTGTTCAAGAGTGATTTCCCATAGGTCTGTTTCCATTCTTTCAAGAAATATTTGGCAAATAAACCAAGCTATCTGTATTATAAAAAAAAGAAAAAAGAAAATTCTTTCTTCTTTCTCTCCCACCTTGTGATGTATATTCTTTTTTAATTCAGAAATGTCTTTTTTGCAGGACCCGGGAGACATTCTATATTCCAGTCCCTGCTGGAGGGTGAAAACTTAACTCAGATAAAGCGTCAATTAGAAAGCACAAATGGACTAATCACAATGAATGGCCTCTCACTAATGTCTTCTAGTGATTTTTCTACCAGCTCATCCTTTTGTACTTATCCTTCGTTTTGTTTCAGGGGGGTTGAGTTCAATCACTATTGCATCTCTTCAGTCCAAATACTGCTTATTTAACAAGTTAAGTGTAACTTTTTCTGACAATACTTAACTGAGTTAACTGCTCTCACATACTTTCCTCCCCTCAATCCCTTAATTTTTTTAAAATCATCATGAAAGTGTATCAAAAACAAGAGATTCATGATGGCATGGAGAATATTTGGAATAGACACAAGTGACTAGAAACTTAAAAGAATTTCTAGAAGATGACTAGGATAGCTTGAGGAACACATCAAAATATAGGAAATCATAGGTAACAAACATTTTTTAGAATATGGAAGTATGAAGTCTTTCTAAGAAAGACTCCAGATAGAGTTTTCAAGACAGGAGACTACATATATTAGAAGCAAGATGGAGAAATAGGACATAATCAGAGTACTCCGTTAATGGCCTACAAAGGAACAACCATGTTAGTTCTGTTATCCACCTGGTCAACATCCTCGCATGACAGGATTTGTGATAGCAAAGCCAAATTCACAGAGCTTTTAGGCTGCCAAATCTTCCTGGTAAGATGATTTTGAATGTAAATTACAGACATTTCAAATAAATATTTTTATATTATATAAATGTATATCTTACATGACAAGAAGTCTGGGAGAAGAATTACCTATGGTTTGATGTTGAATCCTCCTTCAGCTTCTTTAGTAGATGGTAAGGCCTTAAATGTGTACTGTCATTGTTTCACAATGGAATCACAGTCAGATATATTAACACTGAAACAGGCACATAGTCACTTTTCTTGGCAACCTTTTCTGGAATAGGAAAAAAATTTCTATCACATTTTTCCTCAAAAAAATGCAGCCAGAATATAAAAATGAAAGTGTATGTGTGTGTACATGATATAACTGAATGTATGTATAACTTCTAAAACTAAACATCACAGTAGTCAATACTTACCAGGCTTTTTTTAGCATTCTCATATGAATAAATTGTTATACCTTTCTTAGAGAAAAAACTTCAAAAAAGATCTTTCCTTTACATTCACTTTTATGATTATACCTTTATATTTTATGCGTGCTACATCCACATACATGACACTTTTTACTTGAAATTACTGTTTCAAAGAGTAATTATCTAAAACGTATATGAACTAAACAAAGCAGGATCTTCATTTATTTTTAGTTACCTGAAAATGTAAACTTTATATAATGAAGTCCTGTTTCTCTTAAATTAACACTAAAGAAAACATATTTTGGAAATGGTCTAGATGCTATTTATTTATAATTAATTTTGAACATTTTTTTCATATAATCTTTTTAACATTCAATGATCAACATTTGATGATTAGCATCATTTAATCTACTTTGCATCAGTCACTCTATTTACCAATATGTAACTGACTATACAACTATGCAACTTAGAGAAAATGTAAATATATGCTATTTATTATGAAAAAAATTTAACAATATAAATGTACTATTTATATTTATATTTATTTATTATAGCAAAGCAAATATACTATTGCTAAATATATATTTAAACTGTATGCATTTATTTATAATATACACATGCACATCACCAGATGGTCAATATGGAAATCAAATTGATATATCCTTTGTAGCCAAAGACGGATAAGATCCACACAGACAGCAAACATATCTTTAGAGGACAATGTCTCAGATTCATGAGCTCCTTATTACAAAATTCAGACTCAAATTGAAGAAAGAAGGAAAAACCATTAAGCCATTCAGATATAACCTAAATCAAACCCAAGTTCCTCAAGTTTATATAGTGGAAGTGACAAACAGATTCAAGGAATTAAATCTGACAGGATACCTGAAGAACTATAAATAGAGGTTCACAACCTTACACAGGAGATAATGACCAAAATGATCTGCAAGAAAAAGAAATGCAAGAAGGCAAAAATGGTTGTCTGAGGAGGCCTAACAAATAGCTGAGAAAAGAAGAAAGTGAAAGGCAAAGGAGAAAAAAGAAAGCTATACTTAACTGAATGCAGACTTCCAAAGAATAGCAAGAGATTAAGAAAGTATTTTTAGGAGAACAATGCAAAGAAATAGAGGAAAACAATAGAATTGGAAAGACTAGAAATCTCTTCAAGAAAATCAGAAACACTGAGGGAACATTCCATGCAAAGATGGGCACAATAAAGAACAAAAATCACAAGGACCTAAAGCAGAAGATATTAAGAAGAGGTGGAAAGGATATGCAGAAGAACTCTACAAAAATGGTCTTAATGATCCAGATCACTATGACGGTATGATCACTTCCCTAGGGCCAGAAATCCTAAAGTGTAAAGTCAAGTGGGCCTTTAGAAGCATTACTAAGAACAAAACTAATGGAGGTGATGCAATTCCACCTGATCTATTTAAAATCCTAAAAGATGCTTCTGTTAAAGTACTGTACTCAATATCTGAGCAAATTTGGAGAACTCAACTGTGGCCACAGGACTGGGAAAAGTTTTCATTCCAATTCCAAAGAAAGGCAGTGCCAAAGAATGTTAAAAGTACTGTAAAATTGTGATCATCTCACAATGCTAGCAAGGTAATGCACAAAATCATTCAAGCAAAGTTTCAATAGTACATGAACTGAGAAATTTCAGATGTACATGCTAGATTTAGAAAAGGCAAGGAGGACTTCCCATGGTGGTCCAGTGGGTAAAGACACCGCCTTGCAGTGCAAGGGGCGCCGGTTCCATCCCTGGCCTGAGAAGATCCCACATGCTGCAGAGCGGCTGGACTGATGTGTCCAATTACCGAGCTGGAGCGCTAGGGTGCATGCGCCCAGAGCCAGCGCTCTGCGATGACAGAGGCCACCACGATGGGAGGCCCACAGGAGCCAAAGAACAAAGACGGATGAAAATAGATAAATGAAAGACCAATAGAAGTGGCCTGCCCGTCCCCCTCCCTCCCCACCTCACCCCCCAAAAGATAAATAAATAAAATAAATGTTAGAAAAGGTAGAAGAACCAGAGATCTGATTGCCAACATCTGTTAAATAATAGAAAAAGCAAGAGAATTCCAAAAGCACATATACTTCTGCTTAATTGACAACACTAAATCTTTTGACTGTGTGGATCAGAACAAACAGTGGAAAACTCTTAAAGAGATGGGAATGCCAGACCACCTTACACACATCCTTTGAAGTCTGAATGCAGGACAAGAAACAGAACCAGATACGGAACAATGAACTAGTTCAAAATTAGGAAAGAAGTACCTCAAGTCTGCATATTATCACTCTGCTTATTTAACTTCTATGCAGGATACATCATGCAAAATGCTGGGGTAGATAAATCACAAGCTAGAATCAAGATTTCCAGGAAAAATATCAAAAAATTCAGATATGCAGATGACTGCCTTAATGGCAGAAAGAGAAGAGGAACTAAAGAGCCTCTTGATGAGGAAAAATTGAAATAAAATTCCCTAGACCAGTGTAAAGTCAAGTGGGCCTTTAGAAGCATTACTAAGAACAAAACTAATGGAGGTGATGCAATTCCACCTGATCTATTTAAAATCCTAAAAGATGCTTCTGTTAAAGTACTGTACTCAATATCTGAGCAAATTTGGAGAACTCAACTGTGGCCACAGGACTGGGAAAAGTTTTCATTCCAATTCCAAAGAAAGGCAGTGCCAAAGAATGTTAAAAGTACTGTAAAATTGTGATCATCTCACAATGCTAGCAAGGTAATGCACAAAATCATTCAAGCAAAGTTTCAATAGTACATGAACTGAGAAATTTCAGATGTACATGCTAGATTTAGAAAAGGCAAGGAGGACTTCCCATGGTGGTCCAGTGGGTAAAGACACCGCCTTGCAGTGCAAGGGGCGCCGGTTCCATCCCTGGCCTGAGAAGATCCCACATGCTGCAGAGCGGCTGGACTGATGTGTCCAATTACCGAGCTGGAGCGCTAGGGTGCATGCGCCCAGAGCCAGCGCTCTGCGATGACAGAGGCCACCACGATGGGAGGCCCACAGGAGCCAAAGAACAAAGACGGATGAAAATAGATAAATGAAAGACCAATAGAAGTGGCCTGCCCGTCCCCCTCCCTCCCCACCTCACCCCCCAAAAGATAAATAAATAAAATAAATGTTAGAAAAGGTAGAAGAACCAGAGATCTGATTGCCAACATCTGTTAAATAATAGAAAAAGCAAGAGAATTCCAAAAGCACATATACTTCTGCTTAATTGACAACACTAAATCTTTTGACTGTGTGGATCAGAACAAACAGTGGAAAACTCTTAAAGAGATGGGAATGCCAGACCACCTTACACACATCCTTTGAAGTCTGAATGCAGGACAAGAAACAGAACCAGATACGGAACAATGAACTAGTTCAAAATTAGGAAAGAAGTACCTCAAGTCTGCATATTATCACTCTGCTTATTTAACTTCTATGCAGGATACATCATGCAAAATGCTGGGGTAGATAAATCACAAGCTAGAATCAAGATTTCCAGGAAAAATATCAAAAAATTCAGATATGCAGATGACACTACCTTAATGACAGAAAGAGAAGAGGAACTAAAGAGCCTCTTGATGAGGGTGAAAGAGAGTGGAAAGCTGGCTTAAAATTAACATTCAAAAAAAAGATCAGGCATCCAGTCCCATCACTTCATGGCAAATAGAGGGGGGGAAATGGAAACAGTGGCAGATTTTATTTTCTTGGTCTCCAAAATCACTGTAGATAGTGACTACAGTCATGAAATTAAAAGACACGTGAACCTTGGAATAAAAGTGATGAGAAACCTAGAAAGCGTACTAAAAGGCAGAGATATTAGTTTGCAAACTGAAGTCCATATAGTCAAGCTACAGCTTTTCCAGTAGTCATGTATGGATGGGAAAGCTGAACCATAAAGAAGAGTGAGAGCTGAAGAATTGTTACTTTTCAACTGTGGTGCAGGAGAAGACTCTTGAGAGTCCCTTGGACAGCAAAAAAATGAAACCAATCCATCCTAAAAGAAATCAGCCCTATTCAGTGGAAGGGCTGATGCTGAAGCTGAAGCTCCAATGGTCACCTGATAGGAAAAGCCAGTTCATTGGAAAAGACTCTGATGCTATAAAAGAATGAGAGTAGGAGGGTAAGTGGGCAGCAGAGGATAAGAGAGTTAGATACCATCACTGACTCAATGCACACAAATTTGAGAAAAGTCTGAGAGACAGTGAAGGACAGGGAAGCCTGCCATGCTGAAGTTCATGGGGTCACACAGAGTCAGATCCTACTTAGCAATTGACCAACAACAATTCTATGATATAATATATAATTGATATAATATACATTATGTATTATAATACATATTTATAATTATGTTATTTACTATGTACTTAATCAAACTAAATGAAAGTGTAGTCAATGGCAAAATTATGTGTCTATAGGTAAGTTGGTATTTGAAATGAGTCTTAAAAAATGAAAATTGCAGAACAGAAAATTTAGGAGCTATACATTCTAGTCATTTTAACTGCAAGCAAGCAAAAGAAAAGCTACAGTATTTGGTAAGAGCTGAGCTGAAATTTGGAAAGCTAATTATGAAAAGTCAAAGAAGATTTTTGAATGTAATGTGATTGAATTTATCCTTAATTGCACAGAAACTTTAAGAATTTTTATGTTAATCTTACAAAGATCATGCAGTCTTAATTATATACACTTATTGAAGAGTTTTAGCAAATGACTGAACCAATAATATTTGGAATTTGAAAATTCAGTGTCATGACAAAACGTTACTAGAGATAAAAAGAAAATTTTCATAATGATTAAAAAGTGAAATTTATCAGGGAATTATATTACTAACTTTATACATTATAGCTATATAGTGTCAAATGTATAAGGCAAAATCAGGACATAAAAATCCAAAATCATAATGAAAAATATTAACAATACTCTCATAGAAACTTATGGAACAAGAAAAACTTAGGAAGAATATCAAGAATTTTAATAATCCAGAATAAAAATATAGAGCCTAACATAGTAGCAAACTGATTTTTGTATATAAAGAGGATAATGAAATATTATCAAAGTCACTTTTTCCAGAATTATGAGTTTTGTTTAACCTTCTTAAATCAATGAATTTTCTACATTAATAGAAACAGAAAAGTTTATATGATTACATCAATAGATTATTTTAAATATGTTCTGATAAAAATTTAGCAAACTAGGAAACAAGAGCTCAATTATCAAACTGACAGAGTGTGGGTAGATAAATAAATAACATTCATACAACTACCATTACATTCAATAGTAAAATTAAAAAATGTTTTAGAATGCTCATTATAGTCATTTTTATTTATTAGAAAGTGCAGTCAGTGAACAACTACAATAAAATGATATTATTGGTTGAAAATAAAGAAATAAGCTATTATTATTTATTTTAACTCTGAAAAATTAAACCTACACAACTATCAAAGATCAATATACAAAAATAAAGTGTATGTCTATAAACAGATGGTAGTCAGTTAGAAACTAAACAGAAATGAAATTTTTAATAATGTAAAATTTGAAAATATAAAATCAATGAAAAGTGGCAAGGGATAAATTGAGAGACTGGGATTAACACACATATAGAGATAACTAATATATATATATAGATAGATATAGATATCTAATAAAAATAGATATCTAATAAGAGCCTATTGTATAGCACAAGAAATCCTACTTAAAACTCTGTAATGAGAAGAGAATCTAAAAAACAGTGGCTACATGTACATGTAGCCCAGCTTTACTTTACTGTATACCTGAGAATAAAACAGCATTATAAGTCAACTATACTCAAATTAAATATTTTTAATTCATAAAAATCAAGAGAAATATATAGAAAGCTTCAAATAAAATTTAAAACATTGACAAAGACATTAACAAAGAAAGTAAAATGGGGGGATATATTACATTGTAAAATAGCTATCAATGTTTTAAAGATATTAGTACTTCCTAAAACATTTAATGAAATTCCATTTAAAGTCTCAAATATTTTGTGGTGGCAGTTGAAATGAAAATTCCTCAATTTATTAGCAATGCAAAGGGTCAATGATGTCTCATATATACTTCAAGAGGTAGAGAAAAGTGGAAAGAAATTCATCATCTAACATTGAGATTTATATTAAAGCTATTACTTGGGGCAAAGGGCAGAAAAAGATCAGCTATGGCATCCAGAAATAGCATCATGCACTGGTACGTGAGCAAGGTACCTTAACACAGTGAGAAAATGTTGTCTTTTTAATAACTGGTGCTAAATTAATTGAATGTTCATGTGGACATATAGCCATAATAATGATAAACAAATAATTCTTATAGCATTCTATACAGAAAATAATTCTAGGCAACTTCCAAAAGTAGCAAATCAATAAAACTTCAGAAGAAGACAGAAGAATAGACCTTAATAACATGGAGATAAACAATAATTACCTAAAAATAATTAATCATTAAAGGATTAAAATTGCTCAACTGGACTACATTAAAATTATTAAAATCTGTCTATTAACAAATGACATAAGAGAGAGAGAATGGAATGTTAAGAGTCACAGAATGTAAGACAAAAATTTCACATTGGAATTACATAAAGAACTAGGATTCAATAAGAAATGGCAGAAAAGTCCAAAACATGAGCAAAAAATTTGAACAGGTACTGCATTAGAAATAAATCCAATATACCTATGAAGAACTACATAATCAACAATATGTTTAAAGTATAAAAAGATGGACAGTTCCAACGAGTGAGGATGGAAATGAAAAACAGAAAGAAATCAAGTGTCCTGGCAAAGGGGTTTAAGTACAACCTGTATAATCATTTATGAATGCAGCAATGAAGAAAGCACTGGAGAGTATGATATCATACAAAAATAGTCTACTAATGTGTGTTTGTACATGGATGAGAGACTGAGAAAGAGGGACAAGATAATCTGAGAAAAAAACTGAAATGATATGAAGGAAAATGTTATATTTCCTATTAAAATAATGAAATAAAAATATTTTAGAGAGATTATAGGATAAAATAAAGCATCATGGACATGGTTTGTTTCCTATTTTTGCATGTTTTAAACAGTATAAATTGAGAATCTTTCATATAGTTATATTAAACTACTGCCCATACTAAGAAAGAAATAATGATATGGGGTATATGGGGCATAATGTTCTAATACTGTTTCAGATTAGAATGTAAACACTAACCTTTTGTTTTACTCCACTGGCATCCTCTGCCAAATTACTCACACACACACAGACACATACACGCACACACGCATGCATACACATACACACTCCATATTCCTCCAGGGAAATAGTACATTATAATGCGGGCTTCCATAGAAGACACTGAGAAGGTGTCCCTCAGCCCCAGGCCTTCCTCTTCCTACTTTGGTAAATCCCACCTTTCAAGTCTGAGTTCCATTTCACCACAGCCATGCAGTGAGTGCAGGGAGCATGCTTGCCCTGTGTTGGGCACAAGGCTGGTAGGCTTCTAATTCTGCCAATGCCTGTGCAAAAAATACTCTTATCTGTGGGTGAGGTATGAACAAGCCACTGTAGCCACCATTAGTCTAAGCAGATTGTTTTACCAATCAGTAATAGGACTCATGGGCTTCCTCAGTGGCTTAATGGTAAAAAATTCACCAGCAGTGCAAGAGACATGGAGACACAGGTTTGATCCCTGGGTTGAGAGGATCCCCTGGAAGAGGAAATGGCAACCCCCTCCAGTAATCTTGCCTGACAAAATCCCATGAACAGAGGAGCCTGGTGGGCTACATCCATGAGGTGACAAAAATTTGAACAGGTACTGCATTAGAAATAAATCCAATATACCTATGAAGAACTACATAATCAACAATATGTTTAAAGTATAAAAAGATGGACAGTTCCAACGAGTGAGGATGGAAATGAAAAACAGAAAGAAATCAAGTGTCCTGGCAAAGGGGTTTAAGTACAACCTGTATAATCATTTATGAATGCAGCAATGAAGAAAGCACTGGAGAGTATGATATCATACAAAAATAGTCTACTAATGTGTGTTTGTACATGGATGAGAGACTGAGAAAGAGGGACAAGATAATCTGAGAAAAAAACTGAAATGATATGAAGGAAAATGTTATATTTCCTATTAAAATAATGAAATAAAAATATTTTAGAAAATTATAGGATAAAATAAAGCATCATGGACATGGTTTGTTTCCTATTTTTGCATGTTTTAAACAGTATAAATTGAGAATCTTTCATATAGTTATATTAAACTACTGCCCATACTAAGAAAGAAATAATGATATGGGGTATATGGGGCATAATGTTCTAATACTGTTTCAGATTAGAATGTAAACACTAACCTTTTGTTTTACTCCACTGGCATCCTCTGCCAAATTACTCACACACACACAGACACATACACGCACACGCATGCATACACATACACACTCCATATTCCTCCAGGGAAATAGTACATTATAATGCGGGCTTCCATAGAAGACACTGAGAAGGTGTCCCTCAGCCCCAGGCCTTCCTCTTCCTACTTTGGTAAATCCCACCTTTCAAGTCTGAGTTCCATTTCACCACAGCCATGCAGTGAGTGCAGGGAGCATGCTTGCCCTGTGTTGGGCACAAGGCTGGTAGGCTTCTAATTCTGCCAATGCCTGTGCAAAAAATACTCTTATCTGTGGGTGAGGTATGAACAAGCCACTGTAGCCACCATTAGTCTAAGCAGATTGTTTTACCAATCAGTAATAGGACTCATGGGCTTCCTCAGTGGCTTAATGGTAAAAAATTCACCAGCAGTGCAAGAGACATGGAGACACAGGTTTGATCCCTGGGTTGAGAGGATCCCCTGGAAGAGGAAATGGCAACCCCCTCCAGTAATCTTGCCTGACAAAATCCCATGAACAGAGGAGCCTGGTGGGCTACATCCATGAGGTGACAAAAGAATCAGACGTGACTGAGCAACTAAACAAGAACTACAATAGGGCTCATTCCCATCTCTGTCTCTGTCTTCCCTTACTGTTTTTCCATCGGATCTCAATTTCAACTGGGAATATAGTCTTACTTGTTGAATTTCATGCAATGCCACGAAGAAGATATATAATGTGTGGCATCATGCTTGTACTCTTGCCTAATTGTTCCATTAGATATTGGTCACTTTACGACTATTAAATATTTTATTTGCACTGAATACTGTAACACATAATATAAACATTTTCTATTCCATTCCTTCAGTTATCCAGTTAACTCTCACGGCAAATTAAAATAAAAATGGAGCAATCACACTTCAGGGGCTTCCCAGGTGGCTCAGTGGTAAAGAATCTGCCTGCTAACATGGAAAATGTGGGTTTGATCCCTGGGTTGGGAACATTTCCTGGAGGAGGAAATGGCAAGCCACTCAGTATTCTTGCCTGGGAAATCCCACAAACAGAAGAGCATGGTGGACTACAGTCCATGGAGTTGCAGAGTTGGACATGTCTCTACCCCACTGAGAATTTGAACTTTGTCTATACTGTTCCAGGCCCAAGGACACAACTTGCTACTCACAAGCCTATGGTCTCAAGGTCTCCCCTTGTACTTTGCAACCATTTTGAATTCAAATCAGTTCTTACCATAGAAGACACTGAGAAGGTGTCCCTCAGCCCCAGGCCTTCCTCTTCCTACTTTGGTAAATCCCACCTTTCAAGTCTGAGTTCCATTTCACCACAGCCATGCAGTGAGTGCAGGGAGCATGCTTGCCCTGTGTTGGGCACAAGGCTGGTAGGCTTCTAATTCTGCCAATGCCTGTGCAAAAAATACTCTTATCTGTGGGTGAGGTATGAACAAGCCACTGTAGCCACCATTAGTCTAAGCAGATTGTTTTACCAATCAGTAATAGGACTCATGGGCTTCCTCAGTGGCTTAATGGTAAAAAATTCACCAGCAGTGCAAGAGACATGGAGACACAGGTTTGATCCCTGGGTTGAGAGGATCCCCTGGAAGAGGAAATGGCAACCCCCTCCAGTAATCTTGCCTGACAAAATCCCATGAACAGAGGAGCCTGGTGGGCTACATCCATGAGGTGACAAAAGAATCAGACGTGACTGAGCAACTAAACAAGAACTACAATAGGGCTCATTCCCATCTCTGTCTCTGTCTTCCCTTACTGTTTTTCCATCGGATCTCAATTTCAACTGGGAATATAGTCTTACTTGTTGAATTTCATGCAATGCCACGAAGAAGATATATAATGTGTGGCATCATGCTTGTACTCTTGCCTAATTGTTCCATTAGATATTGGTCACTTTACGACTATTAAATATTTTATTTGCACTGAATACTGTAACACATAATATAAACATTTTCTATTCCATTCCTTCAGTTATCCAGTTAACTCTCACGGCAAATTAAAATAAAAATGGAGCAATCACACTTCAGGGGCTTCCCAGGTGGCTCAGTGGTAAAGAATCTGCCTGCTAACATGGAAAATGTGGGTTTGATCCCTGGGTTGGGAACATTTCCTGGAGGAGGAAATGGCAAGCCACTCAGTATTCTTGCCTGGGAAATCCCACAAACAGAAGAGCATGGTGGACTACAGTCCATGGAGTTGCAGAGTTGGACATGTCTCTACCCCACTGAGAATTTGAACTTTGTCTATACTGTTCCAGGCCCAAGGACACAACTTGCTACTCACAAGCCTATGGTCTCAAGGTCTCCCCTTGTACTTTGCAACCATTTTGAATTCAAATCAGTTCTTACTTAACAAACATCATTACTTCTTGCCAACTCCAACTGTAAACTTGTAGTTTTAAGCCTTCCTCATTTTGTAGTCCAGAGAAACATAATTCTAGTGCATCTTTAATTTTTGTCTCCAGGTTTTAGTCCGAACAAACCCCAAATAGACACCTTTTTATTTCAATCAGATCATTTTTTTTCCTGAAGTTTTGGTTAAAAACCTAAAGATGACAAAGTGAAATATTTCTTGGTTCAGGACTTGTTTGAGAAGTAGCAGAATAACAGTTAACCACTACTGGGTTGAAAGCAAAAGTTATAAATGGCAAGAAGGGGGTATATTAGGATCCAGGGAATGGAAAGTCACAAAGAATGTGTCTAAAATGTAATGCTTCCTCCTGATAATGTGCAATGCAATGTCTCTGCATTAATCTGTGCCTCATGTAATTTAAATTAACTGGATTTGTAGAAAGTGTTTTAAAGAATAGGCTCTATAGCTAAATTCTCTGGGTTCAGATCCCAGATCTACTGCTTATTAGATCTGTTCTTCAAGACATTTAATTTTTTATGGCTGAGTTTTATAATCTATGGAGGAAGATAATGACTAAATCTACCTTACAGAGTTGTGTGGAAAATGTGAGAAAATATACATAAAGCATTTTGTGAAATATCTTTACAATGACCCTATAAATGTGGGATCAATTATAATTACTATTTATATTAATGTCCTTACAGTGCTCACATGCAACATTTGTCCTTGGTATTTTAAAAACAAAATTACTTAAAATTCTATTTGATCTGGCTCTAAAGCTCAGATTTTTATTAAAACTCTCCCTGGTTTGTAGCTTCTTAAGAATTCTCTTCTGTGAAAAATAACTCCCAAGAGCCACTGAAAAGTAGCAAAGAATCACTTGGATTTATTATTTTGATCTTACATGAATTCACACTATCTTCTTCTTGTTTAGTAGACTGAGAATTTGTGGTACAGACAAGTTAATGCACTAGCAGTCCAACACTATTAAAGTTTCCAGTAGCTTAAAATAAAGTGACTGCTTTTTTTCCACAGCTTTTCTACTAACAGGCCCTCAAGCCCCACTTGATAGTCAAGTTATCAGACAACTGTCAAGAGACACAATGAATGCATTCAACTCTTTGCAGAATCTTTTTCTTTCTGTCATTATTTCCACGGTCTACAAATCAATAAAAATACACCAAACATCTTTGGAGCATTGTAACTTGATGTTTTGGGGGGTGGGTTCAGATGATGTTTAGCATTCTTTATTATAAACTCAAGAATCACTAAGGCTTTCAATGGGTTTCAGACAGTGTCTAATTCTAAATGCTGCATATTGAATCAGTGATGCTATAGAACACGCCTTTCCCAAATCACGTTATCAATTTCTGACTGTGTTAAAAAGTTTTTCTCTTTCCATTTCCGTCTACTTGTCTTCCTTCCAGTCTGCCGTCCTTCTTACTCTGTTTTTCTCTTCCTTTTTACTTCTCTCTCTCTCCCACCCTCCCTCCACCATCACCCCACCTCACTCTCTCTGTTTTGCCTTAGAGATGATTGTAGGTCTTAATTGGAAATTAGTGTAATCATTACATTTTATTTATTGATTTTTCTTAAATGTAATAAAATCATTTTCTGAAGGTACATTTTAAGGCACTTAATTTGGAAAAATCAGGTAAGTGTCTTAAAAATAAATGTGATGAATCAGTGGCTATAGCTGAGCAGTACATCCTAAGGTTCTATTCTTAAAGAGTTTTTTCTATATTTCTCCTAAATTTTTCTTCAGCGAATAACCCATTCAGTAACAAAATGAAATAATAAAGCAATGAAACAAAATATGGTCTAAAATTACTTGGTACTTAAATATTTTATATAAATATAAGAAAGTGTTATAATTGCTCTTATATTCCCTATCAAGGAATATTCAAATTACATTTTATAATCTACATCTCCTTTCAGGAATAAGAATATTTTTGGCTTACACAAAATACCTCAAATAGCCTTTTGAACACTATTCTATCAATATTCACCATATTTCTTTGAGTTCATTAGTATTTTTTAAATTTATAGTCAGAAGAAATAAAAGTAGGTTATTATCTAAGGTCTACAAATGAAGTCAGCTGATCACATTCAATATCTAATTCAAATTTTGTTGCCATCAAAATCCTGATGGCAAAGGAAATCCATTAAGCTTTTTACAATACTAAGAAAATTCTCATGTAATCATCCACATGCCAAAGAAATATATAAATCCCAAGATCTTTAAGAATAACTAAAGGAAAAGCAAATTTAAATGGGTTGACAATATTGATTTTTTAAATGTACAGAGTGATTAAATTTTCAAAGAATATTAAGCAATAAGTAAAAAAAATAAACATAATGTGCATACAATGAGTTTGCAACTAAGAATTATATGAAACAGTGTGTTAATGTATGATGAGTAGTAAATAAGCTACACTAAAGTGTTTGTATTGAACCTTTCTCCATACCAGTTTCTTAGTCTGAAATGAACAAGGAAAACACCTCCTCAGGTTTCTGGATAAAACTTAAGAAGACATTGCTATGATATTTAGGGAAAAATAAAACATAAAAATAGATGACAGGAACATATAGCTTTTTGAGCGAGATGAACAAAATGAATAAGCAAATATTAATGCATACTATTTGCAACTCACACATTATCAAGACTGTGGAAATCAATATTTATCTCTTTGACCTGGCAAAACACTGACCACAGAATACTATAATTGCCCTTTCTTCTGCAAGAGATTGAGAAAGGTGAATTTTAAATTCTAGATAATGAAATGGCCCTAAAAGACATTCACTTGCTGAGTGTTTTATTTTTTGTTTTTAATTAAAGTTGTTGATGTACAATATTATGTAGGTTACAGCTTTGCCATATAATTTCATGGTTTTAACAGGTATGCATCACTTACAGTTATTATAAAATATTGACTATATTTCCTGTGTTGTGCAATATATTCTTTAGTTTATTTACTAAAACTAATTGGTGCCTCTTAAATATTTTATATAAATATAAGAAAGTGTTATAATTGCTCTTATATTCCCTATCAAGGAATATTCAAATTACATTTTATAATCTACATCTCCTTTCAGGAATAAGAATATTTTTGGCTTACACAAAATACCTCAAATAGCCTTTTGAACACTATTCTATCAATATTCACCATATTTCTTTGAGTTCATTAGTATTTTTTAAATTTATAGTCAGAAGAAATAAAAGTAGGTTATTATCTAAGGTCTACAAATGAAGTCAGCTGATCACATTCAATATCTAATTCAAATTTTGTTGCCATCAAAATCCTGATGGCAAAGGAAATCCATTAAGCTTTTTACAATACTAAGAAAATTCTCATGTAATCATCCACATGCCAAAGAAATATATAAATCCCAAGATCTTTAAGAATAACTAAAGGAAAAGCAAATTTAAATGGGTTGACAATATTGATTTTTTAAATGTACAGAGTGATTAAATTTTCAAAGAATATTAAGCAATAAGTAAAAAATAAACATAATGTGCATACAATGAGTTTGCAACTAAGAATTATATGAAACAGTGTGTTAATGTATGATGAGTAGTAAATAAGCTACACTAAAGTGTTTGTATTGAACCTTTCTCCATACCAGTTTCTTAGTCTGAAATGAACAAGGAAAACACCTCCTCAGGTTTCTGGATAAAACTTAAGAAGACATTGCTATGATATTTAGGGAAAAATAAAACATAAAAATAGATGACAGGAACATATAGCTTTTTGAGCGAGATGAACAAAATGAATAAGCAAATATTAATGCATACTATTTGCAACTCACACATTATCAAGACTGTGGAAATCAATATTTATCTCTTTGACCTGGCAAAACACTGACCACAGAATACTATAATTGCCCTTTCTTCTGCAAGAGATTGAGAAAGGTGAATTTTAAATTCTAGATAATGAAATGGCCCTAAAAGACATTCACTTGCTGAGTGTTTTCTTTTTTTTTATTTTTAATTAAAGTTGTTGATGTACAATATTATGTAGGTTACAGCTTTGCCATATAATTTCATGGTTTTAACAGGTATGCATCACTTACAGTTATTATAAAATATTGACTATATTTCCTGTGTTGTGCAATATATTCTTTAGTTTATTTACTAAAAACTAATTGGTGCCTCTTAATCCCCTAGCCCTATCTTGTCCTTTCCCACTTCCCTTCCCCACTGTTAACCACTAGTTTGTTCTCTTTATCTGTTAGTCTGCTTCATTGTTACTGTATTCACTAGTTTGTTGTATTTTTTGGATTCCAGTATAAGTAATAACATATAGTATTTGAAAAACATCGACCCACTGAGTATGGTCATTGTTTTTCACACAGACACTGTCTTCTACTACTTAAATTGCTCTTCCCTAGTGACCTGAAACATAAATTGCACTGAGAATTGCAGAAGAAATGCATTAAAAGGAAAAACAAATATTACCAAATAAACATTCTTAATTTCATACCTACAATAGATAATATTTCCATCCATCTCTCCTTGGCTAGACACACATAAAGATGAAGTTGTCCCTCATCATGACAAGGAAAAACTCAGCCCCTTAATTTTAGTATGGATCTTACTTTCTTCCTTGTTTTCACGGATTGTCCCTGCACCATCTCTACTGACTCTTCTCTTAAAAATATATTTAAGGGGCTTCCCTGGTGGTCCAGTGGGTAAAAAGTCCGCCTAGCAGTGGAAGGGGTGCTGGGTTGATCCCTGGCCTGGGAAGATCCCACATGCTGCAGAGCGTATGGACCGGTGTGTCCAATTATGAGCCAGCACTCTGAAACGCATGCACCCAGAGCCAGTGCTCTGCAACGAGAGAGGCTACTGCAATGGGAGATCCACACAGACTAAATAACAAAGATGAATGAAAATAAATAAATGAAAGACCAAAAAAGTGGCCAAAATTAAGAACTATATATATATATATATATATATATATATATATAAAATGAAACATAAATAAAAATTAGAATTAGATACAGAAAAGCATAATTTTACAAACATATTTTATACAAAATCTTAATATGTGTAACAAATTTTTGTCTTTACAATTGAAGAAAAAAACTGTGGCACATACATACATAGGCACATATTAACCACTTAGTTGACTACTGTCTCAAATACTTTCTTCAGTTTCCCTGTGATAGTCAATAAAATGTAGCCATAACTGTGTTTTCCTCTAATTTATTTTATAATTTTATATAGTCATGTCAATCCTTAGAATATATTCTTTAGTTTATTTACTAAAAACTAATTGGTGCCTCTTAATCCCTAGCCCTATCTTGTCCTTTCCCACTTCCCTTCCCCACTGTTAACCACTAGTTTGTTCTCTTTATCTGTTAGTCTGCTTCATTGTTACTGTATTCACTAGTTTGTTGTATTTTTTGGATTCCAGTATAAGTAATAACATATAGTATTTGAAAAACATCGACCCACTGAGTATGGTCATTGTTTTTCACACAGACACTGTCTTCTACTACTTAAATTGCTCTTCCCTAGTGACCTGAAACATATAAATTGCACTGAGAATTGCAGAAGAAATGCATTAAAAGGAAAAACAAATATTACCAAATAAACATTCTTAATTTCATACCTACAATAGATAATATTTCCATCCATCTCTCCTTGGCTAGACACACATAAAGATGAAGTTGTCCCTCATCATGACAAGGAAAAACTCAGCCCCTTAATTTTAGTATGGATCTTACTTTCTTCCTTGTTTTCACGGATTGTCCCTGCACCATCTCTACTGACTCTTCTCTTAAAAATATATTTAAGGGGCTTCCCTGGTGGTCCAGTGGGTAAAAAGTCCGCCTAGCAGTGGAAGGGGTGCTGGGTTGATCCCTGGCCTGGGAAGATCCCACATGCTGCAGAGCGTATGGACCGGTGTGTCCAATTATGAGCCAGCACTCTGAAACGCATGCACCCAGAGCCAGTGCTCTGCAACGAGAGAGGCTACTGCAATGGGAGATCCACACAGACTAAATAACAAAGATGAATGAAAATAAATAAATGAAAGACCAAAAAAGTGGCCAAAATTAAGAACTATATATATATATATATATAAAATGAAACATAAATAAAAATTAGAATTAGATACAGAAAAGCATAATTTTACAAACATATTTTATACAAAATCTTAATATGTGTAACAAATTTTTGTCTTTACAATTGAAGAAAAAAACCGTGGCACATACATACATAGGCACATATTAACCACTTAGTTGACTACTGTCTCAAATACTTTCTTCAGTTTCCCTGTGATAGTCAATAAAATGTAGCCATAACTGTGTTTTCCTCTAATTTATTTTATAATTTTATATAGTCATGTCAATCCTTAGATAAGATCTATTATTTTTTTATTTTAGTTATAAATTATATCACTGCAAAAATATTTTAAAATATTCTGTTTTCATAAACAATTGGAATTTTGGCACCTATCTTTCTTGATTATTTTAAATTAAGTCATTCCATTTCTTTGTAATATACATGTAATATAAGAATAAACTGCATTTTATTTCTAACTATTCTTTTTTTTTTTAATTTTTATTTTACTTTTTACTTTCACAGAGTTTTGTTGTTTACAGACATGTATGATCCCAGGTTAGTCATATGCATATCCCCCCCATCCCACCCCTCCAGGCCATCACTCAGCACCCCCGCAGGATCCCCTTTTCTCATAGCGTAATGACAACAGCTATTTTTTTTCACATATGATGGTATAGGTTTTCATGCTACTTCCTTTACGCATCCCACCTACTGTTCATTCCCCACAATGTCCATATGTCTACTCTCCATGTCTGTTTTATCATCGCTTCACTGTGTGTGTTACCATTACCATCCTACTAGATTCCATATATATATATATGTTAGTATATTGTACTTGTCCTTCTCTTTTTGACTTACTTCACTTTTTATGATAGGTTCTAGATCCAGCTACCTCATTAAGACTGATTCTTCTGCATTTCTTTTTACGGCTCTGTAGTATAATTTGTATCCCCATAGCAATGAATAAGTGTACTTTTCCCATAACCTTTCCAATAACTTATTAGTTAATATTTTATTATTTTAAGTGTAATTTTTCTTTATAACTAAATTTTAATTTTTCTTTAGTCACACATAATATTACTTCCCTTTAGTATTTTTAATATTTTTTACTTTATTTAAGAAAACATAGTTTTCTGCCAAAATCATAAAATTATTTACTTCTAATTTTTTCAGATTTTAACTTATTTGTACTTAAATATTTAATCTAATTACGATTAATTTCTGCCCATAATAAAGCATATGCATATAAGTACTGAAATGTCAATTAGTTTCTCTAATGTCATTTATTTATTAGATTAATTATTTTACTGGATATTGTTCTTTATTTAATCATAAATAAGTTTTTAGAATATACAATTAACCCTTGTCTGACATGACTTTAACATTCACTTAAGTGCCGATTTAATTTAATAAGTATATTGAAAAAATATTTGGAGATCTGTGGCAACTTGCAGATAAAATGTAGCAACTTGCATAATTTAGAAATATTGAAAAAATAAGAAAAAGTATGGGATGTCATAAATGTATATTGATACTAGTCTGTTATCACTTACTATCATGAAATATACACAAATCTATTATACAAACTTAAACTGTATTAAAAGTATGCAGGGCTTCCCTGGTGGTTCACTTGGTAGAGTCCACCCTGCAGTGCAAGGCATGCTGGTTCGATCCCTGGCATGGGAAGATCCTACATGCCATGGAGCAGTTGGACTAGTGTGTCCAATTATGAGCCTGCATTTTGGAGTGCATGTGCCCACAGCTGGTACTCTGCAACAGGAAAGGCCACTGCAATGGGAGGCCCACACAGACTAAAGAACAAAGAAGGATGAAAATAAATAAATGAAAGACCAATATAAAGCCCCCCACCTCCAAAAAAAATATGCAGACAAGCACTTGCAGGCCATACATGGAAACATTTTTGTCAAGAGAAACTTAAACAAGCAAGGAGGCACTATTAAGTTATAATTGCATAAAATTAACTGTGGTATATATTATACTTCTCTAATAATTATGTAGGCACCTTCTGTTGCAATCACAGTGGGTTCAAGTGCTATATTGCTTCAAACACCTTGCAATGCTAATTATCATCATGTTTACAGCAATAAAATTTAAACCTTGAATTAAAACCATAGTATCCATACAACATGTCACTGGTGATGCTAAAAATGCTCCCAAGAGACAGAGAAAAGTCAGAACATTATAAGAAAAGTTGAACTGCCTGATAAGTAACCTTAGATTGAGGTCTGCAGTTGCAGTTGTCTGCCATTTCAGACAATAAAAGAATCCAATACGAAGTACCACTGGAAAAAAGAAAAGAAAATTCATGAAGTCATTTTGTCCTTTATGTGAGTGTAGAATTGCTACAAGAAAGACATACCTAGAAGACTCTTTGTATGATTCCAATAAAAATGGAAACCATTATATGACAACTAAAAGCAAGGAATGTGAAGGATCTAAAGATGAAGGATTTAATGCCAGCAAAGTATGGTTTGATAATCTTAGAAAGGAGTTTGGCTTTATAAATATCAAGATAACAATAGAAGTAGATTCTGCTGATGAAGAGGCAGCAAAGTTTCTAGATATCTTTAAGAAAATCATCACGAGGGCTTCCTTGATGGTCCAGTGAGTAAGGACGCCACCTTGCAGTGCAAGGGGCACCGGTTTGATCCCTGGCCTGGGAAGATCCCACGTGCCGCGGAGCGGCTGGACCAATGTGTCCAATTATGGAACTGGAGCTCTGGAGCACATGCACCCAGAGCCGGCGCTCTGCGACAACAGAGGCCACTGCGATGGGAGGCCCACATGGGCTAAAGAACAAAGATGGATGAAAATAGACAAATGAAAGACCAATAGAAGTGGCCCACCCGCCCTGCTCCCTCCCCAAACCCTACCCCCCAAAATAAATAATAAATAAACTCTAAAAAAAAAAAAAAAGAAAAGAAAATCATCACGAAGAAAGGCTAGTTGCCTGAACCGTTATTTAATGCAGATGAAAGTGTCCTATTCTGGAAAAAAAAAAAAACAAGTCAGACTTACTTTACAAGTAAGGAAGAGAAGAAAGTGCCAGGATTTAAGGCAATAAAGGGATAGGCTAACTCTACTGTTTTATCAAATTCAGTGAGATTTATTATACAAAGTGTTCGCATCTATAAAGCTGTACCTCCAAGTCTTGAAGGGAGAGGATAAACACCAGCTGACTGTCTTCTGTTTGTGCAACAAGAAGTCTTGGACAATGAGAAAAATTTTCCTGAACTGGTTTCACTGATGCTTTTGTCCCTGAAGTCAGGAAGTAGACTTCCAGGGAGGGACTGTCTTTTAAAGTTTTTTTGATATTGCACAATAATCCTGGCCCATCCAGAGTCTAATCAGTTCAATATCAAAAGCACTGAAGAGTGGTCTTCTTGCCCCTAAACACAATGTCTCTAATTCTATATCAGGGGGTCACAAGGAACTTTAAGGTCCATTGCAAATGGTACTCTATGGAAAGAACTGTTGATGCTATGGAACAGAGCCCCAATAGAGCATTATAGAAATTGAGAAGGATTACAAAGTGGAATATTTTGAACACTCATTGAACATTGAACACTCATGCTATAGAATAAGCCATGGAAACCATAAAACCTGAAATAGTAAGTTCCTGATGGAGAAAACTCTGTCCAGTTGTATGACTTCACAGAATGTACAACAGATCCATTCAAGGAAATCATGGGACTTTGACTGTCGCAAAAAAGAGATAAGATCTGGAGTTTCAGTCTGACATGTACTCACCAGTATATTTAAAATAGATAACCACCAAAGGCAGAGACTACTACTCAATATTCTACAATAACCTAAATGGGGAAAGAACTTGAAAAAGAATGCATACGTGCATTTGTATAACTAAATCACTTTGCTGTACACCTGAAGATAACACAAAATTTTAATCAATTCTGTTCCAATATAAAATAAAAATTGTAGAAAGATAAGGGCTGAAATATTTCAAGATATATATCATGGAGAAATGCCAGAGGTAATAAACATCATGCCAGAAGAATTAACGAAAGGCAACTTGATGGCGATGAGTGCTTACAAACCAGTGCCGAAAAACGAGAAAGCGGATGTAGAAGAATCAGCAGCAGAAAACAAAACGACGTTCCACAGTCTGGCAGAAGAGTTTCAGTCAGAACTGCATTTGACTTTTTTTCACAACATGGTTCTTTCTAAGATACATCTCTGAATCTGAAGCAAATGCTCGGAGAAGAATTGGTACTATATAGAAATATTTTTACAGAAAGGGAAAGCAAACAAAGTCAGACAGAAATGATGATATATTTGCCACTTCTGCCACCCCTAAGGCAGCAAGATGAACCTCTTCTCTACCTCCTCTTCCTCAGTCTACTCAATGCGAAGACTACGAGGATAAAGACCTTTATGATGACCTTTACAACTCTGCTTTCAAAGAATTATACTACTGTAGAGTATGCCCATAATTAAAGAAATTACATATCAGCTTATCATCATAATCCTGGCCCATCCGAGTCTAATCAGTTCAATATCAAAAGCACTGAAGAGTGGTCTTCTTGCCCCTAAACACAATGTCTCTAATTCTATATCAGGGGGTCACAAGGAACTTTAAGGTCCATTGCAAATGGTACTCTATGGAAAGAACTGTTGATGCTATGGAACAGAGCCCCAATAGAGCATTATAGAAATTGAGAAGGATTACAAAGTGGAATATTTTGAACACTCATTGAACATTGAACACTCATGCTATAGAATAAGCCATGGAAACCATAAAACCTGAAATAGTAAGTTCCTGATGGAGAAAACTCTGTCCAGTTGTATGACTTCACAGAATGTACAACAGATCCATTCAAGGAAATCATGGGACTTTGACTGTCGCAAAAAAGAGATAAGATCTGGAGTTTCAGTCTGACATGTACTCACCAGTATATTTAAAATAGATAACCACCAAAGGCAGAGACTACTACTCAATATTCTACAATAACCTAAATGGGGAAAGAACTTGAAAAAGAATGCATACGTGCATTTGTATAACTAAATCACTTTGCTGTACACCTGAAGATAACACAAAATTTTAATCAATTCTGTTCCAATATAAAATAAAAATTGTAGAAAGATAAGGGCTGAAATATTTCAAGATATATATCATGGAGAAATGCCAGAGGTAATAAACATCATGCCAGAAGAATTAACGAAAGGCAACTTGATGGCGATGAGTGCTTACAAACCAGTGCCGAAAAACGAGAAAGCGGATGTAGAAGAATCAGCAGCAGAAAACAAAACGACGTTCCACAGTCTGGCAGAAGAGTTTCAGTCAGAACTGCATTTGACTTTTTTTCACAACATGGTTCTTTCTAAGATACATCTCTGAATCTGAAGCAAATGCTCGGAGAAGAATTGGTACTATATAGAAATATTTTTACAGAAAGGGAAAGCAAACAAAGTCAGACAGAAATGATGATATATTTGCCACTTCTGCCACCCCTAAGGCAGCAAGATGAACCTCTTCTCTACCTCCTCTTCCTCAGTCTACTCAATGCGAAGACTACGAGGATAAAGACCTTTATGATGACCTTTACAACTCTGCTTTCAAAGAATTATACTACTGTAGAGTATGCCTTTCATAATCATAATTAAAGAAATTACATATCAGCTTATCATCATAAGTTTTTTAATGTAGTATTTCCAATATTGTATTATAAATACAATCGTAATACCGTGTGTCATAACATTTTTAAAATGATGCATTCATTAGTGTGTAAGCTAGGTAGTGAAACGATTTTATCAATTGCACAAGGCTACCATAAAGTATCATATTGTTGCTTTTTTGTTATCAGTGCACATTGCTGCTTTTTTTGTTACCTGCAAATGAATACATGTCTTTTCGCATAAATTTTCCATTTTAGATATCTAATGTTAGTAATATTATTCAACTTTGTATCACATAATACTGATATAGATACTGAGAGATGAATCACCTTATAAACAAATGACATAAACATACATTATTTATAAATACAATACAGTAGTGTAAGTGTATTTTTTCTTCCTTGTGATTTCCTTGGGCTTCCAAAATGGCGCTAATGGTAAAGAACCAATTCAGCAGACAAAAGAGACATGGGTTCAATCCCTGAGTCAGTAAGATAAGATCCCCTGGAGGAGGACATAGAAACTTGCTCCTGTATTCTTGCCTAGAGAATCCCATGGACAGATGGGATTGGTGGGCTCCCATCCAGAGGATCGCAAAGAGTCAGAAAGGACTGAAGCAACTTAGTGTGCACATGATTTCCTTAGCAACATTCTCTTTTCATTAGTTTATTATAAAAAAAATATAGCATATAATATATATAACACAAGATATGTTTTAGTTGATTCTTTATGTTATTGGTAAATTTTCTGGTCAATGGTAGGCTACTAATAGTTAAGTCATCTAGGAATCAAATATTATAAGTGGAGTTTCAACTATGCCAGAATGTGCACCCAACCCTTGCATTGTTCAAAAGCAACGGTAACTCCATGCTTACAAAGTGTGGGAAACTAGATATATATTAGTTTCTACTTGCAATTATGTTTTTAAAAATTAAGTTAACATATGACAGCAAGATGCCCTAGTCTACTCAATGCGAAGACTACGAGGATAAAGACCTTTATGATGACCTTTACAACTCTGCTTTCAAAGAATTATACTACTGTAGAGTATGCCTTTCATAATCATAATTAAAGAAATTACATATCAGCTTATCATCATAAGTTTTTTAATGTAGTATTTCCAATATTGTATTATAAATACAATCGTAATACCGTGTGTCATAACATTTTTAAAATGATGCATTCATTAGTGTGTAAGCTAGGTAGTGAAACGATTTTATCAATTGCACAAGGCTACCATAAAGTATCATATTGTTGCTTTTTTGTTATCAGTGCACATTGCTGCTTTTTTTGTTACCTGCAAATGAATACATGTCTTTTCGCATAAATTTTCCATTTTAGATATCTAATGTTAGTAATATTATTCAACTTTGTATCACATAATACTGATATAGATACTGAGAGATGAATCACCTTATAAACAAATGACATAAACATACATTATTTATAAATACAATACAGTAGTGTAAGTGTATTTTTTCTTCCTTGTGATTTCCTTGGGCTTCCAAAATGGCGCTAATGGTAAAGAACCAATTCAGCAGACAAAAGAGACATGGGTTCAATCCCTGAGTCAGTAAGATAAGATCCCCTGGAGGAGGACATAGAAACTTGCTCCTGTATTCTTGCCTAGAGAATCCCATGGACAGATGGGATTGGTGGGCTCCCATCCAGAGGATCGCAAAGAGTCAGAAAGGACTGAAGCAACTTAGTGTGCACATGATTTCCTTAGCAACATTCTCTTTTCATTAGTTTATTATAAAAAAAATATAGCATATAATATATATAACACAAGATATGTTTTAGTTGATTCTTTATGTTATTGGTAAATTTTCTGGTCAATGGTAGGCTACTAATAGTTAAGTCATCTAGGAATCAAATATTATAAGTGGAGTTTCAACTATGCCAGAATGTGCACCCAACCCTTGCATTGTTCAAAAGCAACGGTAACTCCATGCTTACAAAGTGTGGGAAACTAGATATATATTAGTTTCTACTTGCAATTATGTTTATATCTATTTAAACTAAAATATAAAGTTAACATATGCCATTATAAATAAAAATATTAACTATTTTTTCTATAATTTTAGACATTTTGCATAGAATACCATACAATTTTTAAGTGTACTTAATAATAAAATAATACAATTGTATTATTACAATAATATTAACACAATAATAAAATAATAGTTATAAAACCCATGGTTAACTCTTGAATGGAAGTATAATCTTACATGGTTAGAAGACATTTGGCGTTGTTCAAAACATCAATAAGATGTCCGTAGCCAAAAAAGTTGGTAATTGAAACTTGGTACTAAAATGCTCACGAGCTTATTCGGTCTATGCCAAAAAGTTTTGGTCAGAACAAAATATCAAGTTCCTTTTAATGTGGAACAAAGGTCTTGTGAACCAAATGTTCTATGATTCTTTTAGACAAGATCAAATGTCCTCCAAGGATTTATACATAAACATAAAAATAGTAAAATATATAAAAATGAACATAGTATTCTATATGAAACTTTTGGGAGACAAAATTTCCTCTGTGAAGGATGAGACAAGATAAATCAAGATATATATTTTCACTTTATGGGCTCTTTTATCATTAATTTTATGTCTAGAAGCCCTTCCTAATAAATAACCAAAACCTATTAAAAATATATATAATATTGCTCATTTCAATTGTGGTTATAAGCTATAAATAAACTAAGCTTCAAACAATATAATGATCAAAGAAATATTGTTCAGAAGGATGGTGGAACTTATCTACCTTTGGATAACTTTACCTCTAAATTTTAACTATATCTACCTTTGGATAAAAGTTGATAAAATTTTAAACTCTACTCACATAGGAAAATGTTATTTTTATATATGAGAAAATCACTGAAAAAAATGATATGTACTTTTGGTAATCAATGGTAGGCTACTAATAGTTAAGTCATCTAGGAATCAAATATTATAAGTGGAGTTTCAACTATGCCAGAATGTGCACCCAACCCTTGCATTGTTCAAAAGCAACGGTAACTCCATGCTTACAAAGTGTGGGAAACTAGATATATATTAGTTTCTACTTGCAATTATGTTTATATCTATTTAAACTAAAATATAAAGTTAACATATGCCATTATAAATAAAAATATTAACTATTTTTTCTATAATTTTAGACATTTTGCATAGAATACCATACAATTTTTAAGTGTACTTAATAATAAAATAATACAATTGTATTATTACAATAATATTAACACAATAATAAAATAATAGTTATAAAACCCATGGTTAACTCTTGAATGGAAGTATAATCTTACATGGTTAGAAGACATTTGGCGTTGTTCAAAACATCAATAAGATGTCCGTAGCCAAAAAAGTTGGTAATTGAAACTTGGTACTAAAATGCTCACGAGCTTATTCGGTCTATGCCAAAAAGTTTTGGTCAGAACAAAATATCAAGTTCCTTTTAATGTGGAACAAAGGTCTTGTGAACCAAATGTTCTATGATTTTTTAGACAAGATCAAATGTCCTCCAAGGATTTATACATAAACATAAAAATAGTAAAATATATAAAAATGAACATAGTATTCTATATGAAACTTTTGGGAGACAAAATTTCCTCTGTGAAGGATGAGACAAGATAAATCAAGATATATATTTTCACTTTATGGGCTCTTTTATCATTAATTTTATGTCTAGAAGCCCTTCCTAATAAATAACCAAAACCTATTAAAAATATATATAATATTGCTCATTTCAATTGTGGTTATAAGCTATAAATAAACTAAGCTTCAAACAATATAATGATCAAAGAAATATTGTTCAGAAGGATGGTGGAACTTATCTACCTTTGGATAACTTTACCTCTAAATTTTAACTATATCTACCTTTGGATAAAAGTTGATAAAATTTTAAACTCTACTCACATAGGAAAATGTTATTTTTATATATGAGAAAATCACTGAAAAAAATGATATGTACTTTTGTTAAAATGAAAACTTTGGAGAGTGTGAGGGGGGCTCAGGTGGGAGGGGTCAGGGATATAACTATGACTGATTTGGGGATTATGCATAGCTCTAAACAACAAAACTCTGTAAAAGCCGTATAGCAATAACTTTGCTGTACACCTGAAACTAACGCAATGTTGTAAATCAACTATACCCCAAAAATAAATAAAAAATGAAAACTACATGCTATAGAATAATGGATATAATATGATATTTAACTAAAAACCCCTGAATAACATTTATCTATCTCTTTATATTGATTTGTAAAAACATACAGATATGTTTGGAAAGATACAAGAATTACTATTCATTTATTTTGTGAAACACTATACTGAAGAGAAGGGAGAATGACCTTTCTTCTGTATACATATGTATACTGTTTGTTGTAAGCAAGTATTAAAGAAAACATATATGTGTGTATTAGTCGTTCAGTTGTGTCAACTCTTTGCAACCCCATGCACTATAGCCCACCGGGCTCCTCTGTCCATGGAATAGTCATTCGAATTTTTTAACCTACTATGAATATATGCACAAATACACAGTAATAGAAAATATGGAGTAATTGGTCACAAAATATTAATAATTACTGATTAATTTTCTTTATTTTTCATGTTTTTTCTAACTTCTCAATTATTTTGTATTATTTTTAAAATTGTATTAATATGTCAGGATAATAAATCCCAAATCTGTGTTTGAGGTAACAGGTAACCTAATGATTTTAATTCATACAGGCATCCATGCATGTGTACATGCTCAGTCATGTCTGGCTCTATGACTCCATAGACTGTAGCTCTCCAGGTTTCTCTCTCGATGGAATTTTCCAGGCAATGCTACTGGCATGGGTTGATATTTTCTACTTCATTAGGCATCCATACAACTTTATACATAATTTTAAGAAGACTAGAATTCAAATCCAATGCTTAAATAGGCTATTTTATTGTCACAATTATAGATAATTTACTCCTTTATACACTGTCAGGAACGAATATTTTGTATACTTATTCATTATTAATTTTATAAGCAGAATTAAATGTATTTTCATTTTAAAAATCAGCTTATGGGCAAAATAGTAATCCAGTTATGAATAGCAAATATTGTAACATTTAGTGGCACTTTTCTGGAGATGGAGGACCTACAGTGGTCTATTATTAAATATAGCTTCCTCATTTGTCTGAAAAACAATATCCAAGTTTACAACAACAGTGAGTGTCACTCATGTCACAGCCAGATCAAAGTTGACAAATAAGCCCCAGAGCAGGTGGATTGCTTCAATTATTTGCCATCTATCATGAATACAAAATATGTCCTAAAAGCTTTCTGGAGATATGTGAGATGTTGGCACTAGCTCAGAGCAATGTAACATTGATGATGAGGCTGGGGCAAGATAAAAATTAAAAAAAAAAAAATACAAGGCATTGTTTTCTGTTACCTTTGTTTTGGCAGCAACTTAACTTTAAATGCAACAGCTGACCACTGAAAGGATGGTATCAGGACCAGCTGAAGGGTGCGAAGAATGGACACTATTGGCAGTCTGCCTATGTATTTGAGATTAAGTAAGTCTAGCAGCTGGACGTTTTAGCAGTTGGATAGAAAAAGGATAATGTTCAGATATTTAACAGCTGATAATTGAGCAGTCTAATAATATTGGTTGAAATAAAATCTTGATTACCAAATGAGATGACAATCAATATTCAAATTTCTAGAGAAGGATTATTGGGAAGATAAAACCAAGAAGCATGAGATTGTCATTACCTCAACTATTTCAGGAAAACTTTCAAAAAGATTATACTAGAGGTTCCAGAATATAAAATGAAATGGATCACAATTTAATTCCAACATTGAATAGCCATTTTATACCTATGGGGCTTCTCATCACTGTAAATAAGTCCCCCTGCCATAATTTAATTAGTTTCTTATTTATTGCCATTCCATTGTTTTTATTTAAATTGGTAATTGTGTGTGATACATCTTATTAAACATTCTTTTTATAATCTTAGAGTGCAAAAGTGGTTACTTTTTGTTAATTAACATATGTAACTGTTTAATAAGTCCATTTAATTAAAAACATATGAAACACTTGAAAGACTATTCAAGATAAAACAAAGTAAGGAAAAATACTAAACTTTTAATTGGCAGTAAAAATGATGTCATCTTGCTTTATTGGAGATACACTTAAATGAGTATAAAGATGAGGCATTTAAAATCTCTCTGTAATTTTGGTTTGTGAATTTTAAAACCTATTTGATAATTTTTATATTACTTGAAAAGTTTTGGTCAGATGCAATAAGTATTTTCAAAATTAAGAGTCATATAATGTGACATATGTTAGCACTGGCTTACAAAACAGAAGATTAAGTAAAAATAATAGCACTGAGTATGAATTCTCATGAAGATACTTGTGATTTATTTATTTATTTATTTATTTTAAAGCAGGAATGTAGTCCCCCACTACCACAAATTATGCAGTCGAATTTCCTACATTTGGGGAAATCGCAGGGGCCAGCACATCCGGAGCACAATGGATAAGACTCAGCCTGGGAAAAACACCTTCATGATCATTGTATCTCCCTTGCCAGGTAAGTATATGTGATTTATTTCTTTATACTTAGATTTTCAAGCATTTTCTAGTTAAAACATCACTACTTTAAACTTGTCCTCCAGCATATATCAAGAATATTTGCTTCTAAGAAATGTTCCATAAAACCCATAATTGTTTAAATAATCTGGTAAAATTGGATTACAGCAATTCCCACTGAATTAACTTGCAGAGATTTCTGACTTATTCTCTGAACTAAATACCAAATGAATTTTTCAGCTCTTGAAACCAAATGAAACGCAGCATACAAAGAAAGTCATGAGTCAAAATAAAGAGAAATTTCATCCCATCCCACTTTATCTGTCACATGCACCATATTGAAAACAAAAGTCAGTTGTGAGAGAATTATCTATTACTCTATTACTGATATATGGACAGAACAATAAATGTAAATATATTAAACATAAAAAGGTTTCAAATCCATGAAATGGTAATTTGAGCTCTTATGGGTTTAATGAACACTGGAAAGAGTTTATAAACTTTGTTTAAGAGGGGTCATGTTTAACTATAAAATAATCCAGGCCAACAAAAGAAGAAAAAAAAACTCCTTGTCTGTCTTTAAAGAAAATCTATGATCCTTAAAATATCTAAATATTTGTGAAAAACAGAAATTTCTGAAGGAAAATGTTTCCATTTTAATATTTCTTTTCAAGTCATAGAATTTAGAATAATTATATTTTCAAATTCTTTCAATTCAAAAGTTTTCATAATTTTCTCTATTTTACTGAGACACTATATGCTACATTAGAAAACACTATAAGAATGTATGTTGTATGTTTGTAAATTTAGTCACATGGATTAATATATCTACATATACATACATGTGTATTTACTCATTTACCTACTTTCAGAAGGATAATTGATTAGGTGCCCAGAATTCTTAAAATATACAATCATTTTTGTCTTATGACCTACTGGTGACAGAGAAGAGAGAAGCTTGTTGTTTGCTTCATGACTCATCTATTTTTTCTCCTGATACATAAATAAAACATATAAATATATTTTAAAAGTTATTAGAAATGTGTAGTTTTTTAATCTTTTAAATACCTTATTGGTATTTCTTTATACTTAGATTTTCAAGCATTTTCTAGTTAAAACATCACTACTTTAAACTTGTCCTCCAGCATATATCAAGAATATTTGCTTCTAAGAAATGTTCCATAAAAACCATAATTGTTTAAATAATCTGGTAAAATTGGATTACAGCAATTCCCACTGAATTAACTTGCAGAGATTTCTGACTTATTCTCTGAACTAAATACCAAATGAATTTTTCAGCTCTTGAAACCAAATGAAACGCAGCATACAAAGAAAGTCATGAGTCAAAATAAAGAGAAATTTCATCCCATCCCACTTTATCTGTCACATGCACCATATTGAAAACAAAAGTCAGTTGTGAGAGAATTATCTATTACTCTATTACTGATATATGGACAGAACAATAAATGTAAATATATTAAACATAAAAAGGTTTCAAATCCATGAAATGGTAATTTGAGCTCTTATGGGTTTAATGAACACTGGAAAGAGTTTATAAACTTTGTTTAAGAGGGGTCATGTTTAACTATAAAATAATCCAGGCCAACAAAAGAAGAAAAAAAAACTCCTTGTCTGTCTTTAAAAAAAATCTATGATCCTTAAAATATCTAAATATTTGTGAAAAACAGAAATTTCTGAAGGAAAATGTTTCCATTTTAATATTTCTTTTCAAGTCATAGAATTTAGAATAATTATATTTTCAAATTCTTTCAATTCAAAAGTTTTCATAATTTTCTCTATTTTACTGAGACACTATATGCTACATTAGAAAACACTATAAGAATGTATGTTGTATGTTTGTAAATTTAGTCACATGGATTAATATATCTACATATACATACATGTGTATTTACTCATTTACCTACTTTCAGAAGGATAATTGATTAGGTGCCCAGAATTCTTAAAATATACAATCATTTTTGTCTTATGACCTACTGGTGACAGAGAAGAGAGAAGCTTGTTGTTTGCTTCATGACTCATCTATTTTTTCTCCTGATACATAAATAAAACATATAAATATATTTTAAAAGTTATTAGAAATGTGTAGTTTTTTAATCTTTTTAAATACCTTATTGGTATTTGTATAAATATTATGAAAATTGTTTGCAGACAGATTTTTTTATTATCTCTTTCTATTGTTGTAGTTTGATGTCTTCAGAATGCCAACTACTGTTAAGTATTTGAGGGTCAATATTATTTTATACTCCTCCTTTGTTTTTAAATCAGCTACCTTATGACCTTATAGATATTTTTTTTCTAGTTTGACTTCTTTGTTTAACATGATTCCAGTTCTAACTAACTTAGAAAAAGTAAACATTGAATAGCCGTAGTATTTTCATTAAATATACTATAAGAAAGAAAATAAGCAATTTTTTGCCTTTCAGCTTATGAATCTATATTTTCTTACTTTGTCTTCTGGTCTATATGCATAATTTTAGTATCTATATTTACCAATAATAAAATTGGGAGAGAAAACTAAAAGATATTGACCCATCCAAGAGAATATGTGCTTAAGTGAAGACCCAAATCCAAATGTTCCTTTACTTAGAGAAAATTATAATAATGAACTCATATTTCCTGGACCGCATTAATTATAAAATAAAAATATTTTGTTATATGCAATGAATAAAATTCATTTTGCAATAGCATTTTAATAGAACAGAACTGAGTAAGATCAGCAGTTTCTCTTTATGAGAATCAAGACCTGGATAGCTAAGTGACTTGCTAGAATTCCAGCTATAGCTAGTACCAGAAGCAGGATACTTAGCATGAAATCTTAACTTCTGCACTCAGCTTTTTCAATTACTCTGTCATTTCTTCTCCCCTTTTACTAAGTGTACATGCTACAAAATACATTAAGAATATTCTATTAAATTAATGTTACACATTTCAGTTTCCATTATTCCTTGTGCTTTATATGTCCAAATGTAAAATGGTGAACAAAATTCAGTAAAGTAAAAGTTCAAAAACAGATATGTAATATATATTCCTCAGTATAATTGACCTATGACATAAATTTTCAGTGTAAGGATCAGAGACTTGAAACATACTCTGCTAAACATTTAAACTTATCTAATCTTATTTTTTTTTTTCTTTTAAATACCTTATTGGTATTTGTATAAATATTATGAAAATTGTTTGCAGACAGATTTTTTTATTATCTCTTTCTATTGTTGTAGTTTGATGTCTTCAGAATGCCAACTACTGTTAAGTATTTGAGGGTCAATATTATTTTATACTCCTCCTTTGTTTTTAAATCAGCTACCTTATGACCTTATAGATATTTTTTTTCTAGTTTGACTTCTTTGTTTAACATGATTCCAGTTCTAACTAACTTAGAAAAAGTAAACATTGAATAGCCGTAGTATTTTCATTAAATATACTATAAGAAAGAAAATAAGCAATTTTTTGCCTTTCAGCTTATGAATCTATATTTTCTTACTTTGTCTTCTGGTCTATATGCATAATTTTAGTATCTATATTTACCAATAATAAAATTGGGAGAGAAAACTAAAAGATATTGACCCATCCAAGAGAATATGTGCTTAAGTGAAGACCCAAATCCAAATGTTCCTTTACTTAGAGAAAATTATAATAATGAACTCATATTTCCTGGACCGCATTAATTATAAAATAAAAATATTTTGTTATATGCAATGAATAAAATTCATTTTGCAATAGCATTTTAATAGAACAGAACTGAGTAAGATCAGCAGTTTCTCTTTATGAGAATCAAGACCTGGATAGCTAAGTGACTTGCTAGAATTCCAGCTATAGCTAGTACCAGAAGCAGGATACTTAGCATGAAATCTTAACTTCTGCACTCAGCTTTTTCAATTACTCTGTCATTTCTTCTCCCTTGTACTAAGTGTACATGCTACAAAATACATTAAGAATATTCTATTAAATTAATGTTACACATTTCAGTTTCCATTATTCCTTGTGCTTTATATGTCCAAATGTAAAATGGTGAACAAAATTCAGTAAAGTAAAAGTTCAAAAACAGATATGTAATATATATTCCTCAGTATAATTGACCTATGACATAAATTTTCAGTGTAAGGATCAGAGACTTGAAACATACTCTGCTAAACATTTAAACTGCTCCCTACTGTCCTATTCTGGGTCATCCATTTGTATTTTTACTTTGGGGAAAAGAAGAGAAAATTAAGGTAATTGAGAACCAAAATGATAGGTATGAAAGAAACAGAGTACAATCAGAGCACTGATTTTGGATTGAAAGAAAGAAAACACAATAAGTTTTCTTTCTTGAGTTATTTTCAGTTGACATTAAAAATACACAGGAATATCTTCATAATAAAGGGAAAATAATTCCTTAAAATCTGCCTGGTAAATCTTATATACATCTAAGAGATCTCAATAAAACAAGATAAACCAACTTGGTATTAGAATTATCAGTATTATTACATCCATATATTATGACAATGACTTTTTTAAGTAGAAAAAAAGAGACCAATATAATTTACATGTAAACTCTTTTGAAACTATGATCTAGTGCTAAAGATCTGAGGAATTTTGTACCTATAACAATGTTTGACCATCAATCATTTAGTATCAATGGAAATGCTTTCTTTACTTCTACCATTCAAAATACATCAAAGGTGAAGCAATACCTAGTGTTTGACATTTCTTTATATCCTCTGTAGGCCTCTATACGCCTGGACTCATTTCATCCAGCCTACATATAGAGTCTATTTTCTCCATCTTAACTTTTTCTTTCTCAGTTCCCAGCCCATAGGACTTTTACCCTTTTTTCCCCAACCAAGCCCTCATAGCTATTTTACATGCAGATTGTGTTTTCCATTCTCTTCCTGGGATTCATTGTAAGAGAAAAAAGTATTTCTGAAAGAGAAAGAAAGGAAGATTATTTTTGCTATTTTTCACAAGCAGGATACTTAGCATGAAATCTTAACTTCTGCACTCAGCTTTTCAATTACTCTGTCATTTCTTCTCCTTGTACTAAGTGTACATGCTACAAAATACATTAAGAATATTCTATTAAATTAATGTTACACATTTCAGTTTCCATTATTCCTTGTGCTTTATATGTCCAAATGTAAAATGGTGAACAAAATTCAGTAAAGTAAAAGTTCAAAAACAGATATGTAATATATATTCCTCAGTATAATTGACCTATGACATAAATTTTCAGTGTAAGGATCAGAGACTTGAAACATACTCTGCTAAACATTTAAACTGCTCCCTACTGTCCTATTCTGGGTCATCCATTTGTATTTTTACTTTGGGGAAAAGAAGAGAAAATTAAGGTAATTGAGAACCAAAATGATAGGTATGAAAGAAACAGAGTACAATCAGAGCACTGATTTTGGATTGAAAGAAAGAAAACACAATAAGTTTTCTTTCTTGAGTTATTTTCAGTTGACATTAAAAATACACAGGAATATCTTCATAATAAAGGGAAAATAATTCCTTAAAATCTGCCTGGTAAATCTTATATACATCTAAGAGATCTCAATAAAACAAGATAAACCAACTTGGTATTAGAATTATCAGTATTATTACATCCATATATTATGACAATGACTTTTTTAAGTAGAAAAAAAGAGACCAATATAATTTACATGTAAACTCTTTTGAAACTATGATCTAGTGCTAAAGATCTGAGGAATTTTGTACCTATAACAATGTTTGACCATCAATCATTTAGTATCAATGGAAATGCTTTCTTTACTTCTACCATTCAAAATACATCAAAGGTGAAGCAATACCTAGTGTTTGACATTTCTTTATATCCTCTGTAGGCCTCTATACGCCTGGACTCATTTCATCCAGCCTACATATAGAGTCTATTTTCTCCATCTTAACTTTTTCTTTCTCAGTTCCCAGCCCATAGGACTTTTACCCTTTTTTCCCCAACCAAGCCCTCATAGCTATTTTACATGCAGATTGTGTTTTCCATTCTCTTCCTGGGATTCATTGTAAGAGAAAAAAGTATTTCTGAAAGAGAAAGAAAGGAAGATTAAAAAAAAAATCTGTGAACATTTGTTTGGAGGACAAGAGTAGAACTCTATCTTGTCTGCTTGAAATACGACAATTAACATTACATAGTGGCAAAAAGTGGTATGTCACCTAACGCATCTGAAGGCAGAATATACCAGAAACAAGCTCGTAGGACAAGGAGAGGTGATATGAAACAATACTATTAGTGGGTGTCTGTTTTCAGACACCTCTCTTTGATGAGGAAGAAAAGAGCTCAGAAAGACTTTGTCCATTTGTAAGGAAGATAACAAGATTTAAGAAAAATGTCAGAAATTCATGGCTTTGCAATATCGGATAAGTCAGCCAACATTGGGCTCCAAACAATAAGAAAAGAAGATAAAGATAATTTTGAGGGGAAAAAATGGATTGATTTAGGGGCATATCACTTATATTATTAAAACCCAGGAATTCATAGAGTCTTTCAGATAAAGACCAGTGAAGGATCTAGGAACAACTGAATCCTTTCAGACAAAATGACTCAGAGAAGGAAAACAGGAATACTGACAGTCCCATCAAAGTCAGATAAACACTAATGATATATAAACATAACTGTGTAAGGAGAAACCAAGATAAGGATGCAAAAACTAAGACATACTGCTTCCGGAAATTTTATCCACCAAAGATCTGTGGGCTTGTTAATCAGCAATGAAATTCACTAAGTATTTACATGAGATATACTGTCAAATTATTCACTGATCTGGGAAGAAAAAAAAAAAGAGAGAGAGAGAGAGAGTTTATCATTTAAGCTTAAAATTATCTTTAGACCCTTAACAGGCGAGAGGTAGGAAAGAAACTGAAACTGGCCTCCTCCACCTATTTCCTGATGGCCCCTTCAGACACAGCCAAGGACAATATAGAAGAATGTAGCAATTCCCAGAGGACAGTACCTTGGGAAAGCTGATGTAGTGCAACTTTTTCTTTCTCAGTTCCCAGCCCATAGGACTTTTACCCTTTTTTCCCCAACCAAGCCCTCATAGCTATTTTACATGCAGATTGTGTTTTCCATTCTCTTCCTGGGATTCATTGTAAGAGAAAAAAGTATTTCTGAAAGAGAAAGAAAGGAAGATTAAAAAAAAAATCTGTGAACATTTGTTTGGAGGACAAGAGTAGAACTCTATCTTGTCTGCTTGAAATACGACAATTAACATTACATAGTGGCAAAAAGTGGTATGTCACCTAACGCATCTGAAGGCAGAATATACCAGAAACAAGCTCGTAGGACAAGGAGAGGTGATATGAAACAATACTATTAGTGGGTGTCTGTTTTCAGACACCTCTCTTTGATGAGGAAGAAAAGAGCTCAGAAAGACTTTGTCCATTTGTAAGGAAGATAACAAGATTTAAGAAAAATGTCAGAAATTCATGGCTTTGCAATATCGGATAAGTCAGCCAACATTGGGCTCCAAACAATAAGAAAAGAAGATAAAGATAATTTTGAGGGGAAAAAATGGATTGATTTAGGGGCATATCACTTATATTATTAAAACCCAGGAATTCATAGAGTCTTTCAGATAAAGACCAGTGAAGGATCTAGGAACAACTGAATCCTTTCAGACAAAATGACTCAGAGAAGGAAAACAGGAATACTGACAGTCCCATCAAAGTCAGATAAACACTAATGATATATAAACATAACTGTGTAAGGAGAAACCAAGATAAGGATGCAAAAACTAAGACATACTGCTTCCGGAAATTTTATCCACCAAAGATCTGTGGGCTTGTTAATCAGCAATGAAATTCACTAAGTATTTACATGAGATATACTGTCAAATTATTCACTGATCTGGGAAGAAAAAAAAAAAGAGAGAGAGAGTTTATCATTTAAGCTTAAAATTATCTTTAGACCCTTAACAGGCGAGAGGTAGGAAAGAAACTGAAACTGGCCTCCTCCACCTATTTCCTGATGGCCCCTTCAGACACAGCCAAGGACAATATAGAAGAATGTAGCAATTCCCAGAGGACAGTACCTTGGGAAAGCTGATGTAGTGCAATAAATTATTATTCTTGAGGAAAGAATACTAGAGTGGGCTGCCATGTCCAGGGGATCTTGCCAACCCAGCGATTGAACCTAGGTCTCCCAAACTGCAGAGAAGATTCTTCACTGTCTGAGCCTGGGCTGCCATACCCAGGGGATCTTGCCAACCCAGCGATTGAACCTAGTCTCCCAAATTGCAGAGAGGATTCTTCCCTGTCTGAGCCACCAGGGAAGCCCATATATATTCTTGGGTAAAAACAGCTTAAAATTTTATTTCAAGAGACTCTCATACTGGTTTTAACAGTTTTATTGATGTATTTCAGTTTGGTGAAGACAAAATAGGGATTATTTTAATTTTGCTCTAATTACTGTGCTAAAAGGGCCCTTTATAGAATTTAAATTTAAGCTTCACAAGAGCAAACATTTTTGCCTGTTCTGCTCATAGGTGTGTCCACAAAAACTAGAGCAATTTCTGCTACAAATATTCACTCACCAAATGATCAGTAAATGCTTTTTCAAATTTTGCTTTGTTCCTCTCCAATTATATCACGTGCAGTTCCTCTAAGTTTTGAGGTTCTTTCTATGTTTAAATACAATTTAAAATTACAATTTCAATGTGGATTTAAGCTTTATTGCCTCCTATGCCGTCATAGGAAGGATGGGGATTCTAGACTGTAAGAATAAAGGAGAGGCATGGTCTGGCACTGAGATATTTGTCCACTTTTTTTAACTTCAAGATTTAATTCTTCTTGGGGAGTAAGAAGGAACCTGGATAAGCCCTGCAAAATTCCTAGAGTGTAGTTGTAACTGATTTAAATTTCCTCTAAACAACCCTGAAAAGCAGAAGTGCCTTTTGTTGGCTGAGTGTTCAAATGCTTGTCTTCTCCTGGGTAAATGTGTCAGTGTTTCAGTGTCTGCTTCACATACTTTCTGCCTCCTCCCAGTGTTCTGGGATATCCCTGTGGGTCACCTTCTGAAGCCTCATGTTCCATCCTTTTTAACCGGCTGTAGGCACTTCTCGCTGAGCACCTGATGAGAAACATGGTCAGAGATGGGTCTATATTTGTAACTGTGTAAAAGATACTCTACAGTAATATTTTAAAACCATTTCATATATTTTATGTTCAATAGTTAAAATTAGTTTTCCTTAAGAACCAAGAGCCATAAGAAATTTCCAAAACCTCAGTATCTGAAAAATTTTAGTACACGTTAAATATGCCAGTGAACAAGCTCTCTCTGTTTCATTTGGAAATACATTATAAAACATTTTAAAACTGATCTCTGCCTCTCAATTTTGTTGAAATGAGTGTATAAGTGGATGGAGTCCTGTCTTTCACAGTCAACCCCAATTCCACTCCACATGAGCACTTACTGAATTTCTGTGGATTACAGGACCCCATGGGAAATTAATAACCAGTAACAAACACAGTCACAGTGCTCTAATCTATGTGCTGGATGTGTAAACATCACTACTTCCTCCCTGGACAAAATAAAATGTCTTGAAATTTTGGAAAGATAGCTTTCCTAAAATATTCAAGATGCTTTTGTATTCATGAAGTTGTTTCTGAGCTAATGCATAATTTTTACATTAAAAGCTAAGTGTTAATAAATAAACATGATTTATGTAACTTATCACTCACATATATTTTGACACAGGAAATAGCACAGAGTTTTCCTAAATAAAGGGTCTCTGAAACACTAGAGATTAAGATAAAGAAAAGTATTATAGAGGAAAGGGAACTATAACAGAAACAAGAGAAAAAGACTATGATTTTGCCCATGCTATCTTGAGGGGTCTCAGTTATAAGTGGTTAAGAGTATGTTAAGAAATTATTATGTATCTGAGGAATATCAAAAGCCAAAAAATGTTTGCTAATAACACCTTTGGTCTGGAGCAAATTTTAGGGTTAAGATACAAGAAAGGGATTCATCATCATTCAATCATAAGTAAGAGGAAGAACAACAAAACTATGGAAATCAGTTGTCATAATAATGGGGCACCATGCAGTTTCAAAGCCTAGACACCTGAGTCTCTTCTCCAACATATACAATGCAAGGGAAAGCAGTGGATATTTATGAAACCCCAAACAGCTAGGGGGCTTGGCTGTATTCAGTCTTATATTCATTCTAAAACCTTTATATCATCAGATAAGGCAAGAAGAGTAGAAAAAAAGTTGTTTTTAAATAGTCAAAATCATTTCAGTATGGCACTTCCTATCTTCTCTATAGAATGGTGTAATTTTTCTCAGTTAAATTTTATGTGACTCCTTCTGTATTCAACGCATAGAGAAGAGAAAGGGAAAGGTTAAATGGTATAGAGACCAAGGTTTTTTCCTATAGTCTTGAAAGTAGATAACTTAATATATATCGATTGTTTCAGAGTAACTTAATGTGCTTTTCTGTATATAACAATGCAGGCTCAAGATGAAAAAATTCCCAAATTTATTTCCTGAAAATGTCTTTCACAGTCATTCCCCTTACTGAATTTCTGTGGATTACAGGACCCCATGGGAAATTAATAACCAGTAACAAACACAGTCACAGTGCTCTAATCTATGTGCTGGATGTGTAAACATCACTACTTCCTCCCTGGACAAAATAAAATGTCTTGAAATTTTGGAAAGATAGCTTTCCTAAAATATTCAAGATGCTTTTGTATTCATGAAGTTGTTTCTGAGCTAATGCATAATTTTTACATTAAAAGCTAAGTGTTAATAAATAAACATGATTTATGTAACTTATCACTCACATATATTTTGACACAGGAAATAGCACAGAGTTTTCCTAAATAAAGGGTCTCTGAAACACTAGAGATTAAGATAAAGAAAAGTATTATAGAGGAAAGGGAACTATAACAGAAACAAGAGAAAATGACTATGATTTTTCCCATGCTATCTTGAGGGGTCTCAGTTATAAGTGGTTAAGAGTATGTTAAGAAATTATTATGTATCTGAGGAATATCAAAAGCCAAAAAATGTTTGCTAATAACACCTTTGGTCTGGAGCAAATTTTAGGGTTAAGATACAAGAAAGGAATTCATCATCATTCAATCATAAGTAAGAGGAAGAACAACAAAACTATGGAAATCAGTTGTCATAATAATGGGGCACCATGCAGTTTCAAAGCCTAGACACCTGAGTCTCTTCTCCAACATATACAATGCAAGGGAAAGCAGTGGATATTTATGAAACCCCAAACAGCTAGGGGGCTTGGCTGTATTCAGTCTTATATTCATTCTAAAACCTTTATATCATCAGATAAGGCAAGAAGAGTAGAAAAAAAGTTGTTTTTAAATAGTCAAAATCATTTCAGTATGGCACTTCCTATCTTCTCTATAGAATGGTGTAATTTTTCTCAGTTAAATTTTATGTGACTCCTTCTGTATTCAACGCATAGAGAAGAGAAAGGGAAAGGTTAAATGGTATAGAGACCAAGGTTTTTTCCTATAGTCTTGAAAGTAGATAACTTAATATATATCGATTGTTTCAGAGTAACTTAATGTGCTTTTCTGTATATAACAATGCAGGCTCAAGATGAAAATCTAAATTTATTTCCTGAAATTTTGAGAATAATTGCGTTTAGAAGACATGCTTAAAAGAAATTGTATCAGTAAATCTAAGAACCAGAGTCTTCTCACAGAAGCCTCTCATAGCATTTGTCATTACTGAAAACATCCTCTTTCTTAAAATCAACCTTGTACTTGATATATGCTATATCTATATGCTATAGGCTCTATTTTCTGAGAGAACACCAACTAGTACACCTGGTTTCTTAAATACTAAACTCCACTGGTCTGCTTCTTACCATACTGAAAGACTTTGAATATTAAATCATTCCAAAATTTATTTCTTCATCTACACTTATCCCTTGATTGATTCTGTATAATCCTGTGACTTTAAATGTAAATGATATGCTATGACTTGCAAAAGTAGATATCCAGCATAGACCACTTCTTTGAGATTCAAACTCCTAGGTCTAATTGCTTAATCAATAGTTCCACATGGATATCTAAATTCTACCTTATTCTTTACATGATAAAACTACTTTTTTTCCCCTCTGTTCCAAATCTACCACTCTCTCAATCATCCTTCCTCATCAAATGGCACCATAATTCCAGTTGATTTTGTAAGTAATCTCAGAAATCACTATTTACTACACCTCTTATTCTATCTCATTCTACATCCAATCCTACTTTATCTATTGTCTCTCACACATGTGGCCCTCTCAAGCCTCCAGCACTTCCTGTGTATAGGAGGGCCTGGATTGCTAATATTCTCCATGGTTTATAAGACTGTCAAATATCTGGCACTAGTATATTCAAATATCTTCCCTAATTATCACTCTCTCATATTCTTACCATTTTTTAAAATACTACAATCTTTCTTCTCTTACTTTTGCAGTTCTCATCAATTGCAAGATCAGAGCTCCATTCAAACTAAAGTTAACCAGAAACAAATAACTTGTGACAGTGTGTCCATTCTGTAAGAACAGAATTATGTTCTATAAGAACAGAACTATGTTTTTACAGAATTATGTTCTGTCAGAATAAAATTTATATTATGTTAAATTATAATTTATTTTTCAAATTATGTGATAGCCTTTACCTCCCTACCAATAATGCTTTCAGCATATCTTTAGGACCTTCCATCCAAAAGCAGAAGAATACACTTTCTTCTCAAGTGCTCGTGGAACATTCTCCAAGATAGACCACATCTTGGGCTACAAATCAAACCTCAGTCAACTTAAGAAAACTGAAATTATATCAACCATATTCTTGGACCACAATGCAATGAGACTAGAGATCAACTACAGGAAAAAAAAAAAAAAACACCAAAAATACAAGCACATGGAGATTAAACAACACATACCTAAAAAAACCAACTGATTACCAAGCAAATCAAAGGAGAAATAAAAAAATTCCTAGAAGAAAACAACAATGAACACATGACAGTGAAAAATTGATGGGATACTGCAACAACAATTCTAAGAGGGAAGGTTATAGCAATATAATCCTACCTCAAGAAACTAGGAAAATCTCAAATAGACGACCTAACCCTACACTTAAAACAACAGGAAAAAGAACAAAAAAAGCCCAAAGCGAGAAGAAGAAGAGAAATCATGAAGATCAGAGCAGAAATAAATGAAAAAGAAATGAAAGAAACAATAGTAAAGATAAATAAAACAAGAAGCTGAATGCAGAAATCCAAAGGATTATAAGAGACTACTATAAACAACTATATGGCAACAGACTGGACAATCTGTAAGAAATGGACAGTTTCTTGGAAAAGATTAATCTCCCAACACTGAACCAGGAAGAAATAGAAACTATGAACAAGCCAATCACAAGCTCAGAAGTCAAATCTGTGATTAAAAATCTACCCAAAAATGAAAGCCCAGGGCCAGATGGCTTCACAGCTGAATTCTACCAAACATTTAAAGAAGAGCTAATGCCTGTCCTTCTAAAACTCTTCCAAAAAATTGCACAGGAAGGAACACTTCCAAACACATTCTATGAGGTCATCATCACCCTGAGATGAAAACCAGGCAAAGACTACACAAAAAAGAAAATTATAGGCCAATTTCACTGATGAACTTAGATGCTAAAATCCTCAAGAAAATCCTAGCAAACAGAATTCAACAACACATCAAAAAACTCATACATCATGACCAAGTCGGGTTCATCCAAGGCATGCAAGGATTCTTCCATATCTACAAATCAATCAATGTGATACACCATATCAACAAATTGAGAGACAAAGAAAACATATGATAATCTCAATAGGTGCAGAAAAAGCCTCTGACAAGATCCAACAACCATTTATGAAAAAACTCTTCAAAAAATGGGCAGAGAAGGAACCTATCTCAACATAGTAAAAGCCATACATGAGAAGCCCACAGCGAACATTATCCTCAATGGCGAGAAACTGAAAGCATTCCCTCTAAGATCAGGAGCAAGACAGGGGTGTCCACTTTCACCACTATTATTCAACATAGTCCTGGAAGTTCTAGCAACAACAATACGAGAAGAGAAAGTAATAAAAGGAATCCAGTCTGGAAAGGAAGAAGTCAAACTCTCTCTATTCGCAGACGACATGATATTATACATAGAAAACCCCGAAGACACTATTACAAAGCTACTAGAGCTGATCAACGAATTCAGCAAAGTCGTGGGATACAAAATCAATATACAGAAATCACTGGCATTCCTATACACTAACACTGAAAAATCAGAAGATGAAATCAAAGATGCAACCCCCTTCGCCACTGCAACCAAAAGAATCAAATATCTAGGAATAAACCTATCCAAAGAAACAAAAGAACTATGCACAGAAAATTACAAGACACACATGAAAGGAATTAAAGAAGATAAACAGATGGAGAGATATTCCATGTTCCTGGGTCGGAAGAATCAATATTGTGAAAATGACCATAATACCACGTATCATCTGCAGATTCAGTGCAATCCCTATCAAACTACCAATGACATTCCTCACCTAACTAGACAAAAAGAATAACACAGTTCATATGGAAACAGAAAAGACCTCGAATAGCCAAAGCAATCCTGAGAAAGAAAAACGGAGCTGGAGGAATCAACCTCCCTAACTTCAGACTCTACTACAAAGCAACAGTCATCAAGACAGTATGGTACTGGCACATAAACAGAACTATAGACCAATGGAACAAGATAGAGAACCCAGAGATAGGCCCACACACCTATGGATACCACATTTTTGACAAAGGAGACGAAAATCTAAAATGGGACAAAGACAGACTCTTCAACAAGTGGTGCTGGGAAAATTGGACAGCTACATGCAAAAAAATGAAGTTGGAACATTCCCTGACACCATACACAAAGATCAACTCAAAATGGATTAAAGACCTAAATGTAAGACCAGAAACCATCAAACTCTTAGAGGAGAATATAGGCAAAACACTCAAGAACGTAAGTCAAAGCAAGATCTTCTCTGACCCACCTAGTGGAACAGCAGAAATAAAAACAAAAATGAACATATGGGACCTAATGAAACTTAAAAGGCTTTGTCCAGCAAAAGAAATTACAAAAAAGCTCAACAGACACCCCACAGAATGGAAGAAAATCATAGCAAATGAAATAACAGACAAAGAATTAATCTTCAAAATCTACAAGCAACTCAGACAACTCAGCACAGGAAAAATGAACAACTCAATCAAAAAATGGGGAAAAGATCTAAATAGACATCTCACCGAAGAGAACATACACAAGGCCAAAAAGCACATGAAACGATGCTCAACCTCACTTATTGTTAGAGAAATGCAAATCAAAACTATAATGAGCTATCACCTCACACCGGTCAGAATGGCCATCATCCACAAATCGACAGAAAATAAATGCTGGAGAGGGCGCAGAGAAAAGGGAACCGTCTTGCATTGCTGGTGGGAATGTAAATTGGTACAACCACTATGGAAGACAGCACGGTGATTCCTTAAAAAACTAAAAATAGAAGGACCATATTATCCAGCAATCCCACTATGAAGCTTGTACCCTGATGAGATCAAAACTGAAAGAAGCACCTGTACCCTAATGTTCATTGCAGCTCTCTATAGACATTCCTCACCTAACTAGACAAAAAGAATAACACAGTTCATATGGAAACAGAAAAGACCTCGAATAGCCAAAGCAATCCTGAGAAAGAAAAACGGAGCTGGAGGAATCAACCTCCCTAACTTCAGACTCTACTACAAAGCAACAGTCATCAAGACAGTATGGTACTGGCACATAAACAGAACTATAGACCAATGGAACAAGATAGAGAACCCAGAGATAGGCCCACACACCTATGGATACCACATTTTTGACAAAGGAGACGAAAATCTAAAATGGGACAAAGACAGACTCTTCAACAAGTGGTGCTGGGAAAATTGGACAGCTACATGCAAAAAAATGAAGTTGGAACATTCCCTGACACCATACACAAAGATCAACTCAAAATGGATTAAAGACCTAAATGTAAGACCAGAAACCATCAAACTCTTAGAGGAGAATATAGGCAAAACACTCAAGAACGTAAGTCAAAGCAAGATCTTCTCTGACCCACCTAGTGGAACAGCAGAAATAAAAACAAAAATGAACATATGGGACCTAATGAAACTTAAAAGGCTTTGTCCAGCAAAAGAAATTACAAAAAAGCTCAACAGACACCCCACAGAATGGAAGAAAATCATAGCAAATGAAATAACAGACAAAGAATTAATCTTCAAAATCTACAAGCAACTCAGACAACTCAGCACAGGAAAAATGAACAACTCAATCAAAAAATGGGGAAAAGATCTAAATAGACATCTCACCAAGAGAACATACACAAGGCCAAAAAGCACATGAAACGATGCTCAACCTCACTTATTGTTAGAGAAATGCAAATCAAAACTATAATGAGCTATCACCTCACACCGGTCAGAATGGCCATCATCCACAAATCGACAGAAAATAAATGCTGGAGAGGGCGCAGAGAAAAGGGAACCGTCTTGCATTGGTGGTGGGAATGTAAATTGGTACAACCACTATGGAAGACAGCACGGTGATTCCTTAAAAAACTAAAAATAGAAGGACCATATTATCCAGCAATCCCACTATGAAGCTTGTACCCTGATGAGATCAAAACTGAAAGAAGCACCTGTACCCTAATGTTCATTGCAGCTCTCTATACAATAGCTAGAACATAGAAGCAACCTAGATGTCCATCAACGAATGAATGGATAAAGAAGCTCTGGTACATATATACAATGGAATAACACACAGTTGCAAAAAGAAATGCAGAAGAATCTGTCCTAATGAGGTGGTTGGATCTAGAACCTATCATAAAAAATGAAGTAAGTCAAAAAGAGAAAGACAAGTACAGTATACTAACACATATGTATGGAATCTAGTAAAAGGGTAATGATAACACATGCAGTGAACCCATTGAAAAACACAGAGAATAGACATATGGAGAGAATGTGGAGAATTAACAGTGGGTGGGAGACATAGAGGAAGTAACATGGAAACCTATACTATCATATGTGAAAAAGATAGCTATTGTCATTGCGCTAAGGGAATAGGAGTTCCTACAAGGGCTTGGTGTGACAGCCTGGAGAGGTGGGATAGGGGTGCTGGGAGTGGGGAGGTCACCAGGGATATGTATATGACTGATCTGGTGACATACATGTCTGTGAACAACAAAAATCTCTAAAAACTTTAAAAATAAATAAATAAATAAAATTATAAAAACAACAAAAAAAATCATAAGTATTTGTTACAATATAATTTAGGAATTATTTAAATTCCCACAATTTGAGAAGAGAGTATAATAAATTATACACAGGGAAAAATTAATTCCTGTGTGTTAACAGTTATAATCTCTAAAATAAATTAAAAATAAATTCTATTCAAAAAATATTTTTCACTATAAGACTGCCTTGTATGAATGATTATTTTAAGAAATCAATAATAATGAAGTGCCTTCCTCATTTTGATTACACAAATGTATGCACTTGAGTATTCTTCCTGTTCACTATTTTGGAAAATATGGGTCTCATCCTCTCAGTTTCTATGGTACTCTATAGAACGGGGAAAGAAACTCAAACAAACATTAATCCTTGACAAGGTTGATATAACAGAATATGAAATCCAACACTGAAGAAGCCTTTAAGGACACTATAAAATGTTAAACTTACATTAAATGACTTACTACATCACAAAAGAATAAGCCTAATAAATCAAACCATTTTGGAGAGTCCCAGGTCTAACTTTTAGAACTGATAATAAAAATGGATTTCGAGCATGGATTGTCAAGTTTTGGCACTCACAGAAAGTTCACAGATAAACAGTGATGTCACACATTGTTCAGGATTCTTACATCTTATACTTTACAGGATTTGAAATAAAGCCACTGGTTTGCTGGTGCCTAGTGTCTCATGAGTCCATATTTTTCCTCAAATATTCATTTGATATAACTGCACTCGGTGAATGTTTTTCCTACTAGAATTATTGATGTTTAGTCTAATGGGAGAACTCTGAATATATTGATGATTCCTAACCTTTTGAAGAATATAAGTCATGTCTTAGTCTAAATGCACTGAGCATATTGTTTATACATGTGCTGCCCAATAGAATTGCCTATATATCTCTGAAAAATATTATTCCATTACATATTTAGTTAGTCCATAATACAATAGGCTTTAATGAGTTTCTAGATAGGGTCTCCATACTCTAGCCTAAAAAATATGAAAAAAAAAAAAAACAAGAGGCATGTATATATAATTATTCCATTACTGATCATGCAATACTCTATCATCTCCTTGAAGCTTTTGACAAGAAAAAGAAAATTATTTCTAGCATTATGGACTTTTCCCGATCTCTGAAACTATTCATATGCATGCATACATCATAAGTCTATTCATTTATGTCTGTCATAATCCTGTGGACTACTGTAGCCTGCCAGGCTTCTTTGTCCATGGGATTCTCCAGACAAGAATACTGGTGTAGACTGCCATGCCCTTCCCCAAGGGATCTTCTTGACCCATAGATCAAACTTGAGTCTCTTATGTCTCCTACATTGCAGGCAGGTTCTTTACCACTAACACCACCTAGAAAGCCCTAATCTATTCACAGAAATATATAATAATAAATTATGACAAATACCTTACTGGTTCTCAGTTATTAATTCTCATTTAAATACCTATTTTTTCCATTTTATTAGGAACACTTGCAAACATAGAGGAAAACTGATAAAAATCTTGTAATCAGCACATATATATTTGAACACTTGAATTTTACCATTAGTATTTATTTTTCAGTCATAAATTATTTACTAAATATTTGTGCATGTGTGTGTGCTCAGTCATGTCAGACATTTTGTGAATTTTAAGTTTTCTGTAACTCAGCACATACTGATATTTACTTTTAGAACTGATAATAAAAATGGATTTCGAGCATGGATTGTCAAGTTTTGGCACTCACAGAAAGTTCACAGATAAACAGTGATGTCACACATTGTTCAGGATTCTTACATCTTATACTTTACAGGATTTGAAATAAAGCCACTGGTTTGCTGGTGCCTAGTGTCTCATGAGTCCATATTTTTCCTCAAATATTCATTTGATATAACTGCACTCGGTGAATGTTTTTCCTACTAGAATTATTGATGTTTAGTCTAATGGGAGAACTCTGAATATATTGATGATTCCTAACCTTTTGAAGAATATAAGTCATGTCTTAGTCTAAATGCACTGAGCATATTGTTTATACATGTGCTGCCCAATAGAATTGCCTATATATCTCTGAAAAATATTATTCCATTACATATTTAGTTAGTCCATAATACAATAGGCTTTAATGAGTTTCTAGATAGGGTCTCCATACTCTAGCCTAAAAAATATGAAAAAAAAAAAAAACAAGAGGCATGTATATATAATTATTCCATTACTGATCATGCAATACTCTATCATCTCCTTGAAGCTTTTGACAAGAAAAAGAAAATTATTTCTAGCATTATGGACTTTTCCCGATCTCTGAAACTATTCATATGCATGCATACATCATAAGTCTATTCATTTATGTCTGTCATAATCCTGTGGACTACTGTAGCCTGCCAGGCTTCTTTGTCCATGGGATTCTCCAGACAAGAATACTGGTGTAGACTGCCATGCCCTTCCCCAAGGGATCTTCTTGACCCATAGATCAAACTTGAGTCTCTTATGTCTCCTACATTGCAGGCAGGTTCTTTACCACTAACACCACCTAGAAAGCCCTAATCTATTCACAGAAATATATAATAATAAATTATGACAAATACCTTACTGGTTCTCAGTTATTAATTCTCATTTAAATACCTATTTTTTCCATTTTATTAGGAACACTTGCAAACATAGAGGAAAACTGATAAAAATCTTGTAATCAGCACATATATATTTGAACACTTGAATTTTACCATTAGTATTTATTTTTTCAGTCATAAATTATTTACTAAATATTTGTGCATGTGTGTGTGCTCAGTCATGTCAGACATTTTGTGACTGCATGGTCTCTAGCCCACCAGTCTCCTCTATCCATGGAATTCTCCAGGCAAAAATACTAGAGCAAGTTGCCATTTCTTACACCAGGGATTACTGAATATTTACCATGTATTAGGTCTCAGCATTATAGTGGTGAGTAGCAAGAGCTCCACATCATGGAAGACATGATCTGGAAGGCAAATAAACACAAAACCCCTAAATACATAACTACAACCTGTGATAAGTACTAGGAGACAAAAGCACAGAGTGTAATAAAGAACAAACAAACAAACAAAAAAAAACAAGTGATTCTTAGCTTTGAACTTGAAAAGTTACCTCTCCAAGTATTGGTGTGAGTGGTTGGGGAGAAATGCTGAAGCTAGGAAAGCAATCTAGGCAGAAGGAACAGCCTGCACAAAGGCCTGGAGGCCTGAGAAGCTTACAGGTTGAGACAAAAAAGGCCCTGAGTAAAGCACAAAAAGGAAAGATGACAGAAGCTCAAGTCACACAAATAGAAAGGAGCTGATCTAATAGGACCTTGTTGCCTGGGGAAAAAAGACTAAATTGTATTCTGAGAACCATGAGAAGCCATTGGATATGTTTCAACTTTTTGTCTTTTTTTTTTAATTGGGTTTTTTTTTTCTACATTATATTTAAAACTCACTTTTTGCTTCTAAGATTTTGTTATTCCATTTTGTTTTGTTTTGCTTTTAGAATAGGTTTCCTGGCAACAAATTCACTTAGTTTTAACTTATTTGAAAATGTCTTGATTACCCCTTATTATATTTGGGTGAGAGTAAAAGTTCTGTGGGGGGGTTCCTTCAGTTTCTTAAATCACTAAAATTAAAAAATTTGTAGATTTTTCCAATTTGGGGGAAATTTTAACCATTATTTCTTCTAATACTTTTTCAGATCCACTTTTTTTTTTTTTTTTCCTCTCCATCTGGGACTCTGGTGAAATGAGTGTTAGATTTTTTATTACAGACTTGTATTTTTTTTTAATACAGATTTTGAGGTTGAAGAATTCTCCTAGTCCTTCAACCAGAGAAAGCAAATTTTTGTTGAGAATGTGCTTGTCATTAGCCATTAGTATTTGGGGATTGTCAGCTTCTCTACCATCAAGTTAGATACATGAGGCAAGAAGAAAACATAGGGAATATGTTGTCATGACATCCTTTGGTCCAAAGGTTCCTACACAGTCTTCCTTCTTTGCTCTACTTTGTAGAATATTTATATATATGTTTTTGTTTAATTATCTATGTCCACAGTATTTATCTCTACTGATGAGAATAATAGGGAAAAGTATGTCTACCCACTCAATCTTATTGAAAATACCTACTTTTAATACTATTTTGAAAGTGAGAGACCACAAAAACAATTTCCTTACATATACCCAAAATAAGATATATATTTAATACCTTCATATGACTTATGTTTAAACTATTTTCTGATTATGTGAACTATGTCCCATTTCCTATATTACATAAAAAACAAGGCCCTCTTAAATGCTTATTACATATGTGTCACAAATAGATGGTAAATCTTAGAAAATGTTATTTGATGTAAATAATTCTTAAATACTTTAGTTATGCTTCCAACATTTAAGTGAATCATATTCAATAATGATATTCAGAAAATTATTTTAGGGGCAAGTCCCAAGATAATGATTTTTATTATATCACAGATATTACTGTATTTCAATGTGCTGATAAAATTATAGGATTATATTTTTCTGTATATAATGTTCTTTTCTCTTTTTTTAAAGATTTATTTATTTATTTATTTTGGGGGTGGGGTGAGGCGGGGGTGGGGTGGTGAGAGAAGGGGTGGGTGGGCCACTTCTATTGGTCTTTCATTTATCTATTTTCATCCATCTTTGTTCTTTGGCCTGTGTGGGACTCGCATCGCGGTGGCCTCTCTTGTCGCAGAGCACCGGCTCTGGGTGCGTGCGCTCCAGAGCTCCGGCTCGGTAATTGGACACATCGGTCCAGCTGCTCCACGGCACGTCGGATCTTCCCTGGCCAGGGCTCGAACCGACGCCCCTTGCACTGCAAGGCGGTGTCCTTACCCACTGGACCACCAGGGAAGCCCTGTATATAATGTTCTGCCTTGAATACCTGCTTTGAAATTTCCAAGGTTGTTTTAACTATTCGGTATAATTTAAAATTTTAGAAACTCAGTATTTCTAGAGTCCATATTATTAGGCCATTTGTAATCTTATAAGCTATCACAGACATAATTATGAAAAGAATAAATGCAGTTTGTTAGCTTTGGTTCTTGTGAGCAGTAGTTCAAGTAAACACTGGCTAAGAATTAAAAGTGAGACATGGATGGAAATAAGATCAACCATTGATATATTAATATGAAAGGTTATACTTTAAGAAACTGCAACTAAATCAGTAGATTGCTTGGAATCCATATAAAACTTATCAGATATATACAGCCTCACTACAGGGAAACTGAATGTATTTATTCATTGATTTCCACCTGCTATTGGTTATGAGCTGAACTTGGTTTATTGACTTTCTGGCATCTCTAATGAAGGGAGTTTTAGCTATTACAGATGAAACCTCTGAGCATGGAAGGGAATAAGAAGCACAAACATGATACAAGCCAATCTATGATTGTGAGTTGTCATTTGGGAATAAAAGTAAAAGTTAAAATAAATCTATAGTGAAATAAACAGCTAATATAAATATGCACTTGGATCAGAATTACTTTATTAGAAGTATCTACTTTGCTTACAGAAACTCTAATTAAGATGAAAAACAGTTCCAATGTTTGTTTCAGGCAGATTACTTATGTTTCTTAATTTTCACAAAATGAGGTGCACTTTACCAACTGTTAGTCCTGTCTCCAAAAAGTCTGTTTGCTTGAACAAAACAGAATTTCAGCATTGAAAGAAACAGATAAAACAATTCAGTTATTTTGTTAACAGCAAATGTAATGGTTGTTTTCAGTCTCTGCCTAAATAAATAATTTGAAAACATTATAATTTAATCATCAGTGGGCAATTATAATAGTTATAATTATAATAATAGTTATGTATAATAGTAACACTAATAGTTATAGTAATTACATTGCCTACTACTCAGTAATCCCCTAATTTTTCCCTTTGTTATGTAGATGAAAGAGATAAAAATGAAAGGGCTTATGTCCCTCAGAAAATCATGTTAATTTAATTTTTACTCACTTAATATTTTTATCATTGATATTTTGAATTCCACAACCTTATGTATCACTTGACTACAACCTGTGGCTCACTTGTGGCTCACAAGAATCTGCCTGCAACACAGGAGACCAGGCTTCAATTCCTGGATCAAGAAGATCTCTTGGAGAAGAAAAATTACAAATCACTCTATCTCCTTGCCTGAGAAATTCCATGGACAGAGGAGCATGGCAGGCTACAGTCCCTGTGGTCACAAGAGTCTGACTCAACTTAGTGACTAAACTATCACCACCACAACCTCACTTAGAAATGCAATCCCTGGATCTTCCCCATGTATTTTACATGCTGTCATTTAAATTCTGTCTCTGAAAAACTCTGAATTAAGTCTCTTCTCCAGTAGTTCTTACCTATGTTCTCCATTGCAAGGGTGTCCCTGCTATTTGGTTCTTGTTTTATTCTAAAAAGACTTTTGTTGATTTCATTATTTTAGTCTTCTCCTAGTTCATTTTACCCCTGACTGCTATTTATAAGTGTCCTCATCATGAATTTGTTCTCTCGGTCTCATGAGCATTTTTCATATTTCTTGGTTTTAAAGATGATGGAAGAGAACTAGTTCTTCCATATATCAATTTGGGTTAAAGCAACTTGCTGATGCAAACCTATCATCAATGACTTAAATGCCCTCTCTCATTTTCTCTAGAAAAGCCAGAAAATGTATTTTATATTCTTGTATGTATTTATATCAAGAAGAGTTATAACACTAGATAATATATTTTTCTTTTCATTTACTAATTCAAAGTTTAGGATATATGTCCAATAATTATGGACATGAAATAAACCTTCAATTTATTTTTTAAACCATCTGTCTCTTCATAACTTTTACTAAAGTTGAAGTAAAGAAATATTTAAATTCATTTATCAATATACGCATATAAAACGTGCACATCCACACAAATACACAGCTGCACACTTTTTAAAAGTGCCTCTTCGAAATACTAAAATTGGTCCATGTACTTTATCTGTTCATATAAAATACAGTTTAATACACTCTGGCACTGCTGTTTAGGTTACTGCCTACATACTTTGCCCTTTATTCTCTTTTGCTCTTTTACCCAGAGGAGTCTATCAAGAGACCAAGTACAGAAATATCAAGTAAAATATATCATAAAAAAAGAACTCTGAGAATCTAGTGAACTGAAAAAATGTTACTTATGAAACTAATGACCTAAGAATGCCTTTAAATCGGAGAGCATCTAGTATGGCAGAAAGACCTTCAAAATGGACTTGTAAGCACTGATCCAGATAGAAGACTAAATAGCACAATATATTAAAAAGCATAAGGTGAAATAGAGAAAGTTGGAATTTTTCAGTCCACACAGGTATTTCACTCTGCAGCTTAGAAAGTGTCTTTCTCCCTCCTTCCTTTCCCTCCTTCCTTTCTTTCACTCTCATTCTTACAGAGCTTATACTTTTTTTATATACTTTTTTCTTGTTTTGGTGTTAGGTTAGTTTACAATTTTCCTGTATTCAAAGAATCTGTAATAAGATCTTAATACAGCAAGTCCAAAATTGATTCGTGGATATGTAATATACCATCACATGATGCTAACTAAGATTTTCAGGGGCTCATTAGTATAATTATTCTGAAGAATATATGCCAATCATCTTTAGTATTAAACTTTTTAAAATTTTTAAGCTTGCTGATGCAAACCTATCATCAATGACTTAAATGCCCTCTCTCATTTTCTCTAGAAAAGCCAGAAAATGTATTTTATATTCTTGTATGTATTTATATCAAGAAGAGTTATAACACTAGATAATATATTTTTCTTTTCATTTACTAATTCAAAGTTTAGGATATATGTCCAATAATTATGGACATGAAATAAACCTTCAATTTATTTTTTAAACCATCTGTCTCTTCATAACTTTTACTAAAGTTGAAGTAAAGAAATATTTAAATTCATTTATCAATATACGCATATAAAACGTGCACATCCACACAAATACACAGCTGCACACTTTTTAAAAGTGCCTCTTCGAAATACTAAAATTGGTCCATGTACTTTATCTGTTCATATAAAATACAGTTTAATACACTCTGGCACTGCTGTTTAGGTTACTGCCTACATACTTTGCCCTTTATTCTCTTTTGCTCTTTTACCCAGAGGAGTCTATCAAGAGACCAAGTACAGAAATATCAAGTAAAATATATCATAAAAAAAGAACTCTGAGAATCTAGTGAACTGAAAAAATGTTACTTATGAAACTAATGACCTAAGAATGCCTTTAAATCGGAGAGCATCTAGTATGGCAGAAAGACCTTCAAAATGGACTTGTAAGCACTGATCCAGATAGAAGACTAAATAGCACAATATATTAAAAAGCATAAGGTGAAATAGAGAAAGTTGGAATTTTTCAGTCCACACAGGTATTTCACTCTGCAGCTTAGAAAGTGTCTTTCTCCCTCCTTCCTTTCCCTCCTTCCTTTCTTTCACTCTCATTCTTACAGAGCTTATACTTTTTTTATATACTTTTTTCTTGTTTTGGTGTTAGGTTAGTTTACAATTTTCCTGTATTCAAAGAATCTGTAATAAGATCTTAATACAGCAAGTCCAAAATTGATTCGTGGATATTTAATATACCATCACATGATGCTAACTAAGATTTTCAGGGGCTCATTAGTATAATTATTCTGAAGAATATATGCCAATCATCTTTGGACACTTGTATGCATATAGTTCTAAACTAACTTTATTTTTAAATCACAAGAATTTCTAGTAATAAACTTTTAAAGTATACTCATTATTAACATGCCTTAAACTGTAGATTGGCCATAGTGAATAAAACCATTGATTTTGAATTCTCTAATCAATAAAATATAAACAGATTTTACAGTCAAGTGACAAAACCAAAAGGAGACAACCACCCCAGTTAGCTAAAGACTAAATCAATAGATGAGTTTCTTATTAATGTGCACGATGACAGTTTTGTTTTATTTGACAGGAGAAAAAGCAGTTGTTATATCCTTTTCATTTAGAATAGAGGGGCAGAGGTTAACTATGCATGATGAATTTGAATCTAAAAATTTCTTTAGATCAAAAAACCCTTGAAGCTCAGAAATTCATTTTTAAACAGATATATTATCCCTAGTGTACAGTTAAATAGCTTTATTAGAAATTATGGATCAACAGTTAAAATTCTGAAAGAGACCATAGGCTTATTTATACACAACTTCAATAATCCACCAGTATTACACAGAGTACATTTTCTATTTACATAATCAGCTGGTTTTCTTTCTAACTATTGTTGTAATTTAAAAAAATAGAAATTTATTTATTATGCAATTATTTGTGCTTCTCAAAAATGCTTCATAAAGATTTACATCAAGTCTCAAATTTAACCTAATTATAAATCAATTTATTTCAAACTTGCTTTCTAATTTGCGGTTGTTACAGAAACTGAGTAATATATACTAATTGCCTTTCTAATTTTGAGTGTCACTTACTAGATCTAAAGCATTTGTTTTGAGGATTTCTGTACAAGTTTATTTATTTTCATAATTTGGCAACACTTAACAGGAAGCCTGTTTATATTTATTGGAAAAAAATCGGTTGACACATAAAAAATTTCACCCATAACTCCATATCCTTGAGTAAAATGTTTGTGAAATTTTTGCATAAATGCACATGCCATAATTACCACACATTCTTCTTTTGGGCTTGACTTTTAAGTTTGTGTTCTTCAGTCACAAAATAACAGTCTACAACTTGACTTTGAATAATTATATACAATGTCATTTACCTATGCAATTTCATTTTTGAGGACTGAGATTGTTTTTTATTTCATATTAGAGCAAATCATATCATGATGAATATCCTTATAAATTATTTATGTTTATAGTCTCCTTGTAATTATAAATTCTTACCTGAAGATTTTTTTTGAAAGAATGTGTGATTTTTTACCATTTTTTATTCACCCTTCCTCTTGATTTCCAGGTACCTGTTCCTCCACCAGCACTGTCACATTACTTCTCTTTCCCTGTCCCTTAATTCCACTGGCAGATATTTAGATAAATAGCTACAACAATAAATCTTTCAAATGTAATATGTAGAACACAGTATTTTAATAGTATTTAATTTTGTATTTTATTGACAGGAGAAAAAGCAGTTGTTATATCCTTTTCATTTAGAATAGAGGCAGAGGTTAACTATGCATGATGAATTTGAATCTAAAAATTTCTTTAGATCAAAAAACCCTTGAAGCTCAGAAATTCATTTTTAAACAGATATATTATCCCTAGTGTACAGTTAAATAGCTTTATTAGAAATTATGGATCAACAGTTAAAATTCTGAAAGAGACCATAGGCTTATTTATACACAACTTCAATAATCCACCAGTATTACACAGAGTACATTTTCTATTTACATAATCAGCTGGTTTTCTTTCTAACTATTGTTGTAATTTAAAAAAATAGAAATTTATTTATTATGCAATTATTTGTGCTTCTCAAAAATGCTTCATAAAGATTTACATCAAGTCTCAAATTTAACCTAATTATAAATCAATTTATTTCAAACTTGCTTTCTAATTTGCGGTTGTTACAGAAACTGAGTAATATATACTAATTGCCTTTCTAATTTTGAGTGTCACTTACTAGATCTAAAGCATTTGTTTTGAGGATTTCTGTACAAGTTTATTTATTTTCATAATTTGGCAACACTTAACAGGAAGCCTGTTTATATTTATTGGAAAAAAATCGGTTGACACATAAAAAATTTCACCCATAACTCCATATCCTTGAGTAAAATGTTTGTGAAATTTTTGCATAAATGCACATGCCATAATTACCACACATTCTTCTTTTGGGCTTGACTTTTAAGTTTGTGTTCTTCAGTCACAAAATAACAGTCTACAACTTGACTTTGAATAATTATATACAATGTCATTTACCTATGCAATTTCATTTTTGAGGACTGAGATTGTTTTTTATTTCATATTAGAGCAAATCATATCATGATGAATATCCTTATAAATTATTTATGTTTATAGTCTCCTTGTAATTATAAATTCTTACCTGAAGATTTTTTTTGAAAGAATGTGTGATTTTTTACCATTTTTTATTCACCCTTCCTCTTGATTTCCAGGTACCTGTTCCTCCACCAGCACTGTCACATTACTTCTCTTTCCCTGTCCCTTAATTCCACTGGCAGATATTTAGATAAATAGCTACAACAATAAATCTTTCAAATGTAATATGTAGAACACAGTATTTTAATAGTATTTAATTTTGTATTTTACTACAAAAGAGTTTAAGATGTTTACTATTACACATTATTTTTCTTATGTAAATGTTGATATTATTTATAAAATTATTTTTTCAGAACATTCTCATTGTTTTTGTCAAACATGTCAATTTGCAATTTAAAAATTCTACCAATATAATTATCAGTCATCTTTAATATACCAGGTTTTCTGCTTTGTCTTTAAACTTTTATCTTCTTAATTTTAAGAAGATTTAGAAAATGTTTATTTTATGCCTTATATTTTTCTCCCTGTTCTTTTTGAATTTTTTTTAACACTTAGTTATTTTTATTTTGCTTTTACAGAATTTTTTTGCTTACAGATATTATAGTCCCAGATCATTCATAGGTATATCCCTGACTCCTCCCAGTATCCTCATCCCTCCCCTCCAGGCCATCAAGTAGCCCCCTTGTAAGACCCCTTTGCCCCACAGGGCATGGACAAGAGTTATCTCTTTTACATATGATAGTATAGGTTTACATGTTACTCCTTCCGTACCTCTCACCCACTCTTCTCTCCTAACAATGTCCATAAGTGTGTTCTCTATGTTTGTTTTTCCATCGCTCCTCTGCATGTGTATTTATCAGTGCCACATTACTAGATTCCATATATATGTGTTAATATACCGTGTTTTTCCTCTCTTTTTGACTTACTTCACTTTGTATAATAGGTTCTACATTCATCCACCTCATTAGGAATGATTCTTCTGCATTTCCTTTTACAGCTGAGAAATATTCCATTGTATACATGTACCATAGCTTCTTTATCCATTCATTTATCAGTGAACATCTAGGTTGCTTCCATGTTATAGCCATTGTATAGAGTGCTGTAATGAACATTGGGGTACAGGTGCTTCTTTCAATTTTGATCTCATCAGGGTACAAGCCTAATGGTGGGATTGTGTGGGGCTCTGAATTGAAAGGACCGTTGCAAGCATAAAGAAGCTTAAGCACATGTTGGCAGTTTGGAGCTAAGATGGCGCCTACAGGAAGGGGTGTGGGAGTGGAAAGAAGCTTAAGCACATTGTTTCAGCTTGGAGCTAAGATGGCGCTTACAGGAAGGGACGTGGGAATGAAGGGAAGCTTAAGCGCATTGTTTAAAGAAGCTTAAGCACATGTTTGCAGCTAAGATGGCGCCTACAGGAAGAGACAGGGTGTGATCTAAATTGTTAATTGATGGTCAAAATTTCTGATTGGTTCCCTTGGTTTCTGCGCTCATGAATGATTGCTTAGCCTTTAGCTTGATTGGTGTAATCTATAGGAAGTCACGTGCAAAATCCCCTTCACTTGCCTATAAAAGCTGTGGATCTTCTTCAATAAAGAGGAACTACTTCAATGGAACCCCTGTCGCATCTGATTGTCCCCTGCCTGAGCCAGGGGGCTGGGGGGCAGGCAGTCAAGATTTGACTTTCTTCGAGATCTCCCGGTTCAGGAGGGGGCAATCCCGCTGCCTTCTCTTTCTGCAGAAGGTCCCTGCAGGATTGCTGGGTCATATGGCATTTCTATTTCTATTTTTTAAGGAATCTCCATACTGTCTTCCATAGTGGTTGTATCAATTGACATTCCCACCAGCAATGCAAGAGGGTTCCCTTTTCTCCGCACCCTCTCCAGCATTTATTGTCTGCAGACTTTTTGAAGATCGCCATTCTGACGGGTGTGAAACGATGCTCAACCTCGCTTATTATTAGAGAAATGCAAATTAAAACTACAATGAGATATCACCTCACACCCGTCAGAATGGATACCTTATTTTTAACGAAAGAGGCAAATATATAAAATGTGGAAAAGACAGCCTCTTCAACAAATGGTACTGGGAAAATTGGACAGTTATATGTAAAAAAACGAAGTTGGAACATTCCTGTTCTTTTAATATATTTCAGGTACATATTCTTAGTTATGTTTTTAAAGGGTTATCTTTTGACTCTATAGCAAAAGACCAAAGAAGAGTTAAATAAAAAAACAAATTTTACCAACTGGTTTTTACTCAGTTCCAAAGGTTAATGTAGGTTTTCATAGAGTCTGCTTTAAACTTTGACCATAGATGATAACTGAGAACTCTGGCTTATTTTCAAGGTAAGAGATGAGTGCTGAAAGACATGAAAATTCTCAAAGTCAAGTCATTTCTGGGACAATAACTAGTTGAAGACAGTAGTCAGCAATAAATGAAAGGAAATTCAGTTCTTTCTATATTTCAGTGTTTTGAAAGTCTATGAAGCAGTTATCATTAAGAAATACTCAGGAGGGCTTCCCCTGGTGGTCCAGTGGGTAAGGACGCCACCTTGCAGTGCAAGGGGCGCTGGTTCAGTTCCTGGCCTGGGAAGATCCCATGTGCCGCAGAGCGGCTGGACCGATGTGTCCAATTACCGAACCGGAGCTCTGGCGCGCATGGGCCCATAGCCAGTGCTCTGTGACGACTGACGCCACCGCGATGGGAGGCCCACAGGAGCCAAAGAACAAAGACGGATGAAAATAGACAAAGACCAATAGAAGTGGCCCGCCTGCTCCCCTCCCTCCCCAACCCGACCCCCGCCCAAAATAAATAAATAAATCTTTAAAAAAAAAAAAAGAAATACTCAGGAAAAGAAAAACAAATATATATGGAATCTAGAAAGATAGTACTGATGAACCTATTTTCAGGGCAGCAGTGAAGACACAGACATAAAGAACAGACCTGTGGACATGTGGCAGGGGCAGGGGAAGACAGGGTGGGACAAATGGAGAGAGTAGCAGGGAAACATGCACATCACCATACGTAAAATAGATAGTAAGTGGTAATTTACTGTGTGACTCTTGAGAGTTCAAATTGGGGTTCTGTGAAAAGTTAGAAGGGTGGGGTCAAGGGGGAGTTGAGAGGGAGTTTTCTGAGGGAGGAGACATGTATGACTATGCCTAATTCATGTTCATGTACAGCTGAAATCACAATATTGTAAAGCAGTTATCCTTCAATTAAAAATAAATTTAAAAAAGAAAAAGAGGGCTTCCCCTGGTGGTCCAGTGGGTAAGGACGCCACCTTGCAGTGCAAGGGGCGCTGGTTCAGTTCCTGGCCTGGGAAGATCCCATGTGCCGCAGAGCGGCTGGACCGATGTGTCCAATTACCGAACCGGAGCTCTGGCGCGCATGGGCCCATAGCCAGTGCTCTGTGACGACTGACGCCACCGCGATGGGAGGCCCACAGGAGCCAAAGAACAAAGACGGATGAAAATAGACAAAGACCAATAGAAGTGGCCCGCCTGCTCCCCTCCCTCCCCAACCCCACCCCCGCCCAAAATAAAAAAATAAATATTTAAAAAAAAAAAAAAGAAATACTCAGGAAAAGAAAAACAAATATATATGGAATCTAGAAAGATAGTACTGATGAACCTATTTTCAGGGCAGCAGTGAAGACACAGACATAAAGAACAGACCTGTGGACATGTGGCAGGGGCAGGGGAAGACAGGGTGGGACAAATGGAGAGAGTAGCAGGGAAACATGCACATCACCATACGTAAAATAGATAGTAAGTGGTAATTTACTGTGTGACTCTTGAGAGTTCAAATTGGGGTTCTGTGAAAAGTTAGAAGGGTGGGGTCAAGGGGGAGTTGAGAGGGAGTTTTCTGAGGGAGGAGACATGTATGACTATGCCTAATTCATGTTCATGTACAGCTGAAATCACAATATTGTAAAGCAGTTATCCTTCAATTAAAAATAAATTTAAAAAAGAAAAAGAGGGCTTCCCTGGTGGTCCAGTGGGTAACAACACTGCCTTGCAGTGCAAGGGGCACCAGTTTGATCCCTGGCCTGGGAAGATCCCACATGCTGTGGAGCGGCTGGACCTTCCTACCAAGTGGGAGCTCCGGAGCGCACGTGCCCAGAGCTGGTGCTCTGCAGCAACAGAGGCCACTGCGATGGGAGGCCCACACAGGCCAAAGAACAAAGATGGATGAAAATAGGTAAATGAAAGACCAATAGAAGTGGCCAAAAAAAGAAAAAGAAATAACATTAATGAAGAAACATAAATTTCTGCAAGTTATGTTAAAAGAAATGAACCAAGGAACTGAACTTACAGTGAGAAAATGTGACTCCTAAATTGTCTGGATCAAAACAAGTTGATTACTGCAGTACAAATTAATACGAAACAAGGAACTGGATAAATTCTGGACAGCATAGATACATTTCCTTTAATAAATTCTGGCTAAGAATTCTCCCAATCACTTGCTCATTAAGAACTGAGAGGTAAAGGTACAATCAAGTCAGTGATGTTAAATAATATGCTTTAACTTCAGACATAGAAAACTCCCCAGATATAAAGGTGCTACCACCTTATCTCAAATTAAAAAATGACAAAAAGGAAAAGGGATATATATATATATATATATCTCCATAAGTTTGGGAGGACTCAAAGAGCAATTCCATGCAATCCTCTCTATAGAAGGAGGAGATCTAGGAAAGAGTTCATTCTATGGATTACAACAATAAAAGTAACAATTAATAAATACTTTGTACTTAACACATTGGAGCTTTACATTCAGTATATTACGCAGAGTTTCTTAATTGTTCCTCTTAATAGCCCTATGAGGTAAGTCTACCTTTATACACATTTTATAGATGAGAAAAATGAAGCTAGGACAGACAAATAAAATGAATGAATGGAGAAAGAATGATTGAATAAGTAAATAGAATCAGTTCTTTCTGTCCTGAGAACCAGTGCTCTCAACCTTGCATAGTCTTTCAAAATCCTTACAAATAAGTTGCTATAATTTCAAAATATTTTCCTTATTGGCTCTCTCTCTTGAATTATTTCTGAGAACTTTAATATTTTTAAATTTTCTTTTTCATATATTTTCTTTCATCCCTGTACATACAACTTCGTGTCCATATAACTCTGGTGAAAATTTTATATTTTAACATTTAAACCTGGGAAGATCCCACATGCTGTGGAGCGGCTGGACCTTCCTACCAAGTGGGAGCTCCGGAGCGCACGTGCCCAGAGCTGGTGCTCTGCAGCAACAGAGGCCACTGCGATGGGAGGCCCACACAGGCCAAAGAACAAAGATGGATGAAAATAGGTAAATGAAAGACCAATAGAAGTGGCCAAAAAAAGAAAAAGAAATAACATTAATGAAGAAACATAAATTTCTGCAAGTTATGTTAAAAGAAATGAACCAAGGAACTGAACTTACAGTGAGAAAATGTGACTCCTAAATTGTCTGGATCAAAACAAGTTGATTACTGCAGTACAAATTAATACGAAACAAGGAACTGGATAAATTCTGGACAGCATAGATACATTTCCTTTAATAAATTCTGGCTAAGAATTCTCCCAATCACTTGCTCATTAAGAACTGAGAGGTAAAGGTACAATCAAGTCAGTGATGTTAAATAATATGCTTTAACTTCAGACATAGAAAACTCCCCAGATATAAAGGTGCTACCACCTTATCTCAAATTAAAAAATGACAAAAAGGAAAAGGGATATATATATATATATATATCTCCATAAGTTTGGGAGGACTCAAAGAGCAATTTCATGCAATCCTCTCTATAGAAGGAGGAGATCTAGGAAAGAGTTCATTCTATGGATTACAACAATAAAAGTAACAATTAATAAATACTTTGTACTTAACACATTGGAGCTTTACATTCAGTATATTACGCAGAGTTTCTTAATTGTTCCTCTTAATAGCCCTATGAGGTAAGTCTACCTTTATACACATTTTATAGATGAGAAAAATGAAGCTAGGACAGACAAATAAAATGAATGAATGGAGAAAGAATGATTGAATAAGTAAATAGAATCAGTTCTTTCTGTCCTGAGAACCAGTGCTCTCAACCTTGCATAGTCTTTCAAAATCCTTACAAATAAGTTGCTATAATTTCAAAATATTTTCCTTATTGGCTCTCTCTCTTGAATTATTTCCCTGAGAACTTTAATATTTTTAAATTTTCTTTTTTTCATATATTTTCTTTCATCCTGATTGATCTGTACATACAACTTCGTGTCCATATAACTCTGGTGAAAAATTGGGCTTCCATCATTAATACCTTGTCACAACACGGTTGTAAAGATAAATCATAATAGTGGCTTTTAAAATAATTTTATTCTATTTTAAAGTACTACTCAAATTTCAGTTATTATTATACTAGAACTTTTAGTTTCTGTAATGGTTAGTTTTTTGTGTCAGCTTGGCTCGGATATAGTCTGAAGTTACTCAATTAAACATGAATTTTGGTGATATCATGAAGGTATTTCATGCATATGGTTAATGTATATAATCAGTTCACTTTAAGTGAAGGAGATTTTTCCTTGATGATGTGGATGGGCTTTATCTAATCAGCTGAAAGTCCTTAAAACAAAACTGGGTTTTCCAGAGAAATAGTATTCTGACTCAAAGTATTAGTTCCTGCCCTACAGTTATGACTCCAAGCCTGTCCTATAAGATTTCAAAGTTGCCAGTCCTCACAATTGTATAAATTAATTTCTTGAACTCTGCCTATTTATTATCTATCTCCTACTGGCTCTGTATCTTTGGACAATACTAACTGATGCATTACCATATCAGTATGAACGTTTCTTGAGGACAAATGTCCATGCGATGATTTTCTCCTAATCATCTCAGTGCCTGTATATACTAAATAAATGAAATTTCATGATGTTAATCCCAGAGATGGAGCATAAAGCTCCCTAATAGCTTAAGGTAGAAGTAGGTGTAGGGGAGAATGTATCAAGAAAAGTATATTTTATTTCACCCACTTTATAGAAGCCAAGTTCAATGAGATGTTAACTTAATCTCAAAAAAATAAAAAAAAGTTATCTTACATGTATTTGCTTTGCTATTTTAATTTCTGTGGTCAATTAAAAACTTATTGGGCACAGTTGACTTACAATGCTACATGTTAAGTTTAGATGCACAGTAAAGTGAATTAATTATACATACACATATATCCACTCTATATTAGATTCTTTTCCTGTATAGGCCATTGCAAAGTACAGAGGAGAGTTCCCTGTGCATTGGTCATCTATATGATATATAGCATTGTGTATGTCAGTTCCAATATCCTAATTTATCTAATTATACCTATTTTTCAAATAATCTAGATTTTAGAAACAGTATGTGCTTAGATCTCCTTACTACTACTTGTACATACCAAGCAAAGACTATAATATAATCATATTTAAAAAATAACAGTCCCTGTTTGTGTTCTCCAAGTACAGGTAATAAACAAAGATATTTTTATAATACCAAAATTCATAAAACATAAGTAAAAGATAAGGCATACATGTATGTTTTGTGGATATACACATAACTTTATCTCTATAATTATATAGTATATATACATATTAAATAAATAATGCTATCTTTTATATCTATCAAAACCTAGAGTTAGACTAAGTGGAAAAGACACACAACACCATTCTAAAATCCACTTATTTCTTATTAATATATTTTTGTAATTTTTTTCTGTCTGACATTTGTGCTTTGAGTCAAAATTACTTATAAGAAAGTAATTGAATTTTTTTGTTTAATTCATCTTCTCTGAAATTGTGTAGGAGGAACCAAATCTCTACTGTTCAATCCCTTGACTTTAATTCAACAGACATATTTTTATTTCAGAAAAGTCATGGAAAAATTCTTTCAGATGAGAATAATGAATGATAGCATTCTGTGTTTAGCACATTTCCCGTTTCCAAGTGGCAGTGGAGCATTGTAACAACAAAGTAAATTGAACTCCTATTTCTATCTGATTTATAAAATTATAACACTGACTGAGCTGAATCGCTGAAAACATATCTGTACACAAATGAATGTAAGGTTTTATGTGATAGTACAACTAGGCAGAATGATTTTGTCCTTGGCTGTTCTGATAATTAACAATGTTTAGGCCAAAATCTGCACACAGTAGGATAACATTCAAGGTATTGTCAGGAAACTCAACTTTTAACTTAACAGATTTTTATTAAGGGTCTCTTTACACAAGTGTGACCTAGATTAAGGGACAGAGCAAGACATGGTTGTATGCAGGAGCACTCATGAGAGACCTCCTAGGTAAAGGGGGAATGATGCTATTAAAACCTCAAAGAAGGGTTGAAACCATAAAAGCAGAGTTGCCTAATAAGAATTTCAAACGCAGAATGCTGCCTTTGCTCAAACTGAGGAAAGGCAAAACAGAGATTGTTAATTATTTTTAATTGAGCTCTTCTTTTATAGCTTAAGTGACAGCTATAGTTTAAATACAGTAGCTCCTCCCTGGTAAAAGTCCATAATAAAAAATTTGAAAAAGAGCATATAATCTCAGGGAGATCCAGAGACTAGAGTCCACTCACACACCCTTTCCAAGGAAAGAACGCACAGACTGTAGAGAAATACCAAGGACTTATTCAGTCAACTAGGAAAGTAGAGCTACTCAAACCTCAGACCATAGTGACAAGATGAGACCATGAAATTGTAGTTACTCCAATCACTATCTGTTACTTTCCAGAGATTTTTAAGACAAAATACCTTGTATCTCTTCTGACAAGATTATCTTTCATTATTTATATATATATATATATATATATATATAAGGTGTGATTTATTCTGCTATTGCTGCTATAATAAATCGTCATAAACTGACTGGCTTAAACAAGAAACATTATTTTAAACAGTCTTGAAAGTTAAGAAGTGCAGGATCAAAATATTGACATATTTGGATTTTATGAATCTACTTTTATGGATCTACTTCCTAGATTCCCAACAGCTATCTTCTCCCATTTCACATGGCAGAGTACACAGAGAGACCATGTTTTTCCCATCTTTTCTTTAAGTTCCATTTATCTCATTCCTGAGAGTTCCTCCTCATGACTTAATTACCAACTAAAGGCTCTACTTCCAACTGCTACCACACTGGAGTTTAGGCTTCAACATATGAATTTTATGATGATACGAAACTTTAGTACATAGCTAACTGAAAGATATTATTGCAAGCAGAAATTAACAAAACAGATGTGATCTCTGAAGTTCAAGGAGTTTTCTATTGGCTATATCATAAAATAACTAAACAGAATATTGAGATAGAGACTATAAACACAGTCCTCATTTAGGTGGGATGAAGAGGGAAGTCCAGGTGAAGATGATTTTTAAATTGTAATGCAAGAATAGGAGTAGATAAACTAAGGATGAGGATTAAAGTTTCCTTAAAGAGGAAACAGTGAAACTTAAAAGCAGGAAAGAAACTGGCATATTTGAAAACGTAGAAGGATGAAGTGAATCGAGTGGATTGAGTGAAGGATGCATTGACATAAAAATAGGATGGAAAGGAAACTTTAGATTCAGAGGACATTCTTGGCCACAGGGAAGCCATGCAGTTGAATGACAACAGTTCTCTTTTCAAAGATTACACTGGTTTTGTCTTTTAAGTAGATTTTAGAGAGGCAAGAGTAGACACACAGGGATCTTTTTAAAAAGAATTTAAAAGTAAATACTTACTCCAATCACTAACCTGACCATAGTGACAAGATGAGACCATGAAATTGTAGTTACTCCAATCACTATCTGTTACTTTCCAGAGATTTTTAAGACAAAATACCTTGTATCTCTTCTGACAAGATTATCTTTCATTATTTATATATATATATATATATATATATATAAGGTGTGATTTATTCTGCTATTGCTGCTATAATAAATCGTCATAAACTGACTGGCTTAAACAAGAAACATTATTTTAAACAGTCTTGAAAGTTAAGAAGTGCAGGATCAAAATATTGACATATTTGGATTTTATGAATCTACTTTTATGGATCTACTTCCTAGATTCCCAACAGCTATCTTCTCCCATTTCACATGGCAGAGTACACAGAGAGACCATGTTTTTCCCATCTTTTCTTTAAGTTCCATTTATCTCATTCCTGAGAGTTCCTCCTCATGACTTAATTACCAACTAAAGGCTCTACTTCCAACTGCTACCACACTGGAGTTTAGGCTTCAACATATGAATTTTATGATGATACGAAACTTTAGTACATAGCTAACTGAAAGATATTATTGCAAGCAGAAATTAACAAAACAGATGTGATCTCTGAAGTTCAAGGAGTTTTCTATTGGCTATATCATAAAATAACTAAACAGAATATTGAGATAGAGACTATAAACACAGTCCTCATTTAGGTGGGATGAAGAGGGAAGTCCAGGTGAAGATGATTTTTAAATTGTAATGCAAGAATAGGAGTAGATAAACTAAGGATGAGGATTAAAGTTTCCTTAAAGAGGAAACAGTGAAACTTAAAAGCAGGAAAGAAACTGGCATATTTGAAAACGTAGAAGGATGAAGTGAATCGAGTGGATTGAGTGAAGGATGCATTGACATAAAAATAGGATGGAAAGGAAACTTTAGATTCAGAGGACATTCTTGGCCACAGGGAAGCCATGCAGTTGAATGACAACAGTTCTCTTTTCAAAGATTACACTGGTTTTTGTCTTTTAAGTAGATTTTAGAGAGGCAAGAGTGGACACACAGGGATCTTTAAAGAATTTATTGAAGTAACCACAAAAGAAATGATGGTGCCTCTAACAGAGTAAAGGAGTGCGAATGGAGAAAAGTGACTGGACATTGGATACATTTTAGAGATAGAATAAACAGGATTTACTAAAATTGGACTTGTGAGGTATGGGAAAACAATAAGTGAACCAGGACTTTTGAAATTTTCACTTTAGTAATTTGGTAGATAGTGATGCTGTTTACAAAATGAGTAACAGTTTTAGAGAAAAAGAGAATCAAAATTTCCATTTTGTGCACAATAAGTTTGGGACAATTAAGTGGAAATGTCAAGTAGAAATTTGAATATGAGTCTATTTTTCTGACTTGAGGTATAATTTTGAAAGTAATCATACAAAAGATGGCCATAAGATTCAGTAAGCATCAAATGTAAAGTGAAGGTAACAACCCAGGACATAATTTGAAGTAACTGAAGTTTAGAGGGCCTACTTAATTTATTAATTGGGGGAAAAATATTTAAACAGAGTGTCTAAATTAGGGATAGAGCAAGGACTGCATATTGTCATAAAAGTTAATGTGAAAAATCAAGAAGGCAATTATAAAAAGCGGATGGAAAGCAAGCAGAAACTAATGAGTTATCTAGACAATTAATCCTTACAGTTTTGCTCTTAAATGGAAACACAGAAATAGGTCCATATCTAGAAATGTTGACTAAGTTGTTCTTCAGTTGTGTAAACTGAAACAGAATATAGCATGGAATCATGAAGGAATCATGAAGACCAGAATGTTGCAAAAAAATTTTTTTTAAAAAAAGTAATGATTTGAAGGAGAAAGAAAATAGACGAAGAATGTTTTTGAGGAAAGAAATAAGGATAGGCTCTAGATGTCAAAGCTAAACAGTTCTAAAGGACATCCACTGTATACTGTCACCTTGCTTATTTAATTTATATGCAAAGTACATTGTGCAAAATGCCGATCTGGATGAAGCACAAGCTGGAATCAAGATGACCAGGAGAAATATCAATAACTTTAGATTCAGAGGACATTCTTGGCCACAGGGAAGCCACGCAGTTGAATGACAACAGTTCTCTTTTCAAAGATTACACTGGTTTTGTCTTTTAAGTAGATTTTAGAGAGGCAAGAGTGGACACACAGGGATCTTTAAAGAATTTATTGAAGTAACCACAAAAGAAATGATGGTGCCTCTAACAGAGTAAAGGAGTGCGAATGGAGAAAAGTGACTGGACATTGGATACATTTTAGAGATAGAATAAACAGGATTTACTAAAATTGGACTTGTGAGGTATGGGAAAACAATAAGTGAACCAGGACTTTTGAAATTTTCACTTTAGTAATTTGGTAGATAGTGATGCTGTTTACAAAATGAGTAACAGTTTTAGAGAAAAAGAGAATCAAAATTTCCATTTTGTGCACAATAAGTTTGGGACAATTAAGTGGAAATGTCAAGTAGAAATTTGAATATGAGTCTATTTTTCTGACTTGAGGTATAATTTTGAAAGTAATCATACAAAAGATGGCCATAAGATTCAGTAAGCATCAAATGTAAAGTGAAGGTAACAACCCAGGACATAATTTGAAGTAACTGAAGTTTAGAGGGCCTACTTAATTTATTAATTGGGGAAGAATATTTAAACAGAGTGTCTAAATTAGGGATAGAGCAAGGACTGCATATTGTCATAAAAGTTAATGTGAAAAATCAAGAAGGCAATTATAAAAAGCGGATGGAAAGCAAGCAGAAACTAATGAGTTATCTAGACAATTAATCCTTACAGTTTTGCTCTTAAATGGAAACACAGAAATAGGTCCATATCTAGAAATGTTGACTAAGTTGTTCTTCAGTTGTGTAAACTGAAACAGAATATAGCATGGAATCATGAAGGAATCATGAAGACCAGAATGTTGCAAAAAAATTTTTTTTAAAAAAAGTAATGATTTGAAGGAGAAAGAAAATAGACGAAGAATGTTTTTGAGGAAAGAAATAAGGATAGGCTCTAGATGTCAAAGCTAAACAGTTCTAAAGGACATCCACTGTATACTGTCACCTTGCTTATTTAATTTATATGCAAAGTACATTGTGCAAAATGCCGATCTGGATGAAGCACAAGCTGGAATCAAGATGACCAGGAGAAATATCAATAACCTCAGGTATGCAGATGACACCACACAGAAAACATACAGGAGCTAAACAGCCTCTTGACGAAGGTGAAAGAGGACAGTGAAAAAGTCGGCCTAAGATTCAGCATTCAAAAAACAAAGATCATGGCATCTGGTCCCATCACTTCATGGTAAATAGATGGAGAAACAATGGAAACAGTAACAGACTTTATTTTCTTTGGCTCCAAAATCACTGCACATGGGGACTGCAGCCATGAAATTAACAGATACTTACTCCTTGGAAGAAAAGTTATGACAACCCTAGACAGAGTATTAAAAAGCAGAGACATCACTATGCCAACAAAGATCTCTATAGTCAAAGCTATAGCTTTTCCAGCAGTTATGTATAGATGTGAGAGTTGGACCATAAGAAGGCTGAGTGCTGAAGAACTGATGCTTTCAAACTGTTGTGCTGGAGAAGATTCTTGACAGTCTCTAGGACTACAAAGATATCCAACAAGTCAATCCTATAGGAAATCAAATCCTGAATATTTGTTTAAAGGACTGATGCTGAAGCTGAAGATCCAACACTTTGGCTACCTGATGTGAAGAGCCAACTCATTGCAAAAGACCCTGATGCTGGGACAGATTGAGGAAAGGGGGAGGAGGAGGTGACAGAGAATGAGACTGTTGGATCCGTCAGTGACTCAATGGACATAAATTTGAGCAAACTCTGGGAGACAGTGAAGGATAGGAAAGCCTGGTATACTCCTATCTATGGGGTCACAAAAAGTCACACATGGCTAAATGATTGAACAACAACAAAAAGCCTGGTATAGGAAAATAAAAATTACATGATTTTCATATTAACCAGGATTTTATAGGTCCTGAGATTTAATCATTTATTATTTTGTAAGATTTCTTAATTACAGTCAGTGACTTAGTAAATGAGCTTTATTAATATATGAGTATACTGCTTCTGTATTCATTTTATGTGATTTTTAAGCTGTAACTTCTGACTTTTCAAAAGAAATAGCTGATAGTCTTTGATTATCACTATGCGAAGTTCAAGCACTTAACAACAGCTTAAAATCTCAATTAATTTTGCCAGTGGGGTTTTGTTAATACTTGAGCAATTAGAAAACTGAAGAGATCACATACAGTTACAGATTGTAAAGGTTTAGTAAGACAACCAAATAATTTTTCTAATACCTTTCATCATTGACTATATTTCGAATTCCTTCCATAGTAACAAAAAGAATTAATCTTCAAAACTATTCACACTTGATTACTAGAAATGAAAACATACGTTATTACTGAAAAACAGTTTGCTTCTGATTACTTTCATACTTGGGTCAAAATTCTATTAATTACATGACTGTAAAGCCAGGTTTATCTTTCTTTCATAAGATATATCTGAATTCAGTTTCAGTGTTCACCTTCCCTGTTTTTCCTACATTCTATTAACTTAACACATATTTATTTTTTCATGTAAACTGTACCACACATTGTACTAGAGACCTATGATACAGAAAGCAATATAGAATTGATACCGAAAATCCTGGTGCTGTCATTCAGATTATTTTCTGTTAGGTTATTTCAAGGCATTGAACCTAATCCCCTGATCCATATAGTGGGTCCTTGTTTATGTATTTTATAATGTGTGTCTTTTGATCCCAAACTCTTAATTTATTCCTCCCCATCCTTTCTCTTCTAGTAACCATAGGTTTATTTTCTGTGTCTGTGAGTCTGTTTCTGTTTTGTAAATAAATCCATTTGTGTTATTGTTTATAATCCACATACAAGTTCTATCTTGTGATATGTGTTTCTCTATCTTATTTACTTCATTTAAATTCTGCATTGCCTCTATTCTATAGTCAAACACATTACTGCAAAAGACAATATTTCATGCCTCATTTCCTTTATCCATGCATCTTTTGATGGACACTTAGGTTGCTTCTACATGTTGACTATTATAACTAATGCTGCAATAAGCACTGAGGTACATGTATCTTTCTGAATTAAAGATTTTGTCTTTTATGAATATATGGTCAGGGGTTGGACTGCTGGATCATAAAGTAAATAATTTTTTGCCATTTTAAGGAACTTTCATGCTATTCTTCCATAATGCCTGTACCAGTTTACCTTCTCACCAACTGTGTGAAAATGTTCCTTTTCATTTACATCCTCTTCAGCATTATTTTTTTTTTTTAGATTTTTTTCAATTATGGCCATTCTGAAAAGTGTGAGGTACACTTCATTGTTTTTTTGACTTGCTTTTCTCTAATAATCAGCTATGTTTAGCATCTTTTTAAGTTCCTCTTGGCTGCCTATATGTCTTCTTTGGAGAAATCTCTCTTTAGGTCCTCTTTCCATATGATTTTTTTTTCATTGAATTGTTTATGTTTTGATATTGAGATGAATGAGTTGTTTGTATATTTTAGAAATTAAGCTCTTGTTGGTCACATCATTTGAAAATATTTTCTCCTATATGTTGTCTTTTTATTTTGTGTATGGTTTCCTTGCCTGTACGAAAATTTAAAGTTTACTTAGATCCCATTAATTTATTTTTCTTTTATTTTTATTGCCTTGAGAGACTGATCTAAGAAAGTACTGCTATGATTTATGTCAGAGAATGTTTTCCTGACATTCACTTCTAGGAGCTTTGTGATGTCATGTTTTATATTTAAGACTTTAAGCCATTTTCAGCTTATTTTTTGTGTATGGTGTGAGAAAGTGTCCCACCTTCATTAATTTACATATGTATGGCTGTCCAGCTCTCCAAACACCAGTTGCTGGAGAAACTGTCTTTTCTCCATTGTAAATTATTGCCTTTTGTCAAATTTTCAGGCTTTTTTTTTTCTGTTTGTAAATAAATCCATTTGTGTTATTGTTTATAATCCACATACAAGTTCTATCTTGTGATATGTGTTTCTCTATCTTATTTACTTCATTTAAATTCTGCATTGCCTCTATTCTATAGTCAAACACATTACTGCAAAAGACAATATTTCATGCCTCATTTCCTTTATCCATGCATCTTTTGATGGACACTTAGGTTGCTTCTACATGTTGACTATTATAACTAATGCTGCAATAAGCACTGAGGTACATGTATCTTTCTGAATTAAAGATTTTGTCTTTTATGAATATATGGTCAGGGGTTGGACTGCTGGATCATAAAGTAAATAATTTTTTGCCATTTTAAGGAACTTTCATGCTATTCTTCCATAATGCCTGTACCAGTTTACCTTCTCACCAACTGTGTGAAAATGTTCCTTTTCATTTACATCCTCTTCAGCATTATTTTTTTTTTTTAGATTTTTTTCAATTATGGCCATTCTGAAAAGTGTGAGGTACACTTCATTGTTTTTTTGACTTGCTTTTCTCTAATAATCAGCTATGTTTAGCATCTTTTTAAGTTCCTCTTGGCTGCCTATATGTCTTCTTTGGAGAAATCTCTCTGAGGTCCTCTTTCCATATGATTTTTTTTTCATTGAATTGTTTATGTTTTGATATTGAGATGAATGAGTTGTTTGTATATTTTAGAAATTAAGCTCTTGTTGGTCACATCATTTGAAAATATTTTCTCCTATATGTTGTCTTTTTATTTTGTGTATGGTTTCCTTGCCTGTACGAAAATTTAAAGTTTACTTAGATCCCATTAATTTATTTTTCTTTTATTTTTATTGCCTTGAGAGACTGATCTAAGAAAGTACTGCTATGATTTATGTCAGAGAATGTTTTCCTGACATTCACTTCTAGGAGCTTTGTGATGTCATGTTTTATATTTAAGACTTTAAGCCATTTTCAGCTTATTTTTTGTGTATGGTGTGAGAAAGTGTCCCACCTTCATTAATTTACATATGTATGGCTGTCCAGCTCTCCAAACACCAGTTGCTGGAGAAACTGTCTTTTCTCCATTGTAAATTATTGCCTTTTTTTGTCAAAGAGTTATTGATCATAGGCATGTGTGTTTATTTCTGGGCTCTCTATTCTGTTCCATTGTTTCACATGTCTGTTTTTGTGCCAGTAGCATCCTGTTTTGTGTACTGTAGCTTTGTATTATTGTCTAAATTTAGAAAGTGTTATGGACCCAGGTTTGTTCTTTTTCCTCAGGATTGCTTTGGCCACATGACTGGAAAAGGTCAGTTTTCTTTACCATATCCAAAAGGGCAATGCCAAAGATATTCAAACTACCTCACAATTGTGCTCATTTTACATGCTAGCAAACTAATGGTCAAAATCCTTCTAGCTAGGCTTAAACAGTACATGAACCAAGAGCTACCAGATGTACAATCTGGATTTACAAAAGGCAGAGGAATAAGAGATTAAGTTGCCAATAGCCACTGGATCATAGAGAAACTAAGAGAAGTCCAGGAAAAAAAAACATCTACTTCTGTTTCCTTGACTACACTAAAGTATTTGTGTGGATCACAACAAATGGTGGAAAATTCTGAAAGATATGGGAATACCAGACCACCTTGCCTGTCTCCTGAGAAACTTGTATGCTGGTCAAGAAGCAACAGTTAGGACCAGATATGGAACAATGGACTGACTCCAAATTGAGAAAGGAGTATATTAAGGCTGTCTATTGTCACCTTGCTTATTCAACTTCTATGCAGAGTACATCAGTGAAATGCTGGTCTAGATGAAGAACTCGCTGGAATCATGATTGTCAGGACAAATATCAACAACCTCAGATACGCAGATAACACCACTCTATGGCACAAAGCAAAGAGGTACTAAAAATTCTCTTGATGAAGATGAAAGAGCAGAGTTCAAAAGTGGCTGCAGCATTCAAAAAACTAACATCACGGCATCAAGTCCAATCACTTCAGGTCAAATACATGTGGGGAGAAAATGGAAACAGTGGCAGACTTTATTTTCTTGGGCTCGAAAATCACTGCAGTGACTACAGTCATGAAATTAAAAGATGCTTTCTCTTTGGAAGAAAAGCTATGACAAACCTAAACATCATATTGAAAAGCAGGGATGTCAATTTGCTGACAAACCATATAGTCAAACTATGGTTTTTCCAGTACTCATGTATGGATATGAGAGTTGTACTGTAAAGAAGGCTGAGCACCAAAGAATTGGTACTTTTGAACTCTGGTGCTGAAGAAGACTCTTGAGAGTTCCTTGGACAGCAAGGAGACAAATCTAATCAATCCTAAAGGGAAAAAAAAAAGAAAAAAACACTCAATACTAAAAGAAATCAACTCTGAGTATTCACTGAAAGGACTGATGCTAAAGCTGAACCTCACAATTGTGCTCATTTTACATGCTAGCAAACTAATGGTCAAAATCCTTCTAGCTAGGCTTAAACAGTACATGAACCAAGAGCTACCAGATGTACAATCTGGATTTACAAAAGGCAGAGGAATAAGAGATTAAGTTGCCAATAGCCACTGGATCATAGAGAAACTAAGAGAAGTCCAGGAAAAAAAAACATCTACTTCTGTTTCCTTGACTACACTAAAGTATTTGTGTGGATCACAACAAATGGTGGAAAATTCTGAAAGATATGGGAATACCAGACCACCTTGCCTGTCTCCTGAGAAACTTGTATGCTGGTCAAGAAGCAACAGTTAGGACCAGATATGGAACAATGGACTGACTCCAAATTGAGAAAGGAGTATATTAAGGCTGTCTATTGTCACCTTGCTTATTCAACTTCTATGCAGAGTACATCAGTGAAATGCTGGTCTAGATGAAGAACTCGCTGGAATCATGATTGTCAGGACAAATATCAACAACCTCAGATACGCAGATAACACCACTCTATGGCACAAAGCAAAGAGGTACTAAAAATTCTCTTGATGAAGATGAAAGAGCAGAGTTCAAAAGTGGCTGCAGCATTCAAAAAACTAACATCACGGCATCAAGTCCAATCACTTCAGGTCAAATACATGTGGGGAGAAAATGGAAACAGTGGCAGACTTTATTTTCTTGGGCTCGAAAATCACTGCAGTGACTACAGTCATGAAATTAAAAGATGCTTTCTCTTTGGAAGAAAAGCTATGACAAACCTAAACATCATATTGAAAAGCAGGGATGTCAATTTGCTGACAAACCATATAGTCAAACTATGGTTTTTCCAGTACTCATGTATGGATATGAGAGTTGTACTGTAAAGAAGGCTGAGCACCAAAGAATTGGTACTTTTGAACTCTGGTGCTGAAGAAGACTCTTGAGAGTTCCTTGGACAGCAAGGAGACAAATCTAATCAATCCTAAAGGGAAAAAAAAAAGAAAAAAACACTCAATACTAAAAGAAATCAACTCTGAGTATTCACTGAAAGGACTGATGCTAAAGCTGAAGCTCCAACACTTTGGCCATCTGCTGGAAAGAGCTGACTCACTGGAAAAGACCCTGAAACTGGAAAAGACTGAGGGCAGGAGAAGAAGGGGGCAACAGAGGATGAGATGGTTGATGGCATCATCAACTCAATGGACATGAGTTTGAGTAAACGCTGGGAGATAGTGAAGGGCAGGGAAGCCTGGCATGCTGCATGTTATGAGGTTGCAAAGAGTCAAACACCACAAAGTGGCTGAATGCAACAACAACAATAAATTTTTGAATTACTTATTCTAATTCTCTGAAAAGACTATTTTCTTTATTACTGTGTTTTTGGATTACAAACAGACATATTAGCCCATGTCAATCATTACATGTATGTTTCTCATAAATTACTAGGTAAACCCAGCACTGTTTTTTCTGCCTTTACTCAATAAACATCTATCATATATTAAGAGTGATCAGCTATGTTGAACCAAAGAAATGTGATTCCTGCCTTGATGGTAGGCCTTCTAATGAGGGATACAGATTATATAAATTATAGACAATCACGTAAACCAGTGATGGGCTCTGTGCAGGAAACAGAGTAAGGGTAGAGACTAGAGTAAGGAAGTCTACATAGTGTTGATGGTCAAAGGAGCTTCTTAGAGCAAGAATTATAAGAAACCAATTATGAACCGGGGCGAAAATATGATCCAAGGAGACAAGATACAGGTATTTGAGGCAAGAAAGATTTGTTGTCTCTGAAGAACTGAAATGAAACCTGATAATGAACAGAGAGTGAATGACTAAGGAACAGAGAGTGAATACATGAGAAATAGATATGGTTTTACAAGCAGGTAGTGATAGGTTCTGTCTATTCTGATATTCTCTAGAGGATCTATCTATCTTTATACCATCAACTCTAGGTTGGTTTTTCTATGATCACGAGGTATATTTTGTGTATCAAACAATATACATAGACAAAAGTTGTTTCCTTATGACTGGTTTTACTTTATCCAAAATCCAGACTATCAGATATAACAATGAAAAATGATTCCAGCACTATCTTGCCTAGATTTCTGCCAAAAATCTCAGCAACTCCAAAGTTACTTCTGCAATCCCTGTTATGTCACTTAGTCCTTTTGGTTTCTCTCTGTTCCGAATGTTTGGGCACTTGATAACCTTTAGTTTGCTCTGAGAATGTCCTAAGCTCATGCTTTAGGAAAATTAGCATGCATCCTAACAGGACATATCAGGCCTTTAAGTCTGCATATAACTACCATCACAATCATGAATAGAGAGGCATTAACCACTAAAAAGAATATCTTATTTCTAAAGTCACATACATTTTCTTATTCTTCAATATTTTTTCTCTCTATAAAGTATGGACTTATAGAGGATTAGATATTATTAAGTTATATAGCTTTCAATATAGCAGAACTTCCTATTTTTTGTCCCATGCTTTTCCACAACATCTATATTTTCTGTTTGTGAATTATGAATCTGAATATTTGTCAAACTTACCTCCTTGTTCAACATTTTATACATCATACATTCCTTTTGACATTATATTCTCTAAGCACATATAAGGCCACTACCCAAGACTTCTTACTTTCTCCCATGTAAGTGAGTTCCTACATGGTGTAGTGGCAAAGGATTCACCTGCCAATGAAGAAAATGCAAGAGATGCAGGTTTAATTTCTGATCAGAAAGATCACTGGAATAAAAAATGGCAACTCACTCCAGTATTCTTGCCTGGAAAATTCCAAAGATAGGAACCTAGCAGGCAACAGTCCATGGAGTCATAAAGAGTTAGACACACCTGAGCAACTGAGTATGCACACATGTAAGTGGCAACTTGTTATAATTTACCCAACATTTACTTGGCTCTGGCAAAGGAACAGATTTAACACAATCCATTTTTGCTATTACAATAGCTCCTCCAGTTCCATACCTTTTAGGTTTGAGGCAGAGCCAGGATGTTGTTAAAGAGAGAGGCTTTCAGAAATGGTAGAATTTATTGTTCTGTGTACTGGAGGGGAAAAAGTGCTGGCTTAGGAAACAAACCTTCCTGTTTTTCTCCCAGTTTGCTTTGGACATAAGTTTTAACTATGATTTAACCATGAATAGATTACAAATGTAAAAACTTGTTCTAATGCCTGACTTGTCAAAAATTTTTAAAGCTTTTTAAATGTTAAATCTCAGCAACTCCAATTTACTTGCACCCTGTTATGTCACTTAGTCCTTTTGGTTTCTCTCTGTTCCGAATGTTTGGGCACTTGATAACCTTTAGTTTGCTCTGAGAATGTCCTAAGCTCATGCTTTAGGAAAATTAGCATGCATCCTAACAGGACATATCAGGCCTTTAAGTCTGCATATAACTACCATCACAATCATGAATAGAGAGGCATTAACCACTAAAAAGAATATCTTATTTCTAAAGTCACATACATTTTCTTATTCTTCAATATTTTTTCTCTCTATAAAGTATGGACTTATAGAGGATTAGATATTATTAAGTTATATAGCTTTCAATATAGCAGAACTTCCTATTTTTTGTCCCATGCTTTTCCACAACATCTATATTTTCTGTTTGTGAATTATGAATCTGAATATTTGTCAAACTTACCTCCTTGTTCAACATTTTATACATCATACATTCCTTTTGACATTATATTCTCTAAGCACATATAAGGCCACTACCCAAGACTTCTTACTTTCTCCCATGTAAGTGAGTTCCTACATGGTGTAGTGGCAAAGGATTCACCTGCCAATGAAGAAAATGCAAGAGATGCAGGTTTAATTTCTGATCAGAAAGATCACTGGAATAAAAAATGGCAACTCACTCCAGTATTCTTGCCTGGAAAATTCCAAAGATAGGAACCTAGCAGGCAACAGTCCATGGAGTCATAAAGAGTTAGACACACCTGAGCAACTGAGTATGCACACATGTAAGTGGCAACTTGTTATAATTTACCCAACATTTACTTGGCTCTGGCAAAGGAACAGATTTAACACAATCCATTTTTGCTATTACAATAGCTCCTCCAGTTCCATACCTTTTAGGTTTGAGGCAGAGCCAGGATGTTGTTAAAGAGAGAGGCTTTCAGAAATGGTAGAATTTATTGTTCTGTGTACTGGAGGGGAAAAAGTGCTGGCTTAGGAAACAAACCTTCCTGTTTTTCTCCCAGTTTGCTTTGGACATAAGTTTTAACTATGATTTAACCATGAATAGATTACAAATGTAAAAACTTGTTCTAATGCCTGACTTGTCAAAAATTTTTAAAGCTAATTTAATTTAATGCCAGTGATTAGCTAGGAACTGAAATTAATTTGTCAAATCTGGTTAATTCTATGGGACCTTGGGTAATGAGAAATATCCTGCCTCTCGTATTATGTGTCTTGCACAGCCAAACATAGAGTTTACATCTGTTTTTTGAGTGACATTAGATCAATGAATACCCAACTGTCAATAAGTGTTGAAGCTGAGTTGCATGCTCATTTGTCAAGAAGATTGAGAAGAAATTCTTACACTACATGGGAGGTTGGACTACAAGTGATTACAGGGTTCCTTCTAGCTTCAAGATTCTACAAAGCATACAGAACTAGAGATATTTCAACAAGATATTACTTTGTGGTGTTATATTGTTGAACACTGATTCAGAAAAGCATGTAGGTAAAGGGCACAGTGTTATCTTCCAAACAATAAGACATCAAGTTGACAAACACATTTACACTAAATCAATTGGCAAACACTCTTGGGTCTAAAATTATGAGAGCAACTTTTTACAATGTTTTTTAGCATTTTCAATATAACTGATTTCAATAAAATTTTAAATTGCTTTGATTCTTAAGTTTGCATTGATTTATTTGGCATGTGTCTATGAGTAAATAGAAACAAATTATTCCAGAAATAATGAAGTAGTTTATATTGCAGTAAATTCCCTTCAAATAGCAGTTTGAAAATCTGAGAAAAAAACAAAACTAACAAACAAAAACATTCACTTCTTTGAAGACACTGGAAAATGACCAAAATAAGATGTCTATAGATAATGGAAATGATTTAACCCATCTACAAATGGAACTTATTTCTTGGTTTATCTTCAGAGGGACTCCACATTTAATACTATACAAGGCAACTAGAATTACAATAAAAACTTGCTGCCTGATTTACTTGAGGAGTGGAAGAAGAGCTTAAATATTGTTAGTCACTGACGAATGACTGGAAAAATCCTAGAGAAGAAGGTCCACAGACTGGGAACTCTAATATTGGTATATCATGCATACTCAAAGTCCTTGCTGAGTCGTGAACAGTGTATATAGGTGAGACTTATTAAAGACTACCAGAAAGCATCAGCTGCAAGGATTAAATTGCTGAGTAGAGATTAAAGCTGCTATCTAGTGCAGCAGAGATTGGAACTTGAGATTTGTCAAGTAGTAGGCTTTCCATTGACTTTTGGAGTAAAGAGAGTGTTCAAAAATCATTTCAAAACAAAATAAATAAGAATAATATCAACTGCAAACACAATTTAAAAATAGACATTTGGGCTTCCCTGGTGGTTCACTGGGTGAGGACACCACCTTGCAGTGCAAGGGGCTCCATTTCGATCCCTGGTCTGGGAAGATTCCACATGCCGCGGAGTGGCTGGACCGATATGTCCAACTACCAAGCTGCAGCTCTGAAGTGCATGCGCCCAGAGCCGGTGCTTTGCGGCAAGAACAGCCACTGCGATGGGAGGCCCACGCAGGCCAAAGAACAAGATGGATGAAAATAAATAAATGAAAGACCAATAGAAGTGGCCAAAAAAAATAGACATTTGAGGGTAAAAATCAAGAAATTATTAGAAGGAAATTAAGCATGCAATAATATTGTGGGGCCCTGAAGGAAAGACGGCTTTTGCAAGCATAAGGAAACTTAAGCACATTTGCAGTTTGGTACTAAAAGGACGCCGACAGGAAGAGACAGGGCATGATCTAAGGTCCATTGTCAAAACTTCTGATTGATCCCCCTGGTTTCCGTGCTCTGGGCGATGCCGGCTCACCGTGAGTTCCTATTGCAATGTAAATGCGTGGTTGCTCGACCTTTAGCTTGATTGGTGCAACTATAGGAAGTCCCTTGCAAACCCCCCTTTTCGTTTGCCTATAAAAACTGTTAGTTTACTCTAATAAAGCGAAACTACTTCGATGGAACCCCTGTCGCGTCTGATTGTCCCCTGCCTTCAGTCAGGGGGCTGCGGGGAGGACAGTTCAAGATTCGCCTTTCTCGAGTAATCCCTGCTGCCTTCCCTTTCTGCGGAAGGTCCCCGCATAATATTCCATATTTTTTTATTCCTTTCTTCTTTATTTTCTTCCTCTTTTCTTTTTCTCACCCCGCCTTTATTTTCACTGACAGTGACTATCAAAACAGGGATTTGGAATGGCCAAAACTCTAATAGAAAGCACAGTGTCTTTCCGTAAAAGGAAATTAGAAAATCTAGAATTTCAAAAGAAGTTGGGAGGAATCAGAATGGAGAAAGAAGAGCAATACAAATCATGTTTTGTCCATGTGTGTGAATGACCCCTGAAGCAGATCAAAGTAATCAGAACTAAGATATGAGTCAAAGTGTAAGAATACAGAATTTACATTGTAAGTACACACTTGTTAGTTTTCTACAAAACCAAATGAATATAATAAACCAAATAGTTTCTACATCATTCCTACAATAAAGGACAGAAATAGTATGGACCTGCGGAGATTCCACATGCGGAGTGGCTGGACCGATATGTCCAACTGCCAGCTCTGAAGTGCATGCGCCCAGAGCCGGTGCTGCGGCAAGAACAGCCACCGCGATGGGAGGCCCACAGGAGCCAAAGAACAAAGATGGATGAAAATAAATAAATGAAAGACCAATAGAAGTGGCCAAAAAAAATAGACATTTGAGGGTAAAAATCAAGAAATTATTAGAAGGAAATTAAGCATGCAATAATATTGTGGGGCCCTGAAGGAAAGACGGCTTTTGCAAGCATAAGGAAACTTAAGCACATTTGCAGTTTGGTACTAAAAGGACGCCGACAGGAAGAGACAGGGCATGATCTAAGGTCCATTGTCAAAACTTCTGATTGATCCCCCTGGTTTCCGTGCTCTGGGCGATGCCGGCTCACCGTGAGTTCCTATTGCAATGTAAATGCGTGGTTGCTCGACCTTTAGCTTGATTGGTGCAACTATAGGAAGTCCCTTGCAAACCCCCCTTTTCGTTTGCCTATAAAAACTGTTAGTTTACTCTAATAAAGCGAAACTACTTCGATGGAACCCCTGTCGCGTCTGATTGTCCCCTGCCTTCAGTCAGGGGGCTGCGGGGCGGACAGTTCAAGATTCGCCTTTCTCGAGTAATCCCTGCTGCCTTCCCTTTCTGCGGAAGGTCCCCGCATAATATTCCATATTTTTTTATTCCTTTCTTCTTTATTTTCTTCCTCTTTTCTTTTTCTCACCCCGCCTTTATTTTCACTGACAGTGACTATCAAAACAGGGATTTGGAATGGCCAAAACTCTAATAGAAAGCACAGTGTCTTTCCGTAAAAGGAAATTAGAAAATCTAGAATTTCAAAAGAAGTTGGGAGGAATCAGAATGGAGAAAGAAGAGCAATACAAATCATGTTTTGTCCATGTGTGTGAATGACCCCTGAAGCAGATCAAAGTAATCAGAACTAAGATATGAGTCAATGACAGTGTAAGAATACAGAATTTACATTGTAAGTACACACTTGTTAGTTTTCTACAAAACCAAATGAATATAATAAACCAAATAGTTTCTACATCATTCCTACAATAAAGGACAGAAATAGTATGGACCTAACAGAAGCACAAGATATTAAGAAGAGGTGGAAAGAATACACAGAAGAACTACCCAAAAAAGATCTGAATGAGCCAGATGACAAAGATGGTGTGATCACTCACCTAGAGCCAGACATATTAAGAGTGTGAAGTCACACGGGCCCTAGGAAGCATTACTACAAACACAACAAGTGGAGATGATGGAATCCAGAAAAACTATTCCAAATCCTAAAAGATGATTCTGTTAAAATTCTACACTCAATATGCCTGCAAATTTGGAAAACTCAGTAGTAGCTTCAGGACTGGAAAAGGCAGGCTCTGGGAGATGACAAAGGACAGGAAAGCCTGGTGTGCTGTAGTCCATGGGTTTGCAAAGAGTCAAACATGACTGAGTGACTGAAATGAACTGACAGTTTCTAGAATATCCAAATATAATCCAAAATTACTGAATATATATAGAAGAAGGAAAATGTCTATGCATCTCAAAGAAAAGACATTCAGTCAACATATTCCATGAGAATAAACTGAAGATGGAATTGTCAGGCAGAGACATTAATGCAGATATTATAACTATAATTAATGAGACAAAGTACATACACATGATAAATGAAAAAAGAGTAATCTCAAAGATTAAATTATAACAGAAATCAAATAAACAGCATAAATTATAAACATAAGGTATATGAAAAAATGGATTTAATAGCACAATGGAAATTATCAAAAAAATAGTGTCAATGAGTTTGAAAATAGAATAAATAGAAAGTTTTAAACTGAAAAACTAAGTGAAGAAAAATGTGATTTCCTAGTAATCAATAGAACAATATAAATGGATTATGCATAGGAATAATCAAGTCTCAAAGAAGAGATAGAATGCAAAAACAGTTGAAGATATAATGTACAAAAACTTCCAAAATTATATACACATATAGCTTAGTATTAAATAAAAATTTTAAAAAGAAGAGAATCATAATTATCACCTCAGAATAAAAGTTATAAAATGAATAGAAATCCTTGAAATGACATAGAAAAAAAAATTACACATTAAATGTAAGAGGAAAAAGTGATCCTGAAAACCAAAGATTTCTCATAAGAAAATAAGAAACCCAGAAGTCAGCAACACTGCATCTTTTATGTGATGAAAGAACAAAATAAATAGATATAAATCCCAAACTAATGTCCAGCATCAGTGTTTCAGAAACAATGCAATATACAGTGGTTTTCAGATTAAAAAAAAATTAACTCATTGTTGACAGATACATACTCCAAGAAATGAGAGAAGCATTTTAGGGAGAAGGGAAAATGCACCGCAGGGAAACTTAGATGTTCTAAAAGTGGAGATGAGACCTATTCCAAATCCTAAAAGATGATTCTGTTAAAATTCTACACTCAATATGCCTGCAAATTTGGAAAACTCAGTAGTAGCTTCAGGACTGGAAAAGGCAGGCTCTGGGAGATGACAAAGGACAGGAAAGCCTGGTGTGCTGTAGTCCATGGGTTTGCAAAGAGTCAAACATGACTGAGTGACTGAAATGAACTGACAGTTTCTAGAATATCCAAATATAATCCAAAATTACTGAATATATATAGAAGAAGGAAAATGTCTATGCATCTCAAAGAAAAAGACATTCAGTCAACATATTCCATGAGAATAAACTGAAGATGGAATTGTCAGGCAGAGACATTAATGCAGATATTATAACTATAATTAATGAGACAAAGTACATACACATGATAAATGAAAAAAGAGTAATCTCAAAGATTAAATTATAACAGAAATCAAATAAACAGCATAAATTATAAACATAAGGTATATGAAAAAATGGATTTAATAGCACAATGGAAATTATCAAAAAAATAGTGTCAATGAGTTTGAAAATAGAATAAATAGAAAGTTTTAAACTGAAAAACTAAGTGAAGAAAAATGTGATTTCCTAGTAATCAATAGAACAATATAAATGGATTATGCATAGGAATAATCAAGTCTCAAAGAAGAGATAGAATGCAAAAACAGTTGAAGATATAATGTACAAAAACTTCCAAAATTATATACACATATAGCTTAGTATTAAATAAAAATTTTAAAAAGAAGAGAATCATAATTATCACCTCAGAATAAAAGTTATAAAATGAATAGAAATCCTTGAAATGACATAGAAAAAAAAATTACACATTAAATGTAAGAGGAAAAAGTGATCCTGAAAACCAAAGATTTCTCATAAGAAAATAAGAAACCCAGAAGTCAGCAACACTGCATCTTTTATGTGATGAAAGAACAAAATAAATAGATATAAATCCCAAACTAATGTCCAGCATCAGTGTTTCAGAAACAATGCAATATACAGTGGTTTTCAGATTAAAAAAAAATTAACTCATTGTTGACAGATACATACTCCAAGAAATGAGAGAAGCATTTTAGGGAGAAGGGAAAATGCACCGCAGGGAAACTTAGATGTTCAAGAGGTAATATTGGCTAGCCCTGAAGGAACAAAAAGCAAACAGAAAACTGACAAACAGAAAACAAATAATAAAATACTACATTTAAATACAATCATCAATAATTATATTAAATGGTAATATTGTAAGCATTTTAATTAAATCAGTGTTGAAATTATGACAATAAATTTTAAAAACCCACAGCAACACCTGTGGTTCAAGATAGGTGTAGACAATGATAAGTGTTTAGTAACAAATACCCCATGATTTCCAAAACTGAGAAATAATTGAACATATAAAAAAAATTCAAAAAATCAACAGTGTTAACAATCCCACACTCTCCTCCCTCATCTCTACATTATTATTGTGAGCAAAGACACAGGGAAGACAAAAAAAAAAAATTGAAGGAAACAGAGGAGATTGCTAGTGAGGGAGCTTAAGAGGGAGCTACAGAAACCAATACAAACATTAAATCCTTCTTTCTAAACATGTATTGACATAATCAGAGAATGGGGTACAAGAGCATTTTTTCAAAGGGTTCAAATAAAGTCTCATATAAATGGTCTACCTGTAATTAAAAAGGCATCACCATTTAAAAGATCTAAGTCCTTATCTAAAGGAAGAAAATCAACTGAAAGGGCAAGTTAAAGGCATACTTTCAGGGAAAGAAAAAAGGGCAAAATGGAGAAAAAAGCTTTATGACAATTTTTTAAAAAGAGAAGTGGAAAAATAATTTGCATTATGTGAAGAGTCTGGAAAAGGCTCCAAAATAGATTTGTAAATGTACAAAAAGTGAAATATAGAGAAAACTAAGAAATTAAAATTTAGACAAATCATTTGAAATTCATACCTAACTCTCCTTTAAAAAAAAAGTGAGAGAACACTTTGTCAACACTTAAAACTAAATTAAATATATTCAAACATGCATTGAACTGACCTTGATTCAGAAATTCAAAATTCTATTTAAGATCATATACTCCAAACTAGGAAAAAATAAATTACCTTATGCTCAAGGAGGAGAATAAAAAGTCAAATACAAATTTTAATTGGGGACATTGAAGAAAGGCAGGAAAGCCACCTAGGTAACTAACACAATATATGGAAAAAAAAAAAAAAAAAACTTAAAGTGTCAGAAAGAAAGGAGTAGTAGAAATGGGAAACTAGCACAGAATAAATAAATAAACCAAAACAATGGGACAGAATTAATAATTAAATCTATAACGCAAGACATTGTAGTCTGAATATAACATCTAAAAGTTCTTTCGGCATTTTGGAAAAGTAATCAGTAATATTCAATCCTGAGATCTATCATAATGAAGTATCAAATTTCAAAGGTAAAATAACATCTTCAAGGTTTTCAGGACAATAAGGTCAAATGACTTGTAAAAATTAAACCAGCAATCTCAAGACACACAAAGCAAAGCAACAATGGGGATGAATTTTTTACAAACTCAAACTGTGAACCAAAGATTTTCTATCCAGCTAAGTCCACCTTCAAATATAATCTTTAACTTTTGAATGTAATTTTTAGAAAATTGGTAATGGTGAGATTTTATACCCATCAACCTATCTTTAGACATCCACTTAAGGACATTTCATTCATCTCAGTGGCAGAGGTTGTTATATTTCTCTCATCTGCAGGAAATAACAAAAATAAATAGCTCTGTTTATTTTCTACATTACTTTCTATTTCATTGATATTTGACTATCAATCATTTGCCACTTAATCACCCTCTCTTTGCATTTGTTCAGTTTTCTTTTCTGGCATCTTAATATGAAATTTTAGTTCATTAATTTTCAACCTTTTATTTTATGTTTTTTTTAGGGGGTGTAGGGTGGAGTGGGGAGGGAGGGAGGCAGGCGGGTCACTTCTATTGGTATTTCATTTTGTCTATTTTCATCCATCTTTGTTCTTTGGCCCCTGTGGGCCTCCCATCGTGGTGGCCTCTGTTGTCGCAGACCACCAGCTCTGGGCGCATGCTCTCCAGAGCTCCGGCTCGGTAATTGGACACATCCAGTGTCCAGTTGCTCCGTGGCACGTGGGATCTTTCCAGGCCAGGGATTGAACTGGCACTCCTTGCACTGCAAGGCGGTGTCCTTACCCACTGGACCACCAGGGAAGCCCTATTTTATGTTTTAATATTACAAATATCTCTCAATACATATTTTTAAATCTCACAAGTATATATATAGAATTTTTACTACATGACTTTAGAATTATTATTTTAGGATTCTCATTATGTTTTTTCTTTGAACACATTTTATTTATGGGAACTTTTAAAATTATTCAATACATGATAATTTCAACTTATTATATTTTTAAGCCTCTATAGTGATTTTGGGGGGGATTCCCTTATACCTCAGCTGGTAAAGAATCTGCCTGAAATGCAGGAAAGCCTGGTTCTATCCCTGGGTCAGGAAGATCCCCTGGAGAAGAGATAGGCTACCCACTCCAGTATTCTTGGGTTTCCCTTGTGACTCAGATGGTAAAGAATCTGCATGCAATGTGGGAGATTTGGGTTTGATCTCTAGGCTGGGAAGAACCCCTGGAGAAGGGAAAGGTTACCCAATCCAGTGTTCTTGCTTGAAGAATTCCATGGCTTGACCATGGGTCTCAGAGTTAAACATGACTGAGCAACTTCACTTTTATAATGATTTTGCAATGGTTTGGGGATGTTATTTTTTCAAAACATATTTGGGGTACTTTTCATTCATCTCAGTCTTGCTCTCATCTGGAAATAACAAAAATAAATAGCTCTGTTTATTTTCTACATTACTTTCTATTTCATTGATATTTGACTATCAATCATTTGCCACTTAATCACCCTCTCTTTGCATTTGTTCAGTTTTCTTTTCTGGCATCTTAATATGAAATTTTAGTTCATTAATTTTCAACCTTTATTTTATGTTTTTTTTAGGGGGTGTAGGGTGGAGTGGGGAGGGAGGGAGGCAGGCGGGTCACTTCTATTGGTATTTCATTTTGTCTATTTTCATCCATCTTTGTTCTTTGGCCCCTGTGGGCCTCCCATCGTGGTGGCCTCTGTTGTCGCAGACCACCAGCTCTGGGCGCATGCTCTCCAGAGCTCCGGCTCGGTAATTGGACACATCCAGTGTCCAGTTGCTCCGTGGCACGTGGGATCTTTCCAGGCCAGGGATTGAACTGGCACTCCTTGCACTGCAAGGCGGTGTCCTTACCCACTGGACCACCAGGGAAGCCCTATTTTATGTTTTAATATTACAAATATCTCTCAATACATATTTTTAAATCTCACAAGTATATATATAGAATTTTTTACTACATGACTTTAGAATTATTATTTTTAATTCTCATTATGTTTTTTCTTTGAACACATTTTATTTATGGGAACTTTTAAAATTATTCAATACATGATAATTTCAACTTATTATATTTTTAAGCCTCTATAGTGATTTTGGGGGGGATTCCCTTATACCTCAGCTGGTAAAGAATCTGCCTGAAATGCAGGAAAGCCTGGTTCTATCCCTGGGTCAGGAAGATCCCCTGGAGAAGAGATAGGCTACCCACTCCAGTATTCTTGGGTTTCCCTTGTGACTCAGATGGTAAAGAATCTGCATGCAATGTGGGAGATTTGGGTTTGATCTCTAGGCTGGGAAGAACCCCTGGAGAAGGGAAAGGTTACCCAATCCAGTGTTCTTGCTTGAAGAATTCCATGGCTTGACCATGGGTCTCAGAGTTAAACATGACTGAGCAACTTCACTTTTATAATGATTTTGCAATGGTTTGGGGATGTTATTTTTTCAAAACATATTTGGGGTACTTAATTAAATAGTCATAAATGTGAGATGCTATTTGAGAGGTGATTAGAGTTAAAATAATGGATTTATGTATTGATTCTGTCATTTAACATGTATATTTAACAAAGTATATTAAAAATCTATATACTTTTTAATCACCTCCCCTCAGGCTCTTTATCTATAAACTGGATATAGTGTTGTACCTATGTGTTGTGAAAATTAAATGACTTAATATATTTAAAGTTTTCTGAACATTCTCTAGAATATTTTAAAGGATATATAAAATACAATATGGCAACTAATGTAAAATCACTTCTACTAATATTTAATGTTTATTTCCTTTAAAATGTAAAATGTCATACATACCTAGGATGTCTAGTCTGATAATTGTATTTTTAAATTAATCTTGATCATCACTCATTGTTCTGTTTGATATCTCCATGTTTGAGACATACATATTAAACTCACTCAGTCTCAAGATGGATTGATATAATTCATCAATGAGCAGATAAGTCTCACTTTCTATAAGCTTATAAACATAAAATTAGAAAAGGTAATAAAATTATCTTGCAAGGTCAATATAATATGAATCATTAAGTAAACATATCTAGCATAGGAATACATGGCCCAGTGTCACTTGAAACAATCTTTTTAAAAAATTCTTGACCTACCTTATTGGTTTTTATTTATTTTCACCCAATTTTTATTCTTTGGCCTGTGTGGGCCTCCCACTGCAGTGGCCTCTTTTGTTGCAGAGCATCAGCTCTGGGCCTACGCACTCCAGAGCTCTGGCTCATAATTGGCCATATCAGTCCAGCTGCTCGATGGCATGTGAGATCTTCCTGGACCAGGGATGGAACCGGTGCCCCTTGCACTGCAAGGCGGGTTCTTTACCCACTGGACCACCAGGTAAGCCCCATAAATGTTAATAATAGCAAAAGAATTTCAATCTGTGGTTTCTAGTCCCAGTGATACTTGTCTCCTAGGATTTATGCCCTTGAATAGCCCCCTCAATCATTCAGTTGATGATGCCCTACTTGTGATCAATAGAATTACAATAGAAGTGACAGGGTTTAACTTCTAAGACTCTGTCCAAAAAGTACTGTATTTTCCAAGATAGTCTTTTCGATTGTTCACTTTGGTGGAAGCCATCCTCCACATACTGAGGAAGTTCAAGAAGTCCCATGAAAAGGTCCACATATGGAAGAAAAATTTGTTGGCATCAATTGCCCAGCATGTGAATAAGCCCTCATGAAAGTGGATCCTCCAGCAATTATCAAGACTTTGCATCTCTAACCATCTTGTGGGAAATTCTGAGTTGCAAATATCATGGTAAATAACAAATAATTATTGTTCGTATTATTTTTTATGTAGCAGTATATGAGATATGATTTTAAATGAATATGTCATGTGCAAGCTGAGTCACAGAATAAAAGGCAAATACTGCTCAACCTAGAAAATGTATTTACAAAATAATCTAAAGTAAGTGAGAAAAACAATGTCATCATTTGAAGAGATTCATATCAGAAAAACAGTATTATTTTTATGTCTAGTCTGATAATTGTATTTAAATTAATCTTGATCATCACTCATTGTTCTGTTTGATATCTCCATGTTTGAGACATACATATTAAACTCACTCAGTCTCAAGATGGATTGATATAATTCATCAATGAGCAGATAAGTCTCACTTTCTATAAGCTTATAAACATAAAATTAGAAAAGGTAATAAAATTATCTTGCAAGGTCAATATAATATGAATCATTAAGTAAACATATCTAGCATAGGAATACATGGCCCAGTGTCACTTGAAACAATCTTTTTAAAAAATTTTTGACCTATCTTATTGGTTTTTTATTTATTTTCACCCAATTTTTATTCTTTGGCCTGTGTGGGCCTCCCACTGCAGTGGCCTCTTTTGTTGCAGAGCATCAGCTCTGGGCCTACGCACTCCAGAGCTCTGGCTCATAATTGGCCATATCAGTCCAGCTGCTCGATGGCATGTGAGATCTTCCTGGACCAGGGATGGAACCGGTGCCCCTTGCACTGCAAGGCGGGTTCTTTACCCACTGGACCACCAGGTAAGCCCCATAAATGTTAATAATAGCAAAAGAATTTCAATCTGTGGTTTCTAGTCCCAGTGATACTTGTCTCCTAGGATTTATGCCCTTGAATAGCCCCCTCAATCATTCAGTTGATGATGCCCTACTTGTGATCAATAGAATTACAATAGAAGTGACAGGGTTTAACTTCTAAGACTCTGTCCAAAAAGTACTGTATTTTCCAAGATAGTCTTTTCGATTGTTCACTTTGGTGGAAGCCATCCTCCACATACTGAGGAAGTTCAAGAAGTCCCATGAAAAGGTCCACATATGGAAGAAAAATTTGTTGGCATCAATTGCCCAGCATGTGAATAAGCCCTCATGAAAGTGGATCCTCCAGCAATTATCAAGACTTTGCATCTCTAACCATCTTGTGGGAAATTCTGAGTTGCAAATATCATGGTAAATAACAAATAATTATTGTTCGTATTATTTTTTATGTAGCAGTATATGAGATATGATTTTAAATGAATATGTCATGTGCAAGCTGAGTCACAGAATAAAAGGCAAATACTGCTCAACCTAGAAAAATGTATTTACAAAATAATCTAAAGTAAGTGAGAAAAACAATGTCATCATTTGAAGAGATTCATATCAGAAAAAGCATTTGATAAAATTAAAATTATTTCTAGTAAAAATCTCCTAGCACATTTGAAACAATAGTAAACTTCTATGACTTAGTTAACAAGAAACTGGTATCATGCTCTGAAGTGAAACATTTGTGACATTTTTATTAAAGATCAATCAAGTTTGGTTGATATACTCCTTAGTACTATGCCACACTTTATGGGTGTGGTGGTTGCCTAGGGCCTGGAATGGATTGGGAGATGACTACAAGGGGGCACAAGGGATCTTTTGAGGTGATAGAAATAAAGTTGAATTATGGTAGAATTAAAATCAATTATGGTAATGGCTACGCAATTCTCTAAAAGCATTAAGTATTAAAATTAAATCAGATGAATTCAATGTTATATAGACCATGCCTCAGTAAAACTGTCAAAAAAACAAAGGGCAGGGCTTCCCCTGGTGGTCCAGTGGGTAAGGACACCGCCTTGCAGTGCAAGGGGCCCCGGTTCGATCCCTGGCCTGGGAAGATCCCACGTGTCGTGGAGCGGCTGGACTGATGTGTCCAATTACCGAGCTGGAGCTCTGGAGTGCATGCGCCCAGAGCAGGAGCTCTGCGACAACAGAGGCCACCGCGATGGGAGGCCCACAGGAGCCAAAGAACAAAGATGGATGAAAAATAGAGAAATGAAAGACCAATAGAAGTGGCCCACCCGTCCCCCTCCCTCCCCACCTCACTCACCAAAAAGATAAATAAATAAAATAAATGTCTAAAAATAACAACAACAACAACAACAAAGGGCAAAACCATTAATATAATGTGCTGGAGTCCTGACCAATGTTTAAAGCAAACAAAAAGTGACTTAAAATGGATAAACTTAGTAAAAGTAAATATAAACCTGTCATTATTTCAAACAGATATTATCATCTAAATAGACTATCCAAGAGAACAATGAATTCAGCAAGGTCTTTGGCCAAGATCACCACATAAAACAAACTATCTTCCCCACATACCATCAATAACTAGACAGGCAAAGTAATGGAAAAAGCTTTTAGACACGAAGACTTCAAAGTAAATGATAAGATCTAATATGAAATGAAGGAGACCAATAAGAATAAAAAATATAAAACTTTACTGAAGAGCATTTTAAAAAGGACTAAGTAAATGAAGAGACCTTACTAAAAGTCTGTATGGAAGAAACACCATAGAAAATAAGAAATTTCTTTTAAAATTGTTATATTACTGCAAATAATCTGAATAAAAATTTTTAAATTATAACAAAATTTTATAAGTCAATTTGAAAAGTCATATGGGAGAAAAAATATACAGGTATTACCAAGAGGACAAAAATATACTGATAAAGGACTTCTTGTAGAAAATGTCAGCCATAATAAAAAGCTATAGAAATTAAAAGACACTATATTTTTTAAACATCTTACCTTCATTAATTTAATAAATCTATTTTTGTTTCATCTTAGAAAAATACAGACCTATGCAATTATATACGTATTAGGAATATCACTGTTTACAAGAAAAGTAATCAAGAATAGCATTGTCAAAATTCCAAATAGAGTTTAAATGGAATACTGTGTAGCAGATAAAATGCTAGTATTCCAAAATTATTTTTCTTCCAGTTTTATTATGATATAGCTGACATGCAGCATTGTATAAATTTTAAGGTTTCAGCCTAATTATTTGATTTCTAAACATCAGGAAATGATTACTCCCATAGGTTTAGTGAACATTCATCATTTTATATAGATACAAAATAAAAGTAAAACAATTTTCTTTGTGATGAGAATTTTTAGGATTGGCTCTTGAAACAGCTTTCATAGATGACATAGTGGTGTTAATTATATTAATTACATTGTACATTACTTCTCTAGTACTTATTTAACTTATAACTGGAAATTTCTACCTTTTGATTGTGGTGTGTCTGTCATTCAGTCATATCCAACTCTTTGTGACTCCAGGGACTGTAGCCCATCAGGCTCCTCTGTTCATGGAATTTACCAGCAAGAATATTGGAATGGGTTGCCATTTCATTCTCTAGGGGATCTTCCGAATCCAGAGATTGAACACAGGTCTACTGCATTGCATGCAAGATTTCTGTCTGACAGGCAAAGTAATGGAAAAGCTTTTAGACACGAAGACTTCAAAGTAAATGATAAGATCTAATATGAAATGAAGGAGACCAATAAGAATAAAAAATATAAAACTTTACTGAAGAGCATTTTAAAAAGGACTAAGTAAATGAAGAGACCTTACTAAAAGTCTGTATGGAAGAAACACCATAGAAAATAAGAAATTTCTTTTAAAATTGTTATATTACTGCAAATAATCTGAATAAAAATTTTTAAATTATAACAAAATTTTATAAGTCAATTTGAAAAGTCATATGGGAGAAAAAATATACAGGTATTACCAAGAGGACAAAAATATACTGATAAAGGACTTCTTGTAGAAAATGTCAGCCATAATAAAAAGCTATAGAAATTAAAAGACACTATATTTTTTAAACATCTTACCTTCATTAATTTAATAAATCTATTTTTGTTTCATCTTAGAAAAATACAGACCTATGCAATTATATACGTATTAGGAATATCACTGTTTACAAGAAAAGTAATCAAGAATAGCATTGTCAAAATTCCAAATAGAGTTTAAATGGAATACTGTGTAGCAGATAAAATGCTAGTATTCCAAAATTATTTTTCTTCCAGTTTTATTATGATATAGCTGACATGCAGCATTGTATAAATTTTAAGGTTTCAGCCTAATTATTTGATTTCTAAACATCAGGAAATGATTACTCCCATAGGTTTAGTGAACATTCATCATTTTATATAGATACAAAATAAAAGTAAAACAATTTTCTTTGTGATGAGAATTTTTAGGATTGGCTCTTGAAACAGCTTTCATAGATGACATAGTGGTGTTAATTATATTAATTACATTGTACATTACTTCTCTAGTACTTATTTAACTTATAACTGGAAATTTCTACCTTTTGATTGTGGTGTGTCTGTCATTCAGTCATATCCAACTCTTTGTGACTCCAGGGACTGTAGCCCATCAGGCTCCTCTGTTCATGGAATTTACCAGCAAGAATATTGGAATGGGTTGCCATTTCATTCTCTAGGGGATCTTCCGAATCCAGAGATTGAACACAGGTCTACTGCATTGCATGCAAGATTCTTTACTGTCTGAGCCATTAAGGAAGCCCACTATACATTTGGATTACCTTAATCCAATTCCCCATCCTTCTACTCCCTTCCCATGATAACCACAAAATGGCTATTTTTGGAGTATAACTGACCTACAATGTTACCTTAATTTCTGGTGTACAATACAGCAATTTGATATTTCTATACACTTCAAACGATCACCAATGATAAATCCAATTATCATCTGTCACCATAGAGAAATATCTCATTATAATTGACTAAATATATTTGTATTTAAGTGGAATAATTGGGACAATTTTTAAAATCATATGGTTAGAGTTAAGAGCACAGACCCTAAAATTAAACTACATAGACTTAAATTCTGTTTCCACCACCCACTAAACTGTTTAACTTTTGGCTGGTAAATTCAAACTGAAGCTGGTGCCTCAGTTTCCTCATTTATAACATGGAAAAATTATATGATTACCTCAGAGAGTTTTTGTGATGTTTAAAGAATTAATATGCTTCATGTCACATGTAATCTAGGAAATGCAGGCTAAAACAACAATGAGATATCACTATATACTTATTAGAGTGGGTAGTCTAGGACATGGACAAAACCAAATGCTAATGAAGATGTTGAACAGTAACTGTCATTCATGGCTGGTGAGGATTCCAAATGGTACAGAAATATTAGAAGACATACTGATAACTTCTTATAAAACTGTATAAATTTTAAGGTTTCAGCCTAATTATTTGATTTCTAAACATCAGGAAATGATTACTCCCATAGGTTTAGTGAACATTCATCATTTTATATAGATACAAAATAAAAGTAAAACAATTTTCTTTGTGATGAGAATTTTTAGGATTGGCTCTTGAAACAGCTTTCATAGATGACATAGTGGTGTTAATTATATTAATTACATTGTACATTACTTCTCTAGTACTTATTTAACTTATAACTGGAAATTTCTACCTTTTGATTGTGGTGTGTCTGTCATTCAGTCATATCCAACTCTTTGTGACTCCAGGGACTGTAGCCCATCAGGCTCCTCTGTTCATGGAATTTACCAGCAAGAATATTGGAATGGGTTGCCATTTCATTCTCTAGGGGATCTTCCGAATCCAGAGATTGAACACAGGTCTACTGCATTGCATGCAAGATTCTTTACTGTCTGAGCCATTAAGGAAGCCCACTATACATTTGGATTACCTTAATCCAATTCCCCATCCTTCTACTCCCTTCCCATGATAACCACAAAATGGCTATTTTTGGAGTATAACTGACCTACAATGTTACCTTAATTTCTGGTGTACAATACAGCAATTTGATATTTCTATACACTTCAAACGATCACCAATGATAAATCCAATTATCATCTGTCACCATAGAGAAATATCTCATTATAATTGACTAAATATATTTGTATTTAAGTGGAATAATTGGGACAATTTTTAAAATCATATGGTTAGAGTTAAGAGCACAGACCCTAAAATTAAACTACATAGACTTAAATTCTGTTTCCACCACCCACTAAACTGTTTAACTTTTGGCTGGTAAATTCAAACTGAAGCTGGTGCCTCAGTTTCCTCATTTATAACATGGAAAAAATTATATGATTACCTCAGAGAGTTTTTGTGATGTTTAAAGAATTAATATGCTTCATGTCACATGTAATCTAGGAAATGCAGGCTAAAACAACAATGAGATATCACTATATACTTATTAGAGTGGGTAGTCTAGGACATGGACAAAACCAAATGCTAATGAAGATGTTGAACAGTAACTGTCATTCATGGCTGGTGAGGATTCCAAATGGTACAGAAATATTAGAAGACATACTGATAACTTCTTATAAAACTGTATAAAATTTTGCCATATGATCCAACAACCATGCTTCTTGGAATTTAGCCAAAGTGGAATGCTTATGACCCTGAAAAAACCTGTACACAAATCTTTATACTCACTTTATTCATAATTTGTAAAACTTGGTAGTGATCAAGATGTTTTTCAGTAGGAGAATGGATACATAAGCTGTGGTATATTCAGACAATGGAATATTTTTCAGGGCCTAAAAGAAAGGAGTGATTAAGTCATTAATAGACATGGAAGAAAACTAAATGCATAGTACCAAGTAAAAGACGCCAATATGAAATACTGTATGAATCCAACTATATGGGAAAGGAAAAATGACAGAAACAGAAAAGGAATGGTGGTTTCTGAGGCTTTGGGGACAGGAAAAAGTATAAATACACACAGCAAAGAGTATTTATAGGGCAATGAATATACTTTGTATGACAATATAATGATGGATATACATCATTATATATATATGTCTAAATACATAGAATGTACATGAGTGACCTGTAATATAGACTATGGGTTCTGAATGATTTTGGTGCGTTAATATAGCTTTATCCTTGTTTTAAAAGCAGTCATTCTGGTGAAGGATGCTGATAATGGGGAAGACTATGCATCTGTTAGAAAAAACAGAGAAACCAGAGATCAAATTGCCAACATCCATTGGATCAGAGAAAGAACAAGGGGATTCCAGAAAAACACTTAATTCTGCTTCATTGACTATGCTAAAGTCTTTGTCTGGGTGGATCACAACAAACTCTGTAAAATTCTGAAAGAGACGGAAATACAATACCACATTATCTGCCTCTTGTGAAACCTGTATCCAGGACAATAAGCAACAGTTAGGACCAGACATGGAACAATGGACTAGGACCATATTGGGAAAGGAGTACGTCAAGGCTGTATACTGTCAATCTGCTTATTTAATTTATATGAAGTGCACATTATGTGAAATGCAGGCCTGGATGAAGCACAAGATGAATCAAGATTGCCCAGAGAAATATCAATAGTCTCAGGTATGCAAATGATACTTGACATGCAAATGACATGTTTTGTGGCAGAAAGCAAAGAGGAACTAAATAAGATCTCTTGATGAAGGCAACAGAGGAGAGGGAAAAAACTGGCTTGCAACTCAACATTCAAAAAATGGAAATCATGGCATCCAGTCCCATCACTTCATGGCAAATAGACAGGCAAACAATGGAAACAGTGATAGACTTTTTCTTGGGCTCCAGAATCACTACAGGTGGTGACTTCAGCCATGAAACTAAAAGGTGCTTGCTCCTTGAAATAAAAGCTAAGAAAAACCTTGACGATGTATTCAAAAACAGAGACATCATTTTGCCAACAAAAGTTTCTATAGTCAAAACTATGGTTTTCCCAGTTGTCATGTATGGATGTGAGAGCTGGACCATAAAAGAAGGCTCAGTGCTGAAGAACTGATGCCTTTGAACTGTAGTGTTGTCGAAGACTCTTGAGAGTCCCTTGCACTGCAAGGAGATCAAACCAGTCAATCCTAAAGAAAATGTACCCTGAACATTCATTGAAAGAACTGATGCTGAAGCTGAAGCTCCAATATTTTGGCCACCTGATGTGAAGAGATGATTCTTTGGAAAAGACCCTGATGCTGAAAAATACTGAGGGCAGAAGGAGAAGGATGAAAGAGGACAAGATGATTGGATGGCATCACTGACTCAATGGACATGAGCCTGGAAGAGTTCTAGGAAATGGTGAAGGACAGGGAAGTATGACATGTTGTAGTCCATGGGCTCTCAAAGAGTTGGACATGACTGAGCAACTGAACTGTACTGATGCTTGTGTTGTAGTATTAAGTATACAAATAATCTCTACACCTCTCAGTTTTGTTGTAAATTTAGAACTGTTCTAAACAATAAAGACTTCAAAACAAAACAAAAAAGATTAATACATGTAAAGTTCTTTAAACAGTGACTTTAACATATTTGATATAAATTTCAGAAGAATTATTATTGCTCATTCTTAAATGAAAAAGCATCGAATAGTTGGGTATAGTATATCATTTAGTTAGAATGATAGTTTTTCCATATTTCTATGTATAAAAATGTGCATATCAATTATATGAGTACATTTTATAATATCTCCAAAGGCTATATATGAATTGGTAAATATAATTGGCAATAATGCAATTAGTGGAGAAGAAATAAAGACAACATTTCACTGTGCATAATTTGGAGGTATGTTTGCATTCATTTCTAAAAATTAAATTAGAAGATTGTTGTAAAAGAGCATGGTATCTGAGCATTTGTGTTCAAATAGATAATTTTAATCAATGGACAATCAAGATAGAGACACTATTTTTAAAAATTTACGTATATAGGGAAAATTAGTACATGATAAAAGTGACATTTCAAATTGGTGACCGTTTTCCAGTAAAAAGAAGTCAACCTCATGATTGGTAAGTGATTCCTTTAGTCATGAACCAAATACAAAAGCCTAGAGCATATTTTCTTATAGAAGTCTTTCTTTCAGTTTAGCAGAGAGACAGAGATACCACTCTTACTTACTAATAAAATGTCTAATTTCTGATGAGTGCATACATATGGTAAGTCACAGTTTAATTACAGCTTTAACATTTAAAGAAATATTTAAAGAAATTTCACTTTATTCTTAAAATGGATTTTCATTTCTTCATGTGACTTCTGCTTCCAGACATGAAAAAGTATCTCATATTCAACAAATCTTCCTAAATAAAAATAAATAAAAGCTGTACGAAATTATGAAAGAACATCTGACCAACGAAGGCAAGCCAACACTTGAGGGACTAAGGTCTCACAGTAAAGGAAATACTAAGAAGTGCATTCCCGAATTTACCTGTACAGAGCAAGGAATCAAGTACCCTGTGAAAGTGGACATTTGAGAAGCTAAACAAGTAACCAAAGCATTTGGCAGTTTTGTAATGTTAAGATGACAAAAATTAGATTTCAGAACCCACCAAAAAACTAAGTAAATAGCCAGTAACTATCCTAAGCTTTTAGTCATGATCCTTAAAATATAACACCCTAAGAATCAGAGCAAATCAGAAACAGGCCAGCCTCACAAACATTAAAATACAACAACAAATCACCTTAATGTCTGATTGAATCAGTGTGATACATGCCTTAAAACAAACTGACCACAAGAAGAAAAGTAAATGATTTATGTAGACGTAGAAAATATTTTTCACAGCCTCAACAATCTGTATAAATAAAGGTCAGTAGCAAACAAAAATTGGCAGTTCTGACAAAAGAGAGTATTAATTAATAAAATTTAAGATATTAAAAATAGAAAACATAATCACACACAAATGATCAAAAATTGGAGTTTTGTGTCACAAAATAACTATGATAGTACTAATAAAAATAAATGTTAGATGAAGAATTTAATAGAAAATCTATACACTTAAAAAATTATGTTTGAAATATTACTGGGAATTAAGAACATAATAAACATAGCATGTTATTAGAAAGAGCACGAGAAAGGATCATTGAACTGAAAAACAGTGTCATTTCTAGAGTAAACCATGAAGAAAGGACAAGGGTTAAAGATGCAAAATAGAATGCGGGAAGCTTATAAGTCATATAACTTGTATCTGATTGCAATGCAATAAAAGAGATGAAGAAGAAGAAAAAAGTAATGCTTGAAGCTATCAAACAAATGACATAAACACATATATATGAATAACTGAATTACTCTGTTGTACACCTGAAACTAAGACAACATTGTTAACCAACTATACTCCAATATAAAAAATAAATGTTCAAGTATGTCTATGAATTCCCAGGTAGATAAAAGAAAACTATACCTTGGAACATAATACTAAAACTGCCAAACAATGGTTAAAATAAAAATTAAATAATAATAAATCCTAAAGTCATGCAGAGAAAACCACTAGGTTTTCAGAAAGATTTTTAATATGTGAAATGTACTGAGATAATTAACTAGATACTTCATTTGAGTTTGAAGAAATCGGTTATACTATACTGAATCAAATTCAACTTGTTTTTTTTTTTTCATATTATACTTGTATGTTTTTCTTTCTTTCAAATTATTATCCTTATATAAGTTGTCATAATTTTCTGGCTTAATGTGAACTCATTTCCCAAATGCATCATCCGGGTTTCTGAAATAACCCTTTCAATACAGATTTTTTTCATGTTTGTGTTAATTTGTCCTCTTAAGCTGAATAAGGGCTTCCCAGGTGGCACTACTTTTAAAGAACCCCCCTGCAAATGCAGGAGACACAAGAGATCTTGGTTCTATCCCTGGATTTGGAAGGTCCCCTGGAGGAGAACACAGCACCCAACTCCAGTATTCTTGTCTGGAGCATCCCATGGACAGAGTTTGGCAGGCTACAGTCCATAGGGTTGCAGAGTCAAACACGGCTGAGGTGACTTGGTATGCACACACACAAGCTAAATAAGCTAGATCTTCTGAGTATGTTTCTTAGGGTTGCCATAACAAATGGCCCCAAACTCAGTGGCTTCATACAACATAAATTTATTATCACAATTCTGGAGACTAGAAGTCCTATATCAACTGCATATCAGCAAAACCTGTACCCCAATGTTCATTGCAGCTCTCTATACAATAGCTAGACCATGGAAGAAACCTAGATGTCCATCGATGAATGAATGGATAAAAAAACTCTAGTACATACATACAACGGAGTACTTCTCAGCTGTAAAAAAGAAATGCAGAAGAATTAGCCGTAATGAGGTGAATGGATCTAGAACCTATTATAAAAAGTGAAGTAAGTCAAAAATAGAAAGACAAGTACAGTATACTAACACATATATATGGTATCTAGTAAGAGGGTAATGGTAACACATGCACTGAAGTGATGGAAAAAAATAGAGAACAGATATATGGACATTGTGGGAAATGAACAGTGGGTGGGAGGCATAGAGGGAGTAACATGGAAACCTATACTATCACATGTGAAAAAGAGAGCTATTGTCATTGCCCTGTGGGAACAGAAGATCCTGCAGGGGCAGGGTGTGACGGCCTAGAGGGGTGGGATGGGGGGAACTGGTAGGGGAGAGGCTGCCAGGAAAATGCATATGACTGATCTGGGAACATACATGTCTGTGAATAACAAAACTTCATAAAAAATTTTTAAAAATAAAATAAAATTTAAAAATAAATAAATAAATAAATAAACCTAGCTCTGCCTAAAGTCTCTAAAGGCTTTAGGGTAGAATCGTTTTTGTTTTTGTTTCTCTTTTAATTTTTTTCTTTCTTTGTTTTTTTGCCTGTTGTAGCTTCTGGTAACCCCAAGCACTGCCTGTTTAGTGGCAGTATAACTCCAGTTCTGCAGTTGCCTTTGCATTGCCTCTACATTGTATGTATATGTCTTTTTGTTCTCTCTTATTTTTAAGGACATCGGTCATTGAATTTACAGTCCAAACTAATCCAGTATGACTGCATTTAAATTTAACTAATCACATCATCACCCTATTTCCAAACAATGATGCATTCTCAAGTTCTTAATTTGGGTGACTTGGTATGCACACACACAAGCTAAATAAGCTAGATCTTCTGAGTATGTTTCTTAGGGTTGCCATAACAAATGGCCCCAAACTCAGTGGCTTCATACAACATAAATTTATTATCACAATTCTGGAGACTAGAAGTCCTATATCAACTGCATATCAGCAAAACCTGTACCCCAATGTTCATTGCAGCTCTCTATACAATAGCTAGACCATGGAAGAAACCTAGATGTCCATCGATGAATGAATGGATAAAAAAACTCTAGTACATACATACAACGGAGTACTTCTCAGCTGTAAAAAAGAAATGCAGAAGAATTAGCCGTAATGAGGTGAATGGATCTAGAACCTATTATAAAAAGTGAAGTAAGTCAAAAATAGAAAGACAAGTACAGTATACTAACACATATATATGGTATCTAGTAAGAGGGTAATGGTAACACATGCACTGAAGTGATGGAAAAAAATAGAGAACAGATATATGGACATTGTGGGAAATGAACAGTGGGTGGGAGGCATAGAGGGAGTAACATGGAAACCTATACTATCACATGTGAAAAAGAGAGCTATTGTCATTGCCCTGTGGGAACAGAAGATCCTGCAGGGGCAGGGTGTGACGGCCTAGAGGGGTGGGATGGGGGGAACTGGTAGGGGAGAGGCTGCCAGGAAAATGCATATGACTGATCTGGGAACATACATGTCTGTGAATAACAAAACTTCATAAAAAAATTTTAAAAATAAAATAAAATTTAAAAATAAATAAATAAATAAATAAACCTAGCTCTGCCTAAAGTCTCTAAAGGCTTTAGGGTAGAATCGTTTTTGTTTTTGTTTCTCTTTTAATTTTTTTCTTTCTTTGTTTTTTTGCCTGTTGTAGCTTCTGGTAACCCCAAGCACTGCCTGTTTAGTGGCAGTATAACTCCAGTTCTGCAGTTGCCTTTGCATTGCCTCTACATTGTATGTATATGTCTTTTTGTTCTCTCTTATTTTTAAGGACATCGGTCATTGAATTTACAGTCCAAACTAATCCAGTATGACTGCATTTAAATTTAACTAATCACATCATCACCCTATTTCCAAACAATGATGCATTCTCAAGTTCTTAATGGACATGATTTTTGGAGGACACTATTCAATCCATTATAAATCATGACTAAATTAATTTTTGGTTAAGTGTAATCTCTTTTAACCCATTTCCAACACTGGAAATGAATGTCTCATGCTTGAAAGCTAGATAGCTTGGCGTAACTCAAAGACACCCAATCTGTTGTAAATTAATTTCATTTTTAAATTGTCTGATGTGATGATATATTACAAATGCATAGAAAGTCAGAATTATTTTCTTGTCAGAAAAGCTGGCTCATATAAATCACTGAATTTCAGAAAACTTGCAGGTTACGTTTTTATCATACATGACCTAATTATGTTCCTTTTTCTCACAATCTGTACGTAGAATAAAATCCCAAGTGGGTGAAGTACACTCATAAGATGAAAGTGTAATGGAATTTCAGCAGTAATACAAATCATAAAATCATAGTTTCCTTTACGGAGTTGATGCAGCATTGCTAGGTTTATTTCATCAGGAACAGGACATATTGTTACCAAGTCCAAGATCACTCTGCTCACCACAGGACAGGCCAATGAATCTGAGAGATGAGGTTGTTGAGGCAAGGAAAACAACTTCATTTGGAAAGCAACTGATGGAGAAGACGACAGGCTAGCGCCTCAGAAATAACCATCTTATGGGGGTTAGGATGCCAGGTTCCTTTATAGATCAGAGATGGAGAACATATCTTGCAAACATCTCCTAGAATGGCAAGCCTCAGGCAGAGGACATGTTAACTTCATCATTCCTGCATTCTACAGGTGGATAGGGTTCTGAACAAAGACATTTCACTTTAATAGTCAGGTACAGGGGCAGCGTCCTAGAGGCAAGCCATTAAGTATGATTATCATAACAAAAGCAATAGCAGATAAGTCAAAGAAACAGTTTCATCATGGAGTCAGAATTGGTTTCTCCTGTAACAACATGAGGCCCCAGAATAATTTGGGGCCCCATAGGAGTCAGGAAGAAAACAAAGACTTAAGACAAATCGTGGAAAAGGACAAAATAAAATCCAGTATGACTGCATTTAAATTTAACTAATCACATCATCACCCTATTTCCAAACAATGATGCATTCTCAAGTTCTTAATGGACATGATTTTTGGAGGACACTATTCAATCCATTATAAATCATGACTAAATTAATTTTTGGTTAAGTGTAATCTCTTTTAACCCATTTCCAACACTGGAAATGAATGTCTCATGCTTGAAAGCTAGATAGCTTGGCGTAACTCAAAGACACCCAATCTGTTGTAAATTAATTTCATTTTTAAATTGTCTGATGTGATGATATATTACAAATGCATAGAAAGTCAGAATTATTTTCTTGTCAGAAAAGCTGGCTCATATAAATCACTGAATTTCAGAAAACTTGCAGGTTACGTTTTTATCATACATGACCTAATTATGTTCCTTTTTCTCACAATCTGTACGTAGAATAAAATCCCAAGTGGGTGAAGTACACTCATAAGATGAAAGTGTAATGGAATTTCAGCAGTAATACAAATCATAAAATCATAGTTTCCTTTACGGAGTTGATGCAGCATTGCTAGGTTTATTTCATCAGGAACAGGACATATTGTTACCAAGTCCAAGATCACTCTGCTCACCACAGGACAGGCCAATGAATCTGAGAGATGAGGTGTTGAGGCAAGGAAAACAACTTCATTTGGAAAGCAACTGATGGAGAAGACGACAGGCTAGCGCCTCAGAAATAACCATCTTATGGGGGTTAGGATGCCAGGTTCCTTTATAGATCAGAGATGGAGAACATATCTTGCAAACATCTCCTAGAATGGCAAGCCTCAGGCAGAGGACATGTTAACTTCATCATTCCTGCATTCTACAGGTGGATAGGGTTCTGAACAAAGACATTTCACTTTAATAGTCAGGTACAGGGGCAGCGTCCTAGAGGCAAGCCATTAAGTATGATTATCATAACAAAAGCAATAGCAGATAAGTCAAAGAAACAGTTTCATCATGGAGTCAGAATTGGTTTTCTCCCTGTAACAACATGAGGCCCCAGAATAATTTGGGGCCCCATAGGGAGTCAGGAAGAAAACAAAGACTTAAGACAAATCGTGGAAAAGGACAAAAGGGTAGTAAGGTACAGAAAGGTAAAATAGGCCACAGACTTGAGAAAGGGTTCAAATAAGATGTTTAATGCCTTAAAAAGACATTAATCTAAGCTCTTTAGAATAAATAAATGCTGATGAACACTACTTATCTTTCTGTTTGGGGTTAGTAATAAAAAACTTAGAGCGGAGTTACTGAATATTTCTTCTTTTCTGATTTGGATTCATCTAAAGAAGTCAGTAGCTACAATTGGTTGTGTTTAAGTATGGAGAAATTGTACTTTTTTATACCTTGTGCTTCTATAAAGCCTATTAATTATAATAGCAATGTAAGATAATGTTGAAATGCTTTTACATTCAAAAGTTGATAAGATCTGTACATCTCAGTATAGAAAATCAAAGTAAGCATTCAAAGCAATTTTCACTTAATTAACTTTGAATATTTCTAATTTCCCATTCACATCAAATGGATGCAAAGGAAGTGAATGCATAGCAAAGAGTTGATGAAGACTGCCATTGGGAGCTATGTTAATAATTTTATTAGGCTACTTATTATGGATGATTTAAATAACAAATATCTTCATGATTTTAAAAATCATATTTTTTACTATTAATAACAGTATTTTAGAGTATGTGGCAATCAACAGTATAAAAAGTTTTGTTTTACAAATTTATTTACTGCAGATCATCAGGACAAAAAAAGTCCTTGAAATACCAACGAAGATGTTATTGACAGATGTTTATCCAACACTCGTTTTGCCCATCCAATATAGATCAGAGATGGAGAACATATCTTGCAAACATCTCCTAGAATGGCAAGCCTCAGGCAGAGGACATGTTAACTTCATCATTCCTGCATTCTACAGGTGGATAGGGTTCTGAACAAAGACATTTCACTTTAATAGTCAGGTACAGGGGCAGCGTCCTAGAGGCAAGCCATTAAGTATGATTATCATAACAAAAGCAATAGCAGATAAGTCAAAGAAACAGTTTCATCATGGAGTCAGAATTGGTTTTCTCCCTGTAACAACATGAGGCCCCAGAATAATTTGGGGCCCCATAGGGAGTCAGGAAGAAAACAAAGACTTAAGACAAATCGTGGAAAAGGACAAAAGGGTAGTAAGGTACAGAAAGGTAAAATAGGCCACAGACTTGAGAAAGGGTTCAAATAAGATGTTTAATGCCTTAAAAAGACATTAATCTAAGCTCTTTAGAATAAATAAATGCTGATGAACACTACTTATCTTTCTGTTTGGGGTTAGTAATAAAAAACTTAGAGCGGAGTTACTGAATATTTCTTCTTTTCTGATTTGGATTCATCTAAAGAAGTCAGTAGCTACAATTGGTTGTGTTTAAGTATGGAGAAATTGTACTTTTTTATACCTTGTGCTTCTATAAAGCCTATTAATTATAATAGCAATGTAAGATAATGTTGAAATGCTTTTACATTCAAAAGTTGATAAGATCTGTACATCTCAGTATAGAAAATCAAAGTAAGCATTCAAAGCAATTTTCACTTAATTAACTTTGAATATTTCTAATTTCCCATTCACATCAAATGGATGCAAAGGAAGTGAATGCATAGCAAAGAGTTGATGAAGACTGCCATTGGGAGCTATGTTAATAATTTTATTAGGCTACTTATTATGGATGATTTAAATAACAAATATCTTCATGATTTTAAAAATCATATTTTTTACTATTAATAACAGTATTTTAGAGTATGTGGCAATCAACAGTATAAAAAGTTTTGTTTTACAAATTTATTTACTGCAGATCATCAGGACAAAAAAAGTCCTTGAAATACCAACGAAGATGTTATTGACAGATGTTTATCCAACACTCCCGTTTCCATTCATAGTTCCAAAAAACAACAATCCTGTTTTTGCAAATTTATTCACCAAATTTATTAATTTACCTGTTTCATTTTCTAATTTTTAACTCTAGCTATTTACACACAGATAGATTATAGATGTTTTATAGCTGAAGTAATCCCTGACCAAAGTAAGCTAATGGAATAATGCTAGATTATATTTTGATGAACAAGATGTTTTAAAGATCTTTTCTAAGAATTAAATTGTTAAAAGCACTTGTGAGTTTTACCAAGGATCTTAATACTACTATCATTATGTTTAGTCAACTATCTTTTGTGAGTATAAGACTAATTATTTAGAATTAGTTATTTTAAACTAACATAGTGAACTATTTAGTAGAAACAAGAGAATCACAGAAGACCAAATATCATAAAAATAGTGAATCATATTCTGTCTTCCCATTTTTAAGTGACTTATACCATAATCCACATGAATTCTTGATGGAATTAAATAATTCATATTTAGAATAGTCTATGTGCTGAGCACACATAACTTGAAACATCAAGCAACTATTGTTACTCACAAAAACAAAACCCCCAAACCCCAAATCAAGCAAACAAAAGCACTGGCCCAAATCTATTTCATGTGATCAGCATATTGTGCCAAAAAAATTTTTTTGAGTGAATTTAAGTTGAGTAAGTTACCATAAATATATAAATTGAAAATGAGATTCTGCCAGTATCTATTTGACTTTGGAACATACAATGTTTTTTGTTAGACAAATAGTGGAAAAGGACAAAAGGTCAATACTGTGCAGAAAGATAAAATTAACCACAGATCTGAGAAATGATTCAAATGATATGTTTGATACATTAAAAAGATAGTAAACCTTTAGAATAACTGGATGCTGATGAACACCTAAGTATCTTTCTGTTTGGGGTTCATAATAAAAAGCTGAGTGGAGTTAGAAAGCATTTGCCCTCCCAAAAGACCAAACCCAGACTGTCTTCAAATAGAGCTCTGTCTATTGTAGACCCATGTGTTCAAGGTTAATAAAAAGCTTAAGCAAATTTTTCTCCTGGTACCCATTAATTTTATAAGTGGTCTCAATGAAATTAGAATAAAATACAGAAAAATATATCAGTGAATGAAGTATAATTTCTGTGAATCATATTGTTTTTGAAAAACAATTTCTCAGTGGATTAAGACTGGTTTATGACTTTAGAATCACGACTTGTAAGCAGATGAGTTAAAAGGATTCTGACAAATTTCAGAAGGAAGGTGAGCTTGGTAGAAACACTGGCATAGCATAATAGAGCTAAGAGCAATCACAACTACAGAAATTAATCTAGATGAAGCAATTCATTCTTGCATTAACCTAAAAGGTTATGGCCTTAATATATCATTATTTTCTCATTTTGCAAATGCAAATTGTACCAGTTATTGTTCTGGGCCTGCATTTTTGTTACTAGGGCTTTCAATCCCAGGTCATCTTATTAATGTAAGAAAGAATTTTCTTCATTGTTTTCTATAATCCCTGTTAAAAAACAGTGCTGAATAGCTCTCTGTTGTTTTGTAACCAAGTTTGTAAAGAAATTCCCCTGAAATTTTCATTTTATAACATTTATTATACTGTACTTATATTTGAAAGAGAGAAAAGGCATTTTTTAAAAAGTGATCTAGAATGCAGAACCTTATTAATGGAAATTTAATATATTATTTAAACTAATACACTACTCTGTTATTCTTAGTTTAAATTGTCATGTAAGAAGGTTTGTTTCAATTAAAATTAGTTAGAATTCAGTCAACGAATTGAAGTTTATATATAAAATTGCTGTTTTGATTCAGTTGGCTCTCCCTTGAGCTGGCCCACTGTGAGGCCTGCTGTTCTCACAGTGTCTCCCACTCTTAACCATGTTGGCTCTCCCTTGAGCCAGCCCGCTGTTCTGACAGTGGCTCTCACTTTCTCTATTAAACTGGCCCACTGTACTGGTAGCGACTCTCCCTTCCCTCACTCTAATAAACTTTAATTTCCTCTCAAAAATAAAAAAGATTGTTGTTGTCCAATCACTAAGTTGTGTGTGATTCTTTGCAAGCCCATGAACTGCAGCACACCAGGTTTTTCTGTTTACTGCTGTCTCCCTGAGCTTACTCAAACTCATGTCCATTGAGTCAGTGATACCATCCAACCATCTCATTCTCTGTTGCCCCCTTCTCTTGCCCTCAATTTTTCCCAACATCAGGATCTTTTCAAATGAGTCATCTGTTTGCATCAGGTGGCTAAAGTATTGGAATTTCAGTTTCAGGAATCAAAAAATCCTTTTCCCAATGAAATATTCAGGGCAAAAAGGATTCTGACAAATTTCAGAAGGAAGGTGAGCTTGGTAGAAACACTGGCATTAATAGAGCTAAGAGCAATCACAACTACAGAAATTAATCTAGATGAAGCAATTCATTCTTGCATTAACCTAAAAGGTTATGGCCTTAATATATCATTATTTTCTCATTTTGCAAATGCAAATTGTACCAGTTATTGTTCTGGGCCTGCATTTTTGTTACTAGGGCTTTCAATCCCAGGTCATCTTATTAATGTAAGAAAGAATTTTCTTCATTGTTTTCTATAATCCCTGTTAAAAAACAGTGCTGAATAGCTCTCTGTTGTTTTGTAACCAAGTTTGTAAAGAAATTCCCCTGAAATTTTCATTTTATAACATTTATTATACTGTACTTATATTTGAAAGAGAGAAAAGGCATTTTTTAAAAAGTGATCTAGAATGCAGAACCTTATTAATGGAAATTTAATATATTATTTAAACTAATACACTACTCTGTTATTCTTAGTTTAAATTGTCATGTAAGAAGATTTGTTTCAATTAAAATTAGTTAGAATTCAGTCAACGAATTGAAGTTTATATATAAAATTGCTGTTTTGATTCAGTTGGCTCTCCCTTGAGCTGGCCCACTGTGAGGCCTGCTGTTCTCACAGTGTCTCCCACTCTTAACCATGTTGGCTCTCCCTTGAGCCAGCCCGCTGTTCTGACAGTGGCTCTCACTTTCTCTATTAAACTGGCCCACTGTACTGGTAGCGACTCTCCCTTCCCTCACTCTAATAAACTTTAATTTCCTCTCAAAAATAAAAAAGATTGTTGTTGTCCAATCACTAAGTTGTGTGTGATTCTTTGCAAGCCCATGAACTGCAGCACACCAGGTTTTTCTGTTTACTGCTGTCTCCCTGAGCTTACTCAAACTCATGTCCATTGAGTCAGTGATACCATCCAACCATCTCATTCTCTGTTGCCCCCTTCTCTTGCCCTCAATTTTTCCCAACATCAGGATCTTTTCAAATGAGTCATCTGTTTGCATCAGGTGGCTAAAGTATTGGAATTTCAGTTTCAGGATCAGTCCTCCCAATGAATATTCAGGGCTGATATTTGAAAATTTGAAAGCATCAGTTCTTCGGTGCTCAGCCTTCTTTATGATCCAACACTTATATCCAAACATGACTACTGGAAAAACCACAGCTTTGACTGTAGGAATCTTCGCTGGCAAAGTGATATCTCTGCTTTTGAAAACACTGTTGACATAGCTATTTTAAGGAACAAAAGATATATATTCTTATCTATATCTATATATATAGATATAATCTAGTTTATTTTCATCCATGAGTAAAAGTTACTATTAATGTATCTACTGCGTGTCTGGTCTCATGCTTGGCATTTCACATATATTACTGCATGAAATCTCTTACTTTGCTTTTAAGTCATGTCTACTAAATTCCATGTGGGATATAAGCAATACTCCTAACTAAAATATAATTTATCCACCTAGACATGCCTTCAGAGTCCTTTTCTTTTCTGATATCCAACAGTAAGTAGTTTGAAAAATATGCTGTCATATCTTCAAGCTTGGCTTGTCAGAGAATTCATTTACAAAGGACTTCAATGTTTCCTAGCAGAGAAGTATTTATAAACCCATATCTACAACTCTGTATTATAGGCTCTATAAGAGAAGACCACATGGAGGAATGATAGATATACAAATAAAAGTAAAAATTTCTTTATAACTATAGTCCATTTCTTATCTGCATTATTGAGATAAACATTTCTAAATCTTGATCTATAACTCAGTTTTTTAAGTTCTCCTTTTAATATGCCAATCATAAAAGCATATATTTAAATAAACAGATATCTGGAATATCAGTTTTAAAGACATGACATGAAATTTCAGATTGAAATTCCATAGTGAAGCATTTGGATATGGAAGAAACTTACTCTAATGTAAATTAATGAAAGGAGTATTCCATGCTACGTATCTAGAATCTTGAAAAGTGTCTGATTTATTACTACTTAATGAATATTTGTTAAATCTGATGAATAATAAATGATTTATTTTTATTTCTGGGATTTACTTATTCTTATATGCTAATCTTTGACTAACTTAAGTTGTCTCAGTACTTAAAAGGAACAATGACCAAAATTCTTACGAAGATACTAGGATCAGTCATTTGGTGGTGTCTGACTCTTTACAACCCAATGGACTGCAGCATGCCAGACTTTCCTGTCCTTCATCATCTCCCAGAGCTTAAATTACTATTAGAATTTTTAAAACTTAAATGATTATCACAATAACTGACACATAGTAAATAATGAATATTTGTGGTAGTGTAGAATTGTTTAAGAAATAGTATGTTAATCAGGTTACCTATTATCAAGAATCCAATGCAGTTCTTACATAAAATCTGTTTTAATGGACAATTTTAATTACAATATTTTGGTCTTAACATAGTGGTGATGTTTACAACTCAACACACAAAGTAAACTATTTTCTGTGTCATTGACGTTCTCTCATGCTTGGCATTTCACATATATTACTGCATGAAATCTCTTACTTTGCTTTTAAGTCATGTCTACTAAATTCCATGTGGGATATAAGCAATACTCCTAACTAAAATATAATTTATCCACCTAGACATGCCTTCAGAGTCCTTTTCTTTTCTGATATCCAACAGTAAGTAGTTTGAAAAATATGCTGTCATATCTTCAAGCTTGGCTTGTCAGAGAATTCATTTACAAAGGACTTCAATGTTTCCTAGCAGAGAAGTATTTATAAACCCATATCTACAACTCTGTATTATAGGCTCTATAAGAGAAGACCACATGGAGGAATGATAGATATACAAATAAAAGTAAAAATTTCTTTATAACTATAGTCCATTTCTTATCTGCATTATTGAGATAAACATTTCTAAATCTTGATCTATAACTCAGTTTTTTAAGTTCTCCTTTTAATATGCCAATCATAAAAGCATATATTTAAATAAACAGATATCTGGAATATCAGTTTTAAAGACATGACATGAAATTTCAGATTGAAATTCCATAGTGAAGCATTTGGATATGGAAGAAACTTACTCTAATGTAAATTAATGAAAGGAGTATTCCATGCTACGTATCTAGAATCTTGAAAAGTGTCTGATTTATTACTACTTAATGAATATTTGTTAAATCTGATGAATAATAAATGATTTATTTTTATTTCTGGGATTTACTTATTCTTATATGCTAATCTTTGACTAACTTAAGTTGTCTCAGTACTTAAAAGGAACAATGACCAAAATTCTTACGAAGATACTAGGATCAGTCATTTGGTGGTGTCTGACTCTTTACAACCCAATGGACTGCAGCATGCCAGACTTTCCTGTCCTTCATCATCTCCCAGAGCTTAAATTACTATTAGAATTTTTTTAAAACTTAAATGATTATCACAATAACTGATACATAGTAAATAATGAATATTTGTGGTAGTGTAGAATTGTTTAAGAAATAGTATGTTAATCAGGTTACCTATTATCAAGAATCCAATGCAGTTCTTACATAAAATCTGTTTTTAATGGACAATTTTAATTACAATATTTTGGTCTTAACATAGTGGTGATGTTTACAACTCAACACACAAAGTACAACACAATATCTGTCCTCATTAGCAGTCACTTCTCATTCCTCCCCCTAGCCCCTATCCATCACTAGCCTACTTTCTGTCCCTTTGGAGTGCCTATTCTGAACATTCCATGTAAATGGAATCTCATAATATGTGAACTTTTGCATCTGGTTTCTTTCACCTACTATAACATTTTTTTAGGTCCACCCATGTTGTAGTATGTATTAATAATTAATTCTTATTTTTTGGATGAATATTTTCAGACATTTGGGTTTCCACTCTGGCCATTATCAACAATGTTCTTATAATATTTTGCGTAGAAAATTTTGTGTCGGCATACATTTCAATTCCCTTTTTTATGTATCTATAAGTAGAATTGATGTGTCATATAATAGCCTGGTTCAGACGGTAAAGAATCTGCCTGCAATGCAGTAGACCTATGTTTGATCCTTGGGTCAGGAAAGCCCCCTGGAAGAGGAAATGAAAACCCACTCTAGTATTCTTGCCTGGAGAATTCCGTGGTCAGAGGAACCTGGCAGGGTACAGTCCATGGGGTTGCAGAGTCAGACAGAACTGAGTGACTAACAATTTCACTTTTCACATAGAAGGTCTATGTCTAACTTTTCAGGAAATCGTCAAAGGATTTTCAACTGCTAAAGGAAACACTATCATTTTATAATCTCACAGCTTGTGTATGAACGTTCAAATTTCTCCACCTCCCCATCAGCACTTGGTATTGTCTTTTTTAGCAGTCATCATAGTAGATATGAAATGATATCTTATGTGGTTTTGACTTACATTGTCTCAATAACTAATGAAGTCCAGTATTTTTTTCATGTACTACTTGACCATTTTAATCTCTTCTTTGAAGAAATACCTATTCACATATTTTGTGCATCTTTAATTATTAGTCTTCATCTATCTATAAGTTTTAAGAATTCTTTATACACATTGAATTTTTTATCATTATCATTAATATGATTGGCAAGCACTACCTCCCATCCTGCGGTGAGATATTTCAATTTCTTAATAGTGCCCTGAGTTAAAACATGAAAGTTTTCCATGTTTATCGAGTCTAGGTCTATGATGTTTTTGGTCGCCAAGCTAAGATATCACTGCAGAATCTGAGGTCATGAAAATTTATACCTATGGTCTTGTTTACAGTTTTATCTCTTACTTTTAGGTCGTTAATTCAGTTTTAGTTATTTGTTTTATATTTGAGATGGGAGCATCTCCCGTGTTTTGGTGGCAGTAGGGAGAGGATATGAGTAAAATTATCAATGAAACATCAATAGAACTTGTATTTTTAGAAGTAAAGGAATAACATTTATTTCAAAAACAGGACATGCGTTGGTCCCGGAGACATACTGTAAGTCAGTGTCCACACCATAAAAATGGCTAGTTTCAACAAATATTTATTGAAAGAATGGAGGGCTATCTGCAGTTAATTTATAGGCAGTTACTTATATGTATTATGAATTTCATTTATATTAATTTCAAAATATTTGCCAGTTATAACAGTATTTGAGATTAAATCCTTATATTTACTTTATTAGAAATTTGTTTTCATATATCTTATATATTTGATATAATCTAAATATAAACTAAATATCTTAACTATAAAATGCTTTTAAAGAATTTCTGTGTAAAAGATTTCCATTTTGTTTTCCTTTAAAAATAATTGCTTAGGACTCAGTGGGATGTTGTGTCAAAAATGACAGCTTATTCTTGAAGGAATTCTAAAAATAGGTGAAAACAATGATTATCACAGCTTGTGTATGAACGTTCAAATTTCTCCACCTCCCCATCAGCACTTGGTATTGTCTTTTAGCAGTCATCATAGTAGATATGAAATGATATCTTATGTGGTTTTGACTTACATTGTCTCAATAACTAATGAAGTCCAGTATTTTTTTCATGTACTACTTGACCATTTTAATCTCTTCTTTGAAGAAATACCTATTCACATATTTTGTGCATCTTTAATTATTAGTCTTCATCTATCTATAAGTTTTAAGAATTCTTTATACACATTGAATTTTTTATCATTATCATTAATATGATTGGCAAGCACTACCTCCCATCCTGCGGTGAGATATTTCAATTTCTTAATAGTGCCCTGAGTTAAAACATGAAAGTTTTCCATGTTTATCGAGTCTAGGTCTATGATGTTTTTGGTCGCCAAGCTAAGATATCACTGCAGAATCTGAGGTCATGAAAATTTATACCTATGGTCTTGTTTACAGTTTTATCTCTTACTTTTAGGTCGTTAATTCAGTTTTAGTTATTTGTTTTATATTTGAGATGGGAGCATCTCCCGTGTTTTGGTGGCAGTAGGGAGAGGATATGAGTAAAATTATCAATGAAACATCAATAGAACTTGTATTTTTAGAAGTAAAGGAATAACATTTATTTCAAAAACAGGACATGCGTTGGTCCCGGAGACATACTGTAAGTCAGTGTCCACACCATAAAAATGGCTAGTTTCAACAAATATTTATTGAAAGAATGGAGGGCTATCTGCAGTTAATTTATAGGCAGTTACTTATATGTATTATGAATTTCATTTATATTAATTTCAAAATATTTGCCAGTTATAACAGTATTTGAGATTAAATCCTTATATTTACTTTATTAGAAATTTGTTTTCATATATCTTATATATTTGATATAATCTAAATATAAACTAAATATCTTAACTATAAAATGCTTTTAAAGAATTTCTGTGTAAAAGATTTCCATTTTGTTTTCCTTTAAAAATAATTGCTTAGGACTCAGTGGGATGTTGTGTCAAAAATGACAGCTTATTCTTGAAGGAATTCTAAGGCTTTGGTTAAAAATAGGTGAAAACAATGATCTATCAGGAAATGAGAGAATGAAATTAGCAGGCTACCAAACTGAAAACATTTTGAATCCATTTGCTTCAAGTGAACCAATATACATTTTTGGAATACAACATGTCCCTTTCTGTTATTTTTAGTAAAATGGATTTCTTGCTGTGATAAATGGAGTAATTGTTAATTTCAACTCAAAATGGATTCTACCAAAGCAGTAGGTAGTGTTTTCATTTAAGCTGCTGAACAGTTATTCAGTGCTATAAATACTCCAAAATATTATGCTAAAGATTTTTCTTTCTAAAAAAGAAAGTATTAAATAATATTTATTGGTTGCCTCTACACTTGATATGTTTTCTCATTTAATCTTCAATTAACATATTCACACATCTATTGAAACACACATTTTATTGATATCAGAGAGGTTATCGCACGCCAGGCAACATGGGTACTATGTGCCAAGCTAAGATTTTACCTGAGTTCTGAATGATTGTCAAGTTCATGCTCTTTGATTATTAGATGCCTCTTAACAATTACATATTATTTTACTTTTATGGTCAGTTTCAGTGTAAGAGTGCATATGAATTAGTGCTTAGTCAGTCATTCACTCATGTTTGACTCTTTGTTACCCCATGCACTGCATCCCACTAGGCTCCTCTGTCCATGGGGATTTTATAGGCAAGACTATTGAAGTGGGTTGCCATTTCTTATTCCAGGAGATCTTCCCAGCCCTGGGATTGAATCCATGTCTCCCACATTTCAGGTGGATTCTCTACCATCTGAGCCACTGGGGAAGCCCTTAAGGGTACATATTAGCATGTAAATGTTGGCATGAAGTCAATATTATGATATTAGTTTAGGGCAACTATTTTATTTACTGTCCAAATGTGGACACTTTTGAGAGTGAAAGGGCTGTTATTAATTATACTATAGCAATAGGTGTAGATCAGCACCACTCTAATCATCCATGGACATGTGTTTACTCTAAAATTAATAGAACAACCATGTAATCCATTGTATTATAAATTAGGGAGAATGTTGCATGGATGAATGAACAGAGCACTCAGTTATTCCTATTGATTCTGACCTTAACAATTTCATAGTGTTTCCTTAGGCACATCATTTATTCTTTTGTAAAATCAGGGAACCAGATAATCTCTCTGATTATTCTCTTACATAACAGAGGTGTTATTGTATCATGTACCCAGTAAAGCTAGTTTTACTTATTCTTTATGTTAAAGAAACAATGATAAATGCCTATGTGAACCAATATACATTTTTGGAATACAACATGTCCCTTTCTGTTATTTTTAGTAAAATGGATTTCTTGCTGTGATAAATGGAGTAATTGTTAATTTCAACTCAAAATGGATTCTACCAAAGCAGTAGGTAGTGTTTTCATTTAAGCTGCTGAACAGTTATTCAGTGCTATAAATACTCCAAAATATTATGCTAAAGATTTTTCTTTCTAAAAAAGAAAGTATTAAATAATATTTATTGGTTGCCTCTACACTTGATATGTTTTCTCATTTAATCTTCAATTAACATATTCACACATCTATTGAAACACACATTTTATTGATATCAGAGAGGTTATCGCACGCCAGGCAACATGGGTACTATGTGCCAAGCTAAGATTTTACCTGAGTTCTGAATGATTGTCAAGTTCATGCTCTTTGATTATTAGATGCCTCTTAACAATTACATATTATTTTACTTTTATGGTCAGTTTCAGTGTAAGAGTGCATATGAATTAGTGCTTAGTCAGTCATTCACTCATGTTTGACTCTTTGTTACCCCATGCACTGCATCCCACTAGGCTCCTCTGTCCATGGGATTTTATAGGCAAGACTATTGAAGTGGGTTGCCATTTCTTATTCCAGGAGATCTTCCCAGCCCTGGGATTGAATCCATGTCTCCCACATTTCAGGTGGATTCTCTACCATCTGAGCCACTGGGGAAGCCCTTAAGGGTACATATTAGCATGTAAATGTTGGCATGAAGTCAATATTATGATATTAGTTTAGGGCAACTATTTTATTTACTGTCCAAATGTGGACACTTTTGAGAGTGAAAGGGCTGTTATTAATTATACTATAGCAATAGGTGTAGATCAGCATCACTCTAATCATCCATGGACATGTGTTTACTCTAAAATTAATAGAACAACCATGTAATCCATTGTATTATAAATTAGGGAGAATGTTGCATGGATGAATGAACAGAGCACTCAGTTATTCCTATTGATTCTGACCTTAACAATTTCATAGTGTTTCCTTAGGCACATCATTTATTCTTTTGTAAAATCAGGGAACCAGATAATCTCTCTGATTATTCTCTTACATAACAGAGGTGTTATTGTATCATGTACCCAGTAAAGCTAGTTTTTACTTATTCTTTATGTTAAAGAAACAATGATAAATGCCAGGATATGTGAAAATATTTTAGTTGCTGGATAATACTAGGAATGCCTTATTTAGCAAACAGGTCTAAATCAATGAGCAAAATATTAGTACTGATTATAGTTTTAACAATTGATGATTGTTTTGTATATATGCACGTTGAAGATTATTTTGACAAGATAATAAAGCAAAAGATTGTATGATTGAGTGGTTAGGCATTATCAATTTCTATTAAGGCATTTGTATTGATAAAATTGGCAGAATATTCTTTCAAGAGTCCTATACTGCATGTTTCACAGATTCTAATATCTTCATTGAAAAATATTTTCAGTCTAAGTAAATTTTCAGGAGCTTCCTTGGTGGCTCAGTGGTAAATAACCCACCTGCCAATATAAGAGACATGGGCTCAATCCCTGGGGTGGGAAGATCCCCTGGAGAAGAAAGTGACAGCCTACTCCTGTATTATTGCCTGGAGAATCCCATAGATGGAGGAGCCTGGTGGGCATTGCAAAAGAGAAGGACACAACATAGCAACTAACAAACAACAACAAAAAACTTTCAGGAACAAATTATGCCCCAAATGTGTAAAAACTAATGTTTATTTTATTAAATATTATTTTAACATGTCCTATTTAACAATATATGGGAAAACTTGTCTCAAATCTTAGTAAAATGCAATATGATTATATGGTGCCAATAATAAAAGTAACTTTCCTAAGAATCAGAGGTTGCTTAGAGTATATTTTCATATTCAATGCCATATTAAAATAGAAGTTTTTTTAAAGAAAGAAATTAGTAGGTAATAGCTTAATACAAAAAAAGGGTTTTTGAATTTGTTTAGAGAATGTGAAACAATGTATTTAATTATGCTTTCCAATTTGCCTTGTGGTTAACAAATTCTGCTTTTTAAAAATTCCAACTTTAATTATTTTTTAAAAAACATATAGTAAGTACCACACATACGGCTTAAATAGCATATATACAGCCTGCCAGAGTGTTTTTCAGTGATAGTTATTTGCAGACTCAGAGATCATCTTTTAAAAATGACTACTCTTCCAAACAAAAAGATCTAATACCATTCTACCTGTATCACAGAAGTGTCATGATATATCACACTTCTCTTTTCCTCTGTAAGTGGAGTTCACTCATATAAAGCTAGTTTAGTGTATATTACTAAAGGAATGCCTTATTTAGCAAACAGGTCTAAATCAATGAGCAAAATATTAGTACTGATTATAGTTTTAACAATTGATGATTGTTTTGTATATATGCACGTTGAAGATTATTTTGACAAGATAATAAAGCAAAAGATTGTATGATTGAGTGGTTAGGCATTATCAATTTCTATTAAGGCATTTGTATTGATAAAATTGGCAGAATATTCTTTCAAGAGTCCTATACTGCATGTTTCACAGATTCTAATATCTTCATTGAAAAATATTTTCAGTCTAAGTAAATTTTCAGGAGCTTCCTTGGTGGCTCAGTGGTAAATAACCCACCTGCCAATATAAGAGACATGGGCTCAATCCCTGGGGTGGGAAGATCCCCTGGAGAAGAAAGTGACAGCCTACTCCTGTATTATTGCCTGGAGAATCCCATAGATGGAGGAGCCTGGTGGGCATTGCAAAAGAGAAGGACACAACATAGCAACTAACAAACAACAACAAAAAACTTTCAGGAACAAATTATTCCCCAAATGTGTAAAAACTAATGTTTATTTTATTAAATATTATTTTAACATGTCCTATTTAACAATATATGGGAAAACTTGTCTCAAATCTTAGTAAAATGCAATATGATTATATGGTGCCAATAATAAAAGTAACTTTCCTAAGAATCAGAGGTTGCTTAGAGTATATTTTCATATTCAATGCCATATTAAAATAGAAGTTTTTTTAAAGAAAGAAATTAGTAGGTAATAGCTTAATACAAAAAAAGGGTTTTTGAATTTGTTTAGAGAATGTGAAACAATGTATTTAATTATGCTTTCCAATTTGCCTTGTGGTTAACAAATTCTGCTTTTTAAAAATTCCAACTTTAATTATTTTTTAAAAAACATATAGTAAGTACCACACATACGGCTTAAATAGCATATATACAGCCTGCCAGAGTGTTTTTCAGTGATAGTTATTTGCAGACTCAGAGATCATCTTTTAAAAATGACTACTCTTCCAAACAAAAAGATCTAATACCATTCTACCTGTATCACAGAAGTGTCATGATATATCACACTTCTCTTTTCCTCTGTAAGTGGAGTTCACTCATATAACAGTTATTGCATAGCTTTTCTTCTGTAAAGGTCTTTAAAGTACAATTTCACACATGAGCTCTCAAAAAAAAAAAAAAAAAAAAACAGTTGTTGAAAATTATGGTATAGATTCTTTCAGAATTACAGTATCTCAGAGGATAAAATGAATTTTCAAATTATTTCATTAAAAGTGTTATTAAAAATTGGGTCATTCACAATATATAACTTAATTTTATCTCAGAAGGTTGCAAACCAAATATATAAATCAGACCTTAGTTAGATGACTCCAGATGTGATAATTAATCTCAATGTTGGTAGTACAATTAGAGGATCATTGACTGTCCATATCTCTCTTTGGGAATATTTTAGGTATTTTGGTACATCTAAGGAAGACGTTGGGTTATCTATGGGCACAAGTCAACAGAAAAATCAAGGGAGTTCAAACCAAATCCAAATTTACCTATTTTAAACCAAAAATAACAATTAGTCCTGAAACTGTTGATTCAAATTACATTGAGCACTGGGTGATAGTGGAAGAATGAACACCCATGGCCAATGAATGAAATTTTACTAATAATGGAAAAGAAGGAAAGAGAAATGCCACTCAGAATGTGTATGTTGTTCATAATCAAATTTTATACTGATTCTGCTTTACTTAATTTCACAAATTTACCTTCTATAAAGTAATTTAGTTATATAGAAAGAGTATAATATAGAAAACTAAGAAATAGAAACTCTAGCAACTCTCCTATTAGACGAGGCAAATCACCACATTTCCTGTATCTCATTCGTCATAGTTTAATAATAATTATTGCTAGCATTATAACTAATTTCAATTAAGCTCTTGGCAATCATGGCTCCGCTGGCCTGATGAACACATCTGAGGAAGAGTACTGACACATTGCTTTTGTTATCTATTTCATATATTGTCTTGTTGTAAAGGCCTCATTATACTAACCATGTTCAGAACTTTTTTATATATATTGAAGTCTTTGAAGTAAATTGAAACTATGAGCTTGGAAGAGATACAGTGGATTTCTGAAAAGCATGAGATTCAGTCCACATTTGAATTGCTCAGATTATATTTTAATGGAAAATGAAGCTTGAAAAGAAGAAATGTGTGTGCTCTCAGAATATCTAATTCAAGAGGTAGTCCATGTTGCCTTACTTCCTTTCAAGCTTTTAAAGTTTTATTTTCAATTTGAATATTATACTATATTGGAACATGAAAATTCTTCCCATGGGCCATGGTCAAATAGTATGCTGCAATACTAATGTTTACATCTTGGAAACAGTTCCTGGAATGTGCTTCTTAGAGAAATGGATCTTGAAGGAGAACAAGAATATTGCTCCTTCACTGAGATAGTGAAAAATGATTTGCTGCATTTTTGAAATAGGTATCAAATTGTTGCAAAGAGTGAAGAATCTGGGGAAATGAAATAAAAGTGATAGAATTATGATTTTGCTGCATGGCTACATAGGAAAAAACTAAGCTTTGTTAACTTTGAAAAATAGAGCAAAATTCTAACAGATAAAAGATGTCACTTCTGTTTTGGGGGTTATATTTTTGTATGTAATTTTACATTTACATGTATATTTGTAATACATGAAGTAAAATGAACACACAACTTTTATTCAGTTAGTTCACAAATGCTTCACATATCAATAGAGAAATATTATATTCATAATGATAATTCAGATAAATAAAGAGCATAAGCAGTATAATGGCATGGATGGTTATAATTTTGTATTTGATATAACATGGAGAGTTTTTTTAATCTAAAGTTGTTATTGATATGTCAATATCTAATATTGACCTTTCTAAGCAGTTAAAGTGTGTGTGTGTGTGTGTGTGCTCTATCATGTCCAATTCTGCAACCCCATGGACTGTAACCCACCAGGCTTTCCAGGCAGGGTTACTGGAATAGGTTGCTATTCCCTTCTCCAGGGATCCTCCTGACCCAGGGAAGGAACCTGGGTCTTGTGCATTGCAGGCAGATTCTTTACTGTCTGAGCCTCTAGGGAAGCCCATGTGAAAAATAAAATATATAAATAAAAACAAGTAAATAAATATATACTGTCTGTATCTGAAGTTTTGTCATAGGATTTTAAAGACCACTGCATAGAAAATTAACTGTACATATATCTATTTAATGTTCTAGACATTATATAGCTCTGATTTACTATATGCTTTTAAAACACAATGTGCCTTAACAAATCAAAAAGCAAATTAAATGAAGATGCATATAACTAAATTATTTTCCCACTTTATGCTTATATTGGTCTTACATTCCACCTTATTACACTAGCATAATGCATTATTTTAAACATTTCTTATGACTTGTATATATCATGTAATGTTGTACAATATCATTTGTATAATCAGCATATTATTTTTAAAGTACCATTAAAAGATGATGAATTGCTGTATTTTATAATTACTAGCATTTTAGACAAATAAGCATGAGTACTGAAATATTTTTGGAATATCATAGCTGGTAGCTGGATATGTCAAAGATAATCAGAAACTTTGCATTTAATTTTATTTCATTAATAGACGCTTCTGGAAATAAAGAAAACAAATTATTTCATCCTTAGAAATACATAGGAATTGTTTTCTCAGAGCTACAGAATATTAAAATCTGTCTATTTTGGAAAATATGAAGTCCAATATTCAGCAATCACTTTCTATTATATTATTTTATTAATTTTTTGGAGTATAATTGATTTTCAATATTGTGTTAACTTCTTCTATACAGTAAAGTGAATCAATCATATATCTATACATAATTCATGTTTTTATATTCTTTCCCCATATAGGTCAATATAGAGTACTGAGTAGAGTTCCCTGTGCTACATATTCCTTATTGGCTATCTATTTCATATAAGTAGTGTCTATATAATGTGATATATATATATATACATATATATATATATAATGTGATATCAAAATGTGATGAGGGATGGTCTATTTTTCAAAGGAATATTTCCAATGTATATCTGTGAATGTGTAAATGAAGATACCAGTACTATTAATTATGCAAATATATTTTTAAAAACATTTTAATAATGAAGATTACATATTAAGCATTTAAGTAAACAAAACTCATCCATAATGAATTAATTTCTATTTCAAATAAACTTATATCGACATTTAATAGAGAGAAAGGTGCAAAAAATTATAGTGCTGCCCTTGAGGAATTGTCATAAACTTAACAAACTTTTATAACCCCCATCTAGATCAAGAATAAACATCACCAATGTCTTAGAAGACCCCTTACACTAGCTGCCATTTACCACTCCCTTTTCATACACACAAAGGTAACTAACTACCTTACTGACTAGATTTTTTTTGCCTATTCTTGAATCTTTATAGAAATATAAGGCACGTATTAGTTAGTTTCTTACACTCAATGCTATTTTTGAAAGATATATTCATGTTGGTATGTAATACAAGAACTAATTTTTTTATTGAAGAATATCTGAACTCCACTGGATGATTAAAATATACAATCATCCATTCCATTGTTGTTGGACATATGTTACTTTTTTCCGCAGAGTTGATTTATTGTAAATAATGCTGATTTGACCATGTTCTACATTTGTGACACACTGATGCACATATATTTGTGTGTGTTTGTTGGTATATACTCAGGAGTATGTCAAAGATAATCAGAAACTTTGCATTTAATTTTATTTCATTAATAGACGCTTCTGGAAATAAAGAAAACAAATTATTTCATCCTTAGAAATACATAGGAATTGTTTTCTCAGAGCTACAGAATATTAAAATCTGTCTATTTTGGAAAATATGAAGTCCAATATTCAGCAATCACTTTCTATTATATTATTTTATTAATTTTTTGGAGTATAATTGATTTTCAATATTGTGTTAACTTCTTCTATACAGTAAAGTGAATCAATCATATATCTATACATAATTCATGTTTTTATATTCTTTCCCCATATAGGTCAATATAGAGTACTGAGTAGAGTTCCCTGTGCTACATATTCCTTATTGGCTATCTATTTCATATAAGTAGTGTCTATATAATGTGATATATATATATATACATATATATATATATAATGTGATATCAAAATGTGATGAGGGATGGTCTATTTTTCAAAGGAATATTTCCAATGTATATCTGTGAATGTGTAAATGAAGATACCAGTACTATTAATTATGCAAATATATTTTTAAAAACATTTTAATAATGAAGATTACATATTAAGCATTTAAGTAAACAAAACTCATCCATAATGAATTAATTTCTATTTCAAATAAACTTATATCGACATTTAATAGAGAGAAAGGTGCAAAAAATTATAGTGCTGCCCTTGAGGAATTGTCATAAACTTAACAAACTTTTATAACCCCCATCTAGATCAAGAATAAACATCACCAATGTCTTAGAAGACCCCTTACACTAGCTGCCATTTACCACTCCCTTTTCATACACACAAAGGTAACTAACTACCTTACTGACTAGATTTTTTTTGCCTATTCTTGAATCTTTATAGAAATATAAGGCACGTATTAGTTAGTTTCTTACACTCAATGCTATTTTTGAAAGATATATTCATGTTGGTATGTAATACAAGAACTAATTTTTTTATTGAAGAATATCTGAACTCCACTGGATGATTAAAATATACAATCATCCATTCCATTGTTGTTGGACATATGTTACTTTTTTCCGCAGAGTTGATTTATTGTAAATAATGCTGATTTGACCATGTTCTACATTTGTGACACACTGATGCACATATATTTGTGTGTGTTTGTTGGTATATACTCAGGAGTATATGCTTGGGTGTATATACTTACTGCTTACTTACTTTCTTTTCTGCTGTGTCACAGAAAATGCAAATGGTAATCTTTAGTAGATACTGCCAAAGCACTGCCAGGGGAGTGGTGCCAACTTCACTCACAACATGAGTGCATTAGAGTTCAAATTGGACATCTAGAAAACTCAAAGGATTGTCACTGTTTTTAATTTCTGGGTACCAAAATAATATAACAGTAATGCTTACCAATGTTCACATGTTGAACAAGTTTTAGTAAATTTATTTGCCACTTGGCAAACATTTTTCTTAAGTACCTACTGAAATCTTTCATCTATTTTTTAGGATACTGCTTAGATAGCATACAGTTACATATAATGCAAATATGTTCTACAGCTCTTAAAATTAAATCCTTTGGGAAACATAAGTCAAATATATTTTACATGGATATATAGACATAAATCTATTCTCTTCTGTATCTCTGTCCATCTACAGCACTCTAATTTCCTATCTATCATCTCTCCATTTGTATCTAATTTTCACAGTGGATATTTAATGTACCCATGAAACATCCACAAAAAATGTCCTTTTAAGTAAGAATAATGCTCATAAAGCTTTCAATTCCTCTTTGAAGCTCTATGGACATTTAATAAACTAATAAATGAAAGAGCTTTTCAACTAGCCAGATGTAGTCAAAAGGTAAATAGCAGATAACTAACTTCAATAACTTTAATTTTTTTAATTACAAAGAATTGAAAATAAAATAAAAATAATTCAATATCATTAGATTAATTTCTAAACAATTCAGATCATCAGTGTAAGAAACAGCATATTTAGGAACTAGAAAGGTATTTATAAAAAGAGATTAAAATATAAATATTAAAGAACAGAGAGGATCTGAATGCCACATTTTTTCTCATTTAATCATACCACCATTAGGTAGTTCTATTATAACGACTTCATTCAAAGCACTTAAGGTGATGGTCAAAGAAATAGCCACCTCCATCTCTTCTGGAGGTTAATTATTAAAACAACCTCAGTAGTCAGCATATTGGAGCATATGGTGTCTGAAGAGTTTCATCATAGTTGTGTCCTGCTAATTAATAGCCTAGGGAATTCATGGTGTCCATGTACAGGAGAAACCATCCTGCCTTGTCTAATACCATGTAGTGAAGCTCAGAGCATTATGTTATGGTTGGCTGAGCACTCAGTTCTTTTAAGTATTAAAATAAACCATCAAATACTCTTTCAAAATGTGCATACCATCAAAGTTTCCTTTTGCTTTGCTTGACTGTTACAGACTTTTCCCACCCCTAGTTTTGGAAATGTATTATATTTCTCAGTGACACAGAAGTTGGAAATATATTAATAGTCTTAGAAAAACTTCATTGTGAAAAATTCTGGTGTGTCAGTGCTAGAGAGATAATAACTTCTTGTTGAAAATGAAAATTGATTTTATATTGTAAAGTCAGAAATATTAGTATATGGTTTTGTATATTTCCCAGTCTGCAGTATATTATACCATTTGCAGTCTTGTGTGGCAAAATATGCAGCATTTTTCATAAACTAATATAGTCAAGAAAAATGGCAGCATTAGAAAATTTTGCTTTAAATTAAAATGGCCAGGCCATTTCTATCTCCAGGGGATATTCCTGACCCACGGGTCAAACCCAGGTCTCCTGCATTATAGGTGAGCCATCAGGGAAAACCAGTTTAAAAAAAAAATGTTTAGGAGACATTTTGCTATAAAATTTATAATGATAATGATAAACTAAAGGCTCAAATCCAAAGAAAAAATGTGAAATTGACAAGACATTAGATTAATTTCTAAACAATTCAGATCATCAGTGTAAGAAACAGCATATTTAGGAACTAGAAAGGTATTTATAAAAAGAGATTAAAATATAAATATTAAAGAACAGAGAGGATCTGAATGCCACATTTTTTCTCATTTAATCATACCACCATTAGGTAGTTCTATTATAACGACTTCATTCAAAGCACTTAAGGTGATGGTCAAAGAAATAGCCACCTCCATCTCTTCTGGAGGTTAATTATTAAAACAACCTCAGTAGTCAGCATATTGGAGCATATGGTGTCTGAAGAGTTTCATCATAGTTGTGTCCTGCTAATTAATAGCCTAGGGAATTCATGGTGTCCATGTACAGGAGAAACCATCCTGCCTTGTCTAATACCATGTAGTGAAGCTCAGAGCATTATGTTATGGTTGGCTGAGCACTCAGTTCTTTTAAGTATTAAAATAAACCATCAAATACTCTTTCAAAATGTGCATACCATCAAAGTTTCCTTTTGCTTTGCTTGACTGTTACAGACTTTTCCCACCCCTAGTTTTGGAAATGTATTATATTTCTCAGTGACACAGAAGTTGGAAATATATTAATAGTCTTAGAAAAACTTCATTGTGAAAAATTCTGGTGTGTCAGTGCTAGAGAGATAATAACTTCTTGTTGAAAATGAAAATTGATTTTATATTGTAAAGTCAGAAATATTAGTATATGGTTTTGTATATTTCCCAGTCTGCAGTATATTATACCATTTGCAGTCTTGTGTGGCAAAATATGCAGCATTTTTCATAAACTAATATAGTCAAGAAAAATGGCAGCATTAGAAAATTTTGCTTTAAATTAAAATGGCCAGGCCATTTCTATCTCCAGGGGATATTCCTGACCCACGGGTCAAACCCAGGTCTCCTGCATTATAGGTGAGCCATCAGGGAAAACCAGTTTAAAAAAAAAATGTTTGGGAGACATTTTGCTATAAAATTTATAATGATAATGATAAACTAAAGGCTCAAATCCAAAGAAAAAATGTGAAATTGACAAGACATAAGTGCAACAGTTATGGATAACTAGTTCACACTAGAAAATGCCCAATGTTGAAGGTGGAGCTAAGATGGCGGCATAGAAGGACGTGCACTCATCTCTCCTGCAAAATCGCCTGAATTGCAATGAGTTCCTGGAAAACGATCGACAGGAAGAGGTTGGATCTGATCACAAAAAAGATATCCCACATCGAAGAACAAAGGAGAAGCCACAACAAAATGGTAGGAAGGGCACAATCATGCTTTTAAAAGTCAAACATCAGGGCTTCCCTGGTGGTCCAGTGGGTAGGGACACCACCTTGCAGTGCAAGGGGTGCTGGTTCGATCCCTGGTCTGGGAGGATCCCACATGCTGCTGAGCGGCTGGGCTGATGTGTCCAATTACCGAGCCGGAGCTCTGGAGCACATGCGCCCACAGCCGGTGCTCTATGACAACAGAGGCCACTGCGATGGGAGGCCCACATGGGCCGAAGAACAAAGATGGATGAAAATGGACAAATGAAAGACCAATAGACGTGGCCCGCCTGCTCTGGCCCACCTGCTCCCCTCCCTCCCCAACCCACCCCCACCAAAATAAATAAATAAATAAATCTTTTAAAAAGTCAAACATCATACCCACCAGAGAGGCTGGGTGGGCCAAAGGTGCAAAGCCTGTTGCATATCAAGACCCAGGAAAGGAGTGGTGACGCCCACAAGGGACTGAGCCAGTCCTGCTTTGGAGGGTCCAAGTGCCCCTTGAACTAGAAGTGCCCTTGAACAGTCCTCAGAAGGACAGCACTCAACTCCCTTTGGAGGAGATTACCATTAATCCGATCATAGAGTTGCCGAGGAGGACTGGAAACTGTGAGCACTGTGATCCAAGAAAGGGGAATAGCGATCCTGCATGAGACTGAGCCAGACTCACCTCTGAGTAATTTGACATCTCCCCCGGAGGTGAGGGTCGACGGTGACCTGCAGCAGGGTTGAGGTCACTGTGGAAGTGCTTTCCATAGAGAGTGTGGAAATAAATACTTTGTGAGAGAGACGCCATTTTTCCTACTGTAGTTTGGCTGCTGGTCAAACTATAGGGCTGCTGGTCAAGCTACAGGGGGGCAAATTCAGATCCACTCAGCAAGAAAAGGGATTTGGATTAAGAAACTCCCAGGGCCAGCCTGGGTGGGCCTCTTACTTCTGGAATATGCCAAAATAAACAAGCAGTCAAACAGGTCTTCAGATCTAACTACTGCCAGAGGCAAGAAAAAGACTGATAACTCCTGAATAGTCAACAAGAGACAGAAGAACATAAACACTATTTTCACGTTTTGTCTGAAGCTGGAGTTACTGCTGGATTTTTAAAATTTCATTTTATTCCTTATTCTTTTTTATTGCTTTTGTTTTGTTTTGTTTCAATTGTTTTTTTCCCTGTTTTCCAAACCCACTCAGTGCCTCCCATTATTATTATTTTTTTTTTTTGGGTGTGTGAGTGTGGGTGTGTTTCTTTTCTCCATTGAATTCTATTGAAGCTACTAATCTTATCAGTAAGACTGAATATACTCAAGTTAAAAAATATTTTTTTTTTTTTCATTTTGCTTTTAAACCACACATTTTGTTTTGGTATAAACTTCTGGTTCCACATTGGTCTTTTAAGATTCTGTGGGAGTTTTGTTTGTTTTTCTTGTTTTTGCTTTGTTTTTCTATATTCTTCTATATACTTATCTCTGTTTTAATTTTTAAAATTTTTTATTTGTACTACTACTTCCTCTATAACTCTTTGCTTTCTCTGATGCTCCTTTCCTACAGCACTAAACTCTAAGACATACACATCTTTATTTCCCTATATCTAACTTTGCAGTATTATTCTTTATTTCTTTTCTTTCTTCCCTTTCTATTTTTACCTTTTCCCACCAGATTTCTTAGTCTGATCTGTCCTTATTGCCTTATCCCCAATGGGGTCCCTACTCTAGCATTATTCTCCAAATTGTGCTCTACTTAGTTTGGTTATTAACTGGTGGGTATCATTCTTGGTTTTCTCTATTTGCCATGCTAACATATTGTACTGTATTTTTGGTTGGAATGCTTGGGTTATGTTACAGCTGTATAGGTTTGTTTGTTTAATTCAATATGATAGATAGTATTTGCAAAATATATTAATTGCCAATTTGTCAAAGGTATACCTTCTGTTTCTCATTCATGTATATATGTTCTAATATCATTTAATGCCATAACAAACCAGCTGTGAAGTATTCATTCCCTGGTCAGGCAACAAGTCCAGGGGCTTTAGGGAGGGAACACTGACTCCAAAATTCTACAATACTAGAGAACACCTAACACTAGAGAGCAGTATACAAGTGAGAACACCAACAAAGGTAATCAACTGTATGCAAGTCCTGACATCACCCAACCACCAGCATGACCCAGAACAAGAAGCCCCATCCAAACAACAAACACTGACAGATGTAACCCAAAGTTAAAAAATTAATAATAACAATGAAACGGCAGAGAAATACCACACAAGTTAAGGAACAATCTACAAACACACAAATTGAAATAAACGAAGAGAATGTAGACAAACTTCCTGAAAGTGAATTCAGAAGAATGATAGTAAAGATGATCAAAGACACTGAAAACAGAATGTTAGAGAAATTGCAAGACACAACTAACACACTGAATAAAGAAATACAAGATTTTAAACCACACATTTTGTTTTGTATAAACTTCTGGTTCCACATTGGTCTTTTAAGATTCTGTGGGAGTTTTGTTTGTTTTCTTGTTTTTGCTTTGTTTTTCTATATTCTTCTATATACTTATCTCTGTTTTAATTTTTAAAATTTTTTATTTGTACTACTACTTCCTCTATAACTCTTTGCTTTCTCTGATGCTCCTTTCCTACAGCACTAAACTCTAAGACATACACATCTTTATTTCCCTATATCTAACTTTGCAGTATTATTCTTTATTTCTTTTCTTTCTTCCCTTTCTATTTTTACCTTTTCCCACCAGATTTCTTAGTCTGATCTGTCCTTATTGCCTTATCCCCAATGGGGTCCCTACTCTAGCATTATTCTCCAAATTGTGCTCTACTTAGTTTGGTTATTAACTGGTGGGTATCATTCTTGGTTTTCTCTATTTGCCATGCTAACATATTGTACTGTATTTTTGGTTGGAATGCTTGGGTTATGTTACAGCTGTATAGGTTTGTTTGTTTAATTCAATATGATAGATAGTATTTGCAAAATATATTAATTGCCAATTTGTCAAAGGTATACCTTCTGTTTCTCATTCATGTATATATGTTCTAATATCATTTAATGCCATAACAAACCAGCTGTGAAGTATTCATTCCCTGGTCAGGCAACAAGTCCAGGGGCTTTAGGGAGGGAACACTGACTCCAAAATTCTACAATACTAGAGAACACCTAACACTAGAGAGCAGTATACAAGTGAGAACACCAACAAAGGTAATCAACTGTATGCAAGTCCTGACATCACCCAACCACCAGCATGACCCAGAACAAGAAGCCCCATCCAAACAACAAACACTGACAGATGTAACCCAAAGTTAAAAAATTAATAATAACAATGAAACGGCAGAGAAATACCACACAAGTTAAGGAACAATCTACAAACACACAAATTGAAATAAACGAAGAGAATGTAGACAAACTTCCTGAAAGTGAATTCAGAAGAATGATAGTAAAGATGATCAAAGACACTGAAAACAGAATGTTAGAGAAATTGCAAGACACAACTAACACACTGAATAAAGAAATACAAGAACTTACAAAAAAAGTAACAGAGACAAACAACTCAATTGCTGAACTGAAAAACACTGTAGAAGGAGTCAAGAGGAGAATATCTGAGACAGAAGACCAGATAAGTGAGCTGGAAGATAGAATGGCAGAAGTAACTGCTGAAAAACAGAAACAAGCTCAAAGAATGAAAAAAGCAGAGGATAGTCTCAGAGACCTCTGGGATAATATCAAACACACCAATATTCGAATTATAGGGGTTCCAGATGAAAAAGAAAAAAAGAAAGGCTATGAGAAAATTTTTGAAGAGTTTCTAGTTGAAAATTTCCCCAACATGAGAAAAGAAATAGTCAATCGATTCCAAGAAGTGCAAAGAGTACCATACAGAATCAACCAGAGAAGAAACACACCAAGACACATATTAATGAAGCTAACATAAGCTAAACACAAAGACAGAATTCTAAAAGTGGCAAGGGAAAAGCAACTAGTGATATACAAGGGAAAGCTCATATGTTTAACAGCTAATCTTTCAACAGAAACTCTGCAGGCCAGAAGGGAATGGCAGGACACATTTAAATGGCTAAAAGAGAACCATCTGCAACCAGGAATCCTCTACCCTGCAAGGATTTCATTCAAAATTAATGGAGAAATCAAAAACTTTACAGATAAGCAAAAATTAAAAGAATTTAGTCACACCAAACCAGCCTTATAACAAGCGTTAAAGGGACTTACATAGACAACAAGTATAAGAGAAGATCCACAAAACAAAGCCATCATAACATCTGAGAAGATGACAATAGGATCATTTGTATCAATAATTACTTTAAATGTAAATGGACTAAATGCCCCAACCAAAAGACATAGAGTGGCTGAATGGATTCAAAAACACGACCCATACCTATGCTGCCTCTAGGAAACTCACTTCAGACCTAGAGACACTCATAGACTGAAAGTGAGAGGATGGAAAAAGATACTCCATACAATTGGAAATCAAAAGAAACCTGGAGTAGCAAACCTCATATCAGACAAAATAGACCTCAAAATAAAGAAGATTCGAAGAGACAAGGCAGGACACTACATAATGATCAAGGGATCAATCTAAGAGGAAGACATAACAATCATAAATATGTATCCACCCAACACAGGAACACCACAATACATAAGACAAACACTTTCAGACATAAAAGATGACATGGACACTAACACAATCATAGTAGGAGACTTTAACACTCCTCTCACACCAATGGATAGATCATCTAAACAGAAAATTAATAAAGAAACACAAGCCTTAAATGCCACACTAGAAGAGATGGACCTCATGGATATCTTTAAGACTTTCCATCCTAAAGCAGAAGAATACACTTTCTTCTCAAGTGCTCATGGAACATTCTCCAGGATAGACCACATCTTGGGCCACAAATCAAATCTCAGTCAATTCAAGAAAATTGAAATTACATCAACCATCTTCTTGGACCACAATGCAATGAGACTAGAGATCAACTGTAGGAAAAAAACTGCTAAAAACACAAACACATGGGGATTAAACAACACATACCTAAAAAACCAACTGATTACCAAGCAAATCAAAGGAGAAATAAAAAAAAATCCTATAAGAAAGTGACAATGAACACACGACAGTGCAAAACCTAAGGGATACTGCAAAAGCAGTTCAGAGGGATGTTTATAGCAATTCAGTCCTACCTCAAGAAATTAGGAAAATCTCAAATAGACGACCTAACCTCATGCTTAAAAGAACTGGAGAAAGAAGAACAGAAACACCCCAAAGCCAGCAGAAGAAGGGAAAGCATAAAGATCAGAGCAGAGATAAATGAAAAAAAAAGAAATGAAAGAAACAATAGTAAAGATAAATAAAACAAAAAGATGGTTCTTCAAAAAGGTAAACAAAATCAACAAACCACTGGCCAGACTCATCAAGAAAAAAAGAGAGAACTAGATTAACAAAATCGAAAATGAAAAAGGAGAGATTACAACAGATAATACAGAAATCCAAAGTATTATAAGAGACTATAATGAACAGCTATATGGCAACAAACTGGACAACCTGGAAGAAATGGACAGTTTCTTAGAGAAGATTAATCTCCCAAGACTCAACCAGGAAGAAATAGAAACTATAAGACAAACACTTTTCCAAAGGAAAAAACTACAAAAAAAATAGCCCAAATGAAGATTCAAGAGACAAGGCAGGACACTACATAATGATCAAGGGATCAATCTAAGAGGAAGACATAACAATCATAAATATGTATCCACCCAACACAGGAACACCACAATACATAAGACAAACACTTTCAGACATAAAAGATGACATGGACACTAACACAATCATAGTAGGAGACTTTAACACTCCTCTCACACCAATGGATAGATCATCTAAACAGAAAATTAATAAAGAAACACAAGCCTTAAATGCCACACTAGAAGAGATGGACCTCATGGATATCTTTAAGACTTTCCATCCTAAAGCAGAAGAATACACTTTCTTCTCAAGTGCTCATGGAACATTCTCCAGGATAGACCACATCTTGGGCCACAAATCAAATCTCAGTCAATTCAAGAAAATTGAAATTACATCAACCATCTTCTTGGACCACAATGCAATGAGACTAGAGATCAACTGTAGGAAAAAAACTGCTAAAAACACAAACACATGGGGATTAAACAACACATACCTAAAAAACCAACTGATTACCAAGCAAATCAAAGGAGAAATAAAAAAAAATCCTATAAGAAAGTGACAATGAACACACGACAGTGCAAAACCTAAGGGATACTGCAAAAGCAGTTCAGAGGGATGTTTATAGCAATTCAGTCCTACCTCAAGAAATTAGGAAAATCTCAAATAGACGACCTAACCTCATGCTTAAAAGAACTGGAGAAAGAAGAACAGAAACACCCCAAAGCCAGCAGAAGAAGGGAAAGCATAAAGATCAGAGCAGAGATAAATGAAAAAAAAAGAAATGAAAGAAACAATAGTAAAGATAAATAAAACAAAAAGATGGTTCTTCAAAAAGGTAAACAAAATCAACAAACCACTGGCCAGACTCATCAAGAAAAAAAGAGAGAACTAGATTAACAAAATCGAAAATGAAAAAGGAGAGATTACAACAGATAATACAGAAATCCAAAGTATTATAAGAGACTATAATGAACAGCTATATGGCAACAAACTGGACAACCTGGAAGAAATGGACAGTTTCTTAGAGAAGATTAATCTCCCAAGACTCAACCAGGAAGAAATAGAAACTATGAACAAGCCAATCACAAGCAGAGAAATCGACGTTGTGATCAAAAATCTACCCAAAAATAAAAGCCCAGGGACAGATGGCTTCACAAGTGAATTCTACCAAACATTTAAAGAAGAGCTAATGCCTGTCCTTCTAAAACTCTTCCAAAAAATTGCACAGGAAGGAACATTTCCAAACACATTCTATGAGGCTGCCATCACCCTGATACCAAAACCAGGCAAAGACAACACAAAAAAAGAAAATTATAGACCAATTTCACTGATGAATTTAGACGTCAAAATCATCAACAAAATCCTAGCAAACAGAATTCAACAACACATCATAACGCTCATACATCATGATCAAGTTTGGTTCATCCCAGGCATGCAAGGATTCTTCCATATCTGCAAATCAATCAATGTGATACACCATATCAACAAATTGAGAGACAAAAATCACATGGTCATCTCAATAGACGCAGAAAAAGCCTTTGACAAAGTACAGCATCCATTTATGATAAAAACTCTTTAAAAAATGGGCATAGGGATTTCCTGGTGGTCCAGTGAGTAAGGACACCGCCTTCCAGTGCAAGGGGCGCCATGTCGATCCCTGGCCTGGAAAGATCCCACGTGCCACGGAGCGGCTGGACCGATGTGTCCAGTTACTGAGCAGGAGCTCTGGAGCGAATGTGCCCCTAGCCGGTGCTCTGAGACAACAGAGGCCACTGCGATGGGAGGCTCACAGGGGCCAAAGAACAAAGGTGGATGAAAATATATAAATGAAAGACCAGTAGAAGTGGCCCGCCCACCCCCCTCCCTCCCCGACCCGCCCCCCACCAAAAAAAAAAAAAAGGGCATAGAAGGAACCTATCTCAACATAGTCAGAAGCCATATATCAGAAGCCCACAGTGAACATTATTCTCGATGGTAAAAAACTGAAAGCATTTCCTCTAAGAACAGGAACAAAACAAGGGTGTCCACTAAAAGGGAAAAAATGCCAAAGTATTATAAGAGACTATAATGAACAGCTATATGGCAACAAACTGGACAACCTGGAAGAAATGGACAGTTTCTTAGAGAAGATTAATCTCCCAAGACTCAACCAGGAAGAAATAGAAACTATGAACAAGCCAATCACAAGCAGAGAAATCGACGTTGTGATCAAAAATCTACCCAAAAATAAAAGCCCAGGGACAGATGGCTTCACAAGTGAATTCTACCAAACATTTAAAGAAGAGCTAATGCCTGTCCTTCTAAAACTCTTCCAAAAAATTGCACAGGAAGGAACATTTCCAAACACATTCTATGAGGCTGCCATCACCCTGATACCAAAACCAGGCAAAGACAACACAAAAAAAGAAAATTATAGACCAATTTCACTGATGAATTTAGACGTCAAAATCATCAACAAAATCCTAGCAAACAGAATTCAACAACACATCATAACGCTCATACATCATGATCAAGTTTGGTTCATCCCAGGCATGCAAGGATTCTTCCATATCTGCAAATCAATCAATGTGATACACCATATCAACAAATTGAGAGACAAAAATCACATGGTCATCTCAATAGACGCAGAAAAAGCCTTTGACAAAGTACAGCATCCATTTATGATAAAAACTCTTTAAAAAATGGGCATAGGGATTTCCTGGTGGTCCAGTGAGTAAGGACACCGCCTTCCAGTGCAAGGGGCGCCATGTCGATCCCTGGCCTGGAAAGATCCCACGTGCCACGGAGCGGCTGGACCGATGTGTCCAGTTACTGAGCAGGAGCTCTGGAGCGAATGTGCCCCTAGCCGGTGCTCTGAGACAACAGAGGCCACTGCGATGGGAGGCTCACAGGGGCCAAAGAACAAAGGTGGATGAAAATATACAAATGAAAGACCAGTAGAAGTGGCCCCCCCCCCACCAAAAAAAAAAAAAAGGGCATAGAAGGAACCTATCTCAACATAGTCAGAAGCCATATATCAGAAGCCCACAGTGAACATTATTCTCGATGGTAAAAAACTGAAAGCATTTCCTCTAAGAACAGGAACAAAACAAGGGTGTCCACTTTCTCCACTATTATTCAACATAGTCCTGGAAGTTCTAGCAATAGCAGTAAGAGAAGAGAAAGAAATTAAAGGAATCCAGATTGGAAAGGAAGAAGTCAAACTCTCTCTATTTGCAGATGACATGATATTATACATAGAAAATCCTCAAGACACTATTACAAAACTACTAGAGTTAATCAGTGAATTCAGCAAAGTCGTGGGATACAAAATTAATACACAGAAATCACTGGCATTCCTATACACAAACAATGAAAAATCAGAAAAAGAAATCAAAGAGGCAATCCCTTTCACCATTGCAACCAAAAGAATCAAATATCTAGGAATAAGCCTACCCAAAGAAACAAAAGAACTGTACACAGAAAATTACAAGACACTCATGAGAGACATTAAAGAAGACTTAAACAGATGGAGAGATATTCCATGTTCCTGGATTGGAAGAATCAATATTGTGAAAATGACCATACTTCCAAATATCATCTACAGATTCAATGCAATACCTATTCAACTACCACCGACATTTTTCACAGAACTAGACCAAAGAATAACACAGTTCATATGGAAACACAAAAGACCTCGAATAGCCAAAGCAATTCTGAGAAAGAAAAACAGAGCTGGAGGGATCAGCCTCCCTAACTTCAGACTCTACTACAAAGCAACAGTCATCAAGACAGTATGGTACTGGCACTAAAACAGAACTATAGGTCAATGGAACAAGATAGAGAACCCAGAGATAAATCCACATACCTATGAGTACCTTATTTTGATAAAGGAGGAGAAACTATAAAATGGGACAAAGACAGCCTCTTCAACAAGTGGTGCTGGGAAAATTGGACAGCTACATGCAAAAAAATGAAGTTGGAACATTCCCTGACACCATACACTAAGATCAACTCAAAATGGATTAAAGACCTAAATGTAAGACCAGAAACCATCAAACTCTTAGAGGAGAATATAGGCAAAACCCTCAAGGATATCAATCAAAGCAAGATCTTCTCTGACCCACCAGCTAAAATAGCAGAACTGAAAAGAAAAATGAACATGTGGGACCTCATGAAACTTAAAAGCTTTTGTACAGCAAAAAAAAAAAACCCCTTCTCTGACCCAAAAAATGACGAGTGTCCACTTTCTCCACTATTATTCAACATAGTCCTGGAAGTTCTAGCAATAGCAGTAAGAGAAGAGAAAGAAATTAAAGGAATCCAGATTGGAAAGGAAGAAGTCAAACTCTCTCTATTTGCAGATGACATGATATTATACATAGAAAATCCTCAAGACACTATTACAAAACTACTAGAGTTAATCAGTGAATTCAGCAAAGTCGTGGGATACAAAATTAATACACAGAAATCACTGGCATTCCTATACACAAACAATGAAAAATCAGAAAAAGAAATCAAAGAGGCAATCCCTTTCACCATTGCAACCAAAAGAATCAAATATCTAGGAATAAGCCTACCCAAAGAAACAAAAGAACTGTACACAGAAAATTACAAGACACTCATGAGAGACATTAAAGAAGACTTAAACAGATGGAGAGATATTCCATGTTCCTGGATTGGAAGAATCAATATTGTGAAAATGACCATACTTCCAAATATCATCTACAGATTCAATGCAATACCTATTCAACTACCACCGACATTTTTCACAGAACTAGACCAAAGAATAACACAGTTCATATGGAAACACAAAAGACCTCGAATAGCCAAAGCAATTCTGAGAAAGAAAAACAGAGCTGGAGGGATCAGCCTCCCTAACTTCAGACTCTACTACAAAGCAACAGTCATCAAGACAGTATGGTACTGGCACTAAAACAGAACTATAGGTCAATGGAACAAGATAGAGAACCCAGAGATAAATCCACATACCTATGAGTACCTTATTTTGATAAAGGAGGAGAAACTATAAAATGGGACAAAGACAGCCTCTTCAACAAGTGGTGCTGGGAAAATTGGACAGCTACATGCAAAAAAATGAAGTTGGAACATTCCCTGACACCATACACTAAGATCAACTCAAAATGGATTAAAGACCTAAATGTAAGACCAGAAACCATCAAACTCTTAGAGGAGAATATAGGCAAAACCCTCAAGGATATCAATCAAAGCAAGATCTTCTCTGACCCACCAGCTAAAATAGCAGAACTGAAAAGAAAAATGAACATGTGGGACCTCATGAAACTTAAAAGCTTTTGTACAGCAAAAGAAATTACAAAAAAGCTCAACAGACACCCCACAGAGTGGGAGAAGATCATAGCAAATGAAACAACAGACACAGAATTAATCTCCAAAATCTACAAGCAACTCAGACAACTCAGCACCGGAAAAATGAACAACCCAATCAAAAAATGGGAAAAAGATCTAGAGACGCCTCTCCAAAGAGGACATACAGATGGCCCAAAAGCACATGAAACGATGCTCAACTTCACTTACAATTAGAGAAATGCAAATCAAAACTACAATGAGATACCACCTCACACCAGTCAGAATGACCATCATCAACAAATCGACAGACAATAAATGCTGGAGAAGGTGCAGAGAAAAGGGAACACTCCTGCATTGCTGGTGGGAATGTCAATTGATAAAGCCTCTATGGAAGACAGTATGGAGATTTCTTAAAAAACTAAAAATAGATACACCATATGACCCAGCAATCCCACTCTTAGGCTTATACCCTGATGAAATCAAATCTGAAAGAAGCACCTGTACCCCAATGTTCATTGCAGCTCTCTATACAATAGCTAGAACATGGAAGCAACCTAGATGCCCATTGACGAATGAATGGATACAAAAGCCTTGGCACATATATACAATGGAATACTACACAGCTGTAAAGAGAAATGGAGAAGAATCAGCCCTAATGAGGTGGCTTGCTCTAGAACTTACCATGAAAAGTGAAGTCAGTCAGAAAGAGAAGGACAAATACAATATATTAACACATATATATGGAATTTAGTAGGATGGTGACAATGGCACATGCAGTGAAGTGACAGAAAGACAGACATGGACAGTGGACATACAGACATTGTGGGGAAGGAACAGAGGGTGGAAGTCATAAAGGAAGTAGCATGAAGGCCTGTACTATCATAAGTGAAGAAAATAGCTATAGTGAGAAAAGGAGATCCTTTCAGGGGTGCTGTGTGATGGTCAGGAGGAAGAAGGGGGGGATATACATATGACTAATCTGGGAACATACATATCTGTAAACAACAAAACTCTGTAAAAGTTAAAATAAAAGTTAAAAAAAATAAATAAAATAAAATAAAATGGCCAGGTAACAGTGTGTACTTGCAGGTTTGAGACTGAGGAGAAGTTGCATAGAAATTTATATCTAATACTTGTTTGAATAGCCTAGTGAAAGTGACTGGATTGCATCTTCTTTGCTGCCCTAAGACAGTAGAGAAATCCAACAACTTATTTCTCTGCACGTCAAAACTCTGCTTAACTGAACAATAATTCTTCCATGTAAAGTTAGCATGCTATTTTCATTTTTTTAAGTTATTATTCTTTTTTTTTAAATGTTGGCCCAGTTTTATTGGTCTTTCATTTATTTATTTGCATCCATCTTTGTTCTTTGGCCTTTGTGGGCCTCTCATTGCAGTGGCTTTCCTCCTTGCAGAGCACCGGCTCTGAGCACATGCGCTCCAGAGCACTGGCTCGTAATTGGACACACCAGTCTAGCCTCTCCATGGCATGTGGGATCTTCCCAGGCCAGGGATCGAACCAGTGCCCCTTGCACTGCAAGATGGACTCTTTACCCACTGGATCATCAGGGAAGACCCAGCATGTTATTTTCTTACTGTGCTATTTGACACAGGTACATTTCACTAGTTGGCAAAAAGCAAAGTTATCTGTGACTATCACTGCAACCTAAACATTTGAAAAGCATGAGTGCATTTTAATTTAAAAATATACCATTCAGCATTCACAATTGTAAAGCAAAAATCCCTCAGCTATTTTGCCGAGGAATCAGTCTCCTTACTTTGATTATACAAATCAAATGAAGAGGCTAGTGTATGGAAGAGAAGGAATCTGTCACTGGTCACTGCCCAAGTTCATAGGCTATTCAGTACTGGAGCTGCACAGGTGGTTGCACACCCAATACAACATAATTATTATTACTATTATTATTTCTAAAGGTTTTTATTTTAGTCAATGTCTACTTCACAAAGAAATACAATGTACTTATAGAGATGTCTCTGACAAAGGTCTATATAGTTAAAGCTATGGTTTTCATGTGGTTAGGTACAGATGTGAGAGCTGAACCATAAAGAAGGGTGAGAGCTGAAGAATCGATGCTTTTGAATTGTAGTGTTAAAGAAGACTCTAGTTCTTTGGACTACAACAAGATTAAACCAGTCAATCCTAAAGGTAGTCAACTCTGAATATTCATTAGAAGGACTGATGCTGAAGAAAGATTGAGAAAGGGAGAAGAAGAGGGCAACAGAGGATGAGACAGTTGGATGGCATCATCAATTCAATGGATATGAATTTGAGCAAACTCTGGAAATTAGTGAAAGACATGGAAGCCCTACATGCTGCAGTTTATGGGGCTGAAAGAGTCAGACATGACTTTGTGATTGAACAACAACAACATAGAGATATTCATGGCGGCACATTTGCCCTCAACCTAAAATATGATTTTTGTTGCATGCATTTTCAAATAAAGACACTAGTTAGTAAATGCTAATATTGGGCATTGTCTGCATATTATGAGACAGACATAATTTAGAATAGAAAACAGGCAATCAAATAAAACAGCTATCACCACTGCAATAACACAGCATAGCAAAATAAAGAAGAGATTAACATATTCTCATGGTAAAATCTGCATATAGACAGATAGATATTAGATAGGAAATTAAATAGCTATAGCTGAGTAGGTGGGCTTCCCTAGTTGATCAGCTGGTAGAGAATCTGTCTGCAATGCAGGAGGCCCTGGTTCAATTCCTGGGTTGGGAATTTCCCCTGGATGCTACCAACTCCAGGATTCTTGTCATTCCTTGGTGGCTCAGATGGTAAAGAATCTGCCTACAGTGTGGGAGACCTGAATTTGATTACTGGGTTGGAAAGATCCTCTGGAGGAAGGCATGGTAACCCATGTCAGTTTTCTTGCTTGGAGAATACCACAGACAGAGGAACCTAGAGAGATACAGTCCACAGTATCATAAAGATTCAGACACAACTGAAGTGACCAAGCATGTACACACATACCCATATGACCCAGCAATTTCATTCCTGGGTATATATTTGAGAGAAATGAAAGCACTACTTTGAAAAGACAGATGTTTCCCAGTGTTCATTATTTACAATTACCAAGATATGGTAGCAACCTAAGTACCTGGTAACAAATAAATGGATAAAAAAAATCTAGTATATGTGTATGATGGAATGCTACTCAGTCATAAAAAAAAAATGGAATTTTGCCATTTTTTACTACATGGATGGACTTGGAAGGCATTGTGCTAAGTTAAATCATATAGAAAAAGACAATCATATAAAGACAAATACTGCATGATATCATTTATATATAGAATATTAAAAAAATTATGTGGTCTTCATATTTCTATCTGCTACGTAGGAAATGACAAAAATACAATAAAAAGAAAATTAAACAGAAAAACATGGAACAGTCTCTTTAGACTCATTTTAATCTTTATATCCCTTAAGCTTATATAACTTGATCTTTATTTTTTTAAATATGGAAAAATCATGCCTATGATATTTAAATCATTATAACATCTATAAATATCCATGGCATTAATTCTTCTTTCTAGTGTTAGATTCCCATACTTTCTGTAATATCAAGTATTACAAACTTAAAAATATTTAAAATAAGAAGGAATCATTGTTAATTATACAAAATTAATCTCATTTAAATTTATTAAACTGGATAGATTCCAGCTGACAATAAAAACACTTTTTTAGAACTATCAAATTCAGTAATGAGAACAACTTCTTAGTTCACATTTGCCTTAACATTTAAAGTGTCATAAATGTATACAATCTCAGTTAATTTTCCACAAATGGGTTTTTTATATCCATGACTTTAATAACTATATTCAATACTTTTTAATCTCAAAGACTGTCTTTATGCCTAAATTAAATGTCTTTCTCATTACTAATAAAAAATGTTAGTTATAGGAAGTGTCCAAATCAACTTCAACAGTATAAATAATTGTACACTTCGGGAAAATGTTATAAAAGTATTTTACCAGAATTTTACTGGTTACACATCTTAGAAATATGAATATTTCTGTATTAATAGTAGCAGAAGCAGCATGTTTAGACATAGTAGTAACAAAATAAGTAATTTGAAGTAAATGTCAATCTCCATGTGAATGTATAAAACTGAAAATACTCACTGAGTCAGAAAGATAGAAATTGTTGCTTAGAGACCGAAGTACAATGTACACATACCCATATGACACTTACTTTTTGAAAAAAAATAAAAATGTTTCCCAGTGTTCATTATTTACAATTACCAAGATATGGTAGCAACCTAAGTACCTGGTAACAAATATATGGATAAAAGAAATTTAGTATATGTGTATGATGGAATGCTACTCAGTCATAAAAAAAAAATGGAATTTTGCCATTTTTTACTACATGGATGGACTTGGAAGGCATTGTGCTAAGTTAAATCATATAGAAAAAGACAATCATATAAAGACAAATACTGCATGATATCATTTATATATAGAATATTAAAAAAATTATGTGGTCTTCATATTTCTATCTGCTACGTAGGAAATGACAAAAATACAATAAAAAGAAAATTAAACAGAAAAACATGGAACAGTCTCTTTAGACTCATTTTAATCTTTATATCCCTTAAGCTTATATAACTTGATCTTTATTTTTTTAAATATGGAAAAATCATGCCTATGATATTTAAATCATTATAACATCTATAAATATCCATGGCATTAATTCTTCTTTCTAGTGTTAGATTCCCATACTTTCTGTAATATCAAGTATTACAAACTTAAAAATATTTAAAATAAGAAGGAATCATTGTTAATTATACAAAATTAATCTCATTTAAATTTATTAAACTGGATAGATTCCAGCTGACAATAAAAACACTTTTTTAGAACTATCAAATTCAGTAATGAGAACAACTTCTTAGTTCACATTTGCCTTAACATTTAAAGTGTCATAAATGTATACAATCTCAGTTAATTTTCCACAAATGGGTTTTTTATATCCATGACTTTAATAACTATATTCAATACTTTTTAATCTCAAAGACTGTCTTTATGCCTAAATTAAATGTCTTTCTCATTACTAATAAAAAATGTTAGTTATAGGAAGTGTCCAAATCAACTTCAACAGTATAAATAATTGTACACTTCGGGAAAATGTTATAAAAGTATTTTACCAGAATTTTACTGGTTACACATCTTAGAAATATGAATATTTCTGTATTAATAGTAGCAGCAGAAGCAGCATGTTTAGACATAGTAGTAACAAAATAAGTAATTTGAAGTAAATGTCAATCTCCATGTGAATGTATAAAACTGAAAATACTCACTGAGTCAGAAAGATAGAAATTGTTGCTTGGACTGAGCAGGTCAGCTAGACAAAGCAAAGCTTTACAGAGGAAGGATCAATGAAGAGCAAATATGTTAACAAAGCTGCACAGAGGTCCTATTGCATCTTGTGCCAATACTAACTTATAATGTGAAACGACACTATTCTCAGGAATCATATGGAATTGAGAGTCATGTAGATTCTTGCAAGCTAGAAAGATCTTATTGAACTCATGATTGAATGTCTTATTAAATATCCCAGAAGGGCTACACCTTAGAAGTAGGGTGAAACTTCTCCCAGATTAAAGGTTTTTTTAAATATTGTGCCCAAATAAAGTTTAAAAACAAGTTTCCAAACAAGTAAGCTCATTGGTAAATAACTCAACTGTCTGCCAAAGCAAAGTAAGAATGTTTAACAGGGTAAAAAAAAAAAAAAAAAAAATTCACCATTCAACAATGTAAACCTTATAAATCTGACAGCAATAAAATATTATCAAATATGAAAATTATAGGAGTTTTAACTCATAACTAATAAAAATTAGTCAGTAGAAACAAACTGAAATGTGACAGACAGATGATAGACTTAGTAGACAAAGTCATTTAACTCTCATTACAAAAGTACTCAATATGTACCCAAATGTAAAGATGAATATGAACATAATAAAAAGTGGAAGACAAAATATAAAAATAGCAAAAATGAAACATGTCTAAAATGAAAAATTCACTAGATTGGTTTAACAGGAAATTATATACTACAAAACAAAGTATCAACAAATTCAGAAAGCAACAGAAACTACTAAAAATTAAGGATATACTGAAAATGATAATTTAAAAAATAAGTAGCATTTCAGTGGCATATTCAAAATATTAAGAATCTAACATACATGGAATTAAAATCATGGATATGGGAAAGAGAGTACACAAAAAATATTTAAATATAATGCCTTTTTCATTACATAAAAAGTGCAAGTCTACAGACTCAAGAAAATAAAAAATCACAAGCAAACTGAACTCGGGAAAATAATAAAAAGATACTCCATAATTGAAGTGTTTTGCCATCACTGCTAAAGAGAAAATCAGCAAGAGAAAAAATAGACTTAATCCTACAGAAACAAATATGAGTATTATTTAAGACTTTGCATATAGAACTATGTTAAGCCTAAGGTAATGTCATCTGAAAAATACTGTGAAAACAACAACCCAAATAATGATATAGAACTCTATATTCAACAAAAATATATTTTAATAATGCAGGCAAGGGACTTCCAATTTCTGTAGGGTATATAAAACTAGAGACAGCATTGTTTCCACTCTTACAGAAACAAACTAAATATCTGGGCAAAAAGTAAAATTCATCACTCTTCTTGGACACACTAGAGACCTGAGTGTACAGAGCAAAAACTAACTGAAATCTATGAAGTCTGCAATCTCTGAAAGCAATCCAAACCTGCTAAAAGAGAAAGGACACACTTACATGATTATCTGGGAAGAAGTAGTCTGACAGTGAGGAGAACTGTTAAATAATTGAAAAATGTTAAAGAACTAGTAAAGACTAAATGTGGTTTAGCAGACTAAAGAATCCTTGGGGGATACAAATGCTCCCAATTACGTGCACTGTGAACTTCAATAGGAGCTCACCAAACAATTGATAAGAAACTTAAGAAAATGTCCCTTATAGCAAAGGCCAAGGGAAGAACTACAACAGCTGCTGTAGGAAACATGATACAACTCCTTATCTCCTACTTTTAACAGAGAAGCAAAACTATAAATTGGAAGTGAAGGGCAACAAACAATGTCACCCTTAAGACAGTGGAAAGAAATAGGCATACATTTGCTATCTGGGGAAAAGAAAGGAATGCATGTTGTACCCAGAACTATACTTACAGGAAGAGTAGGTCACACTCTCAAGTCTCAGGCAGAGAGCTTGCCCAAGACTGAGGCTTAGTAAGAGTAACTGAGTAACTATTTCCTCCCATAATCCAGCAACTAACTACCAGGCCAACCAAATCAAAAACAACAGCAGTGAAATACTCCTAGAAAGAAATCCTCTCTGAAAGGAAAGCAGAAAGGAAAGACCTAGAGATGAATGTGGAACATGAAGCAAAAGAAAATCTCTGAGAGACAAATTCCCCACTCTAAATACAAGTAATCACTAAAGGAATTTAAGGTCTGTGGGGCACTGAGGGTAACCATAGAAACAACAATATCCAACAACCCACCTTTACTCCTGAGCAAATTAATCTCAAACCTTAAAGGAAAGGTCTAATAGAAGGAAAGATATGAAGGTATGTTTGTTTTAAAACATAAATTTTGTTTACCTCAGTTTTTATTATCTTATATAAACTTTCCTATTGAAAAACAATTATATTGTCCACCAAAAAATCAAGAAATTAAAACATGCCTAAAGATACAGCAATCAAAAGAAACAGACTCAGATATAGCAGGGAATTTAAAATAGCTGTGATTAATATGTTAATGCTTTAGTTAGAAAGGTAGCAACATGCATGATAATATAAGCAATTTCATCTAGAGATGGAAACTACAATGCAATCTATAAATAGAGGACATGAAGAAAGACTAAAGTTTCATAGATAGAAGGAATGTGATAAGCTATGAAAAAAACTAATAAATTTTAAGATTGGTCATTAACGTTTATGGAAACTAAAGTATAATTATAAAATGAATTTAAAAAATCAGAAATGAGAATTCAAGAACCGTGAAACAATATCAAACACTCTAATTATATCTAACTGAAATACCAGAGAAGAGAGAGAGGAAAACATAGAAATGTTTAAGGAAATAATGGTCAAGAATTTTTCAAAATCTATGACAGTCTCCAAACCACAGATCAAAATCAGAAGATCAGAGAATATCCAGCATGATAAACATGCATGCATGCACAAACACACACACACACTCTTACAATCCTAAGCATGTCAGGCTCAAACTGTCACAAAAGAAAAAGAAAAAACCTGAAGTCGGAGAAAAATAAGCATTCTATACAAAGAAAATAATTACAGAAATGTCTTCTCAAAAACTATCTGCAGCTAAGATACTTGTCTACAGCTAATAGACAAGGTTAGCAAGATACAAATTTGATATGCAAAAGCACAATGAGGCATCCTTCTGATTCAGTATCTGAGACTTGCAATTGGGTTCATTAGTTTCTTTCAACATTTCTTCTGATAATATTTCAGAAAAAAATAATGCATGACTAGTCAAAAAGAACCAAAAACAATATAATAGTTTGGGAATTTTCTATTGCTTAAATGGTGAATATAAGCCTAAGAAAATATATAAAGATCTAAAAATAATGCACAAAATAATTAATTTCTAAATTCAGACATGAGTACTGTAGATAGAGTTTATTTTGAATTATCATATTTTTACCACAGAAAAATGACGTTGGGAAATTTATTGTAATGATTATTTCATGATATTAGGATCCCTATGTTCAAATAAGCTGTATACTGTTAATATATGCAACTTACAATTTTAGGCAATATTAAGAGAGATTAAGACAAATGAGTTGATTTAAAGCATTAATCAGAAAAAAAAGAAAAGACGAATTCTTTGATTTTTAATATTGGATGGAATTCAAAATAAGCTAATGATGGGAATTCAGAACAATAACATATAGCTATTCTAGGCTCCATATGCATTGTTAGTACAGCCACAAGTGAGTGTATTGTCCCACTCTATACTAGTCAGATACATTTAGGAATACTGTGTTAAGTTCTCTTCTTTGTATTAAGAGTAACAAAATCCAAGTAAGACACAGCCAAGATTGTATGAAAAGGTTGCTAAAGAATCTCAGTATCTAATAATAAAAAGCAAAAATGTTTGAAAAAATGAGTGGGTATATTTGGCCTAGAAACAAAACTTAGCAAGAACAAAATAGCTAATCTAAGTATAGTTATTAAGTTACCAAATTCATTGAACGGTAACAATGTGAGGGACACTGTTTTAGGCACTAGACATAGTTGTATCAAGAATAATTAGTCCCCTGTACTCATGAATTTTATAATTAAATGTAGTAGAAGACAATACAAGTAAACATATTCATTAATAAGAAAGTTTCAGATAGTTTTACAAGCTATAAGAAAAATAGGAGAGCATGATTTTAAACAAGGCAAATCAGTGTGGATACTTTAGATCAAGTGTTCAGCAAATCTGAGCATCTGAGCTATGATGTGAATCAAAATGAGACACTTTATAAAAATCAAGGGGGAACAGCATTCCCAGCAGAGAAGATACGGTAACACAAAAGTCTTTGGGTGGAATTAGGCTTGACTTGTTTCAGCAATTAAAAGATAGTGTGATAGGAATGCAATGGAGGGAGATTATGTCAGAGAGGTAAGAAGGGGCTTTGAAGGAAAAGATAATGAATAGATTTTATTTTGTATTCAATGGGAATCAGAAGCAGTTGTGGAGTAGTTAGGTAGACAATAAATCTGATTTGTGACTTAAAGATTATTCTGGCTGCTATGTGCACATGGATTATAGACATTGGGATATTTTAGGAATAGCATTTGCTATTCCACAAAATCTGGCATACACAAAACTATTCCTAGTATATCAGAACATACGATATGCCTAGGAATAGCAAACATCCTTTTTTTAAAAAACAACAACAACAACAACAACAACAACATTTATTTATGTATTTATTTACTTGGGGGCGGGTTGGGGGAGGGGGTGGGCGGGTCACTTCTTTTTTTTTTTGAATTTTTAATTGTTTAATCTCATTATTCATTTAGTTTCTTTTTTTTTTTTTTTATCTTTTATTTTAAAGGTTTTAGAGTTTTGTTGTTCACAGACATGTATGTTCTCAGATCAGTCATATGCATATCCATGGTCCCCACCCACCCAGATCCCCCCATCCCACCCCTCCAGACCTTCGCCCCAAGCCATTGTAAGCACTCCTATTCCCTTAGCACTATGACACTAGCTATCTTTTCTGCACATAACAGTATAGGTTTCCATGTTACTCCCTCCACGCTTCCCCCTCCCTATTTCTTTCCCACAATGTCCCTATGTCTATGCTCTGTCTGTTTTTCCATGAGTTCCCTGCGTGTGTTATCAAGACCGTCCTACTAGATTCCATATATGTGTGTTAGTATACTGTATTTGTCTTTCTCTTTTTGACTTACTTCACTTTTCATGATAGGTTCTAGAGCCAGCCACTTCATTAGGACTGAGTCTTCTGCATTTCTTTTAACAGCTGAGTAGTATTCCATTGTATATATGTCCCAGAGCTTCTGGATCCATTCGTTTGTCGATGGACATCTAGGTTGCTTCCATGTTTTGGCTATTGCATAGAGAGCTGCAATGAACATTGGGGCACAGGTGCTTCTTTCAGTTTTGATTTCATCAGGATATAAGTCTAATAGTGGGATTGCTGGGTCATAGGGTGCTTCTATTTTTAGTTTTTTAAGAAATCTCCATACTGTCTTCCATAGAGGCTGTATCAATTGACATTCCCACCAGCAATGCAAGAGGGTTCCCTTTTCTCTGCACCCTCTCCAGCATTTATTGTCTGCAGATTTTTTGATGATGGCCATTCTGATGGGTGTGAGGTGGTATCTCATTGTAGTTTTATTTTGCATTTCTCTAATAATAAGCGAGATTGAGCATCGTTTCATGTGCTTTTGGGCCATCTGTATGTCCTCTTTGGAGAGGTATCTGTTTAGGTCCTTTTCCCATTTTTTGATTGGGTTGTTCGTTTTTCTGGTGCTGACTTGTCTGAGTTGCTTGTAGATTTTGGAGATTAATTCTTTGTCTGTTGTTTCATTTGCTATGATTTTCTCCCACTCTGTGGGGTGTCTGTTGAGATTTTTTGTAATTTCTTTTATTTTAAAGGTTTTAGAGTTTTGTTGTTCACAGACATGTATGTTCTCAGATCAGTCATATGCATATCCATGGTCCCCACCCACCCAGATCCCCCCATCCCACCCCTCCAGACCTTCGCCCCAAGCCATTGTAAGCACTCCTATTCCCTTAGCACTATGACACTAGCTATCTTTTCTGCACATAACAGTATAGGTTTCCATGTTACTCCCTCCATGCTTCCCCCTCCCTATTTCTTTCCCACAATGTCCCTATGTCTATGCTCTGTCTGTTTTTCCATGAGTTCCCTGCGTGTGTTATCAAGACCGTCCTACTAGATTCCATATATGTGTGTTAGTATACTGTATTTGTCTTTCTCTTTTTGACTTACTTCACTTTTCATGATAGGTTCTAGAGCCAGCCACTTCATTAGGACTGAGTCTTCTGCATTTCTTTTAACAGCTGAGTAGTATTCCATTGTATATATGTCCCAGAGCTTCTGGATCCATTCGTTTGTCGATGGACATCTAGGTTGCTTCCATGTTTTGGCTATTGCATAGAGAGCTGCAATGAACATTGGGGCACAGGTGCTTCTTTCAGTTTTGATTTCATCAGGATATAAGTCTAATAGTGGGATTGCTGGGTCATAGGGTGCTTCTATTTTTAGTTTTTTAAGAAATCTCCATACTGTCTTCCATAGAGGCTGTATCAATTGACATTCCCACCAGCAATGCAAGAGGGTTCCCTTTTCTCTGCACCCTCTCCAGCATTTATTGTCTGCAGATTTTTTGATGATGGCCATTCTGATGGGTGTGAGGTGGTATCTCATTGTAGTTTTATTTTGCATTTCTCTAATAATAAGCGAGATTGAGCATCGTTTCATGTGCTTTTGGGCCATCTGTATGTCCTCTTTGGAGAGGTATCTGTTTAGGTCCTTTTCCCATTTTTTGATTGGGTTGTTCGTTTTTCTGGTGCTGACTTGTCTGAGTTGCTTGTAGATTTTGGAGATTAATTCTTTGTCTGTTGTTTCATTTGCTATGATTTTCTCCCACTCTGTGGGGTGTCTGTTGAGATTTTTTGTAATTTCTTTTGCTGTACAAAAGCTTTTAAGTTTCATGAGGTCCCACATGTTCATTTCTATTGGTCTTTCATTTATATATTTTCATCCGTCTTTGTTCTTTCGCTCTTGTGGGCCTCCCATCGCGGTAGCCTCTGTTGTCGCAGAGCACCGGCTCTGGGCGCATGCGCTCCAGAGCTCCTGCTCGGTAATTGGACACATCAGTCCAGCCGCTCCGTGGCACATGGGATCTTCCCAGGCCAGGGATCGAACCAGCGCCCCTTGCACTGCAAGGCGGTGTCCTTACCCACTGGACCACCAGGGAAGCCCAGCAAACATCCCTTTGTGTGTGTGTGTACTATTTTTCATTGTTTTTCTCCTCCTTTCTTAATAAAAATTATTGTTCAAGCATCAACCTTTTCTCATGCAACACTGATAAGCTGGCTTAGTTCTGCTCAAAGAGGTCTGATTTGCCTAAGGTCACTTCCATACTTCTTAAGAGGAAATATTTCAGAAAGGGGGTTTTTAGGCAAGAGACTCTGAGGGACATTGTCAATTCTGAGAATTTCTTCAAGTGACTGTTTCTCTCCATGCCTAGCCACAAGGATATATCATCTCATTATAAGCCTGAAGCTGACACAGAGAACAGATCAGAGCCAAGGGATTGACAGTGAAATGAGCCAGTATCATAGAATTAACTCCCTTCTGACGCCTACCCTTGAACTTAGTTTTGTGAACCAACAAATATCCTTATCATTTAAAACAGGTTGAGTTTTCTGTTAGTTGATGTGAAACAGGGGCAGAAGTGGTAGCAAGGAGTAGACAGCTACTCTCTTGGCCAGGTCAAAGTTATTATGGCTTGGGTGAGGATAGTACCAGTGGCTGGGGAGATAAGCAGACAGTTTGTGGATACATTTTGGAGATAATGAAAAATGGGTTTTCTTATAATATGGGTATGGAAGAAATTAAACATGCCTATGGAGTTTGTCTTACATGAGCAGCCCAGAGTTTTCTGTAATACAGTTGAGTAAGAGAACCAATCAGTTACACAGATTTTTGATTGAGTATAAAGAAATACTTACAAAATACTTTTAAATATTTATCAAAAAAATTTGTCCTGGCAAACACTCATGCACTTTAAAAAATGACATCTTATTCTTTAAACAGTGAGTTATGTCTCTTAAATAAATCTAATCAACATGGGATACATGCCCAGTTTTTGTGGATATTATGGATAGTATTCTTTCACTTAGTAAGTATAAATAGTTGAATACTAAAGTATTTTCTTACATTGTTGATATAATTTGGGGGCTACTATTCATTTTAAGAAGATGAATAGCATTTCAAAATATCATGTGTCAGACTTCCAACCTGGAGAGAAGTTATCACTCCCTGATTTACAAGAAAAAACACTGCATAAACTAAGAATGAATGACTTTCCTTGGATCTCTCAGAAAGTGTAAGTCATTCAACAAACCACCACCATAAAAGGGATACAGAAAGTCATAGCTGAGATCTCTTAAACTGGAGCAGAAGCTACTGGCAGCAACTGGTATGAATAAATACTGATAGAAACACAAGTGGTAATTTTGACAGATTAATGGAAGTGTGAGTGTGGACTAGTTTGCTTTTGGATTCCCTGACAACACTTTTAACTAAGATAAAGAAAATCTGAGTTATACTTTTCAAATAGTTACATAATAGCATAATTTTCAATACCCTGCAAATCAAGCATCAAAGGGCAGTGATTTCTGTAAGAATAAAGAGAAAAATTGTATTATGATTATCCCAATTTATATCATTAGGACAGTTTACAGGCTACTGGGCAGAAAGCGCAAATACAGGTGGGACCTAGAAGATGTTAACACCAACACACACACACACACACACACTGGGTTGGCCAAAAAGTCCCTTTCAGTTTTTCGGTAACATCTCATAGGAAAACCCAAACAACATTTTAGAACAGTCCAATACAAATGTGTTTAACAATTTTATCTGTAACATTAAAATAGTGAGCAATCACTTAAAAATAAAAGGAATCAGTTCTTCCCTGGTGGTCCAGTGGTTAAGAATCCACCTGCCAATGCAGGGAACAGAGGTTTGATCCCTGGTCTGGGAAGATTCCACATGCTGCGTGGCAACTAAGCCCCTGTACCACAAGGACTGAAGCCCACACATCTAGAGCCCATATTTCACAACAAAAGAAGCCATTACAATGAAAAGTCCACACACCGCAACTCGAGAAAGCCCACTCACAACAACAAAGACCCAGCACAGCTAAAAATAAATAAATAAAAGGAATCAAATACTGATTCATCCGTTGACATAGATCATTCTCAGAATTATTATGTGGAGTGAAATAATTCAGGTGAAAATGAGTGTATAAGGTATAAGTATAGTTATATAAAATGCAAAGTACAAATTAATACATAGTGACATAAAGCTAATCAGTGACTGCCTGGGTATAGAAGGGGGATGATCAGGAGGAAGGAATAACAAAGAACTAGAGGAAACTGGCAGGCCCATAAACTAAGAATGAATGACTTTCCTTGGATCTCTCAGAAAGTGTAAGTCATTCAACAAACCACCACCATAAAAGGGATACAGAAAGTCATAGCTGAGATCTCTTAAACTGGAGCAGAAGCTACTGGCAGCAACTGGTATGAATAAATACTGATAGAAACACAAGTGGTAATTTTGACAGATTAATGGAAGTGTGAGTGTGGACTAGTTTGCTTTTGGATTCCCTGACAACACTTTTAACTAAGATAAAGAAAATCTGAGTTATACTTTTCAAATAGTTACATAATAGCATAATTTTCAATACCCTGCAAATCAAGCATCAAAGGGCAGTGATTTCTGTAAGAATAAAGAGAAAAATTGTATTATGATTATCCCAATTTATATCATTAGGACAGTTTACAGGCTACTGGGCAGAAAGCGCAAATACAGGTGGGACCTAGAAGATGTTAACACCAACACACACACACACACACACACTGGGTTGGCCAAAAAGTCCCTTTCAGTTTTTCGGTAACATCTCATAGGAAAACCCAAACAACATTTTAGAACAGTCCAATACAAATGTGTTTAACAATTTTATCTGTAACATTAAAATAGTGAGCAATCACTTAAAAATAAAAGGAATCAGTTCTTCCCTGGTGGTCCAGTGGTTAAGAATCCACCTGCCAATGCAGGGAACAGAGGTTTGATCCCTGGTCTGGGAAGATTCCACATGCTGCGTGGCAACTAAGCCCCTGTACCACAAGGACTGAAGCCCACACATCTAGAGCCCATATTTCACAACAAAAGAAGCCATTACAATGAAAAGTCCACACACCGCAACTCGAGAAAGCCCACTCACAACAACAAAGACCCAGCACAGCTAAAAATAAATAAATAAAAGGAATCAAATACTGATTCATCCGTTGACATAGATCATTCTCAGAATTATTATGTGGAGTGAAATAATTCAGGTGAAAATGAGTGTATAAGGTATAAGTATAGTTATATAAAATGCAAAGTACAAATTAATACATAGTGACATAAAGCTAATCAGTGACTGCCTGGGTATAGAAGGGGGATGATCAGGAGGAAGGAATAACAAAGAACTAGAGGAAACTTGGGGGTGATATATATGTTCAGTGTCTTGACTGTGGTGATGATTTTACAGGTGTATATAAATGTCAAAACTTATCCAATTGTGTATTTTAAATGTGTTCAATTTATTCATGTCTTATAAAAATGTCAAGATTTGGAGTTTCTCTGTTATATGAGTTGGACTGAATATAAGCATTTATTTCCACTTTCTATTGAAACCTCAATAAAATGAAAGTGAAATATTTTAAAAGATATATATTCACAATGAAGCTATAACAGGGAGGCTGTGATGATATAAATAAAAATAAATTTGAAAGGCAGAAATGAGGATTTATTATTTAAGGGAAAGCTAGCCTAAGTGGCTGCCAAGAAGACAGTCAATAGAAAGCTGGATTGTGTTTTCTGCCAAAGAACTCTGCCCCCTCGAAACTCAAGAAATAGAGGTCAGTAGCTATCTTGGAAGAATGGGATGAGAAATCGTCTAAAAACAAGCAAGTTATTTGAAAACTTTAAGATATAATTAGACCTTAATTCTTAAAGTTAAATCTTTCTCTTGCCATCATAAAAATAGGCATCTAATCATTCCTGTACTGAGACACATTTACACCCATCACAGGCACTGAGGCCTCTGCTCCTGGAAAATGTCAGTTACCAGAGAGAAGTTCAACAATCTCAAATATTTGGATATCCTTTTCTTTTACTACCTTGCAATGAAGCCTACACATTAAAAGCCCTGCTTTTCATACAGAAATTCTAATGAGTAGTTTAGTACTTCAATCTAAAATATAAGCTGATAGCTATACATTGCTATATGAGGAAAACACAATCATAAAAATAATTAAGAGAGCCGTGCCTGTGTGTGAATAAAATAAGAAATTTCCATATGAAATAAGATTCAGATGCTGCTTAGACAGTGATCAAGCAAATAAGAAAATATTCTTAGGAATTAAATTTATGAGAAACCCAGATTAATACATATGACAACTCAAATTAAGAATGTGAGAAGAAATGAATGACTAAGCTAAGGAAATCACTAAGGTATGAGATAATTTTTTTAAAAGTTGAGATGATTTCTCAGTGGCTCCACAGGTAAAGAATCCACCTGAAATTCAGGAGACACAGGAGATGCTGGTTCAATCTCTGGTCAGGAAGATCTCCTGGAGAAGGAAATGGCAACTCACTCTGGTATTCTTGGCTAAAAACTCTCATGGACAGAGGAGGCAGGCTACAGTCTAATGAGTTGCACCAAGTCAGACATGGCTGAGTGACTAAGCATATAGAGATAGCCAATACTATAAAAATGATATGTATAGTAGAGGTTTTATTCAGGAAATATCAATTCCATACATATATTAGGCACTTCAGAAACATAGGTCAAAGAAAAAGGAGAAAAAGAAATTAAGAAATATTAATAGAAAAAAAATTCCCAGAACTGAGGACACATATTTCTATAATATTTTTAAAAGGCTCAATGAAGCAAAGAACAAAAGATACACACTCAAATATAACTTTTTCAATGTCGTGAATTTTTCAAGGATACAATAAAATTTAATAATTTCTAAAGAAAAGTAAGCAGTTCACATACTGAGGATTAAAACGATAGTTCCATTAAAATTGTCAAGTGTTAACACTTGACAGCATAGTATAATGGAGGTAATGCAACTTAAATTTTAAAGAAACATTATTTCATTCAAATATTCTATATAAAGTCAAACCACTGATCATATGTGAGACCCATATTAGAGTAGTATCTATCAGTGGCTTAAAAAATATCCTTCCCATGTGCTCCTCACTAATCTTTTGGAGGATGTGTTCCATGAGTAATGAAAAAAGAGAAAAATATAAGAGCTATAAAATATGGGAATCCATGGAAGAGGAAGGGAAGGCCTTTGAGAACAGTCTGTAATAATAATAACAATAATAATAATAATAATAAGTATTCTCTTTTAGAGCAAGAAAGAGAGCTCCAGAAGGAAAATCTAATTTTAGAGTCAAATTTTAAACTCCTGTGTAGAGTTCTTGCTTCCATGCTAAGTCTTTCCAGTTGTGTTCAACTCTTTGAAACCCTTGAATTAACTTGCTCCATGCAAGTCGTTTTACCTTAGAAGAAATGAATGACTAAGCTAAGGAAATCACTAAGGTATGAGATAATTTTTAAAAGTTGAGATGATTTCTCAGTGGCTCCACAGGTAAAGAATCCACCTGAAATTCAGGAGACACAGGAGATGCTGGTTCAATCTCTGGTCAGGAAGATCTCCTGGAGAAGGAAATGGCAACTCACTCTGGTATTCTTGGCTAAAAACTCTCATGGACAGAGGAGGCAGGCTACAGTCTAATGAGTTGCACCAAGTCAGACATGGCTGAGTGACTAAGCATATAGAGATAGCCAATACTATAAAAATGATATGTATAGTAGAGGTTTTATTCAGGAAATATCAATTCCATACATATATTAGGCACTTCAGAAACATAGGTCAAAGAAAAAGGAGAAAAAGAAATTAAGAAATATTAATAGAAAAAAAATTCCCAGAACTGAGGACACATATTTCTATAATATTTTTAAAAGGCTCAATGAAGCAAAGAACAAAAGATACACACTCAAATATAACTTTTTCAATGTCGTGAATTTTTCAAGGATACAATAAAATTTAATAATTTCTAAAGAAAAGTAAGCAGTTCACATACTGAGGATTAAAACGATAGTTCCATTAAAATTGTCAAGTGTTAACACTTGACAGCATAGTATAATGGAGGTAATGCAACTTAAATTTTAAAGAAACATTATTTCATTCAAATATTCTATATAAAGTCAAACCACTGATCATATGTGAGACCCATATTAGAGTAGTATCTATCAGTGGCTTAAAAAATATCCTTCCCATGTGCTCCTCACTAATCTTTTGGAGGATGTGTTCCATGAGTAATGAAAAAAGAGAAAAATATAAGAGCTATAAAATATGGGAATCCATGGAAGAGGAAGGGAAGGCCTTTGAGAACAGTCTGTAATAATAATAACAATAATAATAATAATAATAAGTATTCTCTTTTAGAGCAAGAAAGAGAGCTCCAGAAGGAATGTCTCCAGAGGGCAAGGAGTCTTGACATGTTTCACTGAGTCAAATTTTAAACTCCTGTTGTAGAGTTAACTTGCTTCCATGCTAAGTCTTTCCAGTTGTGTTCAACTCTTTGCCACCCAATGAACTTTAGCCCATGGGATTCTCCAGGCAAGATACTGGAGTGGGCTGCCATTTCCTCAGGGAATACTCCCAACCCAGAGATGGAACCCGTGGTCTTATGTCTCCTGCACTGGCAGGCAGGTTCTTTACCACTAGTGCCACCTGGAGTTGAGTAAGTATATTATTGAATTATAGGTAGGAAAGTATTCAACATAAAAATTGCAGTTATAAGGCTAGGAATAACAAAATGGCCTGCAACAAAGACAATGTGCTGCTTAAACATTCCATGGTGTACCTGGGTCTTTAATAGTCTTAAGATATTCAATAGTTCTTATATTTGTGATTGTCATAAGAATGTCAGAAATGTATGTTCATTTAACTTATCTCTTGTGATTATTTCATCAATTATTAGTTTCTTCTCTGTTTTAACCACCTTGACATTAGAATTCATTCTATGACCAAACAACAGTATCTTATAGGAGCTCTCATCAGGATTCATCTATGATATAGTTGTCCTTGCCAACATATGAAGGAATACGGTTACTAATCCTGGTGGCCTGACCAGGACAGCTCTAAAACCTGAGTTTTTTTCAGGCAACAGATTATCTAATTACCATGTATGAAAGAAATGACAGCACCAATAGTGGTCTGAAAACTTTCCTTTGACATCTTTTCTGACAATCAAGAAATGACAGAACATTTGAGACTTGGAAAGAATTTAAGAGACAATAATGAGGCCATCTTGCACAATATCCTACATTTCTAGCACTCTTGATAGTACAGAAATGATAATATTATTTTGAAAAAAAATTTAAAAACTTAAGTTGAAGAGTAAATAATTCATAAATCTCAATAGAATGAAATTTTAGGGAAGACTCAACCAATTATATGTAAATTTTCCTTTTTATGTTGGTAAAATATGATATGTGATTAAAAACACTCAAATTAGTCTTAAAAAGCTATTTAAATAGATATTATAGAGAAACTCAATTATAAGAAAAAAGTATCATAGTTTAACAACTAGAATTTATTCTAAGTAATAACAAAATAATACTGTATCTTATAACCAGTGACAGCTTAGGCTTGACTAAATCAGTAACACAGTGTACAGCAGGAATAGGATAGAATGCTATTGATGGGGCGGAGCAAATATGGGATCTGTACAATCTTGCACAATCTCATGGACACAATTCATATTCCATTTTATACATATGGTGCCTCTTGGATTACAAATTCAAAACTGTAATGTGGCAGCCTAGAGTAAATGAGTCCAAAGATTATATTACTTAGAAGCCAATAACATAAGTTAAAACTGAACAATTAGAGAACAGTAATTTCCTAATAGTGAAACATTTCAAAATATGAAAGAAAATATCAGAAAACTTCTAAAATAATTGAAAGACATAATTTATAGGCAGTAAAGGACACAGGCCATCAACCTCTGTTTTTTTAATTGTAAAAGTTGTAACTTTGTTTTTAAACTAAGCACATGGACTACCTTAATCATTTAAAAATGTTAGAGAATATAATTAAATAATTTTAATACAGCAAACAATTTCTGAATGTTCAATGTAACTGAGCAGAATATAGGAAAAGGCAAAGAAAATGAACATATGCTCACATTGACTACTTCCATTTTCTATGTATTAATTTTTGATGATAACTGACACAATTTTAATTGTTTGTAAGGTAACCAATGCAGGAAAATTTTGCCCTTGGTATGCTATAGAACAGTTTTGAAAGAATAACATTAAAGTGTTTTATTGCTAATATTACAGATAATCTTTAGATCTAAATAGCACAAAGAAAGAACAAAGGTTTCAGCAAAATTGGGTGAGGCAGGATAGGGAATGAGAAAGCAGAAAGGTCGAGAACATGTGCCAATAGCTGATGACAGAAAGTCAGGGACAAGGACTCAAGGATGACACTGTTAGAAGATTGCCAGAGAAGAGGGGGCAATTGTAGATTTCCCTATTTTAAAAGCAGAGCATGCTTCAAATGCCCAGAGGTCTCTTACCTACTGTAAGAGAAAGTTGGATGATCACTTTTCCTTTCCTGTATTTAAATAGATATTATAGAGAAACTCAATTATAAGAAAAAAGTATCATAGTTTAACAACTAGAATTTATTCTAAGTAATAACAAAATAATACTGTATCTTATAACCAGTGACAGCTTAGGCTTGACTAAATCAGTAACACAGTGTACAGCAGGAATAGGATAGAATGCTATTGATGGGGCGGAGCAAATATGGGATCTGTACAATCTTGCACAATCTCATGGACACAATTCATATTCCATTTTATACATATGGTGCCTCTTGGATTACAAATTCAAAACTGTAATGTGGCAGCCTAGAGTAAATGAGTCCAAAGATTATATTACTTAGAAGCCAATAACATAAGTTAAAACTGAACAATTAGAGAACAGTAATTTCCTAATAGTGAAACATTTCAAAATATGAAAGAAAATATCAGAAAACTTCTAAAATAATTGAAAGACATAATTTATAGGCAGTAAAGGACACAGGCCATCAACCTCTGTTTTTTTAATTGTAAAAGTTGTAACTTTGTTTTTAAACTAAGCACATGGACTACCTTAATCATTTAAAAATGTTAGAGAATATAATTAAATAATTTTAATACAGCAAACAATTTCTGAATGTTCAATGTAACTGAGCAGAATATAGGAAAAGGCAAAGAAAATGAACATATGCTCACATTGACTACTTCCATTTTCTATGTATTAATTTTTGATGATAACTGACACAATTTTAATTGTTTGTAAGGTAACCAATGCAGGAAAATTTTGCCCTTGGTATGCTATAGAACAGTTTTGAAAGAATAACATTAAAGTGTTTTATTGCTAATATTACAGATAATCTTTAGATCTAAATAGCACAAAGAAAGAACAAAGGTTTCAGCAAAATTGGGTGAGGCAGGATAGGGAATGAGAAAGCAGAAAGGTCGAGAACATGTGCCAATAGCTGATGACAGAAAGTCAGGGACAAGGACTCAAGGATGACACTGTTAGAAGATTGCCAGAGAAGAGGGGGCAATTGTAGATTTCCCTATTTTAAAAGCAGAGCATGCTTCAAATGCCCAGAGGTCTCTTACCTACTGTAAGAGAAAGTTGGATGATCACTTTTCCTTTCCTGACAAAATTGGAGGCTGTTCAAGTGATTATCTGCCATCTGTTGTCTACAGCAGCTCAATTGCTGAAGAGTCCTCTAGAAGCGGGGGTGGGGAGAGAGCTCATTCTTGATGGAAGGTTCAATGTACATTCAGAGGTAGATTCAGCTGAGCAAGTGCCCAGCTAATCCCCTTTGCACACAGGGACAAGGCTGCCACCAACTCTAATTGATTCTGAAATGAATCTGTATAGAAAATTAGAAGGTTTTGGATTCCCATGTGAGCTTCAATAAAGAGCCAGGATGTAAGTCTGACAGCTGAATGGATTCAGAAATGAAAATCTGATAAGCGGCTTAAAACTGTACTTAAGTCCAGAAATGATTTGAATGCTGTTGTTAATGGCACATTGTATGTTGTCACCTAGTTAATTATCTCTGAAGATGAGTTCTTGCACAGGAGAAGATATGCCATTCTTCCACAGCTTTTCCTCATCACATATTTATTAACTTCCCTCCCTTTCCCAGCTATCATTGCTAGAAGGCAGAAAGAAAGGATTAGGCCACTGCAGCTCCTCTGTGGCTGTCAGTTCACTGTGCCAAACTTCAAATATGAACTGTTGCATGTACTGTCACCGACATTTCCTTTTACATCTTCATTTGCAAATGAGGAGCTGACATTTGTTAGGCCTTGTATTTGCACACAGTTCCACCACATGAAAAGCAAATACTGTCACTGCTGGCTACTTTGTTTATTCCTTTGCAGATAGTATATGGCCTATTTAGAAATTTTCTTCAGAATTTTTTTTTTTAACTAACTGGGATAGATAGTCACAGAGCTACATGTCCTCATATTTTATTCAGGAAGCCTTCTGCAGTTTATGGAGCGTGCACGGCATTTGATAGCTATTTAAAACTGTATTTTTAAAACTGATTTGCACTTTTCTGGCTTATATTCTTTGGGTTTATTTTCTCTAGATAAATGTAGGTTCATTTTTTGATTTAAGAGTTCAGATTTCTTTCCTATTGGTTATTTTTTTCATAATAGAAAAATATTTTTCACCAAATGGAAACAACGAGGTGAATTTTAACAGCATAACGCATTTTCAAAATATTGTTTTCAGTTTATTAAAGTTACATCTTTTCAGAAGTAGCTTGACATTGTCAACAGACACAACATCATTAAGGCAATCATCTGTTATTATTTAAAGGGCCTTTCTGAGAAACAGAAGCTTGAAGACAGCCTTGTAGAACAGTACCTATGCCTGGACATTGAGCTGCATTCCTGTTGCTAAAGGTAGAGGTGTGCCTGCTAAGGTGGTCACAAAATGGTTGATTGCACACTGAACTCCCAATGAACTGAGAATTCTGTGAGGTCAGATTCTAAAAGTTTGCAAAAATAATAAATCAAAAAAACCCCTTTAGGGCAATAATATCAACTAGGAAGACAAGAATAAAGAAATTTTTGTGGTGCTTAGTAAATTTAAAAACATGGTAAATTGAAATGCTTATCCTATTTTATCACATCCCAAGGTGGTATATGTTAGTAATTATTCTCTATGTCATAAAAACAACATTTTCCTCACATATTTAACAATAACCACAAACCTTTATTTTAATACCCTTAATCCAGTACTTCTCCTTTTTACATTTCACTGAATTCTACCAGTTTATTGCAGTTTGAAAATTATTCTTCTTTGCCTCTCACCTACTCCATAAATCAAGAGTTTACAAACAAATCGATACTAAAAATGAAAAGTTTAGACCACTGTAAAAATCCAGTGTTCTCTTTATGTTACAATAGAAGAAAATGACTTATGTCTGTCATACATCCTAGATGGTAAGTTCTAAGGCTTCTAAGGCATGTATATGGCTTTGTATCTTATACTTTGTTTTAAAACATAGAACTACCATATGATCAAGCAATTCCATTTTTTGTTGTTAAATTTTGGCCTTTTATTGGTTTTCTATCCATCCATTTTAATCCATCTCCATTCCTTGGCCTGCATGGGCCTCCCAACTGCAGTGGCCTCTCTCATTGCAGAGCACCAGCTCTGGGCACATGCGCTCCAGGGCACTGGCCAGTAATTGCACACACTTACCCAGCTGCTCCACAGCACATAGAGTCTTCGCAGGCCAGAGATCAAACTGGTGCCCCTTGCAATATAAGGTGGACTCTTTACCCAAAAATTTTCTAGGCAATTAAAAAAAACGAGGTGAATTTTAACAGCATAACGCATTTTCAAAATATTGTTTTCAGTTTATTAAAGTTACATCTTTTCAGAAGTAGCTTGACATTGTCAACAGACACAACATCATTAAGGCAATCATCTGTTATTATTTAAAGGGCCTTTCTGAGAAACAGAAGCTTGAAGACAGCCTTGTAGAACAGTACCTATGCCTGGACATTGAGCTGCATTCCTGTTGCTAAAGGTAGAGGTGTGCCTGCTAAGGTGGTCAAAAAATGGTTGATTGCACACTGAACTCCCAATGAACTGAGAATTCTGTGAGGTCAGATTCTAAAAGTTTGCAAAAATAATAAATCAAAAAAACCCCTTTAGGGCAATAATATCAACTAGGAAGACAAGAATAAAGAAATTTTTGTGGTGCTTAGTAAATTTAAAAACATGGTAAATTGAAATGCTTATCCTATTTTATCACATCCCAAGGTGGTATATGTTAGTAATTATTCTCTATGTCATAAAAACAACATTTTCCTCACATATTTAACAATAACCACAAACCTTTATTTTAATACCCTTAATCCAGTACTTCCCCTTTTTTACATTTCACTGAATTCTACCAGTTTATTGCAGTTTGAAAATTATTCTTCTTTGCCTCTCACCTACTCCATAAATCAAGAGTTTACAAACAAATCGATACTAAAAATGAAAAGTTTAGACCACTGTAAAAATCCAGTGTTCTCTTTATGTTACAATAGAAGAAAATGACTTATGTCTGTCATACATCCTAGATGGTAAGTTCTAAGGCTTCTAAGGCATGTATATGGCTTTGTATCTTATACTTTGTTTTAAAACATAGAACTACCATATGATCAAGCAATTCCATTTTTTGTTGTTAAATTTTGGCCTTTTATTGGTTTTCTATCCATCCATTTTAATCCATCTCCATTCCTTGGCCTGCATGGGCCTCCCAACTGCAGTGGCCTCTCTCATTGCAGAGCACCAGCTCTGGGCACATGCGCTCCAGGGCACTGGCCAGTAATTGCACACACTTACCCAGCTGCTCCACAGCACATAGAGTCTTCGCAGGCCAGAGATCAAACTGGTGCCCCTTGCAATATAAGGTGGACTCTTTACCCACTGGATCACCAGGGAAGCCCATATACTTGCCTTTTTTAACCGCTAAATAATAATCAGCTAACATGAACTAAATCTCTCCTTCAATCAATTATTAACATGTTTTCCTTTATTTTATATTGCCCTGCTTTGATATCTTACCAAAAAAAAAAAAATCAAATGTTACTAGTTACTAAATTGATGTTCAAAATACAAAGGATGATATGTAAATGCCAAAGGGAATATCTGCCTGGATATTATGCCAATGACAGAGAACTAAAAATGGTAAGGAGATGTCAGAAATGAAATACGTGAAGTTTAATTGAGCTCAGTTACTTAGGCTTAGAATGGTTTCAGTCCTTTATTTGAAAACTAAGGACTATATCCAAAATTAGTTTTACAAAAGCACAGACTAGGTATGTGAAGGAAAAGATTCTCTGATACTATACTACTCTAATTGAGATTTTGTGGGGCTCTGAATTGAAAGAGGACTGTTTTAAGCATAAAGAAGCTTAAGCACATGTTTACAGTTTGGAGCTAAGATGGCGCCTACAGGGAGGGGTGTGGGAGTGAAAAGAAGCTTAAGCACATTGTTTCAGCTTGGAGCTAAGATGGCGCCTACAGGAAGGGACATGGAAATGAAGGGAAGCTTAAGTGCATTGTTTAAAGAAGTTTAAGCACATGTTTGCAGCTAAGATGGCGCCTACAGGAAGAGGCAGGGCGTGATCTAAATTGTTAATTGATGGTCAAAATTTCTGATTGGTTCCCCTGGCTTCCGCGCTCGTGAATGATTGCTTGGTCTTTAGCTTGATTGGTGTAATCTATAGGCAGTCCTGCAAAACCCCTTCACCTGCCTATAAACGCTGTGGATCTTCATTAATAAAGCGGAACTACTTTGATGGAACCCCTGTCGCGTCTGATTGTCCCTTGCCTCAGCCGAGGGGCTGCGGGGCGGACAGTTCAAGATTTGCCTCTCTCCGAGATCTCCCGGTTCTGCCGGGAGTAATCCCTGCTGCCTTCCCTTTCTGCGGAAGGTCCCCGCAAGATTTATATTATTTATGCCAGTTATCTCATAGTAAAAAACTTGAAACAAGTGTCATACAACAAATGTATCCCATAAAATATGCCTGTTATTTAAATAAGCATTTGGTGAAGGAAACAGAAAGAAAAAAGAACTTTTAAGGTATCTTTTAGTAGGTTGTTTGCTTTTTACTAGGGGAAAAAAAATGTGAACGGGTCACTTTGTACCTTTCCACTGAGCATTTCAATATTTCTTACAGACTTAACATTTATCTCTTGAAGTTCGTGAAGTAAGCTGAAATCAATGAAATCTCTCATTAAAATACACTTCAGGACTTCCCTGGTGTTCCAGTGGGTAAGGAGTCCGCCTTGCAGAGCACAGGGCACTGGTTCGATCCCTTGCCCAGGAAGATCCCATGTGCTGTGGAACGTCTGGACTGGTGTGTCCAATTGCAAGCCAACGCTCTGGAGTGCATGTGCCTAGAGCCAGTGCTCTGCTACAAGAGAGGCCACTTCAATGGGAGGCCCACACAGGCCAAAGAATAAAGATGGATGAAAATAAATGGATGAAAAATCAATAAAAGAGGCCAAAATTAAAAAACGAACAAACAAACAAAATAAAACACACACTTCAGCCTGACATCCAGGCTGCTTAGACTAAGATCCTTCTGAAAGTACTGTGAAAATATTGGTTCTTTTTGATCTTTCATTATTTTGATTATTTAATTTATTTACTCATCATCTAGTATGCTATCCGCTTTGTTTTTATTTGTCCACATTAATTTTAATTTTTATTCTTATTTTTGGGAGGTGGGGCTGGTTGGGGAGGACAGGGGGGTGGGAGTCCACTTCTATTGATCTTTCATTTATCTATTTTCATCCATCTTTGTTCTTTTTGGCCCGTGTGGGCCTCCCATCACAGTGGCCTCTGTTGTCGCAGAGCACCGGCTCTGGGTGCACGTGCTCCAGAGGTCTGGCTCAGTAATTGGACACATTGGTCCAGCCGCTCCGCAGCACGTGGGATCTTCCCAGGCCAGGAATCGAACCGGCATCCCTTGCACTGCAAGGTGGTGTCCTTACCCACTGGACCACCAGGGAAGCCCTCCACATTAATTTTATACCTTTTTATTATCAAGACTTGGATATTGGCTACACTTACGGCAACGATATTTTAAAGAATGTCACTTTTGCTCATCGATCATCTTTTCCTAATTGCCTAGACAATTTGTTTTCATGTTTGTATAAATTATGGGTTTTTTTTCATCATTATAAAACCAAAATCCTATATTTGGTCTCTCAGCTAGTACCATCCTCTAAAGACTTCAAACTACTTTTAACTACTTTACTGTTCTTTTATAAAAAATAATTTGTAGTGGTTTTTTGAGACAAATTATATCAATACATTTATATATACAATACTTGTCTTAGAAAGTACTTTTATTTCTTTGCTTTAGAAATTATTATAAAAATGGAATAATCCAGGTCTTGATGGTACTGGATGTAATTCTGGAAGTAGTAGCCAATTGCACAGCTTGCTTTGAAGCAAGTATCAAGAAACAGTTCTTAACACACAAGAGGTCATGATTAGTATAAGATGACACCCACACAAGCCACAATTTAATGGATGAGGAACCAAAGAGTGACACTTCCAATTAGGCTACATTGTGGCTTCTAAATTCCAAGGCATGAGAGCAGTATCTAGCAAAGTTACAACAGGCCACGTATTAACTAATTGGCTCTCATAGATCTTATTTTGGGATCAGTCCTCTCTTAAGGAGTATAGCTTCAAAACATATATAAAAATAGAGTACACATCAATAAGAAAAACAGTTGCTCAGAAACAAACAAATGAAAAGTAAAGAATGACCAGTACTAGAATAAAGAGCAGGGAAGGAAGATAGAATGTCCAACTTATTAGAGTTTACTCTGTCTAGAAATGTATAGTAAATAAAATTGTTTTCTGGTTTTCCTGCTCAGTGTATCCATTCAGTAACTATTCACCGGTAGCCTTAACCTGAATATGGCTCTATTTTTGCAGTCTGAAAGAGGGTAAACAATAGTCACAAGAAAAAAGTAATCAAAAAGTTAAAATAAAACTTACTTATAACATTCAATTTCATAAGTGAATATGTTTTTCTAAATTTATTAAGTGAATCTTATTTTTTTAGGAAAATAATGGGTACAAACACTACACGCAAAAAAGACTGAGTTGTATCCAACTCTTTGCAACCCTATGGACTGTGGTCTACAAGGTTTCCCTGTCCATGGGATTTTCCAGAATAATGTAGTAGGTTGCCATGCCCTCCTCCAAGAGATCGTCCCAGTCCAGGGATCAAATCTACATCTGTGGCTCCTGCATTGCAAGCAGATTCTTTCCCACAGTATCAGGAAAGCCTAGTGGCTTTCCCCCTCCGAAAAAAAAAAGCCATGACCCCAAAAAGGGATTTACCAGAAACTACTTTTAACTACTTTACTGTTCTTTTATAAAAAATAATTTGTAGTGGTTTTTTGAGACAAATTATATCAATACATTTATATATACAATACTTGTCTTAGAAAGTACTTTTATTTCTTTGCTTTAGAAATTATTATAAAAATGGAATAATCCAGGTCTTGATGGTACTGGATGTAATTCTGGAAGTAGTAGCCAATTGCACAGCTTGCTTTGAAGCAAGTATCAAGAAACAGTTCTTAACACACAAGAGGTCATGATTAGTATAAGATGACCCCCACACAAGCCACAATTTAATGGATGAGGAACCAAAGAGTGACACTTCCAATTAGGCTACATTGTGGCTTCTAAATTCCAAGGCATGAGAGCAGTATCTAGCAAAGTTACAACAGGCCACGTATTAACTAATTGGCTCTCATAGATCTTATTTTGGGATCAGTCCTCTCTTAAGGAGTATAGCTTCAAAACATATATAAAAATAGAGTACACATCAATAAGAAAAACAGTTGCTCAGAAACAAACAAATGAAAAGTAAAGAATGACCAGTACTAGAATAAAGAGCAGGGAAGGAAGATAGAATGTCCAACTTATTAGAGTTTACTCTGTCTAGAAATGTATAGTAAATAAAATTGTTTTCTGGTTTTCCTGCTCAGTGTATCCATTCAGTAACTATTCACCGGTAGCCTTAACCTGAATATGGCTCTATTTTTGCAGTCTGAAAGAGGGTAAACAATAGTCACAAGAAAAAAGTAATCAAAAAGTTAAAATAAAACTTACTTATAACATTCAATTTCATAAGTGAATATGTTTTTCTAAATTTATTAAGTGAATCTTATTTTTTTAGGAAAATAATGGGTACAAACACTACACGCAAAAAAGACTGAGTTGTATCCAACTCTTTGCAACCCTATGGACTGTGGTCTACAAGGTTTCCCTGTCCATGGGATTTTCCAGAATAATGTAGTAGGTTGCCATGCCCTCCTCCAAGAGATCGTCCCAGTCCAGGGATCAAATCTACATCTGTGGCTCCTGCATTGCAAGCAGATTCTTTCCCACCAAGCTATCAGGAAAGCCTAGTGGCTTTAAGGATCCCCAGCACCATCCGAAAAAAAAGAAAAAACAGAGCAAAGTTCCCATGACCCCAGGGTAATCAGGAAAATGTCATTACCCTACACAGAATGGAAACCTGGGTACATTAATCTATATTAACTACAATATAATTAGTCATAAGTGCCAGCATTTGTCTTTAGCTTCAGACAGTTCCATGACAAAAGCCAAATTTGACATTATTGCTAACTCCACCTATCCCTGGTTACATGTACTGGTAATCAGGGTCACATGGAATAATGAAAGACAGAACTTCTAAATTCTGAGGAGTATCTGTCATCTCTTCAATTTGCATTATTCATCCCTTTCCTATTACAGAAACTGCCTTTTGTTGCTCTAATCTCCACGATCCTAAAACTCATAAAACTTTCTTCAACAGAGCCCTCCTACCTCCTTCAGGGAAAACAATATATTGATATTTATTCACCAAGAAACAAGCAAAAATCCAAATCAGATATTACACTAAAATATATTTCACAATCTAGAATGAATAGATTATCTTTTTCCTAATGAAATCCTAGAAGGATATATTAAAAGTCTTGTGTTCTCCTTCACTGGTAGAGATAGGCTGGATTACACTGCTATTATGAGATATCTCAAAATCTTAATGGCATTTTAATAACCAAGGATTCTTTCTTACTATGTATTCATCACAGGGTATGCTGAAAATACTGCTCCACATTCTCTAGTCCATTTCTCAGAGTGAGAAATAATTCATCACATATAACCTTTTCAGCTAGTCAGGCAGGGAGAAGAGAAGATGGCAAATTATTCACTAGCTTTGGCACAGACATGTCCACCTACACTATGTTGGTCAAAGCATTAGCCACAATTAACTTCAAAGAATCAGGAGAGTCAGTCTTAGCATATGCCAGATAAGTGGGATAATCAGCATATGAACACCAGATGCAAAAAGACTGAGTTGTATCCAACTCTTTGCGACCCTATGGACTGTGGTCTACCAGGTTTCCTGTCCATGGGATTTTCCAGAATAATGTAGTAGGTTGCCATGCCCTCCTCCAAGAGATCGTCCCAGTCCAGGGATCAAATCTACATCTGTGGCTCCTGCATTGCAAGCAGATTCTTTCCCACCAAGCTATCAGGAAAGCCTAGTGGCTTTAAGGATCCCCAGCACCATCCGAAAAAAAAGAAAAAACAGAGCAAAGTTCCCATGACCCCAGGGTAATCAGGAAAATGTCATTACCCTACACAGAATGGAAACCTGGGTACATTAATCTATATTAACTACAATATAATTAGTCATAAGTGCCAGCATTTGTCTTTAGCTTCAGACAGTTCCATGACAAAAGCCAAATTTGACATTATTGCTAACTCCACCTATCCCTGGTTACATGTACTGGTAATCAGGGTCACATGGAATAATGAAAGACAGAACTTCTAAATTCTGAGGAGTATCTGTCATCTCTTCAATTTGCATTATTCATCCCTTTCCTATTACAGAAACTGCCTTTTGTTGCTCTAATCTCCACGATCCTAAAACTCATAAAACTTTCTTCAACAGAGCCCTCCTACCTCCTTCAGGGAAAACAATATATTGATATTTATTCACCAAGAAACAAGCAAAAATCCAAATCAGATATTACACTAAAATATATTTCACAATCTAGAATGAATAGATTATCTTTTTCCTAATGAAATCCTAGAAGGATATATTAAAAGTCTTGTGTTCTCCTTCACTGGTAGAGATAGGCTGGATTACACTGCTATTATGAGATATCTCAAAATCTTAATGGCATTTTAATAACCAAGGATTCTTTCTTACTATGTATTCATCACAGGGTATGCTGAAAATACTGCTCCACATTCTCTAGTCCATTTCTCAGAGTGAGAAATAATTCATCACATATAACCTTTTCAGCTAGTCAGGCAGGGAGAAGAGAAGATGGCAAATTATTCACTAGCTTTGGCACAGACATGTCCACCTACACTATGTTGGTCAAAGCATTAGCCACAATTAACTTCAAAGAATCAGGAGAGTCAGTCTTAGCATATGCCAGATAAGTGGGATAATCAGAAAAATTTGACAGCATCCATGATTACCACACTCTCTCTCCAGATGCTTAGTTTAAGAAGGTGACTATAAGCATTTTATGAAGTCATCAGAGATGATCAAGACTAGCAGCAGAATCATTAGTAAGCTAAAATTAATGAAGCATCTACCAGGCAATGGGTAACATATTAGGTCACTTATATGCATTTTCTCATTTATTCTTCATATCACCCTATAAAACACTATAATTTCCCCCAACATTATGGAAAGAAAGGTGCAGGTAAATATTAAATTAATTTGAGTAAAACCATACTCCTAAGTGACTTATGTAATGATGTTTTCAATTCTGGAATGTCTGATCTCAAGTCACTTAAACCATTCCATAATAATGCCATTATTCTTAATGGAGTTTAGGGATTGGAGACAGGATAAAACTATGAACAGTGAGTCAGAGAAGATAAATTAGGGATAATCTGAATGTAAAAACCTGTGATGATCTAGATGAATGGGATGATGCAGGAATAGTTTTATTTATTTTCAGTGTAACTTGAGCTCAATGTAGCTAGAACAAAACTGAGCACCACTGAAATAGTACTTGCAAGGGGAAAATGTGACTTATTCTATGTGGAAATTACTATTAATTGAATGATTTTTAAAAGTAACTTCTTTCTTCCTCAGTTTTCTTATCTCTTAAGGTGATAATAATATCTAACATAAATACTGTTAAACATTCTAAATTAGGTGATGTGTTCAAAACAGATAGAACACAAGTATTCATAAGTGTATGGCATTGATTTTTGGGCTTCCCTGGTGACATAGACAGTAACAAATCTGCCTGTAATGCAGGAGATCTGGGTTTGATTCTGGGCCAGGAGGATCCCTTAGAGAAGAGAACGGCTACCCACTCCAGTAGTGTTTGCTTACATGTGCCAGACTCTAACCTTAGTATATGAAATAAGTAAAAGAACATATATATTAACTTATTGAATACTTGTGTTTTAAATGTTTTTAACACTAATATCACCTAATTTAGACTGTTTAACAGAATCCATGTTAGTGGCTCCTTGGGTAAAGAATCCACGTGCAATGCAGGAGATGCTGGAAGACACAAGTTCAGTCCCTGGGTTGGGAAGATCCCCTGGAAAAGGAAGTGATAACCCAGTGCGGTATTCTTGCCAGGAGAATCTCATGGACAAAGGAGCCTGTTCATGGGGTTGCAAAGAGTTGCACACAACTGAAATGACTGGGCTCGTGATCTTATTTCATAAACACAACAACCTCTCAGTTAAGTAGTATTAATATCACCATTTTACAGCTGAGTAAACTGGCTGAAATGGTTAAATAATGATAAAATCAAAAGTCAAATCTAGGTCTCTGATTTGAGGACAGAAGAGATTAAGAAGAGGTGACAAGAATGCACAGAAGAACTACACAAAAAGGTCTTAATGACCTGGATAAACACGATGGTGTGGCCACTCACCTAGAACCAGACATACTGGTGTGTGAAGTCAAGTAGGCCTTTGGAAGCATTTCTATCAACAAAGCTAATGCAGATGATGAAATTTTAGGTGAGCTATTTCAAATGCTAAAAGTGATGCTGAGGAATAGTTTTATTTATTTTCAGTGTAACTTGAGCTCAATGTAGCTAGAACAAAACTGAGCACCACTGAAATAGTACTTGCAAGGGGAAAATGTGACTTATTCTATGTGGAAATTACTATTAATTGAATGATTTTTAAAAGTAACTTCTTTCTTCCTCAGTTTTCTTATCTCTTAAGGTGATAATAATATCTAACATAAATACTGTTAAACATTCTAAATTAGGTGATGTGTTCAAAACAGATAGAACACAAGTATTCATAAGTGTATGGCATTGATTTTTGGGCTTCCCTGGTGACATAGACAGTAACAAATCTGCCTGTAATGCAGGAGATCTGGGTTTGATTCTGGGCCAGGAGGATCCCTTAGAGAAGAGAACGGCTACCCACTCCAGTAGTGTTTGCTTACATGTGCCAGACTCTAACCTTAGTATATGAAATAAGTAAAAGAACATATATATTAACTTATTGAATACTTGTGTTTTAAATGTTTTTAACACTAATATCACCTAATTTAGACTGTTTAACAGAATCCATGTTAGTGGCTCCTTGGGTAAAGAATCCACGTGCAATGCAGGAGATGCTGGAAGACACAAGTTCAGTCCCTGGGTTGGGAAGATCCCCTGGAAAAGGAAGTGATAACCCAGTGCGGTATTCTTGCCAGGAGAATCTCATGGACAAAGGAGCCTGTTCATGGGGTTGCAAAGAGTTGCACACAACTGAAATGACTGGGCTCGTGATCTTATTTCATAAACACAACAACCTCTCAGTTAAGTAGTATTAATATCACCATTTTACAGCTGAGTAAACTGGCTGAAATGGTTAAATAATGATAAAATCAAAAGTCAAATCTAGGTCTCTGATTTGAGGACAGAAGAGATTAAGAAGAGGTGACAAGAATGCACAGAAGAACTACACAAAAAGGTCTTAATGACCTGGATAAACACGATGGTGTGGCCACTCACCTAGAACCAGACATACTGGTGTGTGAAGTCAAGTAGGCCTTTGGAAGCATTTCTATCAACAAAGCTAATGCAGATGATGAAATTTTAGGTGAGCTATTTCAAATGCTAAAAGATGATGCTGTTAAAGTGCTGCATTGAATACGTCAGCAATTTTGGAAAACACAGCAGTGGCACAGAACTGGAAATGGTCAGTTTTCATTCCAGTTCAAAGAAGGGCAATGCCAATGAATATTCAAACTACAGTTGTGCTCATTTCACATGCTAGTAAGATTATGTTCAAAAATTCTTCAAGCTAGCCTTCAGCATAATGTGAACTGTAAATTTCTAGATTTACAAACTGGATTTAGAAAATGCAGAGGAACCAGAAATTAAATGGCCAACATTTGCTGGATCATAGAAAAACCAAAGAAATTCCAGAAAAACATCTACTACTGCTGAATTTTCCACAATTAAAATTCTCAAAGAAACTGGAATACCAGTGTCAGCTACAAATTGGCATTTACCAATTACAATGCCTGAACAATAAGGGCATTTGCCATTTTCCTCTGTAGAGATTGAACCCTGTGCTACTGGGAGCATTCAGGGTGGAGTGAAGCATTCTGTGCTCCAGGGAATCTGGTGGGGCAGACCATTAGATAGATGAATGATTTTAGGTACAGATTTTATTATCTCAATCTTGTATCTCCTCATATCTAAAAAAGTATAAAATGACTGCTTAAAAGTACTGAATTTCCCCTTCATCAAAACCATATATATTGATCTTTCCCGCACTCCTCTTTGGAGCACTCTCTCAGAACTATCTGAGGTGCTGCCTACGGGGCTGCAGTACTAATTATGCCCCAAATAAAACCTAACTCACAACTCTCAAGTTGTTCATCATTTTTACTCGACACCAGACTACCTTTCCTTTCTCCTGAAAAACCTGTACGCAGGTCTTAAAACTGGACATGGAACAACTGACTGGTTCTGACATCTGTTCCCATTTTACAGCTGAGTAAACTGGCTGAAATGGTTAAATAATGATAAAATCAAAAGTCAAATCTAGGTCTCTGATTTGAGGACAGAAGAGATTAAGAAGAGGTGACAAGAATGCACAGAAGAACTACACAAAAAGGTCTTAATGACCTGGATAAACACGATGGTGTGGCCACTCACCTAGAACCAGACATACTGGTGTGTGAAGTCAAGTAGGCCTTTGGAAGCATTTCTATCAACAAAGCTAATGCAGATGATGAAATTTTAGGTGAGCTATTTCAAATGCTAAAAGATGATGCTGTTAAAGTGCTGCATTGAATACGTCAGCAATTTTGGAAAACACAGCAGTGGCACAGAACTGGAAATGGTCAGTTTTCATTCCAGTTCAAAGAAGGGCAATGCCAATGAATATTCAAACTACAGTTGTGCTCATTTCACATGCTAGTAAGATTATGTTCAAAAATTCTTCAAGCTAGCCTTCAGCATAATGTGAACTGTAAATTTCTAGATTTACAAACTGGATTTAGAAAATGCAGAGGAACCAGAAATTAAATGGCCAACATTTGCTGGATCATAGAAAAACCAAAGAAATTCCAGAAAAACATCTACTACTGCTGAATTTTCCACAATTAAAATTCTCAAAGAAACTGGAATACCAGTGTCAGCTACAAATTGGCATTTACCAATTACAATGCCTGAACAATAAGGGCATTTGCCATTTTCCTCTGTAGAGATTGAACCCTGTGCTACTGGGAGCATTCAGGGTGGAGTGAAGCATTCTGTGCTCCAGGGAATCTGGTGGGGCAGACCATTAGATAGATGAATGATTTTAGGTACAGATTTTATTATCTCAATCTTGTATCTCCTCATATCTAAAAAAGTATAAAATGACTGCTTAAAAGTACTGAATTTCCCCTTCATCAAAACCATATATATTGATCTTTCCCGCACTCCTCTTTGGAGCACTCTCTCAGAACTATCTGAGGTGCTGCCTACGGGGCTGCAGTACTAATTATGCCCCAAATAAAACCTAACTCACAACTCTCAAGTTGTTCATCATTTTTACTCGACACCAGACTACCTTTCCTTTCTCCTGAAAAACCTGTACGCAGGTCTTAAAACTGGACATGGAACAACTGACTGGTTCTGACATCTGTTCCCATCTCTTCAGGACAAATAGAAGGGCAAAAATTGGAAGCTATGACAGATTTTATTTTCTTGGGCTACAAAATCACTGAGGATAGTGAAAGCAGTCATGAAATTAAAAGACACTTTCCCCTTGGAAAGAAAACCATAACAAGCCTAGACAAAAAAAATAAAAATAAAAATTAGACATGATACTTTGTCAATAAAGTTTGTATGCTCAAAGCTATGGTTTTTCCAATAATCATGTACAAATGTGTCATTTGGGCCATAAAGACTGACTGCCAAAGAATCAATGCTTTTGAATTGTGGTGCTGAATTAAGAGTCCCTTGGACAGCAAGGAGATCAAACCCATCAATCCTAAAGGAAATGAACACTGAATATCCATTGGTGGAAGGACCAATACTGGAGCTGAAGTTCCAATACTTCGGCAACGTAATGCAAAGAGCTGACTCACTTGAAAAGACCATGGTGATGGGAAAGACTGAAAGAAAAAGAGAAGGAGGTGACAGAGGATGAGATGGTTGGATGGCATCATCAACTTAATGGATATGAATTTGAGCAAACTCCAGAAAATAGTGAAGGACAGGAGAGTTTGATGTGTTGCAGTCCATGAGATCACAAAAAGTCGAACATGACTGACTGAACAACAGCAACAGCAAATCTTCACTACAAAAAGGTTTTGCTGTAACAGGTAAAGAAGAGAACAAACAGCTTTTGGATTTAAAAGGAAGCTAAAAAATTAGTCCCTTTACCTTTGAGATTAGACCATTAATTTACAGTGTCTTCTACAGCATGACATATGTGCACATACATAGCAAACAAATGGGAATACCCAGGTTTTAAACACCAGTCATTGAAGTAAGTATTCTCAACTTTATTTAAACCAATGACTCGTTATGAAAAACATATAAACATGGTATGACCCCTTAAAGATTCAAATGTTCCTTATTTCTTTACATCACTTCCAAAAGTCACACACTTTTTTTTTTTTTTGCTTTTATTGAAAGTATCTGATTTAAGGTTTAACTACTTTAAATAAACTATAATATGGTAGTCATTTTTTAACAGTCATTGCATTATATGTATTATGCTTTTATCATTTACTTGTTTTGATATTGTTATGTATTCATTCTGCAAATAAATATGGACTTCATACTCTCCAACCTACCCAGTTATAGGTACTTAAGATACAGCAGTGAGCAAACCAGAGAAGTTCTATTTCTCAGGGAGCCTGCATTCTGAAGAGGTGAGGACATTAAATTATTCATCCAAAGTATATGAAAAATATCAACTTAAATCACTTACAAGTGAAAAGAGTCAGCATGTGAAATTTCAGGAAATAAAGAAGGTTAGAAGGCACAACTAGTGCAAAGACCCTTAGATGGAAGCAAAATGGGTATATTTAGGAAAAGGAGAGGTGGCCAGTTTGATGGTATGTTGTCAGTGATAATAGAATGATCAAAGCAGTAACCAAATCACTGTTCATTGAAAGTAAGAAATTAATTTTCATTTTTTTTTTTAAGTGAGATAAGTTATTGGTGAAGTATACTGGAATTTATAGATGTACCCTGGGAAAAGGGTGCAATGTGCTTGTCAAGTTGGTTGGTTCCTAGTTTGCCTATTGGAGTCACTTCCTATTAGGGTTTTTAAGAGCAAGCACAAGGGCAGGAGGATCTGGGGTCATTGTCTCTTATGCTCTCTGTACTAGAGAAGGATTTTCCCTTTGCACATTGATATATTTTCATTAAGACCAGCAATCTATTGTTCTTTCAATATTCTCATCAGTCACTTTAAAATACTCTCACATGCAACATTATTTTCTTTGGTAGAAGATTAAGATGAATGACCTGAATGAATACTTTGTAGCTCACATTTACAGGAATTTCTTGAGGGAACTTGAACTAGTTCATGTATGCAAAAGTCCACTATAAAATTAGCACTAATTACACAGACTTATGAAAGACATCTATTGTCTTGGAAACTTTTATTGAAAATCATAAAGAAAGCTTTCAGTCACTAAGGAAATCATAGAATTTCCCCTTGTGACTCGAGGTACCTTTTAGTGATGAAATAAACACAACCTGGGCTTTTTATGTCCTCTCTTCCTAGGCAAGGCAGCTATAATTCATTTCCTTTGATCTGGCATATTTTCTATGATTAAAAAAAATCAAGTGAGATGGAAAAATGTATTCAGCAGGTAAAATATTGTTTGGAACACATTAAATTTAATATCTTAGATGAGAACTAGCATTGTTATAATATGGTCGGAAGTGTTACTTCTGAGGATTGGTTATCATGTGAAAAGTCCTCAGTGGAAAGTCAACAGTGTCTACTGAAATTTCTTTGTTAATGTTTTTTATTAATATATGCTGCAATAATAATGAATTGTCTATGTATGAACTGAGTCTGACCTGTCTGCCTTTGTCAGAAGCCAGGAAATGCTACGGAGGCACTATTTTAAGGAGTTTAACACACTCTGGCAAAAATCCAAAGTTAAACTTTCCAGTAAAGAAATATCACATTTGCGAATTAAATGTGTTCAACTTTGATGGTATTGGGTTGAAAAAATGATCAAAGAAGTAACCAAATCACTGTTCATTGAAAGTAAGAAATTAATTTTCATTTTTTTTTTTAAGTGAGATAAGTTATTGGTGAAGTATACTGGAATTTATAGATGTACCCTGGGAAAAGGGTGCAATGTGCTTGTCAAGTTGGTTGGTTCCTAGTTTGCCTATTGGAGTCACTTCCTATTAGGGTTTTTAAGAGCAAGCACAAGGGCAGGAGGATCTGGGGTCATTGTCTCTTATGCTCTCTGTACTAGAGAAGGATTTTCCCTTTGCACATTGATATATTTTCATTAAGACCAGCAATCTATTGTTCTTTCAATATTCTCATCAGTCACTTTAAAATACTCTCACATGCAACATTATTTTTCTTTGGTAGAAGATTAAGATGAATGACCTGAATGAATACTTTGTAGCTCACATTTACAGGAATTTCTTGAGGGAACTTGAACTAGTTCATGTATGCAAAAGTCCACTATAAAATTAGCACTAATTACACAGACTTATGAAAGACATCTATTGTCTTGGAAACTTTTATTGAAAATCATAAAGAAAGCTTTCAGTCACTAAGGAAATCATAGAATTTCCCCTTGTGACTCGAGGTACCTTTTAGTGATGAAATAAACACAACCTGGGCTTTTTTATGTCCCTCTCTTCCTAGGCAAGGCAGCTATAATTCATTTCCTTTGATCTGGCATATTTTCTATGATTAAAAAAAATCAAGTGAGATGGAAAAATGTATTCAGCAGGTAAAATATTGTTTGGAACACATTAAATTTAATATCTTAGATGAGAACTAGCATTGTTATAATATGGTCGGAAGTGTTACTTCTGAGGATTGGTTATCATGTGAAAAGTCCTCAGTGGAAAGTCAACAGTGTCTACTGAAATTTCTTTGTTAATGTTTTTTATTAATATATGCTGCAATAATAATGAATTGTCTATGTATGAACTGAGTCTGACCTGTCTGCCTTTGTCAGAAGCCAGGAAATGCTACGGAGGCACTATTTTAAGGAGTTTAACACACTCTGGCAAAAATCCAAAGTTAAACTTTCCAGTAAAGAAATATCACATTTGCGAATTAAATGTGTTCAACTTTGTTGTATTTAAAGAGAAGGAGGAGGGTGAAGGAAGGACCATGAGGATGATTTCTACGAGTCCATCATTTAACGTGTCACCTTGAAAATGAAGTTTCAGAAAATTTGGTCTACTCTATGCAATAATAGCATTTCATAGTTTTAGTTTAGAATAACTTGTTTAATATTCGATTGGTTTCTCTTGACACTGACTTGGGATAACTCAAACATAAAGAAATTTGTAAAAAAGGACCCTGTGGCAGTCAAAGACAATAGCAGAGGACATTTTTGGTGAATAAGGGAGAAGTGGAAAGCTAACAGGGACCAGAGAGTGTTTTCTACTAATCCTGACTCTGCTTTACATTTCTGATCTGTTTTTCTTCATATAAATTTTCATATGTTCATGAAAAATTATATCTTTATAGCCATACCACTGTGAAGTCTGAAACCAATCCCAAAGTCTTTTAAATTTCCCATTTGAGAGCAGATGTATATCTCTGTATCAGTTATTTATAACCAAAAGTATATTGTCACATCATACAAACATCAGCAGGAGAATAATTTTCATGATAGGAGAGTCTTTTCTCACTAGAAAAAAGTCATAAAATTGATAAATTCATCTTCCTATATGCAGAAAATGATGCTATGTGCTCATATCTAATATTAGAACACAGATATCTCTTATGATGATTAGGGTGGTAACAATCCCTCTTCAGCAGATTTATTGCAAATAAATCAAAATAAGAATATGTGTGTCCTTCCACTCTTGCCTCCAGAACAACAACCAATTTTTGAATAGAATTTCACAAATTTAAGTGCACAGGTACACATTTTCTTATTTTTCATATCTAAAATTATTCCTTGAAGTATCCAGACATTGATGTGATTCAATTTACTTATGTTCAACCCACATGAAAATAACTTACTTTCTGGAATACTGTAATGAATTAAAAAAATTAAAAGCTACTGGCAATAATAATGAACTGTCTATGTATGAACTGAGTCTGACCTGTCTGCCTTTGTCAGAAGCCAGGAAATGCTACGGAGGCACTATTTTAAGGAGTTTAACACACTCTGGCAAAAATCCAAAGTTAAACTTTCCAGTAAAGAAATATCACATTTGCGAATTAAATGTGTTCAACTTTGTTGTATTTAAAGAGAAGGAGGAGGGTGAAGGAAGGACCATGAGGATGATTTCTACGAGTCCATCATTTAACGTGTCACCTTGAAAATGAAGTTTCAGAAAATTTGGTCTACTCTATGCAATAATAGCATTTCATAGTTTTAGTTTAGAATAACTTGTTTAATATTCGATTGGTTTCTCTTGACACTGACTTGGGATAACTCAAACATAAAGAAATTTGTAAAAAAGGACCCTGTGGCAGTCAAAGACAATAGCAGAGGACATTTTTGGTGAATAAGGGAGAAGTGGAAAGCTAACAGGGACCAGAGAGTGTTTTCTACTAATCCTGACTCTGCTTTACATTTCTGATCTGTTTTTCTTCATATAAATTTTCATATGTTCATGAAAAATTATATCTTTATAGCCATACCACTGTGAAGTCTGAAACCAATCCCAAAGTCTTTTAAATTTCCCATTTGAGAGCAGATGTATATCTCTGTATCAGTTATTTATAACCAAAAGTATATTGTCACATCATACAAACATCAGCAGGAGAATAATTTTCATGATAGGAGAGTCTTTTCTCACTAGAAAAAAGTCATAAAATTGATAAATTCATCTTCCTATATGCAGAAAATGATGCTATGTGCTCATATCTAATATTAGAACACAGATATCTCTTATGATGATTAGGGTGGTAACAATCCCTCTTCAGCAGATTTATTGCAAATAAATCAAAATAAGAATATGTGTGTCCTTCCACTCTTGCCTCCAGAACAACAACCAATTTTTGAATAGAATTTCACAAATTTAAGTGCACAGGTACACATTTTCTTATTTTTCATATCTAAAATTATTCCTTGAAGTATCCAGACATTGATGTGATTCAATTTACTTATGTTCAACCCACATGAAAATAACTTACTTTCTGGAATACTGTAATGAATTAAAAAAATTAAAAGCTACTGGCAAAAAATAGTTAACATTAACAATTTTCAAAAAATGCAAATAAAGACAAAGCAAAGACTATCTAAAATATAATTAAGGAAAATAAAACACTGTCTAAGCAAAGTATGACTAAACATTTTTAAGAGAGCAATGGTGTAGAGGGTTTTATTACTGTCTCTAAGAAAATACTAAAGCGTTATTTTCGTGAATGTACATAAATGAAGTCTAGATTTGAATTGCGGTGTTTTGCGGTTCTATTGTCTTCTGATTCCATTTCTGGTCGCCCTCTCTTAATCAGCCTTTATTTTTTTCTATATATTAAAAAACTTTTAAAAAGCATAGGAAATCAATTCAGAAGGTAAGTTATTTTCACAATATGATACACCAATGGCAAGTACATATTAAGGGAGGGTGATGCTAGCCTGTGTCTTCTAATTCTTTTCAAGATCAAAGAATGTGAGGTGGATCTCTTAAAAAAAAGAAAGGCTATACAATGAGACATAGTTTAAGTGAGTGTATGTGTATGTGTGTGTCTCATATCTTATTCCACAGTTAAGAAAACCAACATTTCCCCATACTTTCAGCTAATTTGAACAGTGAACAATTCTCACAACAAAATTGAATTTGATTGCTCTTCTTCTTCAGCCTATTTTCTAAAATCTTATGTTTCTTGTTTCCCTTGAAATGTTCATTTTACAGCTTTTCGTCTAGGTACAGAGGAAAATAAAAAAAAAAGCATTAAGCTGTGTTTCTTTAAAATCATTGTTAAAAAAATTAAACATATGAATCTGATTAGAGTAAAAAAAGTTCAAACTTTATGCAGAAAATGATGCTATGTGCTCATATCTAATATTAGAACACAGATATCTCTTATGATGATTAGGGTGGTAACAATCCTCTTCAGCAGATTTATTGCAAATAAATCAAAATAAGAATATGTGTGTCCTTCCACTCTTGCCTCCAGAACAACAACCAATTTTTGAATAGAATTTCACAAATTTAAGTGCACAGGTACACATTTTCTTATTTTTCATATCTAAAATTATTCCTTGAAGTATCCAGACATTGATGTGATTCAATTTACTTATGTTCAACCCACATGAAAATAACTTACTTTCTGGAATACTGTAATGAATTAAAAAAATTAAAAGCTACTGGCAAAAAATAGTTAACATTAACAATTTTCAAAAAATGCAAATAAAGACAAAGCAAAGACTATCTAAAATATAATTAAGGAAAATAAAACACTGTCTAAGCAAAGTATGACTAAACATTTTTAAGAGAGCAATGGTGTAGAGGGTTTTATTACTGTCTCTAAGAAAATACTAAAGCGTTATTTTCGTGAATGTACATAAATGAAGTCTAGATTTGAATTGCGGTGTTTTGCGGTTCTATTGTCTTCTGATTCCATTTCTGGTCGCCCTCTCTTAATCAGCCTTTATTTTTTTCTATATATTAAAAAACTTTTAAAAGTATAGGAAATCAATTCAGAAGGTAAGTTATTTTCACAATATGATACACCAATGGCAAGTACATATTAAGGGAGGGTGATGCTAGCCTGTGTCTTCTAATTCTTTTCAAGATCAAAGAATGTGAGGTGGATCTCTTAAAAAAAAGAAAGGCTATACAATGAGACATAGTTTAAGTGAGTGTATGTGTATGTGTGTGTCTCATATCTTATTCCACAGTTAAGAAAACCAACATTTCCCCATACTTTCAGCTAATTTGAACAGTGAACAATTCTCACAACAAAATTGAATTTGATTGCTCTTCTTCTTCAGCCTATTTTCTAAAATCTTATGTTTCTTGTTTCCCTTGAAATGTTCATTTTACAGCTTTTCGTCTAGGTACAGAGGAAAATAAAAAAAAAAGCATTAAGCTGTGTTTCTTTAAAATCATTGTTAAAAAAATTAAACATATGAATCTGATTAGAGTAAAAAGTAGGAGCCTTCGAAAAGTCTTTAAAATGTACTTTAGTAAATCTAAATATATGAATTTTATAAAAAGAAAATGTAATTAAATATTAAAATAAAATTTCATTTTAATATTTCTGTTGAGTAAGTTAATGATACTTGTTTAAAGTCTACTTTATATCATCTTCCAAGGTTTATTATATAAAATTAATCCTCATACAGTATTCATCTGAAACTAATCTTAAGTTACATAATTTGATATATTTAAATTTCTACAACGGTTTTCAGAGTCATATAACATATCATTAGTTCTGAAATTGTCTAAAATTCAAAATATATAAAATTGTTTTTAACTAAACTGAATTTTAATAATAAATGTTTTAATATGTTCAATTTCATTTTTATAATGTCACAAATTATAAAGATTTAATATGTAGTATATTATAATTTTATGTTCTTAGTCAAATTTAACAATTATACTACTATTAAGTTGTATTTATTGGTAAATATTATAAAATAATTAGATAAATTGAAAATAGGAAAAAGACATATTAGTCACTAAATTTAGTTTAGATTTACCCTTACTTATATGCATTTCAGAATAATTAAAATGCATCAGCATATACAAATTCCTTTGGGTGATATTTTATACACATGTATATATCAGTAAACATAACTCAAATTAATTTTTCTTAAAGTAAAATAGCTGAGACATTTGAATTTTTCTACTATCTAGTTTATCTTGGTCTACAGGAACAAAAGTTGATTGTTTTGAGTAATGATAATATTATAATAAATATTTGAGATTTGACAAGTATAGCAATTATAGATACAAGAATATATACAGAACAGTGAATATTATCTGCCATTTTCTTAAGGAAATCATCATATTTCATTGACAGAATATTGAATATAAAACATATATTGATTTAGTTTATATACTGATAATATTATATTTTATTATTAATATTATATCATATACTGATAATTATATTTTAAAGCTAACCTCAATGTTTAATTTTCTTATTTACACAAAGAGTATAGTTTTATATGTCTTATTTTAACAGATATATAATGTTAAATATAGGCCGTGAATATAAATTTGAATAATAAAAATAAATTAAAATAATGATCTATGCTAAACATTCTAATAACTCTGACTCTGGTTTTTTTTTTAAACATTTATTTTTTATTTATTTATCTTTTGGGGGGTGGGGTGGGGAGGGAGGGGGATGGGCAGGCCACTTCTATTGGTCTTTCAATTCTCTATTTTCATCTGTCTTTGTTCTTTGGCTCCTGTGGGCCTCCCATCGTGGTGGCCTCTGTCGTCGCAGAGCGCTGGCTCTGGGCGCATGCGCCCCAGAGCTCCGGCTCGGTAATTGGACACATCAGCCCAGCCACTCCGTGGCACGTGGGATCTTCCCAGGCCAGGGATCGAACCAGCGCCCCTTGCACTGCAAGGCGGTGTCCTTACCCACTGGACTACCAGGGGAAGCCCTGACTCTGTTTTAATAGATTTACACATAGGGAAAATTGTATAGCTCCATTCTTGCAAGATATGAGATAAATACAAAAAAGTAATATTAAAAAGGTTTTCTACAATATGACAAAGTTGTTCTCTGCTCAGGTAAAAGGCTTTGTTTTATCATAAAAATATTCTATTAACTCTCAGTGCTTCTAGCATAATCTTGAATTAAATAATTTTTTTCTATGCCCTCATTTTGAGGAATGTAATTTAAACTACTAAATATCTTTGTCCCTTATTGTTGTTCCTATTTCTTACTATGAAAAATGTGGCTTCTCTGTGTCTGTGTCTTCCCTGTTAAGCGGTTTGTCTTACCCAAAGTCAGACAACAAATTAAGAATAATAGACATCCGCAGGTTTCCTAGAATGACCACCAGATACCAAAATGATTGCCCCCTTCTCCTTATGAAAGAAAGATTGCAAAATCAATCAGGTTTGTTTGGCATTTCAATTTTTATAGTGCATTGTTTATAAGATATATTAACATAAATATATATTTAATGACTGCATACTTCTTAGTTCAAAAGTATATTCATGTTCAAGCACAAAGATTGATACAGTATTTGTCTGCCATCTGATTTATGTTTCTAAATTATATGCACTAGTCAGTCAGGAACAATCAGTGTCCACTATGATATGTCTCAAGGTATAAATCAAAAGACCCTAGACAATTGCCAACATCCTAACCATGTGTCATATGTCCTCAGTACCAGGCAATCATTGACTCTTTGCTTATACACTAATTGTGTGCTGTCCCTCAAGAGAGGTTTACATTCTCCTTCATTCTAATAATGCTGGCTAATATAATTTATTACCCAGAATGGTTTCATTTTATCCCCAAAACATAGATAAATCACCTACGATCTTAAATCAGTACTTGTAAGATTACTTCACTAAAAATTCCTGAGGATGTTTCTGGAATATGTTCCATCTGCTAAACCTATAACCCTGGTAAAAGTGTAAAGGTAAGATCCAAAAGCCTATTTATTGGGTTGGCAAAAAAGTTTGTTCAGGCTTTTCCATAAGATGTTACAGGAATAACAATCAATATGCTTTGTAAGACACTATCCATCACCCAGAAAAAGCACAACCTTATTGTATTTAGTCATCAATGAAAATAGAAAAAGCTGATACATTGAAAATAAGCCTTGAAAATTATCTAAAGGATTATGACTGCCGTGGTATCGGGACATGCCCTTAGCTATAATGCCTTTCAGTCTTCAGCAAAGGAAATCAGAGGCTATCATATACAAAACAATCACAGCTACCCTTTGAGACTAGAATTACACCTCCAATAACTGATTATAATTTTTTACAGGTATAAATGGTTCATTAGTCTACTCAGGCTGCCATAACAAAATGTCACACATTGAGTAGCTTAAGCAGAAGACATTTGTTTTTCACCATTTTAGAGACTCTTAAGTGTAAGAACCAAGGTGCTGGCTGATTCGATTTCCGGTGATGGACATTTACCTGGCTTACAGGAACCTTCTCATTGCTCTTCACATAGCAATGAGAGAGACAGAGAGAACACTCTTTGCTGTCTTCTCTTATAAGGATACTAACTGGACTGGATCATGGATCCAGCCATTCTATGATTGCCTTACTTCTTAGTTCAAAAGTATATTCATGTTCAAAAATTGATACAGTATTTGTCTGCCATCTGATTTATGTTTCTAAATTATATGCACTAGTCAGTCAGGAACAATCAGTGTCCACTATGATATGTCTCAAGGTATAAATCAAAAGACCCTAGACAATTGCCAACATCCTAACCATGTGTCATATGTCCTCAGTACCAGGCAATCATTGACTCTTTGCTTATACACTAATTGTGTGCTGTCCTCAAGAGAGGTTTACATTCTCCTTCATTCTAATAATGCTGGCTAATATAATTTATTACCCAGAATGGTTTCATTTTATCCCCAAAACATAGATAAATCACCTACGATCTTAAATCAGTACTTGTAAGATTACTTCACTAAAAATTCCTGAGGATGTTTCTGGAATATGTTCCATCTGCTAAACCTATAACCCTGGTAAAAGTGTAAAGGTAAGATCCAAAAGCCTATTTATTGGGTTGGCAAAAAAGTTTGTTCAGGCTTTTCCATAAGATGTTACAGGAATAACAATCAATATGCTTTGTAAGACACTATCCATCACCCAGAAAAAGCACAACCTTATTGTATTTAGTCATCAATGAAAATAGAAAAGCTGATACATTGAAAATAAGCCTTGAAAATTATCTAAAGGATTATGACTGCCGTGGTATCGGGACATGCCCTTAGCTATAATGCCTTTCAGTCTTCAGCAAAGGAAATCAGAGGCTATCATATACAAAACAATCACAGCTACCCTTTGAGACTAGAATTACACCTCCAATAACTGATTATAATTTTTTACAGGTATAAATGGTTCATTAGTCTACTCAGGCTGCCATAACAAAATGTCACACATTGAGTAGCTTAAGCAGAAGACATTTGTTTTTCACCATTTTAGAGACTCTTAAGTGTAAGAACCAAGGTGCTGGCTGATTCGATTTCCGGTGATGGACATTTACCTGGCTTACAGGAACCTTCTCATTGCTCTTCACATAGCAATGAGAGAGACAGAGAGAACACTCTTTGCTGTCTTCTCTTATAAGGATACTAACTGGACTGGATCATGGATCCAGCCATTCTATGATTGCCTTTAACCTTAATTACCTCTTTATAGGCCCTAAATCCAAATACATTCACATTGGCATGCATGAGGGTTAGAGGTTTTGTCTCTAACAACAACAACAACAGAAACTATGAATTTTGGAGGGACACAATTTAGTCCATAGCAAATGATAAAATACTTAGAGGTTTAAGGCAATACACTCACCTTTATAAGTAGCAAGTTCAAGTGGCTTCTCTCAGGGATTTGTTGCTTGGTACTAAGTTGCGTCTAACTCTTTTGCAACCTCAGGGACTGGTGCCCTCCAGGTTCTTCTGTCAATGGGATATTTCAGGCAAGAATACTGTAGTGGGTTGCCATTTTCTTCTCCAGGGGATCTTGTCAACCTAGGCATTGAACCCACATCTCCTGCATTGCAGGTGAATTATTTACCATTGAGTCACCAACGAATCCCTGTACAACCTTCAATCTGGAGACCCAGTTTTACTGAAAATGACACCAACACAAAATTTCTCATGAATTTTGTTGAAAGCACCTTATCAGGTAATATTAACAACAAATATTAAAATTAAATTACAAGGGTCAGATATCTGAACCTGCAATTTCTCCACTGAAAATAGTTTATTCTCATGAACTGGAGGTCTTTACACTCAGACATCTATAATTGGGAATCTCTCAAAATAGTTCAGAGAAAATAGCATAATGAAAGAAATAGGTTTCCCAAGAAACTTGCAACTGGCAGGAGACTTTCAAGGGTAAGCAACTTCTACCCCAAAATTTCATGGACAAAGCATACCAAATGTCAGTAGTCATTGATTGCCATCCTCTTTATATAATTCACTTTCAGATAATTTTTTTTCCTCTGTTAGTTTAAAATTCTAGACCTCTCATTATCAAAAATGGAATTGACTATTTTCTCCTTTAACTCCACACATTTGTTTCTAAGAGATAAACTTTGGTATAAAAAATACCTGACTAATGATAAAAAGAGAAAATAAAAGAAAACTTTCAGACTTTGCCACTATCCTACCTTATAAGCCATTCATTCTTTCCAGTGTTAAATGTCTCTCTATATAGTTCATAACCTAGATCAATGATTGAAGTCAACAAGGAAACCCAAAGCTCACATGTTAAACTAATGACTGTACTCATTACTCAAGAATCTCTTGTGATCACAGAATTTCCTTGTTCTGTAGAATCAGAAACCACAGAAAATAAAAGTACCTAACTGTAACATTTATGAGACCTTATAACTGTTTCTGCTTACTCTTCTAGATAAACCTGAATTGTTCAAACTAAACCATAATTCCAGTCATGCAATCCATACTGCCTGTTCCAAAATTAATGCAACCCAAGTGAAAGTGAAGATGTTAGTCACTCAGTTGTGTCTGACTCTTTGTATCCCCATGAACTGTAGCCCACCAGGCTCCTCTGTCCATGGAATTCTCCAGGCAAGAATATTGGAGTTGCCATGCCCTCTCCCAGTTGATCTTCTTGAGCCTGGGATTGAATCTGCATCCCCTGAATTTGCAGGCAGTTTCTTTACCATCAGAATGCAATCAAAGATGTCTACCAAAAAAAAAAAAAAGACTATCACTTGGCCTTTAATCAATACACTTAAAATATGTAAAATTCTATTTTAAAATTATTTTGTGTTTTTTATTGTCAAATTATACACTCCAAGGCTAACAAGGCAATTTTTTTGTTTGTTTGCTTAGAACTTACAAAAACAACAGAGTAACTGTGTGCTACACTTGGGCAAATGAAACAAGATCTAATGGAAAGGTAGGGTATTAAAAGTTGTTTGGGTAAGATTTTTATAATTGTCATAATCAGGATCTGGGACTATTAATATCATTTCATCTATTATGAAATGATATTATGCTCTGACCATGCTAAAGTGATTAATCTACTATCTTACTTGTCTCATTCAGCAGATTTCCACTGAGTACATCATACACGCAAGCATTCATTTAAGTTCTTGGAATTCAATAAAACAGATAAAAGTCACTGCCCTTCTGAAAATTATAATCTGCTAGGATAACATAGAAGTAACACAAGAAACAAATATGGGCATCAACACAGACCCTGAAACCCATGGGAATTCCAAGATATGTTCATTTTCATTAGTTCCATCCAGTTTGACATATTTTACAAGATTTTATTTTCATTTTATATGTTCTAAATTCCTTAATTTTTTGGAAACAATTTTAGATTCAGAGGGGATTGTGAGGTTAGTTTGGAAAAGAGCTATGTACATTTTGCCAATTTCCTCTAATAGCTACAACTTACACAATTGTTGTGAAATATCAATATGAAGAATTTGATACTGGCACAATGTACATGCATAGTTCTATATAATTTTATTACATGGGTGCATTGACATAACCACGTCTGCAATGCGCATAGGAGAACTCCTTTACCACAGAGATCTCTCTTTGCTTCCCCTTTATTCATGTGTAACCTCCAGCATAATCTACAGTAAAAAGGAAATTGAGACTCAGTGCATCCCCATGAACTGTAGCCCACCAGGCTCCTCTGTCCATGGAATTCTCCAGGCAAGAATATTGAGTTGCCATGCCCTCTCCCAGTTGATCTTCTTGAGCCTGGGATTGAATCTGCATCCCCTGAATTTGCAGGCAGTTTCTTTACCATCAGAATGCAATCAAAGATGTCTACCAAAAAAAAAAAAAGACTATCACTTGGCCTTTAATCAATACACTTAAAATATGTAAAATTCTATTTTAAAATTATTTTGTGTTTTTTATTGTCAAATTATACACTCCAAGGCTAACAAGGCAATTTTTTTGTTTGTTTGCTTAGAACTTACAAAAACAACAGAGTAACTGTGTGCTACACTTGGGCAAATGAAACAAGATCTAATGGAAAGGTAGGGTATTAAAAGTTGTTTGGGTAAGATTTTTATAATTGTCATAATCAGGATCGGGGATTATTAATATCATTTCATCTATTATGAAATGATATTATGCTCTGACCATGCTAAAGTGATTAATCTACTATCTTACTTGTCTCATTCAGCAGATTTCCACTGAGTACATCATACACGCAAGCATTCATTTAAGTTCTTGGAATTCAATAAAACAGATAAAAGTCACTGCCCTTCTGAAAATTATAATCTGCTAGGATAACATAGAAGTAACACAAGAAACAAATATGGGCATCAACACAGACCCTGAAACCCATGGGAATTCCAAGATATGTTCATTTTCATTAGTTCCATCCAGTTTGACATATTTTACAAGATTTTATTTTCATTTTATATGTTCTAAATTCCTTAATTTTTTGGAAACAATTTTAGATTCAGAGGGGATTGTGAGGTTAGTTTGGAAAAGAGCTATGTACATTTTGCCAATTTCCTCTAATAGCTACAACTTACACAATTGTTGTGAAATATCAATATGAAGAATTTGATACTGGCACAATGTACATGCATAGTTCTATATAATTTTATTACATGGGTGCATTGACATAACCACGTCTGCAATGCGCATAGGAGAACTCCTTTACCACAGAGATCTCTCTTTGCTTCCCCTTTATTCATGTGTAACCTCCAGCATAATCTACAGTAAGTTCCCCCTTCTCCAGCAGTCATGAATCTGTTTTCCATTATTATAATTTCATGATTCAAGGATGTTATAGAAATAGAAGCATGTAGTTTTGACCTGATGCAATTGGCTTTTCACTCAGCATAATGCCCTTAAGATCCATGCAAATTGTTGTATGTATCAATAGTTCACTACTTTTTTATTATTAAGTAATATTTGGTGGTATGAATATCATAGTCTATTTAACCACTTCCTTACTGAGGCATTATTCAGTTGTTTCCAAGTTTAGACTATTAGAAATAAAGCTGCTATGAAAATTGATGTTGAGTCTATTCAGTGGACATAAATTTTCAACTCTCTAAGGTACATGCATTTGCTGAACATTTGGTAATTTCATTTTTATTTTTATAAGAAAGTACCTGACTATTTTCCAGAGTGTCTGTATCATTTTACATTTCTACCAGGCTACTTCTGAGATTCAGTTTCTGGGTATCCTAGCCAGTATGGGGATATTATTATTAGCATTATAATTGTTAAATTTCAGCTCTTCTATTGATTGTGCACCACTGCCTCACAAACTTAATTTGCATTTTTCTGATGGCTAATCATGGTGATATCTTTTCATGTATTTATTTGCCAATATAAGATGCTAATCAGTGAAATAGCAATATTTCTTCAAATCTTTTACTCATTCACTAATTGGATTATTCTTTACAGTTGACTTTTGATAATTCTTCATGTATTCTAGGCATATGGTCTTTCTCAACTATGTGTTTGCAATAATCTCTCCCAGTTGGTAGGTTGTCTTTTTATTCTATTAATCAGAAATCTCACAAAAAAGGTTCAAAATTTTGATAAAGTATAATTCATCAGTTTTTCTTTTATAGATTATATTTTTAATATCAAATTTAACATTTTTTCACTCAGTCCTAGGTCCCAAAGATTTGTGCCTTTGTTATCTAAAAGTTTATAATTTTTCTATGTAGATTTTATGTACTGTAACCTTGTTGAATTTATTTATTTTAGGAAATTTTTTGTGAGTAAATTTCTTAGTGTCTTGTACATAGATCATGTCATGTATAAATGCATGCATGCACGCTAATTCAACTTAGTCATGTCTAATTCTTTGTGACACTGTGGATCGTAGTCTGCCAGGCTCCTCTGTCCATAAGATTCTTCAAGCAAGAATACTGGAGTGGGTTACCATGCCTTCCTCCAAGGAATTGTTCCAACCCAAGAATAGAATTGGGGTCTCTTAAGTCCATGGGGGAGACTATATGTTCTTTACCAACAGAGAAGCCCCCATGTACAAACGGCAACAGTTTTATTTCTCCTCTCCTGATCTGTGTCCCTTTTATTTTCTTACTTTATTGTCCTGGCTAAAACTTCTAGAATAGACTGAAAAGGATGAAAATGGGCATTCATACTTTGTTCTCAAACTTAGAAGAAAAATACACAATTTTTCACCATTCAATTCTACATTATTAAGTGTAGACATTATTAAGCTTTCTTTAAAAAGAAAAATCAAGTTGAGGAAGTCCCCTCAATTTCAAGTTTTCTGATAGTTTTTTTTTTTTTTTTTTAATAATGAATGCTATTAAATTTTGTCAAATACTTATTCTGCATCAACTGATTGGATCATGTTATTTTTTTATTCTGTTAATATGTAGATTACTTTAATTGATTCTCAAATATTGAGCCATCCTTGACTATCTGGCATAGGACATATTGTATTTTTTACAAATTGAAGCTTTGTGGCAATCCTGCATTCAGCAAGTGTGTCAGTGCCATTTTTCTAGCAACAATTGCTTACTTTCTATCTTTGTATCTCATTTTGGTAACTTTAGATGATGAACTTAAGAAACGGTCTCTCTCTTTCTGCTCAGGCCACCCTATTCCCTGACACATAACAATTGAGATTAGGTCAATTAATAACCTTACTATGGTCTCTAAAATTTTAAGGCTTACATGTCTCTGACTTTAAATCAAGAGCTAGAAATGATTACCTTCGTAAGAAAAGCATGTCTAAAGTTGATAAGGCTGAAACAGTCAGCCACATTGCAACTGCAAAGGAAATCTACCCTAGTGAACACATGAATGATAAGAAACCAAAACAACTTTATTACTGATATAGAGAAAATTTTAGCAGTCTGGATAAAAAAGTCAAATCACCCACAACATTCCCTTCAACCAAAGCCTCTATACAGAACCCTAACTCTCTTCAGTTTCATGAAATTTAAGGAAAAAAGCCATCTCTATAAAGTAAGAGTGCAAGGTGAAGCAGCAAAAGCTGATGTAAAAGCTGCAGCAAGGGACTTCCCTGGTGGTCCAGTAGGTAAGGACACCGCCTTGCGGTGCAAGGGCCGCTGGTTCGATTCCTGGCCTGGGAAGATCCCACGTGCTGCCGAGCGGCTGGACCGATGTGTCCAATTACCGAGCAGGAGTTCTGGAGTGCATGCGCCAAGAGCTGGTGCTCTGCGACAACAGAGGCCACCACAATGGGAGGCCCACACAGGCCATAAGGACAAAAAGATGGATGAAAAAAAATTAGCTAAATGAAAAACCAATAGATGTGGTCTGACCGCACCCCCCTCCCCACCCAACCCCCGCCCAAAAAATTAAAAAAAAAAAAAAAGCTGCAGCAAACTATGCAGAAAGTCTAGCTACTATAATTAATGAAGGTGATTATACTAAACATTTGCTTCAGTTTTGCCACAAAGCACATCAGAAAGTATTTGTTGATTAAGAAATGCGGAAGGAAGAGCTCATATTCTAAAGACGGCCTTTCCTTGGGTGGAGAGTAGGGAACTTTTAAAGAGTTAAGAAGTGGAAAGGGACAGCAATTTTCAGAAATAACCAGAGCATGTGCAATCCATCTGGCTCTTTTGCACAAGACACTATTTGTCCCTAGAAAAGTGCAAGCGCCCCTTTGGTGTGGAAATCTTAGCATAGTAATGAGGCAAAGACAACTTTTGGACACTTTAGTGTTTCACCACAATAGAATTTCAATGTAGACAAAGCATCTTTTCTATTGAAAGATGCCATTTAAGGCTTTTATAGCTAGAGAGGGGAAGTCAAAAGCTGACTTTAAAACCTCAAAGTACATGCTGACTTTCTTGTTATGGGCTAATGCAACTGGTGACTTTAAGTTGAAGCCAGTGCCCACTTATCATCTTAGAATTATGCTGCCTGTGCTCTATAAATGTTGTCAACATTAGGGTATAAATGTAACAGCAAAGTCCAGATAATAGCCCATCTGTTAACATCATGGTTTACTGACCATTTTAAACCCATTGTTAAGATCTGCTATTGCTCAGGAAGAAAAAAAGGATTTCTTTCAAAATATTGCTGCTCATTGACAATGCACCTGGTGACCCAAGAGATCTATGGTAGCTAGAGCCTTACAGACGTATTTCTTAAATAATAAGTCTTGCTTGTTCTTTTAAAAATGTTCTTGGAGAAGGAAATGGCAACCCACTCCAGTATTCTTGCCTGGAAAATCCAATAGTATTACATGGAGTAGTGGTACATTGAGTAGCAAGTAGAACTACATGATTTTGAGTAAACTTCTAACCTCTAACTTTTATACAATGCCTAGATCAGTATCCTCTGTGTTACTGAACTGTACATAGATGATTTCAACTATAGTCTTGTCTATTTTAAACTAAACTACAATCTGAATATGAAAACAATAAATATGCATATATCAAAAAAGATATTCTTGCATAGCTCTCATCAACTTCTAACATAGCAAAAATTAGGTTGATGACATAATTTACCATGAACATGGAACATTTGAGTCTAAAAGCTCATTAAAATAACTTCATAAAATTAAAAGATGTGTTTTATTGACCAATTGGTTCTGTTATATTAAAGTATTTACAAAATAGTTTCATTAAAAACTTATTGGAAGTACCAAGATAGGGACTGAGTGATGCACATGGCAAATGTAAATAGAGTGCTCAGATTATAGCTGCTATTTGAGCAAAACCTTGAAGGTAAGGATATGAGTTATGTAGGTATCTGGGAAAAGAGCTTTCTAGGAGTAGAAATGTTCATTGCAGAGGTCCTATGGCTTGATGTGTTTTGAGATCAGCACAACGTTAAAGTGGAAGGAACTGGAAAAGAAAGAGTAGTGGTGGGGGAGGGGTGATTAGAAAGAAATGAGGCTAGACAGGCAATGAAGTCACAGTGGTTAAATCAAATTTTGTAGGGCCCAATAGGCCACTTTAAGGACTGTTATTTTTTCACTTTAGAAGGTTTTTAGCAGAGTTGTGTAATGACCTAATTTATGTTTTATTGAGACATTCTGCTTTTGTTTTTAGACTATAGAAGTGTTAGAGCAGGCAGATAGCTAGATATGTGCAGAGAAATGGGAATGGGCACAGGCCATGTGGAATCGTCCAGATAATAGCCCATCTGTTAACATCATGGTTTACTGACCATTTTAAACCCATTGTTAAGATCTGCTATTGCTCAGGAAGAAAAAGGATTTCTTTCAAAATATTGCTGCTCATTGACAATGCACCTGGTGACCCAAGAGATCTATGGTAGCTAGAGCCTTACAGACGTATTTCTTAAATAATAAGTCTTGCTTGTTCTTTTAAAAATGTTCTTGGAGAAGGAAATGGCAACCCACTCCAGTATTCTTGCCTGGAAAATCCAATAGTATTACATGGAGTAGTGGTACATTGAGTAGCAAGTAGAACTACATGATTTTGAGTAAACTTCTAACCTCTAACTTTTATACAATGCCTAGATCAGTATCCTCTGTGTTACTGAACTGTACATAGATGATTTCAACTATAGTCTTGTCTATTTTAAACTAAACTACAATCTGAATATGAAAACAATAAATATGCCTATATCAAAAGATATTCTTGCATAGCTCTCATCAACTTCTAACATAGCAAAAATTAGGTTGATGACATAATTTACCATGAACATGGAACATTTGAGTCTAAAAGCTCATTAAAATAACTTCATAAAATTAAAAGATGTGTTTTATTGACCAATTGGTTCTGTTATATTAAAGTATTTACAAAATAGTTTCATTAAAACTTATTGGAAGTACCAAGATAGGGACTGAGTGATGCACATGGCAAATGTAAATAGAGTGCTCAGATTATAGCTGCTATTTGAGCAAAACCTTGAAGGTAAGGATATGAGTTATGTAGGTATCTGGGAAAAGAGCTTTCTAGGAGTAGAAATGTTCATTGCAGAGGTCCTATGGCTTGATGTGTTTTGAGATCAGCACAACGTTAAAGTGGAAGGAACTGGAAAAGAAAGAGTAGTGGTGGGGGAGGGGTGATTAGAAAGAAATGAGGCTAGACAGGCAATGAAGTCACAGTGGTTAAATCAAATTTTGTAGGGCCCAATAGGCCACTTTAAGGACTGTTATTTTTTCACTTTAGAAGGTTTTTAGCAGAGTTGTGTAATGACCTAATTTATGTTTTATTGAGACATTCTGCTTTTGTTTTTTAAATAGACTATAGAAGTGTTAGAGCAGGCAGATAGCTAGATATGTGCAGAGAAATGGGAATGGGCACAGGCCATGTGGCAGGAAACTATAAGTCTTGTGAATAAAGGGAGTCCTTGGGCAGACAGAGAGAAGTAGGAACTCTTGGACTAAAAGGAAACCACATATTTTGGAGTGACAATGGTCCTAAAGGTAAACAAAGAAAGGTGGGAAAAAGCAGGAATCTCCAGTATTCACATGCAACGTTTATGCTCATTATGCTCTCATTAGAACAAAGCTAGCCTTGCAGATAAGTACCCATCATGCACCAACAGCATAATACTTACAGTCAAGACTAAATAAGGGATAAACAACAAGGACCCACTATATAGTATAGTGACTATACTCAACATAATAGCCTACAATGGAAAAGAATAGAAAAATACATATATATGAATATGAATCTATATTCATATATACATGATCAGGAAGATCTCCTGGAGGAAGGCACAGCAACCCATTTCAGTATCCTTGCCTAGAGAATCCCATGGATAGAGCAGTCTGGTCGGCTATTGTCCATAGGGTCACAAAGAATCAGACATGACTGAAGCAATTTTGTACATGAATATATATATATATATATATATATATATATATATATATATAAAGTGATTTTCTATATACTTAAAACTAACATGAAATTGTAAGTCAACTATACTTCAATAAATAAAAATGCCTTAGGAAAAAAAAAAAAAGACTAAATAAGGAAAAAATTCCTCTTCTAATCTGGAAGGTGGAGTTGATATCAAGAAATATGACTCAAAACACCTTCCTCTCTAATGAATATTCTTTGCATTAATTTTCAGTTCCCATATTACCAGCTTGCTGAAGAAGCTCAGAGCAGCTACTCACCTCAGTAGCACAACGTTAAAGTGGAAGGAACTGGAAAAGAAAGAGTAGTGGTGGGGGAGGGGTGATTAGAAAGAAATGAGGCTAGACAGGCAATGAAGTCACAGTGGTTAAATCAAATTTTGTAGGGCCCAATAGGCCACTTTAAGGACTGTTATTTTTTCACTTTAGAAGGTTTTTAGCAGAGTTGTGTAATGACCTAATTTATGTTTTATTGAGACATTCTGCTTTTGTTTTTTAAATAGACTATAGAAGTGTTAGAGCAGGCAGATAGCTAGATATGTGCAGAGAAATGGGAATGGGCACAGGCCATGTGGCAGGAAACTATAAGTCTTGTGAATAAAGGGAGTCCTTGGGCAGACAGAGAGAAGTAGGAACTCTTGGACTAAAAGGAAACCACATATTTTGGAGTGACAATGGTCCTAAAGGTAAACAAAGAAAGGTGGGAAAAAGCAGGAATCTCCAGTATTCACATGCAACGTTTATGCTCATTATGCTCTCATTAGAACAAAGCTAGCCTTGCAGATAAGTACCCATCATGCACCAACAGCATAATACTTACAGTCAAGACTAAATAAGGGATAAACAACAAGGACCCACTATATAGTATAGTGACTATACTCAACATAATAGCCTACAATGGAAAAGAATAGAAAAATACATATATATGAATATGAATCTATATTCATATATACATGATCAGGAAGATCTCCTGGAGGAAGGCACAGCAACCCATTTCAGTATCCTTGCCTAGAGAATCCCATGGATAGAGCAGTCTGGTCGGCTATTGTCCATAGGGTCACAAAGAATCAGACATGACTGAAGCAATTTTGTACATGAATATATATATATATATATATATATATATATATATATATATATAAAGTGATTTTCTATATACTTAAAACTAACATGAAATTGTAAGTCAACTATACTTCAATAAATAAAAATGCCTTAGGAAAAAAAAAAAAAAGACTAAATAAGGAAAAAATTCCTCTTCTAATCTGGAAGGTGGAGTTGATATCAAGAAATATGACTCAAAACACCTTCCTCTCTAATGAATATTCTTTGCATTAATTTTCAGTTCCCATATTACCAGCTTGCTGAAGAAGCTCAGAGCAGCTACTCACCTCAGTCTGCCTGCTCTAATAAATCCTTGCTTTGCTTTCTTTATATCCATCTCTGAGTTCTTTCTCAACAAGACAAGGACCTATCCTCTGGTAACAGAATGACAAGTTAGCAGTTTATTACTGTAACCCAGGCAAGAGGATGAGAGATATAAAGTTGAAAATTATAGACTCCACTGAACACAAGCCAGAGCCTAGAACAAATGCTTTCTTCAGAAATTTTGTCTGGGTCACTAGTCTGGTTTAGACTCCCAATCTTTAATGGAGAATTGTTCTCAGATTGTCTCATCCTTCCTGTTCTCTCATGAAATTCAACCTCCCTTGAATCTCCCTTCCTCAGTCCATTAGATTATATTTGACATGTACATTTCAGGAGTAACCAAATTGCTTTTATCTTACTCTAGCAAGCCCCAAAATCTTTGCTATAATAGTATTGCCAGTTTAGCAGTTTAGATACTGGAATAATTAAAATTAAAATAAAGGAGTTTAATGCTCAGTATTGCTGTAAGTATTCCTGTTTATCATAGCTTAACTCTTTCCTCCTGCCTACCCTTCCCATTACTTATCATCCTGTCTCACAAAAGATATACATACTGTATCATGAAAGATTCACTTTGAACATAAGTACCGATAATAGTATAAATTATTATACATAAGTGACAACAGCCTTTATAGTTTGTAAGAACCACAAGAACACAATTTTTGAAAGGCACATTATCAAATTGTTTATAACCAGCTACTGAAATTATATCTCAATAGGATATAAAATAATAATATTTGCATTTATTCTAATCACTGTCCTACAATTGGCCCATATACAATCCTCCTTTGAATTCACATAAAGTCACCCTAAGTAGAGTAAATAACTTTCTGATCAGTCCAATTTAACTTGATAATTTTTTTTACCTGATTCAAAATGGCACTTACAATAAATAAAATGCCTTAGGAAAAAAAAAAAAAGACTAAATAAGGAAAAAATTCCTCTTCTAATCTGGAAGGTGGAGTTGATATCAAGAAATATGACTCAAAACACCTTCCTCTCTAATGAATATTCTTTGCATTAATTTTCAGTTCCCATATTACCAGCTTGCTGAAGAAGCTCAGAGCAGCTACTCACCTCAGTCTGCCTGCTCTAATAAATCCTTGCTTTGCTTTCTTTATATCCATCTCTGAGTTCTTTCTCAACAAGACAAGGACCTATCCTCTGGTAACAGAATGACAAGTTAGCAGTTTATTACTGTAACCCAGGCAAGAGGATGAGAGATATAAAGTTGAAAATTATAGACTCCACTGAACACAAGCCAGAGCCTAGAACAAATGCTTTCTTCAGAAATTTTGTCTGGGTCACTAGTCTGGTTTAGACTCCCAATCTTTAATGGAGAATTGTTCTCAGATTGTCTCATCCTTCCTGTTCTCTCATGAAATTCAACCTCCCTTGAATCTCCCTTCCTCAGTCCATTAGATTATATTTGACATGTACATTTCAGGAGTAACCAAATTGCTTTTATCTTACTCTAGCAAGCCCCAAAATCTTTGCTATAATAGTATTGCCAGTTTAGCAGTTTAGATACTGGAATAATTAAAATTAAAATAAAGGAGTTTAATGCTCAGTATTGCTGTAAGTATTCCTGTTTATCATAGCTTAACTCTTTCCTCCTGCCTACCCTTCCCATTACTTATCATCCTGTCTCACAAAAGATATACATACTGTATCATGAAAGATTCACTTTGAACATAAGTACCGATAATAGTATAAATTATTATACATAAGTGACAACAGCCTTTATAGTTTGTAAGAACCACAAGAACACAATTTTTGAAAGGCACATTATCAAATTGTTTATAACCAGCTACTGAAATTATATCTCAATAGGATATAAAATAATAATATTTGCATTTATTCTAATCACTGTCCTACAATTGGCCCATATACAATCCTCCTTTGAATTCACATAAAGTCACCCTAAGTAGAGTAAATAACTTTCTGATCAGTCCAATTTAACTTGATAATATTTTATACCTGATTCAAAGCATTCCTCTCCTCTACCATTTGTAAAATATGCAGCTTGGGGGAGATAAAATGGAAGAAAAATAGTGGTCTGATTTTCTACTCCTCTTCTGTTTCCTCCACAGCATTGCCCTACAGGAAGGCAATATAGAAGTCAGATAGACCAGACAAGGCTCAATTTGTCAAATTGTCATACCAGAGCTGGGACAAGATCCTTGCATGTCTTTGGCTTGGTACTGTTTCATTCTAGTGATCTTTATCAATGTGGGAAAGAATGGGTATGTGTTTGGGCCATGGCTCAACTCCTCACATCCATCCTATCTTTTTAATAAGGTATCTCATAGACAGTGGCTATATCTCTCATTGGTCTTAGGTCTCTCTCTACTTCCCTTTCCTAGTGTGGCATAATAACACTTGAACTAGCTACTCAAACAGCTCTATTTTCTTCCTCTTTCTCTTATGATCTTCTATCCATTAGAGATTTTTCTTTTCTATTTGGACTCCATATTATAGTCCCTTTTCACCCTACTGGTTATGTGTCACTCCAACATCCACAGCTGTGGAGACTCGGAAGTTCAATCAGGTGAGCTCCCCTTTGCAGGCATTCTGCAGCACAAGTTACTCTCTTGGAAACTTCCCATTTGTACCTTCCCTCACATTCCTCAACTTACTTTAGAAACAGAAAACAGCTCTTATGATAAATACTTTATTTCCTTCAAAATAAATAGTTTTCTACTTCTGTTTTTCTATAAAAAATGAGAAACATAAAACTTAGAATATGGAAGTTGAACATATATTTAAGGGTCAACATCATTTGACAACAAATTTTAAGATAATTTGACAAGAAAAAGTTCAATAACCTGAACTCTTCCTGTTTGTGTCAGATTGACATCTATCAGGTAATGTCAAGCAATAAAATAATAAGCAGATTTCAAATAGTGCATAGATATTGCAGGCTCGCTGTCACTGCGCAGCTTTTTTTGGTTGCTGTATCATTTTTCAATTAGGAAAAATGTGATTTTGGCATAAAATGAAGCGTAATGAAAACAAAGAGCATTCAAATTGCAAATAATATTTTGAAAATTCATCCTACATGTAATTGATAGTCAAATAATCACCAATAGCAAGTACAAAGTACTGAGGTAAAAGTAAACAGGATCCGGCATTAGATATTAGTTTTATCTTAATTCTGTCAATTACTAATATGCAGCTTGGGGAGATAAAATGGAAGAAAAATAGTGGTCTGATTTTCTACTCCTCTTCTGTTTCCTCCACAGCATTGCCCTACAGGAAGGCAATATAGAAGTCAGATAGACCAGACAAGGCTCAATTTGTCAAATTGTCATACCAGAGCTGGGACAAGATCCTTGCATGTCTTTGGCTTGGTACTGTTTCATTCTAGTGATCTTTATCAATGTGGGAAAGAATGGGTATGTGTTTGGGCCATGGCTCAACTCCTCACATCCATCCTATCTTTTTAATAAGGTATCTCATAGACAGTGGCTATATCTCTCATTGGTCTTAGGTCTCTCTCTACTTCCCTTTCCTAGTGTGGCATAATAACACTTGAACTAGCTACTCAAACAGCTCTATTTTCTTCCTCTTTCTCTTATGATCTTCTATCCATTAGAGATTTTTCTTTTCTATTTGGACTCCATATTATAGTCCCTTTTCACCCTACTGGTTATGTGTCACTCCAACATCCACAGCTGTGGAGACTCGGAAGTTCAATCAGGTGAGCTCCCCTTTGCAGGCATTCTGCAGCACAAGTTACTCTCTTGGAAACTTCCCATTTGTACCTTCCCTCACATTCCTCAACTTACTTTAGAAACAGAAAACAGCTCTTATGATAAATACTTTATTTCCTTCAAAATAAATAGTTTTCTACTTCTGTTTTTCTATAAAAAATGAGAAACATAAAACTTAGAATATGGAAGTTGAACATATATTTAAGGGTCAACATCATTTGACAACAAATTTTAAGATAATTTGACAAGAAAAAGTTCAATAACCTGAACTCTTCCTGTTTGTGTCAGATTGACATCTATCAGGTAATGTCAAGCAATAAAATAATAAGCAGATTTCAAATAGTGCATAGATATTGCAGGCTCGCTGTCACTGCGCAGCTTTTTTTGGTTGCTGTATCATTTTTCAATTAGGAAAAATGTGATTTTGGCATAAAATGAAGCGTAATGAAAACAAAGAGCATTCAAATTGCAAATAATATTTTGAAAATTCATCCTACATGTAATTGATAGTCAAATAATCACCAATAGCAAGTACAAAGTACTGAGGGAAAAGTAAACAGGATCCGGCATTAGATATTAGTTTTATCTTAATTCTGTCAATTACTAACTGGTCTTTAAAGAGTTAAAGCCATTCCATGGTCCATTCTTCTAACTATGAGACAATAATGTCTACCTGACAAAAAGACTGTAGAAATTACCAATAAAATAAGTAAGGAACATGGTACCGAATATCAATTTCTAGCAAATATTAGTACAGTCATCATTAGAAATTTAGAGTGAATACAGAGAAGAGATCTATCCAGAGAAAGACATGGAGGGTATCTCTTGCGAACAACTAGTAATGAAGCAACTGGTAATGAAGGCATAGACAGAGAAGTTATCACATAAAGAAAATTTGGACTCAATCCAGCTTCATTCTGATCTAGTTTAACTAAGATGTACTACTTATAACTAAGCAGGATCCTATGGGATTTCTAAGGATAGACTCCCATTTCCCATGTCTTCCACCTGCCTCTGGTTATGGAGAAAGTTTAGTCTCCTAGGCTTTCTCTGAGCTCAAAAAGTAAATTTAATCAGATAAGTGAGAGAAATGCAGCAACAAAAGAAAACAGTTAAAAGTGACACAAAATAATAGTAGTTCAGCCATTAAACAAAGTCAGGGGCCTTTAGCTCCTTCTCAAGGATTATAGATAATATTCTGAGCCATGTTCTTTGAGCTGTTTTGCACATACTGAAACCAGTGGTCTCCAAGGTGGAAGAATTAAATTCTATACTGCCCATAAGCATGTAGATTCCAGACTGGTTGAAACCAGAAAGCTGATGTTGACTTCAAATTATCTCACCATCAGTCAGTCAGAAGAATGCCCATAAGCTGATCACATACCTGACAACCTCCCCAACCCCTCTTTTAAAACTTTTCCCTGAAGCCAGAAGGAGTTCAGGCCTTTTGACCATTAGCTCTTTGCTTGGCACCCTAAAATAAATATGGCACTTTCTTTCATCACAACCTGGTGTCAGTGATTGGCTTTACTGTGTGAGAGTGAGTGTACCCAAGTTTGGAGTAAACTATCATTCTACTCTATCATATTCTCATTACTTCCCAAAGTGTATGTCTACTATCAAGTTACCAGCAGTATCACCATTTTATCAGACTACATTCTTTTAACAGTTTTTTAACCACATTTTTGAGGCAGCTTGAATGACAGGGACTTATTAATGGTAGTAACTAACACATCATCTAAAAACACAGCTGTTGGTTTCATCCACATGTTACTTTGCATTGTGGTTCTTTCCCAGACAAAAGTTAAATTTAGAGCATCTCCTTGAATGAAATAAAGAGAATACTGATGCTATTCAAGAATTTTATCAACTACCAGTCTCTCACCCTTTTGGTGGGTTTAAATGAAACAAATGCATCATAGAGTGAAATTATTTGGACAGATGTCAGAGTAAACTTAAAGAAAAAAACAGCCCACTGTGAAGGACTTCTCAGTTACCAAAGGAGTGCACAGGAGGTGTGCAGACAAATCCTATTACTGGGTAATGGGATTTATCCGCGTGTCCAGACACCAGTTTGAAAATGTGATTCTGCCAAGACATAAGCAGAAGAGTTCTTAAATGGGACAGAATTCTGTCTTCAGGAAAGATGGAATATATTTCACTAAAGTCAATCTGATTCCTCCTTTAATAAATTGCTTGAAGGAAAAAGAAAGTCTTTGCTGACACAGGAAATGCTGAAGCTTTCTGAGCTTAGTCCTTTGAAGTAAGGTCCACAGTTGGCAGTAGGCAAGAGAACAACAACAGTAGAGAGAAGTCAGCTCAGAAACACTAGGATTTCTAGCTAAGTGGCATCACTTATTCTTCCAAAGTAAGGCCTAGGATTTGAATAGAAGAGGATATTAAAGCACTGTCTGTTTTGTACTACATAGACAGTACAAAATCTATTCATCCTCCCAAATAAAACCACATGACTGTTAACCTATTTTTGTCATTACTTATATATTTACAATGATCATTTATCTAAGAAAATACATTAGCTAGAATTATGCTATCTTAGAATGGAAATTGGAAAACTTTGAAAAACCAGATAGTAAATATCTTAAGCTTTGTTGACTAAAATTCTGTCACTACTATGCCATTCTGCTAATGTAGCACAAAAGTAGCCATATATAATCCAAGAATAAAAGGTCATGACTGGATTTGGCAAGAAGGCTGTAGCTTGTTGATCTTTGATGCTAGTCATTCAGTATCTTTATCAATATTGTCCTAACATCTATTGTAGTTCCTGGCATGTGATATGGATTAATACAAACAATTCATAAAAAATAAATTTATGCATGCTTCTACTAGTTTAATCTTCCTAAAGAGTAATCTCTTTTTTAAATTTTGGCCTCTTTTATTGATTTTTTGTTTATTTATTTTCTTCTATATTTATTCTGTGGCCTGTTGGTCTCCACTCTTTTTTGCATTCAAGAATTTTATCAACTACCAGTCTCTCACCCTTTTGGTGGGTTTAAATGAAACACATGCATCATAGAGTGGAATCATTTGGACAGATGTCAGAGAAAACTTAAAGAAAAACAGCCCACTGTGAAGGACTTCTCAGTTACCAAAGGAGTGCACAGGAGGTGTGCAGACAAATCCTATTACTGGGTAATGGGATTTATCCGCGTGTCCAGACACCAGTTTGAAAATGTGATTCTGCCAAGACATAAGCAGAAGAGTTCTTAAATGGGACAGAATTCTGTCTTCAGGAAAGATGGAATATATTTCACTAAAGTCAATCTGATTCCTCCTTTAATAAATTGCTTGAAGGAAAAAGAAAGTCTTTGCTGACACAGGAAATGCTGAAGCTTTCTGAGCTTAGTCCTTTGAAGTAAGGTCCACAGTTGGCAGTAGGCAAGAGAACAACAACAGTAGAGAGAAGTCAGCTCAGAAACACTAGGATTTCTAGCTAAGTGGCATCACTTATTCTTCCAAAGTAAGGCCTAGGATTTGAATAGAAGAGGATATTAAAGCACTGTCTGTTTTGTACTACATAGACAGTACAAAATCTATTCATCCTCCCAAATAAAACCACATGACTGTTAACCTATTTTTGTCATTACTTATATATTTACAATGATCATTTATCTAAGAAAATACATTAGCTAGAATTATGCTATCTTAGAATGGAAATTGGAAAACTTTGAAAAACCAGATAGTAAATATCTTAAGCTTTGTTGACTAAAATTCTGTCACTACTATGCCATTCTGCTAATGTAGCACAAAAGTAGCCATATATAATCCAAGAATAAAAGGTCATGACTGGATTTGGCAAGAAGGCTGTAGCTTGTTGATCTTTGATGCTAGTCATTCAGTATCTTTATCAATATTGTCCTAACATCTATTGTAGTTCCTGGCATGTGATATGGATTAATACAAACAATTCATAAAAAATAAATTTATGCATGCTTCTACTAGTTTAATCTTCCTAAAGAGTAATCTCTTTTTTAAATTTTGGCCTCTTTTATTGATTTTTTGTTTATTTATTTTCTTCTATATTTATTCTGTGGCCTGTGTGGGTCTCCCATTTCAATGGCCTCTTTCTTTGCAGAGTGCCAGCTCTGGGTGCATGAGCTCGAGCATGCTGGTTCATAACTGGACACAAAGGCCCAGCTACTCCACGGCATATGAGATCTTCCCAGGCCAGGGATTAAACCGGTGCCCCTTGCACTGCAAGGTGGATTCTTTACCCACTGGACCATCAGGGAAGCCCCAAAGAGTAGTCTTTTATACATTACTTCTACTATAATATGATTCCAGTTAATTAGTTCTGAAACCCTGAAATATCACAAAAATTTAACCTCAAATTACATAATAGATAAATTATTTCTGTGATACCACCCCCAAAATATAGCATGAATCTAATCATGAGAGAATATGAGAATAATTCAAATTGTGGGATCCTCTACAAAAATGTTAAGGTCAAGAAAGACAAAAGCTGAAATAACGTTCCAAAATAAAAGAGACTAGAGCAACATGAAAAGCAAATGCGATGAGTAATCTTGGAATAGATCTTAATCAAAAAAAACAATGATGAAAGTAAAGCTAAATATGGACAAATGGAATATAGACTATAGATTAAATAATAGTATTAAAAATTAAACAAATGTTAAACTTCATTAATGGGGTTGTAAGAAAGAATAAGAAAGAATGACCTTGCTCTTATGTGATACATTTTGAACTATTTAGTGATGGAGTTTGGGGTAATGATGTCTCCATTTCACTATCAGTGCTTTAGACAAAACCGTATCCATGAACATAAACTGACAAAGAGAATAATAAAGCAAAGGGGACAAATAAGGGTAAAGGATAATATGAAAATTCCTTGTAAAAGTTATTTCAGAAGTAATATTGCCTATCTCTTGCTGCTCTCCAGATTCTGGTACATTGAAATAGGAAACAACAAGATATTTTCACAGATGATTTTTAGCTCTACCTAATATCTGTGCTTTGACCAGATGAATGGATACAATAATAGACACTTGGTAAAGTAATTCAACATTTGGAGAGCCTTCCAAAAGCATTTTTGGCCTCTTTTATTGATTTTTTGTTTATTTATTTTCTTCTATATTTATTCTGTGGCCTGTGTGGGTCTCCCATTTCAATGGCCTCTTTCTTTGCAGAGTGCCAGCTCTGGGTGCATGAGCTCGAGCATGCTGGTTCATAACCGGACACAAAGGCCCAGCTACTCCACGGCATATGAGATCTTCCCAGGCCAGGGATTAAACCGGTGCCCCTTGCACTGCAAGGTGGATTCTTTACCCACTGGACCATCAGGGAAGCCCCAAAGAGTAGTCTTTTATACATTACTTCTACTATAATATGATTCCAGTTAATTAGTTCTGAAACCCTGAAATATCACAAAAATTTAACCTCAAATTACATAATAGATAAATTATTTCTGTGATACCACCCCCAAAATATAGCATGAATCTAATCATGAGAGAATATGAGAATAATTCAAATTGTGGGATCCTCTACAAAAATGTTAAGGTCAAGAAAGACAAAAGCTGAAATAACGTTCCAAAATAAAAGAGACTAGAGCAACATGAAAAGCAAATGCGATGAGTAATCTTGGAATAGATCTTAATCAAAAAAAACAATGATGAAAGTAAAGCTAAATATGGACAAATGGAATATAGACTATAGATTAAATAATAGTATTAAAAATTAAACAAATGTTAAACTTCATTAATGGGGTTGTAAGAAAGAATAAGAAAGAATGACCTTGCTCTTATGTGATACATTTTGAACTATTTAGTGATGGAGTTTGGGGTAATGATGTCTCCATTTCACTATCAGTGCTTTAGACAAAACCGTATCCATGAACATAAACTGACAAAGAGAATAATAAAGCAAAGGGGACAAATAAGGGTAAAGGATAATATGAAAATTCCTTGTAAAAGTTATTTCAGAAGTAATATTGCCTATCTCTTGCTGCTCTCCAGATTCTGGTACATTGAAATAGGAAACAACAAGATATTTTCACAGATGATTTTTAGCTCTACCTAATATCTGTGCTTTGACCAGATGAATGGATACAATAATAGACACTTGGTAAAGTAATTCAACATTTGGAGAGCCTTCCAAAAGCATTTTTTTAAAAAAAGGCCTATAATTTTTTCCTCTAAGAAAATCATTTCTAAGGAAATTCTAATAACTAAAACTATTATGATTTTAAGCATTGAAAAATCCAACTCAGGAAATCCTAAGTAATTCTCAAAGCACTCAATTAGCAGGAAATATTTAAAATGCTTCCTTCAGCTCTTTTTAATTAGATCATGTTTTTCCCATAAACTAGATTAACAAGAACAAGACCATAGTGCTTGAGTTGAATGTTCAGTAAGGGCACAACAAAATAATTTGTTGAACTTAGAATACAAGTTTCCAAAATGAGGCTGAAAAGAGGGAGTTTTTGTAAAGATGGATCCTGAAAGAATAAAGCAAACAATGAGAAGTTAATAATTTCTGAGCATCCAGGTAGAAGTTAGTTAGAAAGGCAAATGTTTTTCTGGATGTATATCCTATTGGGTTAAAAAAAAATATTCCTTTTCTGGGTAATTTTAGAAGTATTTTGTGTTCATTCCACATGGCTCTGCCTTTCCATGTGTTTGCTTTGCCTATTTTCCATTTGGCATCTTTAAGTATTACAAAAAGTGAAACTTATAAAGCTAGATTACTAGTAATCCATCTAGACTCCTGAACACATATGGAAATTTTTGAATTATTTTAAACTTAAAAAATACTTTATTGATAGATAATTGAGATTCTAAGATTTATAGATATTTAAATTGATGAGTTTGAAAATAAGTATACTACTGTGAAATCATCACCACAATCAAGGCTATTAATTTATCTCTCACTTCTATAAAATTCTCACATGATTCCTCAGGTCTCCCTATATTTATTAATTTATTTTTATATCAGTGTGTGTGTGTGTGTGTGTGTGTGTGTATGTTTGGTAAGAGCAATCAACATAATTAAGCTCTGCTTGCTGCTTAGTATTCATTCATGTCCAACTCTGTGTGACCCCATGGATTACAGCCCTCCAGGCTGCTAGGTCCATGGAATCCTCCAAGCAAGAATACTGAATACTGGAGTGGGTTGCCATGTTCTCCTCCAATGGTATCTTCCCAAACTAGGAATGGAACCTGGGTCTCCTGCATTGCAGGCAGATTCCTCACCACTGAGTCATCAGGGAAGTGAGACTCCATAGACTGTAACTCGCCAGGTTTCATCCATGGAATTTTCCAGGCAAGAATACTGCAGTGGGTTTCCATTTCCTTCTCCATACATAAACTCTGTTAGTATATTTTAAGGTAACCAAATAGTACCATTACATATAGACCCTATGTGGTACAGATCATCAGAACTTGTTCATCCTTCATTATTGAAATGTTTTACCCTCTGACTAACTAACTTCAATTTGTAAGTTTAAATCTAAGTCTAGACAAATTAGAGAAATCATGGGTACCAGGTCTAACTATGCAACAGCGGAAACAGAATAACTCTCAAAGAATTTCACCAAGTTAAATGAAGAAGATTCATAGGCTATATAAAATTTAACTTCTAAAAACATATTCATTATTACTATTTCTACTTTTTGAAACATGGGATGACCTGAGACTTACAAGTCATTCTGCAATGTCATTTCAGCAAATCTGGAAACAGATCAATTTCTCTAGCTATATCTTTTTAAGTAGCCAGTACATTCTATTGCTGTGAACAAAGCTGAAAGCAGCAAATGCCAAAGTTATAAGATTAGCTTTATAGATAAAGAAATTCTAAAGTGACTAGTAAAACAATTTCTTGAAAATTAAAGTATCCTCAGATTGTGATTTTTCCAGAAATTGTGCTGATATATTTACTGCTTTGTAGCATTATCAACTATTTTGATCTGAAATTGGCCAACTGACCTCCATAAATTGCCATTTATCTTACTTTAGACCTTGCAACATTTCTTCCTCTACAAACTCTTTTCAAATTATAGATATTGTTATCACAGTGGAAGGTCATTTTAAATCTGTTTGTTGGTTCAAATAATGCTTAAAATCAATAGTATTTCCTGCGTATATCCACACTCTGCTTGATTCAGCGGGCAAAGTGGTTGCATTCTACAGAATATAGAATTTTTGCTGCTGAAAGTCACCTTTATCAAAAGAAGTAGCACTAGGACCACATTTATTTTTATTTTGAGGCTTTCCTTTGATTAATTTATATCATCCCTATACCTGTTTCTGACACTTTTTTTTAATAAGAAATTTATTAATATAATTATGGAACATAATTTGGTGTAAAGGATTGTAACATCATTTTGAATCCTTTATTAGCCTTTTATTCAGCAAGTGTAGTCAGCGGAAATGAGAGTTATCTGTTAAATATCAATTACAAGTATATTTTGATACACAGAACACACACACACTCCTACATGTAACTGCTTGTAGGGAGTCATATTTTCAATGATTCCACTTCTCTCTTCCACTTCCAAATGCATTTTGATCCTGGCTGTTTGAAACATGCTCTTTTACAGCATTTGGGCTTTAACCCATGATTTTTCATGTTCATCAATAACAGCAAATATAGAATTACAGTAGTTGTTCCTCCTTAATAAATCACACAAAAGTATTTGTTTTAATACATTCGTTGCTCCAGGATCAGAAATGCACATAGATATTACATGACATTTTCATTATCGTAATTTTTTCTACATATTTGTACTGAGGAATCAGAGAGAGAGAGATGTGTATATATAGAGAGAGATATACATATATATATATATATATATATGTAATATCCTTTTTGCTTATTTAATCATAGCCACTTTTCATCTCAAAAAACTGAAGAGTTTAACAGATATATTCATTTGCCTTCAACTTTGTTTTAAATACCTGTTAATGAAAATATTTATCATTTGATTTTCTAACTAGTTTAAAAGTATAATATTTCATTTTTATAACAAAAACATATACTTATATAGTCTTATTTTTACATGCAATTATGAGACCATATTATCTAGTATTAATAATAAAATAATTCATCTCCTTATGTACAATTTTGTGGCTCTGCTGTTTGATTCATCAACTTTTGTAGCTTTTTCAACAGCTTTCTAATTCAGTAAATAAGATTTTCCTGTATCACTGATAGTTTTCAGTTTGGTATGTCTTATGCTTGATAGGACCCCTGCCACCAGTTTTAATTTTTTTGGTTTCTTTTCCTCTCTTTAGAGAGTCTTATTTTTTCTAATATATTAGTATAGAATGAAAACTGGAGAGGAAAGGGCATACTTGCAGGCCTGAAACTAATTTGCAAAGATTTGACTTGTTCACCTGGGCACTGGACAGGTGCCAGTAATATTTAATAGTAACACAATATATACATTTTCATAAGTGCAAAACTCTACTTTTAAAATTAAATCTATATATATGCATATTCTTCTACTTTGTGTCAACAGTGTTACCAAACTGAACTTGGGTTTGACTGCCCAACATGCACCAAAGATAGCCTGTTGATACCAGGGTTGTGGTGAAGGAAAGTTTAGGGCTTATTTCAGGCAACATGCAAGGAGCCTGGGCAGCTCAATAGTCATGCTCAAAAGACTCACATTCCCAGATGGCTTTCAGTGAAGGGTTTTTAAAAATCATGTGAGGGACAGAGTCACAGGTTGTGTGATTGGTTAGTGCACAATTCTCTGACTGTTTGATGGTAACGTAACAGAGCGATGTTTCAAAAATCTCTGTCATCAACCTTCTAGTTTCAACTGGTCTGGGGCACACATGCTTTCCATCAGGGTCAGTAGTTTCAATCTGGTAGGAGTCTAGCATCTATAAAAACCAACTTTTACGTGTGTGTCAGATATTGTTATCTATGTTCTTCAGGTAGGAACTAAGGGTCATGTGACTCTTCTATATGGTTGATTTATTATTTAAACTGTTACCAGTTCTCCTGCCAGACTGTTATTCTTTGTCTCTGCATGTTGGCACACATCTGATTAACACTTAAGCCAGAGTTTTTGAAGCTCAGGGAAGGTTTCAGGAACCTGAAGGTTTTATTAAGCAAGAAGTGAGAAACAAAAAGTGGTCTGTCACTGAGAAAATCCCTTCAGGGGACTGCTTGGTAGAAACTTCTCCTTTTCTTTGTTACTTTTAATCCTGAGGGAAACAGGGGCAGGACAAGAAAATGAATAAAGTATTGGATAGAACATTTAATCAGAAACTCAGCAGGGGAACTCACTTTCATTTATGTTGGTGATTTGGGATATCTATCAATATCTATATCTATACAAATATCTATATTTTTAATCCGGTGAAAGCATTTGATTCTTTCTCTTGCTAACCAGGTAGCTGTGGTGAACCAGGAGTACGTATGTGCAGGTGTACCTTTTGGGACAGGCTGAGATTTCTAAATTCATCACTGCTCTAATTTCTGGGAAATTGATACAGATAATCAAAGTCAAAGATCTTGATGTGTTATTAACTCAGGGTAAAATTCTATAAAATGAGAAATCTATATCATTTTCTGTCACTTATATTGGTCACCTCAAAATGCATCTGTCTCAATAAAATAAAGTAGGATATTTTAAGGATTCTCTTTAACCTTAGAAATGAGATTAGGAGGCCCATCTTCATACCCTCTATTCAACATTGTAGATAAGGTCTTAGCCAATGTAATAATATGAGAAAACTAAATTAGAAGCTTAGTGGAAGGGGGAAATGTCGCCAAAATATAAAGTTTAAAAGGAGAACAGCAGCCCAGTGTATAGTTAGAACCAATTTGTTTACTTACCTGTGCTCATTTTTTGAAATGTTGTGCTTTTATATAAATGAAAAAATATTCGTTCATGTCACTGAAATCCCTTTGTGCTTAAATCCCTTTAGCTCTAGTTTTAAAATTTAAATGGGTGATCTTCCACATAACAGACTGTGTTGGAATGTAAAAAGTACGCCAATGTGAAGGCCTCTTGAACTGCATAACCGTTTGTACATTTTGACATAAACTTGCTGAAATATATGTATTTTAATTATTATTGATGGTATTTTTTGAATGATGTAACAGGGCCTTGCAAGGTTTCACTAATGCTTATTATCAGTCTTATTATCAGAAGTCAAAAATATTGCATCTTTGTTCATATTCCAACTGTTACTAGAGATTCATGCTATTAGTATATTAATATAATCTAAAACAAAAGGAATACATGGTATTGACATTAAGCAAAAAGTCATACACACACACACACACACACACACACAGAGGCATCCATCCCTGAGTTCTTGGCACAAAACTTCTTAAACCCTTTGTAATTTCCTAAGTTATAACACCACCAGAAAGATCTTTTAATATTTGATCATTGACCCAAGTTCCTGACACAGAATTCCTAAAACCCTTGTAATTTTCTGGGTAATAGGAATGTCTTTTGTTCTTTTTAAATATGTTTTTTTGGCTGTGCTGGGTCTTGGTTGTTGCACAGGCATTTCTCTCCAACTGCAGTGCACAGGCTTCTCATTGCAATGGTTTCCCTTGTTGAAAAGCATGAGCTCTAGGGCACAAGGGCTTCAGTAATTGCATCATGTGGGCTCAGTAGCTGTGACTAAAGGCTCTAGAGCACAGGCTCAATAGTTGTGGCACACTGGCTTCACTGCTCTGTGTCATGTGGGATTTTTATCTTGATTGAACCTATGTCTCTTGCACTGGCAGGGAGATTCTTTACCACTGAACCACCAGGGAAGCCCTCTTTGGTTGTAATACAACAATTCTAGGTGGATTTCTAGATGGTTCCTGGATGAGCACTGGTCTCTGGAATGGCCAAGCCATAAGTAGAAGCTTGGAATTTTAAAATCTGCCCTTCATTCTCTTCAGAAAAGAGAAAAGCTGAATATAGAATTAATAATCAGTTATGCCCAAATGATGAATCCTTCAGAAAATTCCAAAAGTATGGAATTTGGAGAGTTTTCCTTCTTCTATACCTCAGCCTATATCTCCTCATTTTGCTGTTTGTCTGTATCCTTTATCATATCCTTTAATAAAATAGTGAACATAAGTGTTTCCTGAGTTCTGTGAGTCACTGTAGTAAATTAATTGAACCCAAGAAGAAGGAGTCATTGGAAACTGATCTGTAGCTGTTCTCTGGACTTATGATGGACCTCTCAAGTCAGGTGTGGGAGACAGTTTTTGTGATACTGAGCATTTAACCTGTGGGATATGACAATATCTCTAAGTGGATAGTATCAGAACTTGGCTAAAATATAGGATACTCAGCTGGTGTCACAAAGAATTCCTTATTGAGGCAAAAACCTTCACATATTTGGTGACTAGAAGTGTCAGAAAAGAAGGGAAGGAGATTCATAAGAAACAAATACACAGTACAAAGACCTGGGCATTTCCCTACACAAGAAGGAAATTGAGTTTTTCCTTTAAAGTTCTCCATAGTGCCATAAACAAAATATGAAATGGGGCTTTGCCTCTAAACTGAAGTATTATATCTTAATTCTGAAATCATTAATTTTATTATTTTATGTATTACACTGATAATGATCACATTAGGAATATATAAATAATAGTACCATTTTGAAAAAGAACAAAAGGTTAATATTTATTGCACCTTCAGTAACTGGTTATTTATTTTTTTAACTTGCTCTTTCTAATGAGATTAATTTCTACTACAATAAACATATGTTTGGCTTGTAAAAAGAGGTCATTCCTTTTCAAGGATTGTTTTTTTTAATTTTAATATAAGAAAAATTGAATGTATTTCATAACAAAATAAGTTAAAAGCATTAATGGAGTATAATATCTAAATTTAACTTTCAAATCCACTTATCATTTGATGCCAGGCATAGAAAGTTGTGTTTAACTGATTTTCTGAATATTTTAAAACATCTATTTATATTACTATTGGGTTCATTAGCTGAAGCTAAAAATATAGATAGGAAATTAAACTTGCTTAACTATAAAATATGGCAAAAAATAGATCTGAAGAAAAATATAGTTTCTGTTGATTATTTAAGCTTATAACAATATGATGTATATTTAGGATTCACATAACAGTATTAGCTGAAGGCAGTGTAACAGAGGAGTTTTCCTTTTAAGTCCTTTATTTAAATTTAAATCAGATCACCATTGAGTTATCTCTTACTATTACCAGTAAACTGTTTCTGGACACTGAACTCAAAATGAGAAAGGAGTCCTTTTACTTCTCTAGCAGTCTCATTAAAACCAGCACAACAAGGAGAAAATCTGAGGTGTGGATCTTCTCAGATCCTGCAGGGTAATGGTATCTGGAGAGAAGGAGGTCAAGCTAAAGAAGAAATAAGACAACATCAAAGAAAGAAGACTGAAAACAAAACAAATAAAACAAAAACTTTGCTTACTGAAAAATTTCCAGAGAACTGGCCTTGAGAACATGTTCCAACATCTTCCCAAGAAGGGGAGGAGATTCATAAGAAACAAATACACAGTACAAAGACCTGGGCATTTCCCTACACAAGAAGGAAATTGAGTTTTTCCTTTAAAGTTCTCCATAGTGCCATAAACAAAATATGAAATGGGGCTTTGCCTCTAAACTGAAGTATTATATCTTAATTCTGAAATCATTAATTTTATTATTTTATGTATTACACTGATAATGATCACATTAGGAATATATAAATAATAGTACCATTTTGAAAAAGAACAAAAGGTTAATATTTATTGCACCTTCAGTAACTGGTTATTTATTTTTTTAACTTGCTCTTTCTAATGAGATTAATTTCTACTACAATAAACATATGTTTGGCTTGTAAAAAGAGGTCATTCCTTTTCAAGGATTGTTTTTTAATTTTAATATAAGAAAAATTGAATGTATTTCATAACAAAATAAGTTAAAAGCATTAATGGAGTATAATATCTAAATTTAACTTTCAAATCCACTTATCATTTGATGCCAGGCATAGAAAGTTGTGTTTAACTGATTTTCTGAATATTTTAAAACATCTATTTATATTACTATTGGGTTCATTAGCTGAAGCTAAAAATATAGATAGGAAATTAAACTTGCTTAACTATAAAATATGGCAAAAAATAGATCTGAAGAAAAATATAGTTTCTGTTGATTATTTAAGCTTATAACAATATGATGTATATTTAGGATTCACATAACAGTATTAGCTGAAGGCAGTGTAACAGAGGAGTTTTCCTTTTAAGTCCTTTATTTAAATTTAAATCAGATCACCATTGAGTTATCTCTTACTATTACCAGTAAACTGTTTCTGGACACTGAACTCAAAATGAGAAAGGAGTCCTTTTACTTCTCTAGCAGTCTCATTAAAACCAGCACAACAAGGAGAAAATCTGAGGTGTGGATCTTCTCAGATCCTGCAGGGTAATGGTATCTGGAGAGAAGGAGGTCAAGCTAAAGAAGAAATAAGACAACATCAAAGAAAGAAGACTGAAAACAAAACAAATAAAACAAAAACTTTGCTTACTGAAAAATTTCCAGAGAACTGGCCTTGAGAACATGTTCCAACATCTTCCCAAGAATATGGAATAGCTACTTCACTACTTATTTTTATCTAATTCTACATGAGACTTTAAGTGATTTGTGTTACCTGTGATTGGGTCCATATTTTTCTGAAATGTGGAGATTTTAAATTATTTATTCAATGAACATATACTAATTATTTGTGTCAAGTAGATTTTTTCTAAACTGGAAAAAAAAAAGATGAAAGATGATTCTTATTATTAAGTATCTTTAAGTTTTGTGTCTATTGCAGACATTTCATGAAAGACAGAATCAAATTTATATTACCAGGGAAGAAATCATGATTACCTGATTGAAGGTTAGAAATAGAGTATAATAAATTAACTATTAAATCTAAGGATATAGATTATTAGTTTTAATTGTACTTTCTCAGGGATTTATGTTTAAAGATTAATGTTATCAGCTGTGACAAATATAAGTATAGACATTTTAATTGTTACTGAAATATTGTTAAAATTTATGAATAAACTATAATCCTCATCCATCCAAAAAAGAACATTCAGTCCAGTATGTAAAAGCAATGTTTGTCCTGACACTCAAAGACAATTCAGAGACATTACCACTATGAAACACTATTGCTTTGATGGTGGGTTAAACCACTACTAACTTGGGATATATGCACCATTTATTGTGGGAACTCTTACTTCAAAAAACAATTGAGTGCAAAAAGTCATACCTAGCTCATCGACATCAGTGACTGGCTGAAGAGACTCATTTCCTACTTTCCATACCTCACCAGGAACAAGTATAAGAAAAATTAGTTTTGAAAATGTATAATTTCAAACTTCATAATTAAATTAAGTAATGTATTAGAAGGGGCTTCCCTGATGGTCCAGTGGGTGGAGAGTCCACCTTGTGGTGCAGGGAGCACTGGTAAGATCCCTGGCCTGGGAAGATCCCACAGAATGGCTGGACGGTATGTCCAATTACAAGCCATTACTCTGGGGCACATGCCCAGAGAGGGTCAGATCCTGCAGGGTAATGGTATCTGGAGAGAAGGAGGTCAAGCTAAAGAAGAAATAAGACAACATCAAAGAAAGAAGACTGAAAACAAAACAAATAAAACAAAAACTTTGCTTACTGAAAAATTTCCAGAGAACTGGCCTTGAGAACATGTTCCAACATCTTCCCAAGAATATGGAATAGCTACTTCACTACTTATTTTTATCTAATTCTACATGAGACTTTAAGTGATTTGTGTTACCTGTGATTGGGTCCATATTTTTCTGAAATGTGGAGATTTTAAATTATTTATTCAATGAACATATACTAATTATTTGTGTCAAGTAGATTTTTTCTAAACTGGAAAAGAAAAAGATGAAAGATGATTCTTATTATTAAGTATCTTTAAGTTTTGTGTCTATTGCAGACATTTCATGAAAGACAGAATCAAATTTATATTACCAGGGAAGAAATCATGATTACCTGATTGAAGGTTAGAAATAGAGTATAATAAATTAACTATTAAATCTAAGGATATAGATTATTAGTTTTAATTGTACTTTCTCAGGGATTTATGTTTAAAGATTAATGTTATCAGCTGTGACAAATATAAGTATAGACATTTTAATTGTTACTGAAATATTGTTAAAATTTATGAATAAACTATAATCCTCATCCATCCAAAAAAGAACATTCAGTCCAGTATGTAAAAGCAATGTTTGTCCTGACACTCAAAGACAATTCAGAGACATTACCACTATGAAACACTATTGCTTTGATGGTGGGTTAAACCACTACTAACTTGGGATATATGCACCATTTATTGTGGGAACTCTTACTTCAAAAAACAATTGAGTGCAAAAAGTCATACCTAGCTCATCGACATCAGTGACTGGCTGAAGAGACTCATTTCCTACTTTCCATACCTCACCAGGAACAAGTATAAGAAAAATTAGTTTTGAAAATGTATAATTTCAAACTTCATAATTAAATTAAGTAATGTATTAGAAGGGGCTTCCCTGATGGTCCAGTGGGTGGAGAGTCCACCTTGTGGTGCAGGGAGCACTGGTAAGATCCCTGGCCTGGGAAGATCCCACAGAATGGCTGGACGGGTATGTCCAATTACAAGCCATTACTCTGGGGCACATGCGCCCAGAGCTAGTGCTCTGCAAGGAAAGAGGCTGCTGCGATGGGAAGCCCACACAGGCCAAAGAATAAAGATGGATAAAAATAAATAAATAAAGGAACAATAAAAGAGGCCAAAACTTTTTTTAAAAAATGTATTAGAAAGTTTAAATAAAAACTACAAATCGTTTTAGTAAAAATAACTAAATAACTAAAGATGCATCTGAAAATGTCTATTTCATTTGTGGAATAAGATAAATGCATAGGTAGTATGATTTTTTTTTTATCTGTATCAACCTTACACATATACAATTCATGAATATAAACTAAATTCATTATAATAATATGTATGTATATTGTCTTCTTGCTAATTTAACTTATATTCTGAGTATAACATGCTGAAATGACAGTCTGGTTGAAGCACAAGCTGGAATCAAGATTGCCAGGAGAAATATCAATAACCTCAGGTATGCAGATGACACCACCCTTTTGGCAGAAAGCGAAGAGAACTAAAGAGCCTCTTGATGAAGGTGAAAGAGGAGAGTGAAAAAGCTGGCCTAAAACTCAACATTCAAAAAAAGAAGGTCATGGCATCTGGTCTGATCACATCATGGCAAATAGACAAACAACAGAAACTGACAGACTTTTTCTTGGGTTCAAAGATCACTGCGGATGGTGACTGCAGTCATGAAATTAAGATACTTGCTCCTTGGAAAAAAAGCTTGCATTCAAAAGCAGAGACATCACTTTGTCAGCAAAAGTCCTTATAGTCAGGGCTTCCCTGGTGGTCAGTGGGTAAAGAGTTCACCTTTCCGTGCAAGGGGCACTGGTTCAATCCCTGGGCCAGGTAGATCTCACATGCTGTGGAGCAGCCTAACTGGTGTGTGCAATTATGAGCCAGCATTCTAGAGTGCATGCGCCCAGAGCCAATGCTCTGCAACAAGAGAGGCCACTGTAATGGGAGGCCCACACAGGCCAAAGAATAAAGATGGATGAAAATAAGTAAATAAATAAAAAATCAATACAAAAAGGCCAAAATTAAAAAAAAAAAAAGTCCGTATAGTCAAATCTATGGTTTTCCCAGTAGTCACATATGGATGAGAGATGAACCATAAAGAAGTCTGAGTGCCAAAGAATTGATGCATTTGAATGTGGTGTTGATGAAGACTCTTTAGAGTTCCTTGGAAAGCTAGGAGATCAAACCAGTAAATCCTAAAGGAAATCCACCGTGAATATTCATTAGAAGGACTGATGCTGAAGCTCCAATATTTTGGCCACCTGATGTGAAGAAACGATTCACTGGAAAAGAGACTGATGTTGGGAAAAATAGAAGGCCAAAGGAGAAGTGGCCAAAAGAGGACAAGATGGTTGGACGGCATTACCAAGTGAATGGACATGAGTTTGAACAAGCTCCAGGAGATGCAGAAGGACAGAGAAGTCTGGCATGCTGCAATCCATAGGGTCACAAATAATCTGACACAACTGAGCAAGTGAAATGACTGACTGACAGGTATACAGATGATACCACCCTTATGGCAGAAAGTAAAGAGGAACTAAAGAGCCTCTTGATGATGATAAAAGAGGAGATTGAAAAGGCTGGCCTAAAACCCAACGCGTTCAAAAAGATCACGACATCTGGTTCTATCACTTCATGACAAATAGATGGACAAACATTGGAAACAGTGATAGACTTTATTTTCTTAGGTCCCCAAATCATCATGGATCTTGACTGCAACCATGAAATTAATAGACACTTGCCCCTTGGATGAAAATCTATGACAAACCTAGACAGCATATGCGGGGACCTTCCGCAGAAAGGGAAGGCAGCAGGATTACCCCCGGCTGAACCAGATCTCGGAGAGAGGCGAGCCTTGCTGCTGTGTCCCCTCCAGCCCGCTGGTGCATGCCAGGGACAATCAGACACGGCAGGGGTTCTGTCAGAGCAGTTCCGCTTTATTAGTGTAGATCCACAGCTTTTACAGGCAAGTGAAGGGGGTTTTGCACAGGACTTCCTATAGACTACACCAATCAAACTAAAGGTCAAGCAATCATCCACGAGCGCAGAAACCAGGGGAACCAATCAGAAATTTTGACTATCAATTAAAAATTTAGATCACGCCCTGTTTCTTCCTGTAGGTGCCATCTTAGCTCCAAACTGAAACAATGTGCTTAAGCTTGCTTTCTCCACGTATGAGAGATGAACCATAAAGAAGTCTGAGTGCCAAAGAATTGATGCATTTGAATGTGGTGTTGATGAAGACTCTTTAGAGTTCCTTGGAAAGCTAGGAGATCAAACCAGTAAATCCTAAAGGAAATCCACCGTGAATATTCATTAGAAGGACTGATGCTGAAGCTCCAATATTTTGGCCACCTGATGTGAAGAAACGATTCACTGGAAAAGAGACTGATGTTGGGAAAAATAGAAGGCCAAAGGAGAAGTGGCCAAAAGAGGACAAGATGGTTGGACGGCATTACCAAGTGAATGGACATGAGTTTGAACAAGCTCCAGGAGATGCAGAAGGACAGAGAAGTCTGGCATGCTGCAATCCATAGGGTCACAAATAATCTGACACAACTGAGCAAGTGAAATGACTGACTGACAGGTATACAGATGATACCACCCTTATGGCAGAAAGTAAAGAGGAACTAAAGAGCCTCTTGATGATGATAAAAGAGGAGATTGAAAAGGCTGGCCTAAAACCCAACGTTCAAAAAAAAGATCACGACATCTGGTTCTATCACTTCATGACAAATAGATGGACAAACATTGGAAACAGTGATAGACTTTATTTTCTTAGGTCCCCAAATCATCATGGATCTTGACTGCAACCATGAAATTAATAGACACTTGCCCCTTGGATGAAAATCTATGACAAACCTAGACAGCATATGCGGGGACCTTCCGCAGAAAGGGAAGGCAGCAGGATTACCCCCGGCTGAACCAGATCTCGGAGAGAGGCGAGCCTTGCTGCTGTGTCCCCTCCAGCCCGCTGGTGCATGCCAGGGACAATCAGACACGGCAGGGGTTCTGTCAGAGCAGTTCCGCTTTATTAGTGTAGATCCACAGCTTTTACAGGCAAGTGAAGGGGGTTTTGCACAGGACTTCCTATAGACTACACCAATCAAACTAAAGGTCAAGCAATCATCCACGAGCGCAGAAACCAGGGGAACCAATCAGAAATTTTGACTATCAATTAAAAATTTAGATCACGCCCTGTTTCTTCCTGTAGGCGCCATCTTAGCTCCAAGCTAAAATAATAGTGTTTAAACTTCCTTATGCTTGTGACAGTCCTCTTTCAATTCAGAGCCCCACATCTGCCCCTCTTTTATTTTAAAATTAAGAGACTCTTGATGAGGCAAGGCATAGAGCTAAGAGGCGGCCAGCCTCTAGCCTTGTCAGCTCTCAACAGCGGCTGTGCCTGTCTTAGGTTGCCCTCCTCCGATGATCTTAGCCATCATTGGCTAATCAGCCATCTTACGGGGGCAGGACAGAGTTTTTAGAGCATTTTTCATTCAAAGGCCTCATTAGATGTCTTGAGTGATTTCTTGAAGGGCCATATCAACCCAGGGGTTTTGTCCAACGTGGGGCTCATCTTCAAGGACCTGAGCAAGCATAATTATTTTTTGTTGTAACTGTCTATTGTGGGCCATAATGCCCTTGACCTTAAACAGTATAGCTAGCAAGACAACAAAAACAAGCAGATAGAAAGCATTTTTAAACCAGGTGAAAGGACTTTGTATCCATAGCCAAAAACCATTAACCCCCTTTTACCAGGCAAGAGCGGGGATATCTCATGTCACAGTACAAGTGTGCCAGACACTTAATGTCTCGATAGCTCTGGTGTATAGATCAAGTTGTTGCTGGAGTCCCATTATGGCAGCCCTCAGATGTTCAAGTTGGTGTAGGCTGGTCTGAAGTCCCTGGGCAGAGGCAGTGGATATGTTGTTTACTGCTGTGATGGTGTGCATTTGTTGAACTCCGAGCACAGTTGTTACCGTTGTACCTATTAAAGAGAGAAAGAGAGAGAGATGCCTCCAGAACTTTCTGTTCTTGGGCCTGATATATGGTCATATTTTATCTGCAGCAGATTTTAAGGTTTGATCCTTGCTTTGTGGCATAAATTTAAGATTTCTCGCTGGTACCCATATAGGGCTGGGTTTCCCAATGGGGAATATGCACCCAAATCCTCTCCCCATTGTAAGGAGTGGATCAGGCCCCTTCCATTTGCCAGTGATGGGGTTCTTCTATCTCACTTGTATTTCAGGTTTTATTTCTTGGTTGGACCAGTGTTTTTGAAAGGGTGCCATCAGTTCATTTTTTGAAAAGTTTAAAATATTTAGAGTAAAGAGTGCCATTCCAGGTTGCTGGTGAGGGCTTATTCCCCCTTTTTGTTTTTGTAATTGGGCCTTAAAGTTTTGATGATGACGTTCAATTATAGCTTGTCCTTGAGGGTTGTATGGGATCCCTGTGGTGTGGCCGATGTGCCATAGTTGAAAAAAGTTTTGTAAATTTTTTTAACAAAGCAGGGACCATTGTCTGTTTTTATCTGATAAGGTAGACCCAGAGTTGCAAAGCATTGTAAGAAATGACTCTGGGCATGTTTTGCTTTTTCTCCTGAATGGGCTGTAACCCAGCAGGCATGGGAATAAGTATCAATGGATACAAAGATGTACTTGAGTTTTCCAAAGGGAGAAAAGTGAGTGACATCTGTCTGCCACAACATATTAGTCCTCAGTCCTCGAGGGTTCACTCCCTGCGACTGTAAGGGAGGAATTTGTAAGTGAGGGAGGCAAAACTTGCAAGTATGCACAATTTTCTTTTTTTATTTCTTTCCTTTTTTTGGGGGGTGGGGTGGGTGGTTCCTCTTTCAATTCAGAGCCCCACAGGCATATTAAAAAGCAGAGACATCACTTTGCTGACAGAAGTCCTGAAGTGAACTAAACTGAATGAGTATACATACACAGGTATATTATGTGACATTCATCACATACAGCCATGATAAATAATTTAAACACATTCACATGAACATAGAAATGTGGGGAACATGTGTGCACGCTGATTTGCTTCAGTCATGTCCAACTCTTTGTGACCCTATGGACTGTGTGGACTCTAGCCCCCCAGGCTCCTCTGTCCACAGAACTCTCCAGGCTAGAACACTAGAGTGGGTTTTATCTGCAGCAGATTTTAAGGTTTGATCCTTGCTTTGTGGCATAAATTTAAGATTTCTCGCTGGTACCCATATAGGGCTGGGTTTCCCAATGGGGAATATGCACCCAAATCCTCTCCCCATTGTAAGGAGTGGATCAGGCCCCTTCCATTTGCCAGTGATGGGGTTCTTCTATCTCACTTGTATTTCAGGTTTTATTTCTTGGTTGGACCAGTGTTTTTGAAAGGGTGCCATCAGTTCATTTTTTGAAAAGTTTAAAATATTTAGAGTAAAGAGTGCCATTCCAGGTTGCTGGTGAGGGCTTATTCCCCCTTTTTGTTTTTGTAATTGGGCCTTAAAGTTTTGATGATGACGTTCAATTATAGCTTGTCCTTGAGGGTTGTATGGGATCCCTGTGGTGTGGCCGATGTGCCATAGTTGAAAAAAGTTTTGTAAATTTTTTTAACAAAGCAGGGACCATTGTCTGTTTTTATCTGATAAGGTAGACCCAGAGTTGCAAAGCATTGTAAGAAATGACTCTGGGCATGTTTTGCTTTTTCTCCTGAATGGGCTGTAACCCAGCAGGCATGGGAATAAGTATCAATGGATACAAAGATGTACTTGAGTTTTCCAAAGGGAGAAAAGTGAGTGACATCTGTCTGCCACAACATATTAGTCCTCAGTCCTCGAGGGTTCACTCCCTGCGACTGTAAGGGAGGAATTTGTAAGTGAGGGAGGCAAAACTTGCAAGTATGCACAATTTTCTTTTTTTATTTCTTTCCTTTTTTTGGGGGGTGGGGTGGGTGGTTCCTCTTTCAATTCAGAGCCCCACAGGCATATTAAAAAGCAGAGACATCACTTTGCTGACAGAAGTCCTGAAGTGAACTAAACTGAATGAGTATACATACACAGGTATATTATGTGACATTCATCACATACAGCCATGATAAATAATTTAAACACATTCACATGAACATAGAAATGTGGGGAACATGTGTGCACGCTGATTTGCTTCAGTCATGTCCAACTCTTTGTGACCCTATGGACTGTGTGGACTCTAGCCCCCCAGGCTCCTCTGTCCACAGAACTCTCCAGGCTAGAACACTAGAGTGGGTTTCTATGCCCTTCTTCGGGGAATCTTCCCAACCCATGGATCAAACCTGCATCTCTTATGTCTCCTACATTGAAGGCAGATTCTTAACTACTGAGCCACTGGGGAACCCTAGAGGTGTGGGGTACATATCTAATATGTAATAAAACCTGCTGTTCACTTTCCATGAGTTAGTCCATTTAATGTTCATTAAAAAACTATGAGACATTAAGTAAATAAGTATGTTATTTTTATTCTCTTGATAAGGAAAATGAGAGACAAATAAGTCAGTTGCCCATAAGAACATAGCTTAAAAAATGAAGCATCAATTTTCTTTGCTGTTAAAGATTACACTTTTAGGCAATATTTATACTAAAGTGTTTTCCCTATTTACCTTCTTTTATCTATACTTGTACCAATAAAAATACACATATAAAGACTGATTAAGTTAGGATATCTTAATAAGAAGAATTTATAATATGTAGTTTACCTCTATATCATGTATATATATATTCAGATGCTGAGTTGTGTTAACTCTTTGTAACCCCATGGACAGTAGCCTTCCAGGCTCCTCTGTCCATATAATTCTTTCATCAAGAATACTGAGTGGGGTTCCATTTCCTCATCCAGGGGATCTTCCCAACCCAGAGATAAAACCTGTGTCTCTTATGTCTCTTGCATTGTCAGGAGGATTGTTTACCACTAGCACAACCTGGGAAACCCATACAATACATGAGTGAGTGAATGACAGTTGTTCAGTTGTGTCTGACTCTTTGCTACCCTGTGGACTATAGCCTGACAGGCTCTCTCATCCATGAGATACTTCAGGCAAGAATACTGAAGCGGGTTGCCATTTCTTCCTCCAGCATATTATACATAGAAGTATACAACACCCACATTATCAATAATTAAGTGATGAGTAGTGTAGTTTAGGATTACAAGTCACTTTATAAATGTAAGCCATCAAAAATTCTTCCTTTTCTCTAAACACACTGAGACAGTGTTTCAGTTCTTTCCTCCTTTAATCTGTTTAGTTAATGACAGCGACTCCTTCACTGTTGAACTGTGCTTCTTTCCTGCCATTAACTGGAATATACTTCAGGGTTACTCCTTCTCTAATTCTTTCATTTCTCTGTCCTTCACTCAGACCTTGAACTTTGCTCTTTTTCTATACTTAACTGATTTTGAACACTTATCACTTTCCTTCAGTCTCCTCTATGTCAATATGATTTTCATGACCTTAACTGTTTTAACAGCATTTTTTAAAATGGGGTAATCTAATATGTAATAAAACCTGCTGTTCACTTTCCATGAGTTAGTCCATTTAATGTTCATTAAAAAACTATGAGACATTAAGTAAATAAGTATGTTATTTTTATTCTCTTGATAAGGAAAATGAGAGACAAATAAGTCAGTTGCCCATAAGAACATAGCTTAAAAAATGAAGCATCAATTTTCTTTGCTGTTAAAGATTACACTTTTAGGCAATATTTATACTAAAGTGTTTTCCCTATTTACCTTCTTTTATCTATACTTGTACCAATAAAAATACACATATAAAGACTGATTAAGTTAGGATATCTTAATAAGAAGAATTTATAATATGTAGTTTACCTCTATATCATGTATATATATATTCAGATGCTGAGTTGTGTTAACTCTTTGTAACCCCATGGACAGTAGCCTTCCAGGCTCCTCTGTCCATATAATTCTTTCATCAAGAATACTGGAGTGGGGTTCCATTTCCTCATCCAGGGGATCTTCCCAACCCAGAGATAAAACCTGTGTCTCTTATGTCTCTTGCATTGTCAGGAGGATTGTTTACCACTAGCACAACCTGGGAAACCCATACAATACATGAGTGAGTGAATGACAGTTGTTCAGTTGTGTCTGACTCTTTGCTACCCTGTGGACTATAGCCTGACAGGCTCTCTCATCCATGAGATACTTCAGGCAAGAATACTGAAGCGGGTTGCCATTTCTTCCTCCAGCATATTATACATAGAAGTATACAACACCCACATTATCAATAATTAAGTGATGAGTAGTGTAGTTTAGGATTACAAGTCACTTTATAAATGTAAGCCATCAAAAATTCTTCCTTTTCTCTAAACACACTGAGACAGTGTTTCAGTTCTTTCCTCCTTTAATCTGTTTAGTTAATGACAGCGACTCCTTCACTGTTGAACTGTGCTTCTTTCCTGCCATTAACTGGAATATACTTCAGGGTTACTCCTTCTCTAATTCTTTCATTTCTCTGTCCTTCACTCAGACCTTGAACTTTGCTCTTTTTCTATACTTAACTGATTTTGAACACTTATCACTTTCCTTCAGTCTCCTCTATGTCAATATGATTTTCATGACCTTTAGATTCACCTGTCTATAGATAACAGCTACATTTATTTGTCATCACTAACAGGCCAAAATGTCTAGAAGAAAAATGTTTGTGCTTCATGACAGAACTCTATTCTTAGGGAATAGAGCTTTACTTTTATCATTAGTAGTGTAATCTTTGTCCTCAAATTTCTAAATCTGGAGTTAATTTTCCTTTTTTCCATCCTCCATAACACTCTACCATTCCTCTTCATTTTTTCAGTCATTTTTCCTATGTCACACGGAAAATTCATGACCTTCCTCTTGTCTTCTAGGCTTCCAATAATTTTGTTTCTGTGGCTTATTGTTGAATTTGCACTTTCCTAATTGACTGATAATCTTCCCCCAGCTTTTCACATAATATCAATTCTTTTATAGGAAATTTACTATGAGGCTCTATTATTCCTCATGGGAAAAAAACAATTGATTTCCTATGTAATACTGAAGGCAATTCATAGTGCCACTTTAACTTTATTAACTCTCTCAAATCAAGCCCTCTTTTTGAGACCAGGCAACCTTCAGAACCATAGCAATTCTCACTTTGTTATTTTGCTTATCAGAAACGTTCTCATGTGTAGTTCTGGCTGTATTCTCTAATTTCTTCAACACAAACTAAAGGCTCACTTTGACTTGTGTTACTCCATGACTACCTTTACCTGCTTTCAATTCGTTCATCATTTGTAAATAAAATTGGTTAACTTTATACATTTCTTCTGCATATAGCTTTGGAATTAAACTTCAAATGTTCTTTGTGCCATAAGGGACTTAAATGTTTACATATATTCTAGTTTTCTTTAAAACTGTAACTGTTTTCTCTATATGTGTTGGGAATTGATTTTTTCAGAATTTTTAAGGGATATAGGTTACAAAGGGTATTTTAAAATTCACTATAATTATTATTGTCAAGAAACTTCTATTTACATTTTGATTTTATGAAGAACATTTTCCCTTAAATTGACATTACTCTTTTGTGTTCCTCTGCTATTTTGTTTGATTTGTTTTTAATTAGTTGTTGGCTTTTAATGACAATAAAGTTAAAAGAAGAGAAAGGCTATAAAACTCAATTCCAAATCTATTATGTACTTGGTATTTCTAATGGAAATATTCTGAAAACACAGGGGCCTTATTATAATAGGAAGTCAATAATGTTTGTAAAAGTGTTTTGTTAGTTACAATAGCTCCTTAAAAATGTTCAATGCCAGCTAGATATTTCATGGTAGCTGTAAGATTCAACAAAAATTTGAATATTTTGTGGATATCTTTCCTCAAGTTTTTCCTTACAGAACTTATGTCTTTATACAGCACATACATGCCTAGTCACTTGCCAAGACTGAGAAGATTCTAATAAATAAGCATCTGGTTAGTTGCTGCTTGCCGATATAGAAGAAGGAAAGAGAGAGAGTTATTATTTCTCCTCACTTACCATGCCTGCTAGTTTTTAACCTCCCTTCTGTATTCTCCCTAGTATTTATGCTTCGTCCCCAGGTACTTTGAAAAACAGAATATATAGTCATTTCCTAGTATACCTCCAACTCCCTTGAGCGGTATTACTAACAGAAACGGAATCACATAAATCTGACCTAATTATGGTCATATATGGCCTCTCTCTCTATATATATGTATATATATTACATCTATATATATATATTGTATCTATATATATATATATTACAGAGAGAGAAGTCAAATTATGTAAGTTTATATCATGGTTTTGTTTCTTAAAATTGTGCAGTCTAACTCACTGGTGTCTCAGTTTATTCCTCTATAAAATAGGTATAATAATAAGACTTAACTTACAGTGTTTTGGGAGCATTAGATAATACGACACATGTAAAGCATTTAAAAAATTGGTGGGCATATATAAGCACAATTAATTTTATGATGTTATTGTTTTGTTATTAATTTGCTGGAAGATTGATACACAGTGAAGCAAAATTGATATCATGTTACCAGCTCTTTCTAAATCACTTATGATATTTCTTTCAAATTATGAGATTGTGAACATTTTAAGTGAGTAAAAGTCCTACCAAGAAAGTAGAACAGAGCTTAAATTGAAACTTCTATTTACATTTTGATTTTATGAAGAACATTTTCCTTAAATTGACATTACTCTTTTGTGTTCCTCTGCTATTTTGTTTGATTTGTTTTTAATTAGTTGTTGGCTTTTAATGACAATAAAGTTAAAAGAAGAGAAAGGCTATAAAACTCAATTCCAAATCTATTATGTACTTGGTATTTCTAATGGAAATATTCTGAAAACACAGGGGCCTTATTATAATAGGAAGTCAATAATGTTTGTAAAAGTGTTTTGTTAGTTACAATAGCTCCTTAAAAATGTTCAATGCCAGCTAGATATTTCATGGTAGCTGTAAGATTCAACAAAAATTTGAATATTTTGTGGATATCTTTCCTCAAGTTTTTCCTTACAGAACTTATGTCTTTATACAGCACATACATGCCTAGTCACTTGCCAAGACTGAGAAGATTCTAATAAATAAGCATCTGGTTAGTTGCTGCTTGCCGATATAGAAGAAGGAAAGAGAGAGAGTTATTATTTCTCCTCACTTACCATGCCTGCTAGTTTTTAACCTCCCTTCTGTATTCTCCCTAGTATTTATGCTTCGTCCCCAGGTACTTTGAAAAACAGAATATATAGTCATTTCCTAGTATACCTCCAACTCCCTTGAGCGGTATTACTAACAGAAAAGGAATCACATAAATCTGACCTAATTATGGTCATATATGGCCTCTCTCTCTATATATATGTATATATATTACATCTATATATATATATTGTATCTATATATATATATATTACAGAGAGAGAAGTCAAATTATGTAAGTTTATATCATGGTTTTGTTTCTTAAAATTGTGCAGTCTAACTCACTGGTGTCTCAGTTTATTCCTCTATAAAATAGGTATAATAATAAGACTTAACTTACAGTGTTTTGGGAGCATTAGATAATACGACACATGTAAAGCATTTAAAAAATTGGTGGGCATATATAAGCACAATTAATTTTATGATGTTATTGTTTTGTTATTAATTTGCTGGAAGATTGATACACAGTGAAGCAAAATTGATATCATGTTACCAGCTCTTTCTAAATCACTTATGATATTTCTTTCAAATTATGAGATTGTGAACATTTTAAGTGAGTAATCACAATTTCCTTAGTCCTACCAAGAAAGTAGAACAGAGCTTCTGCAGTCACTAGGTAAACATGTCTCTAAAATCCACTCCACTACTTCTTTGTTATATTATCTGTAAACCTTATTCCTATTTGTAGATCTTCTCAGCCTCATATAAGGGTGTGCAACTAAAGGGATGCACACTCAGCATGAATGCATATCCAGATGTTCCAGCTGTGTTGATGGTAGCAAACATATGTTGCCTATTCCACATGGGATGTTCAGGCCCACTTTGATTTGCACCATGACAGTAATTGGGTTAAGTGAGAAGCATGACTCACTGAGATTGTGCATCTTTTCAGGTGAGAATGCAAATAAGCCGTAGATTAAAAAAAAGAAAAAAAAAATCACTGTATTTGATGGCAGAGAAGTTAGAGGAAGGAGAACCTCCAGCAATCATAGTCAAGTGTTGTGACAAGAGACAGAAATAAAGACAAAAGACATGGTAAAGACATGGAAGGCTGACTAAAGAAAACACATACATTGCTTCAGAGTTAACCTGGGCATCTTTGGCAAGTGTTATGATATCAGTGCTCCAGTGATTTATTAGAAAACACAACTATGACGTTGAGATCAGGCAGTTGACTGTGAACAGTTTTCTGATCACTTTTCCAAATACAGGAATTTTTAAAAAATCAAAAATTAAGGAAATACCTCGTGGTGTTGGCATGAGAAACATTCTAAAAAGATACTCCGTTGCACGCCGGGTGGCATCAGAGGTAAAGACAAAACCAAGTGTGTGGTTTGGCAGTGAAGAACTTAAAATTCGGGGTGCAGACAGGTCTACCTCCTGAGTGCTGCATCACCTTGTCTCCTCAGGGGTAGGACTGAGGGAAGACCGTGGGTTACTGTGTCGGTAAGGGACAAAGTCCGAGCAGAGAAGGAAGCTCAGGTGAGCAATCTGTCTTCACCACTATCTAGTATTTTTTGGAGCATTAGATATTTGACACATGTAAAGCATTTAAAAAATTGGTGGGCATATATAAGCACAATTAATTTTATGATGTTATTGTTTTGTTATTAATTTGCTGGAAGATTGATACACAGTGAAGCAAAATTGATATCATGTTACCAGCTCTTTCTAAATCACTTATGATATTTCTTTCAAATTATGAGATTGTGAACATTTTAAGTGAGTAATCACAATTTCCTTAGTCCTACCAAGAAAGTAGAACAGAGCTTCTGCAGTCACTAGGTAAACATGTCTCTAAAATCCACTCCACTACTTCTTTGTTATATTATCTGTAAACCTTATTCCTATTTGTAGATCTTCTCAGCCTCATATAAGGGTGTGCAACTAAAGGGATGCACACTCAGCATGAATGCATATCCAGATGTTCCAGCTGTGTTGATGGTAGCAAACATATGTTGCCTATTCCACATGGGATGTTCAGGCCCACTTTGATTTGCACCATGACAGTAATTGGGTTAAGTGAGAAGCATGACTCACTGAGATTGTGCATCTTTTCAGGTGAGAATGCAAATAAGCCGTAGATTAAAAAAAAGAAAAAAAAAAATCACTGTATTTGATGGCAGAGAAGTTAGAGGAAGGAGAACCTCCAGCAATCATAGTCAAGTGTTGTGACAAGAGACAGAAATAAAGACAAAAGACATGGTAAAGACATGGAAGGCTGACTAAAGAAAACACATACATTGCTTCAGAGTTAACCTGGGCATCTTTGGCAAGTGTTATGATATCAGTGCTCCAGTGATTTATTAGAAAACACAACTATGACGTTGAGATCAGGCAGTTGACTGTGAACAGTTTTCTGATCACTTTTCCAAATACAGGAATTTTTAAAAAATCAAAAATTAAGGAAATACCTCGTGGTGTTGGCATGAGAAACATTCTAAAAAGATACTCCGTTGCACGCCGGGTGGCATCAGAGGTAAAGACAAAACCAAGTGTGTGGTTTGGCAGTGAAGAACTTAAAATTCGGGGTGCAGACAGGTCTACCTCCTGAGTGCTGCATCACCTTGTCTCCTCAGGGGTAGGACTGAGGGAAGACCGTGGGTTACTGTGTCGGTAAGGGACAAAGTCCGAGCAGAGAAGGAAGCTCAGGTGAGCAATCTGTCTTCACCACTATCTAGAGCAGGGAGGGGCATCTCCAGTGGAAAAAAGCAAGGGTGCTGGACACTGTTTTTTTCCCTCTTACAGATGGGAGCTTCACAAAGTTCCAAGACCCCTTGGACTGTATTCTGAAAAACTGGGATAGATTTGACTCTCAGAGCTTAAAGAAGATACGCCTGGTTTTCTTTTGCAAATCCGCATGGCCACAATATCCACTAGAAAATAGTGAACACTGGCTAGTTAAAGGGTCTCTCAATTATAAAACTGTTTCACAATTAGATTTGTTCTGTAAAAAGTAAGAAAAGTGGGTAAAAGTGCCATATGTATTGCTCTTTTTCTCTCTCTGCAAGATGTGCCAGACTTACATCCTAAAGGTCAAATTTTGTTGTAAAGCCTTTGGCTTCCTTCCATCCTCTTACTATGCCCTGGGAGGAGCAGGAGGACAGGACGGAAGATGGGGCACAAGATAAACATGATGAAAAGCAAGTTTCTGTAGTCTTGAAGTACATACAAAGATAGCTAAAAAAGCTGAAAAACAGCTATATAAGTTACTATCTCTTTAAGAGACATCCAGATATCCACTATAAGTTACAAAAACAGGTGTGTGGACCAAATCAGTTTTTACAAAAATAGTTACAGCTGGCTCAGACAGTATATTATAATAAAAAATATGAGAAACAAAAGCAAAAATAAAAAGTCCAGGAAAAGGCTGAAGACCTAGTATTCGCTGTTAGCTAAAACAGCCTAGAACAAATATCCAGAAGAACCCAGGTGAATGGAGACAGATCTGCAATCACTGTGTGAAAGGAAAGAACATCACAAACAAAATTGCCCTCAGGCATCTCAGCCGCCCTGGCTCCTTGTCTGGCCTGTCTGTCACAGGCAACATTGAAAGAGGAACTGCCCCCAGAGGCACAGGACCCAGGGATCAGACTCAAGACAACCAGGACTGAAGGTGCCCAGGGGCCCCCACACAAGCTCCTGTCCTAATAATACCTGCAGAATCCCAAATATTAATAACTGTTGGGGGTCAATCAGTCAATTTCCTTTTGGACACTCAGCGACTTTCTCTGTGTTCATCAAAGCCCCTGGTTCACTTTCCCGATCCATGATGAGCCAGATGATATTATTTCAGTCATTCCCTAAACTGCAACTAAGAACAAGGTCCCAGCCTCTGTTTTCATGAACATAGCTAGATGATAATAACTTCAATTTCTAAGGGTTACACTCAACTAAGTGATAAAAGACTATTAGATAACTAGATAAACAAAGTGGAATTTTAAAACATTTATTACTAAACACTAATATCCTCTGAGAGAAAAGCTAAAGATTTAAGATTGTTAAAGAATAATGTTTAGTGCCATTCTGAGATGATTTGTATAAAAAAACAATGCTTTTAGAAATTATCACTGATATTTACTCTAACTAATTAGAATGCTAATACAAAGGTCAGTTTTTGGTTGTTTAAAGAAAGTAAGATGAGTGTTTTTGGTAAAAAAGATATGAAGAATGGAAACACATTTTATAAAAGAAAAAAGAAGTAGGTCTGACTTATAGATGGCTATTTCAAAATAAGAGAATAAATTGATGGGTACAGAAAGTGTTAAGAAGGTTTGTAAAAGTGGACCCTGAATAAAAGGTTTATGCACGTTTAAGACTAACTGTTTGAAATAAATTTAAATACAATCTGAGGCAAAAGCTTAAATCCAGCTTTTTTTCTTTATTAAAAAGATACACTTTCTTCATACGTTAAATACTTTTGATAATAGACTGAAGTTTATTTACTTTTCAACTGATCTGACTAACTCAGGGGCGGGTTTCCCCTGGTGGTCCAGTAGGCAAAGACACCACCTTGCAGCGCAAGGGGCACTGGTTCGATCCCTGGCCTGGGAAGATCCCACGCGCCGCGGAGCGGCTGGACTGATGTGTCCAATTACCGAGCTCGAGCTCTGGAGCACATGCGCCCAGGGCCAGTGCTCTGCAACGACAGATGCCACCGTGATTGGAGGCCCACACGGGCCAAAGAACAGAGACAGATGAAAATAGAGAATTGAAAGACCAATAGAAGTGGCCTGCCCCTCCCCCTCCCCCCCCACCCCACCCTCCAAAAGATTAAAAAAAAAAAAAATACTAACTCAGCCTAAGCATGTTAACTAAAAAAGGAGCAACTTGAGAGTTGTGGGTTAAGTGTTATTTGGGGCATAATTAGGACTGCAGCCCGGGAGACAACACCCCAGATAGCTCTGAGAAACTGCTCCAAAGAGGCAGCAGGAGGAGGGTCGATATTTAAGGATTTTGGTGAGAGGGGGGGAGTTTAATATCATTAAACAGTCATTTTACAAAGGGTCCCAGTTAGTCATGAGGATCTGATGTCACCATGAAGAGATTTAGTGCTTTTCTAAATATGAGGAGATGCAAGGATTGCGATAATAAAAGCTGTTCCTAAAAGCATCCACCTATCTAAAGACCTGCCCCACCAGATTCCCTGGAGCACAAAGTGCCTCTACCCCACCCTGATCTGCATCAGGGGGTACTGAAGGTCAGTGGGTCTCAGCAGCGTGGAGTCTCAACCTCACCCTGATCTCCTTCAGGAGGTGTTGAAGTTCAGCAGTTCTCAACAGCATAGGGTTTGGTCTCTGCAGAGGCAGATGGCAAATGTCCTTGCTGTCCAGGCATTGGCAGTGTAATTGGTAAATGCCAGTTTGTAGTTGACAGCATCATCTAGCTCAGAGATGGCCTGTTTATTTAGGGGCAAACACTGCTATCACTTTGCTAATGCCTAAAATTCTTAAGTTTACTAATGGGTGATGTAAACAGAATCTTAAATTCTAAAGTTTATGGTTAGATGTCAGATAGTGAGCTTCTTAAATCAAATGTCTATACTGTCACAGATCCTAAAGGCTTAGAATTAACTAACTGTGTAACCCAGCTTTCAGCTTTTTCAACAGACATTGAAAGAATGCAGCTGCCGGCTCAGACAAGCTGCTACCAAGATGTGTGGACCACTCGCCTCTTCATCAGTTAAAGACTTCTACTATGAGAAGGCGGATTTCTCCACTTCAAGAAAGACTTTCTATAATAATCGACTATTTTGCTTTTGCTATTTGCTCCTTGTATCTGTAATTACAGGGTAGAATTTTGTCTCCAACTGTCTAAATGGTTTTAAGTTACAAATGATGGTTCAGGCTCCTACAGCCTCCTTCAGCTATTACTTGGGACCCCTGGATCAAAGATGTGAATAAAGGGTAAGGAGAATATGTTGCCTCATTAATTTAGGAACCATGCCCCTGCTCAGCCTGAAGAATCCAGATCGGTCATCACGCCCTTCCCCTGGCAACATAATTCTCCTAAAAGAGAAAGGAGGGAATGAAAGGGTACATTGCCGACTTGGCAAAGAGGTCAGCCATTTCCAAGGACAAGGAGGAGAAGAAGGACAAGGAGAAATAAAGTCAAAGCTCTTCAATGCTGAAACTGAAAACTTCTAGTCTTCTGTTAATCTGGGCATTTACATTAGAATGTCTCACCTAGCCTGGAGGCCTGGAGACTGTCCTAGCTAATCTCATGTTAATGCTGTGGGTGTTGGCCTACAGGGCCTTTACAACCTTGAGATATTCTTTTGATTTATTGTTTTGGCAACTGACTGAAAGATACAAATTGTCATGCTTAAACTGGCAAAGGGGGATACTCTTCTATTCTCCTTCCAGTGTCTATGCTGAAAGCTTTTCCCTATTCTTTCTTACTTTAATAAACTTTTCACTGCGTGAAACTCTGAGTGACCATCGCCAAGTGTTTTGATCCCAATGTGAATTCCTCTCCATTATAGATTAAGAATCTCACACCGTTCATGGTAACCTACCATCATCTATCACCTATCACTTGTCTTTTAATTTCATGGCCACAGTCATCATCCACAGTGATTTTGGAGCCCAAGAAATTAAAGTCTTTCACTGTTTACATTGTTTGTCAGTCTAATCACCATTTAGTGATGGGACTGGAGGTCATGACCTTTGTTTTTTAAATGCTGAATTTTCGGCCAGCTTTTTCAAGCTCCTCTTTCACCTTCATCAAGAGGCTAAAGTCTTTAGCTCCTCTTCACTTTCTCCAATAAGGGTGGTATCATCTGTATACCTGAGGTTGTTGATATTTCTCCTGGCAATCTTGATTCCAGCTTGTGAGTCATCCAGCCATCATTTCATGTGATAGGACAGCACATTGCTCCTTCTTAACAAGCTTAATGGTCCAAGACTTGGTTCTAGCACAAATATAGACTAGAACCAGTTCATAAAGAACACGCTTAAGTTACAAATGATGGTTCAGGCTCCTACAGCCTCCTTCAGCTATTACTTGGGACCCCTGGATCAAAGATGTGAATAAAGGGTAAGGAGAATATGTTGCCTCATTAATTTAGGAACCATGCCCCTGCTCAGCCTGAAGAATCCAGATCGGTCATCACGCCCTTCCCCTGGCAACATAATTCTCCTAAAAGAGAAAGGAGGAAGAAAGGGTACATTGCCGACTTGGCAAAGAGGTCAGCCATTTCCAAGGACAAGGAGGAGAAGAAGGACAAGGAGAAATAAAGTCAAAGCTCTTCAATGCTGAAACTGAAAACTTCTAGTCTTCTGTTAATCTGGGCATTTACATTAGAATGTCTCACCTAGCCTGGAGGCCTGGAGACTGTCCTAGCTAATCTCATGTTAATGCTGTGGGTGTCGGCCTACAGGGCCTTTACAACCTTGAGATATTCTTTTGATTTATTGTTTTGGCAACTGACTGGAAGATACAAATTGTCATGCTTAAACTGGCAAAGGGGGATACTCTTCTATTCTCCTTCCAGTGTCTATGCTGAAAGCTTTTCCCTATTCTTTCTTACTTTAATAAACTTTTCACTGCGTGAAACTCTGAGTGACCATCGCCAAGTGTTTTGATCCCAATGTGAATTCCTCTCCATTATAGATTAAGAATCTCACACCGTTCATGGTAACCTACCATCATCTATCACCTATCACTTGTCTTTTAATTTCATGGCCACAGTCATCATCCACAGTGATTTTGGAGCCCAAGAAATTAAAGTCTTTCACTGTTTACATTGTTTGTCAGTCTAATCACCATTTAGTGATGGGACTGGAGGTCATGACCTTTGTTTTTTAAATGCTGAATTTTCGGCCAGCTTTTTCAAGCTCCTCTTTCACCTTCATCAAGAGGCTAAAGTCTTTAGCTCCTCTTCACTTTCTCCAATAAGGGTGGTATCATCTGTATACCTGAGGTTGTTGATATTTCTCCTGGCAATCTTGATTCCAGCTTGTGAGTCATCCAGCCATCATTTCATGTGATAGGACAGCACATTGCTCCTTCCTTAACAAGCTTAATGGTCCAAGACTTGGTTCTGATAGAAACTAAGCGTGTGAGGATTATAGACTAGAACAGCCAGGTGATTGGAACGATAGAAAGAACACGGACTTAAGTGTAAAGCATCATGGCATCTACCATTGTGGATATTTTCCTCCTGTATATGTTTATGTCAGAACGGCCAGAAATGTCTATGACTTGCTCTAAGACTTCTAAGGCTTATTTTGGGTTTCTCTGGTGCCTCAGATGGCAAAGAATCCACCTGGAATCTGGGAAACTTTGATTAAATCCCTGAGTTGGGAAGATTTCTTGAAGAAGGGAACAGCTACCCACTCCAGTATTCTTGCCTAGAGAATTCCATGGACAGAGGAGCTTGGCAGGTCCCACTCCATGGTGTTGCAAAGAGTCAGACACAACTGAGTGACTTTAACTTCACTTCACTTGTTCAAGGCTTCTTTTGATTTTATTTTTTCTTATTTTTAACTTCATGAAAATTAAGAGTTAAAAGGTAAATTTGTGTATTTTCTAACCAAATATTTGTATTTATTTAAGGATAGGAAAATAAGAGTGTGTCAACCCCTCTGATGAGGAGAGGTCATCCATCACACTCCTATTACAATGATAGTCCATTAGTGCCAGGGTAAAGATAAAGGGCAAGACTACATTATCCTCTTGGGGCCTTCTGTCACTTACCCTTGACCTGTGGAAAAGTTGCTTTGAAGAAAAGGTAAAAGTTCATGAAGAAAGGTTATATTTATGTGATGCAGCTAACCAATTTGTGGGGCACAGTGCTAAGCTTAAGAAACAATTATAAGAACTAAACAGACTTACCTACCCATAAGTCCCTTTTAAAAAAGGAACAACAGAGTAATTGATCACAAAAGTCACAAGAAAGTGAAGTGTCAAAAGATTATAACATGTTTACAGCAGCAACTATAAGGGAACTTAGGGAAGGCAAAACATGATTATATGGATATGGGCTAAAATTAACTTAAGGCTGGGTCCATGAGATGTAGTTTGTTACTATTGTTCTTTTGGTTTTAGTGTTTTTAATCCATAAAAATGAATCGTTTCCCACTTTTCTATGTTGTTCATTCATAATGATCTGAAACACAAGAGGAGGACAAAAGAGATGTTAGTTTGTTACTTGGTTCTGATAGAAACTAAGCGTGTGAGGATTATAGACTAGAACAGCCAGGTGATTGGACGATAGAAAGAACACGGACTTAAGTGTAAAGCATCATGGCATCTACCATTGTGGATATTTTCCTCCTGTATATGTTTATGTCAGAACGGCCAGAAATGTCTATGACTTGCTCTAAGACTTCTAAGGCTTATTTTGGGTTTCTCTGGTGCCTCAGATGGCAAAGAATCCACCTGGAATCTGGGAAACTTTGATTAAATCCCTGAGTTGGGAAGATTTCTTGAAGAAGGGAACAGCTACCCACTCCAGTATTCTTGCCTAGAGAATTCCATGGACAGAGGAGCTTGGCAGGTCCCACTCCATGGTGTTGCAAAGAGTCAGACACAACTGAGTGACTTTAACTTCACTTCACTTGTTCAAGGCTTCTTTTGATTTTATTTTTTCTTATTTTTAACTTCATGAAAATTAAGAGTTAAAAGGTAAATTTGTGTATTTTCTAACCAAATATTTGTATTTATTTAAGGATAGGAAAATAAGAGTGTGTCAACCCCTCTGATGAGGAGAGGTCATCCATCACACTCCTATTACAATGATAGTCCATTAGTGCCAGGGTAAAGATAAAGGGCAAGACTACATTATCCTCTTGGGGCCTTCTGTCACTTACCCTTGACCTGTGGAAAAGTTGCTTTGAAGAAAAGGTAAAAGTTCATGAAGAAAGGTTATATTTATGTGATGCAGCTAACCAATTTGTGGGGCACAGTGCTAAGCTTAAGAAACAATTATAAGAACTAAACAGACTTACCTACCCATAAGTCCCTTTTAAAAAAGGAACAACAGAGTAATTGATCACAAAAGTCACAAGAAAGTGAAGTGTCAAAAGATTATAACATGTTTACAGCAGCAACTATAAGGGAACTTAGGGAAGGCAAAACATGATTATATGGATATGGGCTAAAATTAACTTAAGGCTGGGTCCATGAGATGTAGTTTGTTACTATTGTTCTTTTGGTTTTAGTGTTTTTAATCCATAAAAATGAATCGTTTCCCACTTTTCTATGTTGTTCATTCATAATGATGTGAAACACAAGAGGAGGAAGCAAATTTATGGCCCAGCATGTGTTCTTGAGTGGTGATGTACTGATAATGGTGCTTATTAGTAAGTACATCTTGTGCCAGTCATTTAAACCTGATATAGTTCCTCTTGTAATTTGTTCTATGGCAAGTGCTTACATGGGTTATTTTCTAAAACTCTAAGAGCCTCTTAGAAAATGACAATGCTGTCTGATCTAGCAAGCATTCACTAACAGTCACTTGAGTTCCTTTCTTGCTATTGAATAAAATACTTCACTCTTTTTCATCTTATCCATTGGTCAGTTACAAGTGTTTAAAGGCTGTGTCAGAATTTGGAGTCCTTAACTTTTCTTGATATGCAGTAGAAGATAAATGATTCTGCTCTCAGCTAGCCAGTATTTTACTTGATTTTGTCATATTGACAGCAAGGGACTTACTCTGAAGCAAACATAAAATGAACACTGTCTTGTTAAATATATCTAAAGTTTAAAGGAAAAGCTCAAAATAATTCTTTTGAATGTGCACTGTCTACTGTTATACAAACTATATCATTATATTTATCTCTATCCAAAGCTTATAGTATTAGGCAATAGGAATAAATATGGAAAAATATTAAAAGGTATTTGCTTATAAATTAAAATCCCTAAGAAGATGAAAACATCTACCCTACTCAAATTAGTTAGTATACATTTGTCATCTTCTTTGTAGTTAATATTTCATCCCATCAGTTATAACTTCCTATGACTTATCAATAAATAAAAATAAACATATAATATCATGATCATAGTCAGCATGCTACACGGTTTATCTAAAAGTTGCTGAAAGAGTAGATCCTAAAAGTTCTTATCGTAAGAAAAATATTTTTGTAACTATATGAGGTGACAGATTAAATTTACAGTGGTTATCATTTCACAATAAATTTAAGTCAAGGCATTATGCTATATACTTTAATTTTTACACTGCTATATGACAATTATATCTCAATAAAATTGATAAAAAAGAGCAAGCAGCTACTTATCACATGAAAATCAGTAAAGAAAATTTCTTACCTAAGCAATGGGAACTTTGACTGTAAACGTATAAATATATTTCTTCTTCACACTTTTAACATGATATTTATGTAACATGTATACAAGATTATCAAGAAAAATGATATAATTAACTCCTAGGAGTACACTTCTAAGTTTGACGAGAACATCACCAAGTAATTGCTTTCTACATGCACATTCTCTCTTATCCCTCCATACCTATACACAAGGTATAACAGCACCTCAAGTTTTGTATTTATTATTCTTGTGATTCTTGTAACTCTATATTTATTTGTATGTCAAGAAATATAAGAATTACTTTGTTTCTGATCCTTATTAAAATATATCTTATCCTAAGTAGCGTTTGGCCAATTGCTTTGCTCAATAAATGCTAATTTAACATTTATACATATTGTTATGAGTAGTTGTAACATATTTATAGATTTCTGTGTATAATTATATCCACTGTATGTTTCTACTAATTTTATTTGTCTATTCTTTGTCAATGTATGTGTTTACTGTTTCCAGATTTTCGATATCACAAAAATTGCTACTGTAAACATTGTTTTATATATTTTCTGGACCAAATGTGGAAACAATTATTTAACACATGCAACTGGTAAATCTAGGGATAAGTTTATTAACATAATGACAACTATTTTCCTAAAGTACATACATCAATTTACGTACTAACCAAAGTGTATTAAAGGGACCTTTAATCTACATCTTCTCATTATTTGTTATTATCAGGTTCCATGTTTATTAACAATTAGGGGATATAAAAAGGGTATAGACAGCAGCTTGAATTTGCAGTTCCCCAATTAATAATTATGTTGAAAATCTTTCCATCTATTTATTTAATGGACATTTTTAATCTTCTATATAGCACTTAATCTTACTATTTTTAGCTATTTTTATGCTAAATTGTATTCTTGCAAACTTTTTCTATCTCATTGCCTTAGAGTGTTCTCTTCCAGTATCTACTTATATTATAGCAAGAAGATCCCCCAGACTACTATGCCAGAATTTGCCAGCAGAAATACTTTTGACTACATATAAAGAAAAACAGCAAGTAAATTCAGAATCAGAGATATTTTTCAACAATGACACAGAAAATTTACATATAATAAAGGCTAAACTCCAAGGAAAACCTAAAAGATTAAGACTGAGATGATATTTGGGGCTCCCATGAGCTACAAATTAAGATGGGGACTTGTCATTACAGACAGCAGAAGAGGCCAAAATCAGAAATTCAACAGCCAAGGGGGAATCTAAGCTCCAGAAATCCAAGAGGGCTTTCAAAAACTTATCAAATGAGATAACAAAAGCAAATATAAAATCAGGATATGGAGTCTGTTGCCAAGGACCAATGCAAGGACCCAAGTCCAAATGTGAACCAATCTTAAAGCGTGAAGGTGCAGGGCAACAGCCTAGAATTCAATGCTTTTTTTGTCAGAGACTTATGCTCTTGCTAAAGTAAGGTGAAACAATTGGACAGCTGAAGTTAAAGATCCCAAAAGATAATGAACATCATTTGTGATCTGCCTAAGTTTTCATGGCTTATTCAGAGCCAAGACTGGAGTAAAATCAAGTCATTCTAAGTGCTGTATTCTTTTCTCTTCAAAGAAAAAAAAAAAAAGGAGGAGTGTGCCAGTTTCTAGGGATTCACATGATATTTATGTCAAGGGGCAAGTTGGCGAATGAGTACATGCTTGAGAACTCTCAAAAGATACACAGCTGGCAATGACACTGAAGATGAGAATTTGGTAACGTGAGGAGGGGGTTGGAATATCTATGGAGAGAATATAGTGAAAGGAAATAAGGGGTGGCGAAGTGGTAGTTTTGGTCACAACTAAAACGCATGACATAGATCCATTCTGGTCTAACTGGTGATTTTAACAAAAATAACAAAGCTACTCATATTGAATAACCTGTAACTTTTAATTCTGTTGAAAATCTTTCCATCTATTTATTTAATGGACATTTTTAATCTTCTATATAGCACTTAATCTTACTATTTTTAGCTATTTTTATGCTAAATTGTATTCTTGCAAACTTTTTCTATCTCATTGCCTTAGAGTGTTCTCTTCCAGTATCTACTTATATTATAGCAAGAAGATCCCCCAGACTACTATGCCAGAATTTGCCAGCAGAAATACTTTTGACTACATATAAAGAAAAACAGCAAGTAAATTCAGAATCAGAGATATTTTTCAACAATGACACAGAAAATTTACATATAATAAAGGCTAAACTCCAAGGAAAACCTAAAAGATTAAGACTGAGATGATATTTGGGGCTCCCATGAGCTACAAATTAAGATGGGGACTTGTCATTACAGACAGCAGAAGAGGCCAAAATCAGAAATTCAACAGCCAAGGGGGAATCTAAGCTCCAGAAATCCAAGAGGGCTTTCAAAAACTTATCAAATGAGATAACAAAAGCAAATATAAAATCAGGATATGGAGTCTGTTGCCAAGGACCAATGCAAGGACCCAAGTCCAAATGTGAACCAATCTTAAAGCGTGAAGGTGCAGGGCAACAGCCTAGAATTCAATGCTTTTTTTGTCAGAGACTTATGCTCTTGCTAAAGTAAGGTGAAACAATTGGACAGCTGAAGTTAAAGATCCCAAAAGATAATGAACATCATTTGTGATCTGCCTAAGTTTTCATGGCTTATTCAGAGCCAAGACTGGAGTAAAATCAAGTCATTCTAAGTGCTGTATTCTTTTCTCTTCAAAGAAAAAAAAAAAAAGGAGGAGTGTGCCAGTTTCTAGGGATTCACATGATATTTATGTCAAGGGGCAAGTTGGCGAATGAGTACATGCTTGAGAACTCTCAAAAGATACACAGCTGGCAATGACACTGAAGATGAGAATTTGGTAACGTGAGGAGGGGGTTGGAATATCTATGGAGAGAATATAGTGAAAGGAAATAAGGGGTGGCGAAGTGGTAGTTTTGGTCACAACTAAAACGCATGACATAGATCCATTCTGGTCTAACTGGTGATTTTAACAAAAATAACAAAGCTACTCATATTGAATAACCTGTAACTTTTAATTCTGTTAGACAAAACAACAAGAAATCCCCAGGATCTCTATCTATAACCTACACTTACCCTAGGGAATATCTTAAGCTTGAGGCACTCTTGTTCTATTTAGTGAATATGAAACAAAAAATAAACACATGCATAACCTAGCAGGCATCATAAATTTAAATTTGATAATATGATGTGGCTGTTGCTTTCAACCTTTCATTTTGGATATTATTACTATTATTCATTGATCTTAAACTTTGTTACCCAGATAAGTATTATTTATGTATTATTCTGTGAAACTTCCATTAAAATTACACAGATAAAAATCACAATACACCATTCTTTGCTGTAAGCATTACTGAGAAAACTGCAAATGCATTTGTTCCCTTTTTTTTTTTCTTCTTAAGCTTCTAAGTCATATCTATTTGCATTAAGTCACTAAAGAAGAAGATGAGATGGTGTTTACTTTTTTTTTTTTTGGCCACTTCTACTGGTCTTTGTTCTTTGGCCTGTGTGGACCTCCCATCACAGCAGCCTCCCTTGCAGCAGAGCACCAGCTCTAGGCATATGTGCTCCAGAGCTCCACCTCGGTAATTGGACACATCGGTCCAGCCACTCCATGGCACGTGCAATCTTCCCAGACCAGGGATCAAACCGGTGCCCCTTGCACTGCAAGGTGGTGTCCTTACCCACTGGACTCCATAGAAGACTGAGTTGATTTGTTTTTAATGTATAATCATTAATGTGGCTGTCAATATTTTTTAAGTTCTATTTAATATTTCTGTTCTATTACTCATTGCATTAATAGCTGGACATATAGAAGATATAATACAATACAATATTAATTTAAAAATTAATTTCAAAAATATATACATAAATCAAAAAGTAAACAAAAAATTAATTTCAATAATGAAAAGCAAAAATGAATGTGACACTAAAAAAAAAACCAGCACTTATCATTGACTGACCTTATATTTGTGTTCAGATTTTTAATACAATAGAAAAGTTTATTTAACAGATCTCTTTTTCTAAGGTTTTCATCATAATGTGACACTAGGTAATCATCCAAAACATAAGATGCTGCATTTTACTGGATAATAATTGATAACAGGGTATGTTTTGAAACTAAATATATATATAACATAGTCTTCCACTGTTTATCGAAATACTGTAACTTTTAATTCTGTTAGACAAAACAACAAGAAATCCCCAGGATCTCTATCTATAACCTACACTTACCCTAGGGAATATCTTAAGCTTGAGGCACTCTTGTTCTATTTAGTGAATATGAAACAAAAAATAAACACATGCATAACCTAGCAGGCATCATAAATTTAAATTTGATAATATGATGTGGCTGTTGCTTTCAACCTTTCATTTTGGATATTATTACTATTATTCATTGATCTTAAACTTTGTTACCCAGATAAGTATTATTTATGTATTATTCTGTGAAACTTCCATTAAAATTACACAGATAAAAATCACAATACACCATTCTTTGCTGTAAGCATTACTGAGAAAACTGCAAATGCATTTGTTCCCTTTTTTTTTTTCTTCTTAAGCTTCTAAGTCATATCTATTTGCATTAAGTCACTAAAGAAGAAGATGAGATGGTGTTTACTTTTTTTTTTTTTGGCCACTTCTACTGGTCTTTGTTCTTTGGCCTGTGTGGACCTCCCATCACAGCAGCCTCCCTTGCAGCAGAGCACCAGCTCTAGGCATATGTGCTCCAGAGCTCCACCTCGGTAATTGGACACATCGGTCCAGCCACTCCATGGCACGTGCAATCTTCCCAGACCAGGGATCAAACCGGTGCCCCTTGCACTGCAAGGTGGTGTCCTTACCCACTGGACTCCATAGAAGACTGAGTTGATTTGTTTTAATGTATAATCATTAATGTGGCTGTCAATATTTTTTAAGTTCTATTTAATATTTCTGTTCTATTACTCATTGCATTAATAGCTGGACATATAGAAGATATAATACAATACAATATTAATTTAAAAATTAATTTCAAAAATATATACATAAATCAAAAAGTAAACAAAAAATTAATTTCAATAATGAAGAGCAAAAATGAATGTGACACTAAAAAAAAAACCAGCACTTATCATTGACTGACCTTATATTTGTGTTCAGATTTTTAATACAATAGAAAAGTTTATTTAACAGATCTCTTTTTCTAAGGTTTTCATCATAATGTGACACTAGGTAATCATCCAAAACATAAGATGCTGCATTTTACTGGATAATAATTGATAACAGGGTATGTTTTGAAACTACAAATATATATATAACATAGTCTTCCACTGATCCAGAAAATCATCTTAGTCTTGCTGAGAGGATCTGGTTTATTTTCCAGAATACTTGTTTATAACTTTACTTACATTATTGATACTTTCTTCCTACTTTGAATTAATAAGAGGCCAAATCAAGCACAGTCTCCTAAATCTGTTCATGAGAGAAGCACTGATTTCTTTATTTGTACTATGTATCTTCCAATGGTAATGTCTAATGAAGTTGTCCTTCTTCCTAAGATTTTTTTCTGTCACCACTCCTGCATTGTACATTCAAAGCTACTGTTTTTTTGTCCCCTGACCTTTTTTATTTTTTTGAACAAAAGAAAAAAAGCAACCAATATAATGACATTTATCAATAAGAATTATTATCTCTCCAGGAGCAAACACAATTAAGTTTACAAATCCTGTACCATGAGATTTGACCATACTCTCTTTTTAAATATCTATGGACAGTTATGATTTCTATAAGAATAACTTAATTAGTTATTAAGTTTTAGACGCAGGACTACTTTTAAGTGAAAATGTGTAATTTGCACTTAAAAGTAGTCCTGTTTCCAAAATGTGGTCAATTATTATAATCCAGCCATACCAGGATACCTAGAATAGAAATAATTCAATTATACCAAAGAGTAATTTTTTATTTCTAAGGTATATTGAAAAAGCCACACTTGTATTGGAGGAAGGCCACCCTTCCATACAGAAAGAATGCATGCAACCATTACTCTCATTTTAAAGTATCTAGGGACACTTGTGTGAATTTCCATTTAGGTTTGCAAATATTTGTCTCCTGCTAAAAACAATACCCATAAACAAACTGAAAATATCAGTTTGCGAAGGAAGATTTATCAAACTTCCTATCATAAAATATGAAAGAATGGCCTTTTAAACTTCTCAAAGTTACTGATAATTTAAATATTGGGGATTATGTTACATAATATAATATAATTCAAATGAGCTACAATCTGAGTGACTGCAGAATGAAAATACAGTATCCTGAAAGTAAGGTTAGCAGGTTACACTCTGGGTAAGGTTGATAACATTAATTATATAGTAATTTGATTAATGTTGACTTTGCTGTGTTTGTAGTTTGCATAAACTTTGTAGTTTGTTAGATATTGTGCAAAGCTGATTTTCAAAGTGCAACCTGTTATTTAAGATCACATTATAAGTAACTTTGCTTTGGCTTCACTAACTCTTTATTTATTTTAATATGCAGTGCTAGTACAGAGGGCAGAGACAGCCATAAGAAATTTTCAAGTCAATTTTGTTAAATATTTTCAGAAGAATTATTCATTAAATTCTTCTGTATGATTAAACATTTAATAGTTTATTTTTAGGCTCCATATTTTTACATATATTTTTCACAAAGAAAGTGATGAATTTATAGTATTAGTCAAATACAGAATTACTATAATGTGCTGTCTTTCCCATATAAAAATCATACTACTGACTCCCTGAAAGAGGGGTGATGGATTTGGACCAAGTTTAACATTCTAGTAAACACATCTCATGAGATGTTTGGAACCTAGATTTCATAAGAATGAAATCCTTCACACGGTAGTTAGCAGGTTACTCTAAACATTGACTCAGATTTTTGCCAGGTAAACATACTATTCTCAAACTGGAGTCTATGTTATGGCAAAAATCTCTCAGTCCCAAGGAATATTTGAAGATTTAACAAAGTGACTTTATCACCAAGAGAATCTCAAGAGTTACTGAATCTAATGACCTTACAGCTGGCAACGATGTTAGTAACTCACTTCTTTACATTGAATTATACTCAGTATACTATTTCAATTTCTTTAAGAGTAGATTTTTATTCCAACAGCAAGCACAGAATATTGCTTTACTATTTACCATCTGATATATCTTGATACTACACAAAACTGCATACTATCTGATTAGAAGCCAGTTTTAGGTGTCCTAAAAATTGTATAGTCATAACAAATCTGCTGAGTCAAAGTATCCTTAAATTTATGATTATCTTTCCTATATAAATTAAATCAACCAAAACAAAAACAAACACATTTTTACTATTTCTACACAGCTGTCAAATTTTTCTTTTAAAAAATTTCTTTATAAGTGGTCAGTTTTTCCCCAACTATTCATTATTCATCATCCCTTGTTTCTCCCTCGGAAGGTCCCTGATCATTATAAATGACCACATTTAAAAATTTTTTTGTTGGTCATGTGGTTTTTATTTCTCTTTTTGGAAATACAGATTTGTGTGATATAACCTCAGAAGAGAGTATAAAATATTTAGGCACAAATTAATTAGAATTTGGGTAAAATTTAAAACATTTCTGACATTCCAGAAGATCCTCCATGTCCACTCCCAATGTTGCCTCATTCATCTTCCCAGAGGTGAAATGTCCACACTGTAAATCACTGTGTGTACCCTTCATGTATGTTCTTTCTTTTCTCCACTATCTAGGTACCAAAACTAGAAACCCAGATTCTGGCGTCTCTACACCTCTCACATCCAATTATTCAGCAATTCTAGCCATTTCCATATACTAACATCCTTCAAACAAAGCCTTCCTCTCCTTTCCCAGTGAGTATGTCTTACTTCCAGACCTCATTTCTCTTATTTCTCTTTTATTTTCTTTCAATTCATTCTGCACACTCTTAACTTACTGATCTCTCTAAATAGATCTTTTTATATCAATTACATTATATAGCCCATTCAATTACTTCCTCTATTCTTAAGTTAGCAGGACATCCAAGGATTATGGGCTTCCCAGGTGGCTCAGCAGTAAAGAATCTTCCTGCAATGCAGGAGTCTCAGGAGACTCAGGTTAAATCCCCTGGAGGAGGGCATGGCAGCCCACACCACTATTCTTGCCAGGAGAATCCCTTGTCCTACAGTCTGTACGGTAGCCAAGAGTGGGACGTGGCTGAAGTGACTCAGCACACACACACGCACATGAACTATGCCTGCCTTCTCAGCTTCCCTGTCACTTCAATACACTGTCTAAATCTTCATTAGTTTTTTTTTTTTTTTTTTTAACATGCTGTGTTCTGTTTTCTATGGCCACAAGAGGCCATCTCATTCTTTACTGATGAGCTTCTAACTAATTTGTACTGCAAATTCAGCTTTATCATCACCTTTCTCCAAACTCTTTCCCTGATCTTCACTCATACTAGCTATACTTCTCCATGGCATTGATCACAGTCAGTTATAATAGTCTGTGTACTACCATTCTGCCCCACAGTTGACCAAGCATCTTTGATGCTGGCACTGTGACTTTACCATTTATCTCAGTGACCAGTATAATTTTTGCTTAATGAATATTTATTTGATGAATCATTAAATGAGTGAACATATTAATCTGTCAATAAGTATACTGAGTCTAGCAGTTATTTCATCTAGTTTCAGAATTTTTTAGAAGATCCCCAAAGCTAGCACAGAAAATAGTATGGTCTATTTAGATTTCAATAGTATATTGAGTTCATGAGATAAAATCACTTTAGAATAATTTATTTGGAATAGTGATTCATATACAAACAAGGATTTCTTTATGCGATAACTATTTTCCAATAGCTAGAGAAAGCTGGATTAAATTTACTATGTCAAAGGATCTTTTAAATTAATAGCATTACCACTTCAAAACATTGGAAAAGTAGTTCTGAAGAACACTGAAATTTTCCTTGTAATGCTTAAACATTTAAATTAGTACTTTGACAATCAGGATTTTTAGCAAGGTAAACACCAATACATATAAGAAAATGTGCACCCCAAATACTGCTCAGAATATAGCAGGATAAGCAAACAACAATAACTAGAAACACAGAATTTCCAAAAAGTACTTGGATTGCTAAGGTAAACCTCCACTAACATGAACTCTAAGTCAATTAAATGGCATGTTTAAAGTATAACAAAAATATTATAAAAAGCTATAATACTTTAATGTGAAAGTATATATCAACATGAGTTAGCTTCTATTTTTAATCATGCTAATTTAACTCTAATATATATTTGTGAAAACATGAAAAAACATGGTTAGAATTTTGGTTCTATCTTATGAGTTGTATTAACCTCTACAGGCTCCGTGTTTCTTACTTGTGAAATACAGAAATTATAAAGAAAAGTTGTGAAAATTATATGAGATACTCTATGTGAACACCTAAGAACAGTATATAGCACATAGTAAGCATTTATATTAACTATCTGTTTACTATAAACATAAATAAAATCTATATGCTAGGCAATATATGAGTCTGACTCAAAATTAGAAAATTTGCTACTGCAAATTCAGCTTTATCATCACCTTTCTCCAAACTCTTTCCCTGATCTTCACTCATACTAGCTATACTTCTCCATGGCATTGATCACAGTCAGTTATAATAGTCTGTGTACTACCATTCTGCCCCACAGTTGACCAAGCATCTTTGATGCTGGCACTGTGACTTTACCATTTATCTCAGTGACCAGTATAATTTTTGCTTAATGAATATTTATTTGATGAATCATTAAATGAGTGAACATATTAATCTGTCAATAAGTATACTGAGTCTAGCAGTTATTTCATCTAGTTTCAGAATTTTTTAGAAGATCCCCAAAGCTAGCACAGAAAATAGTATGGTCTATTTAGATTTCAATAGTATATTGAGTTCATGAGATAAAATCACTTTAGAATAATTTATTTGGAATAGTGATTCATATACAAACAAGGATTTCTTTATGTCGATAACTATTTTCCAATAGCTAGAGAAAGCTGGATTAAATTTACTATGTCAAAGGATCTTTTAAATTAATAGCATTACCACTTCAAAACATTGGAAAAGTAGTTCTGAAGAACACTGAAATTTTCCTTGTAATGCTTAAACATTTAAATTAGTACTTTGACAATCAGGATTTTTAGCAAGGTAAACACCAATACATATAAGAAAATGTGCACCCCAAATACTGCTCAGAATATAGCAGGATAAGCAAACAACAATAACTAGAAACACAGAATTTCCAAAAAGTACTTGGATTGCTAAGGTAAACCTCCACTAACATGAACTCTAAGTCAATTAAATGGCATGTTTAAAGTATAACAAAAATATTATAAAAAGCTATAATACTTTAATGTGAAAGTATATATCAACATGAGTTAGCTTCTATTTTTAATCATGCTAATTTAACTCTAATATATATTTGTGAAAACATGAAAAAACATGGTTAGAATTTTGGTTCTATCTTATGAGTTGTATTAACCTCTACAGGCTCCGTGTTTCTTACTTGTGAAATACAGAAATTATAAAGAAAAGTTGTGAAAATTATATGAGATACTCTATGTGAACACCTAAGAACAGTATATAGCACATAGTAAGCATTTATATTAACTATCTGTTTACTATAAACATAAATAAAATCTATATGCTAGGCAATATATGAGTCTGACTTAAAATTAGAAAAAAAATTTTAGTTGATATATATTAATTTGAGCAGCAAAATAAAATAAATCCACATTTTCAGTATTTCAAAGTGACCTTATTTTATTGTATTTTTTTCTCTTCAATATTTTGTTGGCAATATTTAGCCCTTTACCTCTATTACTTTCTAAAATATCAGAAGGCTTATTCTCAGAAAATTAGTCAAAGTAATATCTTTACTTATGAATTTCTTATTGTTTTCAATAACATATTTATTGATACATTTAATAAAGAAATATTAAACATGTTGCGATCCTTTGACTGTGTTAATCACAGCAAACTCTGGAAAAATCTGAAAGAGATGGGAATACCAGACCACCTTGCCTGCCTCCTGCACAATGTGTATGCAGGACAAGAAGCAACAGCTGGAACCAAACATGGAACAATGGGCTGTTTCCAAATTCAGAAAGGAGTATGTCAAGGCTGTATATTGTCACCCTGCTTATTTAATTTATATAAAGAGTCCATGATGTGAAATGCTTGTCTGGATGATGCACAAGTTGGAATCAAGACTGCCGGGAGAAATATCAATAATTTCAGGTGTGCAGATGACACCACCTTATGGCGGAAAGTGAAGAGGAAATAAATATCCTCTTGATAATAGTGAAAGAGGAGAGTGAAAAGATGGCCTAAAACTCAATATTCAAAAAACAAAGATCATGGCATCTGGTCTGATCACATCATGGCAAACAGATGAGCAAATAATGGAAACAGTAACAGACTATTTTCTTGGGCTCCAAAAATCACTGTGGACAGTAACTGCAGCCATGAAAGTAAAAGATACTTGCTCCTTGGAAAAAAGGGTATGACAAATCTAGACAGTATATTCAAAAGCAGAGACATCACACTGCTGACAAAACCTATATAGTCAAAGTTATGGTTTTCCCAGTAATCATGTAATCATATGAGAGCTGCACCATAAAGAAGGCTGAGCACTGAAGGATTGATGCTTTTGAACTGTGGTGTTGGAGAAGACTCTTGAGAGTCCCATGGACTGCAAGGAGATCAAACCAGCCAGTCCTAAAGGAAACCAACCCTGAAAAGTCATTAGAAGGACTGATGCTGAAGCTGAAGCTCCAATACTTTGGCCACCTGATGTGAAGGGATGACTCACTGGGAAAGACCCTGATGCTGGGAAAAAAAGAGGGCAGAAGGAGAAGGAGGTGATTGGATGGCATCACTGAGTCAATGGACATGAGTTTCAGCAAGCTCTAGGAGATGGTGAAAAACAGGGAAACCTAGCATACTGCAGACCATGGGGTCACAGAGAGTCAAACACGAATGAGCAACTGAATTGAACTGAATAAGGAAATTAACTCCATTACTTTCAGACATAATATGAGCAATTAACATTTCTTAGGAAAAAGTATATATTTTCAAAATATTACCATTTATTTGCATTGATCATTTATAATAGCTAAGGTTTATAAGTATGAAAGTGCCACAGAGAAGTCTTATTTAACTTTTATATTGAGGTCATCATAATGAAAGATAAAATAATAATGTTCCGCATCAACAAGTCCATCCACAAAAATCTTTAAATTCATACTTAGCTATTTCCAAAGAGGCTGAAATATTGCTTTAAAAAAAGTATCTCGAGATGATAGAATTAAATAGGTTTATATTACATTTTAAACATACAATTATTGGATGCTTTCCATTTCAAATCTTGAGAATAATTTCCCTGTTGAGTCTAAATCAGGAAATAAATGCCAGTAAGCTGAACTATTGTTATGTTTGCAGCTGCATTATCTCAAAAATAGCTGTGAAAAAGAAAAAAAAAAAAAAAAGCAGAGGGAAATAAAAAAAACAACAACTGTAGAATGATTTGGAAAAGGTATGGAAGTCATCGTAGATTTCTAAGAAATCACAGTCAAACCACTTGCACCTGGGTTCCCTGAGGTACATTTTCTTTCAGCTGACAATATAGTTTGGAATTTCTTTATCATGGGTACAGGGACATGTTATAACTACTTAATTTTTTGTTGTTATTTCTGTCTTACCCTTGGAGATAGTAAAAAAAAAAGATTTTTTATTTGCTTGTTTATTTTCTTACTTTAGGTTAAAATGCATGTGTTTGTGCATGTATGTATGTGTGTTTATAAATCCATTGTCAGTTCAGTACTCATATCTTAATGGGTAAGAAAGAAAACATATGCTTAATCATATCAGAATAAAGGGTAGAAAGTAAGTTTTGCATATGCTCTTAAGCTTATTAGGCAGTCAGTTAAATAAATTTCCATTAGAGTTTTACTAGATCTAAGGCATTTGCTAAGTACTTTGTGGGATTGATAAAAGCATAAAATCATACTTCCTTCAAGGAACCCCCAGTATTTTCACAATAGAGAGACGGTAAAAGAATAAAGTTAACAGTAAAAAAAGAAGGTAACATACCAATTTTCTCAGTGTTGTGCTTAGTTGCTTAGCTGCTCTTTGCAACCCCACGGACTCCATGAACTGTAGCCCACCAGCTTCCTCTGTCCATGGGGAGTTTCCCGGTAAGTGGGTTACCATTCTCTCCTTCAGGTCATCTTCTCAACCTAGGGATCAAACCCAGGCCTACCCACACTGAAGGCAGATTCTTTACCATCTGAGCCACCAGGGAAGCCCACGAATATTAGAGTAGGTAGCCTATTCCTTCTCCAGGGGATTTGCCAGACCCAAGAATTTATCCAGGTCTCTTACATTGCAGTGATAGAATTAAATAGGTTTATATTACATTTTAAACATACAATTATTGGATGCTTTCCATTTCAAATCTTGAGAATAATTTCCCTGTTGAGTCTAAATCAGGAAATAAATGCCAGTAAGCTGAACTATTGTTATGTTTGCAGCTGCATTATCTCAAAAATAGCTGTGAAAAAGAAAAAAAAAAAAAAAAGCAGAGGGAAAAAAAAAAAAAAAAAAACAACTGTAGAATGATTTGGAAAAGGTATGGAAGTCATCGTAGATTTCTAAGAAATCACAGTCAAACCACTTGCACCTGGGTTCCCTGAGGTACATTTTCTTTCAGCTGACAATATAGTTTGGAATTTCTTTATCATGGGTACAGGGACATGTTATAACTACTTAATTTTTTGTTGTTATTTCTGTCTTACCCTTGGAGATAGTAAAAAAAAAAGATTTTTTATTTGCTTGTTTATTTTCTTACTTTAGGTTAAAATGCATGTGTTTGTGCATGTATGTATGTGTGTTTATAAATCCATTGTCAGTTCAGTACTCATATCTTAATGGGTAAGAAAGAAAACATATGCTTAATCATATCAGAATAAAGGGTAGAAAGTAAGTTTTGCATATGCTCTTAAGCTTATTAGGCAGTCAGTTAAATAAATTTCCATTAGAGTTTTACTAGATCTAAGGCATTTGCTAAGTACTTTGTGGGATTGATAAAAGCATAAAATCATACTTCCTTCAAGGAACCCCCAGTATTTTCACAATAGAGAGACGGTAAAAGAATAAAGTTAACAGTAAAAAAAGAAGGTAACATACCAATTTTCTCAGTGTTGTGCTTAGTTGCTTAGCTGCTTTTTGCAACCCCACGGACTCCATGAACTGTAGCCCACCAGCTTCCTCTGTCCATGGGGAGTTTCCCGGTAAGTGGGTTACCATTCTCTCCTTCAGGTCATCTTCTCAACCTAGGGATCAAACCCAGGCCTACCCACACTGAAGGCAGATTCTTTACCATCTGAGCCACCAGGGAAGCCCACGAATATTAGAGTAGGTAGCCTATTCCTTCTCCAGGGGATTTGCCAGACCCAAGAATTTATCCAGGTCTCTTACATTGCAGGCAGATCTTTGCCAGTTGAGCTACTAGGGAAGCTCCCAATTTTCTAATAATCTAGTCTCAATAATTCTAGCTAATCCAAATCTAGTATTTCTAGGGAAATACCAGCAACTGGAGGTTCTGTACTATTTCAGTAAACATTAAAATGCATTTAAGATGTTTTCAATAGCCTAGCCATGGTAAATCTCTTTCCCTCTCTCTCTGTCATTTTAGCTTGTACCTCCTAATTTTCCTCAGCTATTTCTCTCATTCCCTCAGCCTCCTAACAACCAATTTATTTTCTGTATCTTATCAGATAATTTTTGTTAGGTTTGTACATTTGTTTTATGTTTTATATTCCACATATAAGTGAAATCTTGCAGTCTTTTTTTCCTCTGTCTGACTTATTCCACGCAGCAGAATACCCCCAAGGTCCATCCATTGCAAGATTTCATTCAGTTTTATGATTGAGTAACATTTCATTTTATATATAAACCACATCTTCTTTACTCATTATTATAAAAAGATCTCATATAGATCAGAAGAAATGACAAGTACTTCAGAGAAGAAGGCTACAAGTTAAATATGCACGTAAAGTTACAAGTGAATAGATAATTTGTAATTAATATTTTATGAAGAAGAATCACAAAGAAGTGAAAAATTAAGATTGGGTTAATTATTGAAAGTTTTGATCTCCTTTTTCAAGAAGAGAGTTTAAGGACCAAGAGATTAGAAAGTTCCAATCTAAGAACTTTCACAACTTTCTCACCTATGACCGTTTGCATATATAAAATGAAGGGATTTATTCTGTCATTAATATTCCCATTCTTTCATTTACCTATTTTGGAGAATCTTACAATCTTTAAATTTAAAGAGAATTTTAAAATTTCAATTTGGAGAATCTTTAAATTTTCCTAAACCAGATGGCTTCATTAATTTTACCATAGTTTAAATGTGGTCAACATATACTTCTTATTTCAGCAGAAATATTGTTCAATAAAAATAGAAATGGACCAAAGGTGATTCTATTCGCTAATGGTCAAGCCAAAAGACATATTAGAGTAGGTAGCCTATTCCTTCTCCAGGGGATTTGCCAGACCCAAGAATTTATCCAGGTCTCTTACATTGCAGGCAGATCTTTGCCAGTTGAGCTACTAGGGAAGCTCCCAATTTTCTAATAATCTAGTCTCAATAATTCTAGCTAATCCAAATCTAGTATTTCTAGGGAAATACCAGCAACTGGAGGTTCTGTACTATTTCAGTAAACATTAAAATGCATTTAAGATGTTTTCAATAGCCTAGCCATGGTAAATCTCTTTCCCTCTCTCTCTGTCATTTTAGCTTGTACCTCCTAATTTTCCTCAGCTATTTCTCTCATTCCCTCAGCCTCCTAACAACCAATTTATTTTCTGTATCTTATCAGATAATTTTTGTTAGGTTTGTACATTTGTTTTATGTTTTATATTCCACATATAAGTGAAATCTTGCAGTCTTTTTTTCCTCTGTCTGACTTATTCCACGCAGCAGAATACCCGCAAGGTCCATCCATGGCAAGATTTCATTCAGTTTTATGATTGAGTAACATTTCATTTTATATATAAACCACATCTTCTTTACTCATTATTATAAAAAGATCTCATATAGATCAGAAGAAATGACAAGTACTTCAGAGAAGAAGGCTACAAGTTAAATATGCACGTAAAGTTACAAGTGAATAGATAATTTGTAATTAATATTTTATGAAGAAGAATCACAAAGAAGTGAAAAATTAAGATTGGGTTAATTATTGAAAGTTTTGATCTCCTTTTTCAAGAAGAGAGTTTAAGGACCAAGAGATTAGAAAGTTCCAATCTAAGAACTTTCACAACTTTCTCACCTATGACCGTTTGCATATATAAAATGAAGGGATTTATTCTGTCATTAATATTCCCATTCTTTCATTTACCTATTTTGGAGAATCTTACAATCTTTAAATTTAAAGAGAATTTTAAAATTTCAATTTGGAGAATCTTTAAATTTTCCTAAACCAGATGGCTTCATTAATTTTACCATAGTTTAAATGTGGTCAACATATACTTCTTATTTCAGCAGAAATATTGTTCATTTGTGAACCTCACAAAAATTAGCTGTAGATGAGGCACTGTGGACCAAAGGTATCACAACTAAATAAAAATCTGTAAACTCTCCCTTCCCTATGAGATGCTAGTAGATATTTTCCCTATTTGCTCTCCCCACTCATTTCTTGCTTATATGTTTCTTTGTTGGCTCCTACTAATTCATTGAGCCTGAGGCTTTACCTGAGTGAAATAGGAACTAAATGTTCATTCCCTCAGTAAAGTAGCTGAGTATAATTTTATTACGTTTAAATGGATTTCTAGTTGTATTTTAATATAATCTGTAAGCTAAAATGCTAAGTGATTTTTATAAAATGATTTACCTAATAATTATTTATGGTTATTGCTGTGTACTAGAATCTTGACTGAAATGGGTGGATGCCTCTTTGTAGACTTAAGTATACTTAGGGGGAAAAAATTTAGTCAAGTTTGTTTGATATTAGAAATTTGACTTTGTGGAATACCTGATTCAGCAAATCCAGTTTGAGAAACACAGCCTTAGCTAGTTAGCTGCTCTGTATACTTTAGCATAAAGGAAGAATAGGAGACAAGGATTTGGTTAAGAGTAAATTTAACTTTATATCAATGAGATTCCAAATATAAATGCTAATTTTTCTTAGGATTTATTTGCAGCAGGTCAACAGCAGAGATATAGCTGATGGGCAGAGTAGTAGAAGGAAAGAGTTCCTCTGTTTTTAAGGAAGTGTGTGCTGACAATACAAGTGCAGTTAATTTTCACCACAAGATTATAAGAACAGCTACATAAATACTTTAGCTAACATAACCTGCAGTGTAAGAGTAGGGTAATAGGTGTCTTTAGTGCAACAGACAGCAAACACTTAATCAGGTAATAAAATAATCTTACTTTAATGTGCTAATATGCTACTGAAAAAAAATGGAAACAAACAAAAACAGATCCAGTTGAGCAATTTGTTATTGAACCAGTTTGTTTTTAATGTCAAAGTCACTTACACAATCACTCCCTCTTAGTAAGCTAGGAAATGAGGAAGTAGTAAGCAGCTTGAAAAGTCCACTTAATTATCCTGTTAACACATATGTACTTAGTTTCTGTGTCAATAAAGATGTGATAATGCTGGGTTTATTTCCATGTGCATATGCTTTCTATCCCCAGTTATGTGGTGAACTTAAGGTGATGGCTGTTGTCTATTATTTTTGAAAATTTTTAATGCTACATTGTTTTTTATTTACGATTTAAGACTTAAACACATTCAATCAACTTGATGTCCAGGCAAATAAGGCAATTAGTCCCTCATGGCTATATTTAAAAAGCAAGGCCTTTCTAGATTGAAGGAATTCAAATGTCTCCTTAACTACATTATTTTAATGTCTGGATACTTAAACTGTTGTGTGAATCAAGAGATTACTTCTATTGTTTGTCAAGAAACTCATTCATTGCTTTTCCCACTGACATAACATTTTCTAAATAAATGCTCTAGTATGAAAAATCCAGGAATGATAAAGTGTCTACTTACACACAGAACCAGAAATTTTACTAGACAAAATGAGCTGTTGAAAACATTCTTTACACTGTTAATTTTCTGTTAAAAAGTCTTGCAATACTTGGGGGTGATTTTCACTGCTATATCATATTGGATCCCAGAATTATCTCAAAAATAAGGAAAATCCAATAAACTGTTTTTCTTTGACCTGATTCTTTAGTCACATACCTGCACAATGGGTAATTATCATTCAGCTACAGAAGAAAACTTCTAATTTTGTATTTTACCCTGCAAAATGTGTATACTAACTTTATTTAATGAAGGTCTAAGGCACATTTCTGAACCTGTAAAGTCTAAAAACATCTAGTCAAAGACTGGGGCCTGGGAGCCTTGGTGAGTGAGTTGCACTCTTTACCCTAGTCAGGCAGTTGTTGCTCTTCCTTCTCTTCTCTATTAAAGGTACTAATGGACCTAGAAAGATTTGCATTTCTTAGGCAGCTTTATTCTGCTTCATTTTCTTAATGCTATCTTGTGGGTTTTGCCAGCTCCTCTTTTATCTACCTCTTCAGCCTAAATTGAATTCAAACAAGCATACGTCATTCTACTTTTAAACCTAAAGCAAACTTTCTGTGAAAATGGAAACAAACAAAAACAGATCCAGTTGAGCAATTTGTTATTGAACCAGTTTGTTTTTAATGTCAAAGTCACTTACACAATCACTCCCTCTTAGTAAGCTAGGAAATGAGGAAGTAGTAAGCAGCTTGAAAAGTCCACTTAATTATCCTGTTAACACATATGTACTTAGTTTCTGTGTCAATAAAGATGTGATAATGCTGGGTTTATTTCCATGTGCATATGCTTTCTATCCCCAGTTATGTGGTGAACTTAAGGTGATGGCTGTTGTCTATTATTTTTGAAAATTTTTAATGCTACATTGTTTTTTATTTACGATTTAAGACTTAAACACATTCAATCAACTTGATGTCCAGGCAAATAAGGCAATTAGTCCCTCATGGCTATATTTAAAAAGCAAGGCCTTTCTAGATTGAAGGAATTCAAATGTCTCCTTAACTACATTATTTTAATGTCTGGATACTTAAACTGTTGTGTGAATCAAGAGATTACTTCTATTGTTTGTCAAGAAACTCATTCATTGCTTTTCCCACTGACATAACATTTTCTAAATAAATGCTCTAGTATGAAAAATCCAGGAATGATAAAGTGTCTACTTACACACAGAACCAGAAATTTTACTAGACAAAGTGAGCTGTTGAAAACATTCTTTACCCTGTTAATTTTCTGTTAAAAAGTCTTGCAATACTTGGGGGTGATTTTCACTGCTATATCATATTGGATCCCAGAATTATCTCAAAAATAAGGAAAATCCAATAAACTGTTTTTCTTTGACCTGATTCTTTAGTCACATACCTGCACAATGGGTAATTATCATTCAGCTACAGAAGAAAACTTCTAATTTTGTATTTTACCCTGCAAAATGTGTATACTAACTTTATTTAATGAAGGTCTAAGGCACATTTCTGAACCTGTAAAGTCTAAAAACATCTAGTCAAAGACTGGGGCCTGGGAGCCTTGGTGAGTGAGTTGCACTCTTTACCCTAGTCAGGCAGTTGTTGCTCTTCCTTCTCTTCTCTATTAAAGGTACTAATGGACCTAGAAAGATTTGCATTTCTTAGGCAGCTTTATTCTGCTTCATTTTCTTAATGCTATCTTGTGGGTTTTGCCAGCTCCTCTTTTATCTACCTCTTCAGCCTAAATTGAATTCAAACAAGCATACGTCATTCTCTATGCACATTATAAAACCTAGAAAGCAAACTTTCTGTGAACATAGTAAATAATAGTTTTGAAGGTAATATTTAAGAGCCTTTTAAAGCAAAGTCATTGCACTTGGTAATGGAACTAGATAATTAAACAAAATAAACTGCTTAAGATAACATTAAGATGTTGCAGGAACACTTGGCAAAGCAAGATAATTGAACTAAGCTGTTCTTTTTCTTTTCCTCCTCATTAGTTCAGGTGAAGTGCCTAGGTATGTCATTCCTCCTGTCACTAAGGCTGTTTTGTCAGGTTTCTTACTAGTTGTCCCTGCTTGTAAGGTTGCTTAGTAAGCAAGATCTTCAGGTACAAGAAACAGAGAGGGCTGTGGAACAGGTATCATAACATATTTCTACCCAACATCCTTCTCATCCCACCTATCATTTAACTATTTAAAGAATTCTGACAAAAAGTAGAAAGCACATCTCAAGGCTGCTGTTACTTCTCTGAACCACAGATTTTTCTCTCAGGAAACCTAACTGCATATGTTAAGTCTGCCTGGTCGGTACATGGAGCTAGAGATAGTTCCCATCAGGAGGCTGTTTAGGCAAGGACACCTTTTTTGAGTTTGACTTTGATCCCCTTTATCTCAAAAATAAGGAAAATCCAATAAACTGTTTTTCTTTGACCTGATTCTTTAGTCACATACCTGCACAATGGGTAATTATCATTCAGCTACAGAAGAAAACTTCTAATTTTGTATTTTACCCTGCAAAATGTGTATACTAACTTTATTTAATGAAGGTCTAAGGCACATTTCTGAACCTGTAAAGTCTAAAAACATCTAGTCAAAGACTGGGGCCTGGGAGCCTTGGTGGTGAGTTGCACTCTTTACCCTAGTCAGGCAGTTGTTGCTCTTCCTTCTCTTCTCTATTAAAGGTACTAATGGACCTAGAAAGATTTGCATTTCTTAGGCAGCTTTATTCTGCTTCATTTTCTTAATGCTATCTTGTGGGTTTTGCCAGCTCCTCTTTTATCTACCTCTTCAGCCTAAATTGAATTCAAACAAGCATACGTCATTCTCTATGCACATTATAAAACCTAGAAAGCAAACTTTCTGTGAACATAGTAAATAATAGTTTTGAAGGTAATATTTAAGAGCCTTTTAAAGCAAAGTCATTGCACTTGGTAATGGAACTAGATAATTAAACAAAATAAACTGCTTAAGATAACATTAAGATGTTGCAGGAACACTTGGCAAAGCAAGATAATTGAACTAAGCTGTTCTTTTTCTTTTCCTCCTCATTAGTTCAGGTGAAGTGCCTAGGTATGTCATTCCTCCTGTCACTAAGGCTGTTTTGTCAGGTTTCTTACTAGTTGTCCCTGCTTGTAAGGTTGCTTAGTAAGCAAGATCTTCAGGTACAAGAAACAGAGAGGGCTGTGGAACAGGTATCATAACATATTTCTACCCAACATCCTTCTCATCCCACCTATCATTTAACTATTTAAAGAATTCTGACAAAAAGTAGAAAGCACATCTCAAGGCTGCTGTTACTTCTCTGAACCACAGATTTTTCTCTCAGGAAACCTAACTGCATATGTTAAGTCTGCCTGGTAGGTACATGGAGCTAGAGATAGTTCCCATCAGGAGGCTGTTTAGGGCAAGGACACTCTTGAGTTTGTTTTCCCTTTGTCTCAGATGGGAAAGAGGACCTGTATAACCTAGACAACTGACTTTGATCCAAGGCATGAAAAACAGAAAAGACATTAGATGTTCCCACTGGACCAGCCTTTTAACATAGCTGGCAGATAACATTGGCTTTTGGCCTTTCCCTCATCTTCTGTGAGACCAGGATTTAGTCAGAGGCACATTCACATTCTAATCTGACTTTCTTTGCTTTTTCACTCAATTCTATCCCTCACTTGTAAACAACCAAAAAACTGCAGCCCATATTGGGCTTTCTTTTCTCTCAAAAATTTATTTTAAAAAAGCCATGAAAATAAATTTACACCTTTGTTACCTATTTTTCCAAAGCCCAGTGTTTTGGCTCCTCTTTTTTAACTGCATAAGAAAGGCCAGGTTTATCAAGGAAAGGACTACCTAGGGCTACCCCATAACCAACAGCATCCAGGCAAGTGGAATTGATGAATATAGACATTTCAGGATAAATATGGTATTCTTTTCTATAGTTCACTGTCTTTCATCTAATTATTCCCTTTTTAAGATAACGTAGCCAGTTTTGTACTTTCATGTTTGGTACTTACAGAGAGAGCTTACAGTTTCAGTAGAAAGATGCAAAAATTCTGAGCTATGATTAAACAGTCTACAAAACCAAAGGACCAGTTTATGCCTCACAGAACCACAAATTAGGACAGTTATGAAGCCATACACAAAGATAAAATTAGGAGATAGAATATTTGGTGGCTTCTGAACATTATCTCTTTCATCCATCTGGGACCTTTTTTGACCACGGTTGCAGCTCATGAAACCATGTCCGCTTTGAGGCCAGAGTGAGGTAATGTAAGGAAAGTGTAATAAAATAAAAAAAACTGAAGCATTGACCTTAGACAGGCAGAATCAAGTTTTACTCAAGCTTGAGAGGGGCCACCACAAGAGATATGGCTACACATAAGTAACCAAGAACAAGTGATGTGCTCCTGATGTGGTGAGGGGCTTAAGTAGCTGGGCGTGGGCAGGGAAAGCAGTGGATGCCTGAAGAGGGGAAGGGTTGTGGTGTTGCAGAAGTGAGTTCGCAGGCAGGAGAGCTTTGTGGCTTCAGGGATTCTAGAAGTTTGTGTGTGGGGGGAGAGGGGGGTCGGGCGAGTTCTTTGTTCAGGAGGTCACAGGACAGCAGAGTTGAATCAGCTCTGCAATTTTCCACCTCCATCAGATAGACCCTCCCAGAGTTCCTGATGGCACTGTTCTTTTGACTGTTATATTTCAAACCTTATCTGAGATATAATTTTCTTCCTATTTTAGAGACCTCCTTGGATAAAGAGACACTTTTTATCCAAGCTTTTCAAGCTTTTTCAGTGTATTATTTTTCCAACTCTTTTTTTCCCTCAAACTGCTTAGCTGCGGGAATCATTTTTTATTAAGAGGAAGAAAATGAATAGCCTTCCAAATATTTTTTTTGTCCTATATCTTAGTTAATGTTATTAAACTTTCCAATAAGAGAATGCAAATGGTTGAGATTTCTACTTCTTCCAAGACAGTTCTTCTCCCTTAAAGGAAAGGTTACAGTATATAAGCAGGGCATGTGGGGAGATAGTGGTAGCTTAATAAACTACAGATATATGACAGTTGCTTTTGTTGGTTGGGACTGGTTGATTGTGTGATAAAAGTATTAAGGAAGTGAAGGGAAGTGGTTAGAAGCATAGAGAAGACTCTTGAATATCAGAAAATTCATTATCTTAACATTCAGGATCGGGATAAGGACTGACATATATAAATTACTCAGCACAGTACATGACATATAGATGGAGTGACTACTAACAATTACTAACAGTGACATAGAAAATACCAATTTCAAAATAAAGTATGGCTTCTGCTGCTGCTTGTACTTCAGTAGAAGTGTATCTTTTCTATCAGAATAATGTAAACAACTTATATATATTAGTGGGTCTTCTAAAACTTTCTCTGTGAGAGGAATTGATTCATCTCATTTAATACTGATAATCTCATCACAGAAGATCCTCATATAATACTTCTGTGAAGAAATGTTTCTATAAATCATTCATGGTGAAGAGTAACATGTATTTTTTGTTTGTTTTTACCATGGGAGAGAGTGTACACAGATTTCTCTCCATATTTTCAATATTATCTGATCTTCCTTTATGCTCCACTGGAAAGGCATTGTTCAGAAGGTTTGTGTGATGGGGAGAGGGGGCTTCAGGGATTCTAGAAGTTTGTGTGTGGGAGAGGGGTCGGGCGAGTTCTTTGTTCAGGAGGTCACAGGACAGCAGAGTTGAATCAGCTCTGCAATTTTCCACCTCCATCAGATAGACCCTCCCAGAGTTCCTGATGGCACTGTTCTTTTGACTGTTATATTTCAAACCTTATCTGAGATATAATTTTCTTCCTATTTTAGAGACCTCCTTGGATAAAGAGACACTTTTTATCCAAGCTTTTCAAGCTTTTTCAGTGTATTATTTTTCCAACTCTTTTTTTCCCTCAAACTGCTTAGCTGCGGGAATCATTTTTTATTAAGAGGAAGAAAATGAATAGCCTTCCAAATATTTTTTTTGTCCTATATCTTAGTTAATGTTATTAAACTTTCCAATAAGAGAATGCAAATGGTTGAGATTTCTACTTCTTCCAAGACAGTTCTTCTCCCTTAAAGGAAAGGTTACAGTATATAAGCAGGGCATGTGGGGAGATAGTGGTAGCTTAATAAACTACAGATATATGACAGTTGCTTTTGTTGGTTGGGACTGGTTGATTGTGTGATAAAAGTATTAAGGAAGTGAAGGGAAGTGGTTAGAAGCATAGAGAAGACTCTTGAATATCAGAAAATTCATTATCTTAACATTCAGGATCGGGATAAGGACTGACATATATAAATTACTCAGCACAGTACATGACATATAGATGGAGTGACTACTAACAATTACTAACAGTGACATAGAAAATACCAATTTCAAAATAAAGTATGGCTTCTGCTGCTGCTTGTACTTCAGTAGAAGTGTATCTTTTCTATCAGAATAATGTAAACAACTTATATATATTAGTGGGTCTTCTAAAACTTTCTCTGTGAGAGGAATTGATTCATCTCATTTAATACTGATAATCTCATCACAGAAGATCCTCATATAATACTTCTGTGAAGAAATGTTTCTATAAATCATTCATGGTGAAGAGTAACATGTATTTTTTGTTTGTTTTTACCATGGGAGAGAGTGTACACAGATTTCTCTCCATATTTTCAATATTATCTGATCTTCCTTTATGCTCCACTGAGTAAAATCTTTTGCATTTTTTAGTCAAAGGAGGAATGAGTGAGGGCAACTTTTATTAGACCCTTTTCTTAAATCTCAAGATTCTAGATTTGGAGGAAGTGGACACGCAAATGAAGAAGAAAAGAGACAGAGAATGAGCCATTTAGTTAGTGTGTTCCAGATGGAGCAAAGAAATTAGTTAATTGTATTCAGTTCACATTATCTGAAAGAGGTAGAGGAAAAAATCTATTTTTATCACAAAGACTTAAGATATTGACTGCTGAGTCTGAATCAATCTTTAATAACTTGCTGGGATTCTGACTTTGATGAAGCCTAGCAGGGAATGAACCTCTTTGTGATATATCACAAACATTTGTGTATGTCTATTATGCATTAATCATACTATCAAAAAAACCAACTGTCCTAAATATAGTCAGTATCTGTAAATATTTGCTTATTTAACTTTTTGTCCATTTTCTTAAATTTACTAATTACTTTATGTCTAAGTAATAGTTACTTTTATTATAAACCAATATGTACTCGCTAGAAAGCATAAACAAGTCACAAAGGACAAATATCACATGATTTCACTTATCTGAGGAATCCAAACTGGTGAAACTAGTAGAAGCAGAGAAGAGAATATTATCTGAAGGCAGGAGGAACTGGAACTTGCTATCAATGGATATGGGGCTTTCCCAGTAGTTCAGTAGTGCTATAAGGACTGACATATATAAATTACTCAGCACAGTACATGACATATAGATGGAGTGACTACTAACAATTACTAACAGTGACATAGAAAATACCAATTTCAAAATAAAGTATGGCTTCTGCTGCTGCTTGTACTTCAGTAGAAGTGTATCTTTTCTATCAGAATAATGTAAACAACTTATATATATTAGTGGGTCTTCTAAAACTTTCTCTGTGAGAGGAATTGATTCATCTCATTTAATACTGATAATCTCATCACAGAAGATCCTCATATAATACTTCTGTGAAGAAATGTTTCTATAAATCATTCATGGTGAAGAGTAACATGTATTTTTTGTTTGTTTTTACCATGGGAGAGAGTGTACACAGATTTCTCTCCATATTTTCAATATTATCTGATCTTCCTTTATGCTCCACTGAGTAAAATCTTTTGCATTTTTTAGTCAAAGGAGGAATGAGTGAGGGCAACTTTTATTAGACCCTTTTCTTAAATCTCAAGATTCTAGATTTGGAGGGGAGTGGGACACGCAAATGAAGAAGAAAAGAGACAGAGAATGAGCCATTTAGTTAGTGTGTTCCAGATGGAGCAAAGAAATTAGTTAATTGTATTCAGTTCACATTATCTGAAAGAGGTAGAGGAAAAAATCTATTTTTATCACAAAGACTTAAGATATTGACTGCTGAGTCTGAATCAATCTTTAATAACTTGCTGGGATTCTGACTTTGATGAAGCCTAGCAGGGAATGAACCTCTTTGTGATATATCACAAACATTTGTGTATGTCTATTATGCATTAATCATACTATCAAAAAAACCAACTGTCCTAAATATAGTCAGTATCTGTAAATATTTGCTTATTTAACTTTTTGTCCATTTTCTTAAATTTACTAATTACTTTATGTCTAAGTAATAGTTACTTTTATTATAAACCAATATGTACTCGCTAGAAAGCATAAACAAGTCACAAAAGGACAAATATCACATGATTTCACTTATCTGAGGAATCCAAACTGGTGAAACTAGTAGAAGCAGAGAAGAGAATATTATCTGAAGGCAGGAGGAACTGGAACTTGCTATCAATGGATATGGGGCTTTCCCAGTAGTTCAGTAGTGCTAGAGATATGGAAAGTGCAGGTTTGATCCCTGGGTTAGGAAGATCCACTGGAGAAAGAAATGGCAACCTACTCCCGATGTTTTTGCCTGGAAAACTCCATGGACAGAGGATCCCGACAGGCTACAGTCCATGGGGTCACAAGAATCAGACACAACTCAACAACCTCCGTTTGATGGATATAATGTTTAGGCTATCCAAGATGATTAAGTTCTAGAAATCTGTTGTACAGTATTGTGCCTATAGACAACAGTACTGTATTGTACAATTAAAACTTTGTTAAAATGGCAATTACGGGAAGAATATCCGTAATTCTTCTATCCCTGTCATTTTCTCTATGCTTTTCAGCAATCAGTTGCAAACAATATTTTAAAAGATATGTAATCATAAAGTATGTGGATTTCTGCTTGGTTATTTTCTATGTTTTTAGGTTTCTGCAGTCATTATAACCATGGCTCGTTTTACTGATTTATATTAGATATTACCTAAGATAATAGATTTCCTTGGATTTTTTTACATGCAAATTATTATTTTTTTTAATATAGGAAGTAGGGGAGCTTTTACAGATATCTACCATTTTCTGAAATACATACAGTAACTTCCCTGGTAGCTCAGTGATAAAGAGTTCACCACCTGCCAATGCAAGAGACACGGGTTTGATCCCTGATCTGGGAAGATCCCACATGCTATGGAGCAACCAAGCCAGTGAGCCACAACTATTGAACCAGTGCTCTAGCGCCTCGGAGCCAGAACTATTGAGTCCATGTGCCACAACTATCGAAGCCCGTGTGCCCTAGAGCCCGAGTTCAACAGCAAGAGAAATGACCACGACAAGAAGCCTGCTCACCTCAAGTAGAGAGTAGCCCCGACTTCCTGCAACTAAAGAAGAGCCTGCAGCAGCAATGAAAACCCAGAATTGCCAAAAATAAATAAATAATTTAAAGATAAATAAATAAGTAAAATACATACAAAACCCCAAAACCAATATTTGAGGTTTTATGTAATAGAACTACTGAAGGTTCTTCATGAGGTCCTATTAATCTTCTAATATATTTTAAAATTGTCCCTCTGTACTATAACAATTCACCTCCTTGGCATTCAGCAATTTTTCGAACATATCTTGTAGATACACAAAGTGTATGGAGTACAAACAAGAAAACATTTGCTCAAGCACGAAATACACTCATGTTCTTATTCACAGCTATGGAATCTCATTTTATATCAATTCCTACTAGTTTTTCCTGGTTTGCCAGTAGAATAGGAGCAAAGTAAAATTTAATTTAATTTAAAAAATGTAACATAACATAAAACTTTATTGAATTAGAGTAAATTGAAACACAGAATAACAGTTTCAGTGATTGCAGTAAAATATGAGAGCCAGGCATCTAAGAGAAATATGAAAAATATCATAACATAAGGACTATAAATACAGCACAATGTAAGGTTATTTAACATAATGGCAAACAGTCCTACATAACTCAATATGCCCTGGGGGCACTGCTATATTATAACACAAGACAATAATTTAAATTCTGACTGAATCATCAATGACAATTTAAATGGTTTTCAATGTGCTCTCTTTATACATACAGGGAAGTATATAATTTCAAAAGTATATCACAAAAAATGCCTATGATTTCTAAGTGCCTTTGTTTTAAGTGCTAGAAAAAAATAATAAAACAAATTTTCAAAATGACTCATTCACAGAAGGTTTGCATTTTGTTTTAGAGTCAGCCACAAGCTAGTGAAGTTCTGTGCCTATTTCCTTCCATGGGTCCTCACCCTGACTCTGGGAAGCATAGTGAAGAAGGATGCCTGAAGAGGGCAGCTGGTACGATGAAGCAGGAGCCTCAGCAAATTCTCTGGTGTTTTACCCTAGCATTGTGTAATGAAATAGATTAATCTTTGAAAATTATGTATATTGTATTCTCCATGTTCTAATTTTTACAATATTTTATAATTAATGGTACAGTTGGTATAATACATTTCTTTGTCACTTATTTTAATAAAAGTACTAACATTGTAATTTACAAATTTGTTTTCTTTTCTTTTGCTTGTTCGCTGTAAAATACCCTAATTTTATTAAGGGAAAATGATTCTCTTAAGAGTTATCATCCTACAGAAACCATGGCAGCTTAGTCAAGAAGAGACCAGAACTACTGGTTCTATATTTTGCTCCATTAAGCAAGGCAAGACTGTGACATCATAATGAGACACTCAGCTGTATAATTTATTCAGTGAAAAGAATATTATGGTTATATTTATCCATTTCAACCACATTACAATTATAATTATCAGCCCCTTCCAATGTTTACATTGCAAAACTGTCTTTCATAAAATATGTTAGTAATATTTCTCATTCATGGCTCCCTCGATATAGTAGTAGGTTGTTTAAAAACCTAAGTAATGCATAAATATAAAAGGTTCCTCATTTCATAAATTTATTTTGTATTTAATTAAAGCCAGATACTAAACATAGTACCTCAGTAATGCAATAATGACACAAAATTATTTATTATTTGTAAACATATGTTTAACATGTCCAAGAAGCTACAAAAAGAGAAAACTCACCTACAGATATCTATTTGATAGTAAGATAGTGAATAGAATTTTGATTCTTTTTCCCTTTAAATTCTATTTCTTAATTTCCCTGAAAATACTGCCTCACAGAAGTGCTCTGGATAATACTATAATTTAGAAGAGCATTGGAATGTGCCCTCAGCTAGGAAAGTCACAGGTTCTTGGCTCTCATGTTACTTGTGCAATAGGGAGTTTATAATGGAAATGACAACAGACCATTAACTATAGCACTGCTTGCGGGCATTGATATAAATATCATTACAGATTAAAGACCTCGGCAAGAATTTAGTCAAGTAGGATTAGCAAATAAACTATTAAAGCTGACAATTAAATTGTGATAGACCAAATAAAGTAAATTTCCTGCTATATTCTTAATTTCATTTGTTTCCCAGGGTGGCAATGAATCTTTATTATTTGGAAAATGCTTCACAAGTGAACCGTGTGGCTAGAGAATGCATCTAAGAGGTTGGGAAGAAACCTAAGGTTACTGTTGGCAAAGGATGGGAAAGGAGAATTAGGCTCAGTTTGTTTCAGCTGAAGATCATAGTCTTAAATGGGTCAGAGAAGCTGGAACATCTAAGCCATTAATTTCTGTGCATATCCACAAATGTAGGAAATATATAATGCTATTGTTTGATTTGACTCTTAAGAGTTATCATCCTACAGAAACCATGGCAGCTTAGTCAAGAAGAGACCAGAACTACTGGTTCTATATTTTGCTCCATTAAGCAAGGCAAGACTGTGACATCATAATGAGACACTCAGCTGTATAATTTATTCAGTGAAAAGAATATTATGGTTATATTTATCCATTTCAACCACATTACAATTATAATTATCAGCCCCTTCCAATGTTTACATTGCAAAACTGTCTTTCATAAAATATGTTAGTAATATTTCTCATTCATGGCTCCCTCGATATAGTAGTAGGTTGTTTAAAAACCTAAGTAATGCATAAATATAAAAGGTTCCTCATTTCATAAATTTATTTTGTATTTAATTAAAGCCAGATACTAAACATAGTACCTCAGTAATGCAATAATGACACAAAATTATTTATTATTTGTAAACATATGTTTAACATGTCCAAGAAGCTACAAAAAGAGAAAACTCACCTACAGATATCTATTTGATAGTAAGATAGTGAATAGAATTTTGATTCTTTTTCCCTTTAAATTCTATTTCTTAATTTCCCTGAAAATACTGCCTCACAGAAGTGCTCTGGATAATACTATAATTTAGAAGAGCATTGGAATGTGCCCTCAGCTAGGAAAGTCACAGGTTCTTGGCTCTCATGTTACTTGTGCAATAGGGAGTTTATAATGGAAATGACAACAGACCATTAACTATAGCACTGCTTGCGGGCATTGATATAAATATCATTACAGATTAAAGACCTCGGCAAGAATTTAGTCAAGTAGGATTAGCAAATAAACTATTAAAGCTGACAATTAAATTGTGATAGACCAAATAAAGTAAATTTCCTGCTATATTCTTAATTTCATTTGTTTCCCAGGGTGGCAATGAATCTTTATTATTTGGAAAATGCTTCACAAGTGAACCGTGTGGCTAGAGAATGCATCTAAGAGGTTGGGAAGAAACCTAAGGTTACTGTTGGCAAAGGATGGGAAAGGAGAATTAGGCTCAGTTTGTTTCAGCTGAAGATCATAGTCTTAAATGGGTCAGAGAAGCTGGAACATCTAAGCCATTAATTTCTGTGCATATCCACAAATGTAGGAAATATATAATGAATATTCTAATTGTTTGGAATTTGTGATTTTGTCAGACCTCAAAGCAAATATTCCAGGCTTTGAAATCTCCTGTGACAGTCACAAGATCAAAATGACAAAGATTTGAATACTTACAGTAATACATACCTGATACATAAGAATATAGTTATATAAGTGTGTGAAAGTATGTATTTGTGAATATGTGCATATGTTCCCTCTGAGGAAATAGTTTACTTAATTCTTTTTTGCTTCTCCTCTACATTAATTTTGTTTTTAGAGAGTTGTGACCAATGTAAGCAATGATATTTTCATATGATGAGACAGATTAAAATTGTATGTATGCTTATTAGCTATCTTGATATGTGTTCACTGCATTAGAGATTTTTTTGGTTTTTGTTTATATTTACACTTTTGGTTCATGTGCTAAATTTCTAGCTACTTCAAGTTATGCTATAATTTAGTTATCTCTATGAACACATCAAATAATTTTATGGAGAAATATGTTACTTATGTTAATTTATACATGTATTTATTTTTTTTCTGACTTTCATGTGATTCAGATATTCACAGGTTGAATACATTATATCTTCAAAGAAAGGCCCAACTCAGCTGTGCTTTCTTTCAAACCACAGACTACGAATTAGCGAGAAAGAATGGCACTAGTGTCCTAGAGCTTCTGCAGGAAAATTAGCTGCTTCTTGGGATCACTCCTTTTCAGAATAGAAAGTGAAAGCAATAGAAAATTCTTACACAGCAATAACATACTGAGATCTGAACTGATGGATGAACTGAAATATATACAATCAGAATGCTACTTGATTTTACATAATTTTTTTTCTCAAAAAGATATGAAATAAGTAAAGATTCAGAGGTTACAATCTCTCACCAGAAGTCTAGAAGAGTGACAAAGAGCTGCAATAGGAAAATGCAGAAGGAAAGATAGGCATCATGGTAAGAAAGAAAAAAAAAAGAAGAAGAGAGGGAGAAAGTAAGACGTACAAAAATGATTCAGGATGATAGGAACAGGCCAGACCAATGAAAACTGATCAACAAACAAAACTGAACAAAAATTCATGCAAGAATAATCTTGGTGTCTAATGTCAGGCTAGAACTGCTGATGGGGATAAGAGGGAATGCAGTACTGATAACCCTAGCTCCCAATCAGCAGGAAGAACTGTAACTTCCATTAAAAATCATTTGGCAAGAGGGCCCATGCCACGACACAGCTCTGAGTACTGTCGTCAGTGCCACTGTCCCTATGGCAGACCACTGCTGACTCACGCCTCCCCAGGAGACCTTCAAACACTCACAGTGCCAGTGTCTCCCTGAAGCTACCACCCTTGTGTTGACAGAACCGCTGCAGGAGCTCTGGTCTTCACATTTGCACCTACCCAGCTGAGAAGAAGAGACAGATCTGCCGTGGCTCCCTTGGGAAACTAGAAACAGTCTTTCCCTAAAGAGCCAGTGAACTTACCTTCATGTCTCACCGGTCCAAAGTGGGCTTTGTGCCCACTTCTGTACGAATGGCTGTGCCCTGGGGAATGTCACAGCTTTGTTGCTTCAGACATAGCTAACTTAACTAATTACTATGGCTGAGGAGAGATGACTCTTGAGTGGATCAGACCAGGTTCTCCTTTCCAGTTGCACATTTGAGTCCCTAAGGCAAAACTCTAGGCTAGGGCATTTCCTTAGTTGACTGTAATGTGCAGACAGGGTTGAAATCCATCAGATCTTATTCCTAGAGTTTGGTGTGGTGTAAACCCCATCCATTCCAAATCTATACGGGAAACAGATATACTGTGCTAGGTGTTGTTCTAAGGACTTTGTATCCTGCCCATTTGGGCCATGTTGAATCTGGGTTGCCATGGATACCCTTGTCAGGATTGTGTTAGGCACAGGATTCTGGGCTGAGATGCTTAGCCTGTGATTTGTCATCTTGTAACTACAGCACAATCATTAACTGTTAATATTTTACATCTTTTTCAATGGCTATAACCTTATTTTGTACTTACATCATTACTGTTTATATGCCCTTATCTACCTACGCTCACAGTGAATTTTTTTTTTTTTTTTGGTTCTGATGTTTGATGCATGCATGTACTAAGCAGCTTTAGTTTTATTCTCTAGGCAAGAATACTGGAGTGGGTTGCCATGCCCTCCTCCAGAGTATCTTCGCAAATCAGGATCAAACCCATGTCTCTTATGTCTCTTGCATTGTGTAGGCAGGTTCTTTCCTACTAGAGCCACCTGGTAAGCCCCTGATGGTTGACAGAAGGAGACAACTTTGTGTGAATGGGTTGCAGAGATATGAACATTAAATTCACTGTGGCCCCAGAGCAGGGAAAAAAGAAACTTGGGAATAGTATGTGCTTTGATTTAATTTTGGGACAAAACTTTTGAGGAAATTTAACCTCCTTCCTTGTGATTTAAAGAATGTATTTCAGTATATTAGTGTATATAAGTATATTAGATCATCAGAAATTCATTTATGCAAACTTAATGATATACTATCAATATGCCCAGTATCATCTTATAAAAATTTTAAGATTTCATTTTTTTAATTAAGTTAAAAAAACAGATATACTGTGCTAGGTGTTGTTCTAAGGACTTTGCAAAAAATTAACATATTTAATTCTTGTAACAGTGATGTGAGGTTGATACTATTAATATTCTCATTTTACTGATGAATAGCCAAAGGCCCAGACCCCCACTAATAAACTGTAGAGCTGAAATAAAACCCAGGCAATCTGATTCTGTATACATAATAAGTCATTTGTGATGGTTTCTAGCAAAAGAGCATTTGAATATACATTTATGAGATGGACTTTATATTCCTGGAATACTTAAGAGTGGGGGTAGGAATTTTGCAGAGTTGTATAGGCCCAGAACTAGGAGAATTTGGAATGTATGTAATTGTTTTTTAACTTTAGCATTTCAAGTGTTCACCAATGTAAGAAATTAAATTTACAATATGCTCTGAAAGCATACTCCATACATAGTTATAGAGGGTCAATTATATGTTTAAAAAATAGAATAATAACTTATGAAAACAATTGTAAATGAATGTGCTACAACAGTCCCTATATTTTCATGAAATCAGAAAGTATTGCCTGTTCTTTTATTCCACTGTACTATTTTATTATACTGATTTATAAACTATCATATCTTTTCTGCTACAGATATATGTGTGGCAATGTTTATACAGATGTATAGATAGGACGATTTCATGAAGTTTCTATGTATGTGTGAGAAGCTTGTATGTGCAGGAAGAGTGGTTCTGTTTCTCTTATTGGTTTGATATGCTTTTATTTTTTGTAGTTAATCATTTACAATGTCATGAAATTAGTATGAATGTATACTAGAATACTTCATTTCTATTTTTAGTATTGTTTCGAAATTTCATGGTCTGATATAAAATCAAACATTTAGACATCTTGAGAAAATCATTATAATTAAATTATCTATGAACAAAAGAGTTTATAGTCAAGACCTTGGAAGGGGAGCCAGTCACATTTTTGGAGACTGTATATTGGTGTACTATGCAGAAAAGGCTAGGCCATGCAAGAGTTAACAATTTAGTCCCTAAATACCATTAGTTTAGTCCTATAAACATTTATTGCTCATCCAAGTAAAATAGATGTCTAGTGACCGTCCTTCATCTTATACCTATACTCTCTGGAACACCCAGCTTCTGATACTGCTGTGAGCTGGGAATAAAGTGGTAGAGAGAGCACATCATTTCTTAATGTTCTCAGATAGGAAGTGAACCACATAGTTTATGTTCACTTAATTTCAAAGGAATATGTGAAAAATAGGGAAGCACATGGAAATATTGAAAGATTGAGGAATTATTTATCTCTCTACTATTAAAAAAATGGGTCTTAATATGTAAGAACTAGTAGAAATCTAAAAAATAACCTTTAAAAATAAAACCTGATTGACATATCGTATCAGTTTTATATGTAGAACATAGTGACTCAATAACTTTATACTCTACAAAAGAAATCACCACAAAAGAATGGCTATATTTCCATGTGCTGTGCAATACAGATACATATCCTATCCATTTTATACATAGTACTTATGTATCTCTCTATCACCTACCCCTACTCTAACTCTCCCCCTCACTCCCCACTGATAATCAACTGTCTGTTCGCTATTGTAAGTCTGTTTCTGTTTAATTAAATTCATTCATTTATTTTATTTTCTGTAGACCACATATAAGTGATAACATACAGTATCTGTCTTTTTCTGTTTGATCTGTATCACTGCAAACAACACCTTCCAGTTTCATCCACAGTGGCCACAAATGGCAGGATTTCATTCTTTTTTATGGTTGAGCAATGTTCTATTATATCTTCTTTATCCATTCATTGTCATTGTTGGACATTCACATTGCTTTCAGTCTTGCTTATGAGTGCACATTGGGATGCATGTATCTTTTCCAAGTACTGTTTTCATTTTCTTGAGATACATACCAAAGAGTGAAATTGCTGGATCTTACTATAGTTCTATTTTTAGTCTTTTGAAAATCCACATACAGTTTTCCATGGTAGATAAACCAATTTACAATCCCAACTACAGTGTACTAAGTGCCCTCTTCTACACATTCTTGCCAACATTTATTGTTTGTAGAATTTTTGATGATAGTCATTCTGATAGGTGTGAATTGATACCTCCTTGTGATTTTTATTTGCATTTCTCTGGTGATTAGAAATGTTGAGCATATTTTCATGTGATTATTGGCCACCCATTTATGTTCTTTGCAAAAATGTCTGTTCAGGTCTCCTCTTCATTTTTAATCAGGTTATTTTTTTTTCAAATATTGAGCTGTATGATGTGTTCACATATTTTATATATCAACCCCTAATCAGTCATATCACTTGTAAATATTTTCTCCTATTTAGTAGGTAGGGTTTTTGTTGTTATTTTGATAGTTTCCTTTGGAGTGCAGAAGCTTTTAAAAATAATAAGGCTCCATTTGTTTATTTTTGTTTGCATTTCTTTTGTTTTAGGAGAGAATTCAAAAAATAGTTAGTACAGTTTATGTCAAAAGTGTTCTGCCCAGGCTTCCCTCATAGCTCAGTGGTGAAGAGTTCCTCTGCCAATGCAGGAGACACAAGTTTGATCCCTGATCCAGGAAGATCCCACATGCTACAGAACAACTAAGCCAGTGAGCCACAACTATTGAACCGGTGCTCTAGAGCCTCGGAGCCAGAACTATGGAGTCCATGTGCCACAACTATTGAAGCCCGTGTGCCCTAGAGCCCAAGTTCCACAACAAGAGAAATGACCGCAACAAGAAGCCTGGTCACCTCAAGCAGAGAGTAGCCCCGTCCTCCTGCAACTAAAGAAGAGCCTGCAGCATCAGTGTAAACCCAAAATAGTCAAAAATAAATAAATAAAATTTTAAAAGAAAACAAAGAGTGTTCTTCCAATGTTTTTCTCTAGGAGTTTTTTGGTTTTAGGTCTTACATTAAGATTTTTCATCCATTTGGAGTTTATTTTTGTTTCTGGTGTGAGAAAATATTTTAATTTCATTCTTTAACATGTAGCTTTTTCAGTTTTTCCAGCACCACTTATTAAAAAGACTATTTTATTCCCACTGTATATTCTTGTCTCCTTTGCTGTAGATTAATTCACTGTAAATACTTGGATTTATTTCTGGGCTCTCTATTTTTGTCTCTATTCTGGTCTACCAATATATGTGTCTTTCTTTCTGCCACTATCATGCTGCTTTGCCTACTGAAGCTTTGTAGTATAGTCTGGAGTCAGCGAGTATAATACCTCTAGTTTTGTTATTTTTTTCTCAAGATTGCTTTGGTAAGAAAATATTTCATTATTTTTTATATTTCATTAAAGTAAGACAAATGTGATATATGATCATGATGCTACTGAATTATATATTTACACAGTGAAAGCTAATGTGCTAATTTATGTGTCAATCATGCTTTGGCAAAGACTGGATAAGTGAAATTCATGGGGGCTGACAACTAGACAGACATAGTGAAAGCAGCAGATGTAAAGGGGAACAGGAAAATATTGGAATATGAGCTTAGAGTAGCTTAGCAATGATTAAAATTATTGAATCAGCCTTTCATATATCAAATTAGAATTTTCAATTAATTAGGAGATTATTGTTGATAGAAAAATGTGACAAGCATAGGTCTGGTATGATATATCAAATGTTGCAAAGCAAGAGGGAAAACATATAGTACTACCATAATCAAGGCCCCATTGCGCTCCTTGAAGAAATCCTACTTTTATGAAAGGTAAAAATAATTAAATGAAAATAAATTATCTCTCTCTTTTAAACTTTCTAAAGTAGGTCAATCTCAAGGAAAAAAAAAAAAACTATACTAAGTTCTAGAATATTGAGAAGCCACCTCTGGAATATTATTAGGAGTACTGATTCTTTTCATATAATAGATGAACACTGACATCAGGAAGGATTCAGTATGATGACACAGATGGGCATACATCTCAAGTCTACAAATTAGGCACGTATACATGTGCATAATGCTTAAACACATTGAACACACAGTGTTCACAGAACACTAAAAGTTCCACATAGTGTTCATTAGAACACTATGCGGTTCCTCAAAAAATTTAAAAATACAGCTACCATATGATCTAGTAATTTCATTCTTGGGTACTTATTCAAGAAAAACAAAGTTGCTAACTAGAAAAGATATACACATCTCAATGTTCACTGCAGCATTATTTGCAATGGCCAACATATGGAAGCAGCCTAAGTGCCCGTCAATAGATGAATGGATGAATAGAATATGGTATATATGTACAACTGAATATTAGTTAGCTGTAAAAAGGATGAAATCTTGTCATTTGCAACAACATGGTTTGGCCTAGTGGGTATCATGCTAAGTGAAATTAAGTCTGACGTGTGCTTGCTTAGTTCAGTCTGACTCTTTGTGACCCCATGGACTATAACCCATCAAGCTTCTCTGTCCATGGAGTTTTCCAGGAAAGAGAGACACAAATACTACATATTATCCTTTATATGTAGCATCTAAGAAACACAAAAAGAACAAGTATAACAAAACAGAAAGATTCATAGGTACAGAGAATAAGCTACTAGCTGCAAGAGGCCAGGGGGCAAGGGAATTAGTGAAATAGGAAAAGGAGATTAAGAAGTGTACACTTCCAGTTGTAAACAACTCATAGGGATATAATTTACAGCACAAGTAATACAGTCAATAATGTTATAATAGGATTAGTTGATAGAAAAATGTGACAAGCATAGGTCTGGTATGATATATCAAATGTTGCAAAGCAAGAGGGAAAACATATAGTACTACCATAATCAAGGCCCCATTGCGCTCCTTGAAGAAATCCTACTTTTATGAAAGGTAAAAATAATTAAATGAAAATAAATTATCTCTACCTTTTAAACTTTCTAAAGTAGGTCAATCTCAAGGAAAAAAAAAAAAACTATACTAAGTTCTAGAATATTGAGAAGCCACCTCTGGAATATTATTAGGAGTACTGATTCTTTTCATATAATAGATGAACACTGACATCAGGAAGGATTCAGTATGATGACACAGATGGGCATACATCTCAAGTCTACAAATTAGGCACGTATACATGTGCATAATGCTTAAACACATTGAACACACAGTGTTCACAGAACACTACACAGTTCCACATAGTGTTCATTAGAACACTATGCGGTTCCTCAAAAATTAATAATACAGCTACCATATGATCTAGTAATTTCATTCTTGGGTACTTATTCAAGAAAAACAAAGTTGCTAACTAGAAAAGATATACACATCTCAATGTTCACTGCAGCATTATTTGCAATGGCCAACATATGGAAGCAGCCTAAGTGCCCGTCAATAGATGAATGGATGAATAGAATATGGTATATATGTACAACTGAATATTAGTTAGCTGTAAAAAGGATGAAATCTTGTCATTTGCAACAACATGGTTTGGCCTAGTGGGTATCATGCTAAGTGAAATTAAGTCTGACGTGTGCTTGCTTAGTTCAGTCTGACTCTTTGTGACCCCATGGACTATAACCCATCAAGCTTCTCTGTCCATGGAGTTTTCCAGGAAAGAGAGACACAAATACTACATATTATCCTTTATATGTAGCATCTAAGAAACACAAAAAGAACAAGTATAACAAAACAGAAAGATTCATAGGTACAGAGAATAAGCTACTAGCTGCAAGAGGCCAGGGGGCAAGGGAATTAGTGAAATAGGAAAAGGAGATTAAGAAGTGTACACTTCCAGTTGTAAACAACTCATAGGGATATAATTTACAGCACAAGTAATACAGTCAATAATGTTATAATAGATTTGTGTGCTGTATAATCTATATAAACATCAAATTCCTATTTTGTACACCTAAGACTAATATGCCTTCAGTTAAAGAAAGAAAAAAAGATTTACACAAACTCTCTGATGTGCTACTAGATCCTTTTGTGTTTTCTGCCTAGCATATTACGGCATTATTCTTATTGTTATTCTGTCATTTCAGTGAATATTCATGGCAGAAGAGAATTTCATATATACCTAATCAGTCAACTGGAATCCAAGGCCCCTTCTCTAAACAAATAAGTAAATAGAAATATATATGTATATATATTTTCACACATACACTCAACTCTGTAATCAGAAAGTCACTTGAAGCTGCAAATTGCCATCAGTGAAAGATATATAATGACTGTTACTATATTTTACTTTCTAATATTTTCTGGAAATTCTATTCAAAATACCTTACTTAGTTTCTACAACCCTTAATATTAGTTATTATTTTATTTTCATTTCCAGATAAGACAACTGAAGTGTATTTGAAGTCAAGTAATTTAAATAATTTACCGAGCACACATTTTACCATACATTTGTCATATAATCATATAATTTTTCAATATTTGAGCTGCATATAGACACCTATTTATCTGAATTTAAATTCAATGACTTTAGTGTTACACTATCTTAGGGTTTAATAATGTATAAGAATTCAAGAATGAAAATACAGATCTTTTCTGAATGAATAATTTTGTTTCAGACTAAAATGGTCATACACATATATGAAAGCTTAACTTGTGGGCAAATGAAAATAAGCCTTCTCAGAATTATTTTATCAAGTGTAAACATTGTGTTCCAATGACACATTATTCCTGAATATGCAATAAAAAGTCTATGCATCTCTCAGTCCAGTACTGAAAATATTCTGGTAATAAATCTCAGTAATCCCAAATTTTTCCTGTGTCTTTTCAAGATGTCACAGTGTATAGCTTGCTTGGTGGCTCAGTTATGTGGAGTCTGCCTGCCAGTGCAGGAGACACAGGTTCGATCACTGGTCCTAGAGGATCCCACATACCACAAAGTAGCTAGTTCCATGAACCAAACTATTAAGCCTGTGTCTAGAGCCCAGGAGCTGCAACTACTGGGCCCATATGCTGAGCTACTGAAGCCCAGGTGCCTTATGGTCCATGTTCCACAATAAGAGAAGCCACCACAATGAGAAGCCTGTGAACTGTACTGAAGAATAGCCTCAGGTAGCCCCAACTAGAAAAAAAGCCCTTGCAGCAAGAAAAATCCAGCACAGCCAAAAAAAAAATTAAGAAAAAAAAAATAGATGTCACAATGGTCTGATTATTCAAAACCAGATGAAAATAAAATGCCTAATGTAATCTTTTTGAATAAAATGTTTTTCCTTATGTTACTTTAAACTGAAAAATGTCAGCTTTATTGGTAGTGGAGAAAATGAAATACTAAGAAAGCAGGGTTTGTAATCAATACTGCCCTACGCATTTGTGCATCATTGGACTTTCATGTAATAAATTTTTTCTTTTTCAATCCACTAGTAGTGTAATGCTGTGGAAACAAACTATAAGCAAAAAGAAGAAAATGTTTTGTGTTAAATTAAAGTTATTCAGATTGTTAGATTCATTTTGTATAAATTGAAAATTTAGATGAAACTCTGCTAACAAAAGTTCACTAAGATCAACTTACTTATTCCTATTTGAACAATTTTTTTCCTAAAACAGCTGGGTAAGAGAAACATTTTTAATATAAACAATGTAAGCAATATCTGTAAAACCTTCAAGTTGCTGACACTGTGTGATTTCATCATAAACTCATTATAGGAGAATGATTCAAGAAATAGTTATTTATCCAAGCATACACATATATGAAAGCTTAACTTGTGGGCAAATGAAAATAAGCCTTCTCAGAATTATTTTATCAAGTGTAAACATTGTGTTCCAATGACACATTATTCCTGAATATGCAATAAAAAGTCTATGCATCTCTCAGTCCAGTACTGAAAATATTCTGGTAATAAATCTCAGTAATCCCAAATTTTTCCTGTGTCTTTTCAAGATGTCACAGTGTATAGCTTGCTTGGTGGCTCAGTTATGTGGAGTCTGCCTGCCAGTGCAGGAGACACAGGTTCGATCACTGGTCCTAGAGGATCCCACATACCACAAAGTAGCTAGTTCCATGAACCAAACTATTAAGCCTGTGTCTAGAGCCCAGGAGCTGCAACTACTGGGCCCATATGCTGAGCTACTGAAGCCCAGGTGCCTTATGGTCCATGTTCCACAATAAGAGAAGCCACCACAATGAGAAGCCTGTGAACTGTACTGAAGAATAGCCTCAGGTAGCCCCAACTAGAAAAAAAGCCCTTGCAGCAAGAAAAATCCAGCACAGCCAAAAAAAAAATTAAGAAAAAAAAAATAGATGTCACAATGGTCTGATTATTCAAAACCAGATGAAAATAAAATGCCTAATGTAATCTTTTTGAATAAAATGTTTTTCCTTATGTTACTTTAAACTGAAAAATGTCAGCTTTATTGGTAGTGGAGAAAATGAAATACTAAGAAAGCAGGGTTTGTAATCAATACTGCCCTACGCATTTGTGCATCATTGGACTTTCATGTAATAAATTTTTTCTTTTTCAATCCACTAGTAGTGTAATGCTGTGGAAACAAACTATAAGCAAAAAGAAGAAAATGTTTTGTGTTAAATTAAAGTTATTCAGATTGTTAGATTCATTTTGTATAAATTGAAAATTTAGATGAAACTCTGCTAACAAAAGTTCACTAAGATCAACTTACTTATTCCTATTTGAACAATTTTTTTCCTAAAACAGCTGGGTAAGAGAAACATTTTTAATATAAACAATGTAAGCAATATCTGTAAAACCTTCAAGTTGCTGACACTGTGTGATTTCATCATAAACTCATTATAGGAGAATGATTCAAGAAATAGTTATTTATCCAAACATACAATTTGCCCTAAAAAGTAATAACAAACTAAAGTTTCAACTGCAAATATGCAAAAGTTCTAGGAGAAATTCTGATGAACAATTCTAATAAGCTGACTTAAGGTAATATATTTAATCTTTGGCATATCTCTCAAATGCTGAATTCCATTCCTTTCTCCTCATATGAATTAACCACTACTCAACTCTATCAAAATCAAATCATTCCTTCAGGTCTCAGTCAAAATTCTACTGCCTTCTCTGAATAAACCAGTCCAATAAACGTTCTTCCCCCTTCAAGCACCTTAGGTACTTATGCTCTTTATTGCTTAGGACATAATACATCTTCTACCTTAGGCAGCTGTTGTCTGTGTGTATCTTATAGCTCCAGTTAGGGCTCATAGTCCTAGAAGACAAGGTTCTGCCTGACCATTGGTGCAATGCTCACAATCAACCCCACATCCACACAGAACAATGTGCATTACTAACGAGAAAGCTGTGAAATAGTAAGCACTTAATAATTTTTCTTCAAAGAACAAAATTTAACTATATTAAAAAATAAATTTTGTATTTATTAACAGACATGATAAATGTATGTAGTAAATAAGAGAGATGAAGCAGGTTTTAAAGAGGTTCTTCTGCTTAAGAATTCAAATGGTATCTTCTAGACAAATTAGCAGGAAAAAAATACCTCTGATTTCTATTTCAGTGTTCTGTGTGTTGAATGTAGTGTGAGGTCTTAAAACTGAGAAAATATGGACACAACTATTTAGTATGCTCAAGGAATTTCTGCTAGATATAGAATGAATAGTATCAGATGTAGAACATTTTGGACATAAAGCAATGATCCCTGTGGGAAGGAATATACACCTTAAGGAATAAATGAAGTTAGCAGAACCCACTAACATCCATTCACTAAGATCAACTTACTTATTCCTATTTGAACAATTTTTTCCTAAAACAGCTGGGTAAGAGAAACATTTTTAATATAAACAATGTAAGCAATATCTGTAAAACCTTCAAGTTGCTGACACTGTGTGATTTCATCATAAACTCATTATAGGAGAATGATTCAAGAAATAGTTATTTATCCAAACATACAATTTGCCCTAAAAAGTAATAACAAACTAAAGTTTCAACTGCAAATATGCAAAAGTTCTAGGAGAAATTCTGATGAACAATTCTAATAAGCTGACTTAAGGTAATATATTTAATCTTTGGCATATCTCTCAAATGCTGAATTCCATTCCTTTCTCCTCATATGAATTAACCACTACTCAACTCTATCAAAATCAAATCATTCCTTCAGGTCTCAGTCAAAATTCTACTGCCTTCTCTGAATAAACCAGTCCAATAAACGTTCTTCCCCCTTCAAGCACCTTAGGTACTTATGCTCTTTATTGCTTAGGACATAATACATCTTCTACCTTAGGCAGCTGTTGTCTGTGTGTATCTTATAGCTCCAGTTAGGGCTCATAGTCCTAGAAGACAAGGTTCTGCCTGACCATTGGTGCAATGCTCACAATCAACCCCACATCCACACAGAACAATGTGCATTACTAACGAGAAAGCTGTGAAATAGTAAGCACTTAATAATTTTTCTTCAAAGAACAAAATTTAACTATATTAAAAAATAAATTTTGTATTTATTAACAGACATGATAAATGTATGTAGTAAATAAGAGAGATGAAGCAGGTTTTAAAGAGGTTCTTCTGCTTAAAAATGAAAATGGTATCTTCTAGACAAATTAGCAGGAAAAAAATACCTCTGATTTCTATTTCAGTGTTCTGTGTGTTGAATGTAGTGTGAGGTCTTAAAACTGAGAAAATATGGACACAACTATTTAGTATGCTCAAGGAATTTCTGCTAGATATAGAATGAATAGTATCAGATGTAGAACATTTTGGACATAAAGCAATGATCCCTGTGGGAAGGAATATACACCTTAAGGAATAAATGAAGTTAGCAGAACCCCACTAACATCCATTCACTTAGAAGAATGCTGGTGCATCAAACCAAGAGAACTAAATGAAAACAAAATCAAAAGGAACATACAGATTCATCAGTAACCCGAGCAATAGTCTCAGATACAACAGCTCCCAGAGAATTTAAACCTGCAATTACCCCTGGTTTATAATCTTCAGAGACAACTATAGGTACTACTAAAGACTTTTTTAAGGCTGACTATTATGTTCCAGTAATGGTGGAAAACAACCATCTAGCAAAGCAAGAAAACCACAGCAAACACAGTGGGGGGAACATCTAAGAGAGAAGACACTTTCTATTTAAATTAAATTGAGTTTCAGCCACCTTACCTTTCTCCTCAAGCTACTGGATATATGAAACAGATAAACGTGGTATAGAAAATATAACATTTTTCCTCTTAATTTGTCTGGATCTGAAAGATACAAACAGGTTTAATTTCAAATATGAATTACAGAAAATTAAGTAATAAGACAAAAGAGCTATGTGAAACACATGGTATTTTAAAAGAAAGAAACTATTCTAAAAGACAATTATAAACAGCATTATAAGAAGAAACCACTTTTAGAAAATGTTTCAAGTTTTCTTTTCTTTTCTTTTGTTTTATGTTTTAAATACAATTTAATAACATTTATGCAAGATGAATAATTTTCTAGTTAGGATACAGAAAAGAAAGCATATGACTATATGACTATTTAAAAACCAAAAATGAGATTATATCAACAAATCTGAAATTTAGTAAAATGAAATTTAGGCAAATAAATAAGATTATTAAGAAATTATCTCAGAAGTCAGAGGGGGAAAGAAAGCAATATTAATTAAGATAACCCAATCTGGAAGGAGGGAACAAGGCAGACAGGTTATACAATAATGGATTGATAATAACTTTAAAAATCTTCCTGTGGAAAAGACTTGAATTTGCACACAGGAAGAGTTTACAGAGGATAAAGCAACATTAATTAAAAGATACCAAAAATGAGGCTTATTTTTTACAAGAGCTGGACTATTAAATAACTTCAAAATTAATCTCTATAAATAACTTTAGAAAATAGAATCTACGAAAGGGCAAAATATCTGGCCAATTTCACATACCTGAAATAAGAATGCCAAAAGACAATGAAGACTATAATATAAAATTTCTAGAGAAACCCGATCTGATTTTGATGTAACAAGGCCAAAAAAATAAATAAATAAAAGTAAATTTTAAAAGATGTTCTTAGGTAACCAATGTTTCATAAAATAAGCTATCCATATATATTTCTTGGGATGAAATCAGCACTCAAAGACATATTTCAGATAGCAAAGATATATTAAATCTTAGAATCCTAGAAATGAGACTTTGTATATTAAAAAGAACAAGTAATATTCCAGGTAACCAATAAAACACAGAGAGAAACAGATGATATTACTATTGCATGATGATAAAACTTTATCTAAATATACAAAATAATTATTGTAGAAGTTTACTTCTTTGAAATAATGATATTAATATGGTGATATGAAGTTGCAGTTCTGTTTATATAAACAAATTCGTAACAGAAAATAAAAGAGCACAAAAGTGTTGTATTTTTAGCAAGCAGAATATATGGCTGATTCCCTTCACTGTTCATGCAAAACTATCTCAACATCGTTCATTGTCTATACCTCAGTATAAAATGTTTTTGGTGTTAAAAGGATATATAATAAAATAACCTAAAATATAACACTAAACCAAGATACAGACTATAAAATCATATCATTGAAAGATACATAAGATGTGAAAAAAAATACTCAAAATAAATTAAGGACAACATCAATTTCTGAAATGAGAGGGAAACACAATCACCAAATACACATACGCATACACATGAATACTTACAAAATGCTAGCACCCGTTCACTTTGGCTAGTAGGAGTACCAGAGTTTTCTTTTTCATACTTTTGCATATTTTACAACGTTCAAAATAAATATATATATTCCTTTTATAATGAGAAGTTTTAATTAAAAACATCTTATTTTAGTAATATAGGTAAAATTATACTAGTTTATATACCATAATTTTGTTTCAGTCTCCTTACCGGGTAGAAATCAAATGGTCACTCAGTCTAAGAGATATACATTTTCTATAAATGTCTCTGTAAGTGGTCAAGAGACCTTCACAGAGAGGAAAAAAATACCCAGTTTCTATCAGTGTGTTTGTGCTTCTCACTTGATTATAGTTGTTTAATCACTAGGCCCTGTTCATTTCATTGCAACCCCATGGACTGTAGTCTGACAGTCTCCTCTGTCCATGGGATTTCCCAGGCAAAAATAATGAAGTGGGTTGACATGTCTTTCTAGAGAGGATCTTCCCAATCTGGTGATCAAAGTTATGTCTCCTGCATTAGCAGGAAGATTTCACAACTGAGCCTCTCAACTTGGTAGCCAGACTCTATTTTTAGCTTTGGTTCCTTTCAATACTCCTTAACCCTTTTGGTGGTATAGAGTACAGTTGTATATATCTTTTGATTGTCTTTACCTAAGCCTGCCTTGTATAAGTTACCCACAATAAACTTAATAAATATACTTTATGGAGTTGCCTGCTTTCTTGGTCTCAAAACTCCGTCTCAGTTCTGGAGGTGTTATTCAATATCTCCACCTCCCAACAAGGAAAGATGGCAGCTGTCTGCAGATAAACATTTCCATGAATGAGACGAGGAACATGGGACGAAAAAAACCATAGTGTCCTGCAGTTTCTTGTGCACAAATTAAAATAAAAGAGGAAAAGTATCAGGAAATTGTTTTTAAATAATTAATCATCAGAATGGTTAATGAGATATCTCGGAGATTCCCAGTGGTTCTCCATTACATTTCCAACACACTTAGAATAATGACTCAGTGCTGACAATAGCCAATCCCTTTTATATATCTTCTTCATCAACCTCATTTGTTAGCTATTCAATCCACACTCTTATCAATACAATTTTTCTTGATCCAATGAAAGCTGTTTTCTCATTGCCTTTTTTTGTTTAAAACATTTTTTCCCCTTTTGTTGGCTAATACCTCTAGATCAGTATTAAAAAACGATGGTTCACATTTTTCCTTCCCTTTATATGGAGTTTTTTAATTTAAAAACGTTCAAAATAAATATATATATTCCTTTTATAATGAGAAGTTTTAATTAAACATCTTATTTTAGTAATATAGGTAAAATTATACTAGTTTATATACCATAATTTTGTTTCAGTCTCCTTACCGGGGAGAAATCAAATGGTCACTCAGTCTAAGAGATATACATTTTCTATAAATGTCTCTGTAAGTGGTCAAGAGACCTTCACAGAGAGGAAAAAAATACCCAGTTTCTATCAGTGTGTTTGTGCTTCTCACTTGATTATAGTTGTTTAATCACTAGGCCCTGTTCATTTCATTGCAACCCCATGGACTGTAGTCTGACAGTCTCCTCTGTCCATGGGATTTCCCAGGCAAAAATAATGAAGTGGGTTGACATGTCTTTCTAGAGAGGATCTTCCCAATCTGGTGATCAAAGTTATGTCTCCTGCATTAGCAGGAAGATTTCACAACTGAGCCTCTCAACTTGGTAGCCAGACTCTATTTTTAGCTTTGGTTCCTTTCAATACTCCTTAACCCTTTTGGTGGTATAGAGTACAGTTGTATATATCTTTTGATTGTCTTTACCTAAGCCTGCCTTGTATAAGTTACCCACAATAAACTTAATAAATATACTTTATGGAGTTGCCTGCTTTCTTGGTCTCAAAACTCCGTCTCAGTTCTGGAGGTGTTATTCAATATCTCCACCTCCCAACAAGGAAAGATGGCAGCTGTCTGCAGATAAACATTTCCATGAATGAGACGAGGAACATGGGACGAAAAAAACCATAGTGTCCTGCAGTTTCTTGTGCACAAATTAAAATAAAAGAGGAAAAGTATCAGGAAATTGTTTTAAATAATTAATCATCAGAATGGTTAATGAGATATCTCGGAGATTCCCAGTGGTTCTCCATTACATTTCCAACACACTTAGAATAATGACTCAGTGCTGACAATAGCCAATCCCTTTTATATATCTTCTTCATCAACCTCATTTGTTAGCTATTCAATCCACACTCTTATCAATACAATTTTTCTTGATCCAATGAAAGCTGTTTTCTCATTGCCTTTTTTTGTTTAAAACATTTTTTCCCCTTTTGTTGGCTAATACCTCTAGATCAGTATTAAAAAACGATGGTTCACATTTTTCCTTCCCTTTAGAGTTCAGCAGATATTTCTAATGTTTCATTGCTTTAGTGTTTCAATGTTTTCAATGAAACATTAGACTATTATCAGTTCAATTCAGTCACTCAGTTATGTCCAACTCTTTGTGACTCCATGGATTGCAGCATGCCAGGCTTCCATGGTCTTCATCATCTCCCAGATCTTGCTCAAACTCATGTCCATGGGGTTTCTGACAAGAACACTGGAGTGTGTTGCCATTGCCCTCTCCAGAGGATCTTCCAGATCCAGGGATAAAACCTGGGGTCTCCTGCATTGCAGGCAGATTCTTTACCAACAGAGCCACCATATGACTTTCATTAGATGATTATAGACTGCCATAAAATGTTTGTATTTTTCAATTACATTAAGGAAAGAGTCATTTACTGCTATTTGGCTAAGGGTTAAAAATCAGGAATTATTTTAAAATCTTGACATATACCTTTTCAGCATATACTGAAATGGTCATGTAACTTTTCTTTTTTGACCTATTTATATGATTATTTAAGTGAGTTTTCTAATATTCAGTTATCTTTGCATCATTGAAATGAATACTTTGTGCTCATAGCTTACATTCATTCAGAGCACTTCTACTTGAAATGAGGTCTTTCTAAAATAAAAAAAAGAAAAGTTTGTCTACTCTTGTTTCTTCTTGTTTATATCATTTACATCTGTCATTCCAATCTAATGTCACTTCCTGGGAAAGAAAATTTCCTTAAATGTGTTCATGAAGATAACCACTTCATCCTATACACCTTTCTAGAACCACTGCTTATCAATTTGCCTTGCTTTATTTAACTTATAATCTTTCTTGATATCTGCAAGTTTGCACTTCACCTATTTGTCTACTTGGTTAGGATGTTAGTATCTTATCATGATGAAGGCAATGACTCAGTCTTACTCACTGCTATATAAGGGCACCTGAAATGCTACCATAAATGTATGGTCAGTCAGGGAAGGATGAGAGAAGTAAAAAGATACAGTATGAAAGGAACGGAGAAAGTAAAGACAGAAGGAGTGAAGACAAAGCAATATATAAAGGACTTTTTAAGGGTCACTAAAAGTGAAGATAGTGGCCTAATCTGTGGAAACTCAGTGATCACTGATAACACTAACTAGGATGAGACCCAGGTACATGCATATCAGAGACATGCCATTAAAATGAGAATGAATAGCTATGTAAGAATTACTTGAGTAGGTATATTTAGGATTTACAGCTCAAATATCTTTCAGAAGGAAGAACATTACTGTCTTAGCAAAATGTGATATGGGAATCTTTCTCAGCTTTGAAAATAATTTTTTAGAAAAAATATATTTTACACATTGATAGAACATAATACTATTATTTATTAGTAAGCTTTTATAACATTACAAGTTAGTTGGTTGACAAATATTAGTATCATCATTTTAAAGGCATTTAAATAACTTGCTCAGAGCTATAAATGAAATAGGCCCTGGCTAGACATACTACTTACGAGGTTATTTGCTTGCACTGTTTTCAGTCATGACGCTTTTAAAAGAAAATCCACAAAACAAAAACACCACATACTGCTTCAAAAACTTCCCTCAGTAACCCTTAAAGGAATGCCAAGCATTACCATTCAGTCACTATAATATCCATAAAAAGCAAAATCAGAATTTATAGGAATATATAATATCTGCATAATAAATGTGCAACATCATTTACAGGCTATATTTATTGTAGTTCAAATATTTTACATTTTCTCTAGAATCTGTGTCCCTTAGGGAGGCTTTTTCTTCTTCTTCTTCTTCAAAAACTGTGTTTGATTAAATTACTGCTTTGGATTAAATTTATAATTTTTGGCCAGTTTATGAACTAGTATGATTTCTGTTTTATTATTATAATGTTAATAAATAAAGCTCAAGACACATATATAATACACAATTATTGCAGATATGTTGCTAAATTCATGTCAGCTGCCTCATCTCTGCAGTTACTTAGGGAAATTCAGTCTCAGCATTCAAATGTTATTTTGTCTTTTTTTTTTGTAAAAGTGAAAAGATAAAAAGGGCTCATAAATACTCCTATGCTGTTGTTGTTAGTCTCTAAATCATTTGCGACTCTTTTGAGACCCCATTGACTGTGGCCCACCAGGTTCCTCTGTCCATGGGATTTCCCAGGCAAGAATACTGGAGTGGGTGGCCATTTCTTTTTCCAGGATACCTTCCTAATCCAGGGATGGAATCCATGTCTAAGGGTCACTAAAAGTGAAGATAGTGGCCTAATCTGTGGAAACTCAGTGATCACTGATAACACTAACTAGGATGAGACCCAGGTACATGCATATCAGAGACATGCCATTAAAATGAGAATGAATAGCTATGTAAGAATTACTTGAGTAGGTATATTTAGGATTTACAGCTCAAATATCTTTCAGAAGGAAGAACATTACTGTCTTAGCAAAATGTGATATGGGAATCTTTCTCAGCTTTGAAAATAATTTTTTAGAAAAAATATATTTTACACATTGATAGAACATAATACTATTATTTATTAGTAAGCTTTTATAACATTACAAGTTAGTTGGTTGACAAATATTAGTATCATCATTTTAAAGGCATTTAAATAACTTGCTCAGAGCTATAAATGAAATAGGCCCTGGCTAGACATACTACTTACGAGGTTATTTGCTTGCACTGTTTTCAGTCATGACGCTTTTAAAAGAAAATCCACAAAACAAAAACACCACATACTGCTTCAAAAACTTCCCTCAGTAACCCTTAAAGGAATGCCAAGCATTACCATTCAGTCACTATAATATCCATAAAAAGCAAAATCAGAATTTATAGGAATATATAATATCTGCATAATAAATGTGCAACATCATTTACAGGCTATATTTATTGTAGTTCAAATATTTTACATTTTCTCTAGAATCTGTGTCCCTTAGGGAGGCTTTTTCTTCTTCTTCTTCTTCAAAAACTGTGTTTGATTAAATTACTGCTTTGGATTAAATTTATAATTTTTGGCCAGTTTATGAACTAGTATGATTTCTGTTTTATTATTATAATGTTAATAAATAAAGCTCAAGACACATATATAATACACAATTATTGCAGATATGTTGCTAAATTCATGTCAGCTGCCTCATCTCTGCAGTTACTTAGGGAAATTCAGTCTCAGCATTCAAATGTTATTTTGTCTTTTTTTTTTGTAAAAGTGAAAAGATAAAAAGGGCTCATAAATACTCCTATGCTGTTGTTGTTAGTCTCTAAATCATTTGCGACTCTTTTGAGACCCCATTGACTGTGGCCCACCAGGTTCCTCTGTCCATGGGATTTCCCAGGCAAGAATACTGGAGTGGGTGGCCATTTCTTTTTCCAGGATACCTTCCTAATCCAGGGATGGAATCCATGTCTCCTGTACTTCAGGTAAATTCTTTCCCACTGAGCCACCAGGAAAGACAAATATTTGTATAGGCTCCTATTAAAATAAAGCAAAATGTTTCTAAGAAATGCAGTTAAGTTCTTAATTCTATAGCATGTTGAGAAATATTCATATGAAATGAGGGAGATAGGAAATACCTGAAGGATTACAAAAAAAGGTGCTGAATCTACATCCAAAAGCTCAATGACCTCTTAGAAAAATAATTTTTAATTGATTATCTTTACTTCTTATACTTTATAGCAAAAAATGTGTTAAGAGCACTTGAAATAGGTACTTGGTATCAAATGAGGCCACCATCCTTATAAATGAAACTGTAGAATCACAAAGAAATTCTGTGAGAGAAGATACTTAATGTTGAATAATTATAGATATCTTTAACTTCCAATGTTATGGTGTGCAACCTTTGGGTAGCTTTCCTTTCATGACTAGACCCAGAGACAATATTAAATAAGAAAATTTTAGTTGTCTTTTAATTTGATTTACTAATTTTATACATCTTTATCCACTGGTTAGTTTTTTTTTTTTTTTTCAGTCAAAACTATTGTGAAATGTCTTACTTGGAAAGAATAGATGCATTGTAATTTGTAAAAGAAAATTTTCTTCTTCCATGAACAATCACATTCCATTGTTCACAACATTTATAATCCTTTGTGTTTATATATAAAAATCTTGAAAATTACTGCTTTATATGATTTAAAGTTGCCAATTAGTTCAAGCTTATTAAAATCAAGGCTAAATCAGTCTATGGAGCAGTCTTAAACTTTTAGTTGCATTTTCATAGGTCTAAGAATAAATTAACATGTAAAACTCGAACTTAGGAGAAATTTAAATTATCAAACTAAAGAATTAATAAAGGATACACCTAAGATATGTTGCTAAATTCATGTAGTGCCTTCTTTTTTTTGTAAAATTTTTGAAAAGAAATAAAAGGGCTCATAAATACTCCTATGCTGTTGTTGTTAGTCTCTAAATCATTTGCGACTCTTTTGAGACCCCATTGACTGTGGCCCACCAGGTTCCTCTGTCCATGGGATTTCCCAGGCAAGAATACTGGAGTGGGTGGCCATTTCTTTTTCCAGGATACCTTCCTAATCCAGGGATGGAATCCATGTCTCCTGTACTTCAGGTAAATTCTTTCCCACTGAGCCACCAGGAAAGACAAATATTTGTATAGGCTCCTATTAAAATAAAGCAAAATGTTTCTAAGAAATGCAGTTAAGTTCTTAATTCTATAGCATGTTGAGAAATATTCATATGAAATGAGGGAGATAGGAAATACCTGAAGGATTACAAAAAAAGGTGCTGAATCTACATCCAAAAGCTCAATGACCTCTTAGAAAAATAATTTTTAATTGATTATCTTTACTTCTTATACTTTATAGCAAAAAATGTGTTAAGAGCACTTGAAATAGGTACTTGGTATCAAATGAGGCCACCATCCTTATAAATGAAACTGTAGAATCACAAAGAAATTCTGTGAGAGAAGATACTTAATGTTGAATAATTATAGATATCTTTAACTTCCAATGTTATGGTGTGCAACCTTTGGGTAGCTTTCCTTTCATGACTAGACCCAGAGACAATATTAAATAAGAAAATTTTAGTTGTCTTTTAATTTGATTTACTAATTTTATACATCTTTATCCACTGGTTAGTTTTTTTTTTTTTTTTCAGTCAAAACTATTGTGAAATGTCTTACTTGGAAAGAATAGATGCATTGTAATTTGTAAAAGAAAATTTTCTTCTTCCATGAACAATCACATTCCATTGTTCACAACATTTATAATCCTTTGTGTTTATATATAAAAATCTTGAAAATTACTGCTTTATATGATTTAAAGTTGCCAATTAGTTCAAGCTTATTAAAATCAAGGCTAAATCAGTCTATGGAGCAGTCTTAAACTTTTAGTTGCATTTTCATAGGTCTAAGAATAAATTAACATGTAAAACTCGAACTTAGGAGAAATTTAAATTATCAAACTAAAGAATTAATACAGGATACACCTAATCTTAAAAGTACAGGAATGAAGCTTTACTAGCAAGTCACTCTCAAGAATCAATAAATGTTAGTATACAGTATTAAGTGATGTGCTTAACAGCCCAACCATTAATACACTTAACTTGATTTTCTTGAAAGAGGTTTGACAACCTTGGATAGAAGCAGGTTGATGTATTAAAACGTAAATTAAATGCCTCTTTCCAGAAGATTCTTTTTAAACTGTATAATCCATTAGCATCAGAACTGATTTATCTAAATTAGAACAAAGCATTTATTTTGTATATGGTATAATTTCAATATAAAAATATAAATACCATAAAATCTGGATAGGCCCTCCAGGCTTAAGCAATCTCTTTGTAATAATACCCCTGGTAAAAAGAAATCTTATTCATGAATAGTTGTTTTTTGTAGACAGTGTTATAGAGAACAGAACTAAAGATAACTCTTCTCTGATTTTTTTCTTTAGTTTTAAACACAGAGAGATAACATCAAACTAAGGTTTCTAAATGACTCAAATGTACTGCAAACTTTAAAAGGTTTTTAAGAGAATCTAATTGTTTCATATGCTGTTAGATTTTGAAAACTTTATTGCTTTGACTTTTACATTGCAACTATCATGACTTAAAACGTTACATATTTTGGTCTCGTTTTTCATTAGACTGTAGTCTCCTTAAAGTCAGAATATCCATTTGTCCTACTCCATAACATTCACAAAAAGTCAACCATAAACAGTAAGATTCATTCCAGGCAATTGTACTGGTTCATCAACTCTCCCTAACTGGCTAAGGTTTTTCTGTTTCTGTTTACCTAGTTCTAGCGATCATTATTATCTATATTTAGTTTAATTTCTACTTGTGGTCACTTCTCTGTCGTGCCATCACTATTTTGCTCATTGGACTGCAGCTGCATACTCAGTTCTTGGTTCTATTAACCCATCCCACCTTGTTTACATTTTTTACAATCTACATGGTGAACTTCTCTCTCTCAGACTCAGAATTTGATCATAACCCAGTCTAAGTTAGTACTTTTTCCAGTACCCAGGAAAAAGAAGGTCAGATAGAATTATCCACAATGGGTACTCTAATACACACTGTTCACTTATTGATCATGACTCTTAAAAAACATTTTACCATAATGTCATAATTAAGAGAAAGACATAAAATGTTTTATATACATTATTCTAGAATCTGGCTAAAACAGAACCTGCATATTTTACCATTGGTTAGATAAATCATACAGGTTATTTCTTATCCTCAAACCTAGCAACACATTTTATTTTTATCCTCATTGCAGAAATAGAGAAAACAAGACAATTAGTTAAGGGAAATACATTATATTAAGTGAGTTATAAAGTGACCATTAAGGGACTCTAGTAGATGTAAAGTAATTTACCAAGACTGTATTATGTAAACCAAATTATTATTTTAAATTAATATTTCTACAAATAATTATTTAAAGGAAAGAAGTCAAGAATGATGTTAAGATTTTTGGAACAAGTAGTTAAATAGATGAGAAAACTGTGAAGGAAAATGGTTTGGGGAGGATGTTTGTAGACAGTGTTATAGAGAACAGAACTAAAGATAACTCTTCTCTGATTTTTTTCTTTAGTTTTAAACACAGAGAGATAACATCAAACTAAGGTTTCTAAATGACTCAAATGTACTGCAAACTTTAAAAGGTTTTTAAGAGAATCTAATTGTTTCATATGCTGTTAGATTTTGAAAACTTTATTGCTTTGACTTTTACATTGCAACTATCATGACTTAAAACGTTACATATTTTGGTCTCGTTTTTCATTAGACTGTAGTCTCCTTAAAGTCAGAATATCCATTTGTCCTACTCCATAACATTCACAAAAAGTCAACCATAAACAGTAAGATTCATTCCAGGCAATTGTACTGGTTCATCAACTCTCCCTAACTGGCTAAGGTTTTTCTGTTTCTGTTTACCTAGTTCTAGCGATCATTATTATCTATATTTAGTTTAATTTCTACTTGTGGTCACTTCTCTGTCGTGCCATCACTATTTTGCTCATTGGACTGCAGCTGCATACTCAGTTCTTGGTTCTATTAACCCATCCCACCTTGTTTACATTTTTTACAATCTACATGGTGAACTTCTCTCTCTCAGACTCAGAATTTGATCATAACCCAGTCTAAGTTAGTACTTTTCCAGTACCCAGGAAAAAGAAGGTCAGATAGAATTATCCACAATGGGTACTCTAATACACACTGTTCACTTATTGATCATGACTCTTAAAAAACATTTTACCATAATGTCATAATTAAGAGAAAGACATAAAATGTTTTATATACATTATTCTAGAATCTGGCTAAAACAGAACCTGCATATTTTACCATTGGTTAGATAAATCATACAGGTTATTTCTTATCCTCAAACCTAGCAACACATTTTATTTTTATCCTCATTGCAGAAATAGAGAAAACAAGACAATTAGTTAAGGGAAATACATTATATTAAGTGAGTTATAAAGTGACCATTAAGGGACTCTAGTAGATGTAAAGTAATTTACCAAGACTGTATTATGTAAACCAAATTATTATTTTAAATTAATATTTCTACAAATAATTATTTAAAGGAAAGAAGTCAAGAATGATGTTAAGATTTTTGGAACAAGTAGTTAAATAGATGAGAAAACTGTGAAGGAAAATGGTTTGGGGAGGTTATGAGGTCAGTAACGAATGTTAGGTGCTTCTCCCAGATGACTGTGCAGGAGATATGGATTCAATCCCTGGGTTGAGAAGACCTCAGAGAAATAGAAATGGCAAACTTCTCCAGTATCTCTTGATTAGGAAATCTCATGCTCAAAAGAGCCTGGCAGGCTACAGTATAAGGGGTCACAGAGAGTTGGACATGACTAAGCATACACGCTTTTGAGTAAGCTTCGATTGAATGTTAGGCTTGAGATGCGTGTTAGACATCTGAGCAGAGACATTTAATAGGTAATGGATGTAGATACTGGGGAATCAAAGGAGAGATTGATATAGATACAATACTTGGGAATTGTCAGCATATAGATAACATTGGAAGTTATGCAATTGGGTTTAATCATTTCAGGAGTGAGGGCTGATCAAAACAAATAATAGATTTTCTCACTGAGCTCTATTAAGAAAAGATTGAAGTGCTGAGAAGTTTAACTCAGATGTGGAGACTGATTATGCTACAGACACACCAAGAGTATATGAAAATATTTCTTACTTATATACAACTTTCTGAGGACAGCAGTAAGTCCTCCCAAACTGATCCAAGATGGCTTGAGACAGCAAGAAAGAGGGACTGGCGTGGAGTGTTTATTGAGGTTAGAGGGTCAAAGTTTCATGTGTAGTTTAAAACTCCTGCTGTCACCAAAGGAGGAAGCATTCAGACTTTCTTAAAATTTTTTCAGATGTGGGGCTGATGGGAAAAAGGGAGAGGTGAAACTAAAAAGATGTCAGCAGTCAAACATCAAAAAATGGGCTCAGACTCCTTATTTTAGGTAACTGTAAGTTACTTTTGACTTTGGAAATATCCCAAGAGAAGTAGAAAAAAATGCTTTGAGCATGATTGAGTTATCAGCTGGGCCAAATATTGGTGACAAGTCAAGAATAACAGTTGGATTATGTTCTTAAAAAGAATAACTTCAGGAAAGTGTACAGAAGAAAGTCCTAGCTTGAGTTATCTAGAGTAAGAATTAAAGTGGAGAAACTGGAGGCAGTAAAATTAGACCCTTATCTATTCAAATTTTATCAGGAAGGAAAAAGGAGAGAGAAAAATATGAGGAGGGAGAAGAGGAGATGGGGATTAAGTGGAGCTAAGAGTATTTTGTACTTCTAAGTGAACTTCATGTCTAATGTAACCAATTCAGTCATCTTCACATGAGTCTCAGACTGCCTCATGGCAGGCTTTAAACAGTATAAAGTCTCTTGATTAGGAAATCTCATGCTCAAAAGAGCCTGGCAGTTGGGAAAATGACTAAGCATACACGCTTTTGAGTAAGCTTCGATTGAATGTTAGGCTTGAGATGCGTGTTAGACATCTGAGCAGAGACATTTAATAGGTAATGGATGTAGATACTGGGGAATCAAAGGAGAGATTGATATAGATACAATACTTGGGAATTGTCAGCATATAGATAACATTGGAAGTTATGCAATTGGGTTTAATCATTTCAGGAGTGAGGGCTGATCAAAACAAATAATAGATTTTCTCACTGAGCTCTATTAAGAAAAGATTGAAGTGCTGAGAAGTTTAACTCAGATGTGGAGACTGATTATGCTACAGACACACCAAGAGTATATGAAAATATTTCTTACTTATATACAACTTTCTGAGGACAGCAGTAAGTCCTCCCAAACTGATCCAAGATGGCTTGAGACAGCAAGAAAGAGGGACTGGCGTGGAGTGTTTATTGAGGTTAGAGGGTCAAAGTTTCATGTGTAGTTTAAAACTCCTGCTGTCACCAAAGGAGGAAGCATTCAGACTTTCTTAAAATTTTTTCAGATGTGGGGCTGATGGGAAAAAGGGAGAGGTGAAACTAAAAAGATGTCAGCAGTCAAACATCAAAAAATGGGCTCAGACTCCTTATTTTAGGTAACTGTAAGTTACTTTTGACTTTGGAAATATCCCAAGAGAAGTAGAAAAAAATGCTTTGAGCATGATTGAGTTATCAGCTGGGCCAAATATTGGTGACAAGTCAAGAATAACAGTTGGATTATGTTCTTAAAAAGAATAACTTCAGGAAAGTGTACAGAAGAAAGTCCTAGCTTGAGTTATCTAGAGTAAGAATTAAAGTGGAGAAACTGGAGGCAGTAAAATTAGACCCTTATCTATTCAAATTTTATCAGGAAGGAAAAAGGAGAGAGAAAAATATGAGGAGGGAGAAGAGGAGATGGGGATTAAGTGGAGCTAAGAGTATTTTGTACTTCTAAGTGAACTTCATGTCTAATGTAACCAATTCAGTCATCTTCACATGAGTCTCAGACTGCCTCAACCAAATAAGCACTAATAAATTAGAAGCACTTATTTAGAACTTCTAATTCAAATAAGAAGCAACATGTGATTTTAGCAATATCATTTCCTCAAATCACATTTAAATAAAATAAAACTATCACAGTTCTGAGAATTAGAGGGTAACAATTGATCTTTCACTATTACATAGTATATCATCAAAGAATAAGGAAGAGGAGGGCTTTCCTGGTGGTCCAGAGGGTAAAGAGTCTGCCTTCCAGTGCAAGGTGCGCTGGTTCGATCCCTGGCAAGGGAAGATCCCACATGCTGAAGAGCAGCTGCTGTGTCCAATTACGAGCCAGCGCTCTGGAGCACATGTACGCAGAACTGGGGCTCTGCAGTGACAGAGGCCACTGCAATGGGAGGCCAACACAGGCCAAAGAATAAAGATGGATGAAAACAAATAAATCCAAAAAAAAAAAGAGGCCAAAAAAAAAAAAAAAAGAATAAGCAAGAGGAGAGGACGATCCAGACTAGAACACACTTATCACAGTACAGAATCACAGCAAGGCCCCCAGCTTAGTCAATTCTGAAAATAATAATAGACTATGAGAAAATAACCAAGATAAATTAATCAAGAGATAAATTCAAAAGTGAGAATCTCCTACATATTTGATTCTTCAGAATTACAACATAAGTTGTCTTATTGGTCCACATCTTCCTCTATCCAAGAGTATTTCTGCTCTCCAGTCTAAAAAAATTAATAAATCTAGGACGATGTACAGCATATGATACATCTTCTAAAAATGCAGCTCTTTTTATCTCTGCTTCAGTATAGATCCCACAATGTCCATCTGTTTCTCATCATTTAAATTTTCTTATGGGAAAGTCAAGAAAAATGCATTGATTTTTAAAAAAATAACTTCAGGAAAGTGTACAGAAGAAAGTCCTAGCTTGAGTTATCTAGAGTAAGAATTAAAGTGGAGAAACTGGAGGCAGTAAAATTAGACCCTTATCTATTCAAATTTTATCAGGAAGGAAAAAGGAGAGAGAAAAATATGAGGAGGGAGAAGAGGAGATGGGGATTAAGTGGAGCTAAGAGTATTTTGTACTTCTAAGTGAACTTCATGTCTAATGTAACCAATTCAGTCATCTTCACATGAGTCTCAGACTGCCTCAACCAAATAAGCACTAATAAATTAGAAGCACTTATTTAGAACTTCTAATTCAAATAAGAAGCAACATGTGATTTTAGCAATATCATTTCCTCAAATCACATTTAAATAAAATAAAACTATCACAGTTCTGAGAATTAGAGGGTAACAATTGATCTTTCACTATTACATAGTATATCATCAAAGAATAAGGAAGAGGAGGGCTTTCCTGGTGGTCCAGAGGGTAAAGAGTCTGCCTTCCAGTGCAAGGTGCGCTGGTTCGATCCCTGGCAAGGGAAGATCCCACATGCTGAAGAGCAGCTGCTGTGTCCAATTACGAGCCAGCGCTCTGGAGCACATGTACGCAGAACTGGGGCTCTGCAGTGACAGAGGCCACTGCAATGGGAGGCCAACACAGGCCAAAGAATAAAGATGGATGAAAACAAATAAATCCAAAAAAAAAAAGAGGCCAAAAAAAAAAAAAAAAGAATAAGCAAGAGGAGAGGACGATCCAGACTAGAACACACTTATCACAGTACAGAATCACAGCAAGGCCCCCAGCTTAGTCAATTCTGAAAATAATAATAGACTATGAGAAAATAACCAAGATAAATTAATCAAGAGATAAATTCAAAAGTGAGAATCTCCTACATATTTGATTCTTCAGAATTACAACATAAGTTGTCTTATTGGTCCACATCTTCCTCTATCCAAGAGTATTTCTGCTCTCCAGTCTAAAAAAATTAATAAATCTAGGACGATGTACAGCATATGATACATCTTCTAAAAATGCAGCTCTTTTTATCTCTGCTTCAGTATAGATCCCACAATGTCCATCTGTTTCTCATCATTATGCCTGAAAGTGAGTTTTGCTTATCAAGAAGATCATTCCACATATTCAGTTCACCCAAGAAAGTCTTGTAATACTGAGAAGAGACCTGTTGTGGAAACATAATGCCACATATACTAGCTACCTACCATAAGTCTAGTCCTAAGTTTATCATATGCATAAGAGTCAACAGGCATTTGAGGAAAATTAATAGTGTGAAGAAACCAGTTAAATAATTTACCCTGCTATTTGTAGTGAAAAAGAAGAATTTAAGAACAGAATTAGTGCTGGAAAAATAAAATGAAAAATAATTCTCAAAAAAAAAAAAACTGAACAAAAGTTTCAAAGGTAAAGTTAATTAGAAATAACGGAAAAAATCATAAAATAGAAAGGTTATGAATTTATGTTAAACATGTTTTCATAGTTAAGGGCTCAACAAGATAAATAAAAACAATTCATTTCTAGCATATAGCTGATACAATTTCAAAATATCTGAGAAAATTAAAAGCTACACAAACTTTGAGAGGAAAGAAAATCAGTTTATCGTATAATGGTATAAAAATCAGACTGTCTTCAGACATTTTATCAGTCACGCTAGACATTAAAGAAAAATGAAGCAATAATTGCACTATTAGCAGGAAAATAGATTCTATCCAAACTATAAAATTATCAAACAGAAAGTAAAAGCATTTTCAATTATTCAAAAGTTCATGAATTACATATATTTTTTGTCAAAAGTGAAATAAGAAAACAAAGGAAAAACAAATAAGAAATAGAGAATGCCTTAAATAAAAAGTTAATTTACCATAACTAACTTGTAATTATGTTAATATGAGATATTACATGTCTATGAATATTACAGATAAAATATCCAAGTGGCTGAGAGTCTCAACTTAAGCATTCCACTTCTTGTTATACCACTTACTAATATAGGACACAGAGGTCTGTATCAAGTCCTTTCACCTTTCTATACCTCAGTTTCATCATTTGTAAACTTGAAATAATTGGAGCAACTTCATAGGATTGTCATGATGATTAAATACATCAGTATGTGTGAAATAATAAGAATTGTGCTTTGGACATAAGTACTGTATTATCCATAATTATTGTTGTTGCTATTATCTCAGTAATAAAAGAATATATAATATCAGGTTATAAACTGACCATCAAAAAGTGAAGTAAATGCAAGTGCAATATTATTAAATATTTAAGGTAATCAAGAAAAGATGGATAAAACTAGAATTACGGTTAAAAAAAAAAAGCTCATAAGATTTAACCACATGCTAAAACAGAAAGATTCTATTTTTTGATGTGTGGGTACTCTTTCTATAATGTAGAGAATACGTGAATGTGTGGAAAAAGCAGGACTGGGCAAATTAATGTGCTTTACTGATTAGAAACTACAGGCTGAATAAAGAACTTCCATCAAGATACAGGCTCAAAAGGTGAAGTTGCCTATAATAAGATGTGCCCAGTGGACACCTTGCTGGTAGAAGGAGAATGAACAGGGCAGTAAGGTTCTTTCCTCGTTACAGTAAGTCTGGTTTCAAATGACTATATCTGCTAACACAGCAACTCTTTAAGACAAAGCAGTTGCTGAGTGTAGTAGAATTTAACCTAGAGAATCAAAAATATACTGAACATTCCATTAGCTTTTATTGTTGAGACATTTCGTGGAAATTTTATATTTTTCAAGAATAGATACAAATTTTATTAAGATTGAGAATATAAACGTAAGGTATAGAAGAAAGAATTAGCAGGTTGAAAGACAAAGGACAGAGAGTCCCTATGTAAACCAAATGGAATGAACACTACTAAGATTCAGCATCATTTTGGTGTTTACTCAGGCAGAGAAAGACAACTACACAGCAGGGACTAGAACACAAATTACTTGACCACCTTCACCTGATGAAACTCCAGGAGAAGAGAAAAGGAATTAGCAATGATGTTAGAACATTAAGCATGTTTACAGAATTTGTTGCCACTCTAGCAATACACAGATATGCAAAAAACAACCACTGTTAGCCAACAAACTGGATTAATATTGTCCGTTGACTCATCAAGAAACCACCCACAGTCATCAAGTATATTTATAACATGTACTATTCATTTATTTATTTTTTCTACTCAGAAGAATAAGCCATGAGGAATCAAATACTCAAGATGGTCTTGAAGTAAAATTGCTAGTTAACGAGCTGTACTGAATAGTTACTTCAGACACTGTTATAAACAACTTCAGGCATGCTGGCTGTTTCAAATGAGCCACGCATCGGTGAAATGAAGATAGAAAAAGACACTTTTGAACAAGATTTGGGGAACTCTCTTAATGTGCTAAATGACATTATGCATGGTTTCTTGAAGAGACCATTTCAACATTTCCTGATTTCTACCACAATTTAACAGTTACAGCAGACCTAGTTTCCCTGAAATTTGTTGTGAGATTAGTAATGAATTAATTCTACCTGCACTAGATAGAAGATTAAAGAACTCATTTTGACTTAAAATAGCTGCAAATCCTGTTATGTCTGACTATCAACATTTTGTCTGCTCAAGAATCCTTTGTGAATTATTTTCATCCCTCTCAGGAGATTAAAGAGTAAATTAACAATTTCTCAATATACCAAATATTTATATTTATGTCCTTAGGTGATCTTTAAATCATATCTCATTAGTGAATGTTTAATATTTTATTTAACAATTTTAATAAAGTGTAATATCTATATTTTATTAATATCTTAATTTATTCACACAACACGTGGACCAGAGTAGTTATAACTTTAATGTAGTACTATGAAATGTTTAATAATTCTAATAATTCCAGATAAAACCAAATATTATCTCAGTAACACAATTTATGAATTAATACTTGAAACTTGTCTTTTCGGAGAAACTAATGAAATACATACTGACTCTTTAAATTCTTTCATTTAGATAATTTTTTAAATGATAGAATTGCAATGCAGTTTTATACGAGCTATCATTTGTTGCAAATTCATGATTGGCAAACCATTTCATAAAGTCCTCACATATGTGTGTTTCAGTCTGCATAGTTATTCTAATTGTTTTTTTTTAGTTTTTATTTTTTTAATTATGAAAGTATGATATTACAGATTTTTACAGGAGACTTGCAAAATACAGAACAAGGTTATATACAGTCCCATTATATATTGCGATTTTAAGTAAATAAATTAAGATCGTTTTTGTTGAAGTTTCAATATCTACTTATTATTTTTTAAAAGTAGATCACAGGGCTTCCCTGGTGGTCCAGTGGGTAAGGACACCGCCTTGCAGTGCAAGGGGCGCCTGTTTGATCCCTGGCCTGGGAAGATCCCACGTGCCGCGGAGCGGCTGGACCATGTGTCTAACTACCGAGCCAGAGCTCTGGAGCGCATGCACCCAGAGCCCATGCTCTGCGACAACAGAGGCCACTGCGATGGGAGGCCCACATGGGCCAAGGAACAGAGATGGATGAAAATAGATAAATGAAAGACCAATGGAAGTGGCCCGCCCGCCCCCCGTCCTCCCCAATCTGCACCGCCCCAAATAAAAACTTAAAAAAAAAAAAAAAAAAAAAAGCAGACCACAGCAAAATGAAATTCTGTTACAATGAACTCAAGTGCTTTTCAAACACTGTGACAAATTCCTAACGTTTGAGATTATACAATTGTGTTTCTAATTCCTTGCTAATAAAACAAATTTTAAGTATTTAAGGAAATCCTATAATATTAAATGTTTTTCTATTAATACTGATTCATTAGTTATACCTGGTGTATGTTTTATTTTATAGCACTGATTTTATAGGTGGAAGACTCATTGATTCCTCAATGACAGGCACAATACTCAGTGACTGATGACTTACTCTCAGTAGTTTATGTATTTTCATGTCTATAATTTAAACTATTTTTCACTGATACATGAGCCAGATAAAAGTAATATTTTAAATAATTACATTTTTAAACAAAACGTCTAGAGCAAAAATAAATTTTAGCATTTTCACATTTCTTTGGGGCAACTATACAATTTATTATTCATTATTTATTATTCATTACTGTTATCATTCATATTAATTATGAACGTGAAAGAAATAATTTAAAAAATTTAAACCTGGAAAACAGGCTTCAACTGGGGCTCTCTAGGACAAATGGGGCAAATGATGGTCATAGTTATCAGGAAACTCCCTGTGTGAAGAAGTAGAATACAGCATAGTTATTTGACAAACAAAGTATTGATTTCATTAAGAACTAGACATTCTGTTTTTTGAACTCATTATCACCTGAAGAACTCTTTGCAATTGACAGCTAATGTGTTCTTGTGACTAACTCAGAAAACTTCGGTGAATCTACACAACTTCAAATATAAACTATTTGAGTGTGTGTGATATGGATTGATAGATCGATATTTGAATACTTGTGAAAAGGACCCTGTTCCTCGGTATTCCATAATTATTTCAAGTTTTTTTTTCAAGGCGCCTGTTTGATCCCTGGCCTGGGAAGATCCCACGTGCCCGGAGCGGCTGGACCATGTGTCTAACTACCGAGCCAGAGCTCTGGGCGCATGCACCCAGAGCCCATGCTCTGCGACAACAGAGGCCACTGCGATGGGAGGCCCACATGGGCCAAGGAACAGAGATGGATGAAAATAGATAAATGAAAGACCAATGGAAGTGGCCCGCCCGCCCCCCGTCCTCCCCAATCTGCACCGCCCCAAATAAAAACTTAAAAAAAAAAAAAAAAAAAAAAGCAGACCACAGCAAAATGAAATTCTGTTACAATGAACTCAAGTGCTTTTCAAACACTGTGACAAATTCCTAACGTTTGAGATTATACAATTGTGTTTCTAATTCCTTGCTAATAAAACAAATTTTAAGTATTTAAGGAAATCCTATAATATTAAATGTTTTTCTATTAATACTGATTCATTAGTTATACCTGGTGTATGTTTTATTTTATAGCACTGATTTTATAGGTGGAAGACTCATTGATTCCTCAATGACAGGCACAATACTCAGTGACTGATGACTTACTCTCAGTAGTTTATGTATTTTCATGTCTATAATTTAAACTATTTTTCACTGATACATGAGCCAGATAAAAGTAATATTTTAAATAATTACATTTTTAAACAAAACGTCTAGAGCAAAAATAAATTTTAGCATTTTCACATTTCTTTGGGGCAACTATACAATTTATTATTCATTATTTATTATTCATTACTGTTATCATTCATATTAATTATGAACGTGAAAGAAATAATTTAAAAAATTTAAACCTGGAAAACAGGCTTCAACTGGGGCTCTCTAGGACAAATGGGGCAAATGATGGTCATAGTTATCAGGAAACTCCCTGTGTGAAGAAGTAGAATACAGCATAGTTATTTGACAAACAAAGTATTGATTTCATTAAGAACTAGACATTCTGTTTTTTGAACTCATTATCACCTGAAGAACTCTTTGCAATTGACAGCTAATGTGTTCTTGTGACTAACTCAGAAAACTTCGGTGAATCTACACAACTTCAAATATAAACTATTTGAGTGTGTGTGATATGGATTGATAGATCGATATTTGAATACTTGTGAAAAAGGACCCTGTTCCTCGGTATTCCATAATATTTCAAGTTATTCCAATGTTTCTTTCCATTCATGTAGTTTCACCTGTTGTTTTAAGATGATAAGGTAGAATGTAAAATAGCAGGAGCCTTATTGGGAAGTTAAAGTCTTGGCATTTAGTGATGGAATACAAAGAAACCATGCTATACCAATAGAGTTAGATGTGCAATTGAAAATTGTGAGTGACAACTTCTGTTCCCTGGAGACCAGACAAATAAGCTTGTCCTGAGAAGGGGAGTCAGAGAGAAAGTGAAAAGAATTTAAATGCTGACTTGAGTTCCTGAGAAGTATGGGTACCCACAAGTTCAAATTTTGTTAGTGGGGAGGGTAGGCAATAGAAACCAATAATTTTGAGTGAACCAAATTGAGATATGATAAATGATTTCCAGGTATCACTCCTGCTCCCAGTAAACTCTGAATTATTGCAAAACCTAGAGATCCTGTCCTCATAAATCAATTCTTAAAGAAAGAGTGCAATTTTCATAAGTGTAAAGAATAGGTGTGGAGAGATGAAGAGAAAATGACTGATAGAAATGCAATAGGATTTATGGAGGAGAAGAAGACTGGTTATTTGTGGCCAAAAACTCAAAGTAAGATGAGTTAGTGAGATTGCATGTTCTTCTCCAGGTCCTACATTCAGCAATCAGGGTATATGGCAGAAGCAGGTGGAAAATTTTGGCATTTTCAGATGAGTACCACTGATGGTGGGAGAAAAAAAAAAAAAGGAGGATTTGTGTAAAGGTTGTATTCATGGTACTGGTTATAGTCCTGGATCACTATAATATGATATGTTAATGTCACAAATTCTAGAATCTTGCTAGAAGATGTTTTCTTCTATTAAACTGCAGTAATTTTTAAAAAGGAGCATAGATTGTAGATAAATCCCTACTATTACCTTGTCCAGGAAATTTCAAATATGTGGATATTTACTGATTTAAAAAATTTCTCACAAAAATTTTACATGAAAATGCTACTCAGCTGACTTTTACCTATTGAAGAGGCTTGTTCTTTAACAGGGAGACAAGAAAATTGTCAGTGTAAGACATATTTGTTGCATGGAAAAATGAGAGTCTGAAGGAAATACTAAAATTTCAAGGAAAACTGGAAAAATTATTATGAAAATACTTGTCTGCTTATAAATATTTTTCTTTGTGCCATACATGAATAGAGGAAACACCATATTTGAAAACTTTATAAGTCTTAAAGTTTCATAATCATGATTATGTTTTTATCATCTTTATGTATTAATATCCATTAAACTCTCATTGACAAAATGAATGTTGTAGAGAAGATGAAAACTCCCAAATCTTTAATGTGATACATGTTGATTGGATTCTTAAGTTGGACTCGTTATCCTTCAGATGCATAAAGAATTGCTTTGAAAATATAACCTTGTTTCTTACTGTTGAGTGCTACTAATTCTGTGCTATGATTGCCCATTTTCTTCTTCATACAGTTGAGAAACATATCTTTAAAACATTTTTTAGCAAAACCGTGACTTCAAAAAGACTCAGTTTTTTTCTTCAGTGCCTTCCTTTCAAACCATAAGTGAAAGAAAATTGGTGTTAGCCTTCAGAGTAACGAATGCAAAGTAGAAACTCTGTAGACTCTAGAAAGAAGCAGATATACCTTGAACCTTAGCTTTATCACTTAATAACTGTGATTTTGGACAAAATACTTGCTCTCTAGTTCCCTTCTTTAGTAGGAACATATGTATTAATCTTGCAAAATAGTTGGGAAGCATAGAGACAGTCATACATATTAGCTCTTACATTAGTTTATGAATGATATGTATTAAAAAGGTAATAGGCATTGCTATGTTGATGGAGAAGATATATTTGGAATAAGTAATAAAAGGTCTATGAAGACTTGTAAAAATCTGACACTCACATAGAACTAAGGAAAGTCACTTCAAAATTTTGAGATCTTGGCCGATAGTTTTAAATTGGGAATAAAGTGAATTACCTGAATGAACTTCAAAACAAAAAATCTACCCTGTGGATATTTACTGATTTAAAAAATTTCTCACAAAAATTTTACATGAAAATGCTACTCAGCTGACTTTTACCTATTGAAGAGGCTTGTTCTTTAACAGGGAGACAAGAAAATTGTCAGTGTAAGACATATTTGTTGCATGGAAAAATGAGAGTCTGAAGGAAATACTAAAATTTCAAGGAAAACTGGAAAAATTATTATGAAAATACTTGTCTGCTTATAAATATTTTTCTTTGTGCCATACATGAATAGAGGAAACACCATATTTGAAAACTTTATAAGTCTTAAAGTTTCATAATCATGATTATGTTTTTATCATCTTTATGTATTAATATCCATTAAACTCTCATTGACAAAATGAATGTTGTAGAGAAGATGAAAAACTCCCAAATCTTTAATGTGATACATGTTGATTGGATTCTTAAGTTGGACTCGTTATCCTTCAGATGCATAAAGAATTGCTTTGAAAATATAACCTTGTTTCTTACTGTTGAGTGCTACTAATTCTGTGCTATGATTGCCCATTTTCTTCTTCATACAGTTGAGAAACATATCTTTAAAACATTTTTTAGCAAAACCGTGACTTCAAAAAGACTCAGTTTTTTTCTTCAGTGCCTTCCTTTCAAACCATAAGTGAAAGAAAATTGGTGTTAGCCTTCAGAGTAACGAATGCAAAGTAGAAACTCTGTAGACTCTAGAAAGAAGCAGATATACCTTGAACCTTAGCTTTATCACTTAATAACTGTGATTTTGGACAAAATACTTGCTCTCTAGTTCCCTTCTTTAGTAGGAACATATGTATTAATCTTGCAAAATAGTTGGGAAGCATAGAGACAGTCATACATATTAGCTCTTACATTAGTTTATGAATGATATGTATTAAAAAGGTAATAGGCATTGCTATGTTGATGGAGAAGATATATTTGGAATAAGTAATAAAAGGTCTATGAAGACTTGTAAAAATCTGACACTCACATAGAACTAAGGAAAGTCACTTCAAAATTTTGAGATCTTGGCCGATAGTTTTAAATTGGGAAATAATACTAGCTGAATTACCTGAATGAACTTCAAAACAAAAATCTAATGAGATATTTGTTTAAAATTTTATCCATTTTTCAAATTGGGCTGATTCATTTTCAATATGATACTCAACACCATTTGACAATGGGGAAATGCAAACTAAGATCACAATGAGATACTGCTATATACCTACTAGAATGGTTAAAATTAAAAATACTGACTATAGCAAGTATTGGCAAAGATGTGGTGGAATTAAAACTTTCATATACTGCCAGTGGGAGTGCAAAATGATATAACCACTTTGGAAATAGTTTGATAGTTACCGAAAATATAAAGGTAAACTTTACTATGTGCTCCAAATATTACATTTATAGCTATGTCACCAGAGAAATTTAAGCACAGGTGCATACAAAGAGTTATACAAAAATATTCAAAGTAGTTTGATATGTATTAGCCAAAACCTGGAAACAACTCAAATGAACAACAACAGATGAATGAATAAACCAATTGTGATATAGTGACATACTATGCAATACTAGCATAAATAAGAAGGAAAAAAAAACTGCTGACATATGTGACACCTAGATGAATTTAAAAAGAATTACATTGAGTATGCCATCATCCACAAATCAACAGACAATAAATGCTGGAGAGGGTGCAGAGAAAAGGGAACACTCCTGCATTGCTGGGGGGAGTGTCAATTGATACAACCCCAATGGAAGACAGTCTGGAGATTTCTTAAAAAACTAAAAATAGAAGCATCGTACTACCCAGCAATCCCACTCTTAGGCTTATACCCTGATGAAATCAAATCTGAAAGAAGCACCTGTACCCCAATGTTCATTGCAGCTCTCTATACAATAGCTAGAACATGGAAGCAACCTAGATGCCCATCGACGAACGAATGGATCCAAAAGCCGTGGTACATATATACAATGGAATACTACACAGCTGTAAAGAGAAATGCAGAAGAATCAGCCCTAATGAGGTGGCTGGATCTAGAACGTATCAGCAAAAGTGAAGTCAGTCAGAAAGAGAAGGACAAATCACTCACATAGAACTAAGGAAAGTCACTTCAAAATTTTGAGATCTTGGCCGATAGTTTTAAATTGGGAAATAATACTAGCTGAATTACCTGAATGAACTTCAAAACAAAAATCTAATGAGATATTTGTTTAAAATTTTATCCATTTTTCAAATTGGGCTGATTCATTTTCAATATGATACTCAACACCATTTGACAATGGGGAAATGCAAACTAAGATCACAATGAGATACTGCTATATACCTACTAGAATGGTTAAAATTAAAAATACTGACTATAGCAAGTATTGGCAAAGATGTGGTGGAATTAAAACTTTCATATACTGCCAGTGGGAGTGCAAAATGATATAACCACTTTGGAAATAGTTTGATAGTTACCGAAAATATAAAGGTAAACTTTACTATGTGCTCCAAATATTACATTTATAGCTATGTCACCAGAGAAATTTAAGCACAGGTGCATACAAAGAGTTATACAAAAATATTCAAAGTAGTTTGATATGTATTAGCCAAAACCTGGAAACAACTCAAATGAACAACAACAGATGAATGAATAAACCAATTGTGATATAGTGACATACTATGCAATACTAGCATAAATAAGAAGGAAAAAAAAACTGCTGACATATGTGACACCTAGATGAATTTAAAAAGAATTACATTGAGTATGCCATCATCCACAAATCAACAGACAATAAATGCTGGAGAGGGTGCAGAGAAAAGGGAACACTCCTGCATTGCTGGGGGGAGTGTCAATTGATACAACCCCAATGGAAGACAGTCTGGAGATTTCTTAAAAAACTAAAAATAGAAGCATCGTACTACCCAGCAATCCCACTCTTAGGCTTATACCCTGATGAAATCAAATCTGAAAGAAGCACCTGTACCCCAATGTTCATTGCAGCTCTCTATACAATAGCTAGAACATGGAAGCAACCTAGATGCCCATCGACGAACGAATGGATCCAAAAGCCGTGGTACATATATACAATGGAATACTACACAGCTGTAAAGAGAAATGCAGAAGAATCAGCCCTAATGAGGTGGCTGGATCTAGAACGTATCAGCAAAAGTGAAGTCAGTCAGAAAGAGAAGGACAAATACAGTATATTAACACATATATATGGAATCTAGTAGGATGGTGATGATGGCACACGCAGTGAAGCGACGGAAAGACAGACATGGACAGTGGACATATGGACATTGTCGGGAAGGAAGAGAGGGTGGGAGGCGTAAAGGAAGTAGCATGAAGGCCTGTACTATCATAAGTGAAGAAAATAGCTCTAGTTATTGCTCTGTGAGAAAAGGGGATCCTTCAGGGGTGCTGTGTGATGGTTGGGAGGGGTGGGAAGGGGGGTGGTATACATAGACTAATCTGGGAACATACATATCTGTAAACAACAAAACTCTGTAAAAGTTAAAAGCAAAATAAAGGTTTTTTTTAAAAAAGAATTACATTGAATATAGAAGCCAGGGTACATTTTACACATATATAAAATCAAACTTTATAATAACATATATGGATCAGTGGAAGCCTAGGAATGAATGGGGTGTAGGCTTGGGGGAGGATCAAAGTTGATATAGATATTGATACTTTTGTGGTGATAGATAAATCATTGTCTTATTAGGATGATTCCATGGGCCATAGGCTTATAAAGGGTTTCCTAGGTGATGCTAGTAGTAAAGAACCTGCCTGCCAAATGTAGGAGACATAAGAGATGTGAGTTTGATCCTCAGGTCAGAAAGGTTCCCTGGAGGAGGGCATGACAACCCCCTCTAGTATTCTTGACTAGATAATTCTATGGACAGAAGAAGCTGGCAAGCTACAGTCCACAGGGTCACAGAGTCCAACACGACTGAAGCAACTTTCCATGCTGTGCTGTGGTTAGTTGCTCAGTGATGGCTGACTCTTTGAGACTCAAATGACTGCAGTCCTCCAGGCTCCTCTGTCCATGGGGAGTCTCCAGGCAAGAATCCTGGAGTGGGCTGCCATTCCCTTCTCCAGGGGATCTTATCTCCCACATTTCAGGAGGATTCTTTACCATCTGAGCCACCAGTGACATTCAAGAATACTGGAGTGGGTAGTCTATCCCTTCTCTAGGGCATCTTCTTTATCCATGAATCAAACTTGGGCCTCTTGCATTGCAGGCAGATTCTTTATCAGCTGAGCTACCAGTGACATTCAAGAATACTGGAGTGGGTAGTCTATCCCTTCTCTAGGGGATCTTCTTTATCCATGAATCAAACTTGGGTATCTTGAATTGCAGGCAGATTCTTTACCAGCTGAGCTACCAGATAAGCCTGAACTTAGCATGCACGCATACTTATAAAATCATACTTTTTAGTTATTATTGTATATCAATTACAAAAAAGCCGTAAACAGATTAAAAATTAAATATAAATTACTGAACACATTTACAAAGAATACTAATACAAAATTAAAAGGTGTGAACACGTCACTAATTGAGGCATGTTCAAATTAGCTCATGTATACAGACCAATATCATTTAATTAAGAAATACATATTCTGGAGAAATAGCAAAGAGTAGCACAAAACCAAATATATAGTTTGGAGATATATGCCTCAAATTAGCTGAGGTCTAAGAATATTGCTTAGGTCAAGAGATTTTGTATTCCTTTTCTTTCTTCTTCTTTTTCTTTCTTTTTTTTTTTTTTTTTATAAAGGCTTTATTCTATTTCTTAGAGTTTACAGAAAAATTATCAGGAAGGTACAGACATTTCTAATGTATCCCCTGTTCCCACACATAGATAGCCTTCCCCATAATTAACATCTTCCACTGGAGTGCCACAAACATTACAGCCAAGGAACATACATCAATACATCGTAAGTACCCAGAGTCCATGGTTTATATTCTATTTCACTTTCGGTGTTACTTTTTAAAAATCAATACATCTAGTAACATGTTCACTTGGCAAGCTACAGTCCACAGGGTCACAGAGTCCAACACGACTGAAGCAACTTTCCATGCTGTGCTGTGGTTAGTTGCTCAGTGATGGCTGACTCTTTGAGACTCAAATGACTGCAGTCCTCCAGGCTCCTCTGTCCATGGGGAGTCTCCAGGCAAGAATCCTGGAGTGGGCTGCCATTCCCTTCTCCAGGGGATCTTATCTCCACATTTCAGGAGGATTCTTTACCATCTGAGCCACCAGTGACATTCAAGAATACTGGAGTGGGTAGTCTATCCCTTCTCTAGGGCATCTTCTTTATCCATGAATCAAACTTGGGCCTCTTGCATTGCAGGCAGATTCTTTATCAGCTGAGCTACCAGTGACATTCAAGAATACTGGAGTGGGTAGTCTATCCCTTCTCTAGGGGATCTTCTTTATCCATGAATCAAACTTGGGTATCTTGAATTGCAGGCAGATTCTTTACCAGCTGAGCTACCAGATAAGCCTGAACTTAGCATGCACGCATACTTATAAAATCATACTTTTTAGTTATTATTGTATATCAATTACAAAAAAGCCGTAAACAGATTAAAAATTAAATATAAATTACTGAACACATTTACAAAGAATACTAATACAAAATTAAAAGGTGTGAACACGTCACTAATTGAGGCATGTTCAAATTAGCTCATGTATACAGACCAATATCATTTAATTAAGAAATACATATTCTGGAGAAATAGCAAAGAGTAGCACAAAACCAAATATATAGTTTGGAGATATATGCCTCAAATTAGCTGAGGTCTAAGAATATTGCTTAGGTCAAGAGATTTTGTATTCCTTTTCTTTCTTCTTCTTTTTCTTTCTTTTTTTTTTTTTTTTTATAAAGGCTTTATTCTATTTCTTAGAGTTTACAGAAAAATTATCAGGAAGGTACAGACATTTCTAATGTATCCCCTGTTCCCACACATAGATAGCCTTCCCCATAATTAACATCTTCCACTGGAGTGCCACAAACATTACAGCCAAGGAACATACATCAATACATCGTAAGTACCCAGAGTCCATGGTTTATATTCTATTTCACTTTCGGTGTTATACATTTTATGAATTTGGACAAATGCATGACATGTATGCATTATTGGTTGTGCTAGTGGTAAAGAACCTGCTCGCAAATGCAGGAGATATAAGAGACATGAGTTCAATCCCTGGGTCGGGATGATCCTTCGGAGAATTATATGGCAACCCACTCCAGTATTCTTGTCTGGAAAATTCCATGGACAGAGGAGGCTGGTGGCTACAGTCAATGCAGTCTCAAAGGGCCAGACAATGACTGAAGTGACTGCACACATAAAGATATTTTCACTGTCCTATAAATCTTCTCTACTTTGTCTATTCATCCTTTTCTCTGCCTCTAATCCCTAGAAAACACTGATCTTTTTTATTGTCTCCACAGTCATGCCATTTCACAATGTCACATAGTTGGAATCATATAGTATGTAGCATTTTCAGATTGACTTCTTTCCTTAGCAATATGTATTTGAAGATCTTCCACATCCTTTCACAACTTGTTAGTTCACTTCTTTTTATCTCTAAATAAATGACATTCCATTGTTTATTTATTCACCTACTGAAGAACCTCTTGTTTGCTTCCCAGTTTTGGCAATTATAAATAAAGCTTCTATAAACATCCATGTGCAGGTTTTTGTGTGGACTTCAGTTTTCATCTCCTTTGGTAAATACCAAGGAGTGTGATTGCTGGATCATATGCTAAAATTATGTTTAGTTTTGTAAGAAACTGCCAAACTATTCCAAAGTGGCAGGAACATTTTGCATTTCCACCAGTCATGAGTGAATTTTGGTTGCTGCACGTCCTTGTCAGCATTTGTTGTTGTCAGTGTTTTGGATTTTGACCATTCTAATGGTTGTGTAATGGTATCATAGTGTTGTTTTAATTTGCATTTCCTTGATGACATACGACAAGGAACATCTTTTGATATGCTTATTTGCCATCTGTTTCCCTTCTTTGCTGAGGAATGCTAGGATCTATGGCCAATTTGTTAATCATGTTGTTTCTCTACTGTTGAGTTTTAAGAGGTCTTTGTATATTTTAGCTAACAGTCCTTTATCAGACAGACCTTTTGTAAATATTTTCTCCTAGACTGTGGAGAACATCTTCTCATTCTCCTGAGAGTGTCTTTCACAAAGAGGAGATTTTAAACTTTAATGCATCTTATCAAGTATTTGTTGCATGGATTGTGTCTTTGGTGTTGTATTTAAAAAGGCATAGGCATATTCATGGTCATCTAGATTTACTCCTAAGCTCTCCGCTAGGAATTTTATAGTTTTGCTTCTTACATTTAAGTCTATTTTTATATTTTGAGTTAATTTCAATGAAGGGTATAAACTCTGTGTCTAGATAAAACTTCTGCATGTGGTAGCTCATTTATTCTAGTAGCATTTATTAAGAGGATTATGTTGGCTCTGTTGTATTGCCTTTGCTGTTTTGTGAAAGATGTATTGATTATATTTATGTGGGTCCATTTTATACCTCTTTGTTTTTCACTAATGTCTTGATTAGTTTCTTGATTATTATAGTTTTATAGTAAGTATTGAAGTAGGGTAGTGTCAGTCATTTTTCTTTGTTCTCCTTCAATACTGTACAAGCTATTCTGGGCTTCTGGCATCTCTATATAAATTTTAGGATTATAAACTGTAACTTTAACTGGCATTGCACTGAATCTACAGTTCAAACTGAAAGGAATAGATACTTAGCAATGAGTCCTTCTATCCATGAAGATCGAATACCTATTTATTCCACGTGATTTAGTTCTTCATAGTAGTTTTCTTCATATAGATCTTGCACCTACTTTATTAGATTCATATATACGGCTTCATTTGGAGGTGCTAATATAAATGTGTTACATTTCTAATTTCAAATTCCACTTTGTTATTGTTGGTACTCGAGAAAGCAATTGATTATTCTACATTAACTATATATTCTGCAACCTTGTTATAACTGCTTATTAGTTCCAGGAGTTTTTGTTTATTCCTTCAGAATTTTAGATGGATTATTATGTTATCACCAAAGACACTTTTATTTCTTCCTTTTTATATATCTGTATATCTCCTTTCATCATTTTATTCCATTTGCTAGAATTTCCAGTATTATGCTGAAAAAGGAGTGGCAGGAGGGACATCCCTGTCTTGTACTGGGTCTTAGTGGAAAAACTGAGGTCTTCGCTATTAAGTATGAGGTTAGCTGTGGACTTCTTGAATATATTGTCTACTAAGTTAAGGACGTTCTACACTATTTCTTGTTTATTGAGGATTTTGTTATCAATAGTGGTGGAATTTGATAAATTCCTTTTTGTTTCTATTGAAAAGAGAGTATAATTTTTTTTTTTTGGCCACTTCTATTGGTCTTTCATTTATCATCCATCTTTGTTCTTTGGCCTGTGTGGGCCTCCCACCACAGTGGTCTCTCTTGCTGCAGAGCACTGGCTCTGGGCACATGCAGTCCAAAGCTCCGGCTCGGTAGTTGGACACATCAGTCTAGCTGCTCTGCTGCATGTGGGATCTTCCCATGCCCGGGATCAAACCGGTGCCCCCTGCACTTCAAGGCAGTGTCCTTAACCACTGGACCACAAGGGAAGCCCTGACAGTATAATTTTTGCAAACATTTTCTCTTTTTCTTAATTTTTATTTTTTGATCTTAAAAAATTACTCAAAGAATTTTTAAAAACGTAAGATAGTATAAGGAAAAAAAAAATCTCAATTTCATATAAACTCCAGATAGCAAATATCCATCTCTATGATCATACACATATACACATACTGTAGTAATCTATAGATTAGTAATTTATTTTCACATAGACAATAGATATATATTCAATGATTGCCACTTTGTTATTGTTTGGTAAAAACATTTCTAATTTCAAATTCCACTTTGTTATTGTTGGTACTCGAGAAAGCAATTGATTATTCTACATTAACTATATATTCTGCAACCTTGTTATAACTGCTTATTAGTTCCAGGAGTTTTTGTTTATTCCTTCAGAATTTTAGATGGATTATTATGTTATCACCAAAGACACTTTTATTTCTTCCTTTTTATATATCTGTATATCTCCTTTCATCATTTTATTCCATTTGCTAGAATTTCCAGTATTATGCTGAAAAAGGAGTGGCAGGAGGGACATCCCTGTCTTGTACTGGGTCTTAGTGGAAAAACTGAGGTCTTCGCTATTAAGTATGAGGTTAGCTGTGGACTTCTTGAATATATTGTCTACTAAGTTAAGGACGTTCTACACTATTTCTTGTTTATTGAGGATTTTGTTATCAATAGTGGTGGAATTTGATAAATTCCTTTTTGTTTCTATTGAAAAGAGAGTATAATTTTTTTTTTTTTTTTGGCCACTTCTATTGGTCTTTCATTTATCATCCATCTTTGTTCTTTGGCCTGTGTGGGCCTCCCACCACAGTGGTCTCTCTTGCTGCAGAGCACTGGCTCTGGGCACATGCAGTCCAAAGCTCCGGCTCGGTAGTTGGACACATCAGTCTAGCTGCTCTGCTGCATGTGGGATCTTCCCATGCCCGGGATCAAACCGGTGCCCCCTGCACTTCAAGGCAGTGTCCTTAACCACTGGACCACAAGGGAAGCCCTGACAGTATAATTTTTGCAAACATTTTCTCTTTTTCTTAATTTTTATTTTTTGATCTTAAAAAATTACTCAAAGAATTTTTAAAAACGTAAGATAGTATAAGGAAAAAAAAAATCTCAATTTCATATAAACTCCAGATAGCAAATATCCATCTCTATGATCATACACATATACACATACTGTAGTAATCTATAGATTAGTAATTTATTTTCACATAGACAATAGATATATATTCAATAACTAAAGCTGGTGTAAGATTACTTTAATAGTTAATGTTACTCACTATTATTCTATATAATTTCATTTTCCTATATGTTCTATTCACCTAATACTAAGATACCTCCTTTAATTTAAAATACAATTTTGTAAGCATTCTTATATATATGTGTGTGTGTATATATATATATATATATACACACACACATATATATATATTTGTATATATATATATATATATATATATATCTTTATGCTTAATTTATACACACATATTTTCAACAAATAAAAGTATACTATCCCTTAATTATCACCAATATCTCTTTGCCCGAGCAATTGTAACAGCCTAAGCACTTTTTCTGCCTTTACTTCTGGCTCTATCCATGTCCTACTGCTGGCAATCATGACTGCATGATTCATTCATCACCCTGCAGCCATAGTGATCTTTTAAATGCATAAATCAGATAATATAATTTATGAGTTAAATCCCTTTAAAGTGCTTTCAGTTCAGCTAGAATAAAATGCAAACATATTGCCAGGACCTAAATTGCCCTACATAGTCTGATTTTGGTTTACTTTTCTAATTTTACTTTTTTTCCCACTCTCCTCTTCCTTATTATTTATTTATCTATTTATTTATTTATTTTCTTGTGGGAGCAGGGGCATTTTCCCCCCCTTCTTTCAAGAACAGAAAGAATGAGAGATCATTTCACTCTCAGGACTGTATACGCTTTGTCTTGTATTTAGGCAGCTTCATGTATTTTCTTAGCTTGCCCGTTATTACTTTTTATGTCTCAAATCAAAGACTGATTGCACTCCCTTCACTAAAAAACATTGATACAACTCTAGCCCTATCATTATTTATCGCATTAAATGGACCACAAGGGAAGCCCTGACAGTATAATTTTGCAAACATTTCTCTTTTCTTAATTTTTATTTTTGATCTTAAAAATTACTCAAAGAATTTTTAAAACGTAAGATAGTATAAGGAAAAAAAATCTCAATTTCATATAAACTCCAGATAGCAAATATCCATCTCTATGATCATACACATATACACATACTGTAGTAATCTATAGATTAGTAATTTATTTTCACATAGACAATAGATATATATTCAATAACTAAAGCTGGTGTAAGATTACTTTAATAGTTAATGTTACTCACTATTATTCTATATAATTTCATTTTCCTATATGTTCTATTCACCTAATACTAAGATACCTCCTTTAATTTAAAATACAATTTTGTAAGCATTCTTATATATATGTGTGTGTGTATATATATATATATATACACACACACATATATATATATTTGTATATATATATATATATATATATATATATCTTTATGCTTAATTTATACACACATATTTTCAACAAATAAAAGTATACTATCCCTTAATTATCACCAATATCTCTTTGCCCGAGCAATTGTAACAGCCTAAGCACTTTTTCTGCCTTTACTTCTGGCTCTATCCATGTCCTACTGCTGGCAATCATGACTGCATGATTCATTCATCACCCTGCAGCCATAGTGATCTTTTAAATGCATAAATCAGATAATATAATTTATGAGTTAAATCCCTTTAAAGTGCTTTCAGTTCAGCTAGAATAAAATGCAAACATATTGCCAGGACCTAAATTGCCCTACATAGTCTGATTTTGGTTTACTTTTCTAATTTTACTTTTTTTCCCACTCTCCTCTTCCTTATTATTTATTTATCTATTTATTTATTTATTTTCTTGTGGGAGCAGGGGCATTTTCCCCCCCTTCTTTCAAGAACAGAAAGAATGAGAGATCATTTCACTCTCAGGACTGTATACGCTTTGTCTTGTATTTAGGCAGCTTCATGTATTTTCTTAGCTTGCCCGTTATTACTTTTTATGTCTCAAATCAAAGACTGATTGCACTCCCTTCACTAGACATTGATACAACTCTAGCCTATCATTATTTTTTATGTTTATCAAAGCACTTATCAACACTTGGACTTATCTTGCCTTATCTCACAATCTAATTCCCACTGTCCTGTAATCTCCTTAATGTCAAGGTATCAGTTTATCTTTGTTCCTGTATCCCCAGCATTTAGAGAAGTGCTTAACACACAGCAGGTTCCCAGGGAATACTGGTCACTTTTCTAACAAATACTGATAAGTCTGTAGTCTTTTTAAAGTTTCTTTACTAGATATTATATTTAAATAATAGTTCCCTATCAGCCAGGGTACTCTGGATACAGATCAGATAGATACTTCATTAGACAGTTTAATAGAGTATTAAATAAACTAAGTCTTAGATAACTAGAAAATCAAAAAGGAGTTATAATGTATAACAGAAGGATAGTTATAATGTATAACTACCTACATGGCTGGATATCAAAGAGACAAAGTTGGAATTGATAACATTTAAAAGTTTGGAAGAGAAGGTTTCTGAATCTGGAACTCAGACCGCTGAAGAGGGGGTGATACTAAGTTGGTTACCTAAGAGATGACATAGCATGAAAAGCATGTTTTTCCACATCATGGAAACTGAAAACTGAATTCAGGTGCTAGGGCAGAAATTAGCTCACTGTTGTTCCAAAATGTTGTGAGATAGAGACAGGAGTACAAAACAGAGAGAAGTAGTAGGTCCTTCTTACTGCAGCAGCCTAACTCTACTAACTCACACTGAAAAAAAAAAAAAAAAAAGAAGAAAAAACTAATAGGAAACAGCCATTGAAAGAGAAATGTGGTTTGCAAAGTTCCAGCCCCAGTCTCACAGAGTACAGAAGAATCAATTTGAACCTGATAACAATTGTTTGATAATCAGAATACACACTAGTATCAGAATATTTAACTTATAATTAGGTACTTTTCCTATTAAATTTATAATTTTTAAATATGATTTTAATTACTTGACATATTTTCCATTTATTTTCTTAAAAGTTTTAAAATTATATTCCAATTAAAAATATCCCCACAGTTAACTACTGGTCCCATTACAACTCAGTGAATAGTTGTCTCTCTCCCTATATAAAATCACATCTTTACCACACATTAATTCAAATGATAGCAGATAGAAAGATAGATGATAGATAATTTGGCTAATACTCTTACTCTATATATTTTTAATTTCTAGAAATAGTTTTTTCTTTTAATATTTCTGGCTAGAGAAATAAAACTGGATGTCATCTCTGTTTTCACCTTCTGCTTTCCATCCCTGTCTTTCTGGTTTCCCAGAATTCTTATCATATTTTAAATTTGTTCTCTAAAGGCAGTCAGGGGGAATTTTACAAAATACAAACAGAATTATGCTTCAGTCTAATGTAAAATGTTGAAATGGTCTTTGTTCTTAAGAATACATCATTAATATGTCTGAGCAGGAACAATGTCATCTGTACTCATTATCACAGTTTTACCTTGTAATATACGCTCCCTTTCGCTCACTATAGTTTAATTACATATTTATTTACTTTTCTCTACTACTGCTATGTTTCTGGAAAAGGCAATGGCAACCCACTTCATTATTCTTGCTTGGAGAACTTTGTGGCCTGAGGAGCCAAGTGGGTTATAGTCCATGGGATTGCAAAAAGTCAGACAGGACCAAGTGACTAACGCTATGTTTCTGCCTCAGCCAAGGATGTTTACCAAAAGTTCGCTCTGGTTTGAGGAGGCTACCCACTTCCATCATCTGCACCAAGGAGACTCTTCAATTTATTTTAGATTTTAAATCTCTTTCATAGGGTAATTTCTATGAACACCCTGACTAGGTTACAGTATTCTGTTTTATAATGATTATATTACAGTTCCATATGACTAATTCGTCTCTGCAATTCAACAGTAAACTCTGTAAAGGCAATATTTTGGCTCACACATTTTATCCATATAGTATCTGTCAGACATTGATTACTCAATAAATATGTGTTCAATGAATTAATAGAAACAGTACCAATATCATCTATTATTAGGTATATATACAATTATTTGTCTGCTTCATTTTTCTTCTAAGAAACATCTATAATGCAGTTTTTTTCTTTTTAAGCATTTATTTATTTATTTATTTTGGGTGGGGGGGTGGGAGGGGGATGAGCGGACCACTTCTATTGGTCTTTCATTTGTCTATTTCCATCCATCTTTGTTCTTTGGCTCTTGTGGGCCTCCCATCGCAGTGGCCTCTGTTGTCGCAGAGCACTGGCTCTGGGCGCATGCGCTCCAGAGCTCCGGCTCGGTAATTGGACACATCAGTCCAGCCACTTCGCGGCATGTGGGATCTTCCCAGGCCAGGGATTGAACCGGCGGCCCTTGCACTGCAAGGCGGTGTCCTTACCCACTGGACCACCAGGGAAGCCCTATAATGCACATTTTAAGTTCTGCATATTTTATTTCATTTATTATTAGACAATTTATGGTTTATGTTGCCATATGGAACTATTCCCATTTTATTTTCACATGAGATGAATCTTCAATTCCAACAATGTTTTATTCGAATTTCTTGGGAGATACTTTTTAGGAATAAAATCACTTCTATAAATACTAATGATAAGTTCTTTCAAATATCTATTTCTCTTGTTAGTTTTTCTTACTTATTGTCTAGAATGTCCAGAAAAAAAGATAAGTAAGAATAAATGTGGCATTATTACAAATAGCTTTAAAAATATTTGAGGATTAAAAAAGAGAGAGTACACTATATTAATAAGTAGTATGCTATGTTAACAAATAGTAGGAAAAAATTGAAGCTTTTTCATTTCTATATTACACTTACCTCGTCAAAAATACTGTCCCTGCTCAGTACACTGCCATTCTATTTCCAGGACAAGGTTACATTTGTGTTTTTCTCTTGGATTCCCGTATCCATATATGAAGTTTTCATTCCTCTTTTTGGGTAATATATGTAGTTTGATGTATTGCTGTTTATCGTGTGTTGCCAAAGTATCCCAAAAGCCCAGAGGATGCTGATAAAACTGCTCAGATGTGAATAATTGCTCCATTCCTCACTGGTTTTATATACTAGGAAAATCATTTGATTTTGCTGTGATTCATTATTTTTCTTCTGCAAAAGAGTATGAGAACAGAATGAGCTAGTATACATAAACTATCAAAATATTTGGAAGATTCTCAGGGCTATATTTTAGGATTCTACAGTTACACAATCACAAATACAGAATCATAGAATGTTGGATATAAAATTTTGTGACAAAAATAAGCCATGATTTTTCAGCCTTTAAAATTGAAAATATATTTATAAAATATATTAGTTTTTATTTATAATTAATTAGCAGTACCCTAACATATTTTAAGTGATTACATACCAAAAATCCATACCAAAGCATATATATTAGTGCAATATCTATTTTTTCAAAGGCCAACTGTAGGCAAAAAAAAAAAAATCAAAAATAGTTCTGATCACTTGTAGCAGAAAAGTACAGGAGTAAGAAAAAATTTATCAACAAGTAATAATTCTGAGAATGAGTTTGAAAGATGTGTCATTTTAATTTCAATAATAGATTGGTCACTGAAAAAATGAACAGGTTACATTTGAGAGTTGTCATCTTAGAAGTATCTCATCTTAAGGAAAAGTATGTAAATATGTGGGGTACCACCAATCAAGATGACTAAACTACATTGACAGGGAAAAGTAATCATTAAACAGGAAATGTTACCACCTAGTAACTATATGTTATCCCTGAGGAACATTTCTGATTAGAATTTAGTCCTTAGAACATTAATATCAGATTGGGATGCCAAGAATGATGGCTATCAGTATTCAAGTCTCTCAAAAAGCAAAATAGCATAATCACTATAAAAGTAATGAATTGCCTTATAAGTTAACTAAGACTCCCACATGTTTGTCATTGGGAATCAGTTAATGAGTTTGATTAAAATAAATATATAATTGATTTGAAAATAAGATACCCTACTTTATAATAGATGTATGGAATGTATCTAAAATAATTAGATTTATAAAATATTAAATAAACATTTCATTTTATATATATTTGTTTATGAGGATATGTGTTTATAATCAAGTTTACATAAGCTATACACTATATTATAGTACATCTTGCTATTCCTAATACCAATAAACAGATTCTCCCCCAAAAGAAGCATCCTGTCAGAAGTTAATTTCTGAGAATTAAAGGATTCAGTACTACTAATGAGAGTTTGGGTGGGCTATAACTAGCATGAAATGTTAGTGAAAGATGTAATATGAACAAAGTTTAGATGAATGAGTGGATTAGACCACTTACATGAATACACATATATTTATTTATATATATACAAGTATTATTTATATATGTGTGTATTTATATATGGGCTTCCCTGGTGGCTCAGACAGTAAAGAATCAGCCTGCAATGCAGGAGACCTGGGTTTAAACTTTAGATCTGGAAGATCTCCTGGAGAAGTCCACGGATAGAAGAACTTGATGGGCTATAGTGCTAGGGGTCCCAAGTCAGATTTGACAGAGCCACTAATACACACCCCCACACATAAAGACATCTTTCTATTCATATATTTTCTGTTGCTTAAGTCATTAAGTTGTGTTTTCCCCAACTTTTTTTGCCAAACCCCAAAATCATGACCCATCTTTCCTTCACTATAATAGATTGGTCACTGAAAAAATGAACAGGTTACATTTGAGAGTTGTCATCTTAGAAGTATCTCATCTTAAGGAAAAGTATGTAAATATGTGGGTACCACCAATCAAGATGACTAAACTACATTGACAGGGAAAAGTAATCATTAAACAGGAAATGTTACCACCTAGTAACTATATGTTATCCCTGAGGAACATTTCTGATTAGAATTTAGTCCTTAGAACATTAATATCAGATTGGGATGCCAAGAATGATGGCTATCAGTATTCAAGTCTCTCAAAAAGCAAAATAGCATAATCACTATAAAAGTAATGAATTGCCTTATAAGTTAACTAAGACTCCCACATGTTTGTCATTGGGAATCAGTTAATGAGTTTGATTAAAATAAATATATAATTGATTTGAAAATAAGATACCCTACTTTATAATAGATGTATGGAATGTATCTAAAATAATTAGATTTATAAAATATTAAATAAACATTTCATTTTATATATATTTGTTTATGAGGATATGTGTTTATAATCAAGTTTACATAAGCTATACACTATATTATAGTACATCTTGCTATTCCTAATACCAATAAACAGATTCTCCCCCAAAAGAAGCATCCTGTCAGAAGTTAATTTCTGAGAATTAAAGGATTCAGTACTACTAATGAGAGTTTGGGTGGGCTATAACTAGCATGAAATGTTAGTGAAAGATGTAATATGAACAAAGTTTAGATGAATGAGTGGATTAGACCACTTACATGAATACACATATATTTATTTATATATATACAAGTATTATTTATATATGTGTGTATTTATATATGGGCTTCCCTGGTGGCTCAGACAGTAAAGAATCAGCCTGCAATGCAGGAGACCTGGGTTTAAACTTTAGATCTGGAAGATCTCCTGGAGAAGTCCACGGATAGAAGAACTTGATGGGCTATAGTGCTAGGGGTCCCAAGTCAGATTTGACAGAGCCACTAATACACACCCCCACACATAAAGACATCTTTCTATTCATATATTTTCTGTTGCTTAAGTCATTAAGTTGTGTCCAACTCTTTTGCAACCCCATGAACTATAGTCTACCAGGATCCTCTGTCCATGAAATTTCCCAGGCAAGATAACTCAATGAGTTGCCATTTCCTCCACTAAGGGATCTTCCTGACCAATTGAACCCACTATAGAAATTATGTTAGAGAAAAAGCAAAATTGAGCAATTTATTTCATTTCAAAATGGATCTTAAAACAGCAGAGAAAATTCACAACATCAGCAATGTATTTGGCTCAGGAACTGCTAATGAATGCACAATACAGTGGTGGTTCAAGAAGTTCTGCAAAAGAGGAGAGAGCCTTGAAGATGAGAAGCACAGTGGCCAGTCATCAGAAGTTGACAACGACCAATTGAGAGCAACTGTCAAGGCTGATCCTCTTACAACTAAACAAAAAGTTGCTGAAGAAGTCAATTTTGACTATTTTACACACCATCATTTCATATTTGAAGCAAATTAGAAAGGTGAAAAGGCTTGGTAAGCAGGTATCTCATGAGCTGATAGGAAAAAAAAAAAAACTTCCTTTTGATGTGTTGATTTCTCTTATTCTATGCAAAAACAATGGAGCATTTCTCAATCGGATTGTGCCTCATCTGCAATATCTACCTGATCTTTTGACAACCAACTACCACTTCTTCAAAAATCTCCACAACTTTCTACAGGGAAAACATTTCCACAACCAGCAGGAGGCAGAAATGCTTTCCAATAGTTGGTTAAATCCTGAAGTACAGAATTTTATACTGCAGGAAAAATCTTATTCTCATTGGCAAAATGTGTTGATTGTAATGGTTCCTATTTTGAGTAATAAAGATATGTTTGAGCCTAGTTATAATGATTTAAAATTTATTGTCTGAAACTGCAAATACTTTTGTAGCAACCTAATTTATATATATGTCTTTTGTACCAACCTATGTAGATATATTTATATGTATATACATATATATCTATACACACATATATACACACACATATATAATTTCCCATTAAAGGGTACTATCTATCTGTACAATGGTGATTTGATTCATGATAGAAAAAGATTTTTAGTTAAAAACAATCTAAATAAGCAACATTTTAATGCTGGAAAAAGATACAGTAGCTAAAACAGTTAAAATTTTGTAAATTTTGAACAACATAGTTTGTAAACTCTTCTAATAGGTCTGTTTTGTTCCCCCAAAGCCATTAGGAATCAGCTTTGTATTTTTCTTACTTTTTTTTTTTTTTTATGACTTCTTATACCCTTATGTTTTAAAAATAAAAACGATATATATTTAAGGTGTATAGCATGTTACATTGGTTATATATATATATATGTATATGTATGTATATATATATATATACACACACACACACACAATGCAATGATTACTACAGTCAAACCAACTATGTAATCATTTCTTCACATAGTTACCTTTTCCTTTTTTTCCTAGATTAGGATGTGTCAAGCAGCTTCAGTTCCCCAAGTCACAGAATCCGGTTCATAAGCAGCACCTGGGAAAGCTGACGTGCTAGATGTGTCGTTCCATTCTTTTTTTTTTTTTTCTTCAGGAAAAACCTACGTGCTAGAGTGTACCGCCCACTCGCACAAAGCTGTGGACAGCAGCTACGCAAACGGCACAGTAGTTCAGACCACACGCTCTTTTTGCCGTTTTGTTCTCAGTCAACCCCAGGCAACCTTTTCAGTTCTGAGAGACAGGTGGGCTAGCTGGAGGCGGGGGGAGAGGGGGAGTGTTCCAGCTCTGCAGGAGAGATAGGCGTCTGAGGCGCAAAGGCTGCCATTTCGAACTCCCTGGAGACTCAGGGATCGCCTGTCCCGGACTGTCAGACTCAAGACGCTTAGAAGCCAAAGCCTTGAAAAACAGTTGGAAAATTTGGAACACTGGACGTGCAGGTTGACACTTTTGAGGGAAAGACTGGGAGCTGGCTTTTAGTGCTAGAGTGAGGCAGGAAGAAGCACGTCGGGAGACCTTGAAGAATCTCTCAAAACTTTGCCATATTCTCTGAGGAAGCAGGGGGACTAACAAACGCCAGACTCCCACATTTCGCACACTCACGAATTTGAAGTCAGACCCTCAGGCAGCAGTGGGAAAAGCCAAGGAATTTCATTTAAATCTAATTCCTTCCCTCTAACAGCTGGAGACATTTTGATTTTTTAACGAAAGTGGGGGTAGACAGAAGACGAAACATTTGAAGTGCCAACCTGTCTCACGAGCTTCCTTAAGCAGCGGTTCCCACCTGTTATCTCAGAAGAAACCTTACCGGAAATGGGGGCGGGCAGAAAGAGGAACCATCGGAAACGTTTACTTCTCTCACCTGTTCCTCAGTCAGCTGCTCCTAGCCGCTACTGCCGAAGGAATGTTGCCACGACCTTACTGAGTTCACTCAAGTCTCACCAGCCAGAAAAGGACCAGGCTCCCGGAGAATGCTGTCAGCTGACAAGCTAAGCAATTTAGAAACCAGACTTTCTGGCAGCACTCAGAATCTTCAGGAGCGTCTTAAGTTAGGCCTTTCCAGGGAGGAGCTGAGAGCTGGGCCTCACTGCTTGCTCTCTGCAGGTGCTGGGCCGCGGTGACCAGTCCTTAGACGTGTCCTTGTGCAGGTTTAAAATGGCCTCTGTTCTTTGTGCTCCAGGTCTCTCGGCTCCCAGAAATAGGTAAATTAGGAAGGCAGCCTCTCAGGTGGCAATAGTAGAAAATGGTGCTTTAGATGTGCAGGTCAGACTCTTCCCTCCTCACAGAAAAACTGGAGTTAAGAGCTTCTGTCAGATTGTGTGGCGCTGTGCCGTGGGCAAGGTTAATGACAGGAGTGTGTCTCCGCTTTTCCTACCAGTTTCAATGAGGATATCTCCTCAATTGGTAGGTGTGCATGAGACTCTCAACCAGTTTCTGGGTTTTTCATGTACAGTTGTTTATTCCGTGATCCATTTTGGGGAGGAGGTAGATGTGGGAGCCTACTATTCAGCCTTGTGGATGTGGCTCCCTAAGTTCTTTTCAAAGACACAGCATTTACTAAAAATTATTGCTTTTAGGTTGCAAAGAAAGTTTCATTGAGTTATGAAATATTAATGTTAATTCCACATGGAGAAATGTCCCTTGATTACGATATAATATTAGTGATTCAATAATAAACATATGTTCTTGAGCATATATAGATAATCCGGAACACAACAGATATAGATCTGGAACAAAAATAAATTTATTAATAATGACTGAGTAAAATGCTTATTAACTGTTATAAACTATGATGGTTAGTAGCATGATGTGTGAAGTTTAATAATGCTAAACGATAACTTGAAGGCAAATTAATATTCTTAAATGTGTTTTATAATATAGGAAATAGTACACATCAATGAGTGTATTCCTAAACATGCTGGAACAATATTATCATCAATTCCAAGAATTACAGGGAAAAAAACTGATGAAAATTTTTAAAAAAGAGGTTAATCAAGATTAAACTATTCATAGAGATGATCAACAAAATGAAAAGCTATTAAAATAATAGATTTAATCCACGACCTTACTGAGTTCACTCAAGTCTCACCAGCCAGAAAAGGACCAGGCTCCCGGAGAATGCTGTCAGCTGACAAGCTAAGCAATTTAGCAACCAGACTTTCTGGCAGCACTCAGAATCTTCAGGAGCGTCTGAAGTTAGGCCTTTCCAGGGAGGAGCTGAGAGCTGGGCCTCACTGCTTGCTCTCTGCAGGTGCTGGGCCGGTGACCAGTCCTTAGACGTGTCTTTGTGCAGGTTTAAAATGGCCTCTGTTCTTTGTGCTCCAGGTCTCTCGGCTCCCAGAAATAGGTAAATTAGGAAGGCAGCCTCTCAGGTGGCAATAGTAGAAAATGGTGCTTTAGATGTGCAGGTCAGACTCTTCCCTCCTCACAGAAAAACTGGAGTTAAGAGCTTCTGTCAGATTGTGTGGCGCTGTGCCGTGGGCAAGGTTAATGACAGGAGTGTGTCTCCGCTTTTCCTACCAGTTTCAATGAGGATATCTCCTCAATTGGTAGGTGTGCATGAGACTCTCAACCAGTTTCTGGGTTTTTCATGTACAGTTGTTTATTCCGTGATCCATTTTGGGGAGGAGGTAGATGTGGGAGCCTACTATTCAGCCTTGTGGATGTGGCTCCCTAAGTTCTTTTCAAAGACACAGCATTTACTAAAAATTATTGCTTTTAGGTTGCAAAGAAAGTTTCATTGAGTTATGAAATATTAATGTTAATTCCACATGGAGAAATGTCCCTTGATTACGATATAATATTAGTGATTCAATAATAAACATATGTTCTTGAGCATATATAGATAACCCGGGAACACAACAGATAGAGATCTGGAACAAAAATAAATTTATTAATAATGACTGAGTAAAATGCTTATTAACTGTTATAAACTATGATGGTTAGTAGCATGATGTGTGAAGTTTAATAATGCTAAACGATAACTTGAAGGCAAATTAATATTCTTAAATGTGTTTTATAATATAGGAAATAGTACACATCAATGAGTGTATTCCTAAACATGCTGGAACAATATTATCATCAATTCCAAGAATTACAGGGAAAAAAACTGATGAAAATTTTTAAAAAAGAGGTTAATCAAGATTAAACTATTCATAGAGATGATCAACAAAATGAAAAGCTATTAAAAATAATAGATTTAATAGAAGAAAATATAATGATTCATTAACTGATTTATAGTTAAATATAAAAGCAGTATAGGAAATAAGATACTTCACAAGCTTAGGCTATTATAAAATTTGAAATCTTATAATTCAGATTATTAAAAAAGAAGTTTTAGGTACAGTTAAGAAATGGGAAAAATAATAGGCATACATGAAAAAGTCAAAACAATCTTTAGACAAAGACAATAAGATTTATTAGAGAAACTAATTAAAGCCATAAACTGTTCCCAAAAAGTGGTTAAAGTTAAAAATATAAATTTAGAATATGAGTTAGCCAACCTGCTTCTGGATATGTTTCTGAAGGAAATGAAATCTGTAACTCAAAGAGGTATCTAGACTCATGCTCATTTTAGTATTATTTACAGTGTCTGACATATGGAAACAACCTAAGTGTTCATGGACAGATGAATGAGTAAAAAAAAATGTCACATACACACACACAAAATGAAATATTATTCAGTCATAAAAAATAAGGAACTCCTGCTATTTTCAACAACGTGCATGAATTTGGAAGGCATTATGCTAAGTGAAGTGTCTGGCAGAGAAAGACAAATACTATATGACCTCACTTATATGTGAAATATGATAAGTTGAACTCACAGAATCAGTGAGTAGAATGGTAGTTAGTGGTGGAAGTGGGTGATGAGGATAGAGGTATGCTAATTATAGGATACAAGTTTTTAGTTATAAGGTGACTAAGGTCTGAGGATCTAATGTACATAGTGACTGTGGATAATGATACAGTGTCTATACTTTTAAATTTGCTAAATTCTAAAGAGTTCTCTTCCCACACAAAAAAGATAACTATGTGTTAACTTGATCGTGGTAGTCATTTTGCAGTGTATGTATATATAAATCATAATGTACACCTGAAATATATACAAGTTTATCAGTTAATTATGCCTCAATAAAGCTGGGCACAAGACCATCCAGGTGATTCTTATGCACATGCTAATATTTGAGAGCAACTTCCAGAGAGATTTTAATTGACATTTATTTAAAATAATACTTTTAACTTTTTGAACCTTTTTATTATTTCATGATTTACAAATAAAGATGCATACTATTTAAAAATGAAACTAAAAATATTTCGCTAGATCAAAGAAATTAAAATCAGTATGTAAGGTAACTTTTACTTATGCAACCAAGCAAAATATAAATAGTTATAAAAAATGATGTTGCTAATTGTACTTTAAACGTTATTTTATACACTTGGCGGAAACTCAGGTTGAAGCAAACAATATGAAAATCAATTTAGCAAAATATAGTAAGATCTGTGCCAGTAATTCTGTTTCTATTGAATACACACACACACACACACACACACACACACACGCGCGCGCGTGCTCTTACAATGAAAACTAGTTAACTAAGTTATGGTGAATAAATGTTAAAGTGGGCATTTGTGAGGGAACAGTTGTCAATCATTATTTCTTCTCTCCCTTCTAACAAGAGCTGGATTTTACCCATTTGATAGCATTTCCAAGTTTTTGTGATTATCCTGATTTAAAGATATACCCGACTGCACAGAAATTAGTGAGGTGAGAGACCTTAGACCAGACATAAACCAATCAGTTCCCATCATTTTCCTGCATATAGTGATTGGTTCAGGATAAATGTGTCAAGTATTATGTTCAACTTCATGTAACTGAGAAGCCAAATATCAATGATAGTGATACTTAGTAATATCAGGCACTGGTTCAGTGACTTTATAATCCATTAAAATAGTAAGTTCCTTCTTTCTTTTCTTAGCCATCCTTAACAGACTGTGTGTTTCATTTTAACCCTTGGCATCTTCATGCTTCATGGTATAGTGGAAGGGATGAGGATAGAGGTATGCTAATTATAGGATACAAGTTTTTAGTTATAAGGTGACTAAGGTCTGAGGATCTAATGTACATAGTGACTGTGGATAATGATACAGTGTCTATACTTTTAAATTTGCTAAATTCTAAAGAGTTCTCTTCCCACACAAAAGATAACTATGTGTTAACTTGATCGTGGTAGTCATTTTGCAGTGTATGTATATATAAATCATAATGTACACCTGAAATATATACAAGTTTATCAGTTAATTATGCCTCAATAAAGCTGGGCACAAGACCATCCAGGTGATTCTTATGCACATGCTAATATTTGAGAGCAACTTCCAGAGAGATTTTAATTGACATTTATTTAAAATAATACTTTTAACTTTTTGAACCTTTTTATTATTTCATGATTTACAAATAAAGATGCATACTATTTAAAAATGAAACTAAAAATATTTCGCTAGATCAAAGAAATTAAAATCAGTATGTAAGGTAACTTTTACTTATGCAACCAAGCAAAATATAAATAGTTATAAAAAAAATGATGTTGCTAATTGTACTTTAAACGTTATTTTATACACTTGGGCGGAAACTCAGGTTGAAGCAAACAATATGAAAATCAATTTAGCAAAATATAGTAAGATCTGTGCCAGTAATTCTGTTTCTATTGAATACACACACACACACACACACACACACACACACGCGCGCGCGTGCTCTTACAATGAAAACTAGTTAACTAAGTTATGGTGAATAAATGTTAAAGTGGGCATTTGTGAGGGAACAGTTGTCAATCATTATTTCTTCTCTCCCTTCTAACAAGAGCTGGATTTTACCCATTTGATAGCATTTCCAAGTTTTTGTGATTATCCTGATTTAAAGATATACCCGACTGCACAGAAATTAGTGAGGTGAGAGACCTTAGACCAGACATAAACCAATCAGTTCCCATCATTTTCCTGCATATAGTGATTGGTTCAGGATAAATGTGTCAAGTATTATGTTCAACTTCATGTAACTGAGAAGCCAAATATCAATGATAGTGATACTTAGTAATATCAGGCACTGGTTCAGTGACTTTATAATCCATTAAAATAGTAAGTTCCTTCTTTCTTTTCTTAGCCATCCTTAACAGACTGTGTGTTTCATACTTGTCTCTTCATAGCCCCAGATTGGCAGCTCCATATGTAGCAACATGCCTACATTTCATTCAGGAAGAAGGGAAAAGGTAAAGGACAAAATGTGTACTCCAGAGAGTTTTTCATACTTTAAGAGCTTCCTTTTATAGGTCATATACATGGAAAGTCTAGGAAATGGTTTTAGTTTTTTGAGGTACTTTTAGTAAACAAGTGTAGGCACTTAGGTGAGGTAAGCAATTAGTGGTTTCTGACAAAGGTAGGCATGAAAGACCTTTTGATCCTGACAGAATGATGTCCTTGACTTTTTTACATGGTTTAGGAAGGTTGTCTTTGAGTATTTGAAGATACTTTTAAGTGTTATTTTTGTATGAATCAATTAATGTTTGATTAGAGACCATCATCAGTGCTCACTCATATTCTTAATTGTTTTAACTGATATAGAATATGATAATAAATTGAATATTTTATGAAAATAATTTGTGTTCTTATAAAAGCTACATAAAATCCTCCTAAATCACCACACAGAAATGATTTTTTCATTCCATAGAAGTGTGCCATTAAAATAGGTATACATAAATGAAAAAAATAGGTATATGGTTTATTGTAGGAAATAGAATATACCTTGAGCATATCCTCTCTTTTGGGTTGATTTATAGTGATGGAAAGGGTAAGGAATTTGTAACAGGATATTTAAATTTGAGTCCAGACTCCATATTTACTAAATATGGAGTATTTCAGATATCTCCTAACAGCTGAGAATTAGTTTCTTCATCTATAAAATGGAAATATTTATGAGTATACTCAGAGAACTCTAGTGGAAATTAAAGAGAAACTATTTGAGAACCATATTTTAACATCTACCTCTGCACACATGTTTTTAAATATTACCCTTTTATTTAAAAAAAAAATTCCCATTATTCACTTGTACAATGTTGATTTATTCAGTCCAATTAATGTAATATTATGTAACCTGAGTTTCATCCCTAGCTCTACCAAAATGAAATTTTATTTTACTTATACTTTTGAAACACTCTGGTGCCATTTCCTGAGCAGAAACAAGGGGCAAACTAGCCTTAGGCATGGGTCTTACAGGCTGGACTTTCACCAAGCATATGGACAGGCAGTGCTTCAGTGGAGAGACCAAAGCACAGTGGATGGCCTTTTGCTGGATAACTTCCAGATTCTTAAGGTTCTTGAAACAGCTGTTTCCTTCCAGGCACAGCAGGTTTCACACTCAGAAGAAGGGTTGTGTACTCAGAGAGTTTTTCACTTTAAGAGCTTCCTTTTATAGGTCATATACATGGAAAGTCTAGGAAATGGTTTTAGTTTTTTGAGGTACTTTTAGTAAACAAGTGTAGGCACTTAGGTGAGGTAAGCAATTAGTGGTTTCTGACAAAGGTAGGCATGAAAGACCTTTTGATCCTGACAGAATGATGTCCTTGACTTTTTTACATGGTTTAGGAAGGTTGTCTTTGAGTATTTGAAGATACTTTTAAGTGTTATTTTTGTATGAATCAATTAATGTTTGATTAGAGACCATCATCAGTGCTCACTCATATTCTTAATTGTTTTAACTGATATAGAATATGATAATAAATTGAATATTTTATGAAAATAATTTGTGTTCTTATAAAAGCTACATAAAATCCTCCTAAATCACCACACAGAAATGATTTTTTCATTCCATAGAAGTGTGCCATTAAAATAGGTATACATAAATGAAAAAAATAGGTATATGGTTTATTGTAGGAAATAGAATATACCTTGAGCATATCCTCTCTTTTGGGTTGATTTATAGTGATGGAAAGGGTAAGGAATTTGTAACAGGATATTTAAATTTGAGTCCAGACTCCATATTTACTAAATATGGAGTATTTCAGATATCTCCTAACAGCTGAGAATTAGTTTCTTCATCTATAAAATGGAAATATTTATGAGTATACTCAGAGAACTCTAGTGGAAATTAAAGAGAAACTATTTGAGAACCATATTTTAACATCTACCTCTGCACACATGTTTTTAAATATTACCCTTTTATTTAAAAAAAAAATTCCCATTATTCACTTGTACAATGTTGATTTATTCAGTCCAATTAATGTAATATTATGTAACCTGAGTTTCATCCCTAGCTCTACCAAAATGAAATTTTATTTTACTTATACTTTTGAAACACTCTGGTGCCATTTCCTGAGCAGAAACAAGGGGCAAACTAGCCTTAGGCATGGGTCTTACAGGCTGGACTTTCACCAAGCATATGGACAGGCAGTGCTTCAGTGGAGAGACCAAAGCACAGTGGATGGCCTTTTGCTGGATAACTTCCCCAGATTCTTAAGGTTCTTGAAACAGCTGTTTCCTTCCAGGCACAGCAGGTTTCCCACACTACTCTCTTCAAATTGTGGATTCTTTGCAATGTCCCCACTGGTTTTTTTTCCTTTACAAATTGATCTATAGATTAAAAATGACAATTAGCACTAGTTTTCAGATATAGAGGAAAATAAATTAGTCTGGAACTAAAAACATGCTGTGTATTAGTAAAACATAGGATACAAATTAAGTCATAAGATTATAAATGATGGAACCAGAAGGGACCTTTGAGACTATATAGCCCATTGTCCTCATTTTACAGACCAGGAATGTAATGATGTCTTTTAGGGTACTCTTTTAGGGTCACCATCTCTAAAGTTGCTAAATATTTGGGTAAGGAGGGAAGCAAAGTGAGTTTTGCCTACTCATTTTGTACATAACAGTATTTTACATCTATCTAAACACAGAGAAGAATCTTAGACATTTATTCATGACACACCAATCATGTAAATCTTTATAATCTATAATAGAATACTCTCAAATTTAAAATACATATTTTTCTCTTTGTAATAGTTTGACTCAAATATAGTTTTATTAGTATTTTAATGCAGACTCTTGGTTGCCAGATCTTATTTTTAATGAAAATTGTTGTGTCAAAATTAAAAAGCATTCAATTGAAATACTCATTATTTATCTATTCATCGTTCACTCATTCATGTAATCATTCAGTAAATATTTACAAAATGTCTATTGCTGTTCTTATATTAGACATAGAAGATATATAAGCAGAGGAATGGTTCTTGAATTCTAAAGCAGCATATAGTTTTTAAGAAAATCAGCTCTTGGACTGCCTTGTCTGAGTTTGAATTTTATCTTTATTACCATCTAGCCAACTTCACTTTGCCTCTGTGACCCTTAGTTTCTCATCTATAAAATGTTCATAGTAACATTATCCAGTTCATAAAGATTTATGATGATTAAACGAGAATCCATGTGTAGTTTTAGCGTGTGTGCTGTGCTGTGCTAAGTTACTTCATTTGTGTCTGACTCTGGGTTAGCCTACAGGCTGCAGCCTGCCAGGCTCCTCTGTCCATGGGGTTCTCCAGGCAAGAGTACTGGAGTGGGTTGCCATTTCTTTCTCCAGGGGATCCTCACAACCCAGGATTCAAACTCATGTCTCTTATGTCTCCTGTGTTGGCGGGTGGGTTATTCATCACTAGCACTACCTGGGAAGCCTCATAGTTTTAGGATACTCTCTGGCAACTACTAATCAATGAATGGATTTTTGCTATACATGGCATTAGATAGCTCTTTATCTAGTGAGACATGTACAAAATTATGCCACTGTTCACAATATGATAAAATAAGGTTTGAGAAAGATACAGACTTTCATAGGTTCCTGAAAAATATTTCCCTGTTCCTTTGTCACTATGAAGAGATGATACCAAATATATGGTTGAAAGATATGACAGTGTTTTCTAAGTTAATGCTTGAGTTGCTTGTTACATATATTTTTCATAGTTACCTGATAGTAGTTAGGGGAAACATAATATACGGAAGTGAATATTACAGGTAGAAGAATGCATTTGGATTTTACAATGATTCCTTAGCACCATTGTGGAATGATGGTTTGCCTTATCATGAGGGCAGGTGTTATGAAGTTGTATTATTGTATACTGCAGCCAGATGAGAAATTATGGTGAAATAGTCTAAAAAGGAAGATATAGTTGAAGAACATTTATAAGATGGAATTGGCTAGACATAGTTGCTGATTGCATGTGGAAAGAGAAGGGGAGGCAGGAAGTGTATAAAAATCTTCAGGTTTGTCACCTTTAAAGAAACAGCTGTAAAGTAGGGCTTCCCTGGTGGTCCAGTGGATAAGGACACCACCTTGCAGTGAAAGGGGCGCTGGTTCGATCCCTGGCCTGGGAAGATCCCATGTGCCATGGAGCGGCTGGATCAATGTGTCCAACTACTGAACTGGAGCTCTGGAGTGCATGCGTCCACAGCCGGTACTCTATGAGGAGAGAGGCCACTGCGATGGGAGGCCCACACAGGCCAAAGAACAAAGGTGGATGAAAATAGATAAATGAAAGACCAATAAAAGTGGCCAAAAGAAAGAAAGAAAGAAAGAAATGGCTGTAAAGTAAAGCTATTTGCTACAATAAGAAATCAGAAATAAGACTGGGTTTGATGAAATGTTGAGGCCCATGAGTCTCACTACAACCTCTTTACATACACCTCTAGAATCCATATTTTCTTATGAAACTTTGAAGTAACTTTGCATTAATTATTTGAGTAATTGAGCTATAAATTCATTTGTCTGTTGTGGGGGGGGGGAATCATGACCAGAATTCATTTATGGAACATTTTATTTTATGAATATCAGCCTATTTGATTAGAAAATATACTTTGATTTTTCAGCTTAGAATGAAAGCTAGAATGTTAGGGGAGAAGGAACTGACTTTGGCAGTGACTCTGTATTTCAAAGACTCTTGGTTGTGAGAAATAGAGAATAGAAGGAAAAAGAGGGTAGGTAAAGAATAGCTGAATGAGAAGGCTGATGGCAAGAAGATTGTGCATAGCATGATATGAATCCCTCCATTGGAGCATCATTATACTTCTCTGAATATAAGAATATCACTTGTATGGAGCATAGAAGTCCATAGAGTATCAATTATCCTGACTTGAATGGATTATTTCTTTTATCGATTGTTAAATGGCCAAAATAAATTTTGGTATGTAATATACCAACCTAATTTGCTTCTTTGTAAGAAATCTTTCTTATCTTCGCACCTGTTTTAATATTTTTTCATTTGCTTTGGTTTTTAATAATTTCAATATGTTAAAATCTAGGTGTAGTTTGAAGTTTTATTTAATGTGCTAAAGGTCCATTGGAATTTTTTTTTTTGACTGACCTTTTCCAGTCGTGAGGCCACTGCTGATTTTTCCAGATTTGCTGGCATATTGAGTGTAGCACTTTAACAACATCACCTTTTTAGGATTTGAAATAGCTCAGGTGGAATTCCATTCTCCACAGCTTTGTTTGTAGTAATGCTTCCTAGGGCCCACTTGACTTCACACTCTTAAGATGTCTGGCTCTCTGTGAGTGATCACGCCACTGTGGTCATCCTGCTCATTGAAATCTTTTTTGTATAGTTCTGTGTATTCTTTCCACCTCTTCTTAATATCTTGTGCTTCTGTTAGATTCATACTATTTCTGTCCTTTATTGTGCCTGTCTGCATGAAATGTTCCCTTGATAACTCTAATTTTCTTGTAGCAGTCTCTAGTCTTTCTCATTTTATTGTTTTCCTCTATTTCTTTGGATTGTTCACTAAAGAAGACTTTCTGATCTCTCCTTGCTATTCTCTGGAACTCTGCAGTCAGATGGTTATATCTTTCCTTCTCTCCTTTACCTTTCACATCTCTTCTTTTCTTGCTATTTATTTGTAAGACCTCCTCAGAGAACCATTTTGCCTTTTTATGTTTTTTTTTTTTTTTTTTTTTCCTTAGGGGTAGTTTTGTTTGCTGCCTCCTGTACAGTGTTACAAACCTCCAAAAAGTCTTTTTGGGTGTGCCAAAAAAAAAAAATTAAATCTGCAAATGCTCTTTATTTGGGCTTTTCTTAGGGTTGAACAACCATGAGGAGAGGGGCAACATCACTCTGGACAAAAGTCAGGCATTCGTTTTTTGCTATAGAAGTTGTGAATATAACCAATTTTCCATTAAAGAAGAGCACTTTGTATACAAATATCTAACACTGGCACTGTGCCACTCTCATGGAACTTGTGGGACATGGAAAACAGTGTGAATATTTTGTTGTGTACATTCAAGCTACTACTCTGTCACTAAATAGTAAAATAGTTTGCCTCTGATCTAGGTGGCTAGTGTCATCTTCTACTGTCTGGTTGTTTGGTTGCTAAGTCTTGTCCATGTCTTCTGCGTATTTCATTTCGTTTTTAATAATTTCAATATGTTAAAATCTAGGTGTAGTTTGAAGTTTTATTTAATGTGCTAAAGGTCCATTGGAATTTTTTTTTTTGACTGACCTTTTCCAGTCGTGAGGCCACTGCTGATTTTTCCAGATTTGCTGGCATATTGAGTGTAGCACTTTAACAACATCACCTTTTTAGGATTTGAAATAGCTCAGGTGGAATTCCATTCTCCACAGCTTTGTTTGTAGTAATGCTTCCTAGGGCCCACTTGACTTCACACTCTTAAGATGTCTGGCTCTCTGTGAGTGATCACGCCACTGTGGTCATCCTGCTCATTGAAATCTTTTTTGTATAGTTCTGTGTATTCTTTCCACCTCTTCTTAATATCTTGTGCTTCTGTTAGATTCATACTATTTCTGTCCTTTATTGTGCCTGTCTGCATGAAATGTTCCCTTGATAACTCTAATTTTCTTGTAGCAGTCTCTAGTCTTTCTCATTTTATTGTTTTCCTCTATTTCTTTGGATTGTTCACTAAAGAAGACTTTCTGATCTCTCCTTGCTATTCTCTGGAACTCTGCAGTCAGATGGTTATATCTTTCCTTCTCTCCTTTACCTTTCACATCTCTTCTTTTCTTGCTATTTATTTGTAAGACCTCCTCAGAGAACCATTTTGCCTTTTTATGTTTTTTTTTTTTTTTTTTTTTCCTTAGGGGTAGTTTTGTTTGCTGCCTCCTGTACAGTGTTACAAACCTCCAAAAAGTCTTTTTGGGTGTGCCAAAAAAAAAAAATTAAATCTGCAAATGCTCTTTATTTGGGCTTTTCTTAGGGTTGAACAACCATGAGGAGAGGGGCAACATCACTCTGGACAAAAGTCAGGCATTCGTTTTTTGCTATAGAAGTTGTGAATATAACCAATTTTCCATTAAAGAAGAGCACTTTGTATACAAATATCTAACACTGGCACTGTGCCACTCTCATGGAACTTGTGGGACATGGAAAACAGTGTGAATATTTTGTTGTGTACATTCAAGCTACTACTCTGTCACTAAATAGTAAAATAGTTTGCCTCTGATCTAGGTGGCTAGTGTCATCTTCTACTGTCTGGTTGTTTGGTTGCTAAGTCTTGTCCATGTCTTCTGCGACCCCATGAACTGTAGCCTGCCAGGATCCTTTGTCCATAGGATTACCCAGGCAAGAATACTGGAGTGGATTCCTGTTTCCTTCTCCATGAGATCTTCCCAACTGAGGGATCGAATCTGCATCTTCTACATTGCAGGCAGATTCTTTACCATTGGGTCACCAGGATAGCCACCTTCTGCTATTTACTGTATATTAATATGGTACCTTTTATTTTATCTGTGTTTGCCCAACATCCAGTGAATCAAATAGAAAACATAATACACATCTGAATAGCTGTGCAGTGAAGTACATGCTAAATATGTATTTTATGCTCTCATTGAACAGAAGAGCCTGACAGAGAAATACTGTCTTAAGACAGATATGTAGCAAAGTTATTTAATTAAATATTCTTCATTATATTTAAAGACATTTCTATTTTAGTTTGTAACAATTATTTTATCAAAACTATGGAACTTCTCTGAAAAATTTAAATCTTCTGATTTAAATACTTTTATTTTTTTTTTTTCTATTTTGTCTGAAAATTTAGTTGAAACTAGCATAAGGTAGAATTAACTGCAATTAAATGATTGTGAATACTTTGCACAAGTTAGATTAAAACATTTGACTACCTCATAGATGCATAAATGAAGATTGTACTTATACGTGCATATTTTATAGAAAAGGTGACTTATTTGGAAGTAAAATAAGTTGAATCTGATTCCCTATTGGGACACAATAAAATAACATCATTTTAAAGATCCCAATACACAATATTTCATTAGAATTTATTCAAAAGTTCACATTCCTGTAGTCCTGACAATGAATATATTAACTTAAATGAAAAAAAAATCTAAACAAACTTACACTTGAATTTATACAATTTTAAAATATTGTTTTAATATCATTTTATAATAATTGAAAATAAGGATAAACTTCATTAACTATAGAGAATTTGGAGGATATGTTTTAAGTCCATTTATGATCACTGCTTTTTATAGAAACTGATAAATTTTAATTTTCTGATTATAAATTCCTTTGATTCAAGCATAGATCTTAGGAAATAATTATTAAATGTTGTTATTGAAAGAAAATAGTTCTGATTTCATGAATAGTTCAGAACAAGCAGCTTCACATTATATCTTGATGCTGTATAGGTGTATATGCTTATAAAATGACTGTACCAATCTGATTTGCACTGATTTTTTTTTTAATCCTTTGATATATGTGCTTTACAAGGTCTAGAAGCCTCAAAGCTTTAGTTTGAATGGTGCCAGACATAAAGCAGAAAGAACTGAGTTTGATCTGAAATCCACAAAATCAAAAGTTTGCCTGGCCACAAATCCAACATTTTACTGTCTAACTGTGATTGCAGTGAGAACTAAAGTATTGCCTTTATTCCTTTTATGTAACATTTTGAAGGACATTTGAGGACTTGATTTATGGCTTTGAGGAATTGAGACTAGGTGTTAACAAGCAAAGAAGAATTTAGACATCCAATTGCATATGTTCCTTCAAAGACATCCTCTTGGTACCTGATGTACTTGTTGAATGTCTTGATTAAATGGTTATGCCTAGATTATGTGGCCAGTGGAAACAATTTTTTGATGGAATTGACTATTTAGCATACGGTAGAATTAACTGCAATTAAATGATTGTAAATACTTAGCACAAGTTAGATTAAAACATTTGACTACCTCATAGATGCATAAATGAAGATTGTACTTATACGTGCATATTTTATAGAAAAGGTGACTTATTTGGAAGTAAAATAAGTTGAATCTGATTCCCTATTGGGACACAATAAAATAACATCATTTTAAAGATCCCAATACACAATATTTCATTAGAATTTATTCAAAAGTTCACATTCCTGTAGTCCTGACAATGAATATATTAACTTAAATGAAAAAAAAATCTAAACAAACTTACACTTGAATTTATACAATTTTAAAATATTGTTTTAATATCATTTTATAATAATTGAAAATAAGGATAAACTTCATTAACTATAGAGAATTTGGAGGATATGTTTTAAGTCCATTTATGATCACTGCTTTTTATAGAAACTGATAAATTTTAATTTTCTGATTATAAATTCCTTTGATTCAAGCATAGATCTTAGGAAATAATTATTAAATGTTGTTATTGAAAGAAAATAGTTCTGATTTCATGAATAGTTCAGAACAAGCAGCTTCACATTATATCTTGATGCTGTATAGGTGTATATGCTTATAAAATGACTGTACCAATCTGATTTGCACTGATTTTTTTTTAATCCTTTGATATATGTGCTTTACAAGGTCTAGAAGCCTCAAAGCTTTAGTTTGAATGGTGCCAGACATAAAGCAGAAAGAACTGAGTTTGATCTGAAATCCACAAAATCAAAAGTTTGCCTGGCCACAAATCCAACATTTTACTGTCTAACTGTGATTGCAGTGAGAACTAAAGTATTGCCTTTATTCCTTTTATGTAACATTTTGAAGGACATTTGAGGACTTGATTTATGGCTTTGAGGAATTGAGACTAGGTGTTAACAAGCAAAGAAGAATTTAGACATCCAATTGCATATGTTCCTTCAAAGACATCCTCTTGGTACCTGATGTACTTGTTGAATGTCTTGATTAAATGGTTATGCCTAGATTATGTGGCCAGTGGAGAATCTTCCCAGTCTAAGTTTTTCATTGATGTGACTTTAGCAGAATTGTATAATCTATCATTCATGTTTCCTAGAAATCTTATGTTATCTACAGCATGGAATGAATTTATGATTCATATAAATCCCAAATTGTATTTAGACATTCAAGGTGTCCATGTTTCAGATGAAAATAATGTATAAGTAGGCATATCAAGCTTTTCTTATAAGAGGACAAATTATTTTGTGAATGTGGGATGGAAGGTAAGAATTTATTGTATAAACCAGGAAGCTTAGAAATAGTCTTTCAGGTGAGTTTGGAACAGTGAACCTATATTTTGATGTACTAAAATCACATGCCAACATATGTTAGTCATCAAGAAACAGTTTTAAAAATATCTGGTTTTGAAAATGTCTGTATAATTATCTAGCCAGTCTGACCAAAAAGTTGGAAGCATGCCCTAATATACATTGACACATCTTTCCTATTTTTTCATCTTTTTTTCTTCCTTTAATCAGTTAAGGTTGACTTTTCTCCCCTGTGTTTGTGTGTATCCATATATATACATACATACATACATACATAGATACATATATATATATATAAAATATATTTTCCTTGTCTGTAGTTAGGTTCCTGTGTTTGATTTTTTGAATAACAGTTTTTCAAATTTTCCCACAAGTACAGTAACTATAAAAAGTTGCCTGTATTTTGCAACAAAATATTTGCATCAAGTTGCTTGCAGTGCAAATTAATGCTACCAATCTGATTTGCACTGTTTTTTTTTTAATCCTTTGATATATGTGTTTCTAGAAGCCTCAAAGCTTTAGTTTGAATGGTGCCAGACATAAAGCAGAAAGAACTGAGTTTGATCTGAAATCCACAAAATCAAAAGTTTGCCTGGCCACAAATCCAACATTTTACTGTCTAACTGTGATTGCAGTGAGAACTAAAGTATTGCCTTTATTCCTTTTATGTAACATTTTGAAGGACATTTGAGGACTTGATTTATGGCTTTGAGGAATTGAGACTAGGTGTTAACAAGCAAAGAAGAATTTAGACATCCAATTGCATATGTTCCTTCAAAGACATCCTCTTGGTACCTGATGTACTTGTTGAATGTCTTGATTAAATGGTTATGCCTAGATTATGTGGCCAGTGGAGAATCTTCCCAGTCTAAGTTTTTCATTGATGTGACTTTAGCAGAATTGTATAATCTATCATTCATGTTTCCTAGAAATCTTATGTTATCTACAGCATGGAATGAATTTATGATTCATATAAATCCCAAATTGTATTTAGACATTCAAGGTGTCCATGTTTCAGATGAAAATAATGTATAAGTAGGCATATCAAGCTTTTCTTATAAGAGGACAAATTATTTTGTGAATGTGGGATGGAAGGTAAGAATTTATTGTATAAACCAGGAAGCTTAGAAATAGTCTTTCAGGTGAGTTTGGAACAGTGAACCTATATTTTGATGTACTAAAATCACATGCCAACATATGTTAGTCATCAAGAAACAGTTTTAAAAATATCTGGTTTTGAAAATGTCTGTATAATTATCTAGCCAGTCTGACCAAAAAGTTGGAAGCATGCCCTAATATACATTGACACATCTTTCCTATTTTTTCATCTTTTTTTCTTCCTTTAATCAGTTAAGGTTGACTTTTCTCCCCTGTGTTTGTGTGTATCCATATATATACATACATACATACATACATAGATACATATATATATATATAAAATATATTTTCCTTGTCTGTAGTTAGGTTCCTGTGTTTGATTTTTTGAATAACAGTTTTTCAAATTTTCCCACAAGTACAGTAACTATAAAAAGTTGCCTGTATTTTGCAACAAAATATTTGCATCAAGTTGCTTGCAGTGCAAATTAATGCTACATATTCAAGATGAAAAGCGTTGTGACATTCATTTTTAAATTTTATGCTCTGTGTCACTTCACCTCCATCCTTACTAAATTACATTTGGTCACACTTTAGCCACACAAGATGATGCAGCAGTGTTATATCTGGATGAGGGGCAAGTAGGTGGAAAGGTGAAGAAGTGTAATGTAAAAAGATTAAAAATGTTTTACACCTATCCAGTGAAATGTATATATATATATATATATATATAAAGTCATGGTCCATAGGCCAAAATATACTTAAGGATAATAAGACGGAATTTTGAAGTCCTATGTATATGTTATGTGTGTGTGTGTAGCTATAAGCATTTATGAGATTTATACATTGAAAGTTTAGATATATGGCATTATAAATACTTTGTACAATGCAAGACGTACAAAAAGTTATAATAGACTAGTAGTTTATAGTAAATCCTTAAGTAGAATTGATTCAATTAAATAATTAGTCAGTGCCTGCTTTGGGTAAATCACTACTTAATACCTTGCAATTGCAAGTATTGCAATTCTCACTTTACAAATAAGAAAACTAAGTCTTAAGAAGAAGACTTTGTTATTAGGCTATACTAGTAGTAAATAAAATTCTAAGGGTTTTTTTTTTTCCAGACGTACCTGGCTTGAGGGTTCATACCTTATACTAGATATTTTATACCTGCTCTGCTATAACTAATTCTCTGCCTTTAAGAGGCTTAAAGATTGATATAAAAGGCAGAAATATAAAGAGTTAAGAATAAAATTAGAATGAAATTAAAGAAATAAGCAAGATGTGATATGCTTGTTGCATTAGTGAGAAAATGAGTAAAATTTTTAATGAGATCAGGTGAGGTTTGCTGATACTTATCTAGTTAAAATTCTCTAGCAAAAATGATATATATATATATAGTTATACATGGCATATATAAAATCATAACGTTCTAGGTGTAGACAAATAACCACATGAAAAGTCTGTTTACTGTACTCACTAGGAACACTATAAACTACGTCTGCTTTGCCTCAAAATCCAACTTCTGGTGCTTCCCTACTCCATGGTATTGCAAAGCCAGTTTCCCCATCTAAACTTCATAGTGCAGACTTCATTTTAAATTTTATGCTCTGTGTCACTTCACCTCCATCCTTACTAAATTACATTTGGTCACACTTTAGCCACACAAGATGATGCAGCAGTGTTATATCTGGATGAGGGGCAAGTAGGTGGAAAGGTGAAGAAGTGTAATGTAAAAAGATTAAAAATGTTTTACACCTATCCAGTGAAATGTATATATATATATATATATATAAAGTCATGGTCCATAGGCCAAAATATACTTAAGGATAATAAGACGGAATTTTGAAGTCCTATGTATATGTTATGTGTGTGTGTGTAGCTATAAGCATTTATGAGATTTATACATTGAAAGTTTAGATATATGGCATTATAAATACTTTGTACAATGCAAGACGTACAAAAAGTTATAATAGACTAGTAGTTTATAGTAAATCCTTAAGTAGAATTGATTCAATTAAATAATTAGTCAGTGCCTGCTTTGGGTAAATCACTACTTAATACCTTGCAATTGCAAGTATTGCAATTCTCACTTTACAAATAAGAAAACTAAGTCTTAAGAAGAAGACTTTGTTATTAGGCTATACTAGTAGTAAATAAAATTCTAAGGGTTTTTTTTTTTCCAGACGTACCTGGCTTGAGGGTTCATACCTTATACTAGATATTTTATACCTGCTCTGCTATAACTAATTCTCTGCCTTTAAGAGGCTTAAAGATTGATATAAAAGGCAGAAATATAAAGAGTTAAGAATAAAATTAGAATGAAATTAAAGAAATAAGCAAGATGTGATATGCTTGTTGCATTAGTGAGAAAATGAGTAAAATTTTTAATGAGATCAGGTGAGGTTTGCTGATACTTATCTAGTTAAAATTCTCTAGCAAAAATGATATATATATATATAGTTATACATGGCATATATAAAATCATAACGTTCTAGGTGTAGACAAATAACCACATGAAAAGTCTGTTTACTGTACTCACTAGGAACACTATAAACTACGTCTGCTTTGCCTCAAAATCCAACTTCTGGTGCTTCCCTACTCCATGGTATTGCAAAGCCAGTTTCCCCATCTATCAAGTTGACTTCATAGTGCAGACTTCATAGTATTTTTTGAAATGCTGTGGAATTATGTAAAGCTAAAATAATACCATGGTATATTGTAAAGTTATCACAATGGCGTGAAAAATACTAAAGAATCCATTTAGTTACATACTTATCACTTTTGATATTCATATGTTATAGGTAGAGATTGTGAGAAGAGATGGAAAGGATACTGGCTCAGGGAATGGTGTTTCAAGTGCATGGATTCATGAATGAAACAGTTTACTCAGGGGTATGGTTGGTATGGCCAGGATTGTAATGAGAAGATTTATAAGTTTATATTAGCTTTTGGGGGGAATGCATGTCTTTTTTTGTGAATAGCTTTATTATATTATTACTCTTGTAAAATGTTGGCATATACTTAATACCAAATCTCCAACAAAGCACCACTTGCTCTGATTAGAGTGCAGAGTGTGTATTTTTATGTCAGGAATTATGAAAGTGAGTAGGAAGGTGCTCTGGGCCAGAGTCAGAAGGAGACTTCCAAGTTAAATCTCTTTAGATTAGCAGTGATGGTTTACTTGGAAGACACAGAGAATAAAATAAAAGTCAAACTCTCAAGAGTGAAGAAAAGGGCAGGGTCAATGCCAAATATAGAGATATTGAGTAGAATTCTTTCACGAAATAGAAATCCATTCTGAGCAACTCAAACTAGAAAGGTATCAGTGGAAAGAATTTATCAAAACTCACAGAAATTAACACACAGTCTAGAAAACACAGCTGCATAAAGATCAATGGTCATATCCACCCAAGGTCTGGGTTAAAAATCACAGTAACAACTAATTTTCAGTTTCATCCCAGCACAATTGCTGGCTTAGCTTTCTGTGCTCAAGATTTACATTCCTGGGAGTAGGAATAATCAATCTGTGTAGACTGGGTCATTTCCAGCATCATGCTCAAGGATAGAACTTAGATTAACATTCCAACCTGATTGTGGCCAAAGAATGTCTGGTAGTTCTGAAAAGAAAACTGGGCTTTGTTGTCAAAAGCAAAGAATATAGATGTCAGGCAGCTCCCACACATTGCTCTTTGATTTAGAATCAGGAATTTAGAATCAGGTGAGTAGGTAGCCAGAATGAAAGTGAAGTGTTGTTTTTCCTTAAAGAAACATAATCAGAGTGGACAGCCTGCCTGTACTCCTTATTGTTGAGCTCATGATGCATGGAGGTTTCACTTCAATTATCTTTGCTTCTGAGAACATAGACTTGCTTGTTTGAATTGTAGCAGGAACTTAAAACTTGGATGAAAAGATGGATTAGTAAATTAGGAGATATTGTATGTTTTTATCCTGCATTTTATATCAAGGCTTTAGGATGTATTTCTAGAAATCTAAGATCAAATTTCTAGGATAGATTTCTAGAAATGGATGTCTATAAACACTTTCATATTTCATAATAAAAGGCATATTAAGGGACTTCTGGTTTCCGTTTCTACACTTGGAACTAACCACCCCATTGTAAAAAACTCACCCCAAGTTCAAAAAAGAGCAGACTTAGAAGTCAACACATCTTGAAAACATAAGAGAAGAAAGTGCTGTGTGCTGCATCCTAAGTCGCTTCAGTCGTGTCCAACTTTTTCCAACCCTATGAAGTACTACCTGCCAAGCTCTTCTAAGGAATTTCCTTTAGTGGGTTGCCACCCCCCCTACCCCGGGGGTCTTCCCAACCATCAGGATGCAAGGCAAGCCAGTGCTCCCAAGATTAGAGAATCAGATAGGTAAATACAGGGAGTTGTGTTTACCAGAGCAGAGACTCAGGAGCAGAAACAACCTATAACTAAACAACTAGTACCAGGTAGGCAAACCTGCACTGTAATTGATGAATTTTGAGAGGTTCAATGTGACAGCTCTAAGAGTTAAAAACTCCAATCATAGAATCCTGTTTTCCTTGCCTCCAGTTTGTGAGATTTACTTCCCAGAGCTCAGTAAGTTTTTCAGAGCTGTGGGAGGGGGGAGTTGTGGGGGGTGGGAGTACGATTCACAGGGATTTATTCTGGCTTCTGTGGGAGGCAGGGGCCTTTTTTCCTTTTATTTTTCTTACTAAGGCTTGCCTTTTAGGGAAGCTAGTCAGCCAGAATCCAGTGTATTATGACAGTCTAACTGATAGAAAAAGGGAAATACCACTCCAGCCCCAAATCGCCATCCTGTCCAACATAAGGGGAATAAAACAAAGCCAGTAAGGTGAAGAAATACATGAAATTCATAGGCCAAAGTCACTGAAAGACTGAGAACAAATTATGGGACTGTGGAAAACTTCCCTTCCTCCTATAGCTCACCACCACATTACTAACGGCCTATATATAGCAGTTCGTTATCTAGGAAGTATTACAAGGCATATCAAGAGGCAAAAAAACACAATTTGAAGAGATAGAGCAAGCATTAGAACTGAATATAGCAGGGATGTTAAAATTATTAGACTAAGAATTTAAAACAACTATGATTAATACCTTAGGGGCTCCAATGGATAATGTAGACAATACATAAAAACAGGTGGACAATGGAAGCAGAGAGATGGAAATTCTAAGAAAAAAAAATAAAAATCCTAGAGCTCAAAAATACTGTAACGGAAATGAGTGGGCTTTTATTAGTAAACAGTATATGGCAAAAATCGCTAAGCTAGAGAATCAGTAGAATCCTCAAAAACTGAAAAGTAAATACAACAAAGACTGGAAAAACAGAACCGAACTGCAAGACAATTGCAAAAGGTGTAATATATGGGTAATGGGAAAATAGGAAAAAATAGAGAAAAAGGAATGGAAGACATATTTGAGGCAATAATGATAAGAATTTCCCAGAACTACCTCAGACACGAGCCCACACATCCAGGAAGCTCAGACATCAAGTTGGATAAAAACAAAGTGAAACAAACAAAAAACCTCCCACATGTTAACATCAAGGCATATCATTTTCAAAATATAGAAATTCAAAGATAGTCATAAACAGAGTCAAAAGGAGAAAGTACCTTCCTATGGAGGAAAAGAAGACAAAAATTATATTTAACTTTTCAGAAGCCACAAGCAAGAAGAAAATAGATTGAAATATTTAACGTGTTTTGGGTGGGGAGTCATAAACAACAACAACAACCTGAAATTCTGTATCCTGTGAAATTATCCTTTAAGAGTGAAGAGGAAACCTCCAAATCGGCTAGTCAGCCAGAATCCAGTGTATTATGACAGTCTAACTGATAGAAAAAGGGAAATACCACTCCAGCCCCAAATCGCCATCCTGTCCAACATAAGGGGAATAAAACAAAGCCAGTAAGGTGAAGAAATACATGAAATTCATAGGCCAAAGTCACTGAAAGACTGAGAACAAATTATGGGACTGTGGAAAACTTCCCTTCCTCCTATAGCTCACCACCACATTACTAACGGCCTATATATAGCAGTTCGTTATCTAGGAAGTATTACAAGGCATATCAAGAGGCAAAAAAACACAATTTGAAGAGATAGAGCAAGCATTAGAACTGAATATAGCAGGGATGTTAAAATTATTAGACTAAGAATTTAAAACAACTATGATTAATACCTTAGGGGCTCCAATGGATAATGTAGACAATACATAAAAACAGGTGGACAATGGAAGCAGAGAGATGGAAATTCTAAGAAAAAAAAATAAAAATCCTAGAGCTCAAAAATACTGTAACGGAAATGAGTGGGCTTTTATTAGTAAACAGTATATGGCAAAAATCGCTAAGCTAGAGAATCAGTAGAATCCTCAAAAACTGAAAAGTAAATACAACAAAGACTGGAAAAACAGAACCGAACTGCAAGACAATTGCAAAAGGTGTAATATATGGGTAATGGGAAAATAGGAAAAAATAGAGAAAAAGGAATGGAAGACATATTTGAGGCAATAATGATAAGAATTTCCCAGAACTACCTCAGACACGAGCCCACACATCCAGGAAGCTCAGACATCAAGTTGGATAAAAACAAAGTGAAACAAACAAAAAACCTCCCACATGTTAACATCAAGGCATATCATTTTCAAAATATAGAAATTCAAAGATAGTCATAAACAGAGTCAAAAGGAGAAAGTACCTTCCTATGGAGGAAAAGAAGACAAAAATTATATTTAACTTTTCAGAAGCCACGCAAGCAAGAAGAAAATAGATTGAAATATTTAACGTGTTTTGGGTGGGGAGTCATAAACAACAACAACAACCTGAAATTCTGTATCCTGTGAAATTATCCTTTAAGAGTGAAGGAGAATTAAAGACTTTCAGATATGCAAACATTGAGGGAATTTGTTGCCAGCAAACTTGCCTTGAAAAATGTCACAAGTTCCTTAGAATGAATAGACTATAGGTCAGAAACCCAGATCTTTATAAAGTAAGGAAAGTATTGGAAAAGGAATAAGTGAAGGTAAAAGTAAAGCATTGTTTTTTATTCTTTTTTTTTTTAAATTATTTATTTATTTGGCTGTTCCGTCTAGTTGTGGCACGAGGGATGTAGTATCTTTAGTTGCAGCAGGTGGGATCTAGTTCCCTGGGCAGGTCTCAAACTCAAGCCCGTTGTATTGGAAGCAAGGTATCTTAGCCACAGGATCACCAGGGAAGTCCCTGGTTTTTATTCCTAACTGATCTAACAGGTAACTGTTCAACATATTGATAAGACAGTGCTTTTTATTGTGTATATATATGCATATATCTTATGTGTATACACACTTGTCTGTGCTTACATGTATATATAAGTGACATGAATGACAATGGTGATACAAGGGAAGGGAGGGGGGAATCAGGATTGTTTTATTATTATAAAAGGTATTCACAGTACCCATGACTTAGTATTGAAAATGGACTTGTATTAGTTCTAAATGTATATTGTAAATTCTAGAACTCACAATAAAAAAGTGAAAGAAGAAGTAAACTGACATACTATAGAAAGAAGAGAAACTGAATCATAGATGATGCTCAATTAAAATCACAAAAGTTAGAGAAAGTGGAAGAAGTCAAAACATTGTACCTCAGACACGAGCCCACACATCCAGGAAGCTCAGACATCAAGTTGGATAAAAACAAAGTGAAACAAACAAAAAACCTCCCACATGTTAACATCAAGGCATATCATTTTCAAAATATAGAAATTCAAAGATAGTCATAAACAGAGTCAAAAGGAGAAAGTACCTTCCTATGGAGGAAAAGAAGACAAAAATTATATTTAACTTTTCAGAAGCCACGCAAGCAAGAAGAAAATAGATTGAAATATTTAACGTGTTTTGGGTGGGGAGTCATAAACAACAACAACAACCTGAAATTCTGTATCCTGTGAAATTATCCTTTAAGAGTGAAGGAGAATTAAAGACTTTCAGATATGCAAACATTGAGGGAATTTGTTGCCAGCAAACTTGCCTTGAAAAATGTCACAAGTTCCTTAGAATGAATAGACTATAGGTCAGAAACCCAGATCTTTATAAAGTAAGGAAAGTATTGGAAAAGGAATAAGTGAAGGTAAAAGTAAAGCATTGTTTTTTATTCTTTTTTTTTTTAAATTATTTATTTATTTGGCTGTTCCGTCTAGTTGTGGCACGAGGGATGTAGTATCTTTAGTTGCAGCAGGTGGGATCTAGTTCCCTGGGCAGGTCTCAAACTCAAGCCCGTTGTATTGGAAGCAAGGTATCTTAGCCACAGGATCACCAGGGAAGTCCCTGGTTTTTATTCCTAACTGATCTAACAGGTAACTGTTCAACATATTGATAAGACAGTGCTTTTTATTGTGTATATATATGCATATATCTTATGTGTATACACACTTGTCTGTGCTTACATGTATATATAAGTGACATGAATGACAATGGTGATACAAGGGAAGGGAGGGGGGAATCAGGATTGTTTTATTATTATAAAAGGTATTCACAGTACCCATGACTTAGTATTGAAAATGGACTTGTATTAGTTCTAAATGTATATTGTAAATTCTAGAACTCACAATAAAAAAGTGAAAGAAGAAGTAAACTGACATACTATAGAAAGAAGAGAAACTGAATCATAGATGATGCTCAATTAAAATCACAAAAGTTAGAGAAAGTGAAAAAAAATTGGAAAAAGATTAAAGATAACAGAAATTAGTGACAAATATAATAGATATTATTATAACTATCTCAGTAATTGCTGTGAATGTCAGTTGTTCAGGTGTACCAGTTAAAAGACAAATTGACAGAGTGGATCAGAAACTGTATATGATCTATAATAAACAAAGTTTAAATACAGAGACATGGCTATATTAAAAGTAAGTGAGATACATTCACCTCTTTCAGTTATGGATTTCTCACAGTATATGCCCAGTAGTGGGATTATTGGGTCATATGGTAGTTCTATTCCCAATTTTTAAAAGTATCTTCAGACTGTTGTTCATAGGGAGTATATCAATCCATATTACTACCAATAGTACAAGAGAGTCCCCTTTTTTACACACCCTCTCCAACATTTATTGTTTGTAGATATTGTTGACAATGGCCATTCTGACTGGTGTGAGGTGGTCATTGTACTTTTGATTTGCATTTCTTTAATAATGAGTTATATTGAGCATTTTTTCATGTGTTTATTACTTACCTGTATGTCTTCTTTGGAGAATGTCTGTTTAGGTCTTCTGCCCAGTTTCTGATTGGGCTATTTGTATTTTCCTGTTGTTGAGCCCTGTTATATGGGCTGCTTATATATTGAGATCAATCACTTTTCAGTTGTTTCATTTGTGATTATTTTCTCCTGAAGTGTTGTCTTTTGATCTTATTTATTGTTTCTTTTGCTGTGTAAAAGCTTTTAAGTTTAATTAAATCTCATTTGTTTATTTTTATTTCCATTACTCTAGAAGATGGTCAAGGAGGATCTTGCTGTGAAAAATGTCAAAGAGTACTGCTTGTGTTTTCCTCTAAGAGCTTTATAGTTTTGGCCTTGCATTTAAGTTTTTAATCCATTTTGAGTTTAATTTTATGTATGTTGTTAGGAGGTGTTCTAGTTTCGTTCTTTTACATGTGATCATGATTTATTGAAGAGGCTGTCTTTTCTCCGTTGTATATTCTTGCCTCTTTTGTCAAAGATAAGGTGCCCAATAGGTGCATAGATTTATTTCTGGGCTTTCTGTCTTTTTTCATTTGCCTATATTTCTGTTTTTGTGCCAATATCATACTGTATTGAAGATTATGTTGCAACACTATTTACAATAGCTTGGACATAGAAACAAACCTGAATGTTTATTCAACAGATAAATGGATAAAAAAATTATTATATATATATATGATTAAATATTATTCACCCATAAAAAAGAACACATTTGAATCAGTCTTAATGAAGTGGATGACCCTAGAGCCTGTTATACAGAGTGAAGTAAGTAATAAAGAGCAAAACAAATATCATAATTAATACATATGTATAAATCTAGAAAGATGGGACAGAGGAACCTATTTATAGGGCAGCAGTAGAGATGCAGACATAGAGAACAGACTTGTGGACACTAGGTGAAGGAGAGGGTGAGGCAAATTGAGCGAGTAACAAAAATATAGACATTACCATATGTAAAATAGATAGCTAGTATAAATTTGCTGTGTGATGCAGGGAGCTCAAATCAGGTGCTCTGTGACAACCTAGAAGGGTGGGATCCTCTGGGGGGTGGAAGGAAGGTTCAAGAGAGAGAGGACATATGTATACCTATATGATCAAGTCATGTTGATGTATGGCAGAGATGAACACAATATTGTAAAGCAATTATCCTCCAGTTAAAAATGAATACTATTTTTAAAAGAGAGAAAGAAAAATATTCTTAGGACCTCCAGGGTGATCCAGTGGTTAAAAGACATTGCACTTCCACTGCAGGAGGCATGTGTTCAATTCCTGGTCAGGGAGAATCCTACATGCCATGTGACTTGGACAAAAAAAGGAAAAAAAAAAATTCTTAAGTGACTATTTGTTACAATTATAATTGATTATGAAAATTACAATAAAAGATACAAATAATATCACCCTTAAACTACCTATTTCTCAAGTTATTTATCAGACACAATGAGAAAGTGGTCATGGAAATTCTTTGAAAAAAGGCCTAGCACTGTTTTCATGCCCGCTTAACTGACCTTGCCTGATTACTTTCTACCACTATTGGAACAGAAAGTTAGAGGTACACAAAATGAACCAGAAGATGACATGGCCACAGGCTGGGGCAGGTAATGATGGTGGTCCTGGCTCTACCTCACTGGCTACAGGTAACTATTTTTGAAATAAGGTCCCAATGGGCATTTATTTCTGGGCTTTCTGTCTTTTTCATTTGCCTATATTTCTGTTTTGTGCCAATATCATACTGTATTGAAGATTATGTTGCAACACTATTTACAATAGCTTGGACATAGAAACAAACCTGAATGTTTATTCAACAGATAAATGGATAAAAAAATTATTATATATATATATGATTAAATATTATTCACCCATAAAAAAGAACACATTTGAATCAGTCTTAATGAAGTGGATGACCCTAGAGCCTGTTATACAGAGTGAAGTAAGTAATAAAGAGCAAAACAAATATCATAATTAATACATATGTATAAATCTAGAAAGATGGGACAGAGGAACCTATTTATAGGGCAGCAGTAGAGATGCAGACATAGAGAACAGACTTGTGGACACTAGGTGAAGGAGAGGGTGAGGCAAATTGAGCGAGTAACAAAAATATAGACATTACCATATGTAAAATAGATAGCTAGTATAAATTTGCTGTGTGATGCAGGGAGCTCAAATCAGGTGCTCTGTGACAACCTAGAAGGGTGGGATCCTCTGGGGGGTGGAAGGAAGGTTCAAGAGAGAGAGGACATATGTATACCTATATGATCAAGTCATGTTGATGTATGGCAGAGATGAACACAATATTGTAAAGCAATTATCCTCCAGTTAAAAATGAATACTATTTTTAAAAGAGAGAAAGAAAAATATTCTTAGGACCTCCAGGGTGATCCAGTGGTTAAAAGACATTGCACTTCCACTGCAGGAGGCATGTGTTCAATTCCTGGTCAGGGAGAATCCTACATGCCATGTGACTTGGACAAAAAAAGGAAAAAAAAAAATTCTTAAGTGACTATTTGTTACAATTATAATTGATTATGAAAATTACAATAAAAGATACAAATAATATCACCCTTAAACTACCTATTTCTCAAGTTATTTATCAGACACAATGAGAAAGTGGTCATGGAAATTCTTTGAAAAAAGGCCTAGCACTGTTTTCATGCCCGCTTAACTGACCTTGCCTGATTACTTTCTACCACTATTGGAACAGAAAGTTAGAGGTACACAAAATGAACCAGAAGATGACATGGCCACAGGCTGGGGCAGGTAATGATGGTGGTCCTGGCTCTACCTCACTGCTTCTCAGCCTGAGTTGAACTTCAGAATCATCCAGAGAGTTTAAAAACCAAGTGAATTAGAATGTCCATGCACAGAACCAGGCATCAGCACTCCCTGCAAGTTTTTCAATAAATGCCAGTGTACAATGGGATTGAGAACTTCTCTTCTACATATAGGAAAGCCCTGGCACTGGGAGTCACTATTTTATTATTTATCAGAAGAAAGGGACAGGGCTGAGTGGTCTGGGATATGGTCTAGCTCTAAAAAATATCCTTTGAAAGTCTGAATGTCTTACTATGCAGTCAGGCCTTTGTCCAATAATGTGTGTTATAATCTCACTTGACATTTTCCATTGAGTGGAACTGGGAAAGCTAGATTATGAGGCCCCCAACAGAAGCTGGTCTAATTATTTAATAAGATAATGTCCTAGTCTATGTGGTACAGACAATAATAACAGCACACATTTCTGGAGTAGATTACAGCTATCAAAGCAGTGTCCTGGGCATTATCTCATTGGAGACTTACAGTGGCTGTTTTTTCACATTTGTGGATACTTATTCCAGCATTACCTCACTTAATTACTTCAGGGAGGCATAATTTATATACAATAAATAACATTTAAGTGCATGTCTTTGTACATTTTGGTATGTGTATACCAAAATGAAACAATCTGTGAAACCATTACTACATTCAGGCTGTGAATATACTTGTCACTGCCACAAAATTTCTTCATGCCCCTTCAAAATCACTCCATGTGATCTCACCCCCGTCTCCAGGTAACCATGGATCTGCATTCTGTTACTCTTGATTAGTCTGCATTTTCTAGAGTTATATATATATGGTCATATGTGGTTCTTGTCTGTTCATTCACCATAATTACTTTAGGATTTATCCATATTGTTGTTTATTAGTATTCCATTTTATGGGTATATTTATTCATTTATTCTACATGTTATTAATTTTCCTATAGTTGTTTCAAGTTTGGGACTACGCAAATATGGCAGCTGCAAACATTCACATGCAAGTTCATATATGGTTATATGCTCCAGTTCTTTGCCTAACAGTGGAATAGCTGTATAATATGGTGAATGAATGCTTAATTTTTTAAGAAGCTATAAAACAGTTTACTAAATTGGTTATACCATTTCACATTCGCACCAGGGAGGTATGGATTATACAATTCCTCCAGCTCCTCAAAATTTGGTGTGATCAGTCTTCTTAATTTTGTCTATTCTTATAAGTATATAGTAATATCTCTTTATGGTTACATATAGGAAAGCCCTGGCACTGGGAGTCACTATTTTATTATTTATCAGAAGAAAGGGACAGGGCTGAGTGGTCTGGGATATGGTCTAGCTCTAAAAAATATCCTTTGAAAGTCTGAATGTCTTACTATGCAGTCAGGCCTTTGTCCAATAATGTGTGTTATAATCTCACTTGACATTTTCCATTGAGTGGAACTGGGAAAGCTAGATTATGAGGCCCCCAACAGAAGCTGGTCTAATTATTTAATAAGATAATGTCCTAGTCTATGTGGTACAGACAATAATAACAGCACACATTTCTGGAGTAGATTACAGCTATCAAAGCAGTGTCCTGGGCATTATCTCATTGGAGACTTACAGTGGCTGTTTTTTCACATTTGTGGATACTTATTCCAGCATTACCTCACTTAATTACTTCAGGGAGGCATAATTTATATACAATAAATAACATTTAAGTGCATGTCTTTGTACATTTTGGTATGTGTATACCAAAATGAAACAATCTGTGAAACCATTACTACATTCAGGCTGTGAATATACTTGTCACTGCCACAAAATTTCTTCATGCCCCTTCAAAATCACTCCATGTGATCTCACCCCCGTCTCCAGGTAACCATGGATCTGCATTCTGTTACTCTTGATTAGTCTGCATTTTCTAGAGTTATATATATATGGTCATATGTGGTTCTTGTCTGTTCATTCACCATAATTACTTTAGGATTTATCCATATTGTTGTTTATTAGTATTCCATTTTATGGGTATATTTATTCATTTATTCTACATGTTATTAATTTTCCTATAGTTGTTTCAAGTTTGGGACTACGCAAATATGGCAGCTGCAAACATTCACATGCAAGTTCATATATGGTTATATGCTCCAGTTCTTTGCCTAACAGTGGAATAGCTGTATAATATGGTGAATGAATGCTTAATTTTTTAAGAAGCTATAAAACAGTTTACTAAATTGGTTATACCATTTCACATTCGCACCAGGGAGGTATGGATTATACAATTCCTCCAGCTCCTCAAAATTTGGTGTGATCAGTCTTCTTAATTTTGTCTATTCTTATAAGTATATAGTAATATCTCTTTATGGTTACTTCCTTAATGAGTAATAATTAACCTCAACCCTGACCTTATAGGAGACATATAGACAGATATACATACATATCTCCAGGATAAATTGTAAGTTTAAATACAAAAACAAAAATTATAAAATTTCTATAAGAAAACACAATTTCAAAATGTATTTACAATCTTAGGTAAGCAAAGATTTCTCAGGACATAAAAGGAAAAATGATAATACTTACAATGAACTTTTGCAAAACTAAAATCTCTTGCTCTTATAAGATAATATTAATAGAATGAAAAGGCAAGCACAGTCTCGTAGATTTTTAAGTATTCCATTGATAGCTCCAATTTTCTTTAGGAGATTTCTAATTTTTCCAAGTCTATTGTTTTTATCTACTTCTTTGCATTGTTCTCTTTGCATATCTTGAAGAACGCCTTCTTATCTTTCCTTGCTATTATCTGGACCTCTGCATTCAATTGGGCATATCTTTCCCTTTTTCCTTTGCCTATTGCTTCTCCTCAATTATTTGTAAAGCCTCTTCAGACAACTACTTTGTCATATTTTATTTCTTTTTTTGAGGGGGTATGGTTTGGACCCCTGCCTCCTGTATGATGTTACGAACCTCTGTCCATAGTTCTTCAGGCATGATGTCCACAAGATGTAATTTTTTGAGTTTATTCTTCACATCCACAGTTTAATCATAAGTCATTTAATTTAGGTTATAGCCTAATGGCCTAGTGGTTTTACCTATGTTCTTCAATTTAAACCTGAATTTTGCAACAAGGAGCTCATGATGTGAGCCACGGTCCCTCCAGGTCTTCTTTTTGCTGTTTGTGTAGAGCTTCTCTGCCTTGGGCTGCTAAGAATATGAGCAATCTCTAGTATATTTGTAGTATACAATTTCATAAGTTTTCATATATGTGCAAGTCATGATGGCATTATCACAAGCAGTATAGTTAACATTTCCAACATCCCAAAATTATCTTTTGATAATAGAGCTCTCACCCATTTTGTGCTCCCCCACCCCAGGCAACCACTGATCAGTGTCTATCACTTTGACATTTTTAATAACACTTTTTGTCATAGTTTGCTTTGTCTATACTTTTATATAAATTGAATCATATGGTATGCATTTTTTTTTTTTTGCTTTATTCATTGTGTCATCCATGCTATTCTATGAATTAATACTTTTTTTCTCTCTGAATAGTGTATTCCATTGTATATATAATATGATTTGGTTATACATTCATCTGATGATAATGAATATTTGTTTAAAAGTTTTGGCTTTGTAAATTAAGGCTACTTTTGACCACTGTGCACAGCTCTTTGTAGGGCCAACTCATTTCTCGTAGATAAATTGCAAGGAGGAGAATATTTGGGTCAAGTGGTAGTTTTTTGTTGAACTTTTAAAGAAACTCTTTAACAGTTTTTCTAAGTACTTGTACAATTGAAAATTTCTGCCAATAGCATGTGAGAATTCCAGTCTCTTCATATCTGCTCCAACATTTCAAATGATCAGACTCTTAAGTCATAGATGGTCTGTGTATAATAGTATCATATAATCACTGGTTTTACAGTGGGCTTCACTGATGGCTCAGTGGTTAAGAATCTGCTTGCAATGCAGGAGACTTGGGTTCAATTCCTGGGTCAGGAAGATCTCCTGGAGAAAGAAATGGCAACCCATTCTAGTATCCTTTCCTGGGAAATCCCATGTGCAGAAGACCCTGGCAGGCTACAGTCCATGATGTTGCAAAAAGAGTGGACGTAAGTTAGTGACTAAGCAATAACAGTTTTTTAGAGTAGTTTTGGATTCACAGAAAAATCGATCAGAAAATATAGACAATTCCCTCTCTCGACCACCACAAACCTACCATTATGAATGTTCTTCAATTTAAACCTGAATTTTGCAACAAGGAGCTCATGATGTGAGCCACGGTCCCTCAGGTCTTCTTTTTGCTGTTTGTGTAGAGCTTCTCTGCCTTGGGCTGCTAAGAATATGAGCAATCTCTAGTATATTTGTAGTATACAATTTCATAAGTTTTCATATATGTGCAAGTCATGATGGCATTATCACAAGCAGTATAGTTAACATTTCCAACATCCCAAAATTATCTTTTGATAATAGAGCTCTCACCCATTTTGTGCTCCCCCACCCCAGGCAACCACTGATCAGTGTCTATCACTTTGACATTTTTAATAACACTTTTTGTCATAGTTTGCTTTGTCTATACTTTTATATAAATTGAATCATATGGTATGCATTTTTTTTTTTTTGCTTTATTCATTGTGTCATCCATGCTATTCTATGAATTAATACTTTTTTTCTCTCTGAATAGTGTATTCCATTGTATATATAATATGATTTGGTTATACATTCATCTGATGATAATGAATATTTGTTTAAAAGTTTTGGCTTTGTAAATTAAGGCTACTTTTGACCACTGTGCACAGCTCTTTGTAGGGCCAACTCATTTCTCGTAGATAAATTGCAAGGAGGAGAATATTTGGGTCAAGTGGTAGTTTTTTGTTGAACTTTTAAAGAAACTCTTTAACAGTTTTTCTAAGTACTTGTACAATTGAAAATTTCTGCCAATAGCATGTGAGAATTCCAGTCTCTTCATATCTGCTCCAACATTTCAAATGATCAGACTCTTAAGTCATAGATGGTCTGTGTATAATAGTATCATATAATCACTGGTTTTACAGTGGGCTTCACTGATGGCTCAGTGGTTAAGAATCTGCTTGCAATGCAGGAGACTTGGGTTCAATTCCTGGGTCAGGAAGATCTCCTGGAGAAAGAAATGGCAACCCATTCTAGTATCCTTTCCTGGGAAATCCCATGTGCAGAAGACCCTGGCAGGCTACAGTCCATGATGTTGCAAAAAGAGTGGACGTAAGTTAGTGACTAAGCAATAACAGTTTTTTAGAGTAGTTTTGGATTCACAGAAAAATCGATCAGAAAATATAGACAATTCCCTCTCTCGACCACCACAAACCTACCATTATGAATGTTCCCAAACAAAGTAGTACATTAATAATAATTAGTGAATGTATTAGCATGTCATTATCACCCAGAGTTCATAATCTGTATTATAGTCTGGTCTTGCTGCTGTATATTCTATGAGTTTAGGCAAACATATAATGAGTATGATGATTACATTTATCATTATCATTACTGTTTATCACACAAAATATTTTACTGATCAAAACTCCTGTGTGCTCTGCATATTCATCCCTCTCTCCAACTCCCAAGCCCTAGAGATCACTGATCTTTTTACTTTCCCCATATGTTTTGACATATGCACACATCTTCACATCTTGTTCCAGGATATCATATGGTTAGAATGCCCCAGTATTTAGCCTCTTCAGTTTCGCATATTCTACTTAGTAGTATTCATATACATTTCCTGCATGTATTTTATTTTATTTTATTTTAATTGGAAGGTAATGGTTTCTGCCATACATTAACATGAATTGGCCTCAGGTATACATGTGCCTCCTCCATTCTTAGACCCCCTCCCATCTTCTTTCTCACCCTATCCCTTTGGGTTGTCCCAGAGCACCAGATTTGAGTGCCCTGCTTCATACATCAAACTTGCACTGGTCATGTATTTTACATATGCCAGCATACAGGTTTCAATGCTATTCTCTCAAATCATCCCTCCCTTGCCTTCTCTCATTGAGTACAACAGTCTGTTCTTTGCATCTGTGTCTCCTTTACTGCCCTGCATGTAAGATCATAAGTGCTGTCTCTGTAAATTCCAGATATATGCATTAATATGTCTTGGTACCTCATTTTTTTCTAACACTGAGTAACATTCCACTATCTGGATGTCCCATGATTTGTTCATTCACTTATTGAAGCACATCTTGGTTGCTCCAAGTTTTGACAATTTTGAGTAAACTTGCTTATTGTTTTTCTTAACAATTATCATTTTACTTAAATGATAAAATATGCTGAATAATAATTATGTCTTTTCTATGTGTATATTTTTGTTGATGCATTTGTTTAAAATTTGCCCCTTTTAACAGCTTTATTGAAGTATAATATAACAAAATTAACCTATTTTAATTATACTGTTCAGTGAACAAGAGAAGTGCAATGATCATCCATAGAGGATTCCAACACATTTTTATCATTCCTCCCACTCTTCATTCTTACTCAGTGGCAGCTGACTGCTATTCTCATTTCCAGTCCCAGAATCTGTTCTCATCCCTAATTCTGCTTAATGCCAAATGCTTTTGCTTTGTCTATAAATTTCATGTAAACTGACTCATGAATTATATACATTTATTCCTCTTGCTTCTCTCACTTAGCATAGTATTTTTGAGGTTTATGAATGGTATAGGATATATTATCCCTTTTTATTACTGAAAAGTATTCCATTATATGCTGTTCGTATTTATCAGTTTACTGGTTGTTGTTCTTTTAGAAAATTTCAGCTATTTTGAATAATTTTGCTATGAGAGTAAACAGGAAAGTCTTTATGTGGTTATATAATTCCAACTTTCTTAGGTTCCCGTTCATATAATAAGTATATGTTTATCCTTTAAAAAAAAACTGGTTTTCCGAAATGACTATACCACATTACATTCCCACTAGCAATGTGTAAGTGTACTGCTTTCTCTATCACAGACATAATGCAGAGAAAATATGTATTTGCTTGTATAGCTGATTAAGACAAACTCCCTTGTCAACAGGAAAGAATCTTCAGTTCCAATGAGTCTGGCATATTAGTGTTATTCAAGGCTTATGGTCATTATCAGCATAAGATGTGAATCACTCCAAATTCACAGGTGTTTTTCAGCTTTAACTGGTTAGAACCTGTTTTAGTGAGTTGGAACACCTGATTTTGTTACCTCTTCAGTGAAGTGCTGCTGCATGTAAAAAGTTCTTTCAAACTTCTTGGCTTCTTATATTCATAAATGGAAGATGGATACAAAACCTATGCAGATTATCAATCTTCCTATCTTGGTATTGGGTACCTATTTCACACAATTCCAATGTCCTTATTAGAGTTGCTTTAATCATTTTTTGATGTGAAATTATCTAATGTGTAAAAGTAGAAGATGTTAAGTGTGTATCAGTATTTTAAACACTGATAAAATTTGACAAGAGCAATGACTAGAAACAAAGATAGAGGTGGCACAACTAAGATTTTTAGAGCAAATCTCTCAACCAGCTACTCCATGAGACTAAATCTCTTGGTTCTACTTGTCCCACCGTGGCCATTTTCCTTCCCTCCACTGTCAATGTGGACATCTAGCATAACTATATATTCTTCAAAATAAAATATTAGTATCGGTACAACATAATTAAACTGTGGACTTTATTTGGATTTCACAACATTTTCTAATAATGTATTTTTTATGGTCCTAATTCTAAACCAAGATACCACATTTCTTTTACTTATGTTTCCTTATTCTCTTTCAATTTCTGATAGTTCTGAGTCTGTTTTTCATGGTTTTGACACTTTTGAAGGGTACAAATCCGGTTGTAGAATCTCCCTCAGTTGGAATTTGTCTGATGTTTTCACATGCTTAAACTGGGGTTATGAATTTGCAGGAAAATGTTCACAAAGGCATTGTTCTCCTTATTTCATACCACGGGATGCATGGCACTGACATCATTTATTGACAGTGTTGCCTTTGATCATTTGGGTAAGGTAGTTTCTGCCAGGATTCTTCCTGTAAAGTTTCAATTGTCCCTTTTCATACACATCTTAAAGTTTACCCTATTAATCTTGTCTATGGCAATTATTGCTATGCTATTCTAATAATATTTTCTATTTTCTTTTTTCCTTGCACACTTAACTGCTTGAAATTCTATAAGAAAGATATTCCCCTCCATCCTCATCTGTTTATTTATTTAAATATTATTCATATCATTGTGGACTCATGAATACTTTCTTGACTCTTTGCATTATTATCTTATACTCACAGTATTTATTGTATTGTTCTTTTGCCTTATTATTCCATGTGACCACTGGGAGCTCTTTCAGGATGACTCCTTATTTCTTTTATCTTTGGACAGGCCTCTATACCTTGTTTTATTGCTGTTTGTGTGTGAGTGGGTATGTGTGTGTATATGTATGTACGTCTGTGTGTAAACGTTTCCTTACTCTTATGTAACTATAAGTATTTGACCTGTTTCTGACTTTTCATGAAGAATTTATTCCTGTGCAGCTGAAGGTGTTAGCTACCAAGCAAATGCCACATTATTCTGCTAGTAAATAAACAAAAGCAAATTTATTGTCTAGCAAAATATAACAGTCAGTAAATTGAGGTTCTTTTGCTAAGCTTGTATTGTGGTAACACTTTTATTTGCAATGCTAGTTCTTGTAATAAAAATATTTTGTATGCCACATTGTAGTTGGAAAACATTATTTGTGATTCCTTTTGAGATTCTCTACACTTTGCTGGGCATGTAAGTGTTAAATGTCTATGAGGCCATTTTAGCTAATACTAGGAAGTTGAGTTTTAAGTTTCAAAATAGGTACAATACTATATCTCAATGTCAAAATCCCTCCATTTATGTACACTTTATGTAGCATATATATTCCTATATAAATACACAAAATTATGAGGACCTTTACAGAAAAAAAATAAGGTATCTAATAAGGATGCTTCTCAGGTATCTGTAATCTATACAATAAAAGTATTTCTCGATTTATATGAGGTAAAATAATCCCTTTTCAGCAATTCCTAAATAATATGTATTGGAATAAATAGGCCCTCTAACTAGTCAAGTGGACATGTTTAAAAAAGCCATCATAACAATTAAAGTATTTCATAGTTCAGCCTCTCCTTATTTTGCATATTTGTAACTTTTATTTTAGCATTAGCCAGAAAAAATAGATAATCTGAATATCGAAAACATGAATTTTTTGTCCCAAATCATTGAATATTTGCTTTAAAATTATATGAGCATATTTTACTCTCTTCAGACCATTCAGCATTGGAACTAGGGTTTTATTTACTGAATATTTAGAAATGTAGAGTTTTTTCAAATGATTATTCATATCATTGTGGACTCATGAATACTTTCTTGACTCTTTGCATTATTATCTTATACTCACAGTATTTATTGTATTGTTCTTTTGCCTTATTATTCCATGTGACCACTGGGAGCTCTTTCAGGATGACTCCTTATTTCTTTTATCTTTGGACAGGCCTCTATACCTTGTTTTATTGCTGTTTGTGTGTGAGTGGGTATGTGTGTGTATATGTATGTACGTCTGTGTGTAAACGTTTCCTTACTCTTATGTAACTATAAGTATTTGACCTGTTTCTGACTTTTCATGAAGAATTTATTCCTGTGCAGCTGAAGGTGTTAGCTACCAAGCAAATGCCACATTATTCTGCTAGTAAATAAACAAAAGCAAATTTATTGTCTAGCAAAATATAACAGTCAGTAAATTGAGGTTCTTTTGCTAAGCTTGTATTGTGGTAACACTTTTATTTGCAATGCTAGTTCTTGTAATAAAAATATTTTGTATGCCACATTGTAGTTGGAAAACATTATTTGTGATTCCTTTTGAGATTCTCTACACTTTGCTGGGCATGTAAGTGTTAAATGTCTATGAGGCCATTTTAGCTAATACTAGGAAGTTGAGTTTTAAGTTTCAAAATAGGTACAATACTATATCTCAATGTCAAAATCCCTCCATTTATGTACACTTTATGTAGCATATATATTCCTATATAAATACACAAAATTATGAGGACCTTTACAGAAAAAAAATAAGGTATCTAATAAGGATGCTTCTCAGGTATCTGTAATCTATACAATAAAAGTATTTCTCGATTTATATGAGGTAAAATAATCCCTTTTCAGCAATTCCTAAATAATATGTATTGGAATAAATAGGCCCTCTAACTAGTCAAGTGGACATGTTTAAAAAAGCCATCATAACAATTAAAGTATTTCATAGTTCAGCCTCTCCTTATTTTGCATATTTGTAACTTTTATTTTAGCATTAGCAAGAAAAAATAGATAATCTGAATATCGAAAACATGAATTTTTTGTCCCAAATCATTGAATATTTGCTTTAAAATTATATGAGCATATTTTACTCTCTTCAGACCATTCAGCATTGGAACTAGGGTTTTATTTACTGAATATTTAGAAATGTAGAGTTTTTTTCAAATGGGTATCACTAGTTTTGAACATTAAGTCAGCATGCTCAATACAGAGTGGGCAGATGAAGTATTAGCGTATGATAAAAAAAAGTTATAAAGAAAGACACAGAGAGTATCAATGGGGTCAGTGTTAGAAAATTGAAGTGTTAGTGTTAGACTTCAGTGTTAGTCACTGAAGTCCAAAATTTTAAGTAATATTAAAGAAAAAATCTTGGAAATGACATAGTAGAATTTAGAAAGCATTCCTTATTAAAATAAATGTCAAGAGGTTATCATTATTCATGATTTATTTATGTGAACATACTGCAAATGTCTAGGAATTTTACTATCAGAAATGCAAACATATATCTGTGGTTTACCACTAACCCTAAATGTAGGTATGGTTTAGACTTTTTTAAAATTTAATTTAATTAATTAATTTATTTATCTTTTTTTTTTTTTTTTTTGAGGGGTGGGGTGGGGAAGGAGGGGGATGGGCGGGCCACTTCTAATGGTCTTTCATTTCTCTATTTTCATCCGTCTTTGTTCTTTGGCTCCTGTGGGCCTCCCATCGCGGAGGCGTCTGTCATTGCAGAGCGCCGACTCTGGGCGCATGCGCCTCAGAGCTCCGGCTTGGTAATTGAACACATCAGTCCAGCCGCTCCGCGGCACATGGGATCTTCCCAGGCCAGGGATCGAACCAGCGCCCCTTGCACTGCAAGGCGGTGTCCTTACCCACTGGACCACAAGGGAAGCCCTGGTTTAGACTTTTTAAAATCAGTTTTAAAATTACAAATAAGTTTACGTGCCTCCTAAAGTGTGAGTGAGAGTGTATTTAACAGATAAGTTTTTTAAAGTGAGTATAAATGGAGTATAAAGGGACATTGTTTTCAACCAAGTATAACATTTGTATGCTGGAGCAAATATATTTGTTTGGAACAAATCATGGATAGAAACACAGCAGATACTTTGATAATTTTCTCTTAATTATTCAAATGCTACTTTCCAACTCAGCTTCCGAAGAAAGATCTTTCATTCTTTTATTTTTTCACAGAACCATTCACTGGCATGAACCATTCTTCTAGTTCTCTAACTAAAGTAATGCATGATCTGACTCTCTGACCAGAAGTTTATCTCTAAAGGTGAGTAGGGTAAAGTGTCAATTAGAGACCACATTTCAATCATTTCCTGAAGCATCCTTTTAAATTTTATAACTCTTAAGTTATCTGTATCTTGAATACTTGAAGTCTGTTGAAAACCCAGTTTCACAGACTCAAGCCCAGGAACTACAGAACCAGAATCTCCATGCAGGAAATCAGCAAGACAGAACAAGCACATTGGATATTCTCCTGTGCACTTAATTTTGAAAACAACTTAAGAAAAATTATTCTATAACACAACTCACATGTTTAACCTTTTAGAAAATACTTTTCTCCAGAATTTATATTTGACTGTTCAGGAAATTAAAAGAAACAAGAATCCCATTTAAAAGTCCACCTCACCTAGTTTAGGTCATTCAAATTTAATCACCCTGGGAAAGCTTCCTACCTCTCCCGTCAATTGAACAACTTATTTAAGAAGCTCTGTCAGATACAATCCTCTTTACTTCATTTTGTCCCCTGCTGATACCATCTTACAGGGGATTGCCAACACGCAGAGAGCCTGAGGGATCTAAAGTGAAATTACAAAAGCAAACTTGAATGCATGCTCTCTAGAAGGTAGATTCCTATAGGCTACAAACCAAATGTTTAGAAGTGAGTCAAGTAAGAGTGACACCACCTTAGAACCATTTCTCTTTATGAGATGTTCTTAATTCTGAGCCTTAGGGAAAGATTCTCATGAACAGATTACAAGTGTTTAGAAATTTGCTAGAGATCATAGCACAGAGCCATGCTGTGTACACATTCTGCAACCAAAATTCGAAGTCTTGATTATGACCTAGGAATGAAATGATAATCAAACAGTATCTTCTCCTACCCTGACCTTCCATCAAATAATTGTTTAACCTTCATCTTGCTAAGGATCCTTTGAGAAACATTTAGATGCTATTTCTATAACTGCAGGGCAAGATAAATACCTCATGTGAAGGTAAATGATCAGCTCTTCTGGTATTATGAATGGAGTTTAAGACTTGCACTAGAAGCATTCACTTGTTTTCTTGCAGTTTGAAGACTGAAGTCAGCTAATATGGTGACAAGTAAAGACTTCATAATATCACAGGCTGAGAAGTGTATTCTGTAAACTATGTAAGAATGAGATACAACTGAGTTTTAAAATTCACCACTGCTCATCACCCGCATGTAGAGCAAATATTATGAGCTCCATTGGAAACTATGTCAATAACTAGACTTTCTGTTACTGAACTCAAATCTTAGGTGCTTATTCTTAGAAAATTTACGAAGTCCCATCAAAGCCAGTCAGCCTGTAGTACCTGGAGTTGTTCAGGCCATCTCATTTCTAATTAGGAAAAATGTGCAGCAGCCAAAATAAAACAAGCATGGGAGCCTTGATTCCTGCCAGTTTATAAATGAAAGTCCTTTCACAACCAGCTCATATGTGAGGCTTCAGTGTTTCAATCTGTTGGGTAGCCTTTAGAAGAGCTCACATACCAACTGCAATGGTTAAGCAGATTCAATATTTAGTTAAATTCAATACTCTTTAAGACACTATGAAAGGTATAGCAGGCATAAAAACAATAAAAATATGACCTCAAAAAAGCTGTACACTTATGGTTAATTCATGTTGAGATATGACAGAAATCAAACCAATATTGTAAAACATTAATTTAAAATAAATTAATATTAAAAATAAAAATTAAAAAAATATATAAAAGGAAATTACCCTTAAAATTGCGTGAAAGGAATTAAAGTAATTATGAACATAGTGTACCATGTGTTAAGTATCTCAATTAAAAGGGAAAAGTATTCCTGAGGTTCAAAGGCAGACTGTGAGTTCCAAGTCTTCTAAAGCGATCCTGGCCTTCTCAAGATAAATAGGAAAACTACTGACCTAGAAAACAGTCAACACGTGCATATTTAAAAAGGCCTTTAACATACTGATTTGAATATATTGATGCCAAGCAATAGCATATCAGTTTTGAGACTATTCAATCTATTTAAACTATTCTATCTTGTTTAAATTACGGAGGCAGCAGAATTTCAGGTGATGTGAGTGGCATGACCCACAGTACCACACCAGTGAGCACAAATTAATAACTTTATGAGTTAGGAATTTGAGCTAGTTACTTGTCTTTGAACCCTCATTTTCCACATCGTTAGAAGGTTGACACAATAGTACATTATATTTAGTGTTGAATGAGATGCGTGAGTAAAGACATGGTGATTTCTAAGGTTTGTTTCAAATGCTCAACACACAGACAAGTGCATGCATACACATAGTATTTATTTATTTATATTTTTACACCAAAAATACTGTTTATTATTGGGGTATAATCAATTAAAAATTTTGTGATAGTTTCAGGTGAACAGTAAAGGGTCTCGGCCGTACATATGCATGTATCCATTCTCCTCACTGGCCTCTCTGTCCATGAAATCCTCCAGGCAAGGATACTGGAGTGGGCACCAGTTCCTTTCTCCAGGGATCTTCCCAACCCAGGAAATGAATGCAGGTCTCCAGCATTACAGGTGATTTCTTTGCTGTCTGCACCATGAAGGAAGCCTCAATTACTTTTGTACCCACCTAATAAGAAGAGCATCAGAATGACATCAACAGTTTGATTCCTGCCAGTTTATAAATGAAAGTCCTTTCACAACCAGCTCATATGTGAGGCTTCAGTGTTTCAATCTGTTGGGTAGCCTTTAGAAGAGCTCACATACCAACTGCAATGGTTAAGCAGATTCAATATTTAGTTAAATTCAATACTCTTTAAGACACTATGAAAGGTATAGCAGGCATAAAAACAATAAAAATATGACCTCAAAAAAGCTGTACACTTATGGTTAATTCATGTTGAGATATGACAGAAATCAAACCAATATTGTAAAACATTAATTTAAAATAAATTAATATTAAAAATAAAAATTAAAAAAATATATAAAAGGAAATTACCCTTAAAATTGCGTGAAAGGAATTAAAGTAATTATGAACATAGTGTACCATGTGTTAAGTATCTCAATTAAAAGGGAAAAGTATTCCTGAGGTTCAAAGGCAGACTGTGAGTTCCAAGTCTTCTAAAGCGATCCTGGCCTTCTCAAGATAAATAGGAAAACTACTGACCTAGAAAACAGTCAACACGTGCATATTTAAAAAGGCCTTTAACATACTGATTTGAATATATTGATGCCAAGCAATAGCATATCAGTTTTGAGACTATTCAATCTATTTAAACTATTCTATCTTGTTTAAATTACGGAGGCAGCAGAATTTCAGGTGATGTGAGTGGCATGACCCACAGTACCACACCAGTGAGCACAAATTAATAACTTTATGAGTTAGGAATTTGAGCTAGTTACTTGTCTTTGAACCCTCATTTTCCACATCGTTAGAAGGTTGACACAATAGTACATTATATTTAGTGTTGAATGAGATGCGTGAGTAAAGACATGGTGATTTCTAAGGTTTGTTTCAAATGCTCAACACACAGACAAGTGCATGCATACACATAGTATTTATTTATTTATATTTTTACACCAAAAATACTGTTTATTATTGGGGTATAATCAATTAAAAATTTTGTGATAGTTTCAGGTGAACAGTAAAGGGTCTCGGCCGTACATATGCATGTATCCATTCTCCTCACTGGCCTCTCTGTCCATGAAATCCTCCAGGCAAGGATACTGGAGTGGGCACCAGTTCCTTTCTCCAGGGATCTTCCCAACCCAGGAAATGAATGCAGGTCTCCAGCATTACAGGTGATTTCTTTGCTGTCTGCACCATGAAGGAAGCCTCAATTACTTTTGTACCCACCTAATAAGAAGAGCATCAGAATGACATCAACAGTAAATAGCAACTGACACTCCACTGCAGTGTCATCAGGGTAAAAAAGAAATGATGGAAACTCTGTTGATTTGGACAGTTTGTTTCCATTCTAAAAATTCTGCTGTTAGACAACTCTTGTCATGTGAGAATTCAAATCTGGTGTTAGTAGCTTTTTCAAGAGAAATTGAATATCTGGATTTTTTTAAAAAGGATATCATTTTTAAATGTTGAGTAAAAACTAACAACAAAAAAAATACCCATTCACCCTCATTCTGCTGAATAAACATGTCTCTGAAATTGTCCATGTACCTCTTCCTTAATGTTCTATTTGGTATAACCATAATGTGTGCATTACTGTTTTGTCTATGTTAAAACCAAGGGCAAAGGACAGTTGACATGCTCTTGGACTTTTCTTAATGCTTAACTACTGTCATTGCTTGCTCTCAGCATCTCAAAAATCAGAGGAGCAGTGCTACACGTTTACCATCTCTTCTGAAAAATTGGACATCATCTATAATTTGGACTGATAATTCTAAGACCTAACTCACATTAAACCTTCCCAAACTTTTTAAAAAATTTAGTTGCAAGTAAGTCCAAAACATTATTGTTATTTTGAAACTTTATAGAAAATTCTAATATATATATATATATATATATACAGGGCCACTAGTAACTACCCTAGTTTGGACTCATCTTCTTACACATAAGGGAATTGAAGGCATGAGGAAATTGTGGGGCTCTGAATTGAAAGAGGACTGTTTTAAGCATAAAGAAGCTTAAGCACATGTTTGCAGTTTGGAGCTAAGATGGTGCCTACAGGAAGGGGTGTGGGAGTGAAAAGAAGCTTAAGCACATTGTTTCAGCTTGGAGCTAAGATGGCGCCTACAGGAAGGGACATGGAAATGAAGGGAAGCTTAAGTGCATTGTTTAAAGAAACTTAAGCACATGTTTACAGCTAAGATGGCGCCTATAGGAAGAGGCGAGGCGTGATCTAAATTGTTAATTGATGGTCAAAATTTCTGATTGGTTCCCTTGGTTTCCATGCTCATGAATGATTGCTTGGTCTTTAGCTTGATTGGTGTAATCTATAAGAAGTCCCGTGCAAAACCCCTTCACTTGCCTATAAAAGCTGTGGATCTTCTTCAATAAAGCGGAACTACTTCGATGGAACCCCTGTCGCGTCTGATTGTCCCCTGCCTCAGCCAGGGGGCTGCGGGGCGGGCAGTTCAAGATTTGCCTTTCTCCAAGATGTCCCGGTTCAGCCGGGGGTAATCCCTGCTGCCTTCCCTTTCTGCGGAAGGTCCTCGCAGAAATAATAGACCTATAGTGGCTAACATATAGTACTAATTCACTTGATTGCTCATGTGTGCTAATATTAGTGTGTGGCTGCTGAAGGGGTCCCTGTTAGTCCAGATCTTAGTTTCTAGATATTATAGACTTATTTTCTACTTTAGACCTTCTAATTTGGCATAAATTTCGAACAGACCAAAACAAAGCAACTCCTGGAGACAAGGACTTTATGTTCTGTTATGTCAGCATGCGAGTTTCAATTAATAAGTTCCATTTGAAACTACAACCAATGAGCTTATTCTGTCAAATGAAACTAACATGCTGTGAGAATTACTGTAAATTGTATTTTCTCTTGGTTGATACTTAGAGTGATCCCATTGAATCACGTGCTTTTGTACTTAAAGTGCTTTACCATTTGTTTAATGTGACAGATAGTTGAAATGTTTAGTTTGCTTTTTAGCAAACTCATAAGAAGAAAAGAAAAAAACATAATCTGAACAAAACAAAATAAGTAATAACAGGATATAATCCTCTAGGGCCACAGATTTGCATAGGGACTTACAGTAGGACCTCACACTGAATAAATGTTGTAATTACATATGTTATCTCTAGGATTGCTTTCTTATACATAGGGAGTATTTTAGAGTAGCTCATAGAGAAATATATTTTATTATTTGATAGTGTTTTTTTATGAGTTTGGAGCCGAGGTCAGCAAATCTTTTTTGTAAAGGACCAGATAGGTAAATATTTTAGGTTTTGTAGGTTGGATGGTCTCTGTGGTAATGTTTGAACCTTGCCAATGTGGGAAAGCAGTCATAGACAAAATGGTCATGACTTTTGTATCCCAGCAAAACTTTTATTACAAAATCGGATTTCATTCTTCATAATGGATTGTGTCAGTGGACTGTAATTTTCCAAGTGTCTTATAGAGAATAGTTAACAAATTATTACTGATTTCTGAATATTATTCTACTTATAAATAGGTGTACATCTCTAATAACTGCGAAGATCCTCATATAAGTCAAAATGAAATTAAAACTAAAGAGTATCCATGATTAGTGAAGTCAAATGATTAAATAAAATCTGTTTAAAATATCTTGATGAGTTGCTAGGCTAGTGTTAGAGAAGTTAAAATTCTACAAGTTGCCCAAAGTTCATTCCTTTCCTTAATAACTTATGTCCTCACTGTTTTCAAAAAGTTTTAACCTATCATTTTATTCTGATGACTCAAATTAACCAAAACAACAACAAAAATAAGTTACAGCCATGTTATATATTAAATCATCTTATTTCTCTTGATTCCTACTATAGATATCATTGAAAATTTTATAATTATTGAGACTAGGATCACATTTCATGAGTTTCTCAATTAATAAGTTCCATTTGAAACTACAACCAATGAGCTTATTCTGTCAAATGAAACTAACATGCTGTGAGAATTACTGTAAATTGTATTTTCTCTTGGTTGATACTTAGAGTGATCCCATTGAATCACGTGCTTTTGTACTTAAAGTGCTTTACCATTTGTTTAATGTGACAGATAGTTGAAATGTTTAGTTTGCTTTTTAGCAAACTCATAAGAAGAAAAGAAAAAAACATAATCTGAACAAAACAAAATAAGTAATAACAGGATATAATCCTCTAGGGCCACAGATTTGCATAGGGACTTACAGTAGGACCTCACACTGAATAAATGTTGTAATTACATATGTTATCTCTAGGATTGCTTTCTTATACATAGGGAGTATTTTAGAGTAGCTCATAGAGAAATATATTTTATTATTTGATAGTGTTTTTTTATGAGTTTGGAGCCGAGGTCAGCAAATCTTTTTTGTAAAGGACCAGATAGGTAAATATTTTAGGTTTTGTAGGTTGGATGGTCTCTGTGGTAATGTTTGAACCTTGCCAATGTGGGAAAGCAGTCATAGACAAAATGGTCATGACTTTTGTATCCCAGCAAAACTTTTATTACAAAATCGGATTTCATTCTTCATAATGGATTGTGTCAGTGGACTGTAATTTTCCAAGTGTCTTATAGAGAATAGTTAACAAATTATTACTGATTTCTGAATATTATTCTACTTATAAATAGGTGTACATCTCTAATAACTGCGAAGATCCTCATATAAGTCAAAATGAAATTAAAACTAAAGAGTATCCATGATTAGTGAAGTCAAATGATTAAATAAAATCTGTTTAAAATATCTTGATGAGTTGCTAGGCTAGTGTTAGAGAAGTTAAAATTCTACAAGTTGCCCAAAGTTCATTCCTTTCCTTAATAACTTATGTCCTCACTGTTTTCAAAAAGTTTTAACCTATCATTTTATTCTGATGACTCAAATTAACCAAAACAACAACAAAAATAAGTTACAGCCATGTTATATATTAAATCATCTTATTTCTCTTGATTCCTACTATAGATATCAATTTGATTAATTTCTAATAAGATTTTATTGAGACTAGGATCACATTTCATGAGTTTCTCAATTTTATGAAACATTAATCCATAGGTAAATTCTACCATTTTACCTTTATTGGATAATAAATGTCATAGCAGGTACACCTGTCTACGTAGTCCCTTATGGACCAGATCTGACAGCTGCTAGTAAACATTGCTTACGATTTTGTTAGTCAAAATGATTCCTTGTCCAGCAACATTTATTTCGTCTGGGATCTTGTTAGAAAATCACAAAACCAAATCTAGATCATGTGTGTATTGAAATTCAAAAATACTGATTAGGACACAAACATAAAGTATACACTGAGATACTCAATGGATATCTGAGATGATTTTATGATCTTAATTATGTTTATTTTAATTAGTAATTTACCCTAAGGGTGCCCCAACAAGTAGGGACTTGAACTTTGTTTTTTTTTTTTTAACATTTATTTATTTATTTATTTTGTGTGGGGGGGAGGTTGGGGAGGGACGGGGTGGGCGGGCGAGCCACTTCTATTGGTCTTTCATTTTGTCCATTTTCATCTATCTTTGCTCTTTGGCCCATGTGGGCCTCCCATCGCGGTGGCCTCTGTTGTCGCAGAGCGCCGGCTCTGGGCGCATGCGCTCCAGAGCCCGGGCTCGGTAATTGGACACATTGGTCCAGCCGGTCTGTGGCACGTGGAATCTTCCCAGGCCAGGGATTGAACTGGTGCCCCTTGCACTGCAAGGCGATGTCCTTACCCACTGGACCAACAGGGAAGCCCGGGACTTGAACTTTGGCTAAGACTTTGAAATGAATTTAACCTAGCAGTGAAAATGTTCTTTAGCCCAATAAAGCAAATATATAATTGAATTTTTTTTTTTACTTTTTAAACTGATAGCTCATATATTGTATTAAGGGAATCATCATACATTATGTGCATTGTAGAAACCTTTAGGAGTATAAAACTAAGAAATCTCTAAGATGATTATCAGAATTATTTTATACACTTATGAATCTGTATATATATATAATGCATATGTAAGAATAAAATTAAAAATATTTCTTAACAAAATTGATCAATATTTTGACATTTTATCATTTACAAATCTGTGGTTTAGTAGAGCATTATTTTCTATATAGTTATTCTTGTGGTACATCTAACCAAAGGTGGTTGTTAATTATTATGCTAAAAATTAAATTGTGTTATGGTGTGAACTTACCAATGCAAAGAGTGTTGACCATAAAATGAGAGCACTAGAATGAGGGGTAAAGTGGCTAAAATTATAGGACACTAGAGAATCCACTGCATCCACCTTAACAGTCAGTTCAACAATGCTTCATTCTAAAGGGTAAAGGAGAGTAAACTCTCCTTTTCAGGGCCCTGATATCACTTTAGGATGTTGCTGCCCCGAGTAGACTACTTAGGTCTGGGCCCAGATTCTGTCTGAGTTACACCTTAACGTTAGGAAACACATGGTTTTACTTTACACCAGGGTCTTCAGAGTAGTGGGTCTTGCACTTCTCAGTAGGTGTGCCAGGTGATTCATAGGGAGCAGGATAACAGTATTATTTACAATTTTATTTCTAATTATTCTATTTCAATATATGCTACTTTACTACTTTTTTTGTGCTATTAGTATAGAATTGGACTTCCCTAGTGGCTCAGACAGTAAAGAATCTGCCTACCATGCAGGAGACCCAGGTTTGATTACTGGATTGTCAAGATATCCTGGGAATGGCTACCCAAGACAATATTCTTGCTAGAGAAACCCATAAACAAAGGAGTTTGGCAGGCTACAGTTCATGGGGTCACAAAAGAGTTGGACTCGACTGAGTAGCTAAGCACATACACAATAAACAAGTATGCATTCATGACTAAATCAATATGAAATAAATATTCATGTAGCGATGAAGACTCATTTTTTTAAGTTACAGTAGTATATGTTCAAAATATGGAAACCTTTAGGAGTATAAAACTAAGAAATCTCCAAGATAATTATTAGAATTGTTTAATACATTTATGAATCTGTATTATATATATATATCTATATACACACACATAAGAATAACTTTAAAAGCATTTCTTAATGAAATTAATATGTTGATGTTTTATCATTTAATTTATAAATCTATATTTTAGGAGAGCATTATTTTTATATAATCTATAGCAAAGCATAGATATTATATAGTACAGGAAACTGGATTCACAATTTTTACAATAAAATACCAAAAAGACCATTATTTCTATAAACAAGCGATATTGGTTAGCCAAGACAACATGTAGACCTTAAATGAATAGAGTATAGTCACTTTTCCCAAATTGTGTTAGGCCATAAAATGAAAGAGCACTAGAATGAGGGGTAAAGTGGCTAAAATTATAGGACACTAGAGAATCCACTGCATCCACCTTAACAGTCAGTTCAACAATGCTTCATTCTAAAGGGTAAAGGAGAGTAAACTCTCCTTTTCAGGGCCCTGATATCACTTTAGGATGTTGCTGCCCCGAGTAGACTACTTAGGTCTGGGCCCAGATTCTGTCTGAGTTACACCTTAACGTTAGGAAACACATGGTTTTACTTTACACCAGGGTCTTCAGAGTAGTGGGTCTTGCACTTCTCAGTAGGTGTGCCAGGTGATTCATAGGGAGCAGGATAACAGTATTATTTACAATTTTATTTCTAATTATTCTATTTCAATATATGCTACTTTACTACTTTTTCTGTGCTATTAGTATAGAATTGGACTTCCCTAGTGGCTCAGACAGTAAAGAATCTGCCTACCATGCAGGAGACCCAGGTTTGATTACTGGATTGTCAAGATATCCTGGGAATGGCTACCCAAGACAATATTCTTGCTAGAGAAACCCATAAACAAAGGAGTTTGGCAGGCTACAGTTCATGGGGTCACAAAAGAGTTGGACTCGACTGAGTAGCTAAGCACATACACAATAAACAAGTATGCATTCATGACTAAATCAATATGAAATAAATATTCATGTAGCGATGAAGACTCATTTTTTTAAGTTACAGTAGTATATGTTCAAAATATGGAAACCTTTAGGAGTATAAAACTAAGAAATCTCCAAGATAATTATTAGAATTGTTTAATACATTTATGAATCTGTATTATATATATATATCTATATACACACACATAAGAATAACTTTAAAAGCATTTCTTAATGAAATTAATATGTTGATGTTTTATCATTTAATTTATAAATCTATATTTTAGGAGAGCATTATTTTTATATAATCTATAGCAAAGCATAGATATTATATAGTACAGGAAACTGGATTCACAATTTTTACAATAAAATACCAAAAAGACCATTATTTCTATAAACAAGCGATATTGGTTAGCCAAGACAACATGTAGACCTTAAATGAATAGAGTATAGTCACTTTTCCACACATAGAAGACTTGCATTTCAATTCAGGTGAGGGTTGTACTAGCTGTTAGCATAAATTAAAAACTTTCATTATATAAAAACAAAGTCATGATAAATATATTGACTTAGGGCTTGCCTAATGATCCAGTGGGTAAAGACACTGCCTTGCAGTGCAAGGGGCGCCGGTTAGATCCCTGGCCTGGGAAGATCCCACGTGTCGTGGAGCAGCTGGACCGATGTGTCCAACTACAAAACCAGCACTCTGGAGCGCATGCACCCAGAGCCAGTGCTCTGCAGCGAGGGAGGCCACTGCAATGGGAGGCCCACGTAGACCAAGACCAATAGATGTGGCCAAAAAAATAAATAAATAAATATATTGACTGGAATTATTTTGACTTAAATTTTCATATTCTCCTTATATCCTATGTTGCATTTTATACTCTTAGTTTGTTACCAGTTTACCTATTAATATGAATTATAATCATGTAATAGAGGTTTAGTATTGTGTTTAGTTACCTATTATCTGTATATTTATAAATATAGTTTTACACAAATAAAGCATTCTAGATTTAATGGATTTTTTTAAGATCATTTTTACTTATGGATAAAGTAACCACTTAGAATTTGAAAATCTGACTTTGAATCCACCATAAGTAAACAGCATAACTTTTGGTATGAAGTTCAGTTAACTTTATAGATTCAGTTTTATCATATTTAAAATGGAGACCAAGTCAACTTACAGATTTGTAGTAATGTCTGAATCATAAATCATTTGAAGTTTATGAAAGTATAATAAAATGTGAATTTACTAGTAATTTTACAAAATAGAGCAATGTTGGTCCAGTGGGTAAGGACACCGCCTTGCAGTGCAAGGAGCGCCAGTTCCATCCCTGGCCTTGTCCAACTACCGAGCCGGAGCTCTGGAGCGCATGTGCCCAGAGCCGGTGCTCTGCGATGACAGAGGCCACTGCGATGGGAGGCCCACACGGGCCAAAGAACAAAGATGGATGAAAATAGGTAAATGAAAGACCAAAAGAAGTGGCCTGCCTGCCTCCCCCCACCCCCCAAAAAAAACAACAGACAAGCAAACAAACAAAAGAGCAAAATAGAGCAATGTTGAAGATTTAAGTCAGTAAGTCTTCAATCTGGCCTCAGTATCAACTTTCTTATATATGTGTGTATGTATATATCTGTATATTCTTAAAATCTGTATTTTTAAAATTTCGTCTTAAATTTTCTCAATATATCAATTTTTTTCCACTGTAGGCTACAAATTCTAAGTTTGTCAGTGTCTCACTGTATTAGAGTGACACTTTCATTATATGTCTCATATGAATTAACAAAATTATTGTTTAATATGTAAGCATTCAGAGACTTCATGAAAGTCTACAAAAGGATATTTTTCTTTCATTGTTTATGATTTCCACTTATCAGTGCTTAACATGAATAATCTGTGCCATGAAAAAAAAAAAAAAAACTAACAAGGGCTTCTCCTCTGGTGGTCCAGTGAGTAGAGTCCCACTTGCAAGCGCAAAGGGCACTGGTGGATCCCGGGCCCAGGAAGACCCCACATGCTGCAGAGTGGCTGGGCCACCGGCATGTCGAATTGCAAGCCAGCATTCTGGAGTGTATGTGCCAGAGCCAGTGCTCTGTGACAAGAGAGGTCACTGCAATGTGAGCCCACACATGCCAAAGAATAAAGATGGATGAAAATAAATGATGACTTAGAGGGAAAAAAATAGATGAGGGGAAACAGAGATTAAAAAAAAAAAAAATCCTGAAAAATAAAAATTAAAAATATACCTTAAAAATAACAGTTTTTAACCATTAATAAAAAAAATTGTTTCAAAAAACAATTTCAAATTATTTTCTTACATTTATATAGACAAAATCCTTGCTCTCAATCGAAGATGTAATGAGGAAGTAATTCATAGTAAAGAGAAAAAAAAATTCCAAAAGAAATAAATGTCTTAGCATGCTAGAGATGCCCCAAATTTGTTATACCATTTATCTCTTTTCATTGAAACTGTTAAATTTTAGTAAAGCATGAATAAAATGAAAAAAAAAAAAAGTAATACATTTTTACTTGCTTAATACTGTAATAAATAATGTGGAATTTTTTCACTAAACTCAGCTTAAAACATCTGTAATTTGTCACATGCCATTTATATTGACCCACACAGCAGCAGTATCTCTACTTCAAAATTCAATATGGTATATATAATTTGATAGTGATAAAACTAACAGAATCTAAAAACAGTAGATTTACTTGAGCAGGTTTGCTGCTTTAAGATAGTGGATTAAATGTTTTTTAAGTAATTTAAACATGTCCCAGCTATACTCAGTAACTAATGATTGCTAGGAAATAACAAGATAGATTTATTGCAATTTGAAAAGTTGTAATTGCTTTTTTATCAAAAGTGCCATTTTAAAATAATTATAAATTCCTAAGGTAAAATTCTTAAATGGACAGTGCCTATAACTATAATAGCTATAGAAATAGCTAGTTTCTATAATAACTATAGAAATATATGAACAGCTTCTTATTTTTAAATATTGTCAAAATAACCAGTTTAATGCATTAATTTAAATAGCTTGCTGATTTTCACCAAAAAATAAAATGCTTGATAGTTTCTTATCATATCTGTTTATCTGAAGTTTGTTCAAATAACCATTTTTAAAATGGTAGATATTAAATGTGTTGTCATAGGCCTTTTACACCTGCAGAAAGACAAGAAATGTAACTTAAATAACAAAGCTACACTTTGTAGAATTCCACAACAAATTGTGAATGTAGCTTTGTTTGTAATATAGATTATTTAGGATGTATTTCAATAGTAGTAGAAAGTACATGCTTTTGCTCCTGTACTGTTGTATGTGTGCATATGTGTGTGTGTGTGTGTAAACAAGTCTTGAAGTGTCAGACCTTTCAGATTCTGGCAGAATTGATGGAAAATATCCTAACTCAGGTTTTCTTAAATTTGGAAATTTCTAGCTTTGTGGAAATTTTTAGCTTTACAGATGCACTAGTAAGATAGTAAATGAAATTTGTGAAAAATACTGGAGATTCTTTAGTTGAGCAGTTTTTCTACCTACATTAAGCAGAGATGTAGAGTTTGAAGTTGTTTATGCTAAATTTGATTCATTTTCAATTTCAAATTATCTTTACATTTTGTAAAGTTTACCAGTTCTGCACAGAAATCTGCTTAATATCTGTACAGCTAAAGTACAGTTAAAAAGTATAAGAAAGTAACTTCTAGTAAACTGAAGCTTTAAACTATATCATGGGAAGCTCTTAGAGTATGTGTTCCCAATGTGTCTAACTTACTGCAGTGGATTGGGCTGTAGTTGTATGATCACAATTACTGGACCATGGCATGGTTTGTTTGGTGAGCTCAGCCATCTTATCTGATTTGAATTACTCCACAGTCAGTCTGATCAATTCAGCTGTGATCAGTGGGTAAATATGGCTGGAAAAAAAAAAAAAAATCGACCACGAAGCAATCAATTTAGAGACTGCCTAAAAATACAGATATACTGTGGGGAAAATAGATTCTAAAGATAACAAAAAAATTGAATAAAACAGCTGAAAATAAGTTGAGATAAAGTAGAATTTATTTTTTCACTTTAAATACTCTAAATAGTTTTTTGGGGATAAGGAACAGTTTCTCAAGATAATATGAACCTTTCTAATCCAACTGCCACCTTCTTTCTTTATGAATTTTTTGTAGAAACAAAAGGAATAAATCATCATTTTTAGAGACATTTTCTCTAGAAATATCCTCTGTTTACACCACTTGTTCACTCCATTCTTCATTCAAAAAGTAATGAAAAGCTTAATCCACTGCTAAGTTTGCTGTGGAAAATCCCATTGCATCTCAAAGCAGTAATCTTTCTAGTCAGAAGATAACATTTTTAAAGGTTAAATCGGACTCCTCTGTTTTTCTTAACTAGACATCTGAGAATGAAAAACACAACTGTCAAGATATCTCCAGGCTGGCATTACAGAAAACTTAATCCATTTACTCACTAATGTGATGTCTAGCAGGAAGCCAGACATACTAATAAAATGTTTCAATTCTTTATTTAAATGCTTGTATTTCCAGCCCTCCCCCCACAAATAATGTCCAATGCAGTTTTAGCATTTTTTTTTTAAAGATTTATTTATTTATTTATTTTTGGGCGGTGGTCGGGTTGGGGAGGAAGGGGAGCTTGGTCTTTGTTTCTCTCTGTTCATCTGTCTTTGTTCTTTGGTTCCTGTGGGCCTCCCATCGCGGAGGCGTCTGTTGTTGCAGAGCGCCGGCTTAGGGCGCATGCGCTCCAGAGCTCTGGCTCGGTAATTGGACACATCAGTCCAGCTGCTCCGTGGCACGTGGGATCTTCCCAGGCCAGGGCTCGAACTGGCGCCCCTTGCACTGCAAGGCGGTGTCCTTACCCACTGGACCACCAGGGGAAGCCCAGCATATTTTAAAATTAACAAGAAATCTATTTTCTTAGAAACTAGGTAAGTGAAACATTGCAAGTTATTGTACCTACAAATAAACATCTTGGAACTTGGTAAACATGTATGAATTATTTTTAAGACAGAATACTTCAAGTGGATCCCACATAATCAACTGAATTTATTTAGAATCTAAGAACATACCAAACAACCAAAAACCCATGAAACTGAACAACAGATAAGTGACCAAATTTCAAAGAACTGAAATAAAGAAAGTTTATAAGGCATCAACTAAGGTTGGTATTGTCAGTAGAGAACCTCCCTCCAGTTTAAAGTCAGATAATACATACAAAGACTAATTAAAGAATGGTCATTGATTTCATAGGGAATACAGCCTGTCTTAATAAAGTAGAGGAAACTCTGAAGATTTAGCCAGACTTTCAAGATAAATGTTGTTTTCCTTCTCATCAAAGCTAGCATCAGTGACTTTAGAATGAAAATCTATTCCATATGTGTATAGATGTGTGTATATTCTTGTTTGAATACATATGCTAATGTATTCTGTATATTTATATCTCTTTTAAGAATCTTGTGTACTATATCAGTGACCTGTTGTAATCAGTTTTCTCAAGTACTATTCAGAAATATGCTTTGGAGTCTCAGAAATCAATGAAAAAATGAGAAATGCCTCTTTAATAACAGGGGCTGACATTATAGTACTTTTTATTAAGCAGCACCTGACTTAACTAGATACAAAAGAACAATGAACTGATCTTGCAGTAAGAGCTGTATCAATGGAAAAATATTTACTGTTCTTACTAAAAATGAATTAACTCAAACAGACAGCCTTTTAATTGAAATCTTTATCACATTTCCTTCCCATTTAAATGCAAATTTAAAATCCTTTTACAAACTAATAGAAATCAGAAACTAAAAAAGTGAACTACAACTTATAGGATTCAGTAGACTAAAATAAGTTCAGGTCCAATATAACAACACTAAAAGTATTAAAGTGACTTTTATAGAATTCAGTATAGTTTGGCTATTATCTTTAAAAGTTCTAACATAATTGCATAATTTTAGCAATTGGATTTTAACTTCTATGTGAATTGGTATTTCAACTACATTTTTTTTGTCACTAAATTTCTTGGACTAGTAAAAATCCATATTTTTGTTTTTGACAAACTACTATTTTACATCAGTTATGTGCTATATTATAGCACCTTTTCCCTTACGTGAAGTATATAAATGAAATTATCTTTGAACACAGTATTGCTTATGTAAGCTTAAGCAGAACAATGTTTACATTATGTACTGTGGCCAGTAGATGTGATTTAAACCACAGTTTAAATAAAGAAGAAAGAAAAAAATTTAATTCCTTCATGACTCCTATTGCAGGAAAAGGACCCAAGTGTCAGTTGCATGAAATTGACAAATTGAGAGTTATATTCTTCAGTAGTTATATTCTTCAGTACCTGGCAATGTAAAATCTTCATGTAATGTATTTAACCCTTATGCACTTGAATTTCTTAGTTATTCTAGTATTTTTAAAATTTTATGTGTTTTTTTCTATTTTGAATTAGCTTCAATAAAAATGTTTTGGGTGTTAAAAATATTTTTTAATATTACACTTGAAGGACCTTCTAAAGCTGTAACTCTCATAGTATATGTTTCTTATGAACTCTTATGATGAAAGTGTATTTTTTATCTAAGGGACCTCGTTCAGTAGAGGGCAAGCTAGAACCAGACGTCTGGCTTCGTACCCGAAGGTTGGCCTGCAGAATTTGATTCCGTATACAGTTCCCAAGTAGTTGATTTAGTGTTTAACAAAATACACATGGTATATTATACTTTTATTAAGCAGCACCTAAAAGAAAAAAATGAACTGATCTTGCAGTAAGAGCTGTATCAATGGAAAAATATTTACTGTTCTTACTAAAAATGAATTAACTCAAACAGACAGCCTTTTAATTGAAATCTTTATCACATTTCCTTCCCATTTAAATGCAAATTTAAAATCCTTTTACAAACTAATAGAAATCAGAAACTAAAAAAGTGAACTACAACTTATAGGATTCAGTAGACTAAAATAAGTTCAGGTCCAATATAACAACACTAAAAGTATTAAAGTGACTTTTATAGAATTCAGTATAGTTTGGCTATTATCTTTAAAAGTTCTAACATAATTGCATAATTTTAGCAATTGGATTTTAACTTCTATGTGAATTGGTATTCCAACTCCATTTTTTTTGTCCCTAAATTTCTTGGACTAGTAAAAATCCATCTTTTTGTTTTTGACAACCTACTCTTTTCCATCAGTTATGTGCTATCTTATAGCACCTTTTCCCTTACGTGAAGTATATAAATGAAATTATCTTTGAACACAGTATTGCTTATGTAAGCTTAAGCAGAACAATGTTTACATTATGTACTGTGGCCAGTAGATGTGATTTAAACCACAGTTTAAATAAAGAAGAAAGAAAAAAATTTAATTCCTTCATGACTCCTATTGCAGGAAAAGGACCCAAGTGTCAGTTGCATGAAATTGACAAATTGAGAGTTATATTCTTCAGTAGTTATATTCTTCAGTACCTGGCAATGTAAAATCTTCATGTAATGTATTTAACCCTTATGCACTTGAATTTCTTAGTTATTCTAGTATTTTTAAAATTTTATGTGTTTTTTTCTATTTTGAATTAGCTTCAATAAAAATGTTTTGGGTGTTAAAAATATTTTTTAATATTACACTTGAAGGACCTTCTAAAGCTGTAACTCTCATAGTATATGTTTCTTATGAACTCTTATGATGAAAGTGTATTTTTTATCTAAGGGACCTCGTTCAGTAGAGGGCAAGCTAGAACCAGACGTCTGGCTTCGTACCCGAAGGTTGGCCTGCAGAATTTGATTCCGTATACAGTTCCCAAGTAGTTGATTTAGTGTTTAACAAAATACACATGGTATATTATACATTTCTTTTGATCTTTTGTCCACTGTTGAGCCTCCAAATATCTGAAGCAAATGCTTTTGTTACCATGGAAGGAGAAAATATTTATAGTGCTGGATAAACATGAATATGTTAGCAATTAGAAAAGTATCATCTTTGTTATCCTACTCCTTTTACTCTTGACACTCACTAAATAGTAGCTAATGTGAAGTATACTTTGAGCCAGTAATACATCTCTTTTTTTGCAAAATTATCCTCCCTTTATTAAGAAAGTTGGCACTGATAAACCTAAATAATTACTGATTGTAAGATCTTGAATCTTAAAATTGAAAAAAATACATGCTTTATACACATTAGTTATGAAAAACATAGTATACAAATGTCTATAGTTTTGGATGCCCAATGTAAAACAGTAATATTTAAAAACTTCCTGAGTTCATTTTATGTCTTTTTTTTTTTTTAAATCAATCTTAATGTAAGGCTTTATTAAACTTCTTTGTAGTCAAAGTATTGCTGTGTAATCCATCCTTGGTCTATCAGTCATACTCATTTTGAATTGAAGCTAATGACATAAAAACAAAGACCTGGCCTCCACTGTGATACCCAGGATCTTGAGACAGCAAAATTAATGAGGACAACTGGTATTAGTGCCAGCTGTGCTGGAGGAAGACCTGGAGATGCTGGTATCCAGTGGCCATGATAATAGCGTCCTCTCTAGGCATGTAATGTAGTTAACCTTTAAATATATTAAAGAGGGTGTGATTTGGAAAGCAGTTCCAAAAACGTAAATTTCTTAGGTGCATGCCCATTTTCCTGAGTCTGAGATTCTGGGTTTCCAACAATTTAATGATATTACCAATATTTATGTCAATAAATTTACTTTCTGACCGGAAAGTTTAAAGCATATTCCTTACATTACAATGTCAATTCTAAATATTTCAGTAGGTATCAATAATGCTCCATGATTTCTTATGAACTCTTATGATGAAAGTGTATTTTTATCTAAGGGACCTCGTTCAGTAGAGGGCAAGCTAGAACCAGACGTCTGGCTTCGTACCGAAGGTTGGCCTGCAGAATTTGATTCCGTATACAGTTCCCAAGTAGTTGATTTAGTGTTTAACAAAATACACATGGTATATTATACATTTCTTTTGATCTTTTGTCCACTGTTGAGCCTCCAAATATCTGAAGCAAATGCTTTTGTTACCATGGAAGGAGAAAATATTTATAGTGCTGGATAAACATGAATATGTTAGCAATTAGAAAAGTATCATCTTTGTTATCCTACTCCTTTTACTCTTGACACTCACTAAATAGTAGCTAATGTGAAGTATACTTTGAGCCAGTAATACATCTCTTTTTTTGCAAAATTATCCTCCCTTTATTAAGAAAGTTGGCACTGATAAACCTAAATAATTACTGATTGTAAGATCTTGAATCTTAAAATTGAAAAAAATACATGCTTTATACACATTAGTTATGAAAAACATAGTATACAAATGTCTATAGTTTTGGATGCCCAATGTAAAACAGTAATATTTAAAAACTTCCTGAGTTCATTTTATGTCTTTTTTTTTTTTTAAATCAATCTTAATGTAAGGCTTTATTAAACTTCTTTGTAGTCAAAGTATTGCTGTGTAATCCATCCTTGGTCTATCAGTCATACTCATTTTGAATTGAAGCTAATGACATAAAAACAAAGACCTGGCCTCCACTGTGATACCCAGGATCTTGAGACAGCAAAATTAATGAGGACAACTGGTATTAGTGCCAGCTGTGCTGGAGGAAGACCTGGAGATGCTGGTATCCAGTGGCCATGATAATAGCGTCCTCTCTAGGCATGTAATGTAGTTAACCTTTAAATATATTAAAGAGGGTGTGATTTGGAAAGCAGTTCCAAAAACGTAAATTTCTTAGGTGCATGCCCATTTTCCTGAGTCTGAGATTCTGGGTTTCCAACAATTTAATGATATTACCAATATTTATGTCAATAAATTTACTTTCTGACCGGAAAGTTTAAAGCATATTCCTTACATTACAATGTCAATTCTAAATATTTCAGTAGGTATCAATAGTTTCATCTATTTTTTAAACAAAAAATATAACAACATAAAACCAGCAAATGAAGCATTTCTTTAATATATATTTAAAAATTAGATTATATTTAGTCTTTATTTGTTTTTAAATAAACATAATAAACATCCAAGCAGAGAAGATCCATATGATCCATATACTGTGTTTTGTTGATACTGAGCCCTAAGTTTCTTTTTATAGCTAATAGTGCTCCCGCTACCTTCACCTACGTAGGATTAATTTATTGAAGAAATTGATAATGTGTCTAGTGAAATTTTGCCAATTTCATCTCACTATCATTATTATGTTATATTGCTCCATTGTCTCCTAACTTCTGAGGTTGCTCTGAGAAATTCAAAGAGCCTTTCATATATTCTATTCCATTCCATTATAAAGATAATGTAGAATTTCCATTTTGCTCTTTCTAATAACATAAGTTGTCTTGGGTCTGTTTTCATCTATTTTGCTGGTACTTTAGTGGATCTTTTAATTTGGAAACTGAAGCTTTTCCTTAAGCATCTTATTAATAATTTTCTCACTTCCATTTTTTTTGGAATTTTATGAATTTTATGAACTCATAGGATGATTATTATTTCTTATAATTACTATCTCATTTTCCGTATCTTTGCCTTTTTTATACATTTTCAGAAAAGTAGCCTCAGGTCTTCTTTACTCATTTTGAATTGAAGCTAATGACATAAAACAAAGACCTGGCCTCCACTGTGATACCCAGGATCTTGAGACAGCAAAATTAATGAGGACAACTGGTATTAGTGCCAGCTGTGCTGGAGGAAGACCTGGAGATGCTGGTATCCAGTGGCCATGATAATAGCGTCCTCTCTAGGCATGTAATGTAGTTAACCTTTAAATATATTAAAGAGGGTGTGATTTGGAAAGCAGTTCCAAAAACGTAAATTTCTTAGGTGCATGCCCATTTTCCTGAGTCTGAGATTCTGGGTTTCCAACAATTTAATGATATTACCAATATTTATGTCAATAAATTTACTTTCTGACCGGAAAGTTTAAAGCATATTCCTTACATTACAATGTCAATTCTAAATATTTCAGTAGGTATCAATAGTTTCATCTATTTTTTAAACAAAAAATATAACAACATAAAACCAGCAAATGAAGCATTTCTTTAATATATATTTAAAAATTAGATTATATTTAGTCTTTATTTGTTTTTAAATAAACATAATAAACATCCAAGCAGAGAAGATCCATATGATCCATATACTGTGTTTTGTTGATACTGAGCCCTAAGTTTCTTTTTATAGCTAATAGTGCTCCCGCTACCTTCACCTACGTAGGATTAATTTATTGAAGAAATTGATAATGTGTCTAGTGAAATTTTGCCAATTTCATCTCACTATCATTATTATGTTATATTGCTCCATTGTCTCCTAACTTCTGAGGTTGCTCTGAGAAATTCAAAGAGCCTTTCATATATTCTATTCCATTCCATTATAAAGATAATGTAGAATTTCCATTTTGCTCTTTCTAATAACATAAGTTGTCTTGGGTCTGTTTTCATCTATTTTGCTGGTACTTTAGTGGATCTTTTAATTTGGAAACTGAAGCTTTTCCTTAAGCATCTTATTAATAATTTTCTCACTTCCATTTTTTTTGGAATTTTATGAATTTTATGAACTCATAGGATGATTATTATTTCTTATAATTACTATCTCATTTTCCGTATCTTTGCCTTTTTTATACATTTTCAGAAAAGTAGCCTCAGGTCTTCTTTACTTTTCCATGAGTTTTTCCTTTTAGCTAACATTTAAAAAAAACCTTCCAGAACCTGTATTCTCTTTTTATAGATTCCTCATCTTCATACACACACGTGCACACGCGCACACACACACACACACACACACACACATGGGCACCTCTTCTTTTCATTCTGAGAATATTATTTTCCTAATTCTTTGTTTCTGAATTCTCCAGTTTGATTTACTATATCTCTGTCCTGGTATTTATCATGCTAGAAGGTTTCCATGTGCATTTGTATATCTCTGATTTTATTCTAAATTTTTGAAAGAGTGCTTTGTTGTCATGATGCTCATCTTTAGAATTTACTGTAAGGTGATATGGTCAAACAATCTAATCTATAGTTTTATTTATGTCTTTCCTTTTAGGCTTTTCAGATTCTTCAGAGAAGGTTTTAACTGACTACCCTAGGGATAATCTTTGAAGGAAGAAGGCTTGTATCTCTGTCTTTGTGTATAAATACTCACTTGTTTGAGTTTTTTTAAGTATAGAATTCCGACTCTCAACTCTCATTATTATTCTTACCCTTTCAAGAAAACGCCCTTTGCTTTACAGACTCTTAAGAATGTCACCAGTCCTCTTTGGAGATGAGGAGGAGTCATTGTTGTAGTTTTGGTTTTGAGGAAGGAGATTCGGAGACTGGATTGCTTTTAGGATTTTTTTTTAAGGCATCTCCATGGGTTCAATACCTATAGACAGAAAGGGAAGAGATTGTATTTGTATAATGGGAAAAGTCAAGCTGTGATATAGTCCCCATTATCAGGGCACTTGATTGACCTTGCAGAGAACTCTGGAGTTAGAACAGCCCTTCAGACTTACCCCTACGTGAGCTTAAATACTTAAACCTTTATTTGGTCTAGACCTCCCTCCGATGTTGGTTAATCTTTAGATGTTGACCAGCCCTAGTAAGAATGAGACTTTGGATCAGATGGCCTTCTGTAAACTGAGGTAATGCTTGAGGAGGCTTGCACTGAAGTCTGTCTGAGGCAGCTGTTGCAGTAGTGGGGTCTCACGTCCTTCATAGGAGGGCTTCTGGGCTGTGCCTTAGCGTGTCCAGGCAGTCACAGAGCTGAACAAGTGGACAGAGAGAGATTCTTACTGCTTCTTCAACATTCTTTCATAGAATTCTCTTATTTTCTCTCTGCCTTTTTTCCCTGTTGTAGGAAGAATCCAGTGAGGCTGGTCTCTGCATCTTTTTGTGGTTGTGTAAATTGTATTACTCAGCTTTCCCCTCTGCCAGTATAGGATTCTGCTCTCTTTGATAGGCTGTCAATCATGTGCATCTATCATCATTCCAGATTCCAAAAAGTTAGCTGCTGTTTTATCTTTCGTTGTTTTCTTGATCCTTGTAAGTTTATGACTCTTTGAAAATCCTTTCTCTACTTTTAGTCCATAGCAATATTAATGGGTATGTTCAACTCACCATCTTTATCCATATGTCCCTGGCTTCACTATTATGTGAAATTTTAACTGACTACCCTAGGGATAATCTTTGAAGGAAGAAGGCTTGTATCTCTGTCTTTGTGTATAAATACTCACTTGTTTGAGTTTTTTTAAGTATAGAATTCCGACTCTCAACTCTCATTATTATTCTTACCCTTTCAAGAAAACGCCCTTTGCTTTACAGACTCTTAAGAATGTCACCAGTCCTCTTTGGAGATGAGGAGGAGTCATTGTTGTAGTTTTGGTTTTGAGGAAGGAGATTCGGAGACTGGATTGCTTTTAGGATTTTTTTTTAAGGCATCTCCATGGGTTCAATACCTATAGACAGAAAGGGAAGAGATTGTATTTGTATAATGGGAAAAGTCAAGCTGTGATATAGTCCCCATTATCAGGGCACTTGATTGACCTTGCAGAGAACTCTGGAGTTAGAACAGCCCTTCAGACTTACCCCTACGTGAGCTTAAATACTTAAACCTTTATTTGGTCTAGACCTCCCTCCGATGTTGGTTAATCTTTAGATGTTGACCAGCCCTAGTAAGAATGAGACTTTGGATCAGATGGCCTTCTGTAAACTGAGGTAATGCTTGAGGAGGCTTGCACTGAAGTCTGTCTGAGGCAGCTGTTGCAGTAGTGGGGTCTCACGTCCTTCATAGGAGGGCTTCTGGGCTGTGCCTTAGCGTGTCCAGGCAGTCACAGAGCTGAACAAGTGGACAGAGAGAGATTCTTACTGCTTCTTCAACATTCTTTCATAGAATTCTCTTATTTTCTCTCTGCCTTTTTTCCCTGTTGTAGGAAGAATCCAGTGAGGCTGGTCTCTGCATCTTTTTGTGGTTGTGTAAATTGTATTACTCAGCTTTCCCCTCTGCCAGTATAGGATTCTGCTCTCTTTGATAGGCTGTCAATCATGTGCATCTATCATCATTCCAGATTCCAAAAAGTTAGCTGCTGTTTTATCTTTCGTTGTTTTCTTGATCCTTGTAAGTTTATGACTCTTTGAAAATCCTTTCTCTACTTTTAGTCCATAGCAATATTAATGGGTATGTTCAACTCACCATCTTTATCCATATGTCCCTGGCTTCACTATTATGTGAAATTTTATGCTTCTCTCTACTTTAGCTTTTGCTTATTTTTTCCAGAAGTTCACTATGCATTTCTATTATTTTATGCAATTCTCTTCTCTTATACATAGAAAGATTAAAAGGCAATCAATTTTTAAAATGTTACCTCAAGGTTTTGTCTATTTTTCTAATTAGTTACCAAATATTCTCTATCTTCCATAAGTATCTTTCTACATGTTAAAAAAAGAGATGATTTTGCCCTCTATTTTGTTTTAAGGTGTTTTAAGGTAGTCATTATTTGGTAGTCTATAACTAGGATAGAAAGATATTCTTTTTTCCTAATTCAGGCTCTTCTATATTTTTATTTTCCTATGATGATGGTATCTGAACAAAAACCAATCTAGGTAAGTAGATAGAGTTTTACTACCTCAAGAAAAATTCTAAGTATTGATATAATATAAAAATTTTTTGTTTTACAAGTACATTTCAAGAAGAAGTTTGGACTTCCTTCTATCCTTGTCCCTTTCTAAAATCATAATATATATCTAAAAGGACTCAATGTAAAATAAACATTGGCATTTTTGCTCAGAATTTTGCTCTCATGTTACTTGAGACTTGAGGGAAATAACTTTGGATTGTCCTTAATCTTAAAATTTATTCTCAAAATACATCTGGTGTTATTTATAAATAAGAACCTATAACATATATTTATGTATCAAGGAGATACATATCCTACCCTAAATTTTGTCCTTTACATCATTTGTCTATTGGGTTTGCCATTTCTTTCCTACATCTTGGTTTTGAAGAAAAATAATAAAGATGAACAAACATTTGGAAAAGCAATAGAGATTAGTAATTCATTTATCATAACACTACTGCTGTTGCTGAATGGTATGAAAAGGAACATTCATCATTTGTTCCAAAATAACAATGTTATGGTCTATCTGAGTAATCCAAGACCATATGAACAACCTAGTTTACTTCTTGGATTCACAAGTTCAGGTTAATCTTGTGAAGGTATGCCTGTGGCACAAGTGCTTGTGTAAAAGGAGTGAACGATGCCCAGTGATGGGAAGGAGCTCTCTCATTATAATACGAAATACACAGGTGAATCATGCATCACAAAGGGTGATATAAGCTGACATATAGAAGGATATACTGACACAGAAATAAGCCAAAGCTAAAAAAAAATTTTTTTTTCTTTCCTGGAAATCTGGTAAATGCTGAATGAGGCTTTTATTTGATCTTCCTTTAATGCAAGCATCAGCTGTTCAATATAGAGGGAGCTGACAGAAGAAAAAAAAATCAAACTCCGTCCCCCCAACACTTGTCTTTAAAAGGTTTCTTTCTAGTAAATGGCAGTCTATTAAGGTTCTTCCTAGACTTAATCAAAGTGCTGTACAGAAAGATCGCCCTCTGTGTGAACAGCTCTCTACTCTCTTGGTGAGAGCCCAGGTCTCTAATTTTGTAGCTGGCCTAGTCCTGCAAAGCCCACACTCTGCACAGTGTGTGGCTTCTCACTCCCTGTGGTTCTTAGTGGCAACAGGAAGCTGAGGGAGAGGCTGCGATGCCAGGCCTGCAGGCAGGGATGCTGTCAAGATTGCCTTACTCTCTTCTCTGCAGATAAGGGGCTAAATCCAGTTGACATACACTGAGGTAAACAGGCAGTGACATATTTGTAGACAAATTGTCATATAGTAGATTATTCACAAAACAAATTGTTTTTGAGTTGAACTCATAGATTGAGGGGGAAAAAGTCTGCCAGCAGTAACAGCTGCTCCCTTTTCAAGGGAAACAAGCATTTAATGAAAAAGTTAATTTAAAAATAATGTTCTACTGTTGCTAAAATTCCTTAGGGTAAGTGTTTAACTCTGCTCGAACTAAAAGAAAGCATATTTGTTTCTAGTCCATGTGGAAATATCCTAGTTTTCCTAGGAAATGTAGTAAGTTTTGGGAATAATGTGAACTTTCTTAGTGCTGACAGAATAATTTTATAAGTAATAATAAAAACAATAAACTTGATAAATTTTTTCCTAAATTCAGTTTCATATTGGTAATCCAAGACCATATGAACAACCTAGTTTACTTCTTGGATTCACAAGTTCAGGTTAATCTTGTGAAGGTATGCCTGTGGCACAAGTGCTTGTGTAAAAGGAGTGAACGATGCCCAGTGATGGGAAGGAGCTCTCTCATTATAATACGAAATACACAGGTGAATCATGCATCACAAAGGGTGATATAAGCTGACATATAGAAGGATATACTGACACAGAAATAAGCCAAAGCTAAAAAAAAATTTTTTTTTCTTTCCTGGAAATCTGGTAAATGCTGAATGAGGCTTTTATTTGATCTTCCTTTAATGCAAGCATCAGCTGTTCAATATAGAGGGAGCTGACAGAAGAAAAAAAAATCAAACTCCGTCCCCCCAACACTTGTCTTTAAAAGGTTTCTTTCTAGTAAATGGCAGTCTATTAAGGTTCTTCCTAGACTTAATCAAAGTGCTGTACAGAAAGATCGCCCTCTGTGTGAACAGCTCTCTACTCTCTTGGTGAGAGCCCAGGTCTCTAATTTTGTAGCTGGCCTAGTCCTGCAAAGCCCACACTCTGCACAGTGTGTGGCTTCTCACTCCCTGTGGTTCTTAGTGGCAACAGGAAGCTGAGGGAGAGGCTGCGATGCCAGGCCTGCAGGCAGGGATGCTGTCAAGATTGCCTTACTCTCTTCTCTGCAGATAAGGGGCTAAATCCAGTTGACATACACTGAGGTAAACAGGCAGTGACATATTTGTAGACAAATTGTCATATAGTAGATTATTCACAAAACAAATTGTTTTTGAGTTGAACTCATAGATTGAGGGGGAAAAAGTCTGCCAGCAGTAACAGCTGCTCCCTTTTCAAGGGAAACAAGCATTTAATGAAAAAGTTAATTTAAAAATAATGTTCTACTGTTGCTAAAATTCCTCAGGGTAAGTGTTTAACTCTGCTCGAACTAAAAGAAAGCATATTTGTTTCTAGTCCATGTGGAAATATCCTAGTTTTCCTAGGAAATGTAGTAAGTTTTGGGAATAATGTGAACTTTCTTAGTGCTGACAGAATAATTTTATAAGTAATAATAAAAACAATAAACTTGATACCCCAGCATGTTTCCTAGGCTCTCTTCTCATTCAGCAAGCATTTAACAGTTTCCTTAGAATAAGATTTGAGCTAGCTTTAAAAAATTGTGTCATCTTCATGAGAATTCTATTTTGTTACTTGAGATATAAAGTTGTATCACTTGGTATCTTTTAAAATGACCTGGGAGGCACTACTAAAACTTCTCACAAGAAAAACTGAAATAGATTTCACTACCATCTCTCAGACCATGTCTGTTTTATCAAGACATTAACGCATTCTTGCTTTCGGCGGCAACATCAGCTTTTATGGCCTCTTCCTATCTTTAATAAATCAATTTTTATTAATATCATTGATTACAAACACGTATCAGGGCCCAGTTACCTAATCCCAGATCCTGCTTCCTAACTCCACTACTCACGTGTGTGTGTGTGTGTGTGTGTGTGCGCGCGCGCGCATACATGTGTGCTTGCGCTCAGTCATGTACGCCTCTTCACGCACCCTGCCAGGCTTCTCTCTCCATCCAATTTCTCAGGCAAGAATACTTGAGTGGGTTGCCATTTTCTGCTCCAGGGGATCTTCCCCTCCAGGATCAAACTCACATTGCTTACGTCTCCTACAGTGGCAGGTAGATTCTTTACCACTGGGCCACCTGGGAAGCCCCCGCTACTCTTACACAGTTTCTTAATTCTCAGTTTCAAGATTCTCTAGAGGGAAATTATATTTCCTCTATGTTGTTTCCTTTTGTTTGGCTGAAGTGGCCACCTAGCTAAACTGAGAAATCAATTTAAACCTGTTACCTATTCATAGATCAGGGTTGGAAAGTAACTTGCAAGTACTATGCATGCAGGATAAGTGTTTTATATTACAAATAGTTTTTAATGGAAAACATTTTTGGTTAATCTCATCTGTCAGCAGGACTATAACCTTATGCTGCAGGCTGCCATCCAGCCTAACTTGATCTACCACCTTAAAGAAAAATTTAATGAATTTTTCTACTGTTGCTAAAATTCCTTAGGGTAAGTGTTTAACTTGCTGACTAAAAAACACGCCAGGCTTTTGTTTTTTCCTTAGTGCTGACAGAATAATTTTATAAGTAATAATAAAAACAATAAACTTGATACCCCAGCATGTTTCCTAGGCTCTCTTCTCATTCAGCAAGCATTTAACAGTTTCCTTAGAATAAGATTTGAGCTAGCTTTAAAAAATTGTGTCATCTTCATGAGAATTCTATTTTGTTACTTGAGATATAAAGTTGTATCACTTGGTATCTTTTAAAATGACCTGGGAGGCACTACTAAAACTTCTCACAAGAAAAACTGAAATAGATTTCACTACCATCTCTAAGACCATGTCTGTTTTATCAAGACAATAACGCATTCTTGCTTTCGGTGGCAACATCAGCTTTTATGGCCTCTTCCTATCTTTAATAAATCAATTTTTATTAATATCATTGATTACAAACACGTATCAGGGCCCAGTTACCTAATCCCAGATCCTGCTTCCTAACTCCACTACTCACGTGTGTGTGTGTGTGTGTGTGTGTGCGCGCGCGCGCATACATGTGTGCTTGCGCTCAGTCATGTACGCCTCTTCACGCACCCTGCCAGGCTTCTCTCTCCATCCAATTTCTCAGGCAAGAATACTTGAGTGGGTTGCCATTTTCTGCTCCAGGGGATCTTCCCCTCCAGGATCAAACTCACATTGCTTACGTCTCCTACAGTGGCAGGTAGATTCTTTACCACTGGGCCACCTGGGAAGCCCCCGCTACTCTTACACAGTTTCTTAATTCTCAGTTTCAAGATTCTCTAGAGGGAAATTATATTTCCTCTATGTTGTTTCCTTTTGTTTGGCTGAAGTGGCCACCTAGCTAAACTGAGAAATCAATTTAAACCTGTTACCTATTCATAGATCAGGGTTGGAAAGTAACTTGCAAGTACTATGCATGCAGGATAAGTGTTTTATATTACAAATAGTTTTTAATGGAAAACATTTTTGGTTAATCTCATCTGTCAGCAGGACTATAACCTTATGCTGCAGGCTGCCATCCAGCCTAACTTGATCTACCACCTTAAAGAACTAATGTTGCCTCAGGGTGCTACTCTTCTTTTCTTTCTCATTATGTTAAGTTATACAAAAATATCTCTAAGTTGTGAACATTCTTTAGGCCTGTTCAAATAAGTCAAATATGGCAAATATGGTTTAATTTTGTGTGTGGGGTCTCATCTTTTAGCTTTGCTATTTAAAACCCATTTCTTCTCAATTTCCCTTACCCATTTTCCTCTATAGTGGCATTATGACTGAATACTTTAATTTATATACAATCATTACTTTGTATAATTTATATTATATGGTATGTGTTGTCTTGAATTATTTAATACTTTAAAACATTGAGAGTATGTATCTCATATAATTTCCCCCTAAAGATAGAATCTTATATGCTATTTAAAAGCATTCCAAATGTTAATTTCCTTCTACATTTCTTTTTATTATCTTCAATATTTGATCTCAAAAGCATTGCCTAATGTTTTATTCTCCGACAAATAATTAAGAACATAATGTTTGTCAAAATATGTCAAAACTAGAGGGAGTCTTGTAAAAATCTTGATATTGTTGTTCTTTGTTGTAGGCAGCGATTGCATTATTTCAAAAAGAAGGAAAAAATGGTCTCATTGTATGTCTTGTTTCTCCTATTTAAACTCACTTATTTCTCTGTTACCAGACAGTAATTCTTTCCCTAAAATATTCCAGTATTTTAAAATTATTTTATCTTCTCTTCTATTAGATATTTCTTTTAAGGGAAGAGTTGATACAATCATTTTCCATATTTACAGTAACTTAGAGATTAATTGATGAAAAAGTAGCCTAGGGATAAGAATTTCTTTCCTTTCACTGTAGTGTGTCCAGAGCAATGTCCCAGCCTGCCCTCAGAGCTGCTTCCACCAGGAAATTTCATTTTCCCTCAGTCTCAGCTCACTGGGTGGTCCCAACTGTCATTTCAGAGATTAATAGAGGAAGTAGAAGGGAATCTCAGATCCTCTCAGCAAAGAGAACATATTGCATGTGGTTCTCCAAATGGGATTCAGTGCCTACGTCATAACTGACCTTGTGCTCAAAGAGGACATGGAAATGAATAAAACAAGATTCTTATAGTGCACGTTGTCTAAGGAGACAGTCAGATACTGAAAAACAAAAAGTAATCAGGTTAACATGATAATAATGTTTATACAAAATACTTCATTTGCAAAATGTAAAATTAAACAATCTTTTGGAGGTAATAGTGTAGGGAATGCTTCACCAAAGAGATGACATTTAAAGATAGTAATATTGGATATGAAAACCTCCATGTGTTGCTTGAACAAAGATGTGGGCTTAAGAAAGCGCATGTCTATTCAGCAATAGGGTGAGAAAATACTTATAGGAAGCATTAATATGTCTCAGAGAATTAGCTAAAGGTTAGTTAAGCCTTGTGCACCAGCCACACATGAAACTTCTAGAATTAAATTTTGCAAAGTTGTAATTTTATCTAGCTTATGAAGAGGTGATCTTGCACTATCCAACTGGAATCAGGAAGAATTTGGAGAGGCCATTTAGGATAATGATAAAACACTTATGCTTTGAAATCAAACAGAGCTGGATTAAAGAAATAGCTCTGTCATTCACTAATTGTTTAAGGTAATGGACTTAAACTGTTTAAGCCTCAGTAACTCATCTGCAAATAAGAATTGTACTATTACATACCTTATAGGATTCTGTAGTAGTCAATGAGATAAAATGTAGGAATCTGATAATATTATCAGATTATTATCAGAATGTTATTATCACAGTAAATAACACATGGGAAATGTTCAATAAATGCTGACTATGATTCTTTATCTCCATAGAAAAATGCAGAACAAGGTCATTTAGCTGTATAGCTTGATTCATTTTGTAGTCGACTTAGAGATTAATTGATGAAAAAGTAGCCTAGGGATAAGAATTTCTTTCCTTTCACTGTAGTGTGTCCAGAGCAATGTCCCAGCCTGCCCTCAGAGCTGCTTCCACCAGGAAATTTCATTTTCCCTCAGTCTCAGCTCACTGGGTGGTCCCAACTGTCATTTCAGAGATTAATAGAGGGGAAGTAGAAGGGAATCTCAGATCCTCTCAGCAAAGAGAACATATTGCATGTGGTTCTCCAAATGGGATTCAGTGCCTACGTCATAACTGACCTTGTGCTCAAAGAGGACATGGAAATGAATAAAACAAGATTCTTATAGTGCACGTTGTCTAAGGAGACAGTCAGATACTGAAAAACAAAAAGTAATCAGGTTAACATGATAATAATGTTTATACAAAATACTTCATTTGCAAAATGTAAAATTAAACAATCTTTTGGAGGTAATAGTGTAGGGAATGCTTCACCAAAGAGATGACATTTAAAGATAGTAATATTGGATATGAAAACCTCCATGTGTTGCTTGAACAAAGATGTGGGCTTAAGAAAGCGCATGTCTATTCAGCAATAGGGTGAGAAAATACTTATAGGAAGCATTAATATGTCTCAGAGAATTAGCTAAAGGTTAGTTAAGCCTTGTGCACCAGCCACACATGAAACTTCTAGAATTAAATTTTGCAAAGTTGTAATTTTATCTAGCTTATGAAGAGGTGATCTTGCACTATCCAACTGGAATCAGGAAGAATTTGGAGAGGCCATTTAGGATAATGATAAAACACTTATGCTTTGAAATCAAACAGAGCTGGATTAAAGAAATAGCTCTGTCATTCACTAATTGTTTAAGGTAATGGACTTAAACTGTTTAAGCCTCAGTAACTCATCTGCAAATAAGAATTGTACTATTACATACCTTATAGGATTCTGTAGTAGTCAATGAGATAAAATGTAGGAATCTGATAATATTATCAGATTATTATCAGAATGTTATTATCACAGTATAATAACACATGGGAAATGTTCAATAAATGCTGACTATGATTCTTTATCTCCATAGAAAAATGCAGAACAAGGTCATTTAGCTGTATAGCTTGATTCATTTTGTAGTCGACTTATTTTTTTACTTGTTATTTTTGTCTGCTGGTGTCAAAAGAGCAGCAGGTTAGCCAGGGGTCCAGGTCAGAACAGAATGTGCCTACACCTGCCCAGCCACTAAATGAATCTGTCTTTGTTGGACAGGTGTTGGCAAGCAGACTCAGTTGTAAGATGTCATGAAGTAAGGTGAAATCTGTATTTCTCAAGCTCAGTTCTCTCTTTCTATCTCATGCGCTTTCTCTCACATTTGCTTTTACTTCAAACCTGTTACATCATATTAAATAGCTTCTAAATTAAACTCATTGTTTAATTTCAACTACTCTTTTACTATAACACCTGAACAACTCTACTCAGCTGAATTCAAATTAATGATACATATTGGTCATTGAATCCTGTGGATTAAACCTTCAAATTATTACTCTTCTCCTCCAACTCCACTCCTTCAGTGCTCTTGGTTAAGTAATTTCAACACACTACTAATTCTCTGTATCTTCTCTTGGCTTCATAGAACTGGTAGAATTTTTTTTTCCTTAGCACAAACATGATCATATTATTTTCACTCCATAGTCTGACTGGTGTATAAGTCTTTAGATCTATCATCTATCTTAGCTCACTTTAGCCTAGGTGATATATATTCTCTGATTTAAAGCATTGTATATTAACTTAGATGTTAAGCATTTATGGATTTGAAATCTAGACTAACCATCTCTAGATAACTCTGTAAAAGTATTATTTCTTAAGGAACTACTATGACAACTATATATTGTCATATATACAATATCTATAATATCTGCATTGAAATGATTTTTGATTATAGTAAATACTATGAACTACCCAGTAATGTTTCTGACATCTTGCAGACTTCGAAGATATCTGTGATGTTAATTAATAAGTGAAATAAGTGAATGGACCTAAAAACAATAACTCTTACTCTAGTGTGGGACCAGGGGGAGTTATCTTTACTCAAGGTTGAAGCACTGTTTCTAGTGTTTTGATCTTATTTTTATCACATTCTGGCATTTTTGTTTCCTAAACAGTTTCTGCCACTAGCTAACTCATGGAAGGCAAGGCATTTTTTTTTTTTTTTAATTTATATATTTGCAGTGTATTTCCCAAACCAAATTGAAAAGAAGGGGACTGGCTTGTCTCAAATGTATATAATGAAGTCTGAGAATACTGTTAGTAGAGCTGTAGCTATGTCAGGGAGTTCTAGGAAAGGTAACAGGTAGGGGCCAGTGGGGCCAGTGACAGAAAGGCTGACATGGAAATGAGTTTAGAAGAAAGTTACATGATGAACCAGGGAGATTAGTAAATCAAGAGTGTTCTCTAGCACATACTGAAGACCTGGACTGCCTAAGTTCAAATCCCAACTCGTCTGAGTGCTTAGTTCGTTGACCTTGAAAAATTATTTAATTACTCTGTGCTTCACTTTCTTAATTGTTCCAGCAATGGAGGGTTATAATAATGCTTACATAAGATGATATATAAAAATGGCTTAGAACAGGGTTCCATAAATGTTAGTCTTATTATTGAGAAACATTGGTAACAAGGCATCATTTAGAGATCTAGTATTGAGTTTTAGAGGAATTGGAGTAATGTTAGCAAAACTGAGGCTTTGCAAAAGGAACAAAGCAAAGATTCAATCATGAGAACTAAGACTTGAAGTATACAGATGATCATTTAAATAGCTAAAGAGAACTGAAAATTTAAATTATGCATTCATGATAGTCAATGTTCCACCCCACTCATGGCATCTACATGAGGTCGAACTGGCCATATAAGCCTTCAGCTTTCTGTTTCTTTATGACACCAGTCTGGATCCTCTTTTGCCCTCTCACCTTCTTTCTCAGTTAGAATCTATCACACCATACCAGAATATTTCCTGTTTCTAATCATGATCATCAAAATAAAATAACATAAAGTTATGTGCAAGGAGACAGCTGAATGTTAAAATTGTTAATATTTGCCCAAAACCCTGTCAGATAGTACTCAAAGGCAATGTCACGTTCCTCTGAAGGGCAAGAAGGATAAAGGGAGCACCTACTCATGCTTTGTGCTATTGCGATCCAATTCTGAGAGGCTTGGAGGAGCAGAGTAAAAGAGAGAAAATGAGAGAATGCGAACAGCCACAATGTATTAGAGTGGCTAGACCCTTTTTCTTATAGTTCAGGAGCAGTTCAGAGGTCACAGTATTCCAGAATAAAGCTTAATGGAAGGGATCGGTTCCCTAAGTCAGAGCTAAGAAAAGAGTTCCCATTTACTGAAGGAGGGAATAGGGGGACAAATAGTAGGAAAGTTACTATAAAATTAGCACTTCACATTTATCTCAGATTTGACTTATTTCATCTAGTTAGCAAAATGGAAAATTGTCATTCATCTTTAACTCAAAATAACTGACTTATTTCTCTGATTCAGTAGAATATATTGAATAATGCAAAACCTGCTTGTTTTGTTTTTCAAAATTAAAACTTATCTAAAATAATTTTGTTACAGCTTTGCTTTATAATGTAGGAATTTTCTATTCTGTAAGTTAAACACTTAATGCTTTTAATGGTCAAATCTAAAATTAGTTTAACTTTTCCTGAGTATCTAAGAAGAGCTTATGATATATAAAAATGGCTTAGAACAGGGTTCCATAAATGTTAGTCTTATTATTGAGAAACATTGGTAACAAGGCATCATTTAGAGATCTAGTATTGAGTTTTAGAGGAATTGGAGTAATGTTAGCAAAACTGAGGCTTTGCAAAAGGAACAAAGCAAAGATTCAATCATGAGAACTAAGACTTGAAGTATACAGATGATCATTTAAATAGCTAAAGAGAACTGAAAATTTAAATTATGCATTCATGATAGTCAATGTTCCACCCCACTCATGGCATCTACATGAGGTCGAACTGGCCATATAAGCCTTCAGCTTTCTGTTTCTTTATGACACCAGTCTGGATCCTCTTTTGCCCTCTCACCTTCTTTCTCAGTTAGAATCTATCACACCATACCAGAATATTTCCTGTTTCTAATCATGATCATCAAAATAAAATAACATAAAGTTATGTGCAAGGAGACAGCTGAATGTTAAAATTGTTAATATTTGCCCAAAACCCTGTCAGATAGTACTCAAAGGCAATGTCACGTTCCTCTGAAGGGCAAGAAGGATAAAGGGAGCACCTACTCATGCTTTGTGCTATTGCGATCCAATTCTGAGAGGCTTGGAGGAGCAGAGTAAAAGAGAAAATGAGAGAATGCGAACAGCCACAATGTATTAGAGTGGCTAGACCCTTTTTCTTATAGTTCAGGAGCAGTTCAGAGGTCACAGTATTCCAGAATAAAGCTTAATGGAAGGGATCGGTTCCCTAAGTCAGAGCTAAGAAAAGAGTTCCCATTTACTGAAGGAGGGAATAGGGGGACAAATAGTAGGAAAGTTACTATAAAATTAGCACTTCACATTTATCTCAGATTTGACTTATTTCATCTAGTTAGCAAAATGGAAAATTGTCATTCATCTTTAACTCAAAATAACTGACTTATTTCTCTGATTCAGTAGAATATATTGAATAATGCAAAACCTGCTTGTTTTGTTTTTCAAAATTAAAACTTATCTAAAATAATTTTGTTACAGCTTTGCTTTATAATGTAGGAATTTTCTATTCTGTAAGTTAAACACTTAATGCTTTTAATGGTCAAATCTAAAATTAGTTTAACTTTTCCCTGAGTATCTAAGAAGATGTGAGTCAATGGAGTAGTTTATGAGTTAATAATAGAGCCTACACTTTAGAATTAATGAAAGAAAAGAAACTACTTACTGGTCCATATAAAGCAGAATTGTTCTAAGATCAGCAATAAAACAGTGACATAAATATAAAAAGCTTTTTAATGCACACTGTTCATTCTCTGTTGTATAATTTTTTCATTGCTTTTGTATCTTTATTGTTGGACTAATCTTTTTTGACATTAATAAGGATACATTGCTGGTACTGAAATTCTAAGTTTGGCATCTTGACACTTTCAGAGGACACAGGATTAAAGCCACATAAATTAGCTAACCTAATTAATGTATACCAATTTTTCTTGATATTCTTCATTTCCCACCCCATATACTTAATGGTTGGTTATAGCATTTAAATGTTGATGTTTCTCCATGGTTCATGTCCAGAGGCATTTATGAGTTCAGCTTGCTTTTCACAATCTCACTTTTAAGGATTTAGGGTAGGATGAAGTGGTAACACATGGTAGCTTCCACCAGCCTGAAGTACCAGCTGGTGGTGCTTGGTTGCTAAATAATCACCCAACTTTGCTTTTGTCATCTGGATAAAAGGAGGATTAACAGTACTTTTAAAATGAGAATTGAAAAAAAAATAACGATGAGCATAATGTCCTTGATATATACAGAGGAGTGAGGTTAATCATGACTGAACATTTTTCATCTTCTCTACAGAATGGTTAAGCTGATTAACAATTTGCAACAAATTTGCACAACAGTTTAGCTAGTGGACTAAAAAAGCACAGTAGTGGGAGGAGATGAGGTCATTAGAATGCAAGTTAAGAGAGCTTAGACTGGAACACACCCACAGTTAGCAAAATGGAAAATTGTCATTCATCTTTAACTCAAAATAACTGACTTATTTCTCTGATTCAGTAGAATATATTGAATAATGCAAAACCTGCTTGTTTTGTTTTTCAAAATTAAAACTTATCTAAAATAATTTTGTTACAGCTTTGCTTTATAATGTAGGAATTTTCTATTCTGTAAGTTAAACACTTAATGCTTTTAATGGTCAAATCTAAAATTAGTTTAACTTTTCCCTGAGTATCTAAGAAGATGTGAGTCAATGGAGTAGTTTATGAGTTAATAATAGAGCCTACACTTTAGAATTAATGAAAGAAAAGAAACTACTTACTGGTCCATATAAAGCAGAATTGTTCTAAGATCAGCAATAAAACAGTGACATAAATATAAAAAGCTTTTTAATGCACACTGTTCATTCTCTGTTGTATAATTTTTTCATTGCTTTTGTATCTTTATTGTTGGACTAATCTTTTTTGACATTAATAAGGATACATTGCTGGTACTGAAATTCTAAGTTTGGCATCTTGACACTTTCAGAGGACACAGGATTAAAGCCACATAAATTAGCTAACCTAATTAATGTATACCAATTTTTCTTGATATTCTTCATTTCCCACCCCATATACTTAATGGTTGGTTATAGCATTTAAATGTTGATGTTTCTCCATGGTTCATGTCCAGAGGCATTTATGAGTTCAGCTTGCTTTTCACAATCTCACTTTTAAGGATTTAGGGTAGGATGAAGTGGTAACACATGGTAGCTTCCACCAGCCTGAAGTACCAGCTGGTGGTGCTTGGTTGCTAAATAATCACCCAACTTTGCTTTTGTCATCTGGATAAAAGGAGGATTAACAGTACTTTTAAAATGAGAATTGAAAAAAAAATAACGATGAGCATAATGTCCTTGATATATACAGAGGAGTGAGGTTAATCATGACTGAACATTTTTCATCTTCTCTACAGAATGGTTAAGCTGATTAACAATTTGCAACAAATTTGCACAACAGTTTAGCTAGTGGACTAAAAAAGCACAGTAGTGGGAGGAGATGAGGTCATTAGAATGCAAGTTAAGAGAGACTATGGGCAGTGTACTGGAACACACCCACTTGAATTATATGCCATGGGTATTTTAATAACCTCTGCTGTATCACTGACTAAAATAGTACAAGGGTTTTTTTTTTTTTTTTTTTTTTTTGGTGTTATTGAATATTAGCTTGCTTTTCTTGTTCCTATTTTTCCAGAAGTTATATCAATTCAAATAATAGTTATTTGAATAAAACTTTGCAAAGCACTTCCAACAGCACACACACAAACTAATATGAACAATATCATCAGTATTCAATTTTACAAATAAGGCAGCCAACACATAGGAAAGTATTTTAATAAACTTAAAAAGTTAATTAAAAAGCAGAGTCAAGATAGTCTTCTGAAACAAACTCCTCATTCTGATGATACTCTTCTAAAAGGAATGGAGTTACAGATACACATCAGTTACTTATTAATTACAGAATACCTTGGATTTTTGTCATTGCTCCTGAATACCAGGCTTCTTGGTTAGGCTTATTATGCTATGCTGTGCTTAGTTGCTCAGTCATGTCCAACTCTTAGGGATTCCATGGGCTGAGGCCCACCAGGCTCCTCTGTCCATGGAATTTTCTAGGCAAGAATACTGGAGTGGGTAAGGCTGTTCTCTTCTCCAGGGGATGTTTCTGACCCAGGAATTGAACCAGGGTCTATTACAGGCAGATTACTTAACGGCTAAGTTATGGGGTTGCAGAGTCAGACACAGCTGAGCATACTACAACAGTAAGCTACCAGGGAAGCCTTTAGGCTTATTATCTGTAGCTATAAGTAGTATACCCGTATGTATAGTGTGGGATTCCCTTGTAGCTCAGCTGGTAAAGAATTTGCCTGCATGAGACCCTGGTTTGACTCCTGGGTCAGAAAGATCCCCTGGAGAAGGGAAAGACTATGTACTCCTGGATTCTTGGGCTACCCTGGTGGCTCAGACGGTTGAGAAACGGCTTCAATGTGGGAGACACAGTTGGATCCCTGGGTTGGGAAGATCCCGTGAAGAAAGGAAAGGCTACACACTCCGGTATTCTTGCCTGGGTTGGGACTAACACCCACAGAATGGTGAACAATTTGCAACAAATTTGCACAACAGTTTAGCTAGTGGACTAAAAAAGCACAGTAGTGGGAGGAGATGAGGTCATTAGAATGCAAGTTAAGAGAGACTATGGGCAGTGTACTGGAACACACCCACTTGAATTATATGCCATGGGTATTTTAATAACCTCTGCTGTATCACTGACTAAAATAGTACAAGGGTTTTTTTTTTTTTTTTTTTTTTTGGTGTTATTGAATATTAGCTTGCTTTTCTTGTTCCTATTTTTCCAGAAGTTATATCAATTCAAATAATAGTTATTTGAATAAAACTTTGCAAAGCACTTCCAACAGCACACACACAAACTAATATGAACAATATCATCAGTATTCAATTTTACAAATAAGGCAGCCAACACATAGGAAAGTATTTTAATAAACTTAAAAAGTTAATTAAAAAGCAGAGTCAAGATAGTCTTCTGAAACAAACTCCTCATTCTGATGATACTCTTCTAAAAGGAATGGAGTTACAGATACACATCAGTTACTTATTAATTACAGAATACCTTGGATTTTTGTCATTGCTCCTGAATACCAGGCTTCTTGGTTAGGCTTATTATGCTATGCTGTGCTTAGTTGCTCAGTCATGTCCAACTCTTAGGGATTCCATGGGCTGAGGCCCACCAGGCTCCTCTGTCCATGGAATTTTCTAGGCAAGAATACTGGAGTGGGTAAGGCTGTTCTCTTCTCCAGGGGATGTTTCTGACCCAGGAATTGAACCAGGGTCTATTACAGGCAGATTACTTAACGGCTAAGTTATGGGGTTGCAGAGTCAGACACAGCTGAGCATACTACAACAGTAAGCTACCAGGGAAGCCTTTAGGCTTATTATCTGTAGCTATAAGTAGTATACCCGTATGTATAGTGTGGGATTCCCTTGTAGCTCAGCTGGTAAAGAATTTGCCTGCATGAGACCCTGGTTTGACTCCTGGGTCAGAAAGATCCCCTGGAGAAGGGAAAGACTATGTACTCCTGGATTCTTGGGCTACCCTGGTGGCTCAGACGGTTGAGAAACGGCTTCAATGTGGGAGACACAGTTGGATCCCTGGGTTGGGAAGATCCCGTGAAGAAAGGAAAGGCTACACACTCCGGTATTCTTGCCTGGGGAATGACTTGTCCATGGGTCACAAAGAGGTGGATACAACTGAGCGACTTCACTTTCACTTTCATGTATAGTGTAAATGATTTCATTAATTAACTGAGTTTGTCAGTTCATAGTTAACAGGGTGCTTTGTTTTTTCTAAGGTCATAATAGTAGACATTGGGTATGGCCACCTGATGGGTAGAACTGCATTCTACACCACTCACTACAAGCCAGTGATTCAGTTGGAATCAGGATTAAAAGCTTCACAATGTATTTAAAACAGACAGTGTAATTTCCATTAAAATTCAGTCCTTTAAAGGTATTTCTACTTCAGTTATTAACTGTTATCCTATAAAAAATAATAAAATAATTTAGTGTCAACAAAAAAATCTTTTTCTGTGAAAGGAATAATTGTCAAAAACTCAAAAGCATGAAGAATAGTTATAAAGTGCAGTGATACTGAAAAGTAGACTTGTCAGGCTTCCCTGGTGGTCCAGTGGGTAAGGACACCGCCTGCAGTGCAAGGGGCGCCAGTTCGATCCCTGTCCTTGGAAGATCCCACGTGTAGCGGAGCAGCTGGACCGATGTGTCCAATTACGGAGTCAGAGCTCTGGAGAGCATGTGCCCAGAGCCGGTGCTCTGCGACGACAGACGCCACTGCGATGGGAGGCCCACACAGGCCAAAGAACAAAGATGGATGAAAATGGACAAATGAAAGACCAATAGAAGTGGCCCGCCTGCTCTCCTCCCTCCTCACCCCCCCTCAAAATAAATAAATAAATAAATAAATCTTTAAAAAAAAAAAAAAAGTAGACTTGTCATAGTAGAGCCATCACCTTGAAAGTTACTGAGCAACATAGGAAAAAAAAAGAAGCACTGGAAGCAAATATATTAATATATAAAACTCATCAAGATACAAAAATGATTGACATATCAGTATTTGTAAATGAGATTCATTTTATTGATTCAGTGACTGCTCCATATTTGAACAAAAAAGAAATTCTGTCCCTTACCATATGCTGTATAGTTATTTGAAAATTAAAAAAAAACTATGTGGTAATTGTGAATCAGAAGAAATCAATAATGATATTAGTACTGGGAGGTCAAATTTAATACAAATAGTATGAACTGAAGCAAAGAATTTACAGTGATAAAATGCAAAAATCTGCAATTGGAATTTATGAAGAAATTTTATATATGGATCAGAATTCATAAAGTAAAAATTTCTGTAACACAAAAAAGGAATAAACAAAATAATAATAGGAAACTTACAATCAATTACTGCTTCTGTAGGCATAAACAAGTGAAGGTATTGACAATGTTAATAACACTTAGAATACTACAAGCTAATAAAGAAAATATAAAATTTTCATTATTTCTCTCTGGATCTTTTCATACACACATGCACATATAAACACACATACACACACACACGTGCCCTCAAGTATGACCTGAATGTGAACAATATGCTTTCATTTCTCATGGCCTTGAAACTCTATTAAAAAAAAATAGAAATTATGCATATTGTATTTTCTGGACAAATTGCAAAGAAATCGTAAACGAATGTACATGAACCCAATATAAACTGTGGTCTTTGGATGATAATGGTTTGTCAGTGTAGGGTTCATCAATTATAACAAATTGTACCACTCTGGTGGGGAAATTGATAAGAACAGACACTGTACATATGGAGGGAGGGGAAAAGGGAAATTTTGTGGAAAGTCTCAGTACTTGCCTCTCAGTTTTGCTGTGCACCTAAAACTGCTCTAAAAATAAAGGTTATTAAAAAATGACTAATATCAACCACCTTGAACTTACAGAAAATAAATCCAAACACAAGTGAAGGCAACCAAACTTCTCTTTTAAAAAATTCCTATTTTCAAAGTGAAAACCAACACCTAATGTATATAATGTCTAGAAAGAAAGATAGTAAAGACACTATGCATCAGTTCCTATGTGCCCAGTTGAAGAAGTTCTCAGATGAAGATCTATGCCTTAAAAAAAAAAAAAAAATCTATGCCTTAAATGCTTTGATTTTCTAAATAAAAAATATTTAAAACAACAGACTTAAGCATTCAACTAAAAATGATAGATAATATGGCTAGGCTAGGCTAGTATAATGTTAGCGTGCCTACAGCAGACGGCGAGATAGTGCACTACCACTACGGCCCGAAGGACCTGGTCACGGTCGTGTTCTACGTCTTCATCAGCATCATCCTGCATGCTGTGGTGCAGGAGTACATCCTCGACAAAATCAGCAAACGGCATCATCGCTCCAAGGCCAAGCACAGCAAGTTCAATGAATGTGGGCAACTGGTTGTCTTTCATCTTAGCTCGGTGATCTGTGCTTCTACATGGTGGCGATGGAGGGATACCTAACCAACCCGAGAAGCCTCTGGGAAGACTACCCGCACGTGTACCTGCCCTTCAAGGTGAAGTTCTTCTAACTGTGCCAGCTGACCTACAGGTTGCACGCTCTTCCTGAGCTCTACTTCTAGAAGGTACGGAAGGAGGATTGGGCCCGTACATCTGCCTGTACCCCTAGCGTGTTACCTACAATTCTGTGATGACCTGAATGTGAACAATATGCTTTCATTTCTCATGGCCTTGAAACTCTATTAAAAAAATAGAAATTATGCATATTGTATTTTCTGGACAAATTGCAAAGAAATCGTAAACGAATGTACATGAACCCAATATAAACTGTGGTCTTTGGATGATAATGGTTTGTCAGTGTAGGGTTCATCAATTATAACAAATTGTACCACTCTGGTGGGGAAATTGATAAGAACAGACACTGTACATATGGAGGGGAGGGAAAGGAATTATGTGGAAAGTCTCAGTACTTGCCTCTCAGTTTTGCTGTGCACCTAAAACTGCTCTAAAAATAAAGGTTATTAAAAAATGACTAATATCAACCACCTTGAACTTACAGAAAATAAATCCAAACACAAGTGAAGGCAACCAAACTTCTCTTTTAAAAAATTCCTATTTTCAAAGTGAAAACCAACACCTAATGTATATAATGTCTAGAAAGAAAGATAGTAAAGACACTATGCATCAGTTCCTATGTGCCCAGTTGAAGAAGTTCTCAGATGAAGATCTATGCCTTAAAAAAAAAAAAAAAATCTATGCCTTAAATGCTTTGATTTTCTAAATAAAAAATATTTAAAACAACAGACTTAAGCATTCAACTAAAAATGATAGATAATATGGCTAGGCTAGGCTAGTATAATGTTAGCGTGCCTACAGCAGACGGCGAGATAGTGCACTACCACTACGGCCCGAAGGACCTGGTCACGGTCGTGTTCTACGTCTTCATCAGCATCATCCTGCATGCTGTGGTGCAGGAGTACATCCTCGACAAAATCAGCAAACGGCATCATCGCTCCAAGGCCAAGCACAGCAAGTTCAATGAATGTGGGCAACTGGTTGTCTTTCATCTTAGCTCGGTGATCTGTGCTTCTACATGGTGGCGATGGAGGGATACCTAACCAACCCGAGAAGCCTCTGGGAAGACTACCCGCACGTGTACCTGCCCTTCAAGGTGAAGTTCTTCTAACTGTGCCAGCTGACCTACAGGTTGCACGCGCTTCCTGAGCTCTACTTCTAGAAGGTACGGAAGGAGGAGATTCTGCGGCAGCTCCAGTACATCTGCCTGTACCTGGTCCACATAGCGTGCGCATACCTCTTAAACCTGAGCTGCCTGGGCCTGGGCCTGCGCCTGCTCCTGCTCCAGTACTCGACCGAAGTCCTCTTCCACACAGCCCGGCTCTGCCACTTTGCAGATGAGAACAACGAGAAGCTTTTCCTTGCCTGGGCGGCTTGTGTTAGGGGTCATGCTCCTCTTCATCCTCACCCTCGCTGTGCTGGCCGTCGGCTTTGGCCTCGCTCGCATGGAAAACCAGGCCTTTGACCCCGAGAAAGGGGACTTCAACACGCTACTCTGTAGGCTGTACGTGCTGCTGCTGGTGTGCGCTGCCCAGGCCTGACTGATGTGGCGCTTCATCCACTCCCAGCTGCGGCACTGGTGTGAGTACTGGAGCGAGCAGAGCGCCAAGCACAGGGTGCCTGCCGCCCCCAGGCTGGCACCCAGGCTGGCCACCAGGCTAATCAAGAGGGAGTCGGGTTACCACGAAAATGGGGTGGTGAAAGTAGAGAACGGAACCTCCCCACGGACTAAGAAACTCAAGTATCCCTAAGGCCAAAGTGCTGAGAACAGAAATCCTCTCGTAGGGGCTGGCAGGGGGCCCCCTTCCTGCTCCTGATGCTCAAACAGCAGAACCCCGTCTTCACACAGGGCCTTTTCCGCTTTCTCACGTCCTGGCTGCTCTCTCAATTTACCCCACCCTCTCTGCCTGTCGCTGTGTCCACAAGACTGTTTTCTGACTGGGTATCTATTCCTGCCCTGCAAATAAGCTCATCAGCACCGCTTTTCTAGATTCCATATATATGTGTTAATATATGTGAACCTAAAGCCTTTTATACACAGTGAAGCAAGTCAGAGAAAAGAAATACCTCTTTTTCCTTGATTAAGCTTGCTACAGGTTTATTATGTTATTATTTGGCTGGTGGGCTAGGCTCGGCTGGGCTCGGCTAGGCTATGTTAGGCTAGGCTGGGCTGGGCTGGGCTGGGCTAGGGTGGCAACGAGGACGAGGCCTGACTGAAGAAATTGAGAGAGCAGCATTGAAACGTGTACATTACCATATGCAAAATAGACAGCTAATGGAAAGTTGTTGCATAACAGAAGGAGCTCAAACGGATGCTCTGTGATTACCTAAAGAGGTGGGATGGGTTGGTTCAAAAGTGAGGAAACATATATATATACTTATGGCTGATTCACATTATTCTATAAGAGAAATCATACAATGCTGTAAAGCAATTATCCTCTAATTTAAAAAAAAATGTTTTTAAATGGGTAACCAGCAAACATCTACTGTATGGCACATGCAGTTTGCTCAATGTTATGTGGCAATCTGGATGGGAGGGGAATTTGGGGGAGAATGGATACATGTATTAATGTATGTATAACTGAGTCCCTTTGTTCTTCCCCTGAAACTATCACAATATTGTCAATTGGGCATACCCACATATAAAATAAAAAGTTAAAAAAAAAGAAAAATGATGAGTGTAAAAGGCCATAATTGAAAATAGAAATATCTAATAATCAGGGTAAAGGGACACAGAAATAACTATAAGATCATAATTTGTTCAGTACTGTTCAAGTAAATTTGGAAACCCTAGATGACACAAATAATATTTTGGGAACATATATACTATCATTAACATCCAATACAGCATCAAAAATTACTGGTTATTCAAAATCAAACAAATATAACTGTGAAAGAACTGCATGTGGGAGATTTTCACAGTGCATATTAATATTGGTAAGATTTTATAAAGATTTCAGAAATCTATGTGGAAAAGTCTGATAGTCTAATAGAAATATATGCAAAAGAGTTGAATATTAGCTTTGTAAAGAGCATTTCCTTTTGGACAGTTAACATATTGTTTAACATCATCAGTCATCAGAGAAATGCCCAGTTAAAGCATGTGCATGCTAAGTCACTTTAGCCCTATCCAACTCTTTGTGATGCTATGGAGTGTAGCCCTCCACGCTCCTCTGTCCATGCAATTCTCCAGGCAAGAGTACTGAAGTGGGTTGCCATTTTTCTCTCCAGGGGATTTCATCAACCCAGGGACTGAACCCATGTCTCTTATGTCTCCTGTATTCGCAGGTGGGTTCTTTACTACTAGCACCACCTGGAAAACCCACAATATATTACAAATGTGCACCTGATGAGTTACTGAGGAGGTGGTGATGAAGAGGTAGGGCTACAAGAACTTGCATGAACTCCCACTAGAAATGTAAATAAGAAAATCCTGTAGACCAGTAATTCTTCCTCTATGTTTATATAAAATAGAAATATATAAGTATATGTTCTCAAAGATACATACAATAATACTTCTAGCCGCTTCTTCTAGATGAACAAAACTAAAACAACTCAAATATCCATAAACAATTTAAAAAAAAATGTTTTTAAATGGGTAACCAGCAAACATCTACTGTATGGCACATGCAGTTTGCTCAATGTTATGTGGCAATCTGGATGGGAGGGGAATTTGGGGGAGAATGGATACATGTATTAATGTATGTATAACTGAGTCCCTTTGTTCTTCCCCTGAAACTATCACAATATTGTCAATTGGGCATACCCACATATAAAATGAAAAGTAAAAAGAAAAATGATGAGTGTAAAAGGCCATAATTGAAAATAGAAATATCTAATAATCAGGGTAAAGGGACACAGAAATAACTATAAGATCATAATTTGTTCAGTACTGTTCAAGTAAATTTGGAAACCCTAGATGACACAAATAATATTTTGGGAACATATATACTATCATTAACATCCAATACAGCATCAAAAATTACTGGTTATTCAAAATCAAACAAATATAACTGTGAAAGAACTGCATGTGGGAGATTTTCACAGTGCATATTAATATTGGTAAGATTTTATAAAGATTTCAGAAATCTATGTGGAAAAGTCTGATAGTCTAATAGAAATATATGCAAAAGAGTTGAATATTAGCTTTGTAAAGAGCATTTCCTTTTGGACAGTTAACATATTGTTTAACATCATCAGTCATCAGAGAAATGCCCAGTTAAAGCATGTGCATGCTAAGTCACTTTAGCCCTATCCAACTCTTTGTGATGCTATGGAGTGTAGCCCTCCACGCTCCTCTGTCCATGCAATTCTCCAGGCAAGAGTACTGAAGTGGGTTGCCATTTTTCTCTCCAGGGGATTTCATCAACCCAGGGACTGAACCCATGTCTCTTATGTCTCCTGTATTCGCAGGTGGGTTCTTTACTACTAGCACCACCTGGAAAACCCACAATATATTACAAATGTGCACCTGATGAGTTACTGAGGAGGTGGTGATGAAGAGGTAGGGCTACAAGAACTTGCATGAACTCCCACTAGAAATGTAAATAAGAAAATCCTGTAGACCAGTAATTCTTCCTCTATGTTTATATAAAATAGAAATATATAAGTATATGTTCTCAAAGATACATACAATAATACTTATAGCCACTTATTCTAGATGAACAAAAACTAAAACAACTCAAATATCCATAAACAATATAATACAGAAATACATTTTGACTAGTTCATAAGATAAGTAAATAAAAGTGATGAACTCATGCTTTTGCACATGATGATGAAAAGAAAATAATACCTGCTATTAGCAAAATCTTGGATCGGTCCTAAAAACTATGTATCAGGAAAAAAAAGACACTATATAATTTCAATTACACAGTCAGAAACTCTTTATGATAGTAGAAATCAGAACAGTGGTTAGCTTTGGGGGTATAAATGAGTGGCAGGGAGGCAAAGGGAGACTTCTGAAGTGTTGGCAACATTATATATATTCATCTGTATTATGCTTATATTAATGTGCTTAATTTATAAAAATGCTTTGAAATATAGCTGAAATTTTCATTATATTAATCCCTTTTTTCCCGAAAAAAGAACACGTTAAAAACTGTAAGAAAAATGACTTTCTCAATATAAGGGTGGTTACAATTTATGATTAGGAAATTTGCAAAAGTACATAAGTAACTATTCTTTCTGAAGAAAAAAATTTAAAATAATACTATGTAATTAACAAATAAGCTAATGTTTGTCCAGTTTCTGAAGTTAAAAAAACAATACCATATCAAATCTTAATAGGCTGTGGTGGCATGACATTCTATTATGTGCCTGTTGACTTTGTAAAAGAACTCAGTATTTCCAATTTAAAATTTGGCAATTTATTTAAACCCAACAAATAAAAACATAAAATGCCCATATTCTTGAGCTAATTATGCAGTCCTTAGGTTTTTATGCAAAGATCAAATGCTTCAAATAAACAAAGGTGTTAACACAGGAGCTACTTAAGAGAAAATCAAATGAAAAACATAAAAATGTTATGATGTAAAATGTGTATTTTAAAAGCATTAAAATCGTATTGAAAATAATTTAATAACACTGGAATGAAAATGATAATTCTGAGTTTTGGAAAGGTTCAAGAACTTGCATGAACTCCCACTAGAAATGTAAATAAGAAAATCCTGTAGACCAGTAATTCTTCCTCTATGTTTATATAAAATAGAAATATATAAGTATATGTTCTCAAAGATACATACAATAATACTTATAGCCACTTATTCTAGATGAACAAAAACTAAAACAACTCAAATATCCATAAACAATATAATACAGAAATACATTTTGACTAGTTCATAAGATAAGTAAATAAAAGTGATGAACTCATGCTTTTGCACATGATGATGAAAAGAAAATAATACCTGCTATTAGCAAAATCTTGGATCGGTCCTAAAAACTATGTATCAGGAAAAAAAAGACACTATATAATTTCAATTACACAGTCAGAAACTCTTTATGATAGTAGAAATCAGAACAGTGGTTAGCTTTGGGGGTATAAATGAGTGGCAGGGAGGCAAAGGGAGACTTCTGAAGTGTTGGCAACATTATATATATTCATCTGTATTATGCTTATATTAATGTGCTTAATTTATAAAAATGCTTTGAAATATAGCTGAAATTTTCATTATATTAATCCCTTTTTCCAGAAAAAAAGAACACGTTAAAAACTGTAAGAAAAAATGACTTTCTCAATATAAGGGTGGTTACAATTTATGATTAGGAAATTTGCAAAAGTACATAAGTAACTATTCTTTCTGAAGAAAAAATTAATATAATACTATGTAATTAACAAATAAGCTAATGTTTGTCCAGTTTCTGAAGTTAAAAAAACAATACCATATCAAATCTTAATAGGCTGTGGTGGCATGACATTCTATTATGTGCCTGTTGACTTTGTAAAAGAACTCAGTATTTCCAATTTAAAATTTGGCAATTTATTTAAACCCAACAAATAAAAACATAAAATGCCCATATTCTTGAGCTAATTATGCAGTCCTTAGGTTTTTATGCAAAGATCAAATGCTTCAAATAAACAAAGGTGTTAACACAGGAGCTACTTAAGAGAAAAATCAAATGAAAAACATAAAAATGTTATGATGTAAAATGTGTATTTTAAAAGCATTAAAATCGTATTGAAAATAATTTAATAACACTGGAAGTAATGAAAATATTAATTGATAATACTTACCAGTATTTCTAATTTTCAATAATTATCAGTATTGATAGTACTATCTAAAACACATAGTTGTGCAACTGGGTGTAAGTGTAAAAATACACAAAGTCCTGAAAATCTCGGTCCCTGGCATCCTATGACTTTGTTCAGGGGATGGTGAAGGTATATCTGAGCATTCACTGATCTTACGTTTTAGGGTATTGTTGTTCTGTATTTCCAGTAATTCACTGCAAAGCTTCGTATGTGGAATATTGGCTTGATTTCAGTCCCTACTCACCCTGTACATTGGATGTTCTTCTGCTAAACACAACCAGCACAGCCATTTTCAGGACTCTCATTTTTCTTCATGCCCATGCAGGTCCACTGCATGATTTTCTCTTGAGATTCTTATGTTCTTAACAGACACTTCTACCATTAACCCAGAACTGCTATCAATCATAATTTATCACAACCTTGAACTCACTCCCAAATATAGATTAAACATTTTTCAGCTTCCTCTGAATGATGTCTCAGAGTAAAACCTATAAGACAACCTTGAGTGTAGTCTTTTATTAGTGACAGTTTTTTACCTCAGTCAAAAGAGCATTCAGATTATTTAAATCAGCTCTATTTTAATAAACAATGTTTCTTGGACTCCTAGACCTTGAAATCATGTATGATAACTATGTCACAGACTCTGACTTCTATAAATATTTCCTTGTCATGTTAAAAAGTAACGAATGGAAATTAACACTTATTAACCACCAAATCCAATGTTAAAAAAACAATACCATATCAAATCTTAATAGGCTGTGGTGGCATGACATTCTATTATGTGCCTGTTGACTTTGTAAAAGAACTCAGTATTTCCAATTTAAAATTTGGCAATTTATTTAAACCCAACAAATAAAAACATAAAATGCCCATATTCTTGAGCTAATTATGCAGTCCTTAGGTTTTTATGCAAAGATCAAATGCTTCAAATAAACAAAGGTGTTAACACAGGAGCTACTTAAGAGAAAAATCAAATGAAAAACATAAAAATGTTATGATGTAAAATGTGTATTTTAAAAGCATTAAAATCGTATTGAAAATAATTTAATAACACTGGAAGTAATGAAAATATTAATTGATAATACTTACCAGTATTTCTAATTTTCAATAATTATCAGTATTGATAGTACTATCTAAAACACATAGTTGTGCAACTGGGTGTAAGTGTAAAAATACACAAAGTCCTGAAAATCTCGGTCCCTGGCATCCTATGACTTTGTTCAGGGGATGGTGAAGGTATATCTGAGCATTCACTGATCTTACGTTTTAGGGTATTGTTGTTCTGTATTTCCAGTAATTCACTGCAAAGCTTCGTATGTGGAATATTGGCTTGATTTCAGTCCCTACTCACCCTGTACATTGGATGTTCTTCTGCTAAACACAACCAGCACAGCCATTTTCAGGACTCTCATTTTTCTTCATGCCCATGCAGGTCCACTGCATGATTTTCTCTTGAGATTCTTATGTTCTTAACAGACACTTCTACCATTAACCCAGAACTGCTATCAATCATAATTTATCACAACCTTGAACTCACTCCCAAATATAGATTAAACATTTTTCAGCTTCCTCTGAATGATGTCTCAGAGTAAAACCTATAAGACAACCTTGAGTGTAGTCTTTTATTAGTGACAGTTTTTTACCTCAGTCAAAAGAGCATTCAGATTATTTAAATCAGCTCTATTTTAATAAACAATGTTTCTTGGACTCCCTAGACCTTGAAATCATGTATGATAACTATGTCACAGACTCTGACTTCTATAAATATTTCCTTGTCATGTTAAAAAGTAACGAATGGAAATTAACACTTATTAACCACCAAGTTTATGTCAAGCACAATGCTGGACACTTTACATCATGTAAAAATATTTCATTTCTTATTAGGAGTCTTGAGAGCCGTGAAAAATCTTTTTTTGCTGAAGAAAGAAAAATAAAGCTCAATAAAGCTAAGGGACTTCAAAATGATTTTAAATAGTTATTATGTGACAGAATGGCTATTTGGATATCTGTGCCTAACACAAAGATCATATTCTTCCAATAGGCTATAGTGGATAAACCTATATGTGCCAAGAACCTTAAACTTCCATTGGGAGGCAGCGTAGCATAATAATCAGGCCTATCTGCTCAGAATTCAGACCACCGTGGTCTGAATGCTGGTTTCAGCACAATAGCTATATGATTTAGGTAAGAAAAGTTATTTAACATCTTTTAGCACTACTATCTGGGTATAAAAGTAGTTATACTCTGTCAGGTATGATAAGGATTAAAGTAATTTCATTATTCAAATTAATGAAAATAATTTAGTGGCACATGGTACATAGTAATCACTCAACTATTATTACTTGTAATTCTCATTTTGTTTTTTCCTTATTATTATTAACCATTCATTTTTTTATGATAAGCAGTACCCTGATTTATTTTGAAGAGAAGGTAGAATCAACATATATCTTGCTCTAAACACAGGAAATTCAATAAAACATACTGAAATAAATTTCTGTCAGTAAATATAAATGCTATAAACTATCACTGATGTTTTTTCCCTCAAATTCCTTGATGTACTGTTTATGCTTTTGAGAGAGATACAGTTATAGAGATCTATTAATTTATTTTTAGAAATAAAAATAAATATCTAGAACAAATTATTCATCAAATAAAATATCTGTTCATTAGTGATTTAGTAAGGAAGTCTAGGGCTTCCCTGGTGGCTCAGTGGTAAAGAATCCATTTAACAATGCAGGCGATGTGGGTTCAATCCCTCAGTCAAAAGAGCATTCAGATTATTTAAATCAGCTCTATTTTAATAAACAATGTTTCTTGGACTCCCTAGACCTTGAAATCATGTATGATAACTATGTCACAGACTCTGACTTCTATAAATATTTCCTTGTCATGTTAAAAAGTAACGAATGGAAATTAACACTTATTAACCACCAAGTTTATGTCAAGCACAATGCTGGACACTTTACATCATGTAAAAATATTTCATTTCTTATTAGGAGTCTTGAGAGCCGTGAAAAATCTTTTTTTGCTGAAGAAAGAAAAATAAAGCTCAATAAAGCTAAGGGACTTCAAAATGATTTTAAATAGTTATTATGTGACAGAATGGCTATTTGGATATCTGTGCCTAACACAAAGATCATATTCTTCCAATAGGCTATAGTGGATAAACCTATATGTGCCAAGAACCTTAAACTTCCATTGGGAGGCAGCGTAGCATAATAATCAGGCCTATCTGCTCAGAATTCAGACCACCGTGGTCTGAATGCTGGTTTCAGCACAATAGCTATATGATTTAGGTAAGAAAAGTTATTTAACATCTTTTAGCACTACTATCTGGGTATAAAAGTAGTTATACTCTGTCAGGTATGATAAGGATTAAAGTAATTTCATTATTCAAATTAATGAAAATAATTTAGTGGCACATGGTACATAGTAATCACTCAACTATTATTACTTGTAATTCTCATTTTGTTTTTTCCTTATTATTATTAACCATTCATTTTTTTATGATAAGCAGTACCCTGATTTATTTTGAAGAGAAGGTAGAATCAACATATATCTTGCTCTAAACACAGGAAATTCAATAAAACATACTGAAATAAATTTCTGTCAGTAAATATAAATGCTATAAACTATCACTGATGTTTTTTCCCTCAAATTCCTTGATGTACTGTTTATGCTTTTGAGAGAGATACAGTTATAGAGATCTATTAATTTATTTTTTTAGAAATAAAAATAAATATCTAGAACAAATTATTCATCAAATAAAATATCTGTTCATTAGTGATTTAGTAAGGAAGTCTAGGGCTTCCCTGGTGGCTCAGTGGTAAAGAATCCATTTAACAATGCAGGCGATGTGGGTTCAATCCCTGGGTCAGAAAGAGCTCATGGAGAAGGAAATGGCAACCTACTCCAGTATTCTTGCCTGGGAAATCCCGTGAACAGAGGAGCCTTGCAGGCTACAGTCCATGGTGTCACAAAAAGAGCTGGACACAACTTAGTGACTAAACAACAAAGATTTCCAATATCCTTCAACATTGACACTTTCACTACCACTTTTATTTAAGAGTTTAATATTTCAATATAACAGGACTCAAAATTTTAATTCCCCTAAAGAGTTTATTTAATTTTTCAGAGTTTCTTAATTTCCAGTTTCTTGTATTAAATGAAGGAAATTGGATAAACACATGATGTTTTTTTGTGAATAAACATTTGTTGATAATTTAAAAGTTAATTATTTCAAGATTATTTATTCCCAAATCCACATGACTACTGTTAAAGAAGATTAACAGAACTTCTCATGCGTAAGATTTCTTTTCCTTCTTTTTTATGGGGTTTGCACTTTTTGAGGTAATTTTTTTACGAAGTTGGAGACTTCGTAATAGAACACATATTAGGTGAAAAAGGAAGGACAACAACAAGAAACAGAAAATCAGAATGAATTCAAATGAAGAGACTGGTTCATTTTTTGTCCTTATCTCTGCCTAACAGGAACTTAGTAAAAAATAATTTAATGTTTATTACCATCTACAAAAGGTAAATAGAGATTTCCAACATTATATTTCCTCAAAATTAACTGAAGATCCATATGTCCATTATGGGGTTCAGAGTCCTTTGATACACATAGAAACAAATATAAGAATTTTTCATTTGTTCATCTGTTAGATATGTATGCAAAAACTACTATGAATCAGGACATGTATTCAGCTCTGGGACAGCAAAGAACATATTCCCCATTCTTGCAGCACTATGTACTGAGTGAAGTGGAGAGATATTCAAAAATTACAAATCAACAAAGTAATTTCAGACTGTGGTTAGTTTTATTAAGAAACAAATATTCAATGATACTGAAGAAGGTAAATAACTTTAGATTGCTTCAGGATAAGGGTTACTTGGATTTTGATCTGAGATGTAAGAAACAATTCTGCTGCTTGAAGATCCAGGTTAGAGTATTTAAGATATTGAAAAAGAGCCTCTGCAGTAGAAAAAGGAAGAAAAGGTGTTTGTAGTGTCTGAGGCACAAACAAAAGATAAACCGTCAAAACACAGATGCCTGGATAAAATGGTTAGAGATCAGCTCTTGCAAAGATCTGTGGAGTTTTTATTTTAGAATTTTCAGCAGTGTATATACTAGGTATCGTTTCCCTTTAAGAAACATCAAAAAAAAAAAAAAAAGTCACTCTAGTTTCACTTTGAAAATGGATATTATATTGAAGAAAAAGGGAATTAGGGAATTATATTTTTGTGCTTCTGCAGGTAAGAAAATATAGTGACTTAGCCCATTGAGGGGACAAAGGAGACAGAGATAAGTGAATAAGAATGAGCTATAAGTTGGATGCAACTCATGGATAATTGAGTATCAAAGTCTTTGTGAGACAGAAGATACCTGCCTAGATAGGTACGTAGATACCTAGATACCTGGGTAGGTGATGTTGCCAGCCACTGAGGTAAGGGAGGAAGAGTTTGGTGGAGCTAGTTATTTTCACTAGGTCCAAAGCATTCTTTATCATCACTTTCCTCATTTGATATAAAATTTCAGGCTATGTATGTTTTGAGTAAATTTTTATACTTGTTTTTAGTTCCCAGTACTAAAAATTATCTGATTAGAGGAAGTTCTCTAAGGAAACTTCTAATGTGAAGTTATTGAAGGATTCTCTTGGAGACATGACAATAAGTGCAAACAATTTAGAGAAATTTCAAGTTTATAGACATCTGTATTGGTGAACAAGAATGCCATTAGGGCTTCCTGGGGGTCCAGTGGGTAAGGACACCACTTTGCTGTGCAAGAGGTATCTGGTTGATTCCTGGCCTGGGAAGATTCCACGTGCTGCGGAGCGGCTGGACCGATGTGTCCAACTACCAGGACACAGCTCTGGAGCACATGCGCCCAGAGCCTGTGCTCTGCAGCGACAGAGGCCACTGTGATGGGAGGCCCACACAGGCCAAAGAACAAAGATGGAGATAAATGAAAGACAAATAGAAGTGGCCAAAAAAAAAAAAAAAAAAAAAAGAATGTCATTAATAACCAAACTCTAAGGGGAGTAATAAAAAATAATAATAATAATACATTAAATTATCTCTATTTGCATAACTTCACTTAAGCTATGGTCTTTGCTCTGGTTACTTATTAATGCATAACAAATTATCTCAAAATTTAGCAACTTAAAGTCAAAGCAATCAGCTGTTTTCCTTTCAAGTCTGCAGTTTTTTGCATATCTCAACAGGAATGGCTTTTTTGTTGAATGGAGCATCAGCTGAGATGGGAGAGTGAAGCTTGAGGTTTCACTCTCAAGGTGGTTCACTCAGATATCTGGAAGGTTGGTACTGACTGTCAGCTGGAAGCTCGGTCAGGCTGTCATCTGGGTGCCTCAGATGAGCCTCTTTATGAGTCTGCATGTGCTTGCGCACAAATTAGCAAGTAATTTCGATCAGCAAGTATTTCAAGAGGCCCAACTATCACAGCATGGCCTTTAACTTAGCCTTGGAAGTCTCAAACCATTCCTGCAATATTCTGTTAGCCACACAATTTTCTGAGGCCAACTCAGATTCAGAGAAAAGAGAATTATACTCCGTCTTTCAGAAGTAGGGCTTCTGTGGTATCTCACATGGTAATGAATCTGCCTGCAATGGAGGAGACCCAGGTTTAATCCCTAGGCTGGAAGGATCTTCTCAAGTAGAAAATGGCGACTCAGTCCAGTATTCTTGCCTAGAGAATTCCATGGATTTCATGAATAGAAGAGCCCAAAGGGCTCCAGTTCATGGGTCACGAAGAGTCAGACACAATTGAGTAACTAATACTTTCAGAAGTAGAGATGAATGTGTACTCATCTCTAATTTACTACAGACCATCTAAATAAAGGACTTCCCTGGTGGCTGGGATGGTAAAGAATTTGCCTGCAATGCATGAGATCTGGGATCAATCTTGATCGGGAAGATCTCTTCCACGGCGATACTAATAAGTAAATAAATTAATACATTAAAAATATATTATGCTGTTCCAACTTCCTATGTTAATTGCTATATAGAGTATTTCCATTGAATTTTTTCTGGGTGCTATTGAGTTTCCTTTTGGTCCAGTGAAAATTTGAAAAAAAGGAAATCCATACTTGTACGTTAACCATAAACTCAATTGCAGGTGATTATGACAAACCAAATTTTCAAATAGAATTTCCATTACAGCGATTCAATGCTAGAAAACAAATTGAAATGCCAAATGATGTTCAGTTAAATTGTGTCCTCAGATAGCACTTTTCTAATTGCAGTTCTTGCTTTAGAGAATAGCAATTAGAAAATTACATATGCTGAGAAAAGAGGCTCAGAAAAGGCCTTGAGATTCTGGCTCACCATTGTTAATGAAGTCATACAATCTGTCTTTACTTATTAAAGTTTTGAAGCAGAGAACAGCTGAAAAGTAGGTCCATTTAAAATGAAATTACAGAAAGGCAGCAAAGACTTTGATAAATGTATTTGAAAGAGTAGTATTTTTTCACCTGTTCATGTGGTGAACATCTGTGGGTTTTTTGGCAATTCGTGTTTCCACTCTAAAAGAATCTAATAGTTCAAAGACTCATCCTCCCTTGTATCTATTTCTTTGAAGTGTTCCCTTGGATCGCTTAAACTATGGATAGCCAAATGAATTTGGCATGTGAGATATAGATTCATTACAAATTGTGTCTCAGGATTCAATATTTTATCTTCTAGTCTGTCATTACCTGCTTATACTTTTAACTAGGTTATTTGAGCATTTAGCCTTGAAGTTAAGCAGAAATTCTATGTTTACAGGCAAAACAATAGTATATTTTCACATGAAAAGAAATAGAAAAAGGATGGTGAGATTGTTAACTGATGGTGATAATAGACAATAGTGAATATCCATATACTGGTAGAGGAAGATTCTCAGATATGCTTAAATGAAGGTGAGTACACTACATAAATTTAGATACTGTCAGTAGTGAAATCCAGCTTGATCTTTGAAATTTAGTTGTATATTTTCCCTTCAAATTAATAAAGTTATTCCTCAGAATTTTAACTAAATGAATATTTAACATTTTTCTCTCTCTTATAAAATCTATAATGTATTTAGAAATATGGAGATTTAAAATAAGAAAACAATGACCAAAATTTAGATAATTAAGTAAACCTTCCTAATATTCAACCAGGTATTAAACTCATCTTACCTCTATGAGTAGAAGATACTGTATTTTTTCTCATATATTGTCCAGAACATATATAGAAACCCCTAATAGGAAGTGTAATTGTTGAGATTATCTTATATTTTTGTACTTGGTATATGAATGTATTTTGATTCATAGCACCAGAATATTTATAGATGAGCTTTTATTTTTCAGAGAAGATAAAACATTTACATATTTCATCTTTAAGTCAGGAAAATTTATCTGTTTAGCATAAAACATTTAGCAATATTTCATCTTTATCAGGATTTATTGTTTAGCATAATGAAGTCATAATTTTTATTAAGTTTTGAAGCAGAGAACAGCTGAAAAGTAGGTCCATTTAAAATGAAATTACAGAAAGGCAGCAAAGACTTTGATAAATGTATTTGAAAGAGTAGTATTTTTTCACCTGTTCATGTGGTGAACATCTGTGGGTTTTTTGGCAATTCGTGTTTCCACTCTAAAAGAATCTAATAGTTCAAAGACTCATCCTCCCTTGTATCTATTTCTTTGAAGTGTTCCCTTGGATCGCTTAAACTATGGATAGCCAAATGAATTTGGCATGTGAGATATAGATTCATTACAAATTGTGTCTCAGGATTCAATATTTTATCTTCTAGTCTGTCATTACCTGCTTATACTTTTAACTAGGTTATTTGAGCATTTAGCCTTGAAGTTAAGCAGAAATTCTATGTTTACAGGCAAAACAATAGTATATTTTCACATGAAAAGAAATAGAAAAAGGATGGTGAGATTGTTAACTGATGGTGATAATAGACAATAGTGAATATCCATATACTGGTAGAGGAAGATTCTCAGATATGCTTAAATGAAGGTGAGTACACTACATAAATTTAGATACTGTCAGTAGTGAAATCCAGCTTGATCTTTGAAATTTAGTTGTATATTTTCCCTTCAAATTAATAAAGTTATTCCTCAGAATTTTAACTAAATGAATATTTAACATTTTTCTCTCTCTTATAAAATCTATAATGTATTTAGAAATATGGAGATTTAAAATAAGAAAACAATGACCAAAATTTAGATAATTAAGTAAACCTTCCTAATATTCAACCAGGTATTAAACTCATCTTACCTCTATGAGTAGAAGATACTGTATTTTTTCTCATATATTGTCCAGAACATATATAGAAACCCCTAATAGGAAGTGTAATTGTTGAGATTATCTTATATTTTTGTACTTGGTATATGAATGTATTTTGATTCATAGCACCAGAATATTTATAGATGAGCTTTTTTTTATTTTTTCAGAGAAAAGATAAAACATTTACATATTTCATCTTTAAGTCAGGAAAATTTATCTGTTTAGCATAATTTAGTATTTACTATATTGTATTCTCATAGGCAGTTCATATGTACTATAGCTTCTTTATCCATTTATTTGTTGAAGGACATCTAGGCTGTTTCCATGTTCTAGTTATTATAGAAAGTGCTGCAATTGAACATTGGTGTACATGTGTCTCTTTCAAATGTGATTTCCTCTGGGTATATGCCTAGTAGTGGGATTACTGGATCATATGGTGGTTCTATTCCTAGTTCTTTAAGAAGTCTCCACACTGTCCCCCACAGTGGCTATATCAACTTACATTCCCACCAACAGTGCAAGAGCGTTCCCTTTTCTCCACACCTTCTCCAGCATTTATTGTCTGTAGATTTTTTGATTATGGCCATTCTGACTGGCATGAAGTGATATCTCATTGTAGTTTTGATTTTCACTTCTCTAATAACGAGTGACATTGAGCATCTTTTCGTGTGTTTTTTGGCCATGTGTATGTCTTCTTTGGAGAGATGTCTCTTTAGGTTTCTTTTCCATTTTTTGATTCGACTGTTTGTTTTTTCAGTGTTGAGTTGTGTGAGCTGCTTGTATGTTTTGGAAATTAATTCTTTATCGGTTATTTTATTTGCTATTATTTTCTCCCATTCTGAGGATTATCTTTTTACCTTACGCATAGTTTCCTTTCCCGTGCAAAAGCTTTTAAGTTTAATTAGTCCCTCTTGTTTATCTTTGTTTTTCTTTCCATTACTCCAGTGGGCAGATCATAGAAGATCTTGCTTTGATTTATGTCATCGAGTGTTCTGCCTATGTTTTCCTATATGAGTTTTATGGTCTTTGGTTTCATAGTTAGATCTTTAATCCATTTTTGAGTTTACCTTTATGTGTGGTGTTAGAGAATGTTCCAACTTCATTTTTTTATATATAGCTGTCCAGTTTTCCGAGCAGCATTTGTTGAAGAGGCGGTCTTTGCCTCATGTATATTTTTGCCTGCTTTATCAAAAATAGGGTACCTATAGGTACATGGGTTTATCTCTACCTTGTTCCATTGGTCCATACTTCTGTTTTTGTGGCAGTACCATCCTGTCTTGATGACTGTTGCTTTGTAGTAGGACTGTTCCTACTGTAGTAGAAAGTTAGGAATGTTGATCACTGCAGCTCCATTCTTCTTTCTCAAGACTGCTTTTGCTAGCCAGTGCCTTTGTATTTCCACGTGAACTGTGGTATTTTTTGGTCGAGTTCTGTGAAAAATGTCATTGATAATTTGATAGGGATCACACTGAATCTGTAGATGATATTTTGTAGCATGGTCATTTTCGTGGTATTGATTCTTCCATCCCAGGAACATGGAATATCTCACCATCTGTTTATGTCATCTTTCATTTCTTTCACTAGTATCTTATAATTTTCTGTGTATAGCTGTTTTGTCTCTTTACGTAGGTTTATTCCTAGTTATTTTATTCTTTTTGTTGCAATGGTGAATGAGATTGCTTCGTTGATTTCTCTTTCTGATTTTTCATTGTTTGTTTATAGGAATGCGAGTGATTTTTGTGTATTGATTTTGTATCCTGCGGCTTTGCTAAATTGGCTGATTAGCTCTAGTAATTTTCTGATACTATCTTTAGGGTTTGGCATGTATAGTATCATGTCATCTGTATCATGACCATTTATTCTTTTTCTTATTCTTTTAAACTGTCCAAAGAAGTATATATTTATTTAGAAACTGAAACTCTAAGGTGATTAAATTGATTATATATATTATAGTTATGTTCCCTTGAAAATTATAACAATAAGTATAATAATGGATCAATTAGTATGTTCAAAGTGATGTTCTAAGAATGTTTTATTAACTCATTTAAAACACAACATTCACAAAATGTACACGCTCTCATGGCAAAATTCACTTGGGGAAGTAAAGTACAGAAAGCTTAAGATACTGCTCCAAGACCATGCACCTTTTAAATATTGGAGTCAGATTTTGAGCCATAGATTCATAACGCAACTACCAAAATTTAAATCTACTTGAAGAACTTAGTTCTTGGTTTAAATCTTCTGTGTCATTTTTAGGACTGACAAAGGCTTTACCTGGCACATCTCAGAGAACAAAGTTGTTCCTGCCCCCCACATCCCTTACACACACACACACACACACACACACACGCCCTGGACTTGGTGTACAGCTAGAACATTGCAGTTGCTCCGAAGGGAGTTGCAGTCAAAGATTCAGCCTTCCCTGCCCATTTATTCTCCTGGGATTATCTCATTTCTAGTCTAGGCATCTCATTTCTAGGTCTTTCTCTCTAGGCTTTGGACAGATGTCCTCTTAAAGTACTTTTACTGAGGTCTCCTTATAGACGAAAGGAAAGGAATGGGAAACCTTGAAGATATTACTACTTATTCCCATCCTGTCTCAGTATCTAATATTTTCCCACTCCCCTCTCTCTCTCCTCTTCACCCTCTTACTAGGCTCAGGGTCTGTCAAACTCAGCATTCCATCAAAAGTCAGATGACCAACAAATCTGTGCTGACCTAACTCTCAGCTGGTGCATGTTTGCATGGGGAAAAAAAAAATCTAACAGAGGGGTCAGCACTTTCTCCAGCTGAGGCTACTGTATCTGCCATGGCAATACAAGTGATTAAAGGCTAAAATCTTTCATTTTAGGCTTATTATTATTATTATTATTCGACTACTTCTATTGATCTTTCATCTATTTGCATCTTTGTTCTTTTTTTTGGCCTGTGTGGGCTTCCCATTTTGTGCCCCTTCTTCTTGCAGAGCACCGGCTTTGGGCACATGAGCTCCAGAGTGCTGACTCAGTAGTTAGACACATCGGACCAGCCACTCTGCAACACATGGGATCTTCCCAGGCCAGGGATCAAACTGGTGCCACTTTCACTGCAAGGCTGTGTCTTTACCCACTGGACAACCAGGGAAACCCTAGGCTTATTATTTTAATGAGCCCCTCTCATATTTGGCAGCTCTCTGAGCTCCTAAAACTACTTACTTCAGTCACTGTTGTGATATAATCAGATATGGATACAGAAAGGTCATTTTAATTGTAATATGGTCAAATCAGTAGGAAAAACTAGGAGTCTTCACACACATATAAGTGAAAGCTGATGCTATTTTACCTTATGTTAGTGCAGTGTGATGGAAAAAGGTAGACATATTAGATACATAATAATATTTATTAGTTAGACTCAACAGGGCTGGTGATTGAACACAAAGAAAAGAAATTGAACACAGGTCTAAAGAAGCAAGATCATATGAAGACACAGGAATAAGACAGTCATTTTCAAACCCAGGAAGAGACTTCAGGCAAAACCAATCCCTTGATCTTTGACTTAGATCTTCCAGAATTGTGAGAAAATAAATGTGGTAAACCACCCAATATGTGTTACTTTGTTTTGGGAACCACAGCAAATAATATAGGGTGATGTCCTATTTTTTTGACTTTAGGAAACTAGATATCTGGTAGCTGTGCTCCTTAATATATGAAATTTGAGAGAAGTGATCAGGGAAATGGGAATCAGAGCTAGTAGGTTCAGTTGAGTTGAAGATCTCATTGTGACTTTAAATTGAGAAGTCATGCATACAACTCATTCAGTGGATCTGGGACTCAGAGAGGTATCTTTACTAGTAGTAGTAATCTATGAAACGTGAAGTAATGATAACTTCTTCAAATGGTGAAATCAGTTACAATATTTATATTCTTGGATATAGTTGTGTAGACTTGTGCTGTGTTTCTATTTCTGTACAGTGCTACTGAACCTCCAATAAAGGAGTACAGGTAGGTGTACTATCAGTGCTAAAAAAAAAGAGCTATGTGAATGCAAAAATAGAAGAGGAATGAAGACCAAGTGCAGAAGGCCAGGGTGGTTGGAAGAAATCTGCAAGGGCCATACTGAGTTAATCTTTATTTTAGCCTTCCCAGAATTTCATAAGAAAATGCAGGGAGCCCTAAAGACTAAAGGAAACACTTAGGGAAGAGATCATTGAGAATCACTTAGAGTACATTTGATGACAGTTTACAGATTTTTTACAGTTCCATTTTTGACATATTTTTGTGGCTATCATGATAGGAGAACAATAGAGATAGAACAGTGGGAAAATGTACTAGGGAAACTATTAATAATGTGTCATCAAAGTGGCAAATCTAAATGCCCCATCACTTCAGGGGAAAAAATGTGGATAGTGCTCCGTGGCTGCAGCAATATACAGGCCTGCCAAGGGGTTGTAGAAGCCAGGAAGCATAGGACTTGGATGTACAAAAGATGCCATCCTAAGGCACATGGCTTGCAGTGACAAGGGACTGAAACAAAAGAAAAGGGATTTTTAATCTTCCCTTCTCTTGATTCAACACATCGGCACACGTGAAAGACAAATTCAGACTCTTGGGAAAATGGTTGGTTCGTCCTTCTTACAATTTCATAGCAGGTAAATGATCTTTTGATTTTAATCTAAGTTCTAGCTTTTCTTCTTTGGTTTCAGAAAACTGAGAGTTTTCTTTTAATAACTTTCTGTTCGGATTCATGAATTCTTTTCCAGCATACTTGACCCAAATTCAATGTTGTCTAAGTTTTGAAGTTCTTTCCTGATTATGGTAATGGCAAAATTTTAGGTACAATACAAACCTTTTCTTGCAGTGGACACAGATAAAGATTTAACTTCAAGAATCAGAACATGAAAATCATCAAAATTTCTAAGTTATTTCATAAAATCTGTGGAAAACATCTTGCATTTCTGTTTACTTTATGAACGTATAAAATGACTATTGTGAACCATGATATAGAAAAAATCATGCTCAGCAATGGTAAACCCTATTCACTACGAGCCTCTCCAAATTCTACAACTTTTCAAGTTGTTGGAATGCTGCTTAAAAATATCAAACTGCAAAGATGCACTTCTAGAAATTATAAGTAATTTGTGCATCAAACAATATGTAGAATAGTACTATACAGTAAATTGGACCAGCTGCCTATGCCTACCATTACAGCTGGTTGCAAAGTATATAATTTATGTTTTCTGCAGTAGAAAGTGGGAAGGCTTTTAAAAACTGTGTTCATGCGTTTATAAAGAGCCTTTTCATGTTTTATTTTTTTTAAGCATTGTAAGCTCAAAAGAGGTAGTATTTTGCCATTATGTTTCATGTTAATCTCTTTCTATTATAGTTGAAAGGTCTATCAAAGCACTTTTGCTATGACCTTTTTATTCCATCTTATGAGTATATGATTTAGACACATATTTACAATCATGCTATTCTTAAAATATGTCTTGTTTTTTAAAAGGCATTGTTAATAACTAATAAAGGCATATTTGATAGCAAATAATTGACTCTTAAAATTTAGTAAATGGCATATATTGATCTAAAAAGTTAAATAATAATGTTTTTTTATTGATAAACTGAACAAGTGTCAGATTGGCATTTTTGCAGTTTCTTTTGCCATTTCTTAGCTTTTTACATCTGTTATTTGATAACAAACAATATAAAGTATATTTATATATTAATCACTGGTTTCCAGTGAGTTAATGGAATGGCTCAAAACGGAAAACATTAGATATAGAACAGCTGTTTATAAAGAGATTAATTTTGAGATTTAGAATATGTGTCCCAGTTTCATACTTTTTCTATAAAAATGTTGGAAATTACTAAATATTTGACTTGGGTTGTAGGATTCATTTTTTAAACTTCAGTAATGCTATGGGAAAATACAAAATGTTGATTAATATCTAGTGAAAATGTTAATAGCTTATGAAATTTTACTCATGATTTTAAATGATTTTCCTCATAAATTTCCATGATAAAGTTACATTGATTTTAAGCTTTGGGGTATAAATATTCATATTATCCAACTTTATTCACAATTATGCATTTAGAATATGAACAAATTAATCCTAAATTTTGCATCCTTTAGTTCATAAAGATTCAGGTTATATTTATATGTAAATTATATAAATGAAAAAATATTATGACCTGACTGACTTTAGTATACCTCATAATTGATCTTCCACAAGTAAAATACAAATGTGTAGTTGACAACCTAATAAAATTCTGTGAGGAGTATTTCCCAGGGGTTTTCTTTTCTTTTTTTTTTTTTTTTATTGGTTATTTTACTCACGGATCTGGCTTTATTATGGTTCTGTTTGATTAATCAGTGGTGAAAAGAAATATACTCTCAGCACTTTGCCCATATTTCCAGGATAAAAGGAACTGATACCTAATGGATATCAGTGTCTCTTGCATGCACTTGCCCAAATAGGGAGCTTTGAGATGATGAGGGAGAGATTTTAGGCCTCTGACGAATGGAGGGAAGCAATTGTCTTGTCCTTGGACAAGAGAAAAGAAAAAGGGTTGCCTCTTTAGAAAAGATACCTCTTCATGAGCTTTTCCTAATTCTTAATATACCGCCAGTTGACTATAGTCTTGGAAGAGCAGCTTGGGTTGCCAGTAACCTAATTTAGCACCTAAAAAAAGGTGGAAAGACAGAAGCTAAGGTTCTTTTTAAAGTGAACCCTGAGAAAATATTATCAGACCATTTTTGAATAATTGTTTTTATACACTGACATATAGTTATGAAACCTCCATATTTATACAATTTTATTCAACTTGGTTCTGTACATTGTATTATAATGGAATTTTCCACATTGGAAAAGAAAATAAATATAGTCATTAAATAGTATCTCAGAATGCTAACTGTGGTGGCCTGACATTTTGTTCATGGTCACATTAAAATTTCCAGAAGTGTAATAATTTTAGTTATAAAAATGTTGAATGTTTTTCCATGTTTTATCCCTTTAAGCTCCTATGCTTTCAGTCTGCCTTTGTTTATTTAAAGAAAATAGTACCCTCAAACACCCTCATTGAGTCTACTGTCTTTACCATGGTGTTAATATTAAATCTCTGTCTTGATGACTGAGAATATTGGAGATGATGGCTCTAATGAGCCTAGCATAGACCTATTTATTATACTGTGCATGCTACTTTTAAAATCCCTCTGATGGTTTCTTCACACTCTGCTGCTCTGTGTAAGTAAATGAAAGATGATTGACTTTTTAAGGAATAAAGCCTAATATGATTCCTTTAATAGAAACATAGGTAGGTAAAGGATTTTTTTGTTGTTGTCAGCTTGAATAAAGATAACCTATGTTGTGGGTTATAACCTAAAGATTATGAAATTGGAATCAAGCAGATTTGATTCAAATCCCATCTATGTTATCCCAGGTATTAGTGACCTGGGTTATGATTTATTTAACTTCTCTGAGAGTCACTATCCTCTCTATAAAAGTTGGAATTAAATCTTCTCTTTAGGATTGCTGCGAGGATTATAAATATTACAGAGCCTATCAGAATAAAGACATACATTGTATATGTGTTGACTCTTTGTGTTTGTGTGTTGGACAGTAATTACCCTCATTTAATTTTTTTTTTTTTTAAACTTTGCCTTATTTGAAGAAAAGCTTTACATCCTTGACAGATTAGCTTCTGCTGATCTGAAATAGTGTGACAGATAGTTCCTCAGTAAAAATGGGTTTGTTTGGGATCAGCAGAGAATTGTAGTTTGAGGTCTGCACCATGGTGAGCCATGTGCAAGCATCTGAAGAGCATGACAAAAATTTTAAAAATGAAAGCACTTTTATAGAGAGTAAAAGGAAGTTTGGAGGGCTGAGGACTAGAGAAAACAAATTCCTTGGCTTTTCAATGACTGAGTCCTTGCCAGAAAAGAGGAAGATTCCTTCTCACAGGTCTTGCTCTTGTCTCATGGCAAGTGGGGTCCCCATCCTGATCTACCACCTATATTTAATTGCAGTTTTTATTTATTAAGCTTTTCACATATCCCTCTTTTAATCAAGATATTTCTCTGAAATCATCATTGCCCAAGAGTCAGCCTTTCTAGTTTTAACAGTTTTGTTCCCTCAAGACCAGAAAGGAACTTCCTATGGTATAGTGTCTTATGTTGAAAGGAGAGTGTAGAGATAGGAAATCTGTTGAGGTCACATTGAGTAACAAAGAGAGGTAAGAGGAAGAACTCTCTGGCAAAGTTTATGTAAGTCTGTATGTTATCAAGATTGTAATCATTGGAGATCATGTGAATTATGCCATTATCACATGTTTGGTGACAGATTTCCAACAAACCCTGGTTTTCAGGGGACAAATCTACTTTGAGGTCTTTTGCAGGTCCAGTCAGGGTTCAGTGGTGACTTTTTAAGGAATAAAGCCTAATATGATTCCTTTAATAGAAACATAGGTAGGTAAAGGATTTTTTTGTTGTTGTCAGCTTGAATAAAGATAACCTATGTTGTGGGTTATAACCTAAAGATTATGAAATTGGAATCAAGCAGATTTGATTCAAATCCCATCTATGTTATCCCAGGTATTAGTGACCTGGGTTATGATTTATTTAACTTCTCTGAGAGTCACTATCCTCTCTATAAAAGTTGGAATTAAATCTTCTCTTTAGGATTGCTGAGGATTATAAATATTACAGAGCCTATCAGAATAAAGACATACATTGTATATGTGTTGACTCTTTGTGTTTGTGTGTTGGACAGTAATTACCCTCATTTAATTTTTTTTTTTTTTAAACTTTGCCTTATTTGAAGAAAAGCTTTACATCCTTGACAGATTAGCTTCTGCTGATCTGAAATAGTGTGACAGATAGTTCCTCAGTAAAAATGGGTTTGTTTGGGATCAGCAGAGAATTGTAGTTTGAGGTCTGCACCATGGTGAGCCATGTGCAAGCATCTGAAGAGCATGACAAAAATTTTAAAAATGAAAGCACTTTTATAGAGAGTAAAAGGAAGTTTGGAGGGCTGAGGACTAGAGAAAACAAATTCCTTGGCTTTTCAATGACTGAGTCCTTGCCAGAAAAGAGGAAGATTCCTTCTCACAGGTCTTGCTCTTGTCTCATGGCAAGTGGGGTCCCCATCCTGATCTACCACCTATATTTAATTGCAGTTTTTATTTATTAAGCTTTTCACATATCCCTCTTTTAATCAAGATATTTCTCTGAAATCATCATTGCCCAAGAGTCAGCCTTTCTAGTTTTAACAGTTTTGTTCCCTCAAGACCAGAAAGGAACTTCCTATGGTATAGTGTCTTATGTTGAAAGGAGAGTGTAGAGATAGGAAATCTGTTGAGGTCACATTGAGTAACAAAGAGAGGTAAGAGGAAGAACTCTCTGGCAAAGTTTATGTAAGTCTGTATGTTATCAAGATTGTAATCATTGGAGATCATGTGAATTATGCCATTATCACATGTTTGGTGACAGATTTCCAACAAACCTGGTTCAGGTATCTTGGGAAAATTTTTTCATCAGATGTGGTCTGCTTCAATTCTGACAAATCTACTTTGAGGTCTTTAGATGATGTGCAGGTCCAGTCAGGGTTCAGTGGTGACTTTATATGTGTCATGTGAATAAAAGAGTCTGTTATTTGGAATTTGATGGCATAAAAGTTGGTTAGCAGTACCTGGTAGGGGCCTCTCCAGCAATACTTTTTCTTGAGATGTCTTTACCAGTAGGAAAAATCACCCCATTACAAGATGGAATTCAGATGGAAGTAAGGAATCCATATTACTTCTACAATATTCTGAAATGGCAAGCAACTCCAAAAGCATACACACTAAGGATATTGGCAGTCTTGCCCTTGGCTAAAAATATAAGTCAGTGAGCATGCATGCTCAGTCACTCAGTCTTGTCTGACTCTTTGTGACCCTATAGACTAGTTTTCCAGGCTCCTCTGTCCATGGGATTTTCCATGCAAGAATACTGGAGCAAGTTGCCATTGCCTTCTCAAGGGGATCTTCTCAACCCAAGGATCAAACCCATGTCTCCTGCATCTCCTGCATTGACAGGTTGATTCTTTATCACTGAGCCAGTTGGAAAGCCCCACAATCCTGTGTAAAAGAATATAATTTGCCCTGTTGAGCTGGAAAAGTCATAGATAAAAGATGCTGCCTCAACAACATTAAAAAGAGCAATAATAGCATACCCAGCACAGCATTTGCCATGTCATCTTTTATATAAGAGCCATCAGTGAACCATGAGAAATCAATGTTACCCAAAGGAATATCCTGAAGATCATCACAAGACAGGAGGTAGTCTATCAGCTTAAGTAGTTCTGAGGGGCTTTATTAGTGATAGAGGGGAAAGAAGTAGGGTTATGGTTATTACAGTGTAAAAGAGGTATGTGAGGAACACTTCACAAAAGGACTTCATAGGAAGTGAAGCAGCTGGCTCGGTAACAGTCAATGTGATAAGAATTCAGGAGAGCTTTTATTGCAGGAGGAAAAAATTGGTTAAAGAGGATCCCACAAAATTTTTCTCAGTGATTTAACCCATGGTTAGTGACAATATTGATTCTAGAACAAGGTAGATAGCCCCATCCCACAGGGTTCATTCACAGATTATAATACCCCAAGGACATTTTCTTCTTTTTCAGTACAAAAAGAAACAACCTAGTTATTGGTTTGCTCAAGGGAGGTAGATTCATTAAACTCTACCTTGAAGGCCTTAAAGTTTATGTCATCTGACTCTTCCCATAGCATGAGTCAGGCTTGTTTTTCTTTAGTAGTATATATAGAGAGGTTTATCCAAGAGAAATTTGGAATCCAGTTTTGTCAAGAACCAGCTAGATGGAAAAAACTTTTGTGATTTGGGGACACTCAGGACATTGTGAAGTCTGTATGAATCTAGGTCTAGTAATTGTCCTCATACAAATACCCTCAGTAACAAGCCTGAGTTTGGGCAACCTGAGAATTTTATCTGATGATTCCATGTCTGTCTGAGACTGAAAGTTTAAGAAAGTTCATGCAGTCTTCCTGTGAGGAGTCTAAGAAGGAGAACAAAGAAACTAATAATCTACATATTACAACAAATAGAACCTCCAGGGAACTTTATATCACTCATAATAAATCTTTAGGACTTGTGAGAAGTAAGGACTATCAATAAAACTTTGAGGCATTACTATACAAGTGAATTTTTTAGCTTCATCAACTGAATACTCATGAATACTCTGCATAAATCAGTCATAATGAAGAATTGACTTGCCATGGGAATGGATGTTAGTAATACATAAAAGTTAGGAACAACAGGGTGTTGAGGGATAGAAATATTGTTTATTGATCTTGCACAAACCTCCACCCTCAAATCTTAGTTTTTGTACTGGTGAAGTGGAATTTTGCATGGGCCGGTAGTACAAGGTATAATGAAGACTAGAAGTTTGTGATCTTCTATTATGGACTTTATGCCCTTAAGGGGCTTCTGACAGTGTGTTGCCTAATTCTGGGGAGAAGTTTAAAGGCTTCTGTTTGAATCTGGATAGGAGGGATGCTTTGAATATCATGCATTTTTGAGAAATTTATTTTTCTATACCTCATGAAATGACTTTGTTGTGAGAATGAAATGAAACTATGTAAAAGACTTGATATCCACTTGTAATATAGTTAAGTATATGATGTTGGTTGTTCAGTAACTGAGTTGTGTACCAGTGGACTGTATCCAGCCAGGCTCCTCTGTCCATGGGATTCTCCAGGCAAAAGTACTGGAGTGGATTGCCATTTCCTTCTCGAAAGCATATGATAAATGCTACTTTTTATTAGTGGTATATCTTTAAAATGAATGCTTGCTTTGTGTTCACAAGTTATATTATACAAGTTGTTGCAATTATTTGGGAGATTTATTTCAAATTATTATATTTACTATGCTACTGTCCTAGAAGAATAAGGCTATAGCACCTGAAACTTTTGAATACAGATGATGAAAACCTCAATTTTGAGTTGTTTTCCTCTAAAAATCCATGTAATTTAGTCTTATAAAGAATATTTAATCTATTTTCAATGAGGTGTAATAGTAATATTTTAACTGTTGAATTTGTTCATTTTTTCCCAACAATATTCTGCCTACATTTCCAGAGCACTTTGTTCAATTTTCATTAATCCTGGCTCTTTAGAAGACTGTTCACTCTTTTTAACCCTCTACACTAATTTTTATCACTAATGCTGCCTCTGTGTTCTGGCAAAAAAAAAAAAAAAAAAATCTGATTCTCTTTGATCAAATTTCAGTAAATATTTTGTGCTTCCATACAGTGAATCTCACTGGTTTCCATTTATCTCTTGGGCATAATTTTATTTAGAAGGCAAGCCTTAGAGAAATAGTTTTGAAAGTTCCTTTAAAGAAAAAAAAATGTCTTTCTGCCTTTGTGACTGCTAGCTCATCTTTGGTCTAATTCTAACGAAATTGATACTCATGTTTCTGAAGTTTCTGTGAGAATTTACATCATGGCTGTTCTAGCTTAATTTTCTTGTTTGTCATCCTTCTAGGTTAGTACAGGTCCCAAGCAATTTCAGATAGCTGAAATAGTGAAATAATAGCAATTGAAAAAATGATTGCTACTTATAGAATATTAATCTGTAGAGTTCAAACTCATTAATCTAGATCACCTCCCTTTGAGAGAGCAGGGGACATGTATGACAAAGCAATTGAGAGATCAGATTGAAAAAAAAAAAGCTGAAGAAGGAGAAAGAAAGGGGAAAAAAGTAATATTAAAGAAATCCAAGGTTGCATAATCAATCAAAGGAGAGTCAGAAAATTCAGTAAACTGTTTAACAGATAATGACACTTCTCAAAGCCGAATAGTTATTTTGGTTTAGAATGTCCTAACTAATCCAGTGTTTAAAACCTCAGAATTTAAACACTAGTTTTTTATGTGTAGAAACAAATTCTATTAAGAACAAGTTTGAAGTTTTTTCCCTATTTCATTCTAAACTCTTCAATTATAACTGAAATAATTTATTCCAAGAAAGTGATTGGGCTCTATGTGATTTTAGCCCTTTTATTCTTTGTTCAGTTGTTATTTGAAAATTTAGAGAGACAGGTATTGAAAATGAATGTCATTGTTTACTATAGCAGCTGTGACCATTTGGATGGCAGGAAAGGCATTTGTCAAAAGATACACATTCTAATTTGGTAGGTGAGACCTTAATGACAGTAATGGAGCGCCATAGAATACTGGGGAAATGACGATAATAGTATTATCTATAAACGTCACATAGCAATATAGAAACAAATTTATGGATATGCTTGTGGAATCTAAAAGATTAATGTCAGATTTCATAGCCATAGAACTAAAAACATAAACAACATTCTTGAGAGTTAAACAACCTAGGGAAATTTGTTTTCCAATATAAATTAATATAAACTTAATATCTGATGCAAAAACTTCCATGAAAGAACAAACTACTCTAAATAAAAGAGGGACGGGGAATTTTAAGTGTTTTAAAGGATAACTTACCATTCAGTAAAGAATGACTCAGAAATATCTTTATTAATGGTAAGTTTAAGAAAAGACAATGTCTAAAGTGAGGGGTTCTTTTTATTTATTTCTTTTAGGATTGTCTACTATACTGTATGTCTAATATAAAACTTCTCCAAAGATTATAGAGAATTTACTTTGTTCTAGCTTAATTTTCCTTTATAGTACAAGATTTCAGATAGCTGAAATAGTGAAATAATAGCAATTGAAAAAATGATTGCTACTTATAGAATATTAATCTGTAGAGTTCAAACTCATTAATCTAGATCACCTCCCTTTGAGAGAGCAGGGGACATGTATGACAAAGCAATTGAGAGATCAGATTGAAAAAAAAAAAGCTGAAGAAGGAGAAAGAAAGGGGAAAAAAGTAATATTAAAGAAATCCAAGGTTGCATAATCAATCAAAGGAGAGTCAGAAAATTCAGTAAACTGTTTAACAGATAATGACACTTCTCAAAGCCGAATAGTTATTTTGGTTTAGAATGTCCTAACTAATCCAGTGTTTAAAACCTCAGAATTTAAACACTAGTTTTTTATGTGTAGAAACAAATTCTATTAAGAACAAGTTTGAAGTTTTTTCCCTATTTCATTCTAAACTCTTCAATTATAACTGAAATAATTTATTCCAAGAAAGTGATTGGGCTCTATGTGATTTTAGCCCTTTTATTCTTTGTTCAGTTGTTATTTGAAAATTTAGAGAGACAGGTATTGAAAATGAATGTCATTGTTTACTATAGCAGCTGTGACCATTTGGATGGCAGGAAAGGCATTTGTCAAAAGATACACATTCTAATTTGGTAGGTGAGACCTTAATGACAGTAATGGAGCGCCATAGAATACTGGGGAAATGACGATAATAGTATTATCTATAAACGTCACATAGCAATATAGAAACAAATTTATGGATATGCTTGTGGAATCTAAAAGATTAATGTCAGATTTCATAGCCATAGAACTAAAAACATAAACAACATTCTTGAGAGTTAAACAACCTAGGGAAATTTGTTTTCCAATATAAATTAATATAAACTTAATATCTGATGCAAAAACTTCCATGAAAGAACAAACTACTCTAAATAAAAGAGGGACGGGGAATTTTAAGTGTTTTAAAGGATAACTTACCATTCAGTAAAGAATGACTCAGAAATATCTTTATTAATGGTAAGTTTAAGAAAAGACAATGTCTAAAGTGAGGGGTTTTTTTTATTTATTTTTTTTAGGATTGTCTACTATACTGTATGTCTAATATAAAACTTCTCCAAAGATTATAGAAAAACATTAATTAAATCCTCTTAAGCATTTTTGGTTTCTTTGAAAATTAGACAAAGCTTTGAATTTTGTGTCCAGTGGGGCATACTGTAATGTAAGTCCCAAAGCATGAATGAGGTATAAAAGGAGATTTTTTATATTAGAATGTTTCAAGAAATATAAAACCACCTTTAAAGGAGACACTTTATGCTATACCATCCTTTTACCAATAAAACTATTCTGTTTCTGATTTAATTTAAATTCAGAATTTAGAATTCCAAAAAAATTCTAAAGAAAATCCTTTAGGCTAAGAGGAAATGCCACTAGATGCTAGCTCAGCTTCACAGGATGACTTCTGTTTACCTTCTTCTTCTGAATTTACATAACTAAAACAGTTGATTTGGGCTTTTCTATCCCCTTCTTACTGATTAACCTACATAGATCAATCTATCCCATATCACTGTCTCATGACTAGCTCAGGTATATACAGAATATAGTCAGGGACAGTGAATTCAGAAAAAATATTCTAAGAAGAAACATCTTCTCTATGTTCTGTCAAAACTAGAAATGACTGTTTCTTTGATAATCTTTCTATGAGAATGAGACTCTTTTTTGCAATCTTTTCTTTACATCACTTTTATTTTTTTTTCAGAATTTTGTTATTTATAAACAACAAAACTGTTTTTTTTTTTTTTTTGACTAATAATTTACAACCTGAACAATTCTAGGGAGGACGCCATATGGAAAATTAGGGATGAAACACCTCAAAAAGCAAAGAAGAATTATAGGGAAAAATCAAGTGCTTGGTGATATAATTTCAGGCAGTAGCTCAAGCCTCACTAAATTACTTTTGCATTTTTAAAAACACTTTTTTTTCTCCAGAGCAATTTTAGGTTCACAGAAAAACTGATCAGAAAGTACAAAGACTTCTTGTATATCTCCTCCCATACACACAGCTTCTCCCACTAACATCCCACACACTAGAGTGGTACATTTGTTACAACTGATAATGAATCTACATTGACACATTATTACTCAAAATTTACATTAAAGTTTGCTTCCCTGGTGGCTTAGATGGTAAAGAATCTGCCTTCAGTGAGGGAGACCTGGGTTAAGAATGGCTACCCACTTCAGTATTCTTGCCTGGAGATATCCATGGACAGAGGAACCTGGCGGGCTCCAGTTCATGGAGTCAACAATGAGTTGGACATGACTGAGTGACTAACACTCACTCTTGATATTGCACTTTTTGTGAGTTTGGACAAATGTGTAATGGCATCTACCACTATAGTATCATATAATGTACTGCTGTCTCAAACTCCTCTGTGCTCTGTCTCTGGCTTCTCCAACTCCAAGCCCAAACCCTGGTAGGGATCTTTTTCCAGTCTGTATAGTTTTGTACTTTCCAACTTTGTCTTTTTATATAGTTGAAATCATACAGTATGCAACATTTTTACATTGCTTTCTTGAAGCTAATAATATGCATTTAAGTTTCCCTCATGTCTTTTCACAGCTTGATAGCTCATTTCATTTTAGCAATGACTGATGTTTTATTGTCTACATGTTCTAATGTTTATCCATTCACCTACTGAAGGACATCATTGTTGTTTCCAAGTCTTGGCAATTATGAATAATGTTGCTGTAAATATCTGTGTATGTGGTTTTGTGTACCCAATGCGTTTTCAGCTTATTTGAGTAAATACCAAACAGCACAATTGCTGGATCATATGCTTTAAGAGTATGTTTTGTTTACTAAGAAACTGGCAGATTCTCTTCGGAAGTGGCTGTGCTATTTTGCAGTCCTATCAACTGTGAATGAGAGTACCTCTTGCTCTACAACCTTGACAGCCTTGCCTCATAACGCCTCATAATCTTGCCAACTTTCCTTATAACACTTCTTTGGTTCTATGAGTGTAATGGTATCACTGTTGTTTCATTTCCCTGATGACATGTGATGTGGACTGTCCTTTTGAATAGTTAATTTGCCATGTGTATAATTTCTTTGTTGAAGTGTCTGTCTTTTTTCCATTAAATTTTTTTTCTTACTGTTGAGTTTTAAGTGTTCTTTATTTTGGATAACAGTTTGTTATTGAAGATATAATTGCAGATATTTTCTCCAAGTCTTGTGCCTTATCTTTTCATTCTCTTGACCTCTGCACTTTTTAATTATGTGACCAAATGTGTCCCCCCTCAATTTATAAGTTAGTTTATAATTCCAACTAATAGAATACTTTTCCAAAAACAATAATTGCCCGAAGGCATAACCGTACAAAAAATCAAACTATTTCAGATACTGTGAAATAATGCATTTTGATTATGTATTTCTTAAGAAAAATAAGCTTATTTATTTATTTACTTGGCTATGCTGGGTCTCCATCGTTACGCAGGCTTTTCTCTAGTTGTAAAGAGTGGTACTTGCTAGTTTCACTCTGCAGCCCTCTCACTGCTGTGGCTTCTCTTGCTGTGAAGTAGTCTCTGAGCATGTGGGTTTCATGTGGTTGAGTAGTTGTGGCATGTGGGTTCTTTAGTCATACCTCACAGGCTCTAGGGCACAGTGTCAGGTGTCAGTAGTTGTGGAATACGGGCCTAGTTTTCTGAAGCATGTGGCATCTTCCTGGGCCATATATCAAACCCCTATCTCCTGCATTAGCAGATGAGTTTTCCTACTGAACCACTAGGGAATCCCTCAACTATGTATTCAGTGAGGAATAGGCTAAGTATATAAAAAAGGAGGAGGCCTTGTAAGCCACATTCAATAAGATTGTTAGTTGTAGGAATGTAAGTATTTTTATTTTGAATCTAATTTTGTGCATTTAATGAAATTAGACAATATGTTAACATTTTTAGAATTAAAATATTTAATGTAGGAGGAGAGCAGCCTCTGAGGAGGCTTTACAAATAGTTTAGGAAAGAAAAGAAGTGAAAGGCAAGGGAGAAAGGGAAACATACCCAACTGAACACCTAGTTCCAGAGAATGACAAGCAGAGTCAAGAAGGCTTACTTAATAATGCAGAGAAATAAAACAGTAGAATGGGAAAGACTAGAAATGTCTTGAAGAAAATTGGAAAGATCAAGGGACATTTCATGTAAAGATGAACACAACAAGAAAAGGTAAGAACCTACCAGAAGAAGAGGAGGTTAAGAAGAGATAGAAAGAACACACAGAAAGACTATACAAAACATGTCTTAATGACCCAGAAAATCATGATGGTGTGGTCACTCACCTAGAACCAGACATTCTGGAGTGCAAAGTTAAGTGGACCTTCGCAAGCAGTGCTATGAATAAAACTAGTGAAGGTAACAGAATTCCTGTTGAGCTATTTAAAATTCTAAACCATAATGATGTTAAAGTACTGCACTCATTACACCTGCAAATTTGGAAAACTCAGCAGTGGCCACAGGACTGGGAAAAGATCAGGTTTCATTCCCATCCAAAAGAAGAGCAATGTCAAAGAATGTTCAAACCAGTGACAGATGCACTCATTTTACATTTTAACAAGGTAACACTCAATATCCTTTAAGCTAGACTTCAGTAGCATATGAACTGAGAACTTCCAGATGTACAAGCTGGATTTTGAACAGGTAGAGGAACCAGAGATCAAATTACCAGTCTTTGTTGGATCATGGAGAAAACAAGGGAGTTCTAGAGAAACATCTACTCATTGACTCAGCTAAAGCCTTTGATTATGTGAATCACAATAAACTGTGGAAAATTCTTAAAGAGATGGGAATACTACACCATGTTATGTGTATCCTGATAAACCTGTATGCAGGTCAAGAAGCAACAGTTAGGACCAGACATGGAACAGCTGACTGGTTCATAATTGGGGAAAGGCCAAAACTTTTTTCACCCTTATGGTTATATAGAGCTTACATTTGATGGAGGCATTTAATGAAATTAGACAATATGTTAACATTTTTAGAATTAAAATATTTAATGTAGGAGGAGAGCAGCCTCTGAGGAGGCTTTACAAATAGTTTAGGAAAGAAAAGAAGTGAAAGGCAAGGAAGAAAGGAAACATACCCAACTGAACACCTAGTTCCAGAGAATGACAAGCAGAGTCAAGAAGGCTTACTTAATAATGCAGAGAAATAAAACAGTAGAATGGGAAAGACTAGAAATGTCTTGAAGAAAATTGGAAAGATCAAGGGACATTTCATGTAAAGATGAACACAACAAGAAAAGGTAAGAACCTACCAGAAGAAGAGGAGGTTAAGAAGAGATAGAAAGAACACACAGAAAGACTATACAAAACATGTCTTAATGACCCAGAAAATCATGATGGTGTGGTCACTCACCTAGAACCAGACATTCTGGAGTGCAAAGTTAAGTGGACCTTCGCAAGCAGTGCTATGAATAAAACTAGTGAAGGTAACAGAATTCCTGTTGAGCTATTTAAAATTCTAAACCATAATGATGTTAAAGTACTGCACTCATTACACCTGCAAATTTGGAAAACTCAGCAGTGGCCACAGGACTGGGAAAAGATCAGGTTTCATTCCCATCCAAAAGAAGAGCAATGTCAAAGAATGTTCAAACCAGTGACAGATGCACTCATTTTACATTTTAACAAGGTAACACTCAATATCCTTTAAGCTAGACTTCAGTAGCATATGAACTGAGAACTTCCAGATGTACAAGCTGGATTTTGAACAGGTAGAGGAACCAGAGATCAAATTACCAGTCTTTGTTGGATCATGGAGAAAACAAGGGAGTTCTAGAGAAACATCTACTCATTGACTCAGCTAAAGCCTTTGATTATGTGAATCACAATAAACTGTGGAAAATTCTTAAAGAGATGGGAATACTACACCATGTTATGTGTATCCTGATAAACCTGTATGCAGGTCAAGAAGCAACAGTTAGGACCAGACATGGAACAGCTGACTGGTTCATAATTGGGGAAAGGAGTCCATCAAGGCTTTATTTTGTCACCCTGCTTATTTAACTTATATGCAGAGTACATCACAAGAAATGCTGGACTGGAGGAATCACAGCTAGAAACAAGATTGCAGTGAGAGACATCAACAACCTTAGATATGCAGATGATACCACTCTAATGGCAGAAAGTGAAGAGAAACTAAAGAGCCTCTTATTAAGGGTGAATGAGGAGAGTGAACAAGCTGGTTTAAATCTCAGCATTGAAAAAACTAAGATCATGTCATCTGTTCCCATATCTTCATGGCACATAGAAGAAGAAAAAAACTGGAAACAGTGACAGTTTTTCGTTTTTCTTGGGCTGAAGTTCACTATAGATGGTGACTGCAGCCATGAAATTAAAAATTGCTTGCTCCTTGCAAGGAAAGCTTTGATAAACCTAGACAATGTATTCAAAAGCAGAGACATCACTTTACTGACAAAGGTCAGTAAAAAATCAAAGCTATGATTTTTTTTCCAGTAGTCATGTATGGAAGTGAGAGTTAGTGTATAAAGAAGGATGCTTGCGTGTGTGCTCAGTCACTTCAGTCATTTCCAACTCTATGCAACCCTATGGAATGTAGCCTGCCAAGTTCCTCTGTCCATAGGGATTCTCCAGGCAAGAATACTGAAGTGGGTTGCCACACTGTCCACCAGGAGATCTTCTCAATTCAGGGAAGTAACCAAGGTCTTCTGCATTTCAGGGAGGTTATTTAACATCAGAGCCACCACAGAAGCTCAGGATTACAGGAATGGGTAGCCTATCCTTTCTCCATGGGATCTTCCTGACCCATGGTCAAACCAGGGTCCTCTGCATTGCATATATATTCTTTACTGGCTCAACTACTAAGTGCCGATAAATTAACACTTTCTAACTGTGGTGTTGGAGAAGACTCTTGGGAGTCTTTTGGACAGCAAGAACATAAAACCAGTCATTCTTAAAGGTAGTCATCCTGAGTATTCATTGAAAGAAATGAAGCTGAAGAACCAACACTTTGGTCACCTGATATGAAGAGCTGACTTACTGGAGAAAACCCGATGCTGGGGAAAATTGAGGGCAGGAGGAAAAGGGAGAAACAAAGATTAAAAAAAGAGTATTAAGGGTGACATGAGCAAGGAAGGTGAACCTTATTATTGCAGAGTACATCACAAGAAATGCTGGACTGGAGGAATCACAGCTAGAAACAAGATTGCAGTGAGAGACATCAACAACCTTAGATATGCAGATGATACCACTCTAATGGCAGAAAGTGAAGAGAAACTAAAGAGCCTCTTATTAAGGGTGAATGAGGAGAGTGAACAAGCTGGTTTAAATCTCAGCATTGAAAAAACTAAGATCATGTCATCTGTTCCCATATCTTCATGGCACATAGAAGAAGAAAAAAACTGGAAACAGTGACAGTTTTTCGTTTTTCTTGGGCTGAAGTTCACTATAGATGGTGACTGCAGCCATGAAATTAAAAATTGCTTGCTCCTTGCAAGGAAAGCTTTGATAAACCTAGACAATGTATTCAAAAGCAGAGACATCACTTTACTGACAAGGTCAGTAAAAAATCAAAGCTATGATTTTTTTTCCAGTAGTCATGTATGGAAGTGAGAGTTAGTGTATAAAGAAGGATGCTTGCGTGTGTGCTCAGTCACTTCAGTCATTTCCAACTCTATGCAACCCTATGGAATGTAGCCTGCCAAGTTCCTCTGTCCATAGGGATTCTCCAGGCAAGAATACTGAAGTGGGTTGCCACACTGTCCACCAGGAGATCTTCTCAATTCAGGGAAGTAACCAAGGTCTTCTGCATTTCAGGGAGGTTATTTAACATCAGAGCCACCACAGAAGCTCAGGATTACAGGAATGGGTAGCCTATCCTTTCTCCATGGGATCTTCCTGACCCATGGTCAAACCAGGGTCCTCTGCATTGCATATATATTCTTTACTGGCTCAACTACTAAGTGCCGATAAATTAACACTTTCTAACTGTGGTGTTGGAGAAGACTCTTGGGAGTCTTTTGGACAGCAAGAACATAAAACCAGTCATTCTTAAAGGTAGTCATCCTGAGTATTCATTGAAAGAAATGAAGCTGAAGAACCAACACTTTGGTCACCTGATATGAAGAGCTGACTTACTGGAGAAAACCCCGATGCTGGGGAAAATTGAGGGCAGGAGGAAAAGGGAGAAACAGAGTATGAGATGATTGGATAGCATCACCAACTTAATGAACAGGAATCTGAGCAAGCTGCATGAGATAGTGGAGGAGAGAGTAGCCTGGTATGGAGTAGACCATGGGGTATCAGAGAGACATCAGAACTTAGTGACTGATCAAGAGCAAAACTTGGATATGGCTTGACATTTTGAATTCTTGCTTTTAATGTAAGTTGGGCAGCACCATAGCAGTGTTTATGTTAAGGATAATTTCTCTGCAGGATTTTCTCTTTCTAGATTCTTCATTTAATGTCACACAAATTAAGAGGTTTCCAGTCTGATTGGTGGAAATCAGCTCTATTCTGGATCTTGTGTGAATGCCAAGTAGGCACTGTTACATATAAAGGCTTATAAATGTGTCCATTTATTTTCTTTGGATAGTTCAAACAGCATGTCTTGATCAATAGTAATACTCTAAAATGCTCCTCTGTAGATCTTAATTTTTTTTTTTTTTTTTTTTTTTACTCTGAGCATCTTCTTCCTCTCCATTGGTCTGCTGTACAAACTCCTTCTGCCTTGATTTCCCCAAAATCTCAGCTAAGTCTTCTTGGCCCAAGGATTTGCCAGAGAACTGACTTCTTGCACTGTAGTTTGGAAACTCTCTCAAGTCTATAACCTGAAGAATTACACGGTTTATCAGGAAGTTTTCTTGCCTTAATGGTATCTCTTCTTCATTGCCTGAAGTCTAGTTTCTTAACAACCATTGATTAAGAGTTTGGTCATTTCAAACAGGAAAATTGCATCTTGGTAAGAAATGAAAGACCTTATTCATTTAATTCTTAATTTTCTTAATTTAATTTTTTCTTCTGGCATTTTTAATTCTCTTTTACTCTCTTCTGAAATTATTAACATATTCCTAACTTATTCAACACATTAACCATAATTATCTATACATTTATATCCAGTAACTTAAGTATAGATCTCCAATGGATCTGTTTATGTTTTTCCCCTCCTAGTTTCCTGTGACCTCTTGTATTATTTGTAGTTGGACTATTTGTTCTTGAATGGTATATTACACTTTTATTGGACATGGGTGTCTATCATTTATTCCTAGGTGATTTTAGTATCTGATATCATTCACCAACTTTAATGAAGAGCGAGGAAAAATCTGAAAGGGCAAGGAAAAGGGAGAAACAGAGTATGAGATGATTGGATAGCATCACCAACTTAATGAACAGGAATCTGAGCAAGCTGCATGAGATAGTGGAGGAGAGAGTAGCCTGGTATGGAGTAGACCATGGGGTATCAGAGAGACATCAGAACTTAGTGACTGATCAAGAGCAAAACTTGGATATGGCTTGACATTTTGAATTCTTGCTTTTAATGTAAGTTGGGCAGCACCATAGCAGTGTTTATGTTAAGGATAATTTCTCTGCAGGATTTTCTCTTTCTAGATTCTTCATTTAATGTCACACAAATTAAGAGGTTTCCAGTCTGATTGGTGGAAATCAGCTCTATTCTGGATCTTGTGTGAATGCCAAGTAGGCACTGTTACATATAAAGGCTTATAAATGTGTCCATTTATTTTCTTTGGATAGTTCAAACAGCATGTCTTGATCAATAGTAATACTCTAAAATGCTCCTCTGTAGATCTTAATTTTTTTTTTTTTTTTTTTTTTTACTCTGAGCATCTTCTTCCTCTCCATTGGTCTGCTGTACAAACTCCTTCTGCCTTGATTTCCCCAAAATCTCAGCTAAGTCTTCTTGGCCCAAGGATTTGCCAGAGAACTGACTTCTTGCACTGTAGTTTGGAAACTCTCTCAAGTCTATAACCTGAAGAATTACACGGTTTATCAGGAAGTTTTCTTGCCTTAATGGTATCTCTTCTTCATTGCCTGAAGTCTAGTTTCTTAACAACCATTGATTAAGAGTTTGGTCATTTCAAACAGGAAAATTGCATCTTGGTAAGAAATGAAAGACCTTATTCATTTAATTCTTAATTTTCTTAATTTAATTTTTTCTTCTGGCATTTTTAATTCTCTTTTACTCTCTTCTGAAATTATTAACATATTCCTAACTTATTCAACACATTAACCATAATTATCTATACATTTATATCCAGTAACTTAAGTATAGATCTCCAATGGATCTGTTTATGTTTTTCCCCTCCTAGTTTCCTGTGACCTCTTGTATTATTTGTAGTTGGACTATTTGTTCTTGAATGGTATATTACACTTTTATTGACTTTTGTTAACATGGGTGTCTATCATTTATTCCTAGGTGTAGCCCATTGTGGCTTCAAGTAGTCATCTTTTTAACCCGGACCCCTCTGCCAAGATGTTTGTCAAATTTAATTTTTCACATCATTGAGATAAGTCTTCATAAACTCTGCAGCTTTTTGGCTATGTTTTAATCAGTAGTTTGAAATAGGTCAAGCAAGAATTTTATTGATTGTAAATTTGTGGTATTATTACCAGAGTTACCAGATTCATAATTATAATTAGAAGCAATAAAAGGAAATGCTTATAAAATTGCAATTCATTTATGTATTCAAATAATATGCAATTTAATTCAAAAAAATATTTATTGAATACTTACTTTTCCTAGTTACTCTGCTAAGCACTTGTTAGAAGGAACATTAATATAGCCTCCACAAATATAGAATCATTTTCACCCTCGTATATACAAGGAAAATACTTTATGCTTATTCCTGAACATTTATAGAGATACAGATCTGGTAGTATAAATCTTTGGTGCCATGAGCATGTAAAAATTGATTCATTATAATGTTTTATGTTGAGAAATGGTGGTGAAAACCTGGTTTATCAGTGACTCATCATCAACAACATATTATATCCAAATTATTTGTTTGTGCCTTTTGCTTACCTGAACAAGTTCAAGTTCATCACTCATCTTTGGACTACTTACTCTACAACATGAAATATTAGTTTATTCTTATTTTTCAGCATGGTGAGGTTTTTTTCACTTCTTTAAAATTGGAAATCTCCTACACAAATTGCAAAGTCTAAATTTTTATTACGTATTTGAAGCATTCTATGGAAGCTTTTCTAAGCCTTAAATTCTGACTTTCAAAACAATAATTTTTGTGTATAGTTTGTGTGTGTGTGCATGTGCGTGTGTTTTAATTAATTTATTTTTTTTTAGTCGAAGGATAATTGCTTTACAGAATGTTGTTGTTTTCTGCCAAACAACATCATAAATCAGCCATAGGTATACATATATCTGCCTCTGTCATGAGAGATGTATTGGACAGTTTAATTTGAAAACTCAAGTAATTCAAACCTATTTTTGAAAAAGTATGATAGATAAATTTTAACAATTAAATTGGCACACCCATGCCTCAATAGATTAAGCCTAGTTCATAGTTCATTCTGCTTATAAATTTTTAAATTATGCACACTTGATACATTTTTAATTTGAGTTTGATTCCCTCCATTTTAGTTTTTATAAAAAGTACGACTTTAGTGATATATACCATTGTATTCTTTCAATATGTATTATTCAAATTGGCATAAAATTCAAATACAGTGCATTCATGTTATGACACTTGTTCATTACATTGTATCATCTCACCATTAGTTTGTGTGATCCTTAAAGACTGAAAGATATTTTTTCATGTAAATATCACCAAAGCTGGGAATTGCATAAGTGTGAAGTAATTGTTGAATGAGTCAAAAGACAAGAATAGGCAGACTCATTAACCAGTGTAATTATTTGAGTTGGCCATGATAGGAAAAAAAAAATAACTGGGGAAGTGAAGGAAAGAAGGAGGGGAGGAAAGCAAAGAAATTTACAATCCAAGAATGCATAGAAAGATAAAAAGTATGTGTGCTTGTATTCATGTATGTGAGGTTTGTATATAAGTTTAAAATCAGTTTTTCACACAAATACAGAATATTAATATTGGTTGATTATCGATTGAAGTCACATAGTGATATTTTTTATAAACAGTATGGGCTTTTCTGGTGGCTCAAATGGTAAAGAATCTGCCTGCAATGCCAGAGATGTGGGTTCTATCCCTGGGTTGGGAGGATCTCCTGAGTAGGGAATGGCTATCTACTCCAGTGTGCTTGCCTGGAGAATTCCATGGATAGAGGAGTCCAGCAGGCCACAGTCCATGGGGTTGCAAAGAGTTGGACACAACTGAATGACTTTCACTTTTGATAAGCAGTATGATCTTATTCACCTCAAACTCTATAAAATATCCCATTTGATTTTATATATTGTGTTTTAAAAAGTTTTAATGGAAACTCTTTTAAGCTCATCCATTTATTATTAACAATTCTGGATTTTATAACTTTATTTGAAAATCTGCCAAACAACATCAAAATCGCCATAGATCTAACTGCTCTGTCATGAGAGATGTATTGGACAGTTTAATTTGAAAACTCAAGTAATTCAAACCTATTTTTGAAAAAGTATGATAGATAAATTTTAACAATTAAATTGGCACACCCATGCCTCAATAGATTAAGCCTAGTTCATAGTTCATTCTGCTTATAAATTTTAAATTATGCACACTTGATACATTTTTAATTTGAGTTTGATTCCCTCCATTTTAGTTTTTATAAAAAGTACGACTTTAGTGATATATACCATTGTATTCTTTCAATATGTATTATTCAAATTGGCATAAAATTCAAATACAGTGCATTCATGTTATGACACTTGTTCATTACATTGTATCATCTCACCATTAGTTTGTGTGATCCTTAAAGACTGAAAGATATTTTTTCATGTAAATATCACCAAAGCTGGGAATTGCATAAGTGTGAAGTAATTGTTGAATGAGTCAAAAGACAAGAATAGGCAGACTCATTAACCAGTGTAATTATTTGAGTTGGCCATGATAGGAAAAAAAAAATAACTGGGGAAGTGAAGGAAAGAAGGAGGGGAGGAAAGCAAAGAAATTTACAATCCAAGAATGCATAGAAAGATAAAAAGTATGTGTGCTTGTATTCATGTATGTGAGGTTTGTATATAAGTTTAAAATCAGTTTTTCACACAAATACAGAATATTAATATTGGTTGATTATCGATTGAAGTCACATAGTGATATTTTTTATAAACAGTATGGGCTTTTCTGGTGGCTCAAATGGTAAAGAATCTGCCTGCAATGCCAGAGATGTGGGTTCTATCCCTGGGTTGGGAGGATCTCCTGAGTAGGGAATGGCTATCTACTCCAGTGTGCTTGCCTGGAGAATTCCATGGATAGAGGAGTCCAGCAGGCCACAGTCCATGGGGTTGCAAAGAGTTGGACACAACTGAATGACTTTCACTTTTGATAAGCAGTATGATCTTATTCACCTCAAACTCTATAAAATATCCCATTTGATTTTATATATTGTGTTTTTTAAAAAGTTTTAATGGAAACTCTTTTTAAGCTCATCCATTTATTATTAACAATTCTGGATTTTATAACTTTATTTGAAAATGAAGACCACAACAGTCAGTATACCTACAAGAGTTATTCTGTAATTTCCATAAAAAATACTTTAATGATTTAGAATGTAGAAATGGGTTTAGAAAGAATTATAAAAACAATGTATTTTCTTTAGTTTTCACCTTTATGTTTATATGCTAAAAGTAAAAGCAAATCACTGTTTTTGACACTGTATGAAAATAACTGTTTAGATACTGTGCTTGATTGCTTTCTCATATTTTTTTTTCAGATAAAAAAAGACTTTTTAAAATGATGTAGGTACTCATAATTGACTAAAGTTACTCTTTGAAATGCTGAACGTGTTTAGTTACTCTGGAGCCACGTTTCAGTAGAAAATCTCATAAGATAATAAGTGAAAGTTATTGCAACAGGAACAATAAAATTTTCTCATTTTGGATTAACATTTGAAATATCTCCACTAGTGATATGCATGTATGTCTCTATTGATCTATACACACACATATTTGTTTCCTGAAACTTACTTGTATATACTTATTGAAAGCATATAACTGCTGTTTCATATTAGAATTACTGATTAAATATTTTTGATTTCAGAATCATAAAGCTTACCGGGCAACATTCATGTTTTGTAACAAATGTCAGACCTATATACTGATAACCGCATTGCTATTTTCTTAGAAAATCTATGGAACTAAAGATGATAGTAAATCTCCTGATAAGTGACTCCATATTCCCATGTTTTAAACTTGGGATATTTTTTTCTTTTCCCCATCACACCTCTTTTATTTATATTTATTTTCATCTGTCTTTATTCTTTGGCATGTGTGCACCTCCCATTGCAGTGGCCTCTCTCACTGCAGAGCACCAGCTCTGTGCCTATGCACTCCAGAGTGCTGGCTTGTAATTGGACACACCCGTCCAGCCTCTCTGCTACACATGGGATCCTCCTGGGCCAGGGATCAAACTGGTACCCTTTGAACTGCAAGGCGGGCTGTACGCACTGGACCACTAGGGAAGCACGGGATTTTTGTTTTAACTTGAGCAAAAAAATTGTCAACTTTAGGATGGGAGGGAACATATACATGATAGACTTGTCTTTTTTCTAAGTGGTAAATGCAAATTAAAATAAACCATATATGTTGATATTAAAAGTTCTTTGTGATTAGCCTCATGCTATGAGGAGAAATTTGCTTATGTAAATTGAAGGTCCAGAGAAGTTTATGAAATTAGAATTGTCTTGGTAGGAAACTGGCAAAAACTCCACTTGGCAGTGGAGTTATGCCCAGAATTTTGTGATAGCTTTTCAAGCTAATAAAAAAAGAGGGAATAAAGACAAAAAGAAAAACAGAAAAAAAAAAGGAAAAATAATATGATATCAGGACATTTATAATTCAACCATTTTTAAGTTTCTTTCTTCTTTCCATGCTCTCTTACCCATGGACAAATGCCATATGCCATTAAAGTAATTAGCTCTTTAAACTGGATATTATCCAAAGTCCAATGTGTAAAGACGAAAAATAAATAAATATTGGAGCCAGGATGTTACACATCTTATCATTGGTAATGTGTTAATTCAGAGGTACCATATGCGATGGCTGTCGGTGGTTAGCATGGTCAAAATCATTATTAGTTAGACTGAACCTCCAATCCTAATTCCAGTGTCATGAATTCTGTTTAAAAGCAACTATTACTGCAGTCAGGTTCTGGCAAAACTTCAAAGCTAACATTCAAAGTCGGAAAGCTTAAACCCATGCGAGCTTATTTAGATTCCTTAAGTGGTCTGGTTTATGAGATTTCTGTGCATTTGAAGCTTTGTAAGCCATTTCAGAGTGAAAAAAGTTAATCTGTGCAGCTACGTTTTTAATAACGTGACATTAGATTCATTTCACAGGCTTTTCTTCTTGGGTATCAAACCACACTCAGGATTTCTCCAGGGTGTAGGATACAAGCTCTTCTTATTTATTTATTTTTAATGAAAGGATTGCTTCTCATGTTGAGGATTATGTACTCAGAGTCTAAAGATATCGGTGTTGTTTGTTATGTCAAAACAGAAACAATGGGCTGTTTTCTAACTATATATATATTGAACTAACACAGAAACTGCATTTTTTTAGGCAGGAAGCTCCTAAAAATATAGGTGAACTTTTGAGTAAAACTGACATTTGTGACTGTAATGGCTGCATCAATATGACATTTGAAACACACGTTTCTAAATGCACATTCCCTTGGGCTCTCAGTCTGCTCTCTCTCATTTCAACGTTGTTAGAAAGCGTATGTTCTGTGAGATGTATGAAATAAATATCTTGAGCCACCAGGAAAGCCTAAGAATACTGTAGTGGTAGTACCCTATCTTTTTTCCAGAGTATCTTCTGAACCCAGGAACTGAACTGGGATCTCCTGTGGATTCTTTATGTGCTGAGTTACCAGGAAGCCCATCATGTACTAAAAAGAAAAAAAAAAAAAAAATAATATGATATCAGGACATTTATAATTCAACCATTTAAGTTTCTTTCTTCTTTCCATGCTCTCTTACCCATGGACAAATGCCATATGCCATTAAAGTAATTAGCTCTTTAAACTGGATATTATCCAAAGTCCAATGTGTAAAGACGAAAAATAAATAAATATTGGAGCCAGGATGTTACACATCTTATCATTGGTAATGTGTTAATTCAGAGGTACCATATGCGATGGCTGTCGGTGGTTAGCATGGTCAAAATCATTATTAGTTAGACTGAACCTCCAATCCTAATTCCAGTGTCATGAATTCTGTTTAAAAGCAACTATTACTGCAGTCAGGTTCTGGCAAAACTTCAAAGCTAACATTCAAAGTCGGAAAGCTTAAACCCATGCGAGCTTATTTAGATTCCTTAAGTGGTCTGGTTTATGAGATTTCTGTGCATTTGAAGCTTTGTAAGCCATTTCAGAGTGAAAAAAGTTAATCTGTGCAGCTACGTTTTTAATAACGTGACATTAGATTCATTTCACAGGCTTTTCTTCTTGGGTATCAAACCACACTCAGGATTTCTCCAGGGTGTAGGATACAAGCTCTTCTTATTTATTTATTTTTAATGAAAGGATTGCTTCTCATGTTGAGGATTATGTACTCAGAGTCTAAAGATATCGGTGTTGTTTGTTATGTCAAAACAGAAACAATGGGCTGTTTTCTAACTATATATATATTGAACTAACACAGAAACTGCATTTTTTTAGGCAGGAAGCTCCTAAAAATATAGGTGAACTTTTGAGTAAAACTGACATTTGTGACTGTAATGGCTGCATCAATATGACATTTGAAACACACGTTTCTAAATGCACATTCCCTTTGACTCTCTGTCTTCTCTCTCTCATTTCAACATTTTTAGAAAGCATATTTTCTGTGAGATGTATGAAATAAATATCTTGAGCCACCAGGAAAGCCTAAGAATACTGTAGTGGTAGTACCCTATCTTTTTTCCAGAGTATCTTCTGAACCCAGGAACTGAACTGGGATCTCCTGTGGATTCTTTATGTGCTGAGTTACCAGGGAAGCCCATCATTGACTCAGATTCTTTCTATGTAAATCTTCCAAAATGCAGTTTTAAATTTCAGGCAACTTAAGATTTAATAGTAAAACACAAAATAAGACCCTGAATAGCCAAGAAGTGGTAAATAAATATTTTAGAAAACAAAAAATTTATTCCTATGTTGTTGTTTTTGTATGAGAAGAAATTTTCCCATTAATAAATTTTATCAAAGTGTTTTACTGTGTTTTTTTTTTCCATATGATAAGGAGAATTTGCCATCAGAGCATATAGTTCTTATTCAGATCTGTGTGTTGGTCTGATGTACTCTATGTGATAGTCCTTGCATTTGGGAATTTTTTTAACATGAATATTGGCATTGTAAATTTTGAAAATGTAGTAGCCACATAACCTGCCTGGAAGTTTTGCTTTGCTTTTTCTTTGGCTTTTTAATAAGAAACACTATATCTCACCAACTTGAGTACAAGTGTCTGGATCATAGCAATTCAATCTTAAAACATACTTTCATCTCTCTGAATATCTTTCATAATATTCTCCACAAAGTAGGGTAATTTAAGCCAGTTTGGGATAAGCAGATATATGAAATAATGAATCATTGAACTTTGATAATTATTTGGAGTTACACTTTGGACTCCAAACCCAAGTTCAAAATTAAGTTAATCCTTCATTTACTTCAGAAAGCACATTTTTTGTAATTGAAGCATATTACTTTTATGTATTATATATTATTATTTTTCTAGATTTATAGTCATATCCTACTTGGGTGTGTGTATATGTATATGTATATATAATCATAGATAAATTAATCAAATTGAGAATAACATATCCAAAAATTTCATTAGATAAAAAATTACTTAAATTCATAAAGATACCATATGTAATCATTAAAGCAGTAATCACTATTATTATTTTGTTTTTAGTAATCACTATTATTAATGTCCTTTGTCATCTTACCTTCATCTCTGCCCTTTCCACCATCTCAAGAGAAACCAGAAATTCCTGTCCCCTAATCCCTTTCCAGAACTGCCCCAGTGTAGATTCTGAAAGCAAAGACGAAAGCCATTGTTTTCTAGAGGCAGTTGTACACCAGCCTCCTGTAGTTCTGGAGATCTCACTTGAGGATCACCCACTTCAGTGTTGAGACAACCTAGGGTTTTCGGCAGCATTTTGATGCCTGTAGAATGTTTCTTCAGAAACACTCTTTTTGATATTGAGATATTGCTGCAGTTATTGGTGGCTACTTTCTTTGCAGTGTTTCACTTCCAGATTGGTCTTTCTAGTCTTCACTCTCCTATCCCATTAAGCAGCACTGTAAGTTACTGTATTATATCTCTTTCTGCCCTAATTTCCTAGAGTGGCTCTTGATTTTCTAATTGCACATTGATTGCTTCATCTAGTTACATCAGACATTATATTTATTGATATGTTAGGATGTTTACCATATATTATTAAGTAGAAAATTTAAACAAGGTATAAAATAGTATGCATAAACTGGTATTATTGTCTTCTTATGTTTATTTGTATTTTTAATTGTAAGCATTGAGGATAAATTTTCGGATGTCATGTATTATATTGTTAACAGTGCTGTTTTTCCCTTTTGCAATTATACGGAAAAAAAAGTTTTTCGGTAATTTAAGCCAGTTTGGGATAAGCAGATATATGAAATAATGAATCATTGAACTTTGATAATTATTTGGAGTTACACTTTGGACTCCAAACCCAAGTTCAAAATTAAGTTAATCCTTCATTTACTTCAGAAAGCACATTTTTTGTAATTGAAGCATATTACTTTTATGTATTATATATTATTATTTTTCTAGATTTATAGTCATATCCTACTTGGGTGTGTGTATATGTATATGTATATATAATCATAGATAAATTAATCAAATTGAGAATAACATATCCAAAAATTTCATTAGATAAAAAATTACTTAAATTCATAAAGATACCATATGTAATCATTAAAGCAGTAATCACTATTATTATTTTGTTTTTAGTAATCACTATTATTAATGTCCTTTGTCATCTTACCTTCATCTCTGCCCTTTCCACCATCTCAAGAGAAACCAGAAATTCCTGTCCCGTAATCCCTTTCCAGAACTGCCCCAGTGTAGATTCTGAAAGCAAAGACGAAAGCCATTGTTTTCTAGAGGCAGTTGTACACCAGCCTCCTGTAGTTCTGGAGATCTCACTTGAGGATCACCCACTTCAGTGTTGAGACAACCTAGGGTTTTCGGCAGCATTTTGATGCCTGTAGAATGTTTCTTCAGAAACACTCTTTTTGATATTGAGATATTGCTGCAGTTATTGGTGGCTACTTTCTTTGCAGTGTTTCACTTCCAGATTGGTCTTTCTAGTCTTCACTCTCCTATCCCATTAAGCAGCACTGTAAGTTACTGTATTATATCTCTTTCTGCCCTAATTTCCTAGAGTGGCTCTTGATTTTCTAATTGCACATTGATTGCTTCATCTAGTTACATCAGACATTATATTTATTGATATGTTAGGATGTTTACCATATATTATTAAGTAGAAAATTTAAACAAGGTATAAAATAGTATGCATAAACTGGTATTATTGTCTTCTTATGTTTATTTGTATTTTTAATTGTAAGCATTGAGGATATCCAAAAGTTTACGGATGTCATGTATTATATTGTTAACAGTGCTGTTTTTTCCCCTGTTTTGAGCAATTAACCTGGATTACATGTCCAAGAAAAATAAAAGAAAGAAAATTCAAATATACCAATATATACTTTAGGATTTTAATTTACAGAAATAAACTGGAAAATGTGCTAAAGTAAAGTATTCAGCCTCCTTTTGCCTTGGAGTAGTAAATGCCGACTGAGGCAAATCCTTGTGGTATTGTCAATTTATTCTGTACTTGCTGGACATAACTCCTTTCTTTGTCAGATGACTGATAGACTAAAAAGTACATCATAATTCAAGTGAGGTGATCCACAAACATATGGATATTTTAAAAAATACTAAATACAAAACAAAATCCACAATTGCCTGTCTTAAGCTACAGCTTTTCTTAGAAATACTCAGTGTTTTGAATTTCATTGTCGTTTTACCTCACGAGGTTGAGAAAAGAATCTTATGATTAATTTGTTGTAGAGTATAAGCAAGAGGATATATAAAGGCTTTTGTTTCTTTCTCTTTTTTTCCCCTTGTTTATAAACTGTTTCTTTCTTTGTTTTTTTTCCCCCTTATTTATAAACTGTTCATTTTTTTTTTCTTTTTACTTGATAGATTAAATTATAAGCACATATACTTTGGGTCCCTTTTTGAATATATAAGATCTTAGACTAAGAAAGTGTCAGAACTGTAGGGTATAGTTTGGTTATGGATTAAAAACAAAGTAATCTGTTATAATATAGTTAAAACTAAATTAAACTTTTACTTTGACTATAATCTGATAGATATCTTTGGAAATATTTGTAAAAGTTAATTTCTTATGGAATCAAATCAAGATGCATGTATAGTATATATACTTTTTAAATAAACTATCATAAAATATCTTGACTAATCTATTTGAAATTAAAACCAAATATTTCACCTTTAATGCTTATATTTTTTTTTCAATTTTTAGGAAGCTTCTTCATAAGTCTTGTTTATACCCATTCACAAACTAATTTCACAACTGTTTCCTCAGAATGCTGGGCAAACTAAGCAAAATGAATTGAGCACTTTTTGTGCTCTGAAGCAAAAGAACTTTCACTATATTCTGGAAGAGCAAAAAGCTATTGTAACTGAGGTGCTATTTCAAAATACCTAAGAGATAAGACTAGAAAGACAAACTGTTGTGACAAAAGGGACCTGACATTTTAAAAAGAAAGTACTTTAAATATCAAAGGTGAGTGTAGGAGTTAGCTGAAAAGGGACCTGAACATATTAATATTATAGTTTCCCGTCCAAGAAAAATAAAAGAAAGAAAATTCAAATATACCAATATATACTTTAGGATTTTAATTTACAGAAATAAACTGGAAAATGTGCTAAAGTAAAGTATTCAGCCTCCTTTTGCCTTGGAGTAGTAAATGCCGACTGAGGCAAATCCTTGTGGTATTGTCAATTTATTCTGTACTTGCTGGACATAACTCCTTTCTTTGTCAGATGACTGATAGACTAAAAAGTACATCATAATTCAAGTGAGGTGATCCACAAACATATGGATATTTTAAAAAATACTAAATACAAAACAAAATCCACAATTGCCTGTCTTAAGCTACAGCTTTTCTTAGAAATACTCAGTGTTTTGAATTTCATTGTCGTTTTACCTCACGAGGTTGAGAAAAGAATCTTATGATTAATTTGTTGTAGAGTATAAGCAAGAGGATATATAAAGGCTTTTGTTTCTTTCTCTTTTTTTCCCCTTGTTTATAAACTGTTTCTTTCTTTGTTTTTTTTCCCCCTTATTTATAAACTGTTCATTTTTTTTTTCTTTTTACTTGATAGATTAAATTATAAGCACATATACTTTGGGTCCCTTTTTGAATATATAAGATCTTAGACTAAGAAAGTGTCAGAACTGTAGGGTATAGTTTGGTTATGGATTAAAAACAAAGTAATCTGTTATAATATAGTTAAAACTAAATTAAACTTTTACTTTGACTATAATCTGATAGATATCTTTGGAAATATTTGTAAAAGTTAATTTCTTATGGAATCAAATCAAGATGCATGTATAGTATATATACTTTTTAAATAAACTATCATAAAATATCTTGACTAATCTATTTGAAATTAAAACCAAATATTTCACCTTTAATGCTTATATTTTTTTTTCAATTTTTAGGAAGCTTCTTCATAAGTCTTGTTTATACCCATTCACAAACTAATTTCACAACTGTTTCCTCAGAATGCTGGGCAAACTAAGCAAAATGAATTGAGCACTTTTTGTGCTCTGAAGCAAAAGAACTTTCACTATATTCTGGAAGAGCAAAAAGCTATTGTAACTGAGGTGCTATTTCAAAATACCTAAGAGATAAGACTAGAAAGACAAACTGTTGTGACAAAAGGGACCTGACATTTTAAAAAGAAAGTACTTTAAATATCAAAGGTGAGTGTAGGAGTTAGCTGAAAAGCAACATAAATGTGTTTAATGCCTGAAACATACTTGAAATACTTGGATAGTTCTTCCTGTTTAAGAGAGGAGCAGAAGTGGAAACCTGACATGGTCCATTAGTAAAAACATATCTTAGAGTCTAAATTAACTGTATCTGTGTTTGTATATATTGATATTTTGATGATAATGTTGAGTAAATGCTAAAACAAAAATCAATATATAATTAGAGTATCAAAAGAACTAAAGCTAGTTAAATCAGTAAAAATAAACTATGAATATAACCTTAAAGAGGTATGACTTGACCAAGAAAATAAAAATAATCTTTAGATGTCAGGGGATGACCATTTTAACCAATTTTATTCTTATGATGTGTATTTAAAATGTAGGTATTAAAATAATTCAGAGATAATCATGCCAACAGACTTTAAGAAATCTATTGATATTGGTTTAAACGAATAGTAAGTAGATTTATTTAGTGATGTCATTAGAACTGCCTGCTGATAGTTTAGCACTGTTTTCTGACACACCACGCATTCCACTGGTCCTGATGCATTCATCACACATCATTCATAGGTGTAAGCAGCATCAACTGAATACTCCTCACCATTAGGTTAACATCACTAAAACTAAGTGGTTTTATTTTACTTAGTGAAAACTAGAGCACTGTTCACACAGCTGCTGACATGTAAACAGTTTACATAAGTTGCTAACTTGAAATGTCTATTCAGATAAGCAAGGGCAGTATCTCCATGTTTCAACTGTTTGACACAATGATGGATTATTTATTTACTGAACAGCACTGGTGGCCAGAAAATCTGATTTCCATGCATGAAATCCATGAAACCTCAGTCACTGAACAGTTTCTTTTACATGGGGCAAAGGTCATCTATCAAGGGATTTTCTCACGTTTTCATAAGCTGCCATTCACAAACTAATTTCACAACTGTTTCCTCAGAATGCTGGGCAAACTAAGCAAAATGAATTGAGCACTTTTTGTGCTCTGAAGCAAAAGAACTTTCACTATATTCTGGAAGAGCAAAAGCTATTGTAACTGAGGTGCTATTTCAAAATACCTAAGAGATAAGACTAGAAAGACAAACTGTTGTGACAAAAGGGACCTGACATTTTAAAAAGAAAGTACTTTAAATATCAAAGGTGAGTGTAGGAGTTAGCTGAAAAGCAACATAAATGTGTTTAATGCCTGAAACATACTTGAAATACTTGGATAGTTCTTCCTGTTTAAGAGAGGAGCAGAAGTGGAAACCTGACATGGTCCATTAGTAAAAACATATCTTAGAGTCTAAATTAACTGTATCTGTGTTTGTATATATTGATATTTTGATGATAATGTTGAGTAAATGCTAAAACAAAAATCAATATATAATTAGAGTATCAAAAGAACTAAAGCTAGTTAAATCAGTAAAAATAAACTATGAATATAACCTTAAAGAGGTATGACTTGACCAAGAAAATAAAAATAATCTTTAGATGTCAGGGGATGACCATTTTAACCAATTTTATTCTTATGATGTGTATTTAAAATGTAGGTATTAAAATAATTCAGAGATAATCATGCCAACAGACTTTAAGAAATCTATTGATATTGGTTTAAACGAATAGTAAGTAGATTTATTTAGTGATGTCATTAGAACTGCCTGCTGATAGTTTAGCACTGTTTTCTGACACACCACGCATTCCACTGGTCCTGATGCATTCATCACACATCATTCATAGGTGTAAGCAGCATCAACTGAATACTCCTCACCATTAGGTTAACATCACTAAAACTAAGTGGTTTTATTTTACTTAGTGAAAACTAGAGCACTGTTCACACAGCTGCTGACATGTAAACAGTTTACATAAGTTGCTAACTTGAAATGTCTATTCAGATAAGCAAGGGCAGTATCTCCATGTTTCAACTGTTTGACACAATGATGGATTATTTATTTACTGAACAGCACTGGTGGCCAGAAAATCTGATTTCCATGCATGAAATCCATGAAACCTCAGTCACTGAACAGTTTCTTTTACATGGGGCAAAGGTCATCTATCAAGGGATTTTCTCACGTTTTGTGTGATTGGTCATGCCTCATTTCCTTCAAGAAAATATGATTTCCCTAAAGTCTGTGCATTTTAAAAGACTCACAAAAGGCCTAGAAAGTTATTTCCTCTCTGTTTGTGATAAACACAAAATATAGAGGCTAACCTACAGGTGACAACAAGCAACTGTTTGTAGCTAGAAGCTATATTTAATCCTATCGTTAGAAAAGCCTTAGGACTCACCAGGTATAAAAGCACTGCAAAATTAGACACTTAACCTTGTCATTTAGCCTTATGGAGTTTAATCTGCATTCAGAGTTTAATAAAAAAAAAAAAAAATTCCCATAGACCTATCCTTACATGAGAAAGGATTTGTTTCAGATAATATATTTAAAATTTAGAGTCATTTGATGTAGGGTTGTGTGAAGATTTGGCCACTTTTTTTTTTTTTTTTTTGAAGTCACCATTTCCAATTTTTGACCTGAAAAATCAATGAAACAGAACAGTAAGGAATTATGTTTTTATGAAAAATCTCAACAGTAAATGTAAAATATAGTGAAAATCATGAGCAATTTAAAGAGCAATGCTTCAGAGGAGATTATGACATATGATTCTTAGAGATTAAAGAGCAAAACCCCTATTATCCTTAACTATGTTTATGAAATATCCTTTGAGTCCCAGTTAAGAAATATCTTAGCATTGTTCAAACAGCTGAAATTTCTCAATGCATGCAGGTTCTGTCTAAGAACTTCTGAATAAACAATGGTTAGTCCAACCATTGTCCAACCATGCCTCCATCGTTGTGTTCAATTCAGAATGTGACACAGGCAGGTCAGGAGCCATATCTGATTATTACTGTTACTGTGACACATTATGGAGACAACAGCTCTAGAAAGTAGACAAAAGGGTATGATAAATGATAAATAATATTCTCAATGTTACTGGATAAAACATTGTCAGAGTACTAGATATGTTGTGAATCTATTGATTTAAGCTTCAGAACATTTAATTATTTGTGTTCTTTTCAAGCCCTGCACATAATTTTGAATTAGTCATTTTGAATTATTTTTCTTAATGATGACATTTTTGAGTTTCTAAGGTTCAGGTCCTTAGTACCAATATTCATCAAATTGTACCATATGTGAATTTCTTATCTATTTTTAGCTCCCTTATGTAGTAAAATATTTATCTGTCTGTGAAAGACTATTCAAAGCTAGATTTGGAGAACAATGAATAGGAGGTTGGGAAAATCATACTATGCACATATAGCATACTTTAGCTTTCTTATGACAAGTGTGTGTGTGTGTGTCTACTTTTGCATTATGTTTAATTTGTATTAATACCTAAAGAATCTAATCATCAGGGATAAGCATTGTACTTAAAGTGGTGTTTAGATGAAATAATACAAAAACTAACAATAATTTCCCTGAGTGAGTTGCAAAAGAAAAGCAGAGTCTTTCACAAGCAAATGAAAGCAGTATTTTATACACTGGCATTTAGAAATGAACAAATTAGGTTAATACTTCTTTTGTTTTCATTACAACCAATATATGTGGGATTTGAAGAAAATCACCCCTAATTTGTTATTTTAGTTAAGGATCTTCCTTGGTTGTGAGCTACTTTGATATGAAAAAGTTAATAAAATAATATAAATGAAATATATTTATATACATGTACTTACATATACACATATGCTATTTTGGGTTAACGTAGTATGCATGTATATTTATGTGTCTGTATTTATCTCTGTGCTTATGTATTACCGAGACCAAATATCAGCTCAAAGTGATTTAAAATTTCAATAGAGACAATTTCTCAGTGACTAATTTTGAGTAATTGAACACTGTTGATGGAATAATAACTATTCAGATAACTCAGCATTAGATACATATTTCCTAACATGGTCATACTGTTAAAATCAGTGTTAGAAATATTAGAAATTATAAATTTTGCCAGTAGTTTTTGTGTAATTTATTGTATGAAATATTTCTGACATCTTTTCTAAATCCTTAGAAAAAGTCATTTCTGAGTATTTTTTTAAAATAGTTTCAGCTTAAATATTGAACTTCTGTCAGAGTCTGTCAGTTTCAAAGTGAATATTAGAGAATTAACTGTAAATAATTAATGTATTTCTTCAAACTTTTAATAGTATACTCTTTTCAGCTATAGATTCTTAATGTTTCTTAAATTAGATTAATTTTGACAGCAAATTATTTTTCCACCTAGTTCCATTAGCATTTTAAATTATAAACAAGTGCTTTACCGTTACCAGTATGAAGCAAAACGTATTTTATATAGGTGTGGATGATATTCCTCAACTATTATTCTTTCTTTTGAAATTATAGATTGATATGCATGCATGGATTTTCTATTTCACCTTTATGTAGTATGTTTAAGACATATTTTCCAGTAAATCACAAGGATATACTTAAGCTATATAGACTTTAAGTAGATATTTTGTAATTTAAATGCTTTAATTTGTTTAGTAATATTTTCAGGTTACAGAAGTGTTCATGCAAAGAACTAACTGGCATTTATTTTCCAATAGAATTGTTACTAAATATAAACAGTCATTTTGTTGCTTTATTTTTTGTATTATGTACAAAGGAATATTTCTTTTTTCTTACTATGTATATATTTAATTGATGTATAGTTGACTGAAGATGTTTCAGGTACACAGCAAAGTGATTCAGTTATGCATATACACATATATTATTTTTCAGATTATTTTCCATTATAGATTATTATAAGATATTGACTATAGGTCCCTGTGCTATATAGTAAACCTTTGTTGCTTGTTGCATATTCATTTTTTAATTAAAAATCTAACATTCTGTTCATACTAAGTCAATCAAATGGATTCCAACTGTCATAAATTTTTTAGTTAGCCAAAAATTTATAAATTTCAATAGAGACAATTTCTCAGTGATTTTGTAATTGAACACTGTTGATGGAATAATAACTATTCAGATAACTCAGCATTAGATACATATTTCCTAACATGGTCATACTGTTAAAATCAGTGTTAGAAATATTAGAAATTATAAATTTTGCCAGTAGTTTTTGTGTAATTTATTGTATGAAATATTTCTGACATCTTTTCTAAATCCTTAGAAAAAGTCATTTCTGAGTATTTTTTTAAAATAGTTTCAGCTTAAATATTGAACTTCTGTCAGAGTCTGTCAGTTTCAAAGTGAATATTAGAGAATTAACTGTAAATAATTAATGTATTTCTTCAAACTTTTAATAGTATACTCTTTTCAGCTATAGATTCTTAATGTTTCTTAAATTAGATTAATTTTGACAGCAAATTATTTTTCCACCTAGTTCCATTAGCATTTTAAATTATAAACAAGTGCTTTACCGTTACCAGTATGAAGCAAAACGTATTTTATATAGGTGTGGATGATATTCCTCAACTATTATTCTTTCTTTTGAAATTATAGATTGATATGCATGCATGGATTTTCTATTTCACCTTTATGTAGTATGTTTAAGACATATTTTCCAGTAAATCACAAGGATATACTTAAGCTATATAGACTTTAAGTAGATATTTTGTAATTTAAATGCTTTAATTTGTTTAGTAATATTTTCAGGTTACAGAAGTGTTCATGCAAAGAACTAACTGGCATTTATTTTCCAATAGAATTGTTACTAAATATAAACAGTCATTTTGTTGCTTTATTTTTTGTATTATGTACAAAGGAATATTTCTTTTTTCTTACTATGTATATATTTAATTGATGTATAGTTGACTGAAGATGTTTCAGGTACACAGCAAAGTGATTCAGTTATGCATATACACATATATTATTTTTCAGATTATTTTCCATTATAGATTATTATAAGATATTGACTATAGGTCCCTGTGCTATATAGTAAACCTTTGTTGCTTGTTGCATATTCATTTTTTAATTAAAAATCTAACATTCTGTTCATACTAAGTCAATCAAATGGATTCCAACTGTCATAAATTTTTTAGTTAGCCAAAAATTTATAAATTTTCTAAAATAGGTATATTATATCTTCTATTTATATATATGCAAAAGCTTTTCTACGACACTTTAGAAAGGCTTGAGAAAGAATATAAAAAAGGGAGATAAGAAACTTAAAAACATAAAGCAAATGAAATAGAAGCATTGAACATGAAATAGAAAAAGTGAAACAATTTAGATAAAAATAAAAGATCATCATAGAGTCTAATTGTTTTTAAGCATGGCTGCTTGTTAGAAACATATCTGGAGCTTTGGAGCAATATCTGGTCATTTGTGTTTTTCAAAAAAATTCAAGATAATTCTGATGTGTATCTGGATTTTTAAAGTTGACTACAGGTTTTTCTATTAAATGGTAGTTTTGGTGATATAGAACTCTATTATTTTTCTTTTAACCAGTCATGATACAAAGGTATTAAGTGAATATAGCTACATAATCACAATATTAAAAGATGTTTATCAGTTTCACAATCAATAGCCAGACAAAAAATAAAAATTACAATTGTCAGACATAATGGGAACATGATTAACTTAACAATATTAACCTAACAGTTTTGGTGGGTCAGGGTAAGTGATGTGGTAAATAGAAGTTGCATACATGCACATGTTTTCATCTGCCCAGCCAGTCTGTGTCTTTTGGTTGGTACATTTAATCCATTTGCATTTAAGGTAATTACGAATAGGTATGATGTAATTACATTTACTTAATTGTTTTGGGTTAATTTTCTGTAGGTCTTTTCCTTCTCTTGTGCTTCCTGCCTAGAAAAGTTACTTTAGCATTTGTTGAAAAGCTGGTTTGGTGCTACTGAATTCTCTTAACTTTTGTTTCTGTGGAAAGATTTTGATTTCCCCATCAAATCTGAATGAGAGTCTTGCTGCGTAGTATTCTTGGTTGTAGGTTCTTCCCTTTCATCATTATCAATATATCCTGCCATTCCTTTCTGGATTGTAGAGTTTCTTTTGAGAAATCTGCTGATAACTTGGTGGGGGGTTCCCTTGTACGTTATTTATCATCTAGGGGGTCTAGGGGTTCTATAGTAGGATCAGTGGCAACCTCCAAGAGCAATTTCATATTCCTCTTGGAGGGTGCCAGGACTGCCGTTGCCAGGGCCATTGTCCCTGTGCTAAGCCCCAGCTGACCAGCACCTCCACAGGAGACCCTACATCAATAACAGGTAGTTTTGATTCAGTCTCCTGTGGAGGTTACTTCTCCTTTCTTCTGAGTCTAGATGTATGCAAGATTTTGTGCCCTCCAAGGATGGAGAAGTCCTATGGAAGTCTTGTAATAAAATCTCCCTGTCCTTTAAGGTCAGTTTCCCTGGGTATTTCCAGTCCTTTTTGAGGGCTCCTCAGACTGGGAAACCTGATATTAGTTTCAAAACCTTCATAACAGTGGGTGAATTTCTTTGGTATTATTATTCTCCAGTTTGTAGGTCAGTCACCCAGAGGGTATGGGATTTGATTTTGTGATTGTGCCCCTCCTGGCATCTCACTGCAACTTCTTTGTCTTTGGATTTGGGGTATGGTTTTTGATGGGTTCAATATTCTTATGTTGATGGTTGTTCAGCAGCTAGTTGATTTTGGAGCTCTCAGGTTGAGTAAGGAATATTTCTTACTCAACCTGTCTTTTTATGAATTTTCAAAATAACAAATAGTCATGACTTATTTTAAATTTTTGACAGTTTTAGAGGATTTAAAAAATTGATTCCTATAAAACTAATATTCAACAGGGTAATGTTGTTCTGCCCAGCCAGTCTGTGTCTTTTGGTTGGTACATTTAATCCATTTGCATTTAAGGTAATTACGAATAGGTATGATGTAATTACATTTACTTAATTGTTTTGGGTTAATTTTCTGTAGGTCTTTTCCTTCTCTTGTGCTTCCTGCCTAGAAAAGTTACTTTAGCATTTGTTGAAAAGCTGGTTTGGTGCTACTGAATTCTCTTAACTTTTGTTTCTGTGGAAAGATTTTGATTTCCCCATCAAATCTGAATGAGAGTCTTGCTGCGTAGTATTCTTGGTTGTAGGTTCTTCCCTTTCATCATTATCAATATATCCTGCCATTCCTTTCTGGATTGTAGAGTTTCTTTTGAGAAATCTGCTGATAACTTGGTGGGGGTTCCCTTGTACGTTATTTATCATCTAGGGGGTCTAGGGGTTCTATAGTAGGATCAGTGGCAACCTCCAAGAGCAATTTCATATTCCTCTTGGAGGGTGCCAGGACTGCCGTTGCCAGGGCCATTGTCCCTGTGCTAAGCCCCAGCTGACCAGCACCTCCACAGGAGACCCTACATCAATAACAGGTAGTTTTGATTCAGTCTCCTGTGGAGGTTACTTCTCCTTTCTTCTGAGTCTAGATGTATGCAAGATTTTGTGCCCTCCAAGGATGGAGAAGTCCTATGGAAGTCTTGTAATAAAATCTCCCTGTCCTTTAAGGTCAGTTTCCCTGGGTATTTCCAGTCCTTTTGAGGGCTCCTCAGACTGGGAAACCTGATATTAGTTTCAAAACCTTCATAACAGTGGGTGAATTTCTTTGGTATTATTATTCTCCAGTTTGTAGGTCAGTCACCCAGAGGGTATGGGATTTGATTTTGTGATTGTGCCCCTCCTGGCATCTCACTGCAACTTCTTTGTCTTTGGATTTGGGGTATGGTTTTTGATGGGTTCAATATTCTTATGTTGATGGTTGTTCAGCAGCTAGTTGATTTTGGAGCTCTCAGGTTGAGTAAGGAATATTTCTTACTCAACCTGTCTTTTTATGAATTTTCAAAATAACAAATAGTCATGACTTATTTTAAATTTTTGACAGTTTTAGAGGATTTAAAAAATTGATTCCTATAAAACTAATATTCAACTACTGCTTAAAACGACTCAGTACCACAGAATTGATTTTTAATATTTGAAATAGGCTGACTATATTAAATACATTTTTCTGATTTTTTTTCTTTCTTAATTCCATAGTCGATGTATCTAAAACATGTGAAATAAAATGTAATTTCTTATGACAAAATAATATCCGTTACTTGAGTTAACAGTTAATTGTACACATATGAAAACTGTGTAATAAATTGCTGAATAATGAAGAACAAAACTAGTAATATTGCCCTTTATATTATATAAATTGCCATTTGTATCAAGAGGTCCACAAATAGGGCTGCTCACAGAGACTTAAGGATGAAGATATGATAGTGTATCTCTTAGCTGTACACCATAGCTCTTGCCCTGTGCTCCATGTTCTCTAAATGCCAGAGGTGATGGAGAGTCACTGGATTGCAGAGATAATAATCTCCAGGAGAACATTTTTACTTTGATGTTATGCATTTCAATGAAAATGTAGTAAAAAAAAAAAAAAAAAAAAAGAAAGAAAGAAATTGGTGGCTCATACATTGCCTAGAACAAACTACAGAAAAGAAGTAATAAGAAGTCTAAAATATCCTAGTATTCAAAAATTTTCCTCTGATGCAAATATGAAGTTCAGCTCACAAGATACGAGTAAAATTCAGTTTTCATGATAATTTCTGACATTGAAAAAATACAGAGATCCCTTGAGAAAATAAATGCAATATTTCTATCAAATAAATGTGAAATATGATAATATTGTTATTGCAAAGTCAAATACATATGAAGCTTGACCCTAGGGAATGCTTTGTTTTCTTATATTACAGTTTGAACAAAGATCAGAATTATCTGATGTAGCAGTTAGTTTCTCTTTGGGTTTAGTTCAACAGAACACTCTATACTATTACCTAACACTCACTATCACCTTGATTTTTCTTTCTTTTTATTATCTATTTTATTTGGGCATGGCTTGTACTCACTCTTTGGAGTGACTTCACTCCTGTGCAACTCTGTACCACCCTATGCAATGTAGCCCACCAGGCTTCTCTGTCGATGGGATTCTCTAGGCAAGAATAGTAGCAAGGCAAGTTGATCCCATTATGTTTTCTCACCTGAAATACCTTTGATCTTACTTTTCTTTAAAATATATACCGTATTTTCAATTTTCTTTCAGGTCTTTTTATAATGCAACACAGAATTAGACTTTAAAAGAGTAGAACTCCTTACAACAGAACCTCTAAGACCATGAAAGTGATTAGACCATTTAGATGGTTGATGTGTTATTTAATTGATGAAAATATATGGAAGATTATAACCGATCAACAAAAATAATAGCCTTGATAACACAGCAGTTTTTGAGTCTATACTGCATATAGATTTCTCATTTATTCTTTAGTAATCATAAAGACTGTCTGAGACAGAACAATTATCCTATTCTCATTTTGCATGTGAAACTAAAGTCCTAAGAGTAATTTAAAAATAATGCTTGAAGGTATCATTTACATTATCACGTAGAATCTTTCCTCTGTATTTTTCTTCTTAAGACCATTAACTGATTGAATGAGACCCACCATAATACGTCGTGTAATCTTTTTTTCTCAAAATCTGTTGATCTAATCAATGTTAGATGTTAATCTTATTTAATAAATACTTTTGCAGTGATATTTAGCCTACTATTTGACCAAATATCTGAGTATTGTGGCCTAAGATGATATATAATATTACACAGTCGCTTTGGGCCTCCAGAAAAACATACTCAGAATACTTTCGGACTTAACTGTCTAAAAGGATGGGGACTGAGCTATTTGCTCATTGGCCACTCCCCTCACACAACACGTATTTATTGAAGTGTATCCTTAGGGACACCAGACCCCTTATTCTTCTTGCCTGGACTAAATGAATTTCTGTGGCATTGGAGATCTTCCTGGACAAATTTATAAAGACTCAGTTGAATCCAGGCTTGCAGGTAAATGACCTGCAAGTAGCTGAAATTAGGAGTGAATAAAGATGTTTCTTTGAGAGTTTCCAAATCCATATCTCTAGCCCTGCCAACTCTGTCTCTGCATGTATAATCTTAAGAGTATAATCACATCAGACATAACACATCTCCCTTTTCAATCTCGGAGTGACTTCACTCCTGTGCAACTCTGTACCACCCTATGCAATGTAGCCCACCAGGCTTCTCTGTCGATGGGATTCTCTAGGCAAGAATAGTAGCAAGGCAAGTTGATCCCATTATGTTTTCTCACCTGAAATACCTTTGATCTTACTTTTCTTTAAAATATATACCGTATTTTCAATTTTCTTTCAGGTCTTTTTATAATGCAACACAGAATTAGACTTTAAAAAGTAGAACTCCTTACAACAGAACCTCTAAGACCATGAAAGTGATTAGACCATTTAGATGGTTGATGTGTTATTTAATTGATGAAAATATATGGAAGATTATAACCGATCAACAAAAATAATAGCCTTGATAACACAGCAGTTTTTGAGTCTATACTGCATATAGATTTCTCATTATTCTTTAGTAATCAGAAAGACTGTCTGAGACAGAACAATTATCCTATTCTCATTTTGCATGTGAAACTAAAGTCCTAAGAGTAATTTAAAAATAATGCTTGAAGGTATCATTTACATTATCACGTAGAATCTTTCCTCTGTATTTTTCTTCTTAAGACCATTAACTGATTGAATGAGACCCACCATAATACGTCGTGTAATCTTTTTTTCTCAAAATCTGTTGATCTAATCAATGTTAGATGTTAATCTTATTTAATAAATACTTTTGCAGTGATATTTAGCCTACTATTTGACCAAATATCTGAGTATTGTGGCCTAAGATGATATATAATATTACACAGTCGCTTTGGGCCTCCAGAAAAACATACTCAGAATACTTTCGGACTTAACTGTCTAAAAGGATGGGGGACTGAGCTATTTGCTCATTGGCCACTCCCCTCACACAACACGTATTTATTGAAGTGTATCCTTAGGGACACCAGACCCCTTATTCTTCTTGCCTGGACTAAATGAATTTCTGTGGCATTGGAGATCTTCCTGGACAAATTTATAAAGACTCAGTTGAATCCAGGCTTGCAGGTAAATGACCTGCAAGTAGCTGAAATTAGGAGTGAATAAAGATGTTTCTTTGAGAGTTTCCAAATCCATATCTCTAGCCCTGCCAACTCTGTCTCTGCATGTATAATCTTAATAGTATAATCACATCAGACATAACACATCCTGAGCGGCAACACATTTTGCATTTTTGCCACTGGCTGGTCTTACAGTATATTTTCTTATTAGTGAGCGATGCCAATACTCATCGATTTGCACACCCTGCACAAAGGAAATCATGCTTATTCTATTATTTGCTGGTACCAATGTGTTCTCTTGGCTTTGCCTTCAGTATGTATCCTGCATCTGGATGTTTTTCCTCCCCTCCACTGCTGTCATTCTACTTCACATCATGTCAGTTCTTGCTGAATAAAAACAAAATAGGCTTTTGGTGAACATTTGAAAATGTAAATCAGATCTTATCAGTCTTATGTTCAATAGAAGCACATGTCTTTCTATTACAATCATAATAATACCCAAACTCTGTTCATAATTTGACTCTTCCCTATCATAGATCTCTATCTCTTCTCTCTTTCTGTTATTTCCTCATTTGTTATACCCCAGTTATATTTCATTCTAGTGTCTGCTCAAATGTGATCTTCTCAAACAAACATGCCCAAGAGCCCCTTATGTAAAATTGTCCATTATCTTTTGCTTTTATCATCACACTCTGTGCCTCACTTTGTTTTACTGGTTTCATAGCATTACCAAAACCTGGCATTATAATATAGATTTATTTATGTTTGTTTTCTCTCCCTCATTAAAATGTAAGCTGCATAAAGGCAAATTTTTGTCTTATTTATAACTTCAGTTTCTATGCCTAAAACAAGAGACCAGCATATAATTGCACTAAATTAATAGTTTCTGGCTTGAAGAATTGTTATTGAATTTAGATATGTCCAATTGTGGCCAAGAGGAAAACTGATATAATTTTAATATGATATAATTTAATATGAATGGATTCACTTTAAAATATCCTGGATACTTTTGCAAAAAAAGCATGCAAAAGAGCTTGATTGTGTACTTATCTCAGATTACAAAGAAGTACATACCATGCTAATTTACTAATGCTATTTCTTTTTTTTTTTAACTTTTATTTTACTTTTAACTTTTATAGAGTTTTGTTGTTTACAGATATGTATGTTCCCAGATTAGTCATATGTATAACCCCCACCATCTCACCACGCCAGACTGTCACACAGCACCCCTGAAGGATCTCCTTTTCTCACAGAGCAATGACTACAGCTATTTTTTTCACATATGATAGTACAGACCTTCACCCAAAATGCTTATTCTATTATTTGCTGGTACCAATGTGTTCTCTTGGCTTTGCCTTCAGTATGTATCCTGCATCTGGATGTTTTTCCTCCCCTCCACTGCTGTCATTCTACTTCACATCATGTCAGTTCTTGCTGAATAAAAACAAAATAGGCTTTTGGTGAACATTTGAAAATGTAAATCAGATCTTATCAGTCTTATGTTCAATAGAAGCACATGTCTTTCTATTACAATCATAATAATACCCAAACTCTGTTCATAATTTGACTCTTCCCTATCATAGATCTCTATCTCTTCTCTCTTTCTGTTATTTCCTCATTTGTTATACCCCAGTTATATTTCATTCTAGTGTCTGCTCAAATGTGATCTTCTCAAACAAACATGCCCAAGAGCCCCTTATGTAAAATTGTCCATTATCTTTTGCTTTTATCATCACACTCTGTGCCTCACTTTGTTTTACTGGTTTCATAGCATTACCAAAACCTGGCATTATAATATAGATTTATTTATGTTTGTTTTCTCTCCCTCATTAAAATGTAAGCTGCATAAAGGCAAATTTTTGTCTTATTTATAACTTCAGTTTCTATGCCTAAAACAAGAGACCAGCATATAATTGCACTAAATTAATAGTTTCTGGCTTGAAGAATTGTTATTGAATTTAGATATGTCCAATTGTGGCCAAGAGGAAAACTGATATAATTTTAATATGATATAATTTAATATGAATGGATTCACTTTAAAATATCCTGGATACTTTTGCAAAAAAAGCATGCAAAAGAGCTTGATTGTGTACTTATCTCAGATTACAAAGAAGTACATACCATGCTAATTTACTAATGCTATTTCTTTTTTTTTTTAACTTTTATTTTACTTTTAACTTTTATAGAGTTTTGTTGTTTACAGATATGTATGTTCCCAGATTAGTCATATGTATAACCCCCACCATCTCACCACGCCAGACTGTCACACAGCACCCCTGAAGGATCTCCTTTTCTCACAGAGCAATGACTACAGCTATTTTTTTCACATATGATAGTACAGACCTTCATGCTACTTCCTTTATGCCTCCTACCCACTGTTCCTTCCCACAATGTCCATATGTCCACTGTCCATGTCTGTCTTTCCGTCGCTTCTCTGTATGTGCCATCATCACATCCTACTAGATTCCATTTATTATGTGTTAGTATATTGTACTTGTCCTTCTCTTTCTCAATGACTTCACTTTTTATGATAGGTTCTAGATCCAGCCACCTCATTAGGGCTGATTCTTCTGCATTTCTTTTTTACAGATGTGTAGTATTCCATTGTATAAACATACCAGAGCTTTTGTACCCATTCGTTTGTTGATGGGGATCTAGGTTGCTTCCATGTTCTAGCTATTGTATAGAGAGCTGCAATGAATGGGGTACAGGTGCTTCTTTCAGTTTTGATCTCATCAGGGTAAAAGCTTCATAGTGGGATTGTTGAGTCGTATGGTACTTCTAGTTTTAGTTTTTTAAGACCTCTCCAGACTGTCTTCCATAGAGGCTGTATCAATTTACATTCCCACCAGCAATGCAAGAGTGGTCCCTTTTCTCCACACCCTCTCCAGCATTTACTGTCTGTTGATTTGTTGATGATGGCCAATCTGACGGGTGTGAAGTGATATCTCATTGTAGTTTTGATTTGCATTTCTCTAATTATTAGTGAAGTTGAGCTTCATTTCATGCATTTTGGGGCCATCTGTAATGCTATTTCTTAATTTATGTTATTCTTTTAACTAGTACTCAGAATTTTTCATCTAAACAATTATGTAAAGATAAAGGCCACAATACTGTGCAGATATGTAATATGTATTTATATTTGCTTTATAATTTAAAAAATATAAGACCTCTTGGCATATACATATATATTTTCTCATTTTTTGCTTATATATATATACATTATATATATATATATATATACACATATATATATATATATATACACACATATAATTCCCCTATTGTTTTAATAATATTTTTCCCCTTAGGAGAATTACTTTTCATTCTTCATTGACTTACTTTTATCCAAGGGTTTGGCATCTTGAAGGAGTGAAAATGTTAGTCACTCAGTCATGTCCAGTTCTTTCTGACCCCTTGGACTGTATCCACCAGGCTTCTCTGTTCATGGAATTCTTCAGGCAAGAAAAATGGAGTGGGTAGCCATTCCCTTCTCCAGGGGATCTTCCTGACCCAGGAATTGAACCTGGGTCTTCTGCATTGCAGGCGTATTAACGGGTTCTTTTTTTTTTCTCCTCTCAGGAGAATTTCTTTGCATTTTCCGTTGACTTATTTGTATTCAAGGGTCTATCATATGTTGCCTCTATAAATGTGTGCTTAATATGTTTATTTAAATGAAAACAGCTAAAACTGAAATTTGAGGCAGATTCTGTGGTAGATTTACTATATTAAAACACCTTAAAAAAAAACAAAAAAAACTCATACTAAGAATAAAACAAACTAAAAGCAGAAAGTATCTGGACTTAACAATATTAAATTACCATTTGAATCTATAACTTATTATTAAGCATTCTCAAAGGGAAAACAATAGCATTTTGAATGTTTACTTGTAGTGCAAAAATAAAAGACAATAAATGGCCTTATATTTAACCTTGACATTAAGGTGTGAAGAGTCATTATTGTTAAGATACTTGGTTCATGATTTGTATTTAATTATTATTAAATGAATGAATAAATGAGTTGGAAATAAAGCATCTTCTGTCCTTTGTTTTATGAGCAATCTGAACGTCATCCCTAATGCAATTTGACTTTTGGTAAAGTACCTCTGGAAACTGGACAACCATTCTAAAAATTGTTTCAAATGACAGATTTCAGATATTCCCTTAAAACTTCATAACATCATCAACAGCTGTCCCTCTATTATGATACTGACTTAACAACCTATTTTTTTCTCAAAGTCTTCTCTTTATTTTTCATTAGATAGAGTTAGACAGTTTTATATAATTCCCTGTTCTATATCCAGTACGTAGTAATATTTTTGCATTAAAATTTTCGAAAAGATAGTATTTTAAAAAGTCAGTTTTACTTTCATATTGTTTTTATTTTATTTCTTGCTCACTGTCTTCTAATTCATCAACATTTTTCTTATACTTAGGTATCTGAATAAGATATCAATGAGATGGGATGTCGTAAATAACAATGTTTTCAATTTCTGTGTCTCATTTCTGACACATACGAAGTCTGATTTTTGTTATCAGTGCAGTTCTTTTGGCCTGACTTGGTTTCCAATACCATTTGATCATTACGTATTTTAACATCATGTTCTGTTAATTTCCTCCAGGCACAGTCATTTTCTCAAATTGAGTTTCTACTTTTTTCAAACCAGGGAGTGAAACTAAGAGTTCTGAACAACCTTAGATGCTATCTTCGGCTTCACAGTGTAGCATCATCACCATCCTACATCTGCACAACACCATCCTGCACAAATCTGCCACACCATATGTTGCACCGTGCAAGGAGATTACAATAGGCTTGAATCTGGATCTCAGTCAGAGATTTCCTGGAGATATTCCACAGGAAAAATTATTCCTCAAGCCAACATTAAAATCCTTGCCTAGAGCTACCTCATCTTTCAAAGGCAAGTATAATGAGAATGAAAGCACAGAGCCCCAAATTGAATTGCTGCATTTTTTCTTCTTTTGAGGAGTTTGTCCTGTTCTCCTTGTTGTGATTCCTTACTGTTGGTACTGGCAGTTGCCAGATGGGCTTTATGTTAAAATTTAACTACTTTTTTTTTTGATGGCAGTGTTGCCCATTGCATCATATTCAATGCCAGCTCTTATTCCTTCAAAATCAAATGCTTGGCACATCCTTAAACTGTTTAAGGATCAAACATTAGGAACATAATGTAGAGAAAGGAGAAAAGCTAGGCATTTCTATCACTCTAACACTGAGAATAACTGAAACATAGAATGATTATTAAAGAGAAACTTTGAACCTCGCTATGTGTTCTAACAGTCACAGGTAGTGGATAAATACTGCTCACAACATGCCAGCACATAGTAAAATCTAGCAGTGAGTTGGTAAAAAGAGATTCAACAAAGCAGAGAACAAAGATACCTTGAAAAAGAAAACCAACCTATCCAAGTGTCATATTTCTTCCTTACCAATATACACACAAAGGGCAGAAATTCTGGGGTTGGAGGGTGACAGCATACACTTTAGAAAGTCATTTTCTAACACATAAGAAAATTAGCTCAAAAATATAAGCAGAAAATCTATTGTATTAGAATATTTTTTTTCTAATTTGAGTATATTTAAATATTAATATTTTGGAGTAGGAAATAGAAACCCACTCCAGTATTTTTGCCTAGGAAATCCCATGGCCAGAGTAGCCTGGTCAATTACAATCTATGGGCTTACAAAGAGTCTAGATATGCTGGAGCATAGGACACACACATACACATTTTAATAATTATTAAAATAAGTAAAATGTATTGATTGACCTACCTATTTTAAAAGTTTTCTTTACATCATTTACCAGGCCAGTTAATGACTAACTTATGTATTAATATAAAAGTATGTTCTGATAAGCAAAGACCAGTTTTTTATGTGTGCAAATTACTGTCTGAGTCTGTTCGAATCCATATGTGAGCAAACCAGTTTCTCATTATAGGCTTCTAGTACTGAAAAGCATTTCTTTTTCCAATCTGTTCAGGCAAGTGGTCAATACTGTAAAGCACACCTCAATTCTGTCTCTGATCTTTATTTAAAGTACAGTCATCTGGCAGTTTCAAGATTTCAGAACATATTTTGCAAGGAAAGTATACTCATTGCCCTCTATGCATTAACAAGATCGCTATAAATTCATACACTAATGTGGGTGCACTGCTTAGCAATTGTTTTGACCTTAGCCTTATCCCACTCCTCTCCAAAACTTTCTGCCTAGAGATACAGTTTTTTCCTTTCAAAACTCAACTTAAATGTTTCTCTGACTCACAGAGCCAAAGTTAGTTGCTCCCTCCTTTCCTTTTCCATTACATGTCTCTCCTCTTCATTATATATTTTTCTTTAATTATGTGAAAGTACAAGAATTAGTGAGCAGGAGGAAAAATGGACTTATCTTTATATTTGCCAATAAAATTATATACCTCATAGTAAAACTTCAATAATAACTAATTAATTAGCTAGTGCAAAAAAGTAAATTTAAAAATGTCTCTGAGTTTTAACTTTGAAATCATTGATGCCCTCCCTTCAGTTGCACTATATGGATTTTATAAACAGAACAGAGGTAAAATATATGAAACATTAGAGAAGAGATAGGGACTGAGGAATTATAAAGTAAAGACATAGTGATTATGATGATGATAATAAATTGACAGTAATCATAAATGTGAGATAGAATTTAAAAAATCTGAATAAAAATAAATCTGTAGGTTATTGTTATAGATTATAATCACTGAGGCAAAATGGTTATCTGAGGAGGCCTTACAAATAGCTGAGAAAAGAAGAGATGTGAAAGGCAAAGGTAAAAAGGGAAAAAAAAAAATCCATCTGGATGCAGTGTTCCAGAGAATAGTAAGGAGAGAAAACAAAGCCTTCTTAAGTGAACAGTGCAAACAAATAGAGGAAAACAATAGAATGGCAAAGACCAGAGATCTCCACAAGAAAATTACAGATACCAAGGGAACATTTTACATAAAGATAGGCACAATAAAGAATAGAACGTATAGATCTAAAGAGAAGCAGAAGATATTAAGAAAAGGTGGGAAGAATACACAGAAGAACTATACAAAAAAGATCTAAATGAGCCAGATGGCCGCAATGGTGTGATCTCTCACCTAGAGCCAAACATCTTAGAGTGCAAAGTCAAGTGGGACCTAGAAAGCATTGCTACAATCAAAGCTAATGGAGATGATTGAAGTCCAGCTGAGCTCTTTCAAATATTAAAAGATGATATGTTAAAATGCTACACTCAGTATGCCAGCAAATTTGGAAAATTTAGCAGTGGCCTTAGGACTGGAAAAAGTCAGTTTCTTTCCAATCCCAAAGAAGGGCAATGCCAAAGAATGTTCAAACTACTACACCATTGCACACATTTCACACACTAGCAAAGTGAATGCTTAAAATCCTCCAAGCTAGACTTCAACAGTACATAAACCGAGAACTTCCAGATGTACAAGCTAGATTTAGAAAAGGTGGAGGAACCAGAGATCAAATTGCCAACATCCATTGGATCATAGAGCAGTGGAATTCCAGAAAAACATCTACTTCTGCTTCATTGACTGCACTAAAGTCTTTGACTGCATGGATCACAACAAACTATGGAAAATTCTGAAAGAGATAGGAATACCAGACCACCTTACCTGCCTCCTGCAAAACCTATATGCAGGATAAGCAGCAGCAGTTAGAACCGGACATGAAAGAGTGGACTGGTTCCAGATTGGTAAAGGGGCATGTGAAGACTGTGTACTTTAATTAATATACAGCCTGAGTATTTAATTTATATGCAGAGTACATCATGTGAAATGTCAGTCGAGGTGAATGACAAACTGGAATCAAAATTGCCAGGAGAAATATCAATAACTTCAGGTATGCAGGTGATACCATCCTTATAGCAGAAATTGAAGAGGAACTAAAGAGCCTCTTGATGAAGGTGAAAGATGAGAGTGAAAAAGCTGGCCTAAAGCTCAGCATTCAAAAAACAAAGATCATGGCATCTGGTCCGATCACTCCTTGGCAGAAAGATGGGCAAACAATAGAAACAGTGGCAAACTTTATTCTCTTGGGCTCCAAAATCACTGTGTATTGACTCTAGCCATGAAATTAAAAGACGCTTGCTCCTTGGAAGAAAAACTATGACAAATCTAGACAGTATATTCAAAAGTAGAGACATCACATTGCCAACAAAAGTCCATATAGTCAAAACTATGTTTAACCGAGTAGTCATGTATGGTTGTGAGAGTTGGACCACCAAGAAGGCTGAGTACCAAATAATTGATGCCTTTGAACTGTGGTGTTGGAGAATGCTCTTGAGAGTCCCTTGGACTGCAAGGAGATCAAACCAGTCAATCATAAAAGAAGTCAGTCCTGAATATTCATTGGAAGGACTGATGATGAAGCTGAAGCTCTAGTAATTTGGCTACCTGATGCAAAGAGATAGCTCATTGGGAAAGAGTTTGATGTTGGGGAAAATAAAAGGCAAAAGGAGAAGGGGACACCAAAAGACATGATATTTGGATGGCATCACTGAGTCAATGGACAAGAGTTTGAGCAAGCTCTGGGAGATGGTGAAGGAGAGGGAGCCTTGTGTGTTGCAGTCCGTGGGGTTACGAGGAACCAGAGATCAAATTGCCAACATCCATTGGATCATAGAGCAGTGGAATTCCAGAAAAACATCTACTTCTGCTTCATTGACTGCACTAAAGTCTTTGACTGCATGGATCACAACAAACTATGGAAAATTCTGAAAGAGATAGGAATACCAGACCACCTTACCTGCCTCCTGCAAAACCTATATGCAGGATAAGCAGCAGCAGTTAGAACCGGACATGAAAGAGTGGACTGGTTCCAGATTGGTAAAGGGGCATGTGAAGACTGTGTACTTTAATTAATATACAGCCTGAGTATTTAATTTATATGCAGAGTACATCATGTGAAATGTCAGTCGAGGTGAATGACAAACTGGAATCAAAATTGCCAGGAGAAATATCAATAACTTCAGGTATGCAGGTGATACCATCCTTATAGCAGAAATTGAAGAGGAACTAAAGAGCCTCTTGATGAAGGTGAAAGATGAGAGTGAAAAAGCTGGCCTAAAGCTCAGCATTCAAAAAACAAAGATCATGGCATCTGGTCCGATCACTCCTTGGCAGAAAGATGGGCAAACAATAGAAACAGTGGCAAACTTTATTCTCTTGGGCTCCAAAATCACTGTGTATTGACTCTAGCCATGAAATTAAAAGACGCTTGCTCCTTGGAAGAAAAACTATGACAAATCTAGACAGTATATTCAAAAGTAGAGACATCACATTGCCAACAAAAGTCCATATAGTCAAAACTATGTTTAACCGAGTAGTCATGTATGGTTGTGAGAGTTGGACCACCAAGAAGGCTGAGTACCAAATAATTGATGCCTTTGAACTGTGGTGTTGGAGAATGCTCTTGAGAGTCCCTTGGACTGCAAGGAGATCAAACCAGTCAATCATAAAAGAAGTCAGTCCTGAATATTCATTGGAAGGACTGATGATGAAGCTGAAGCTCTAGTAATTTGGCTACCTGATGCAAAGAGATAGCTCATTGGGAAAGAGTTTGATGTTGGGGAAAATAAAAGGCAAAAGGAGAAGGGGACACCAAAAGACATGATATTTGGATGGCATCACTGAGTCAATGGACAAGAGTTTGAGCAAGCTCTGGGAGATGGTGAAGGAGAGGGAGCCTTGTGTGTTGCAGTCCGTGGGGTTACAAAGAATCGGACATGTCTAAGTGACTGAGCTAATGATCACTGATGTTAAAAATTGCTATGCAGAATCATCAATAATATTAATGTAGAAAAGTGAGCAACACAGGAAAAAAAGATAGACATTAAACCACTTATTTTACCACTGATATAGATATCAATAGAATGAAGCACTAAAAAATCATCATTACTTAAACACTTGATGTTGGAATTTTTGAGTGAGAAATCTGACATAATAAATTTGATATAAAAGAAAACTAAATTTGTCTTTAAAAATGTATGAATCATTTGGAAGAAAGCATTGTTTTTGTTGAAGACTAGCTCTCTAATTGAATACGTCTTTTTAATTTTTCTTTTTAGTGAAATTACAAAATTGTAAAAGAAATATTGTCTCTGGAATTTTTCTGCTCTGACTAAAGAATAGTTCGTGTCCTTCTTAAATGTTTCTATGATACTTTCTTGGGCTTCTCTTTGTAGACACCAACCCGGAGAAATCTACAGGTAGTCTTCAAAGAATAAGTAACAAAAGTCTGATGGAATATGCTAATGGGGCATCTTGGAACAACCACCTGATCACTGAGGAGTTAGTTACAAACGAAAAAGCAGACTGCTACTATAAATCCAGAAAGCTTCTCAGGATTTTTAGAAGAAGGCAGAAGATGATAATCTTTGCTCTTCATTTGTCTCGTTGTTCAAGTTTTTCAGAATGAAAAGAAATACTGAAGAGATGAAGGTAGTATTTTGACATGGCCCCTTCCTTTACACATATTTGTTCCAATATAGAAGCCCACATGCAATGTATACTCTACCATGGAACCAAGATCTACAGTGGAAATAGCACACCAGAACTTCTTAGTTAAAGTAAATTTTTGTGAGACTTTAAAAACATTTTATATTTTAGTGGTATATTGATCCTTAATAGTTTCTGTGGTTCAAAGATCATTCTTACAATAACAAAATGGAAAGACAAAACACCTTTTGCCATTTGCCCTCATAGCCCTTTTTGCCATTCTCCTCAACCTCTAATTATTTTATAGTTAATAAAGGAGTTCTTTCTAAAACTTTTGCTTGTTGCTCAAGGTTTGAACTCATACTACTGATTGTATCATTTAATCTGAAGAAGGAAAATTTAATTATGCTCTTATTTAGTTGATGACTTCTGCAAATCTTTTTCTTTGAGGAAGAAATGAAAGAAAATTTGACTTGAATTTTGACCAGCAAGAGAAGTTTAATGCACATAAAATAAATATATTTTAAAATGGAAGAACTCTTAACATAGTATTATAAATCTACAGAAGAATGAGATATTGCACTATCTTTTAAAATTAATAATTTAAGTAAACTATATTAGAATCACATATATTTGCTTTTGAAAATTACCTTTGAAAAGAGAACGAGATTCACATTTTTTTCCCCTAAATTAATAATGAAATGCACATCTTTATATACTAGTTCTGTGTTTGTGTGTGTGTATTTGAGTCACTCAGTTGTGTTCAGCTCTTTATGGACTGCAGCACGCCAGGCTCCCATGACCATGGAATTCTCCAGGCAAGAATACTGGAGTGTGTAGCCATTCCCTCCTTCAGGGAATCTTCCCAATCGTGAGATCAAACCTTGATCTCCTGCATTGAAGACGGATTCTTTATCATCTGAGCCATCACAGAAGCCCATATCCCAGTTAGTGCATTTTAAGTAAAACAGTAAGATCACAGTCTACAGTGATGAACACAAATTTGTTGAAAAATGTGACCTCCCTCACCTAACCTAGCTACATGTTTAATTAATTAATGCAATTTTTCATAGCTAAATATTAATAATACAGATTTTTTCAAACAGTATGTTTCCTCAGTTTTACATAACAACATTCCCTACAATAAAGCCAGAAAATTTTGAGTAAAGTGGTAGAGAAATGGAATTTCATGGTTTTGATTGGACATAAGATGAGAGGAGATAAGTTAGCTGACAGTTTTCTCCAGGCTTCTCCTTTATCTTTGTGAAATTAGTTTATGATAAACTGAGCACTTTCAATTCTTAAAAATGTTATGTCTACAATTCATTTATTTATAGTTTCTCATCAAATATGTTTATAATGTATTGTCCTTGGCGGGGAGTCAACCAAAATTTGAACCTAGGTTCCATCAGAATATTCTTAATAATATTAAGTTTTACTTCATTGAATAACAATATGAGAATTATATGAGTCAAATCAAGAGATTTAATATCACATGAATTTCTAAAAATATTTCAATATTTATAATTTCTTTCTTGATATGATTCTTCATGCAGAGAATGGGAAGGTAAAGAAAATAGAAATTAGTACGATCCTACTTATCCTTTCTACTTCTCTGTGATCTGCTTATCTCCCATCACACTATGGGTGGTGTCAATTATTCTTTTATTAGTGAAGCAGTCTACATGACTTTGGGGAATATTGTGCCCTTAATAGCTTGTATTATAAAATCTGCACACTTCAGCCCTCAAGAAGCCTAAGAGCATCCTGAGTGCAATGCTCAGCTTATTAACATTTGTATTCTCACAACTAAAATGATTTAAAGCATAATGTATAGTAGGAAACCTAGGTTGTTTTTTAAATGAATGACTAAACTTTTGAAACAATTAAACAACATGATTAATATGTTCTTTCCTGGACAACACAAATAGTGATTTTAAAATTCTAATTACATGTAGAGACTCTAACCATAAAATTAAAGACAAGAGTTACATGCATCACAGCAGTACATCAGAGAAAAAGTTTTTTCAACAAATAATAGACTCAGTTTCCCCTAAATTTAATTACCTAGATATGAATCCCTTACTATTTTTATAGTCCCTACATTTTCCCTAGAAATCAAATGATAATAGACAGTTGACTATTAGCTGAAGTGTAGGAAAGAGGAGTAGGGTAGAAGAAGACATTATTCAATTTAATGTTGTATATTATATATGCCAACAAAAAGCAAAGAATTTCTATGTTGATACTAAGAAGGAAATTTTTAAAAAGGTAAATTATGTAATATTTAAAAATTATCTAATAACATAGAAAGAATCAAAAACTTCTACAAAATGGTCACTAACTGTTAGTGCTACACATCTCATCATTTAGTCTGTATTAAACACCAGTATGGGCTTCTCTAGTGAATCGGACAGTAAAGAACCTGTCTGCATACAGGAGATACAGGTTTGATTCCTGGGTCAGGAAGAGCCCTTGGAGAACGGAATGTCAACTCACTCCAGTATTTTTACCTAAAGAATCCCATGGGCCGAGGAGCCTGGTGGGCTATAGTTAAGGGATCACAAAGAGTCAGACACAACTGAGTGACTAACCAGTATCTCTATCTAAAATATTTCAATATTTATAATTTCTTTCTTGATATGATTCTTCATGCAGAGAATAGGTAAAGAAAATAGAAATTAGTACGATCCTACTTATCCTTTCTACTTCTCTGTGATCTGCTTATCTCCCATCACACTATGGGTGGTGTCAATTATTCTTTTATTAGTGAAGCAGTCTACATGACTTTGGGGAATATTGTGCCCTTAATAGCTTGTATTATAAAATCTGCACACTTCAGCCCTCAAGAAGCCTAAGAGCATCCTGAGTGCAATGCTCAGCTTATTAACATTTGTATTCTCACAACTAAAATGATTTAAAGCATAATGTATAGTAGGAAACCTAGGTTGTTTTTTAAATGAATGACTAAACTTTTGAAACAATTAAACAACATGATTAATATGTTCTTTCCTGGACAACACAAATAGTGATTTTAAAATTCTAATTACATGTAGAGACTCTAACCATAAAATTAAAGACAAGAGTTACATGCATCACAGCAGTACATCAGAGAAAAAGTTTTTTCAACAAATAATAGACTCAGTTTCCCCTAAATTTAATTACCTAGATATGAATCCCTTACTATTTTTATAGTCCCTACATTTTCCCTAGAAATCAAATGATAATAGACAGTTGACTATTAGCTGAAGTGTAGGAAAGAGGAGTAGGGTAGAAGAAGACATTATTCAATTTAATGTTGTATATTATATATGCCAACAAAAAGCAAAGAATTTCTATGTTGATACTAAGAAGGAAATTTTTAAAAAGGTAAATTATGTAATATTTAAAAATTATCTAATAACATAGAAAGAATCAAAAACTTCTACAAAATGGTCACTAACTGTTAGTGCTACACATCTCATCATTTAGTCTGTATTAAACACCAGTATGGGCTTCTCTAGTGAATCGGACAGTAAAGAACCTGTCTGCATACAGGAGATACAGGTTTGATTCCTGGGTCAGGAAGAGCCCTTGGAGAACGGAATGTCAACTCACTCCAGTATTTTTACCTAAAGAATCCCATGGGCCGAGGAGCCTGGTGGGCTATAGTTAAGGGATCACAAAGAGTCAGACACAACTGAGTGACTAACACTTTCACTTTGCAAATATCAGTAAAGTTATAATAGCAGCAGATTAAAATATAGCAGAAATTAGGTTAAATGATTTATAATTCTGAATATATAACTAGCTTTGTTTAAAAAAAAAACAGAGAGAAAGAGAGAGAAAATAAATGTCAAATCTCATCTTTATGTGGCATAGGCAGGATGGTTGTAAAGTTTTCTCTTGGATCTATTTCAGGTGTGTGAACAACATCCATCGATGTATATGACAAATAACTGCTGAATGACTGTGACCTGCTAAGACATGCCAGTGGCACCTTATTAGCAGTAACTTGGCTGTCTGGCCCCTTACTAAATTTACAGACTTGTGATCATCTTCTGGTAAGTGTAACATTTCAAAACTTTTTTATAGAAGAAAAATCCTCAGATCAGTCTTTCAGGGATTCTCTAATTCAGTTTGTATCAGCTAAAAAGAGGATTACCTTAAGAGGTTGAGAGAAGAGAATCTACACAGTTTCTTTTTACTTTATCTATAGGATAAGAAATGATTATTCACTTTGATATGAAATATATAATATACTCTAAAAACTTTGCTTTAAATCATCACTAATGTGCTGAAGTCCCTCATTTGTGAAATGTGTGGATCATTATAAAAATATAATAAAATTCAGACTTCCCTGGTGTTCCAGTGGGTAAAGACACAGCCTTGCAGTGCAAGGGGTGCCAGTTCAATCCTTGGCCTGGGAAGATCCCGTGTGCCTCGGAGCGGCTGGACTGATGTGTCCAACTACCAAGCCAGCGCTCTGGAGTGCATGCACCCAGAGCCCGATGCTCTGCAGTGGATGAGGCCCACAGGTTAGTATTTTTCTAAACAGGGCACATCTCATCATTTAGTCTGTATTAAAGACCAGTATGGGCTTCTCTAGTGAATCGGACAGTAAAGAACCTGTCTGCATACAGGAGATACAGGTTTGATTCCTGGGTCAGGAAGAGCCCTTGGAGAACGGAATGTCAACTCACTCCAGTATTTTTACCTAAAGAATCCCATGGGCCGAGGAGCCTGGTGGGCTATAGTTAAGGGATCACAAAGAGTCAGACACAACTGAGTGACTAACACTTTCACTTTGCAAATATCAGTAAAGTTATAATAGCAGCAGATTAAAATATAGCAGAAATTAGGTTAAATGATTTATAATTCTGAATATATAACTAGCTTTGTTTAAAAAAAAAACAGAGAGAAAGAGAGAGAAAATAAATGTCAAATCTCATCTTTATGTGGCATAGGCAGGATGGTTGTAAAGTTTTCTCTTGGATCTATTTCAGGTGTGTGAACAACATCCATCGATGTATATGACAAATAACTGCTGAATGACTGTGACCTGCTAAGACATGCCAGTGGCACCTTATTAGCAGTAACTTGGCTGTCTGGCCCCTTACTAAATTTACAGACTTGTGATCATCTTCTGGTAAGTGTAACATTTCAAAACTTTTTTATAGAAGAAAAATCCTCAGATCAGTCTTTCAGGGATTCTCTAATTCAGTTTGTATCAGCTAAAAAGAGGATTACCTTAAGAGGTTGAGAGAAGAGAATCTACACAGTTTCTTTTTACTTTATCTATAGGATAAGAAATGATTATTCACTTTGATATGAAATATATAATATACTCTAAAAACTTTGCTTTAAATCATCACTAATGTGCTGAAGTCCCTCATTTGTGAAATGTGTGGATCATTATAAAAATATAATAAAATTCAGACTTCCCTGGTGTTCCAGTGGGTAAAGACACAGCCTTGCAGTGCAAGGGGTGCCAGTTCAATCCTTGGCCTGGGAAGATCCCGTGTGCCTCGGAGCGGCTGGACTGATGTGTCCAACTACCAAGCCAGCGCTCTGGAGTGCATGCACCCAGAGCGCCGATGCTCTGCAGTGAGAGAGGCCACTGCGATGGGAGGCCTGCACAGGCCAATGAACAAAGATGGAAATAAATGAAAGACCAATAGACATGGCCTATATATATATATATATATATGTATTACATTTCAAAAAGTTTTAAATGTAATAACCCATTATCTTATATTATCTAACAGGCACAATATTAATGTCTCAGTGTGAAAAAAGAGAAATATCAGATATAGATGGATGCTCTCTCCCACCCTTAGTTAAATGCATGGGCCACAAGAAGGGCACCTCTTACCAGCAGTTTTAAGGACTGAGGGTTGTTTAAGAAGGCCTACCCAAGGTGGTGCTAGTGGTAAAAAACCTGCCTGCCAATGCAGGAGACTTAAGAGATGTGGGTTCAATCCCTGAGTCAGGAAGATCCCCTAGAGAAGGAAATGGCAACCCATTACAGCATTGTTGCCTGGAGAATCCCATGAACAGTCCTTGGGGTCACATGGAATCAGATGTGTGAAGCGACTTAGCATGTACATTGTTTGAGAAATACGCAAAGATGTTTTCGTTACTCTGTTTTTGTCTACCCACACAACCCCCTTCTCTCTTCCTTTCCCACCCATGCACACTTCCTTGTACTATGATAGTACAGATCACTCTTCATTGTTAAGTTTAGTGCACCTGCACAGTATTTAACCCAATTTGAATAAAGTTAATTGAATTAAAAGTTAGCTGTTATATGTGACTTTTTCAAGCTGTACTTTTTTTTTTTTAAGAAGTGAGGTTTCTTAAATGTGGTAAAAAGTATATAATACACATAAACCACCAAGTTGTATTACAACAATTTAAGTTCCCCAAACTTCAGGGTGTCCTTTCTTTTCAATACCTAGATAACACAGGTCTTCACACAAAGCCTCCTTTTTACTTTTCTGTAGGAAATTCATGCTTCCCTCCTTTCCTGCTTCTTTATTTCTTTCCTTCATTCAACATATATCGTTTACAATTGCTAAAATTCTCCGAAGAGTTTTTGTTCACTTACGTGTATTGCTATCACCTCTTGGGGATTGCTGCCCCAGGCATTTCGTTTTGTCAGCTATTACAATTTCATATCTACTTTTCCTTGCCATTGTAGGTCCCACTCATTTACTTTTCTCCAACCATAACAAAGTAGAAACTGACACAGCTTCCTGAAATCCTAATGAAAACGAAAACTTTGTAGTATAGAGAAGGAATAGGAATGAAAGATAATACAACTTGAGAGTTCACCAGTATGGCCCATATTTACAATCTCTCTTTGACTCCTCAGTCTGTCACAATTGCTAATGATATTGTTACTACTCACAGCACCGTGGGAGTAATAATTCAGGGTCTTATTCTCAGTAATACTTTATTCTTACTCAAAGCCCACTGTTAGAGCCAGAGGAGTACTAAAAAATTACTTGCATTAACCTTTATAAATATTGAAGTATATCCTTAGCATAGATACAAATTTAATTTTTAGATTAATGTTCCTGCAGTTGGATTAACTCACAGGTAAAACTTCTGAGAGTTGCACACTTCCATTAAGTTTGCATGACCCTCCCTATCCCAACTCTTACCTGTCAGCCCAGAACTAGGATAAAGGTCAAATTTTCAAGCACAAATGCTCTGTCTGAGAAGACTTAATGACCTCTACAGGACAATTCTGCTGTCAGCTAATTTAGATACCATAAGCCTCCTTCCTACACACAATTTTTAAATGTATATAAATGAAAAACAATGCATGACCCATGTATACTCAACATTTTAAAGTCATATTTTATTGTAATATTGTTGCTTGTTACATACATGATTTTAAGGCATAAAAATACACACATGCACATACACACATATGCTGTATACCAAATACTGTGATTTCCTTAACTTTTCCCATAATTTGTAATTAAAATGATCAATGTCTTTAGACAAAAGGCAAGATGTTCACATCACTTGCTTTGGTAGATGGAAATTCATTTTGTTTGAATTTGTGCTCAAGTGTCTAATTATGTTGTTTTGGGGTCTCTAGGGACTTTATAATTACCTCTTCAAATGAAAATTGATCAAGGTTGAATATCAAAGGAACTAGAGAAAACTTTTTAAATACATTTGGTTTCAGAAACTTCAAAAGTATACTCTAGTAGGTACTATTTCTATTTAAAACTCAGTGTCTGTTTCTTAGTCTTTGGTGTTACACCACGTGAACAATAATCGACCTAAACTTTGTTGGCTTCTATTAGGAATATCAGCTGATAAATATTTTGTTTAAAATGCAAGTGGGAGCTTCCCTGGTGGTCCAGTGGGTAAGGACACACCACCTTGCAGTGCAAGGAGCGCTGGTCCAATCCCTGACTTGGGAAGTGGACCGATGTGTCCAACAACGGAGCCGGATCTCTGGAGTGCATGCGCCCAGAGCCGGTGCTCTGTGACAAAAGAAGCACTGCGATGGGAGGCCCACACAGGCCAAAGAACAAAGATGGATGAGAATAAATAAATGAAAGACCAATAGAAGTGTCAAAAAAAAATGCAAGTGGTACCCAGAAACCTCTAACATAAATATAACTCATAGGATTATATTCAAACTGTAGAAAGAAGAAATAATAATAGATTTAGACAAATGTGCTGTCATAGGCACAGAATAACTGATCATTTAGCAGTATACCCACAAGTTTATTTCTTTCCTACTTGTCTACAGTAGAATGGCATATTTGGGTAAAAACCATAACATATCATATTTTTAGCCATACATATTTGTGGAAATGCCATATAGTCATTAATGAGAGTTTCTTATTTCTATAAATATGATATATAAATTTTGTCTAGACAGTGCTATTTGGGAATCATGAATAGCAGGGCTTTTTCTTTCCTTTGCAAACAGTATCTAACCTGAATTTCTTTATAAATCTTTTTTGTTCATGGCTAAAATAAATTTAGACTGTTAATAATGTTTGCTCTGTTAGAAATAGTCACAGAATGTTCGCTCACTAATTTGTTCAAATAGGTCAGCTTTGACTTGCTACATGACAGCTAGAAACTCTACACAGAAGTGCTATGTCTGACCAAGTTATTCAAGAAATGATATTGTAATCACCCTGATACTACATGTATAAAAACAGCCTTAGGCTATTCTCCAAACACATCCTGTTAACACTTGTATATTGGTATTACAAGAGATATTGTCACTCTTTTGAGAGAAAAGTGGGGGGAAAAACCCCACAGTTTTATTCATTAAAGTCCCATTATGGAAATTAAACACGTTATTTTTACCTAGGGCTGGCCCCAGGCAAAATCTTGAAGTTGGTGCATGTTCTGAGTCCTATGCAAGGTTTTGCTCTTTATGCCTGTAGAACCAATTACATACAAGGCACAAAATGATAAGACTTAAGGTGATATCTCTCCTTATATTCCCAGTATTTAAAAAAAGAAATTTTTAATTTTGAAATGGTATGGGCTATTAACAATGTTGTCATAGTTTCAGGTGAACAGAAAAGGGACTCAGCCATAAATATACATGTATCTATTCATCCCCCAATTCTGCTTCCATCCAGACTGCCACATAACATTGAACAGTGTTCCTTGTGTTTTTAATATACAGTAGAACCTTGTTGATTATCTGTTTTAAATACGACAGCATGTCCATGTCCATCTCAGACTCACCAGCAATCCCTTTCCCCCATCCTTCCTCCTGGAAACCTGAAGTTTATTTTTATAAAAGACTAAAAAAATTAAAATCATCATGACTTTTAGTGTATCTTAGTTAATGATATTCCCTTTCAACCCATTTTTCCGTTCTTTTACGTTCCTTTGGTTCGCCATCCTGATTATGCCATACATCCCTATATGTCATTAATGAGAGTAAATTTTAAACCATAACATATTTTTAGCCATACATATTTGTGGAAATGCCATATAGTCATTAATGAGAGTTTCTTATTTCTATAAATATGATATATAAATTTTGTCTAGACAGTGCTATTTGGGAATCATGAATAGCAGGGCTTTTTCTTTCCTTTGCAAACAGTATCTAACCTGAATTTCTTTATAAATCTTTTTTGTTCATGGCTAAAATAAATTTAGACTGTTAATAATGTTTGCTCTGTTAGAAATAGTCACAGAATGTTCGCTCACTAATTTGTTCAAATAGGTCAGCTTTGACTTGCTACATGACAGCTAGAAACTCTACACAGAAGTGCTATGTCTGACCAAGTTATTCAAGAAATGATATTGTAATCACCCTGATACTACATGTATAAAAACAGCCTTAGGCTATTCTCCAAACACATCCTGTTAACACTTGTATATTGGTATTACAAGAGATATTGTCACTCTTTTGAGAGAAAAGTGGGGGAAAAAAAACCCCACAGTTTTATTCATTAAAGTCCCATTATGGAAATTAAACACGTTATTTTTACCTAGGGCTGGCCCCAGGCAAAATCTTGAAGTTGGTGCATGTTCTGAGTCCTATGCAAGGTTTTGCTCTTTATGCCTGTAGAACCAATTACATACAAGGCACAAAATGATAAGACTTAAGGTGATATCTCTCCTTATATTCCCAGTATTTAAAAAAAGAAATTTTTAATTTTGAAATGGTATGGGCTATTAACAATGTTGTCATAGTTTCAGGTGAACAGAAAAGGGACTCAGCCATAAATATACATGTATCTATTCATCCCCCAATTCTGCTTCCATCCAGACTGCCACATAACATTGAACAGTGTTCCTTGTGTTTTTAATATACAGTAGAACCTTGTTGATTATCTGTTTTAAATACGACAGCATGTCCATGTCCATCTCAGACTCACCAGCAATCCCTTTCCCCCATCCTTCCTCCTGGAAACCTGAAGTTTATTTTTATAAAAGACTAAAAAAATTAAAATCATCATGACTTTTAGTGTATCTTAGTTAATGATATCCTTACCTACTCAGTTGCCTGAGACAACAAATGAACATTCTTATGTCTCTTCCTTAACCATCGTATACTAGTTTTTATGACGTTCCTTTGGTTCGCCATCCTGATTATGCCATACATCCCTACTTCTCTTCTTTACAGTTACTGGCCGCTAGTGTTTCAGTTCCAGTGTTCATAGTATTCCATGGGATTATTCTAATACCAACCTCTACCTTCATCTTTACCCTTAGTCTTTTGTTTTATTCTAATCTCTGATCTACCATTCCTTAAGAGTTGTCTCTCTAAGGTACAAATATGACTTTGTTTTTCCATTTTATTTCAGTAAATAGCTTCTTACACTTACACAAAATTTCTTTGATTATCAGGTCTAAGTTTTCCTCTACATAGTCCATGCAGCTCAACAAAAATCTAGGATTGCTCAGATATAAGGTGCTTTTTAATATTTCACTGCTCTTTGTTTTTTGTTGTTTGCTTAATTTTTTTTATGTTTTTTTTCTCTGCTTGAATTTCCTTTCTCTGCCTTCCTGATCAGTCTTAATTGAATCATTTCAAATATAAGATCCTTTGTAGACTCTGCATGATGGATCAGCAGCAATTGTGTCTCATGCATTGAATGAATGAAAGATAGACAAGTTGAATCAAGTCAAAAGAGCGTTTGAACAGTGCATAAATAGTGGAAACCTTTCTAAACACCATCTTGACACTGGCCAAGTGCCACAACATTATAGTGAATGGTGTTGCAATTAATGGCAGTACATTAAAAATACCGTATAGGAAAGGGCTTCTGTTGTGGTCCAGTGGGTAGGGAGTCTGCCTTGCAGTGCAAGGGGCACGGATGCAATACTTGGCCCAGGAAGATCCCACATGCTGCAGAGCGGCTGGGCCAGTGTGTCCAATTAGGAGCCAGCACTCTGGAGTGCATGTGCTGAGAGCCTGTGCTCTGCAATGAGAGAGGACACTACAACAGGAAACCCACCCAGGCCAAAGAATAAACAGGCCAAAAGTTTTTTTAAAGTATGGGGCATAAGTAAACATGCTTTTAAGTGCTTGAAAAATATGCTTTACTTGTGCTTTAATTGCAAGTTTTTGTGTTTTTCTTGTATGATATGACTTGAGCAGTTAAGTGAACTCCCAGTCTGCTTGTTTTCTAGTTAGGTAGACTCTGAAAACACACTTTCTGGTACTCATTGTTTCCCTTCCCCTCTCCTGTCAGACAGAAGTATGACAAAATGGGAAAGCCTATCACATTAAGGGAGGAGAGACTTACGAATAAAGAATCCATAAAATCATTAGAAAGGCAGAGAGATTGAGTGAGAGGTAGGTGTATCTGTTAAATATGCACTATCCCAAGTCACAAGTGCATAAGCATCAATATTTATCAAGTAATTTAACCTACTTTCATTTTGTTGTTGTTTATTCAGTTCCACGAGTCAGTTTCCTTCCCTCTGATAAACTGATAACTTCCTACATTAATCTAGTTCAACAATTAAGATGCATGAAAACATTTCATATATTGGGTTGGCCAAAAAGGTCATGTGGGTATTTCTGTAAGAGTGTGTGGAAAAACTCCAATGACCTTTATGGCCAGCTCAGTATTTTCCTTCCACAGTCTTTTCTTTTAAACTGAAAAAGATGTCATTTACATGCTTCTGAATCAAAGAAATTTAGAAACACTGACATTAATGGTAATTTTCTCTACTGCAATTAGTCATATTCAAGAATTCCTCCACTCCTATATGCTTTGCTCTCACATGCATTTAGGTACTTATCTTCTAATAACAAATATGATTGGGAACATATATCCTATTCTCTTTCTTCTGAGATATGTCATCTATCTCCCTACATCACATTGAACTTTGCCAAGCAAAAGTAGAGAAACAGTACCTACCGTTAATAGAGAAAATCTCTTTCTTGTAAGACTTTACAAGACAAAATCTAAAGAGAGATTGGGGAAAAGGAGGCATATAGAAAAAGCACTATTTTATATTACTTGCAGTGCTTATATTGTAGTCTTACTGTATCATTTATTCTACTGATGTCTTTTCTATACAGTCTATTTTATGATTTTTAAAAATTCTTTATTTTAAAGGTTTTACAGAGTTTTGTTGTTCACAGACATGTATATTCTTAATAATTACCATTATATTTAAAACTGTAGGAAAAAGCACTCCTATAGAGAAAGTTTTCCAAGGAAGCCACTATTTCACTGGCCCTCTCTCCCTGTCCTCATGTTCCTTTTTAGACAAGCATACATTGTTAAGTAAGCATTTGCTTATTAAGTAACCCTCTTATTGATGAATGTTACTGCCAGTGTAAGTTTAATCGAGAACTACTCATTTGTTTGCCTTAGTCCCAATGGTCTTAAAGACAGTTGTTTTTGTTGTTGTTGTTTAGTCACTAAGTTATCTCTGATTCTTGAACGCAGTTATCTCCATCTAAATGAGAGCAGCTAAATTTGCTTAAGGAAATATACTCAGGCAGAAAGGCTGTACTATAAGTTTGCAAATAAAATTCCCAGTAGTATTTCTACATTGCTACATAAGTTCACTTTCTACTTTCTAAGAAAGTAGGAACTTAACAAATTCTTTACATTCTTAAAATTTCCCATATTAACTTGTTATTTCATCCAAACATCTAGTCTAACATGTTCAACTCATGTCATTACATCATTCTTCATGGATAAAAATGTAACTGATCAAATTTTCTCACTTTCCTAAATTCACAGCTAAAATCCTGTAAGACCTATGTCTATATTCTCAGTCAATCTACCATTTCAATGCAAGAAATTTCTCTAATTGCACCAAAGTTTATTTCCTTGATTTGTGCTCTATTTCATCATCTGTAATTTTTATGGAATTCTTTCTTCTGCATTATCAATTTCTCCTGTTCTATTGAAACACTTCCTCTATAGCTGATAAAAAATGTAACACAATTCTTAAACTCATAAAAGTCTTAAAATTAACACTGTGATTTTCTGCTCCCATTTTTGAAAAAGTTTAAAGCAATTATCTCCAATTTCTCCTTTCTCAACCACTTTTTCATCTTTTCTTCTCTCTAATAAAATCATGACATTTGTTTTCTTATCAAAGTAACTTCCATAAAGACAAGCTTATAAGTATCTTGTTTATGATATGTTTTTCAAGATGTAGACTAATACTAGAAATATAGGACATTTTTGCAGTGTTTATCAATCTAAAGCATGAATGAGTGTATGAACTGAGGCTATTTTAACCAAAATTAAATAATCTCTTTATGCTATGCTCAAACAATATATAAAATGAATTAATCACGAGTATGTGAATTAATCATGAGCATATGCTCATGAAGAAAATGTAGATAATCTTGAGAAGTATGAAAAATATTTTTTTAAAAGCACATGAATTTTGCTTCATGGAGATTGCTGATATCATTTCAGATTTTATTCAATTATTATTGTTCTTTTTATTGAGGTTGTTTGATTTATAATATATGAGTTTCAGGTGTAAAATATAGTGATTCAAAATTTTAAACCATTCATGAAAGAAATGGAAAACAACACAAGTGGAAAAAAGTATTGTACTCATGTATTGGAAAAGTATTGTTAAAAATGTCTCTTCTATCTAAAGTAATATCCAGATTCATCACAATCTCTATCAAAATACCAATGATATTTTTCAGAAGGCTAGAAGAAATAATTCTGAGATTTGTATGAAACCATAGAAAACTGAATGGCCATAGTAATTTTGAGAAAGAAGAATAAAGCTGGAAGAATCATGCTCCCTGATTTCAAACTATAATATGCAGTTGTATTGATCAAAACAGTATGATATTGGCACAAAAACAGACATGTCAATCAATGAAAGAAAATAGAGAGCTCAGAAGTAAATTCATACACACTTATATGGTTAATTAATATATGAATCATAGGCAAGAATAATGAAGAAAAGATAGTAATTTCAATAAATATTGTTGGAAATATTGCACAATTACAGACAAAATAATGAAACTGGACTGCCTTCTTATGCCATATACAAAAAAGAAAAACTCAGAATGAATTAAATACTGAAATGTAAAACCTGAACCGATAAAACTTCCATAGAAAACATAAGCAGTATGTTCTTTGGCATTGGCCTTATCAGTAATTCATTTGATACGTCTCCTCAGTCAAGGCAACAGGATAAAAGATAAATAGGACCAAATCACATTAAATAGTTTTTGCACAGTGAAGGGAACCATCAACAAAATGAAAAGACAATGTATTAAATGGGGGAAGATATTTGCAAACAACATAGTTGATGATAGATGATATTTAAGTTGTATAAACAACTCAGTATCAAGACCACAAACAATCCAAATTTTAAATGGGAAGGCTTGAATAGACATTTTTCCAAGACATGTTGATGGCCAAAAGATACATTAAAAAAGATGATGAACATCACCTGTCATTAGGAGAATGCAAATCAAAACCACAATGGGGTATCACCTCACATCTATCAGAATGGTTATTATCAGAAAGACATAAAAAAGCAAATGTTGATGGAGAAAATGAAAACCTTTATGAATTGTTGCTGGGTATGTAAATTGATATAGCCTTTATGAATAAAAGTATGGAGTTTCCTGAAAAAACTAAAACTAGAAATGCTATGAAACCTAGCAATTCAACTTCTGTTATTTATATGAAGAAAACAAAAACACTACTTTGAAAAGGTACATGTAACTCTGTGTTCATTGCAACACTATTTACATGACCCAAGATATGGAAGCAACCTAAGTATCCATCAACAGATGAGTGGATTAAAGATGTCATGTGTATATATACATACCATGGACTATTGTCCATAAAAAGAATGAAATTTTGTCATTTGCAGCAACATATGTATACATAGAAGGTATCATGCTAAGTGAAATATCAGAGAAGGAGAAATAAATACTATATGATTTCATTTATGTGGAATCTAAAACTCAAAATAAATAAACAAACAAAATATAAACAGACTCAGAGATACAGAGAGGACACTAGTGGCTGCCAGAAGGGAGATCGGTGTGGAGATGAATGAAATAGATGCCATTGTTTGTATTCATTGAGTATTTTCATTTACTTTTCAAGGTAATTTTCATTTTTGTACCTTTATCCATAAATTTAACTTTTTTTAAATAATTTGAATTATATTTCAAAATGTAGTTATATAACAACTTGTTATATTTGTTCTATTTTCAAGTTTTAGTTTTCATTTAATTACATATGCTGGAATACAGGTAATTTTACATTTAAGATACACAATCTAGAGCTTCTCTGGTGGTTCAACGGGTAATGACACCGCTTTGCAGTGCAGGGGGCACTAGTTTGATCCTTAGACAATGTATTAAATGGGGGAAGATATTTGCAAACAACATAGTTGATGATAGATGATATTTAAGTTGTATAAACAACTCAGTATCAAGACCACAAACAATCCAAATTTTAAATGGGAAGGCTTGAATAGACATTTTTCCAAGACATGTTGATGGCCAAAAGATACATTAAAAAAGATGATGAACATCACCTGTCATTAGGAGAATGCAAATCAAAACCACAATGGGGTATCACCTCACATCTATCAGAATGGTTATTATCAGAAAGACATAAAAAAGCAAATGTTGATGGAGAAAATGAAAACCTTTATGAATTGTTGCTGGGTATGTAAATTGATATAGCCTTTATGAATAAAAGTATGGAGTTTCCTGAAAAAACTAAAACTAGAAATGCTATGAAACCTAGCAATTCAACTTCTGTTATTTATATGAAGAAAACAAAAACACTACTTTGAAAAGGTACATGTAACTCTGTGTTCATTGCAACACTATTTACATGACCCAAGATATGGAAGCAACCTAAGTATCCATCAACAGATGAGTGGATTAAAGATGTCATGTGTATATATACATACCATGGACTATTGTCCATAAAAAGAATGAAATTTTGTCATTTGCAGCAACATATGTATACATAGAAGGTATCATGCTAAGTGAAATATCAGAGAAGGAGAAATAAATACTATATGATTTCATTTATGTGGAATCTAAAACTCAAAATAAATAAACAAACAAAATATAAACAGACTCAGAGATACAGAGAGGACACTAGTGGCTGCCAGAAGGGAGATCGGTGTGGAGATGAATGAAATAGATGCCATTGTTTGTATTCATTGAGTATTTTCATTTACTTTTCAAGGTAATTTTCATTTTTGTACCTTTATCCATAAATTTAACTTTTTTTAAATAATTTGAATTATATTTCAAAATGTAGTTATATAACAACTTGTTATATTTGTTCTATTTTCAAGTTTTAGTTTTCATTTAATTACATATGCTGGAATACAGGTAATTTTACATTTAAGATACACAATCTAGAGCTTCTCTGGTGGTTCAACGGGTAAGGACACCGCTTTGCAGTGCAGGGGGCACTAGTTTGATCCTTAGTCTGGGGGGATCCCACTTGCCACGGAACGTCTGGACCCATGTGTCCAACTACCAAGTTGGAGCTCTGGAGTGTGTACACCCAGAGCCAGTGCTCTGCAACAAGAGAGGCCACTGCGATGGTAGGCCCACACAGGCCAAGGAACAAAGATAAATAGATGAAAGACCAACAGAAGTGGCCAAAAAATAAATAAATAAATAAATAATAAAAGTAAAAAAATAAGATATACAATGTATTTCAAAATTTATTATTTCTAAAGTTACTACTAAGTAAGTAAAAGTTTTACAAGTATTAACACATTTAAAAAGTACACTCATTAAATTTTTTGATTAAATTCCCATTTCCTTAGATTTGTCTTATGTTTAATTTCTTTAAATTTTCAGTCAACTGTAATTTCAACTAAGCTAAATTATTTAGGCATTAGAAGTTTAACATTTTCATCAAACTAATGTGTATAAAGATGCAATTATTATCCTTTGACCCTCAGAATTTTTAGGGGATTGATTAGCTTATCAAAAGTGATTTCTAGGGGTTTCCCTGGTGGTCCAGTGGGTAAAGAGTCCGCCTGGCAGTGCAAGGGGTGCCGGTTCGATTCCTGGCATGGGAAGATCCAGATGCAGTGGACCAGCTGGACCAGTGTATCCAATTACGGGCCAGCGATGTGGAATGCATGCGCCCGGAGCCAGTGCTCAGCTACAGGAGAGGCCACTGCGATGGAAGGCCCACACAGGCCAAAGAACAAAGATGGATGAAAATAAATGAAAGACCAATAAAAGAGGCCAAATTTTTTTTTAAAAAAAGTGATTTCTAGGGCTTTCCTGGTGATCTGGTGAGTAAAGAGTTGCCTTGCAGTGCAAGGGGCACTAGTTTGATCCTTAGTCTGGGGGGATCCCACTTGCCACGGAACGTCTGGACCCATGTGTCCAACTACCAAGTTGGAGCTCTGGAGTGTGTACACCCAGAGCCAGTGCTCTGCAACAAGAGAGGCCACTGCGATGGTAGGCCCACACAGGCCAAGGAACAAAGATAAATAGATGAAAGACCAACAGAAGTGGCCAAAAAATAAATAAATAAATAAATAATAAAAGTAAAAAAATAAGATATACAATGTATTTCAAAATTTATTATTTCTAAAGTTACTACTAAGTAAGTAAAAGTTTTACAAGTATTAACACATTTAAAAAGTACACTCATTAAATTTTTTGATTAAATTCCCATTTCCTTAGATTTGTCTTATGTTTAATTTCTTTAAATTTTCAGTCAACTGTAATTTCAACTAAGCTAAATTATTTAGGCATTAGAAGTTTAACATTTTCATCAAACTAATGTGTATAAAGATGCAATTATTATCCTTTGACCCTCAGAATTTTTAGGGGATTGATTAGCTTATCAAAAGTGATTTCTAGGGGTTTCCCTGGTGGTCCAGTGGGTAAAGAGTCCGCCTGGCAGTGCAAGGGGTGCCGGTTCGATTCCTGGCATGGGAAGATCCAGATGCAGTGGACCAGCTGGACCAGTGTATCCAATTACGGGCCAGCGATGTGGAATGCATGCGCCCGGAGCCAGTGCTCAGCTACAGGAGAGGCCACTGCGATGGAAGGCCCACACAGGCCAAAGAACAAAGATGGATGAAAATAAATGAAAGACCAATAAAAGAGGCCAAATTTTTTTTTAAAAAAAGTGATTTCTAGGGCTTTCCTGGTGATCTGGTGAGTAAAGAGTTGCCTTGCAGTGCAAGGGGCACCAGTTTAATCCCTGGCCCAGGAAGATCCCACATGCCCACGCAACGGCTAGACCGGTGTGTCCAATTGTGAGCCTGTGCTCTAGAGCTCATGAGCCCAGAGCTGGTACTCTGCGGCGAGAGAGGCCACTGTTATGGGAGGCCCATACATGCCAAAGAATAAAAATGAATGAAAAATAAATGATGACTTCGAGGCAAAGGGAAAAAAAAAAAAGCATGTGAAATCCTTTTAAAAAATCTGATTTCTAATTCAAAATCGACTCAGCTTGTAAAATATAAAAATGACAGCAAAGTAAAAGGCATTTTTAGCAGACACTAAAAGGAGATATATAACATTTTTGGTAGAGGGGTCACCTTATATAAGCTTCCCTGGTGGCTCAGTAGGTAAAGACACTGTCTGCAATACAGGAGACCTGGGTTCAATCCCTGGGTCAGGAAGATCCCCTGAAGAGGGAAATGTCAACCCATTCTAGTATTCTTGCTTGACAAATCCGATAGTCAAGAGGAGCTTAGTGGTCTACAGACCATTGGGTCAGAAAGAGTCAGGTACAACTTAGCAACTAACCAACCAGCCACCACCGCAGGTGACTCAATGGTAAAGAATCTGCCTGCCAGTGTAGGAGATACAGGAGACACAGGTTCGATCCCTGGGTTGGGAAGATCACCTGACGTAGGAAATGGCAACTTATTCCAGTATTCTTGCCTGAAAAATTCCATGGATGGAAGACTTTAGTGGACTACAGTCCATTGTGTCACAGAGTTGGACAGGACTGAGCTGCTGAGAATACACACCTCACTTTATAGAGTCTAACATAGCTTATGATTCTTATCAAACCCTTGGATCTGCTTCCATAAATCTTCACAATTTTAGGTTTATACTCTCCTTTTTTAATTTTGAATGCATGGACTTTCTCAAAACTCTGAGTTAGTTGCTGCAAGATCATGTCTAGTTTAATGAAAAAAAGTGAGTAGAGGACAAAAGGACAGTTTTGGAAAAGTAGAAGCTCTTTGTGTGCCTATATATTTGTAAATGACCCAACCTCTGGGTTTTTATAAGCCAAGTAATTAACATATTGTTCAGATTTATCTATAGTTTATTTGTAATGGTCTTTTAATGGCAGTTCATATGATTGAATAAGGAATTCACTGTTATGGTGACAGAGCAAGTGAGCTTCAAAACAATTTGGAATTAGCACACTATCAATCATTAAAGCCTGAGATGAAACATAGTGTATGTGAGTAAGTGAGCCATAGAATTTGACTAATTCATCCCCTACATATTTCAGTGTTAGGGGACAGAGGAGTCTATATTTTCTTCACTGTAATAACAGGGCTTCAGTTTCCCATCATTGCCAGGAAGTGAATTCTAGTAATGGAATCTTTCTCTTAGTAGGCCAATCATGTCTGATTTTGCCATTATCCTCATTGCATGCATCTGCTATGGATATTTTATATACTAAAAAACATGTCTTATTTTTCTTTTTGCTTCCAGTTGGATCTCATATATTTGCATTTAACTCAGAAGGCTGTCAAATTATATGCAACAATTTAGATTTGGCATGGTTTAATCACATCCAGACACGATTAAAAGAAAATTTTAATCATCTATTTCCTTAGTTTGACCTAATTTCTTATTAAGTAGGTGCTTTGTCTTACAGTTAATTTTTACGGAATATTCTATATACCATTAATGTTTTCTATTTAAAAGAGCATTCTTTAGAAATATGTTAATATGACAGCAATAGGGATGCAGTTACAAGAGCTTTGCACTCTTCATTCTTTTTCCTTTGATCTCACAAGGCTCAGCATTTTTCCTTCAAGTATATTTCTCGAATGCTAAGTTGAGACCATTAACATCGGCTTGAGCATATGCCTCTGAGGTTCTCCTACAAACATAAAATTTCCTACAAAGCTAATAGTATAGATATACTAAGAAAAGGCAAGGTTTTTTTTTTTTTTTTTTTTTAAAGATTTATTTATTTATTTATTTTCGGCGGGGGTCGGGTTGGGGAGGGAGGGGAGTGGACGGGCCACTTCTGTTGGTCTTCCATTTCTCCATTTTCATCCATCTTTGTTCTTTGGCTCCTGTGGGCCTCCCATCGTGGTGGCGTCTGTCGCTGCAGAGCACCGGCTCTGGGCTCATGTGCCCCAAAGCTCCAGCTCGGTAATTGGACACATGGGTCCAGCCGCTCTGCGGCACGTGGGATCTTCCCAGACCAGGGATCGAACCAGCGCCCCTTGCACTGCAAGGCGGTGTCCTTACCCACTGGACCACCAGGGGAAGCCCGAGGCAAGCTTTTAAAAACATACAAAACTCATTGTTTTCTGGTTTCCTTTCCTGACATGGTACCATTTTTTAAAGGAATTCTTTTACATGATCTTTTTCTGGGTAAGATTCCATGGATGAAGTTATTTTTAATTGTATAGTTCTCACAGTTAAGATTTGTTTAAAAGACAGTTTAAGTTAAATCCATAGGTAGATTACCCATATTTTTGAAATGTGAAACCAAGTTCTCTTCAAGGAACTGAAGAATGAGCTTTGCAAACTTGCAAACACTCACACAGGCAAAGTTTAATTTTAGAGGATAGAGATACAAAGCTCTCAGCATAGACACTGAGAGGGGTTAAGAGTAACAGCAGTTTATACCTTTAAAATTTTTTTGGTCCCACGATTAAAAGAAAATTTTAATCATCTATTTCCTTAGTTTGACCTAATTTCTTATTAAGTAGGTGCTTTGTCTTACAGTTAATTTTTACGGAATATTCTATATACCATTAATGTTTTCTATTTAAAAGAGCATTCTTTAGAAATATGTTAATATGACAGCAATAGGGATGCAGTTACAAGAGCTTTGCACTCTTCATTCTTTTTCCTTTGATCTCACAAGGCTCAGCATTTTTCCTTCAAGTATATTTCTCGAATGCTAAGTTGAGACCATTAACATCGGCTTGAGCATATGCCTCTGAGGTTCTCCTACAAACATAAAATTTCCTACAAAGCTAATAGTATAGATATACTAAGAAAAGGCAAGGTTTTTTTTTTTTTTTTTTTTAAAGATTTATTTATTTATTTATTTTCGGCGGGGGTCGGGTTGGGGAGGGAGGGGAGTGGACGGGCCACTTCTGTTGGTCTTCCATTTCTCCATTTTCATCCATCTTTGTTCTTTGGCTCCTGTGGGCCTCCCATCGTGGTGGCGTCTGTCGCTGCAGAGCACCGGCTCTGGGCTCATGTGCCCCAAAGCTCCAGCTCGGTAATTGGACACATGGGTCCAGCCGCTCTGCGGCACGTGGGATCTTCCCAGACCAGGGATCGAACCAGCGCCCCTTGCACTGCAAGGCGGTGTCCTTACCCACTGGACCACCAGGGGAAGCCCGAGGCAAGCTTTTTAAAAAACATACAAAACTCATTGTTTTCTGGTTTCCTTTCCTGACATGGTACCATTTTTTAAAGGAATTCTTTTACATGATCTTTTTCTGGGTAAGATTCCATGGATGAAGTTATTTTTAATTGTATAGTTCTCACAGTTAAGATTTGTTTAAAAGACAGTTTAAGTTAAATCCATAGGTAGATTACCCATATTTTTGAAATGTGAAACCAAGTTCTCTTCAAGGAACTGAAGAATGAGCTTTGCAAACTTGCAAACACTCACACAGGCAAAGTTTAATTTTAGAGGATAGAGATACAAAGCTCTCAGCATAGACACTGAGAGGGGGTTAAGTACCCTAAAAGTCAGGAATAACAGCAGTTTATACCTTTTTTAGAATTAATCTGTTCAGTTTTGGTTGGCTCGGATCCAGAGGCATGTAATTTATGACCAATCAGTTTAAATGTTGCAATGTCCAATTTGTCATTATTATAGCTTTCTTTTTGTTCCCAGTTTCTCAGTTTCTCCAGACATTTAGTCACCATCCTTCCACCTTTTCTCAAGACTCTGGACCATTGTTTAGGGGCCAGATGTATGTTTAAGAGTTAATAGTCCACCTGGAGTTTTCTTCCTTGATAAGCTGGACTGCAGTTAATGATTGTCTTGTCTTGGGTCTGAAAGTTTGATGACCTTCCAGACCAGGGAGACATTTCTCTGAATGCCTGGAAACTGGAACAACAAATATAGCTTTAGGTTAACAAAGCAAAATGTTTATGTGAGAGAACTAGTTGAAATTAGAAAAAGAACTGAGACCCCCAACCCTACACTGACTGCCTAATAATACCTACCTCATTTTCAAATGATATTGAGTAATTGCTTTTTTCACGCCATGGACATAAAAATAGTAGGTTAGAGGAAAAAAAATGTATGAGTGAAAATTCATAAAAGATATTCAATTGCAGTAGAAACAAAACAATATCACTCTCAAAAATGAAATATATCTATTCTTAGTAACTTGTCAAATATTTAAGAAAAGAAAGCAGCAAAAACTTGTTTCCTTTCTCCTTTGCACATTGGCCTTGTGCTGAGGCTCTTCTTTCACTAGAGCAGACCATTTTCACCTCTGTCTTTGCTTCTTACTTGTGCTGTTTCTAGAGATCACCCAGAGGTTGAAAGCTTAGGGTTTTAGATTTTTTTTTTTTTTTTTTTTTTGAGTTTGAAAGCATGCGTGTGTCTCTAAACTCCTCAGTAAACAGAGACACTTTTAAATGCCTTATTTCCCAAAGAAGCTCTTAGCCCAGCTCTTCTGACTGGGCTCTCTGTGTTCTTTGTAGGCCTCAAGGATGGAATCTTTCGACTCAGGCTACTGTGGGTTGTTCATTTATCATCCAATGTTTTGAAAAAACACAGTCCACTCATCTTGAGTTGGTTCCTACTTAAGCAAAAAAGACAAATGCTTTGCATTGTCCTTTTGGTAACACCCAGACAGGTTAGAAAGGGAAAGCACAATTGTTTGTAAATAAGATCTTTCCATTTCCCTTCAGAATAACTGCAGCATGAGGGAGGGGGTGCATAAAGCACAAATTAAAACATCATAGACCTTTCCCACTCTTCAAGTTGCTTTTCCTTGATTCAGCATTTGCTTGGTTGCTGTAAATCTTTGCCTATTTTTCAGAGTTCGTAGGAAGTTGATTCAATCAGTTTTTGTTTGATTTTTTAAAGTTTCCCAGAGGGACAAGTGGTTTAGAGCTTCTTACTTCATTTTCACTGATGTTACTCCCTATTTCTTTATACTCTGCATTTTGAGTAGTATGTTAAATATTATGGATGATCCATTGTGTTGAGCGTTGTTCTGAGGGGTTATATTAGTGGGAAAATTCTCTTGATCCTGTTTTTGTTTGTTGTTGTTGTTTTTCTATAATGAGTCTGTTTTTATTTTTTTGTTGCTGTTTTTATTTTTGTCTTTAGTTTTGGATCATATTTCCTGAGGCATGGCAGTTCCTGTCTGAGTCTCACGCACATGTCTGAGGTACTGAGAGCTTTTACTCCTATAGCCTCTGAATCTCTGCTCAGCTGTTTGTTCCCAGGCAGTCTCTTCTCGTAAGCCTTTACAGAGTCTTGCTGTACATATTCAGGGCTCTGTCTTTGGTAGAGAACCTAGAGAGATATCCCATGGAGCCTTCCGAGTTATTTCTCACTACCTACCATTAGTCTTGCTCGTATCCAGTGTCCTTCCCTGAAAATTCCAGTGTTTAGAGTTATCCAAAATCTCTTCATTTGTAGCCCTGAAGAAGGCTTTTTATTTGGGCTTTCCCTTTGTGTCTCTAAACTCCTCAGTAAACAGAGACACTTTTAAATGCCTTATTTCCCAAAGAAGCTCTTAGCCCAGCTCTTCTGACTGGGCTCTCTGTGTTCTTTGTAGGCCTCAAGGATGGAATCTTTCGACTCAGGCTACTGTGGGTTGTTCATTTATCATCCAATGTTTTGAAAAAACACAGTCCACTCATCTTGAGTTGGTTCCTACTTAAGCAAAAAAGACAAATGCTTTGCATTGTCCTTTTGGTAACACCCAGACAGGTTAGAAAGGGAAAGCACAATTGTTTGTAAATAAGATCTTTCCATTTCCCTTCAGAATAACTGCAGCATGAGGGAGGGGGTGCATAAAGCACAAATTAAAACATCATAGACCTTTCCCACTCTTCAAGTTGCTTTTCCTTGATTCAGCATTTGCTTGGTTGCTGTAAATCTTTGCCTATTTTTCAGAGTTCGTAGGAAGTTGATTCAATCAGTTTTTGTTTGATTTTTTAAAGTTTCCCAGAGGGACAAGTGGTTTAGAGCTTCTTACTTCATTTTCACTGATGTTACTCCCTATTTCTTTATACTCTGCATTTTGAGTAGTATGTTAAATATTATGGATGATCCATTGTGTTGAGCGTTGTTCTGAGGGGTTATATTAGTGGGAAAATTCTCTTGATCCTGTTTTTGTTTGTTGTTGTTGTTTTTCTATAATGAGTCTGTTTTTATTTTTTTGTTGCTGTTTTTATTTTTGTCTTTAGTTTTGGATCATATTTCCTGAGGCATGGCAGTTCCTGTCTGAGTCTCACGCACATGTCTGAGGTACTGAGAGCTTTTACTCCTATAGCCTCTGAATCTCTGCTCAGCTGTTTGTTCCCAGGCAGTCTCTTCTCGTAAGCCTTTACAGAGTCTTGCTGTACATATTCAGGGCTCTGTCTTTGGTAGAGAACCTAGAGAGATATCCCATGGAGCCTTCCGAGTTATTTCTCACTACCTACCATTAGTCTTGCTCGTATCCAGTGTCCTTCCCTGAAAATTCCAGTGTTTAGAGTTATCCAAACATCTCTTCATTTGTAGCCCTGAAGAAGCTGTTCTTTTGGGCTCTATCTTCCTGCGTGGTAATCTGAAAGTATTTATAAGTGGAAACCTATCATAATTGTAGGGCTCATGTTTCCCTTTCCTCCAGGTTTCCTCATTTTCTCTATTTAGTTCATGGAAATAGTTTCTTTATAGACTATTTTCTATTCTTAGATGACACACATCATTCTGTCTTGACTGTAAGTCAATGTCAAAGACACTCATTTTTTTTTTATATCTTCCAATGCAGTAATCGTGTAGGAAATTATTTGTAGGAAATATCTAGAAACTTTCATGATATTATGTACTCAGATTAATTCACTACAGTTGTTAATGTTTTAAAATAATTTAAAACCGTCTATGTTATGTGTACACTTTCCAGGTGGCACTAGTGGTAAAGAACCTTCCTGCCAATGCAGTAGACATTAAAAAGTCATGGGCTCAATCCCTGGGTCAGAATGATCCCCTGGAGGAGGGCATGGCCACCCACTCCAGTATTCCTGCTCAGAGAATCCTATGGACAGTGGAGTCTGGTGGGCTATGGTCCATAGGGTCACAAACAGTCAGACCCGACTGAAGCGACTTAGCATGCCCTTATTCCTTTGGTTTTCTACTTCTATATTGTCATTTTCACTGTAAATCGTTAATAGTGTAGAAACACCCATATCCCCATTATGTTGAAAATCAAAGAAAAGTATTATTTAGTATAAAATTAACTGTCTAAATATATATAAAATTTCTTTCCTTAGCATTTCAATCAAAGTCTCATGTTGTTTTTGTTGTTTTTGTCTTTGCTTCTGGCCACTTGCCTAAAACCAAACTGCATGTCTTCAATTAAATTGGTCAGTTTTACTAGGATATTCAATATTTTCCTTGAGTATTTTTGTCACTCATGACTGAATTATCCTCTAAAACTAGGTCTACAAAAACTCTGCCTATTCTTTAACTACTGTTTCAAAGGCACTAACTTAAACTCTATAACCATGCTTCTTCCCTACCTGGTAAATTTTTGAAGTACTTTTGGTATTTTGTTTGTGGCATTTAGACATTCTACCTTGTACTGTAGCTTTTTGTATATCTGATGTATTTTATTTCTTTATTAGTTTGTAAGTTTCATAAGAAAGGAAACAGTGTCATAATTTTCCCAAGGGCCTCACAGTAGCAGGCCATTGAATAAATACCGAATATGTTTTTCATCTTTATTTATTTTATATGGTAAAACATCAGATCTGTGGTCTCTTGACCTCTCACCCTTTTTTATCTCCTTTCCTAATTATTACTTACCTTTCAACATTCATGTAAATTATTTTCTTCAAAATGTATTCTCTAAACACCTGGTAGTCTAATTTTGAATCATACTTCTATCAAACTCTAGAAATTTGTGGTGAATCTTCTTTTTTCCTTAGATTGTGATCTCCTTCAGAGAAAGGGCTAGGTTTATTTGATATAGTTGCATAGGACAGTCCATGACACACAGTAGACACAGTTATATGGAAAGCAGAAAGTAATGAGGAAGGAAAAATTGTTGATTTTTATATGCTAGAAGTTTATTCTTAAAAACAGTTATGAAAAAATAAGAAAATCATTTCCCATTTGTATGAAGTCAGAAAATACAAATAAAACACAAGCAAGAACTAATACATCACTTTCTCTAACTTGTAGATTACTATCAACTTTGGATATATATTTTTAATCAAAATGGGAAAGTCAGGGCTATATATTTTGATTAAAAATAACAGACTTAGTTTTGCTAAAAAACTGACATACATATCAGTATAATGCACCAGCATGAATTTTTTTTAGCTTATGTAGGCTATTTACTTTATCTTTTTTTCACCTTTAGCTACATTGCTGCTGTTCATAATATACACATGTTACTTTTTAAGATTTTAGAGTATTGAAAATATTCCTCAGATAATCATGAGCCTACAATTATCAGTACAGTAGATTCTAAAGTATCTGTATGAGTGGTAGTATTTACCATTTGATGTTGTCTATTTTCACACTTAAAACATAACTATGTCAATGAGTTATTTTTAGAAAAAATTACAATAAAAGTAGGTTAATTTTTTTAAATGTTGGTTCTAATATACATCTCTAAAACATCTATCTGCCTGTCTGTATAGCATTTAATTGCCTGGACTGACTGCAGTACTGAAGGAAGAACATTTATCACTGAGAACAGAAAAAACTAAAGAAGTTAAAGTGATATCCCTCACAGGTCTACCACTATGTCTCCCTATTGTAATCCTCCACATATTTCTTAACAACTGAAATGGCATTGTACCAACTGAAACTCACCACTAAGTTAATTATCTTTTTCACTCTTATCTATCCAAACCAGAAATAGAAGAAGAAAATAAGTGACAATCTTTGTTGCTAATGTTATTTAAGCAAAATTTTTAGATGGCATTTGCTCCTGAAGGAAAGCAATTGTATTGAATTACTGGTGGCAGAAACTGAAGAGTACTGTTTTCTACCGTCACACGAAGGCTCTGAGGAAAATTTCTCAGGTTTGAGCCTCACTTGTGTGCATGCAAATAACTGCATCTTTTTTAAGCTTAGGAGGATGAGACATATGCATGTATCTTTCATATCTCTTTTAATATGATAGTGATAAGTTGACATAAATATTTCTTTATAAACTTTACCAGTTAAGAAATACCTTTAATGGAGCACCCTAAAGTGGGAAGATAGGAATCTAGTGAGTGAAAGGAAAAATGGTGCAAATTGCTTTGAAGAGAAAGTGAGCAAGGAAGAAGGTCCACTTTCCTTTTTTCAGGTGTATCCTCATCAAAATCAATTAATGTTTTAAGACCTGAATCAGTCTTACAGTCCACTAAGTTGGCTATAATGTTTATAATCATGAGCCTACAATTGAAAATTTTGCTTATGTAGGCTATTTACTTTATCTTTTCACCTTTAGCTACATTGCTGCTGTTCATAATATACACATGTTACTTTTTAAGATTTTAGAGTATTGAAAATATTCCTCAGATAATCATGAGCCTACAATTATCAGTACAGTAGATTCTAAAGTATCTGTATGAGTGGTAGTATTTACCATTTGATGTTGTCTATTTTCACACTTAAAACATAACTATGTCAATGAGTTATTTTTAGAAAAAATTACAATAAAAGTAGGTTAATTTTTTTAAATGTTGGTTCTAATATACATCTCTAAAACATCTATCTGCCTGTCTGTATAGCATTTAATTGCCTGGACTGACTGCAGTACTGAAGGAAGAACATTTATCACTGAGAACAGAAAAAAAACTAAAAAGAAGTTAAAGTGATATCCCTCACAGGTCTACCACTATGTCTCCCTATTGTAATCCTCCACATATTTCTTAACAACTGAAATGGCATTGTACCAACTGAAACTCACCACTAAGTTAATTATCTTTTTCACTCTTATCTATCCAAACCAGAAATAGAAGAAGAAAATAAGTGACAATCTTTGTTGCTAATGTTATTTAAGCAAAATTTTTAGATGGCATTTGCTCCTGAAGGAAAGCAATTGTATTGAATTACTGGTGGCAGAAACTGAAGAGTACTGTTTTCTACCGTCACACGAAGGCTCTGAGGAAAATTTCTCAGGTTTGAGCCTCACTTGTGTGCATGCAAATAACTGCATCTTTTTTAAGCTTAGGAGGATGAGACATATGCATGTATCTTTCATATCTCTTTTAATATGATAGTGATAAGTTGACATAAATATTTCTTTATAAACTTTACCAGTTAAGAAATACCTTTAATGGAGCACCCTAAAGTGGGAAGATAGGAATCTAGTGAGTGAAAGGAAAAATGGTGCAAATTGCTTTGAAGAGAAAGTGAGCAAGGAAGAAGGTCCACTTTCCTTTTTTCAGGTGTATCCTCATCAAAATCAATTAATGTTTTTAAGACCTGAATCAGTCTTACAGTCCACTAAGTTGGCTATAATAGTGATTTTTTAAGCCTTAAGCTTTTACATATATTTCTGTATTTTAAAGAGTCAAAAATTTTGGAAAATCATTATCAATTGTAAATTATTTTATTTGGAAATTATAATTATTGCTCTCTTAAAAATATGATTTACAGACCTAATAATGGATGTCTTCACCTTGCAGGATAATACAGAACAGCAATAATGACCATACACAGCTGAAATTGTGCAAAGTTTTCTTGGTAATCAATGGTTAAAATTAAAATTATTCTGTGATCCTTAAAATCTTTTGTCAAAATATTAAAATTTATTTTACTGGCATATAAGTATATAGGAAAAAGAAAAAAATAGTAAAACAAATATTTAATAAACTATACTTAAAACATTAGAAATATTGAAAATCAGGGGCTTATTTCTATAAAAACCATCAAAAGTTTTTGAAAAATATTTGCCATCTTCATCTCATCATATCACTCATTATATTGAGTGAGAATCTTTGCCGTGGCACATTGTCATGGTCCTTTTTAAGAATGAATCAGATACCAATATTTTATCCTTTGCACTTTCAATTTCATGAAATATCTTTGAGACTTTCTTTAATGCAGAATAGTTTTGTAATGCTACTTCCTCTCAAATATTTTCTTCCTTTTTGTTGCAACTATTTTCCTCATTTATAAGCATTCAATTAAAAAAATACAAAGATTAAGTGGAACAGAATACTGTTTTGTTATTTAAAGAATGAATATATCTCATAAATAATTTACCATAGGGATTAGAAGAAAAAATGTAAAGTTTACTTAGTGTCTAAAGGACTATAGAAAATATTATATATAAAAATTGGAACAGATCTCAAGTTGCTATGGAAACAGAAATACTAGAAAAGTAAATATGTAAAACAAAACTTTAAAACAAATATAAAGCATTTTATGCAAATGAATGAAGTGCAAAATTGATGCTAAGGAAATTCAAGTCAATAATTTTGACAAAAAAATCCTGAAATAAACCTCACAATGAATGAGAAGGAGATAGAGCAGAGAATGAAAAGTTATCTAATATTATGATATGAATGTAAACAAGAAATACAGAAATGAAGACAACTTTCTAGAACTGAGAAAGTCATAAATATATGGATTGAATATTGTATTTTGAAAAAAAGCTAAGCTCAACATCAGAAAAAAAAATTAGAAACAAGAAAATGAACATAAATTATGAAAGTAAATTTTTTCTCATTTAGAAAAGTTTAAATAAAACAAAGGCATAATAAAACAAAATATGATAGTATATGCAGTGAAACTAAAATCAGTCTGTCCTCAGGTACTTTGCACCACTAAATGCCAGAAGACAATAAGTAACATTTAGAAATCCTTGAGGGCAAAGATTGCAATCATAAATATAATCGTAAATAATCTATCTAATCTCTTTTTTAATAGCTTAAACATATGGTCCAGTGAATCAGCAGGTTAAACAAGTTCTACATTCAGAATTGATTATCTGAGTTATAATATTGAAAAAGTCAATTCCAAAAGTCTTCAATTGTGTAATGATTTGAATGGATCATTTAACTATTTGGGCATCCTTGTGTATGTGCATGCTTATGTGTGTGTGTGTATGTGTGTGTGTGTGTGCGCATGTGTGTGTGCTTAGTCACTCAGTCATGTCTGACTCCTTGTGATTCTGTGGACTTTAGCCTGCCAGGCTCCTATGTCCATATGATTTTCCAGGCAAGAATACTAGAATTAGTTGCCCTTTCCTTCTCCAGGGAATTTTCCTGACTTTGGGATTGAACCTGGGTCTCCTGCATTGCAGGCTGATTCTTTACTATTTGAGCCACCAGGGAAGCCCTTGGGCATCATTGAAGTCTAGCAATACTATGATGTTATATTTAAATTACTTACAGAAGTGCTTGGACTTTGATTTGCTTGATATTATACCTTAACATATGCTATATATGTGATTTCAGTGTGTCACAAATAATGCAACTACATAAACAAAAATGCATGACAGGATAATGTTTTCCTTCCCTATATCCCTGATGTTACAGATAGAAGTTGATATCCCAGAATAACTCAGATTTAAGAGATTATCCAATACTGTGAACTGGGGCTAAACCTCACAATGAATGAGAAGGAGATAGAGCAGAGAATAAAAGACTAATTATGATATGAATGTAAACAAGAAATACAGAAATGAAGACAACTTTCTAGAACTGAGAAAGTCATAAATATATGGATTGAATATTGTATTTTGAAAAAAAGCTAAGCTCAACATCAGAAAAAAAAATTAGAAACAAGAAAATGAACATAAATTATGAAAGTAAATTTTTTCTCATTTAGAAAAGTTTAAATAAAACAAAGGCATAATAAAACAAAATATGATAGTATATGCAGTGAAACTAAAATCAGTCTGTCCTCAGGTACTTTGCACCACTAAATGCCAGAAGACAATAAGTAACATTTAGAAATCCTTGAGGGCAAAGATTGCAATCATAAATATAATCGTAAATAATCTATCTAATCTCTTTTTTAATAGCTTAAACATATGGTCCAGTGAATCAGCAGGTTAAACAAGTTCTACATTCAGAATTGATTATCTGAGTTATAATATTGAAAAAGTCAATTCCAAAAGTCTTCAATTGTGTAATGATTTGAATGGATCATTTAACTATTTGGGCATCCTTGTGTATGTGCATGCTTATGTGTGTGTGTATGTGTGTGTGTGTGTGCGCATGTGTGTGTGCTTAGTCACTCAGTCATGTCTGACTCCTTGTGATTCTGTGGACTTTAGCCTGCCAGGCTCCTATGTCCATATGATTTTCCAGGCAAGAATACTAGAATTAGTTGCCCTTTCCTTCTCCAGGGAATTTTCCTGACTTTGGGATTGAACCTGGGTCTCCTGCATTGCAGGCTGATTCTTTACTATTTGAGCCACCAGGGAAGCCCTTGGGCATCATTGAAGTCTAGCAATACTATGATGTTATATTTAAATTACTTACAGAAGTGCTTGGACTTTGATTTGCTTGATATTATACCTTAACATATGCTATATATGTGATTTCAGTGTGTCACAAATAATGCAACTACATAAACAAAAATGCATGACAGGATAATGTTTTCCTTCCCTATATCCCTGATGTTACAGATAGAAGTTGATATCCCAGAATAACTCAGATTTAAGAGATTATCCAATACTGTGAACTGGGGCTGGCCCAATGTATATGCTCATGTCCTTTTGCTCTAGTGGTTAAACACTGTCTCACAATGTCTCTTAAATATGTCCCCTTTGATGAATATCTGGTGGTGTTGGTTTTTGCGATTCCTGTTCCTCACCGGTTATGACATCTCTTACTTGGACTTCATTCAGTAGCCAAGCACCTACTCCCTCCATCAGTTCTTGCATACAGAGTCCATGTTTCCATTCCATTCAACCCAGTCTTCATACTGATATAGGGCCTTCCTTTAAAAATTAAAATTTGATGCTCTATATCTGCTTACTTCTTTCTTTCTTCTGGCAAACTGTATGCTTTATGAAATACATAAATGCAATCTATTAGTTTTCTACTTATGTTTGAAGATTTATAAGTCACAGTCATAGTGGCTTATAAAAGTGTAAATGTATTATTTCACAGTTTCCACTGGTCAGGAATCCAGCTCAACATGGTTCATTCTCCTCAAGTGTAAAATCAATGCGACATCAGAATATGCCCTCATACAGAGTAAGACTACTTATCCTCTCTCATCTAGGGACTCAACTAAAACTCAAGTAAAAGTTATTTCAGCTTGTGACAGAAATTATTTCCATTTGATTGCATTACCGGGATCCCTGTTTGCTCATTGTCTGTTGGTCAGGTTGAACTTTCAACTTCAAGATGCCACTCTCAGGGTTTGTGATGTGTCTCCTTCCGCTGTCTCTCATACTTCCACTCTATCTCTCATGCTTATTGAATTCATGTCCCCTCTTGTCAAGAAAGATTCAGTGCCTTCTAGAGCCGCTTGATTAGGTAAGGCTCACCTTTTGTAAAAACAAACAGTATAACATAACAATGTGTGTGATTGTTGTCAGTCACTGAGTTGTGTCTAACTCTTTGCAACCTCATGGACTATAGCATAGAAGGCTCCTCTGTCCTTTACTGTCTCCCAGAGTATGCTCAGGTTCATGTACATTGGGTGGATGGTATCTAATTAACTCCTCCTCTTCTGCCCCCTTCCTCTTTTGCCTTTAGTCTTTCCTGCCCAGAATAACTCAGATTTAAGAGATTATCCAATACTGTGAACTGGGGCTGGCCCAATGTATATGCTCATGTCCTTTTGCTCTAGTGGTTAAACACTGTCTCACAATGTCTCTTAAATATGTCCCCTTTGATGAATATCTGGTGGTGTTGGTTTTTGCGATTCCTGTTCCTCACCGGTTATGACATCTCTTACTTGGACTTCATTCAGTAGCCAAGCACCTACTCCCTCCATCAGTTCTTGCATACAGAGTCCATGTTTCCATTCCATTCAACCCAGTCTTCATACTGATATAGGGCCTTCCTTTAAAAATTAAAATTTGATGCTCTATATCTGCTTACTTCTTTCTTTCTTCTGGCAAACTGTATGCTTTATGAAATACATAAATGCAATCTATTAGTTTTCTACTTATGTTTGAAGATTTATAAGTCACAGTCATAGTGGCTTATAAAAGTGTAAATGTATTATTTCACAGTTTCCACTGGTCAGGAATCCAGCTCAACATGGTTCATTCTCCTCAAGTGTAAAATCAATGCGACATCAGAATATGCCCTCATACAGAGTAAGACTACTTATCCTCTCTCATCTAGGGACTCAACTAAAACTCAAGTAAAAGTTATTTCAGCTTGTGACAGAAATTATTTCCATTTGATTGCATTACCGGGATCCCTGTTTGCTCATTGTCTGTTGGTCAGGTTGAACTTTCAACTTCAAGATGCCACTCTCAGGGTTTGTGATGTGTCTCCTTCCGCTGTCTCTCATACTTCCACTCTATCTCTCATGCTTATTGAATTCATGTCCCCTCTTGTCAAGAAAGATTCAGTGCCTTCTAGAGCCGCTTGATTAGGTAAGGCTCACCTTTTGTAAAAACAAACAGTATAACATAACAATGTGTGTGATTGTTGTCAGTCACTGAGTTGTGTCTAACTCTTTGCAACCTCATGGACTATAGCATAGAAGGCTCCTCTGTCCTTTACTGTCTCCCAGAGTATGCTCAGGTTCATGTACATTGGGTGGATGGTATCTAATTAACTCCTCCTCTTCTGCCCCCTTCCTCTTTTGCCTTTAGTCTTTCCTGCCATAGGGTCTTTTCTAATGAGTTGGATCTTCACATCAGGTAGCCACAATATTGGAGCTTCAGCTTCAGGAGAAGTCCTTCCAATGAAAATTCAGGGTTGATTTCCTTTAGGATTGACTGGGTTTTTTTTTGTTGTTTGTTTTTGTTTATTTATTTATTTATTTATTTATTTGAGGGGGTGTGTTGGGGAGGGAGGGGGCAGGTTGGAGAGGGAAGGGGCGGGCGGGCCACTTCTATTGGTCTTTCATTTATCTATTTTTCATCTATCCTTGTTCTTTGGCCCGTGTGGGCCTCCCATCGCGGTGGCCTCTCTTGTCGCAGAGCACCGGCTTTGGGTGTGTGCGCTCCAGAGCCCTGGCTCGGTTATTGAACACATCGATCCAGCCGCTCTGCGGCACGTGGGATCTTCCTAGGCCAGTGATCGAACCGGCACCCCTTGCACTACAAGGCAGTGCCCCTACCCACTGAACCACCAGGGAAGCCCTGGATTGACTGTTTGGATCTCCTTGCAGTCTGAGACCCTCTCAAGAATTTTCTCCAGCACCACAATTTGAAAGCATCAATTCTTTGACATTCAGCCTTCTTTATGAATGAACTCTCACATCCAAACCTGACTCTTAGTGTTGATACACATCATATTTATAGATGCCACCACGTTCAAAAGGAGGAGATTATATAGGGTATATAGATTGAGGGGTAAGGATCTTCATGGCCATTTTAAAATTTTGTCTACCACATACATACTATTTCTCACAGTTTTATTACTAGCAGTCGACATATTGTCTGTTCTACATCAGGCTCTTAATACAGATATTTTACCTCAAGTATCTTAACTGAGTTCCAACTTGTATACTCATCTGCCAACTTCACTTCTCCATGTGGATGCCTAGTAGTCATGTATAATTATTGTGACCAAAGAAGAATGTTTAATTTTGTCCCTTACTTCTCAAGTCTTACACATGCCGGAACCAAATTGCTTCTCAAGTCAAAACTTCAGCCCCATTTCTAGTTCCTTTCGTTTCATTTCCTCTCATAACAGTTCATCCATGGATTCCATGAACTTTATTTAACTCCTCCTCTTCTGCCCCCTTCCTCTTTTGCCTTTAGTCTTTCCTGCCATAGGGTCTTTTCTAATGAGTTGGATCTTCACATCAGGTAGCCACAATATTGGAGCTTCAGCTTCAGGAGAAGTCCTTCCAATGAAAATTCAGGGTTGATTTCCTTTAGGATTGACTGGGTTTTTTTTTGTTGTTTGTTTTTGTTTATTTATTTATTTATTTATTTATTTGAGGGGGTGTGTTGGGGAGGGAGGGGGCAGGTTGGAGAGGGAAGGGGCGGGCGGGCCACTTCTATTGGTCTTTCATTTATCTATTTTTCATCTATCCTTGTTCTTTGGCCCGTGTGGGCCTCCCATCGCGGTGGCCTCTCTTGTCGCAGAGCACCGGCTTTGGGTGTGTGCGCTCCAGAGCCCTGGCTCGGTTATTGAACACATCGATCCAGCCGCTCTGCGGCACGTGGGATCTTCCTAGGCCAGTGATCGAACCGGCACCCCTTGCACTACAAGGCAGTGCCCCTACCCACTGAACCACCAGGGAAGCCCTGGATTGACTGTTTGGATCTCCTTGCAGTCTGAGACCCTCTCAAGAATTTTCTCCAGCACCACAATTTGAAAGCATCAATTCTTTGACATTCAGCCTTCTTTATGAATGAACTCTCACATCCAAACCTGACTCTTAGTGTTGATACACATCATATTTATAGATGCCACCACGTTCAAAAGGAGGAGATTATATAGGGTATATAGATTGAGGGGTAAGGATCTTCATGGCCATTTTAAAATTTTGTCTACCACATACATACTATTTCTCACAGTTTTATTACTAGCAGTCGACATATTGTCTGTTCTACATCAGGCTCTTAATACAGATATTTTACCTCAAGTATCTTAACTGAGTTCCAACTTGTATACTCATCTGCCAACTTCACTTCTCCATGTGGATGCCTAGTAGTCATGTATAATTATTGTGACCAAAGAAGAATGTTTAATTTTGTCCCTTACTTCTCAAGTCTTACACATGCCGGAACATTGTCTTGCCATTTAGTTGCTTCTCAAGTCAAAACTTCAGCCCCATTTCTAGTTCCTTTCGTTTCATTTCCTCTCATAACAGTTCATCCATGGATTCCATGAACTTTATTTCTAAAATGTATGCTAAATCTTATACGTCATTGTGTTCCCCTTGTCTTTATACTATCCAACTTACATTGCTCTTTGGAAACAGTGGTTTCACTGCTTCTATGCTCTTCCCCCACACCTTCTTTCCTTCTGTTTCCCAGTGAGATCTTTTAAAATGAAGATGCAATCATTTCTTTCCAATCTCATCTTCTAGTTGTTTTGTCCTATTTTCTTATGAGTCATGCTCTATGGTTTTTACTCTTTCCCTTAGACACCAGGTACATTCCTGAAAAATATCTAACTTTCTTCATTGACTACACTGAAGTGTTTGATTGTGTGGATCACAATAAACTGTGGAAAATTCTTAGAGAGAGAGGAATACCAGACCAGCTTACCTGTCTCCTGAGGAATCTGTATGCAGGTCAAGAAACAACAGTTAAGGGCTTCCCTGGTGGTCCAGTAGGTAAGGACACCTCCTTGCAGTGCAAGGGGCGCTGGTTCGATCCCTGGTCTGGGAAGATCCCACGTGCCGCGGAGCGGCTGGACTGATGTGTCCAATTACCGAGCCGAAGCTCTGGGGTGCATGTGCCCAGAGCTGGTGCTCTGCGATGACAGAGGCCACCGTGATGGGAGGCCCACAGGAGCCAGAGAGCAAAAACGGATGAAAATAGAGAAATGAAAGACCAATAGAAGTGGCCCACCCATCCCCGTCCCTCCCCACCCCACCCCCCAAAAAGACAAATAAATAAATTTAAAAAAAAGAAACAACAGTTCAAACTAGACATGCAACGACTGACTGATTCTGTATTTAGAAAGGAGTACAACAAGACTATATATTGTGACCCTGCTTCTTTAACTTATATACAAAGTACATCATGCAAAATGCTGAACTGGATGAATCACAACCTGGAATCAAGATTGCCAGGAGAAATATCAACAACTTTAGATATGCCAATGATATTACTCTAATGACAGAAAGTGAAGAGGAATTAAACAGCTTCTTGATGGGAGTGAATGAAGAGAGTGAAAATGCTGGCTAAAACTCAACATTCAAAAAAAAAAAAAAATATCATGGCATCCAGTCCCATCACCTCATGGCAAATAGAAGGAAAAAAAGTGGAAGCAGTGTTCGATTTTATTTTGGGGGATGCAAAATTACTGTGGACAGTGACTGCAGATATGAAATTAAAAGACTCTTAAAAAAATTTTAAAAAGGACTTCCCTGGTAGTCCAGTGCGTAAAGAGTCTACCTTGCAGTACAAGGGGCACCGGTTCTATCCCTGGCCTTGGAAGATCCCACATGCAGCAGGGCAGCTGGGCTGGTGTGTCCAATTACGAGTCAGTGCTCTGGAGCGTATGTGCCCAGAGCCAGTGCTCTGCAGTGAGAGAGACCACTGCAATGGGAGGCCCACACATGCCAAAGAATAAAGATGGATGAAAATAATAAATAAGAAAGATCTTGTGGCATGAAGGTAAAAAAAAAAGTATGGCAAACCTAAACAGCATATTAAAAATCAGAGACATCACTTTGCTGACAAAGGTGTGTATAGTCAGATATATGGTTTTTCCAGTAGTCATGTACAGAAGTGAGAATTGGGCCATAATGAATACTGAGTGCCAAAGAATTGTTACTTCAAATTATGGTGCTGGAGGAGATTGCTGAAGGTCCCTTGGACTTCAAGTCATTCAAACCAGTCAATCCTAAAGGAAATCTACTCTGAATATTCACTGGAAGGACTGATGCTGAAACTGAAGTTTTATTACTTTGGCCACCTGATGCAAAGAGCCACTCACTGGAAAAGACCCTGATGCTGGGAAAAATTGCAAGAAAAATGAGAAGGGGACTTCAGAGTATGGGATGGTTAGATCACCAACCCAATGGAGATGAATTTGAGCAAACTCCAGGAGATAGTGATGGATAGGGGACCTGGTGTGCTGCAGTCCATGGGGTCACAGAGTCGGACAAGACTTAGCAACTGAACAACAATATTTGTATTTATGAGCTGGCCCTCTGATTTTAGTTACAACAGTGACTTATACATAGTAAGTATGCAATAACAATATGTTGAATAAATTGATACAACCATGCTTGGACTTAAATAGATTTCAAAGGGCTTTCTGCATATCAGTCTTAATTGGCTTGAATTTTCTAACATTAGACTAACACATGCCTTAACCAACAACAGAGGAAGGGAAGCACATCCCTTGAAGAATGCTGTGAAAATACTTATTGGTACAGCATGCAGTTTGGCAGTGTTTTCAATAGAATGGACTAATTCCTGAAACAACCTACTCAATTCCTAAAAATAAGAGTGTATAAAATTTGAAGGACGATTTGGTGACTCATGACAACAATCATTCCTGGAAAGTTCTCTAATATCTAAAATATCCAGGATAAAATAAATTGTGCCATTTAACATCACCATAAAATGCCATTGTTCTATAAGAGAGATGATGAACTTTATATGCAAAAATACTGGAAAAGTGAGTAGCAATTATTAGAGCAGACTCACTTTATGTACCTTATTTCATATATAAAGGGCTATTATTTTCCCTCATTTTGCTGTGGAGTAAATCTAGTATGGCAAACCTAAACAGCATATTAAAAATCAGAGACATCACTTTGCTGACAAAGGTGTGTATAGTCAGATATATGGTTTTTCCAGTAGTCATGTACAGAAGTGAGAATTGGGCCATAATGAATACTGAGTGCCAAAGAATTGTTACTTCAAATTATGGTGCTGGAGGAGATTGCTGAAGGTCCCTTGGACTTCAAGTCATTCAAACCAGTCAATCCTAAAGGAAATCTACTCTGAATATTCACTGGAAGGACTGATGCTGAAACTGAAGTTTTATTACTTTGGCCACCTGATGCAAAGAGCCACTCACTGGAAAAGACCCTGATGCTGGGAAAAATTGCAAGAAAAATGAGAAGGGGACTTCAGAGTATGGGATGGTTAGATCACCAACCCAATGGAGATGAATTTGAGCAAACTCCAGGAGATAGTGATGGATAGGGGACCTGGTGTGCTGCAGTCCATGGGGTCACAGAGTCGGACAAGACTTAGCAACTGAACAACAATATTTGTATTTATGAGCTGGCCCTCTGATTTTAGTTACAACAGTGACTTATACATAGTAAGTATGCAATAACAATATGTTGAATAAATTGATACAACCATGCTTGGACTTAAATAGATTTCAAAGGGCTTTCTGCATATCAGTCTTAATTGGCTTGAATTTTCTAACATTAGACTAACACATGCCTTAACCAACAACAGAGGAAGGGAAGCACATCCCTTGAAGAATGCTGTGAAAATACTTATTGGTACAGCATGCAGTTTGGCAGTGTTTTCAATAGAATGGACTAATTCCTGAAACAACCTACTCAATTCCTAAAAATAAGAGTGTATAAAATTTGAAGGACGATTTGGTGACTCATGACAACAATCATTCCTGGAAAGTTCTCTAATATCTAAAATATCCAGGATAAAATAAATTGTGCCATTTAACATCACCATAAAATGCCATTGTTCTATAAGAGAGATGATGAACTTTATATGCAAAAATACTGGAAAAGTGAGTAGCAATTATTAGAGCAGACTCACTTTATGTACCTTATTTCATATATAAAGGGCTATTATTTTCCCTCATTTTGCTGTGGAGTAAATCTAGTTAGAGGAGAGGTAGAAGACTTGCCCAAAGTTGTTACGACTCACAGTTAATGGAACTGGTATTTGTACCCAGGATGTGAAACTCCAGAACCAGAGCACTCTTAAGTATACTATGCTGTGTCTGGAAACAACAGGAAGTAAATATTTTTCTTTTTCCCTACTGTAGGTCCCATTAGTATAATAGCATGCTTAACAGAGAAATGCAATTAAATCAGAATTTCCCAAAATGTGCTCCATAAAACACTAATAGCTCTATATAGTCTGTAAGGGAAACTATTTTCAAATACGATCATATGATTTTAATGCCCTTCTTTGGAAATTCTGTTTCGTGTCAGTCTTATGAGAGTTCTGGAACTGAAGCCTCCAAAGTTCTGAAACAGAACATCCCCACATTATTTTTACAATAAAATGAGTCCCCCCTCATTCTTTTTTCCCCTTACTTTATATTTCTTGAAACCCCAAAAGCTAAAACAAATTTTGGGAAACTTTTTCTAAGATAAATTCTTTAGGCACTCCAAACATTTGGCCGAACTGGCAGCAGAATATCAGAAAAGAGACTGGAGGTTGTTCTGTTGCACCTTCATCTATTAAAGGGTATCACCATTAGCTGAACAAAATACTTAGTCTCCACTTTACTGATAGGCTATTAATGTACAGAGAAACAGATTGATTTGTGGTGTGGTCACATGAAAAAATTCAGCCACACTTAGGAACACAGATCACAGTGTGGCTGTGCATATGGGCTGTGAGGATGGAGAAGCAGGGCAACTGAGAGGAAAAAAGAAGCTTAGTTACATACATATTTAAAAGTCAAGAGGAAGTGGTGCTTAATTTTTTTTTTTCTTGGATTCATTATGTCTCTAATCCTTGACTTTGTTACCTTTAATTTTGCTGATTAAAAGGTATCATATGGGTGGGTTAGTCAGTGCTGTGGTATTACTGAACAAATATTAGCTACAGTTCTTTTTTTGCAATGGGACAATTAAAAATGTCTATAATAGATTTGCTCACTTATGTACCTTATTTCATATATAAAGGGCTATTATTTTCCCTCATTTTGCTGTGGAGTAAATCTAGTTAGAGGAGAGGTAGAAGACTTGCCCAAAGTTGTTACGACTCACAGTTAATGGAACTGGTATTTGTACCCAGGATGTGAAACTCCAGAACCAGAGCACTCTTAAGTATACTATGCTGTGTCTGGAAACAACAGGAAGTAAATATTTTCTTTTTCCCTACTGTAGGTCCCATTAGTATAATAGCATGCTTAACAGAGAAATGCAATTAAATCAGAATTTCCCAAAATGTGCTCCATAAAACACTAATAGCTCTATATAGTCTGTAAGGGAAACTATTTTCAAATACGATCATATGATTTTAATGCCCTTCTTTGGAAATTCTGTTTCGTGTCAGTCTTATGAGAGTTCTGGAACTGAAGCCTCCAAAGTTCTGAAACAGAACATCCCCACATTATTTTTACAATAAAATGAGTCCCCCCTCATTCTTTTTTCCCCTTACTTTATATTTCTTGAAACCCCAAAAGCTAAAACAAATTTTGGGAAACTTTTTCTAAGATAAATTCTTTAGGCACTCCAAACATTTGGCCGAACTGGCAGCAGAATATCAGAAAAGAGACTGGAGGTTGTTCTGTTGCACCTTCATCTATTAAAGGGTATCACCATTAGCTGAACAAAATACTTAGTCTCCACTTTACTGATAGGCTATTAATGTACAGAGAAACAGATTGATTTGTGGTGTGGTCACATGAAAAAATTCAGCCACACTTAGGAACACAGATCACAGTGTGGCTGTGCATATGGGCTGTGAGGATGGAGAAGCAGGGCAACTGAGAGGAAAAAAGAAGCTTAGTTACATACATATTTAAAAGTCAAGAGGAAGTGGTGCTTAATTTTTTTTTTTCTTGGATTCATTATGTCTCTAATCCTTGACTTTGTTACCTTTAATTTTGCTGATTAAAAGGTATCATATGGGTGGGTTAGTCAGTGCTGTGGTATTACTGAACAAATATTAGCTACAGTTCTTTTTTTGCAATGGGACAATTAAAAATGTAATCAGCTTTGAGATGTGGAGGGTGAAAAAGAAATACCATGAATAGATACGGATCTAAATAGCTGGCTAGCAGACAGTCTTTGCACATCTCCAGAATTTGGATAAATTCTTTTTAAAATTTAGAGAAGCGTCAGATTAGGAAAGAGATAATTTTTCTGATTGATCATTGCATACAAAAAGGTTTGACTTGTGCATTTTGAAACAGAACACAATGTAAAAACTGAAACCATAAAATACAATGCTGAAAATTTCCATATCACAGCTGCCCAGAGTGCATAACAAGAAGGATATTAGTAATGTCCAGATGCACATAAGTCTATAGGGATGCCTCTTGCCGACAGCAAAATGAAAGGAATGACAATGTCAATCACATCCAATACACTATGTTAATGTTTTTCAAACAGTTCTTTCACACTGAGAAATAGTGCTCATTAATAATGGATAGTACTGTATGAAGGAGAAGGAATGTTGCCTACAAAACTGATGGGATTCACTGTTCATTGCTCATCTCTTCTCAATGGTGAGCCACATTTCTGCAGGATGATCTTTTTTTTTTTGTCTTTAGAACTATGCCCAAATAGGTTTTAAACCTGCTAAGCTAATTGATCTCTTTCTTTTCTGAATATTTCACATGTGGCACTCATGAACTGCCCAATCTTACACTTACCTCTTTATCCCTACCTGTCCCTATTTCAAGTCACCTCCTTTTTTAATCATAGTTTTTTAACTTAGTACAGTTGTAATGTGCAGGGAAGTTCTCATGTTTTCAAAACTGCCTTGAAATCCTGCTGGTAAAATCAAGGTTGAGGTTTTTGTTTTGTTTTTTTTTCTTGTGTTTCCCTCCTTTTGCTTGGTTGTTCAAGCAGCTGTCAGTAGGGTCCACAGATTTGCTGATATATTTGGAGATTTTCAGATTATGTAATCAAATATAAGAACTGAAAAATCACTGATTTCAGAACGGTTACCAATTCTATGGAGATTAATTTCCTAATATGCCACTTTCTCTTGGGAAGCACCTAATTATCTCTGACTAGAAGCCATTTGAAGTCAATTTTGTATAATGACCTCCATTTTTAACATTTTTTAAGTAAATGCTTTTTTTGAAATAGCTTTGACTATCAAACCAACTGCCTATTATAGTATTCACATTAAAAGCTACCTTTTAGCAATATATTGGAAAACTCTTGTATAGAAGTACTCACAAGATACAAATTGAGCTACAGAAAAATCATATTTATACTAAGTTCCACTTAATGATAATGAATTCATGTAAAACAGTGAATACGAAATAAAATGACAACTTATGTTAAGATATATAGCAATTAATACTAAGTATCCACTTATAAATCAATTCACAGCTGCCAGAGTGCATAACAAGAAGGATATTAGTAATGTCCAGATGCACATAAGTCTATAGGGATGCCTCTTGCCGACAGCAAAATGAAAGGAATGACAATGTCAATCACATCCAATACACTATGTTAATGTTTTTCAAACAGTTCTTTCACACTGAGAAATAGTGCTCATTAATAATGGATAGTACTGTATGAAGGAGAAGGAATGTTGCCTACAAAACTGATGGGATTCACTGTTCATTGCTCATCTCTTCTCAATGGTGAGCCACATTTCTGCAGGATGATCTTTTTTTTTTTGTCTTTAGAACTATGCCCAAATAGGTTTTAAACCTGCTAAGCTAATTGATCTCTTTCTTTTCTGAATATTTCACATGTGGCACTCATGAACTGCCCAATCTTACACTTACCTCTTTATCCCTACCTGTCCCTATTTCAAGTCACCTCCTTTTTTAATCATAGTTTTTTAACTTAGTACAGTTGTAATGTGCAGGGAAGTTCTCATGTTTTCAAAACTGCCTTGAAATCCTGCTGGTAAAATCAAGGTTGAGGTTTTTGTTTTGTTTTTTTTTCTTGTGTTTCCCTCCTTTTGCTTGGTTGTTCAAGCAGCTGTCAGTAGGGTCCACAGATTTGCTGATATATTTGGAGATTTTCAGATTATGTAATCAAATATAAGAACTGAAAAATCACTGATTTCAGAACGGTTACCAATTCTATGGAGATTAATTTCCTAATATGCCACTTTCTCTTGGGAAGCACCTAATTATCTCTGACTAAGAAGCCATTTGAAGTCAATTTTGTATAATGACCTCCATTTTTAACATTTTTTAAGTAAATGCTTTTTTTGAAATAGCTTTGACTATCAAACCAACTGCCTATTATAGTATTCACATTAAAAGCTACCTTTTAGCAATATATTGGAAAACTCTTGTATAGAAGTACTCACAAGATACAAATTGGAGCTACAGAAAAATCATATTTATACTAAGTTCCACTTAATGATAATGAATTCATGTAAAACAGTGAATACGAAATAAAATGACAACTTATGTTAAGATATATAGCAATAAAAAGATAAATTCTACCTTTGGACATAGATCCAACTTCCACTTAGTTGAGAAATTCAAGTTTCTCCTGTTTCTATAATTTAATTAACAGAGTGATTTCCTGTCAGTTGAGATTCATTTGTCTCAGTTATCTCTTACTAAAGAACAAAAAGAAATGCATGAGTATTTAGTTATTCCATATCCAAATAATAAAGAACCCATAAGTATTAGACCAAATAATTACCAAATCTCCCTCCCCTGTAGAGGTTGTCAAAACTCACATTTGCATCACCTGTGACTGTGCTATGTTACATAAAAAAGGGTAATTAATGATGCAGATGGAATAAAGGTTGCTAATCAGCTGCCCTTAAAAAAAAGAAAAATCTCTTACCTTGGATTATCTTGTTCAGTGCAGTCACAAGGGCCTTAAAAGTGGAAGAGGGAAGCAGAAGAGAAGTCATGCCTTGTAAGAAGGACTCTACATGCCACTACTGGCTTTGAAGTTGAGGGAAGCGGACCAAGAACCAAGGAACACAGTGGCTGGTAGAAGCTGGAATAGGCAAAGAAAGGGATTCTCTTCTAGAGCCTGAGATGGAGCTGATTTCTGTTGTAATCTTGATTTTAGCCTAGTGAAAGTTGTTCCGTACTTCCAATACACAGAACTGTAAAGTAATAAGCATGTGTTATGTTACGTGACAAGTGACTGTGCTTAGTTACAGCAGCCATATAAAACTAATATAATATATATGGAATATAGGGAATCAACATTTGTCCTTCAAAATGAAACAAATTACAAACCATGAAAAGAAGTCTTCTCGAGATTTCCATCCAAAATTCCTGAATTCAGCAAATTTGAACTGAGGAAAAAGAGAGGTAAAGAGAAAAGGAAACGGAGCAGCAGGAAACGGACTGATGTGTCCAATTACCAAGCCAGAGCTCTGGAGAGCATGCGCCTAGAGCCGGTGCTCTGTGACAACAGAGGCCACTGTGATGGGAGGCCCACACGGGCCAAAGAACAAATACTTGGCTACCTTTTAGCAAAAAACTTAGAAGTACTCACAAGATACAAATTGAGCTACAGAAAAATCATTTTTACTAAGTTCCACTTAATGATAATGAATTCATGTAAAACAGTGAATACGAAATAAAATGACAACTTATGTTAAGATATATAGCAATAAAAAGATAAATTCTACCTTTGGACATAGATCCAACTTCCACTTAGTTGAGAAATTCAAGTTTCTCCTGTTTCTATAATTTAATTAACAGAGTGATTTCCTGTCAGTTGAGATTCATTTGTCTCAGTTATCTCTTACTAAAGAACAAAAAGAAATGCATGAGTATTTAGTTATTCCATATCCAAATAATAAAGAACCCATAAGTATTAGACCAAATAATTACCAAATCTCCCTCCCCTGTAGAGGTTGTCAAAACTCACATTTGCATCACCTGTGACTGTGCTATGTTACATAAAAAAGGGTAATTAATGATGCAGATGGAATAAAGGTTGCTAATCAGCTGCCCTTAAAAAAAAAAGAAAAAAAAAACTATTACCTTGGATTATCTTGTTCAGTGCAGTCACAAGGGCCTTAAAAGTGGAAGAGGGAAGCAGAAGAGAAGTCATGCCTTGTAAGAAGGACTCTACATGCCACTACTGGCTTTGAAGTTGAGGGAAGCGGACCAAGAACCAAGGAACACAGTGGCTGGTAGAAGCTGGAATAGGCAAAGAAAGGGATTCTCTTCTAGAGCCTGAGATGGAGCTGATTTCTGTTGTAATCTTGATTTTAGCCTAGTGAAAGTTGTTCCGTACTTCCAATACACAGAACTGTAAAGTAATAAGCATGTGTTATGTTACGTGACAAGTGACTGTGCTTAGTTACAGCAGCCATATAAAACTAATATAATATATATGGAATATAGGGAATCAACATTTGTCCTTCAAAATGAAACAAATTACAAACCATGAAAAGAAGTCTTCTCGAGATTTCCATCCAAAATTCCTGAATTCAGCAAATTTGAACTGAGGAAAAAGAGAGGTAAAGAGAAAAGGAAACGGAGCAGCAGGAAACGGACTGATGTGTCCAATTACCAAGCCAGAGCTCTGGAGAGCATGCGCCTAGAGCCGGTGCTCTGTGACAACAGAGGCCACTGTGATGGGAGGCCCACACGGGCCAAAGAACAAAGATGGATGAAAACAGATAAATGAAAGACCAATAGAAGTGGCCCACCTGCTCCCCTCACCCCCCAAAAAAATAAATAAATAAAAAATAAAAAAGGAAAGGAAAGTACTTACTTCATTGTTAATTCTGTGACCTGGCCTCCAACTTTCTTGTTCTGGCAAGTTCTTAAAACTTACTCAAAGACTTCCCAGGGCTTCCCCTGGTGGTCCAGTGAATAAGGACACCGCTTTGCAGTGCAAGGGGCGCTGGTTTGATCCCTGGCCTGGGAAGATCCCACGTGCCGCGGGGTGGCTGGACTGATGTGTCCAATCACTGAGCCAGAGCTCTGGAGAGCATGCGCCTAGAGCCGGTGCTCTGTGACAACAGAGGCCACTGTGATGGGAGGCCCACACGGGCCAAAGAACAAAGATGGATGAAAACAGATAAATGAAAGACCAATAGAAGTGGCCTGCCCACCCCCCACTCCCCCGAACCTGCCCCCATCACCCCCCAAAAAAATAAATAAATAAAAAATAAAAAAGGAAAGGAAAGTACTTACTTCATTGTTAATTCTGTGACCTGGCCTCCAACTTTCTTGTTCTGGCAAGTTCTTAAAACTTACTCAAAGACTTCCCAGGGCTTCCCCTGGTGGTCCAGTGAATAAGGACACCGCTTTGCAGTGCAAGGGGCGCTGGTTTGATCCCTGGCCTGGGAAGATCCCACGTGCCGCGGGGTGGCTGGACTGATGTGCCCAATCAGTGAGCCGGAGCTCTGGAGCGCATGTGCCCAGAGCCGGCGCTCTGCGACAACAGACACCACCGCGATGGGAGGCCCATGAGAGCCAAAGAACAAAGACAGATGAAAAAAACAGAGAAATGAAAGACCAATGGAAGTGGCCCGCCCTCTCCCCTCCCTCCCCAATCCGACCCCTGCCCAAAATAAAAATAAATAAATAAAATCTTTAAAAAAAAAAAAAAAGACTTCCCAGTTGACCCAGTGCTTAAAAAAATCTGCCCACAATACAGGAGATACGGGTTCAATCCCTGAGTCAGGAAGATACCCTGGTGAATAAACGTCAACTCATTTCAAGATTCTTGCTTGGAAAATCCCATCAACAGAGGAGCCAGGCAGGCTACTGTCCATAGGATCACAAACAGTGGGACATGAGTAAACAAACACACCTAGATATTTCCATGTGTTCTTTGATGTCTTTCCTTGCTAAATACCTCTGAGCAGCATTTCACATATCTGTCAGGGTTCCTCAAAGGAAAAGATTGAGTTATGGATGTATGGATTATACAAGGAATTGGCTTATTCAGTTGTGGGGGCCAACTAAACAAGTCTGAAGTTTACAGGCAGGCAATCAAGAAGGCAGGATCACAAGCAGATTGAGATCCCACGAATAAAGGCCAATGACTGTTGCACAGTAATGGCCCTCTCTTTTTCTCAGGGAAATATTATGTCATCTTTTAAAGGAGTAACAGCTGATTGTGACAGGCCTACCCAAGATAAACTATTAAATTAAACTGATTAGGAGTTACATGCGAAATCCCTTCAAAGCTGCAACTAAAGATGCTTGCTGTTTGATTTTTTGTTTAATTAAATAATGGGGAAAGGTGTGTGTGTGTGTGTGTGTGTGCGCGTGTTTGTGTGTGTACTCTTACTTTCTTTCATTCCTCAAACCACTGCAAGAGAATCTCTTTTGAAGCATCCTTTATTCTCCATCCAGACAGATACTAGAAAGGGAATTCTTTTCCTTCCTTTTTTTTTTTGTTGTTTTTTTGGCGGGGGAGGGGAGAGGGTGGGCCATTTCTATTGGTCTTCCATTTATCTGTTTTCATCCATTTTTGTTCTTTGGCCCGTGTGGGCCTCCAATCGCAGTGTCCTCTGTTGTCGCAGAGCGCCAGCTCTGGGCGCATGCGCTCCGGAGCTTGGGCTCGGTAATTGGACACATCGATCCAGCCTCTCCGTGGCACGTGGGATCTTCCCAGGCCAGGGATCAAACCGGCACCCCTTGTACTGCAAGGTGGTGTCCTTACCCACTGGACCACCAGGAAGCCCTTCTTCCTGTTTTTTAAAATACTTTTATTACTGTGGTTTTACTCAGTTGAATTTCTATTTGTCAGAATTTCCCATAAGACTTTATCTTTATTTTTTTAATATTTATTTTTATTTTATTATTTTAATTGAAGGATAATAGCTTTACAGAATTGTGTTTATTGCCAAACATCAACCAAAGTTTCCCATAGGTATACCACATATGTTCCCTCTAGAAAGGAAATTCTTAGGAGCGTAGCTTAGCCTAGATAAATTAACATACCAGAGAGTCATTTCAACCCTCAGTTTGGGATGTGTCTCCTCTAACTGTTTTGCATCTATCAGTCTCACTTCAATTTCTGTTCCTAGGAGAATATACAGTATCTTACTACCATGTATATTTTTCTCCATTTCAAGTGCCAATGATAGCAGGAATATCCTGAATCTGAAGGAAAGCAAGTAGTCAGGGATGGTGATGACTTTATTTTGCATAGTTCAGGGGGATCCTCCTGACACAGAGATCAAACAGCTGATTGTGACAGGCCTACCAAGATAAACTATTAAATTAAACTGATTAGGAGTTACATGCGAAATCCCTTCAAAGCTGCAACTAAAGATGCTTGCTGTTTGATTTTTTGTTTAATTAAATAATGGGGAAAGGTGTGTGTGTGTGTGTGTGTGTGCGCGTGTTTGTGTGTGTACTCTTACTTTCTTTCATTCCTCAAACCACTGCAAGAGAATCTCTTTTGAAGCATCCTTTATTCTCCATCCAGACAGATACTAGAAAGGGAATTCTTTTCCTTCCTTTTTTTTTTTGTTGTTTTTTTGGCGGGGGAGGGGAGAGGGTGGGCCATTTCTATTGGTCTTCCATTTATCTGTTTTCATCCATTTTTGTTCTTTGGCCCGTGTGGGCCTCCAATCGCAGTGTCCTCTGTTGTCGCAGAGCGCCAGCTCTGGGCGCATGCGCTCCGGAGCTTGGGCTCGGTAATTGGACACATCGATCCAGCCTCTCCGTGGCACGTGGGATCTTCCCAGGCCAGGGATCAAACCGGCACCCCTTGTACTGCAAGGTGGTGTCCTTACCCACTGGACCACCAGGAAGCCCTTCTTCCTGTTTTTTAAAATACTTTTATTACTGTGGTTTTACTCAGTTGAATTTCTATTTGTCAGAATTTCCCATAAGACTTTATCTTTATTTTTTTAATATTTATTTTTATTTTATTATTTTAATTGAAGGATAATAGCTTTACAGAATTGTGTTTATTGCCAAACATCAACCAAAGTTTCCCATAGGTATACCACATATGTTCCCTCTAGAAAGGAAATTCTTAGGAGCGTAGCTTAGCCTAGATAAATTAACATACCAGAGAGTCATTTCAACCCTCAGTTTGGGATGTGTCTCCTCTAACTGTTTTGCATCTATCAGTCTCACTTCAATTTCTGTTCCTAGGAGAATATACAGTATCTTACTACCATGTATATTTTTCTCCATTTCAAGTGCCAATGATAGCAGGAATATCCTGAATCTGAAGGAAAGCAAGTAGTCAGGGATGGTGATGACTTTATTTTGCATAGTTCAGGGGGATCCTCCTGACACAGAGATCAAACCCACATCTTTTGGGTCTCCTGCATTGGCAAGCAGAGTGTTTATTATTGCACTACCTGGGAAGCTAGTATAACACATAACTTTTCCCAAATCAATAATAAATTGTTGGGCTTCCCTGGTAGTCCAGTGGGTAAGGACACCGCCTTGCAGTGCAAGGGGCGCCAGTTTGATCCCTGGCCTGGGAAGATCCCACGTGCCGCGGAGCCGCTGGACTGATGTGTCCAATTGCCGAGCTGAAGCTCTGGAGCTCCTGCGCCCAGAGCCAGTGCTCTGCGACAGCGAAGGCCACTGCGATGGGAGGCCCACAAGGGCCGAAGAACAAAGATGGATGAAAATAGATAAATGAAAGACCAACAGAGGTGGCCCACCCGCCCCTCCCTCCCCAACCCGCCCCCCCCCAGATAAATAAATAAAATTTAAAAATAATAATTATAATAATAAATTACTTATCACCAGTCTTAAGTCTGTCTTCTTAGGTAAAATCCACATATTAATCTTTTCGTTAGAGTGATCTTATTGGATAAACCCATAGGTCCATCAAGTTCAGAATTTCCAAAACTACATTTATCTGATGATATTTGATAAATCTTTCTCACCTCCTTTTTCTTCTCTCTCAATACATTAATCAGGTCACTAAGTAAGAACTCTTGAAGTCATCATGAACTCTTTCTATCCCTGACCCAGAAGCTTCCAGTTGGTTACTGAGTTCTGCCAGCTCTGTTGTTGACAGGGCTCCATCTCCAGTGATAGTGCTTCAGTAGAATCTTTGCTGTAACCATGGAGACAACTGTAGCCACCTTTAATGTCACCATCCTCTTAGTCATCTTACCAAGTTTTGACACCACTGCAGATTTCTATCTTTGCCATGTGCATCTGATCACTGCTGTCTACTTGAAATGTTGTGTTTTTCTCGCACCTTCAATGTTACTGTCTCATGTCAACATAATATATGTTTCTGGCCCATGACTTCTAGATACATTAGCATATTCCTATAGACTATGCCTCGTGCCAATGATAGCAGGAATATCAATCTGAAGGAAAGCAAGTAGTCAGGGATGGTGATGACTTTATTTTGCATAGTTCAGGGGGATCCTCCTGACACAGAGATCAAACCCACATCTTTTGGGTCTCCTGCATTGGCAAGCAGAGTGTTTATTATTGCACTACCTGGGAAGCTAGTATAACACATAACTTTTCCCAAATCAATAATAAATTGTTGGGCTTCCCTGGTAGTCCAGTGGGTAAGGACACCGCCTTGCAGTGCAAGGGGCGCCAGTTTGATCCCTGGCCTGGGAAGATCCCACGTGCCGCGGAGCCGCTGGACTGATGTGTCCAATTGCCGAGCTGAAGCTCTGGAGCTCCTGCGCCCAGAGCCAGTGCTCTGCGACAGCGAAGGCCACTGCGATGGGAGGCCCACAAGGGCCGAAGAACAAAGATGGATGAAAATAGATAAATGAAAGACCAACAGAGCTGGCCCACCCGCCCCCCTCCCTCCCCGACCCGCCCCCAGATAAATAAATAAAATTTAAAAATAATAATTATAATAATAAATTACTTATCACCAGTCTTAAGTCTGTCTTCTTAGGTAAAATCCACATATTAATCTTTTCGTTAGAGTGATCTTATTGGATAAACCCATAGGTCCATCAAGTTCAGAATTTCCAAAACTACATTTATCTGATGATATTTGATAAATCTTTCTCACCTCCTTTTTCTTCTCTCTCAATACATTAATCAGGTCACTAAGTAAGAACTCTTGAAGTCATCATGAACTCTTTCTATCCCTGACCCAGAAGCTTCCAGTTGGTTACTGAGTTCTGCCAGCTCTGTTGTTGACAGGGCTCCATCTCCAGTGATAGTGCTTCAGTAGAATCTTTGCTGTAACCATGGAGACAACTGTAGCCACCTTTAATGTCACCATCCTCTTAGTCATCTTACCAAGTTTTGACACCACTGCAGATTTCTATCTTTGCCATGTGCATCTGATCACTGCTGTCTACTTGAAATGTTGTGTTTTTCTCGCACCTTCAATGTTACTGTCTCATGTCAACATAATATATGTTTCTGGCCCATGACTTCTAGATACATTAGCATATTCCTATAGACTATGCCTCATTAATACTAAATTACTTATAGCACCTAAATAAATAACCTCTTGTTATATTTCTTTGCTTTTACAAATACTTCTTACTTTGCTTGTCATATTGTCTTTTTTCTTTCTTCAATGGTTGATCCTTACTTTCTTCAAAGAAGTGAATCACAAGAACCATCTACTTTGAGATTCTTCCCACCTATATTTTATGTTTCTCATGAAAGTGCCTCTCCCTCTTTTCCATTTTTATGGTACTTATCTCATTGAAGTTTAATTTTCTTTTTACTTATTTTTCCTACCTAGGCTGAAAGCTCCTTAAAAGAAAGGATCATGGCTTGATCTCTATGTCACAGTGTCTAGCATATGCGCTCAATTGAAGATTTGTTGAATAAGTGACAAATGAATATAAAGAAGCAGAAAATGAAAGCATATGTACTAGTATACATATGAACACTCAAAATTTTGAAAGCAGTTCTTTTTGTTTTGACTAAATATGAGATAATTTTTCCTTTTAGTACCCATCTTAGTCTGTATGAGAAATAATGTGTACATGCAGTTCCTAAGATGAACAAATCATTAATATAAAACTTCACTGTTTAATGAGTTAAAAATGAGTGGTTGGACTTCTTGTGTTCCTCTTTGGGTTGCTAAAAAAACTTTAATACTTATTTGAACACTTGAAAGAAAAAGAAATAGAGTAATTGGTAGAAACTACACCACTCTTTGGCATGTGGTATGCATTTGCTAAGTAAGAACTCTTGAAGTCATCATGAACTCTTTCTATCCCTGACCCAGAAGCTTCCAGTTGGTTACTGAGTTCTGCCAGCTCTGTTGTTGACAGGGCTCCATCTCCAGTGATAGTGCTTCAGTAGAATCTTTGCTGTAACCATGGAGACAACTGTAGCCACCTTTAATGTCACCATCCTCTTAGTCATCTTACCAAGTTTTGACACCACTGCAGATTTCTATCTTTGCCATGTGCATCTGATCACTGCTGTCTACTTGAAATGTTGTGTTTTTCTCGCACCTTCAATGTTACTGTCTCATGTCAACATAATATATGTTTCTGGCCCATGACTTCTAGATACATTAGCATATTCCTATAGACTATGCCTCATTAATACTAAATTACTTATAGCACCTAAATAAATAACCTCTTGTTATATTTCTTTGCTTTTACAAATACTTCTTACTTTGCTTGTCATATTGTCTTTTTTCTTTCTTCAATGGTTGATCCTTACTTTCTTCAAAGAAGTGAATCACAAGAACCATCTACTTTGAGATTCTTCCCACCTATATTTTATGTTTCTCATGAAAGTGCCTCTCCCTCTTTTCCATTTTTATGGTACTTATCTCATTGAAGTTTAATTTTCTTTTTACTTATTTTTCCTACCTAGGCTGAAAGCTCCTTAAAAGAAAGGATCATGGCTTGATCTCTATGTCACAGTGTCTAGCATATGCGCTCAATTGAAGATTTGTTGAATAAGTGACAAATGAATATAAAGAAGCAGAAAATGAAAGCATATGTACTAGTATACATATGAACACTCAAAATTTTGAAAGCAGTTCTTTTTGTTTTGACTAAATATGAGATAATTTTTCCTTTTAGTACCCATCTTAGTCTGTATGAGAAATAATGTGTACATGCAGTTCCTAAGATGAACAAATCATTAATATAAAACTTCACTGTTTAATGAGTTAAAAATGAGTGGTTGGACTTCTTGTGTTCCTCTTTGGGTTGCTAAAAAAACTTTAATACTTATTTGAACACTTGAAAGAAAAAGAAATAGAGTAATTGGTAGAAACTACACCACTCTTTGGCATGTGGTATGCATTTGCTGAAGCAGAAGCCTGCCATATGCCATACGTGATGTGCCACCCAACTTTGCCATCATGTCAGTGAATTCATTGTATCCTGCAGCCAAGCCACATGGGTATGACATGCCTTCCACTTCAGCATTTCTATGAACATTTTTCCACTTAATTCTGTCACACATGGTATCCATAATCTGTTAGTATGAGTTCTGCCCATTTTTTCACCTTTAACATCTGAAAGTTCTTATGATGGTGCCAAATTGATTGTTCTTCTGATTTGAATCAGATGTGAGTCATTCTGGGTGAAATTTTGAAAGGATTTCCAGTAGTCACTTTTCCATAAAAATTGAAAGAGGAATGGGTAATGACACATACAAGAGATCACTTGGAGTGTCATTAATTGTATGAGATTATATTTTAGTCACACATACTTGACCAAATATTTACTGAACCTTCATGATGTGCCAAGTACTTTGCTGTATGCTGAAGAAGGAATAAAAAGAAAAGACACTAAATCAGGATTCTTATCCTCAAGGAAACTGTGGGAAAAAGAAAAAAAAATAAATTAAAGTTTTTAATTTTATTCAATTTATATTATTTTGTTATTTAAAAATGATTTTTTTTTGTCCACTCAGTTTTCTTTTCCACTTCAACAAAAGCAGAATACAACCTATGAATAGGGCTATTTTTTCCTTTGAAGACCGAATGCCATACAGCAATTTAGAATTGTACAGAAGAATCAGGAAAATTCTGTATGTAAACAAAACAAACAAAGACTGTGTACCCCTTTTTGTGCATGTATTTTCAACTAAAGTCATTTGGGGACTTTGGCAAAAAAGACTGCATGATAAAACATCTACTTAAAGGACTTCCTGTATTTAATTTGGAAGAGAAGAGGATTTTTTTAACAATTCTTTTAGAACAAATGTTTTGGTGATAAATTTTCTAAAAAGTACTATCCTCGACCATCAAATAAACATTAAAACATTTGCCTTTTTAGAGGTATATCATAATTGGTAAGGGAATGAGTATAGCCTGAAATAATGGCATAGGTAATTTTCCAAGCTAATTTTTAAGTCAAGATGGGAATGTGTGTGAAATATCAAAAGGTTGTGAATTACTGTTATTTATGAATGGAAAAGATTAATTTTACACAGACCTTGCTTGACATTTTCCTGCCAATCAGAATTTAACTTCTGAACATAGGAACTTTTCTTACTATTCCATGTGTATTTCTATGGGCATTCATTCAATTTTGACTGTATGCTACTTATTAAACTGTTTCAGCATGTTTTATAACAATGAAAATTAGAATAAAATTGAAGTAGATTTTTACTCTGAATGTTTGTTTGCCCTATCAAAAATATTAACAAACATGATTAATTTTATATCTATCATCTAGAGGTATAGTATAAAAAAAAATCTGCCAGTCTACATATTACATTAATAGGTTCCTGATGGTTCGTTAACACTAAATTAAAAGCATGGTGTTCATGCTAAGTTGCTTTAGTCGTGTCCTACTCTCTGGGACCCTAAGGAGCATGGCCTGCCACGGTCCTCTGTCCATGGGATTCTCCAGGCAAGAACACTTGAGCAGGTTGACATTCCCCTCCTCCAGGGGATCTTCCCGACCCAGGAGTCTAACCCCAGTCTTATGTCTCCTGCATTGACAGGTAGAGTCTTTACCACTAGCACCATCTGGGAATTCCCAAAAGCATGGCCTATAGGCAAAAATTAGAAAAGATGGAACCTTCCTGGATGAAAGTGAGAAAGCTATTGAACTCAATAAGACATAAGGAAATAATGAAAGAAATGTTAGGACTTGAAGAGCATTGTTGATATTTTATATAAATAAGCAAATTGAGAGCTAATGAATTAACATTTGGTGAATCCTTTCAAGTCCTTAAGATTTTATTCACATCATACATTTAGCCTCAGTCTCCTTCATACATTCTCAGAAGTAATTTCACTAGTTAAAGAAGAAAAAAATAGTAGCAGTATCAGTTTTAGGGGGAGAATATTATTTATATTGTAGTTTTAATTAACATAAAACACCCTAGACTTGAAAAAATAAATTTATATGTGTTTAAAGACCAGAAATAAGTGTTCTACTGTCATTTTGATAAAAAGAAACACACGGTATTCACTAGACTCTCATAATTCTAGAAAATTCATTTTTAGATAAATATTTAAACTAAGGTACATTTTTTAACAAACACATATAACTTCTACCTGTCTCTGGTAGCTTCAGTCATCTGCATAACACCATCAGCATACTAATTAAATCAAAAATAATATGGGACCAATAGTAAGATTTAGGCAGCTATAGCCATAGAAAATACTTTCCTACTCTGCAACATAAGGAAACTTAATAGATGACTTTCAAAGTGCTCTATATCTCTAACATCTGTGATTATATCAAAGATCAGTAAATACTTTATAGTAATATCCTGGGCTACCTAACACCCATGGTGTCACAAAGAGTCAGACACAACTGAGCAGGTAACACACACACAAGGGGTTTCCCTGGTAGCTCAGATGGTAACGAATCTGCATGTTTGATTCCTGGGTCAGGAAGATACCCTGGAGGAGGAAATAGCAACCCACTCCAGCAGGTTAGAGAATTCAGTAGTATGGAGAATTCCATAAATAGAAGTTCCTGGAGGGCTACTCTCCATGGTGTTGCAAAGAGTGGAAACGACTGAATGACTAACACACACACACACACATGCTGTTTCTAAATAGGTATAATAGCATTGGATTCATGCACTTAGGCAGAGCTGAAACCTATGCACTGAGAGCTTCATCCTTAGTATTCTCTGTGCTCACCTTCATATTTTCTCATTGTCCTTTATCGTTCTTCCCTTTTTCATCCTTCCTTTCAGTTCTATAGAGTAAAACAACATGTAGGAATTTTAATTTTTGTTTTGGTATATTTGTGTGTGTGTGTGTACGTATATGTATGAGGGAACTGACCATAGAGACTTGCATCAGCATCCCGAGATGATGGTGGAAAATTTCGACCACATAATAAATTCCTTCTGAGTTTTCATTAACCCATGCCTTTCAATTTTATGAGGTTCCTATTCTCATGTCTCACCTAGACATGAGATTTTTATTTCTATTCTATCCTAAATTTTAAATTATATAATTCTTGCTGGGTGGGTACAAAATTCATCTGATGTTGTTCAGTTCAGTTCAATCATTCAGTCTTGTTGACTCTTTGTGACTTCATGGACTGCAGCATGCCAGGCTTCCCCATTCTTCACCATCTCCCAGAGCTTGCTCAAACTCATGTCCAGTGACTTGATGATGCCATTCAACCATCTTGTCCTCTGTCGTCCACTTCTCTTTTGCATTCTATTTTTCCCAACATGAGAGTCTTTTCAAATGAGATGTTTCTTCAAATAAAGTGCCCAAGTATTTGAGCTTCAGCTTAAGCATCATTCCTTCCAATGAACATTCAGGGTCGATTTCCTTTAAAATTGACTTTCAAAGTGCTCTATATCTCTAACATCTGTGATTATATCAAAGATCAGTAAATACTTTATAGTAATATCCTGGGCTACCTAACACCCATGGTGTCACAAAGAGTCAGACACAACTGAGCAGGTAACACACACACAAGGGGTTTCCCTGGTAGCTCAGATGGTAACGAATCTGCATGTTTGATTCCTGGGTCAGGAAGATACCCTGGAGGAGGAAATAGCAACCCACTCCAGCAGGTTAGAGAATTCAGTAGTATGGAGAATTCCATAAATAGAAGTTCCTGGAGGGCTACTCTCCATGGTGTTGCAAAGAGTGGAAACGACTGAATGACTAACACACACACACACACATGCTGTTTCTAAATAGGTATAATAGCATTGGATTCATGCACTTAGGCAGAGCTGAAACCTATGCACTGAGAGCTTCATCCTTAGTATTCTCTGTGCTCACCTTCATATTTTCTCATTGTCCTTTATCGTTCTTCCCTTTTTCATCCTTCCTTTCAGTTCTATAGAGTAAAACAACATGTAGGAATTTTAATTTTTGTTTTGGTATATTTGTGTGTGTGTGTGTACGTATATGTATGAGGGAACTGACCATAGAGACTTGCATCAGCATCCCGAGATGATGGTGGAAAATTTCGACCACATAATAAATTCCTTCTGAGTTTTCATTAACCCATGCCTTTCAATTTTATGAGGTTCCTATTCTCATGTCTCACCTAGACATGAGATTTTTATTTCTATTCTATCCTAAATTTTAAATTATATAATTCTTGCTGGGTGGGTACAAAATTCATCTGATGTTGTTCAGTTCAGTTCAATCATTCAGTCTTGTTGACTCTTTGTGACTTCATGGACTGCAGCATGCCAGGCTTCCCCATTCTTCACCATCTCCCAGAGCTTGCTCAAACTCATGTCCAGTGACTTGATGATGCCATTCAACCATCTTGTCCTCTGTCGTCCACTTCTCTTTTGCATTCTATTTTTCCCAACATGAGAGTCTTTTCAAATGAGATGTTTCTTCAAATAAAGTGCCCAAGTATTTGAGCTTCAGCTTAAGCATCATTCCTTCCAATGAACATTCAGGGTCGATTTCCTTTAAAATTGACTTATTTGATCTCTTTGCTGTCCAAGGGGCTCTCAGGAGTCTTCTCCAACACCACAGTTCAAAAACATCCTTTGGTGCTCAGTCTTCTTCATGATCAAACTCTCCCATCCATACATGACTATGGGGAAGATAGTATCTTTGACTTTGTTGACAAAGTAATGCTTTTGAATATGCTGTCTAGGCTTGTTGTTACTTTTCTTCCAAGGAGCAAGTGTCGTTTAATGTCATGGCTGCAGTCACCACCTGCATTGATTTCGGAGCTCAAGAAAATAAGTCTGTCACTATTTCCATTGTTTGTCCATCTATTTGCTGTGAAAAGATGGGACCAGATATTGTGATCTTTGTTTTTGAATGTTGAGTTTTAGGCCGGCTTTTAACTCTCCTCTTTCACGTTTGTCAAGAGACTCTTTAGTTCCTCTTAGCTTTTTTTCCATTAGGGTGGTGTCATCTGCATCCCTGAGGTTATTGATATTTCTCCTGGCAATCTTGATTTCAGCTTGTGCTTCATCCAAACCAGCATTTTGCATGATAAACACTGCATATAAATTATATCTGCTGGATGACAACATGCAGACTTGACATACTTGTTTCCCATCATATGCAGAACCCGTCTATTGTTCCATGTCCAGTTCTAACTGTTACTTCTTGTCCTGTATACAAGTTCTGAGGAGGCAGATAAGGAGTTAAATTTTGAGGTTCCTATTCTCATGTCTCACCTAGACATGAGATTTTTCTTATCCTAAATTTTAAATTATATAATTCTTGCTGGGTGGGTACAAAATTCATCTGATGTTGTTCAGTTCAGTTCAATCATTCAGTCTTGTTGACTCTTTGTGACTTCATGGACTGCAGCATGCCAGGCTTCCCCATTCTTCACCATCTCCCAGAGCTTGCTCAAACTCATGTCCAGTGACTTGATGATGCCATTCAACCATCTTGTCCTCTGTCGTCCACTTCTCTTTTGCATTCTATTTTTCCCAACATGAGAGTCTTTTCAAATGAGATGTTTCTTCAAATAAAGTGCCCAAGTATTTGAGCTTCAGCTTAAGCATCATTCCTTCCAATGAACATTCAGGGTCGATTTCCTTTAAAATTGACTTATTTGATCTCTTTGCTGTCCAAGGGGCTCTCAGGAGTCTTCTCCAACACCACAGTTCAAAAACATCCTTTGGTGCTCAGTCTTCTTCATGATCAAACTCTCCCATCCATACATGACTATGGGGAAGATAGTATCTTTGACTTTGTTGACAAAGTAATGCTTTTGAATATGCTGTCTAGGCTTGTTGTTACTTTTCTTCCAAGGAGCAAGTGTCGTTTAATGTCATGGCTGCAGTCACCACCTGCATTGATTTCGGAGCTCAAGAAAATAAGTCTGTCACTATTTCCATTGTTTGTCCATCTATTTGCTGTGAAAAGATGGGACCAGATATTGTGATCTTTGTTTTTGAATGTTGAGTTTTAGGCCGGCTTTTTAACTCTCCTCTTTCACGTTTGTCAAGAGACTCTTTAGTTCCTCTTAGCTTTTTTTCCATTAGGGTGGTGTCATCTGCATCCCTGAGGTTATTGATATTTCTCCTGGCAATCTTGATTTCAGCTTGTGCTTCATCCAAACCAGCATTTTGCATGATAAACACTGCATATAAATTATATCTGCTGGATGACAACATGCAGACTTGACATACTTGTTTCCCATCATATGCAGAACCCGTCTATTGTTCCATGTCCAGTTCTAACTGTTACTTCTTGTCCTGTATACAAGTTCTGAGGAGGCAGATAAGGGAGTCTGGTATTCCCAGCTCTTTCAGACTTTTCCACAGTTTGTTGTGATCAACACAGTCAAAGACTTTAAGATAGTCAATGAAGTAGAACCAGATGTCTTTCTGGAATCCCATTGCTCTTTCTATGATTCAGTGGATGTTTGCAGTTTGATCTCTGGTTCCTCTGCCTTTTCTGAATCCAGCTTGTACATCTGGAAGTGCTTAGCTCATGTACTGTTGAAGCCTAGCATGGATGATTTTGATGTTGTATGGAAAAGGAAATATTCTTGTGATACTAGAGAACTTAAATGATTAACACTATGATCACTTTTTCCTGCCTTACCAGAAGTAAAATTATTAAAACTTTGAAGAAGTAACTGCTTTTTGATAACTAATCATGGCTTAAAGTTTATGGGATATGAAAAAGAAATACCTCCTAGACTATAGCTGAATTACCTGGGTAAGTGTTTACTCATCCACATTTTTAATATTTTAGCCAAAAGATTGAATTTCTTTCTTGAAACTGAGAAATCCCTTTTTTGTAAGTATAGTTCAGTTTTAAAAACAGAAAATAAGGAAATGTTACCTTGATGTGTCTTCATATTTTTTCTCTCCGATGAAACCAGCACCATCTTTTGTAAGGTGAATATTTACAGACTCTCAAGAAAAACCATTTTCCGTATAGTGGCGATCGTGGTAAAGAACCCTACTGCCACCGCAGGAGACATAAGAGATGTGGGTTTGATTGATGTGTCTGAAAGATCCAATGGAGAAGGACATGTCAACTCACTACAGTATTCTCACCTGAGAAATCCCATGGTGAGAGAAACCTACTGGGCTACTGTCTGTTGGGTTTCAAAGAATCACATACAACTTAGCAAATAAACCACCAATGAATAAACCGCAGGTGGCTCAGTTGTAAAGGATCTACTTTACAGTACAGGAGACACATTAGACACAAGTTTGATCTGTGGTTTGGGATGATCCCCTGCAGAAGGTTATGGCAACCCACTCCAGTATTCTTGCCAGTAGAATTTCATGGACATGGGAGACTTGCAGGCTATAATCCATAGGGTTACAAAGAGTTGGACATAACTGAAGCAACTTACAACAGCAGCATTTCTGTGACTCAGTGTCATTCTTCATATCTGATCGACCATGCATGTTTACTAACATTGTCTAAGCTAAAATTCTATGTTTAAAATTTGGGGGGCTTCCCTGGTGGTCCAGTAGACAAAGAGTCTACCTTGCATTGCAAGGGGTGCTGGCTTGATCCCTGGCCTAGGAAGATCCCACATGCCACTGAGTGGCTGGACCAATGTGTCCAATTACAAGCCAGTGCTCTGGAGCACATGCGCCCAGAGCTGGTGCTTTGCTATAGGAGAGGCCACTGGAATAGGAGGCCAACGAACAAATGTGGATGAAAATAAATAAATGAAAGACCAATAAAAGAGGCAAAACAATTTTTTATTTCCTTTTCGTATGACCACGCTCACTAGAATTCATAGTAAAATCCTCAAAATAATCAAGAGTTTGTGACTGAGAGGTATCAGATGGATTTGGAATTATAGGACAATAAAGGCCATTTAGAAATCTTTAGCAAACTCCATTCACATAATTAAACTCAAGTAAATATCCATCTATGCTATTATGCATAAATTTCTATTTATTGTAAAATATTGTGATGTCAAGTTGACTCTCAGCCAAAATCCTTTCTAGAAAGTGTGACTAATCAGCAATGAACATATTGTGGTCTTTATATATAGGCAGAAGTTATATCTTAAATATACTGTGAGTTCTGTGTCAGACCACCACAATAAAGTGAATATCACAATAAAGCTAGACTAACAAACTTAGTTTCCCAGTGTATTTAAAATTTGTTTTTACACTATGCTGAACTTATTAAGTATGCAGTAGCATCAAATCTAAAAAAGTATGCATCCCTTAATTTAAGGCAACCATTATCTGAACATTTAGCAAATCCTAACATTTTTGCAGGTGGATAGTCTTACCTTAGTTGCTTCCCAGGTGGCACAGTGGTAAAAATCCATCTACCAATGCAAGAGATGTGAGATTCAGGTTCAGTCTCTAGGTCAGGAAGATTTTCTGGAGTAGGAAATGGCAACCCACTCCAGTATTCTGGAATGCTCTCCACTCCAGACCCTGGTAAACTATGGTTCATGGGGTCACAAAGTGTTGAACACAACTGAGCATGCACCCACGAAGGCTGGGCCAACTGTGTGAATTTCTTAAATAAGACAACAATGAAACTTGCCACTTTGATTGAGTCTTCCTTTCATAAATGATTTCTTTGTGACATGCACTGCTGTTTGATAGCATTTTAGCTAGAGACAACTATTTTCAAAATTGGAATCAATCCTCTGAAAACCTGCTTTTGCTTTGTCGACTATGCTTCTGTAATATTCTAAACCTCCCTTTCTTGTAATTTGAACAACCTTCACAAAATCTCAGGAAACTACTTTCATTGCTCTTCCACACGTAGCAACTCTTCATTTTTGAGAAATAATGATTTGGTCACATCTTTAGCCTCCATGTCTAATTCTAGTTCTCTTGCTCTATTTCCAACACATCTGCAGTTACTTTCTTCAATAGTAAAACATGAAATTTGAAATAAGTCCTTGATCCATAGGCTGCAGAATGGATGTTGTATTATTAATAGCAGGCATGAAAATAACATTCATCTCATTGTATATCTCCATCAGAAGTTTTGAGTGACAAGGTGCACCGTCAGTGAACAGTAGTATTTTGAAAGGATTTTTTTTTTTTTTTCTGAGCTGTGGGTCTCAACAAGAGGCTCAAAATACTCAGTAAACCATGCTGTAAACGTCTTTGCTCTCATGTAGGCTTTGGTGTTCCATTTATAGAACACAAGCAGAGTAAATTTAGCAAAATTCTTAAGATCCCTAGGATTTTCACAATGGCAAATTAGTCTTGACTTCAGCTTAAAGTCACCAACTACCAAGCCCCTAATAAGACAGTCAGCCTGTCATTTGAAGTTTTGAAGCCAGACATGGACTTTTCTATGGCTATAAAAGTCCTAGGGTAACATCTTTTTTTCAGTTGAGACTGTTTTTGTTTCTGTTTTCTTTTGCATCAAAGATCTGTTGTTTAGTGTGGCCACCTTCATGAATTATCTTAGCTAGATCTTCTGAATAACTTGGTGCAACTTTCCACATTAACATTTGGATGCCTCACCTTGTTCTTTTATGTGTACTTTTATGTTTTAGAGTCAGCTTCTGTCCTTAAACCACATGAACAAAACTCTGCTATTCTTGATACTTTTTTGCAAGTTCCCTACCTCTCTTAGGCTTCATAAAATTGAAGAGTGTGAGGGTCTTGCTCTAGACTAGGCTTTGGTTTAAGGGAATGAGGCTGATTTGATCTAAATAGATCACTAAAATTTGTTTCATATCAGCAATAAATTTTTCTTTTGTATCATTCAAGTGTTCACTGGGTAGTACTTTTAATTTTTTTCAATAAAATTTATTTTTCACTTATAACCTAGGCATCAGTTTGGCACAAGAGGCTTAAGATCTTAGCATATTTATGCTTTTGGCTTGTCTTTCCTACTAAGCTAATAAGTTCAAGTTTGGGAATTAAAATGAGATATGTGTGACTCTTTCTTTCACTTGAACACTTAGATGCCACTGAAGGACTGTTAAATGGCTAATTTCAGTATTGTTGTATCTCAGGAAATGGAGAGACCTGGGTAGAGGGAGAAAGAAGTGAGAATGGCCAGTTGGTAGAGCAGTCAGAACACATACATTAATTAAGTTCATTGTCTTATCTGGCTGTAGTTCATGTTGCCCCAAAACAATTATAATACTGATACCAAGGATCACTGATTTCATATTACCATAACAAATATAATAATAATGAAAATTTTGAAATATTGAAAGAATTACTAAAATATCACAAACATGAAGTAAATGCTGTTGAAAAAAATGGCACCGATAGACTTACTCAATGCAGGATTGTCACAAACTTTCAATAAAAATAATAATTAAATTATCTGTGAAGCACTGTAAAAATAAATTATCTGTGAAGCACAGTAAAGCAAGATGCAATAAGACAAATTATGCCTGTATACACTTTTGTCAGATGACATCAGAGAAACAAATAGATTAATATTACATAATTCCTTTTACCCCCTAAATTTTGATCAGTCCTTTAAAGTTCTGTAGACTTTAGCTCTCATCACATGTAAAGGTATACTAAATTAATAGTGGTTTGCTTATTCTCTAAGTGAACCTACAAGCTACAGTGTAGATAAGAAAATACCATGTATAATCATAATATTTTACATTCATTTTGATGTTCTGATCTTCTAAAAATATACTATGCTCTCTCTTTAGATAGATAGGTGGACCACTTAAGTGCTTTGAAAAATAATTATGTGTAGAAACTCCAAGGTGATACTTAATGAGTGAGAAAATCATTGGGTTTTTAGATTGAAAGATAGTTTGTTATTAATTAGCCAAAAATTAAGAATTTGAAAACGCAAATGAGTTTATTTCTCCTTGATTGCTTTTATCCTTAATTGAAACTTAGACATATAAAATTGAATTTATCACAATATTTGATTCATGACATTATTGTGGATATATATCCATAATCATTTTTAATAATGAATGTTATGTTATTTTTTCCACATACTTTATAGTATATTCAACCATCATGAACATACTCACCAACTTCAAAATTAGTTGCACTATTATATCTAAATTTTATAAACATTTTCTTAATTCATCCCTAAGACTTCCCTTTAGAAATACCTACTATTAATGTATTTTCTCTTTTTCTTCACATGTATAATTGATTCAGAAACAATTCAGTTATTTTGTACTTGTTTTCTATCTATATAAAGGGAATATGGCACATATTTTCTGCTAAAAATTTATCTTCCATCACAAGTATCATGTCATTAAGATTAATCGTTGTTGAGTATGGCTGCTGTTCATATGTTTTTACTTTTGTATATTACTGAATCAGTATACTTTGTTTTTTATCCATTTTCAGTCAATGAGAATTTCAACTGTTACAATTTTTCTAGTAATACAAAGATCACTGCCATAAAAACTCTTATTCATGTTTTTGATATACATTATCTAAAATTGCTGTTTTAGAAGTTTTAACTTTATAAAACATTACAAAATTGTTTTAGAAGAAAGATTAACAACTCTCACTGTTAACGTTTTAGCAATACATATTGTGTACAACAATATGGTTGATATGGATAAACCATATCAAACCCTTGATATGGTCAGTCCTTTTAATTTGTGACACTCAGATTTTCTAAATTGGTATCTCTTTTATGTTTTGCTTTTCTTTGCTTAATAATAAAGTTGAATATCTCTTAATAAGGTATTAATCATAAATATTGTACAATACTCATTCATGATTTGTGACTTTCTTCTATTGGCTCACTTGTTTTTTCTAATATTACTTATTATTTATTGTTCTACAAATTCTTTTTGAATATATGTTACGAATATCTGCTCTTTAACGTTGTCTTTCCCTTTAGATGTCTTTTAATGAATTGGTTTTAAATGTAATTCTTTGTTTAATTATTTTCCCTTTTAATTTTGTATTTAAATATATTTCTCCAAGTCAAAAATATATACACTATATTTTTCCTATATATTAATTTTTTTCTTTTAACATTCAGATTATTTAGTTAGTGATTGTTTTTGTGTATGAGGTTAGATTTCTTTTTGCAACACCATTTATTGAATAGTTACTTATTTCTCTAGTGATCTTCCATTCAACTTGTATTGTTTCTCAAAGTTTTAAGTAAATGAGAATCTGTCTGTAGCCTGTCATGGGGCTCCATGTTCAATTTAGTCTATCTCTTCACCAATACCATTCCATCTTAGTTATGTTTTGCAATAATTTATAAGGTAAGTACTTCTTTATTTTTATTGTTGCTTTTACTGGCTCTTTACTTCATAAAATATTTAGGTTCTACTTTCTATATTTAGGGAAACTGTTTACATTTCTTTCACAAATCATTTTCCATTAAATTTTCTGGGCAATTTCTTTTATCTGAATGTTGTGTTTCTACTTCAATTTTCCATACCTCTTAAATTTTGCCTTTTTATTTCTATATCATTTTCTTCTGAGAGAGTTTCTTAATGTAAAACTAAACAACTTAATCCCCTGCTAAATTTCATCTGCTGTCCCATTATTATTGTTTTTTTTTAATGTTAGTCTCCTTTATTGGTGTGTCACTTATTTATTTTCATCCATCTTAATTCTTTGGCCTGTGTGGGCCTTCCATCACAGTGACCTCTCTCATTGCAGAGCACCAGCTCTGGGCACATACGATCCAGAGCGCTGGGTCGTAATTGGACGCACTGGTCCAGCCACTCCGCAGCGTGTGGAATCTTCTCTTGCCAGAGATCAAACCAGTGCCCCTTGCACTGCGGTGGACTCTTTACCCAGTAGACCACCAAGGAAGCCTCCTATTAATTTTTTTTATTATACTTTAGCAACTAATATTTTCATCTGGATATTTTGAATTTCATTCTTACTTGAAATTTGAATTTTCTAACATTAGCTCATTTCTTATTTTTTATATTTTTGGTATGACTGTTCTAATATTTCTGCTTGAGATGTACATAATATCCAATCTTTTTTCTTTTGAAGGTAACCGTTCTTTTAAGTGATTCGGTTTTCTTTTTAGTCGAGGAGCTATTATTTTCTGAGGTCTATCAGGTACTTTTGTAGTATGTTTTAAACATTGAAAGTTAGAACTTGATTCAGTTGAGTTCAAAGAGGCCATGGAAATAAGCCCATAGGTGGAGAACTGCAGGCCATCAAACCATTGTTAATTGTATGTATTTGTTATCATTTCTGCCAGAAATGGTTTAGGAAGTAACCTTAACACCCTGAAGAAGAGCATCATTGGGAGAAAACGGTGATTTTAGAATATCAGTAGAAAAATAGAATAAATCATTAAAAAATCACTTCTCTCCTATGTCTTTCACCTCACTAAGAAGTTTGTGGTGAATCACCCATTTATCTCAGCAGAAGGGCAACTAATGACTGATCTTATTGTTGCTTTTACTGGCTCTTTACTTCATAAAATATTTAGGTTCTACTTTCTATATTTAGGGAAACTGTTTACATTTCTTTCACAAATCATTTTCCATTAAATTTTCTGGGCAATTTCTTTTATCTGAATGTTGTGTTTCTACTTCAATTTTCCATACCTCTTAAATTTTGCCTTTTTATTTCTATATCATTTTCTTCTGAGAGAGTTTCTTAATGTAAAACTAAACAACTTAATCCCCTGCTAAATTTCATCTGCTGTCCCATTATTATTGTTTTTTTTTAATGTTAGTCTCCTTTATTGGTGTGTCACTTATTTATTTTCATCCATCTTAATTCTTTGGCCTGTGTGGGCCTTCCATCACAGTGACCTCTCTCATTGCAGAGCACCAGCTCTGGGCACATACGATCCAGAGCGCTGGGTCGTAATTGGACGCACTGGTCCAGCCACTCCATGAGCGTGTGGAATCTTCTCTTGCCAGAGATCAAACCAGTGCCCCTTGCACTGCGGTGGACTCTTTACCCAGTAGACCACCAAGGAAGCCTCCTATTAATTTTTTTTATTATACTTTAGCAACTAATATTTTCATCTGGATATTTTGAATTTCATTCTTACTTGAAATTTGAATTTTCTAACATTAGCTCATTTCTTATTTTTTATATTTTTGGTATGACTGTTCTAATATTTCTGCTTGAGATGTACATAATATCCAATCTTTTTTCTTTTGAAGGTAACCGTTCTTTTAAGTGATTCGGTTTTCTTTTTAGTCGAGGAGCTATTATTTTCTGAGGTCTATCAGGTACTTTTGTAGTATGTTTTAAACATTGAAAGTTAGAACTTGATTCAGTTGAGTTCAAAGAGGCCATGGAAATAAGCCCATAGGTGGAGAACTGCAGGCCATCAAACCATTGTTAATTGTATGTATTTGTTATCATTTCTGCCAGAAATGGTTTAGGAAGTAACCTTAACACCCTGAAGAAGAGCATCATTGGGAGAAAACGGTGATTTTAGAATATCAGTAGAAAAATAGAATAAATCATTAAAAAATCACTTCTCTCCTATGTCTTTCACCTCACTAAGAAGTTTTTGTGGTGCCCTGATATCACCCATTTATCTCAGCAGAAGGGCAACTAATGACTGATCCAAGTTGGTGGTGATGGAGGGAGTGGGAAATATGTGCAGAAATAACAGGCTCTAGGTCTTCCCTGGTGGTCCAGTGGGCAAGGACACCGCCTTGCAGTGCAAGGGCTGCTGGTTCAGTCTCTGGCCTGGGAAGATTCTACGTGCCGTGGAGAGGCTGGACTGATGTGTCCAATTACCGAGCCGGAGCTCCTGAGCACATGTGCCCAGAGCCGGTGCTCAGCGGCAACAGAGACCACCACGATGGGAGGCCCACACTGGACAAAGAACAAAGATGAATGAGAAATAGACAAATGAAAGACCAATAGAAGTGACCCGCCCGCCCCACTCCCTCCCACTCCACCCCCCCCCACCAAATAAATAAATAAATAAATGTTTAAAAAAAGAAATAACAGGCTCTACCTAATTTTTATCTGTTTTATCATTGTTTCACCACCACATCTAGTCTAAGTAGTCTGTCCTGCTACAACCACCCATAAAACACATGTTTTCAAAGCTACATGTGAAACTTGTTCATGTTTCACATGTTTGAAAGCATGTGAAAACACATGCTTTCAAAGTCTGCTTCGCTAAGGTCTAGGTCTCCTAGCCTTTGATACTGTTGCTATATTGTGGATAGGTCTCTCTCCTCTTGTCTTTCTCCAGGGTATGTTTTGACAGAACACACCAGAAAATTTGAATTTTCTAACATTAGCTCATTTCTTATTTTTTATATTTTTGGTATGACTGTTCTAATATTTCTGCTTGAGATGTACATAATATCCAATCTTTTTTCTTTTGAAGGTAACCGTTCTTTTAAGTGATTCGGTTTTCTTTTTAGTCGAGGAGCTATTATTTTCTGAGGTCTATCAGGTACTTTTGTAGTATGTTTTAAACATTGAAAGTTAGAACTTGATTCAGTTGAGTTCAAAGAGGCCATGGAAATAAGCCCATAGGTGGAGAACTGCAGGCCATCAAACCATTGTTAATTGTATGTATTTGTTATCATTTCTGCCAGAAATGGTTTAGGAAGTAACCTTAACACCCTGAAGAAGAGCATCATTGGGAGAAAACGGTGATTTTAGAATATCAGTAGAAAAATAGAATAAATCATTAAAAAATCACTTCTCTCCTATGTCTTTCACCTCACTAAGAAGTTTTTGTGGTGCCCTGATATCACCCATTTATCTCAGCAGAAGGGCAACTAATGACTGATCCAAGTTGGTGGTGATGGAGGGAGTGGGAAATATGTGCAGAAATAACAGGCTCTAGGTCTTCCCTGGTGGTCCAGTGGGCAAGGACACCGCCTTGCAGTGCAAGGGCTGCTGGTTCAGTCTCTGGCCTGGGAAGATTCTACGTGCCGTGGAGAGGCTGGACTGATGTGTCCAATTACCGAGCCGGAGCTCCTGAGCACATGTGCCCAGAGCCGGTGCTCAGCGGCAACAGAGACCACCACGATGGGAGGCCCACACTGGACAAAGAACAAAGATGAATGAGAAATAGACAAATGAAAGACCAATAGAAGTGACCCGCCCGCCCCCCTTCCCTCCCACTCCACCCCCCAAAAAATAAATAAATAAATAAATGTTTAAAAAAAGAAATAACAGGCTCTACCTAATTTTTATCTGTTTTATCATTGTTTCACCACCACATCTAGTCTAAGTAGTCTGTCCTGCTACAACCACCCATAAAACACATGTTTTCAAAGCTACATGTGAAACTTGTTCATGTTTCACATGTTTGAAAGCATGTGAAAACACATGCTTTCAAAGTCTGCTTCGCTAAGGTCTAGGTCTCCTAGCCTTTGATACTGTTGCTATATTGTGGATAGGTCTCTCTCCTCTTGTCTTTCTCCAGGGTATGTTTTGACAGAACACACCAGAAAAAGAGATCCTAGTTATGGCAGAAATCTCAGTTGTCCTCCTTTTAGCTTATATGTATATTTGTAAGTTTTCTTTATTTCATAAAGTAATGTCATGGGCTAGTTTATTTTTAAGTGCATCTTTTGGTCCCCTCTTTGTATTTGAATAAAAATACAAAACAATGAAATAAAAATTCTCCTTTAGAACAAAATTTGACTATTTTATCACAAAACCCAGTAACTTCCTTAAGAAATGTGTCACTGTTTTTACATCCTCTGAAATAAGCTCTACTGGTAAAGTTTTTGGCCAGAAGCCTATTAGTGAGAGTTATCTGGTTAGCACTTGGCAGTCATTCTTCTATTCTCATGAAATAAGTAAATTAATTGGATAATTCTGGGTGGAAATTGACTTTGGCTTCATCAGCAACAGTTTTCATAAATGATAGAGAAATAGCATGTAGCTGCCTGATTATCTAAAGAGTGAACATTTTCATCAATGATAAATGATTGTTCTATACATGCTATTAAGTAGTAATAGCAAAAATTTTCTTTTTAAATCAATGCTCAAATTTAAACTATATACTACTAAATTTAAATATATATGTACATATATTATATATATGTGCATATCTATTTGTCTATCTGTATACAAAATGAATCATATACTTGAAGTGGTAAGGATATTAGAGTTCATCTTTAGGGTAAAACAGGCATATCTGAGAAATATTAATCATCATTCAACCAAACTAATAATCATAAATACATTCATTGACAATTCAGAAAATATAACTAGCTTTATATATATAATATTTTCTTCACTAAATGTTAGTTTCACTAAAAAGTTTGCTTAACAGATAGCTAAACATTGCTTTCCTCATATTCAGCTATATGAGTATTTCAATACAAAATTGTTGTATATTGTTTATTTCAATACAAAAATTGTTTGCACCCCTTAAAATGTTGGTTATAAAGGGAGTTAGTTGATAAGTCTATGCTTTCTGTTAGTTGTTTTCTTACCCCCTCTCACCCTAGACATCTGAAATAGATCGTTTAGTCTAAGTCTACTATCCATACCAGTGTATGAGAAGTGAAACTTGTTTTCTTACAATGAGATACATATTTTGAAGTGATGCAACCATGTTTGTTAGAAAGCATATTTATCTTCAAATCTGATTCTTTTTTATTTTATAATATATATAATTATTATTGTACTCTCTTCAAATATTATTAAAGTATAGATGACTTACAATATTTCAGGTACCCAGCAAAGTGACTTAGTTATACATATACACATATATTATTTTTTCAGATTATTTTCCATTATATAGGTTATTATAAGATATTGACTATAGTTCTCTGTACTATACAGTAAATTTTTGTAGCATATCTATTATTTTAATTTGAAATCTAACATTTTATTCATACTGAATCAAACAAGTGGACTCAAAATGTGATAAATTTTTTACTTAGACAAAAATTCATAACTTTTCTTAGATATATATTATACATACTATTTACATATATGTATACAGAATCTTTTCTACTGCTTAAGAAAGAATATAGAAAAAAAGAAGCGATGAGGAATTGTGAAAGATAAAACTAAATGAAATCAGAACAGTGAACATGAAATAGAAAAAGTGAAACAAACTAACAAAAACTAAACGATCATCATATAGTCCAGTTGTTTATTAATGTGGCTGCTCCTTAAAAACATATCTGGAGCTTTGGGAACACAGCAATACTTGGTCATTTGTATTTTTCAAAAATTCCAAGATAATTCTGGTATGCATCTGTATTTTAAAAAGTAAATACAGGATTTTCTGTTAAATGGTAGTTTTGGTGATACAGAATTCTATAATTTTTCTGTTGACCAATCATAATACATGGAATTAAGTAATAGTTACATAACCACAATAATAAAATATATTTATCACATTTCACAATCAATACCCAAACAAAAAATAAAAGTTACAACTGCAAGCCATAATGGGAACATGATTAACCTAACAATATAAAATAAATACATATACTTTGGGGCTCAGTAGAATGATGTGAAAGTGCATAAATATACATGTTTTCATCTGCTCAGCCAGTCTGTCTTTTGGTTGGTGGATTAAATCCACTTACATTTAATGTCATTATCCATATGCATGATCCTATTACCATTTTGTTAATTGTTTTGTGTTTATTTCTGTAGGTCTTTCCCTTATTTCCTATAGAGAAGTTCCTTTAGAATTCCTTGTAATGCTAATTTGGTGGGGCTGAATTCTCTTAACTTACACTGGTCTAGAAAGATTTGTTTCTCCACAAAATCTGAAGGAGAGTCTTTCCCTTTCATCACTTTAAATATATCATGTCTGGCTTCCCTGGTGGTCCAGTGGGTAAGGACACCACCTTGCAGTGCAAGGGTCGCTGGTTCGATCCCTGGACTGGGGATCATAGGTTATTATAAGATATTGACTATAGTTCTCTGTACTATACAGTAAATTTTGTAGCATATCTATTATTTTAATTTGAAATCTAACATTTTATTCATACTGAATCAAACAAGTGGACTCAAAATGTGATAAATTTTTTACTTAGACAAAAATTCATAACTTTTCTTAGATATATATTATACATACTATTTACATATATGTATACAGAATCTTTTCTACTGCTTAAGAAAGAATATAGAAAAAAAGAAGCGATGAGGAATTGTGAAAGATAAAACTAAATGAAATCAGAACAGTGAACATGAAATAGAAAAAGTGAAACAAACTAACAAAAACTAAACGATCATCATATAGTCCAGTTGTTTATTAATGTGGCTGCTCCTTAAAAACATATCTGGAGCTTTGGGAACACAGCAATACTTGGTCATTTGTATTTTTCAAAAATTCCAAGATAATTCTGGTATGCATCTGTATTTTAAAAAGTAAATACAGGATTTTCTGTTAAATGGTAGTTTTGGTGATACAGAATTCTATAATTTTTCTGTTGACCAATCATAATACATGGAATTAAGTAATAGTTACATAACCACAATAATAAAATATATTTATCACATTTCACAATCAATACCCAAACAAAAAATAAAAGTTACAACTGCAAGCCATAATGGGAACATGATTAACCTAACAATATAAAATAAATACATATACTTTGGGGCTCAGTAGAATGATGTGAAAGTGCATAAATATACATGTTTTCATCTGCTCAGCCAGTCTGTCTTTTGGTTGGTGGATTAAATCCACTTACATTTAATGTCATTATCCATATGCATGATCCTATTACCATTTTGTTAATTGTTTTGTGTTTATTTCTGTAGGTCTTTCCCTTATTTCCTATAGAGAAGTTCCTTTAGAATTCCTTGTAATGCTAATTTGGTGGGGCTGAATTCTCTTAACTTACACTGGTCTAGAAAGATTTGTTTCTCCACAAAATCTGAAGGAGAGTCTTTCCCTTTCATCACTTTAAATATATCATGTCTGGCTTCCCTGGTGGTCCAGTGGGTAAGGACACCACCTTGCAGTGCAAGGGTCGCTGGTTCGATCCCTGGACTGGGGGGATCCCACATGCCGTGGAGCAGCTGAACCAATTTGTCTAACTACCGAGCTGGAACTCTGGAACACATGTTCCAGGGCCAGTGCTCTGTGACAAGAGAGGCCACTGCGATGGGAGTCCCGCACAGGCCAAAGAACAAAGATGAATGAATGAAAGAGCAATAGAAGTGACCAAATAAATAAATAAATCATGTCATTCCCTTGTGGCTTGATGAGTTCCTGTTGAGAAATCACCTGATACCTTGATTTGAGTTCCCTTGATGTCATTGATCATTTTTCCCTTGTTGCTTTTAGTGTTTTATCTTTGTCTTTAACTTTTTTTCAGTTTGATTACTATGTACGCCAGTGTATTCCTCTTTTTGGTGTTTATCCTGCTTGAGACCCTCTTTGATTCCTGAACTTGGTTTAGTATGCCCTTTCCCATGTTAGGGAAGTTCTCAGCTATTATCTCTTCAAATATTTCTCAGGTCCCTTGTCTTTTTTTACCTTCTGGGATCCCTATATTTTGAATGTTGGTGAATTTAATGTTGTCCCAGAAGGCTCTTAGGCTATCATCATTTTTTTTTTCTTTCTTTTCTCTATATTCTGTTCTGTGACAGTGATTTCTACCATTCTGTCCTCCAGGTCATTTATCAATTCTTCTGCCTCAGTTATTTCACTGTTGATTCTTTCTAGTGTATTATTCATCTCTGTTTATTTGTTCTTTAGTTCTTATTGGGCTTCGGTAAACATTTCTTGCATCTTCTCCATTGTTTTCCTGAGATCCTATATCATCTTCACTATCTTTATTCTGAATTATTTTCCTGTAAGGTTGGCTACCTCTACTTCATTTAGTTGTTTTTATAGAGATTTGTATTGTCCCTTCATCTGGGACATAACTTTCTATTTTTCATCCTGATTAACTTTCTGTAGTTTGCTTTTTGTTCCAGCTGTGGCACTGTGGTTCTTATTGCTTCTTCTGTCTGGCCTCTGATGGAAGAATCTAGGGTGCTTGTATAAGCTGTCTGATGGGAGGGACTTGTAGTGGGCAAAGCTGGACCTTGGTGTGGTGGCCAGAGCCTTGCTCAGTAAAGTTTTAATCCAATTCTCTGCTGATGGGTGGGGTTGTGCTCCCTTTTTCCCTACTTGTTTTTTGTCCTGAAGTGATCCATCCCTGGGATCTACAGGCTCTATAGTAGGGTTAATGGTGACTTCAAAGAGGCCTTACACCAAGGGGAGTCTTCTAAGACAGTTGCTGCCAGTACCCCCATCCCTGTGGTGAGCCCCTGCTAATAGCAAAAGTAAACCAGAAAGAGCTAATACATTTGAAAATTAAGGACACCCATAAAGCATTAATATTACACAAGAAAATTCTTATTAAAGATTTTATTCAGGCTTCTGTGGTTGCTCAGATGGTATGGAATCTGTCTGCAGTTCAGAAGACATGGGTTCAGTCCCTGGCATATGATATTAAATTTTGAAATTTATTATTTTTACTTTGTAGACTACATCCCTGTGCTTCATACTCTTAAGTTAAATAACATATTCCTTAGGTCTACATCAATATTGACTTACTCTGTACTTTTTTTTGGCCACTTCTATTGGTCTTTCATTTATCTATTTTTTATCTGTCTTTGTTCTTTTGGCCTGTGTGGGCCTCCCAGCATAGTGGCCTCTCATGTCACAGAGCACTGGCCCTAGCACATGCACTCCAGAGCTCCAGCTCGGTAGTTGGACACATTGGTCCAGCCGCTCTGCGGCACATGGGATCCTCCCAGGCCAGGGATCGAACCAGCGACCCTTGCACTGCAAGGCAGTGTCCTTACCCACTGGACCACCAGGGAAGCCCCCTCAGGGAGGCCCCCTCAGGGAAGCCATCTCTGTACACTTTTACATTCTGGTTTCCATTAGTTGGATTCCTTCTTAGGAAGTTTTCTGTGTGGTGTAACATGACTGCTGCCTGAAACCACACTTTCCCTGCTAACCTGTCACCAACCCAAGTTAGCATATTGAGTATTTCTGTTATTTAGACATTTCGTTTGCTTTTCAAATAAACTTTTTAGAAAATATATTGAAATATAACTTAATACATAATAGTGTGCAAGCTTAGATTTACTTCTTTCTGTGCAGATCAATGTATTGTTAATACAGACTATATAACCATTACTTGGTCAAGAAAAGAATATGGCCAGCATCTAGAAACGCTTTTTAGCTCTGATAGGTCAAAGGAGTAATCAAGGTGGACATTAGGAGATATAGATTATACTACAAATCAAGTTTCAGAATTAATTTAAACAGCGTGATTAAAGGACAAACAATTTTGGACATAGCCTGGAAACTCATCAGTGGGATATTATCTGAAATTTTGAGCAGTAACCTTGCATGATAACATTGCATGGCATTTAAAGAAGCTTAAATAGACAATTGTACACTGTGGCTCATGGTGTCAAGAAATTGCAGTCAGTAAATTCAAATATAAGATTTTCACAGCAACTTAGAAGTGAAGTATTTTATTCAGGCTTCTGTGGTTGCTCAGATGGTATGGAATCTGTCTGCAGTTCAGAAGACATGGGTTCAGTCCCTGGCATATGATATTAAATTTTGAAATTTATTATTTTTACTTTGTAGACTACATCCCTGTGCTTCATACTCTTAAGTTAAATAACATATTCCTTAGGTCTACATCAATATTGACTTACTCTGTACTTTTTTTTGGCCACTTCTATTGGTCTTTCATTTATCTATTTTTTATCTGTCTTTGTTCTTTTGGCCTGTGTGGGCCTCCCAGCATAGTGGCCTCTCATGTCACAGAGCACTGGCCCTAGCACATGCACTCCAGAGCTCCAGCTCGGTAGTTGGACACATTGGTCCAGCCGCTCTGCGGCACATGGGATCCTCCCAGGCCAGGGATCGAACCAGCGACCCTTGCACTGCAAGGCAGTGTCCTTACCCACTGGACCACCAGGGAAGCCCCCTCAGGGAGGCCCCCTCAGGGAAGCCATCTCTGTACACTTTTACATTCTGGTTTCCATTAGTTGGATTCCTTCTTAGGAAGTTTTCTGTGTGGTGTAACATGACTGCTGCCTGAAACCACACTTTCCCTGCTAACCTGTCACCAACCCAAGTTAGCATATTGAGTATTTCTGTTATTTAGACATTTCGTTTGCTTTTCAAATAAACTTTTTAGAAAATATATTGAAATATAACTTAATACATAATAGTGTGCAAGCTTAGATTTACTTCTTTCTGTGCAGATCAATGTATTGTTAATACAGACTATATAACCATTACTTGGTCAAGAAAAGAATATGGCCAGCATCTAGAAACGCTTTTTAGCTCTGATAGGTCAAAGGAGTAATCAAGGTGGACATTAGGAGATATAGATTATACTACAAATCAAGTTTCAGAATTAATTTAAACAGCGTGATTAAAGGACAAACAATTTTGGACATAGCCTGGAAACTCATCAGTGGGATATTATCTGAAATTTTGAGCAGTAACCTTGCATGATAACATTGCATGGCATTTAAAGAAGCTTAAATAGACAATTGTACACTGTGGCTCATGGTGTCAAGAAATTGCAGTCAGTAAATTCAAATATAAGATTTTCACAGCAACTTAGAAGTGAAGTATTTTTATACAGACAGATAGTCACAGTGAGAGTTGAAAATGAAGTTGGGTGAAAAGATATAGAATAAGAAATAATTGACTGTAATGTGTCAGTTACTTGGCTGTTGGTGTGAGGTATAGGAGTGAAAGGTTAGCATTATGACTTGTTAGTGAGTGGCAGTGACATTTGAAAAATAAAAAAAACAGAAAATGAATTTGGATAGATAGGCATTATTTACTTTAATCTCAACCTCTTGGTTATAATAATTTATTTTTGTCATTAAAACAAAAACAGATTTGTGTCTATTAACAGATTATCATATTATGGAAATCTTAAAAAATAGTTTTAAAAGGTAGTCTGGTCTTTCTGTACAAAGAAGAAAACCTATAGAATACACTGGATGAATGTGTTTAGATGATCCACCCTCAACCCAATTAGAATGTAAAGTGTATAGTTTACACAAACATCAGAAATGCTTAACCAAATTCAAAACCAGTTATGACAATTGATAGGGATATTTCTTACAGGAATCACATTTACATTTACTATATACATTTCCCTGGGTACTTGTCAACTGTAATGCATACCTTAGAAAAAGTGAGTGGCAATTTTCAGAGAAGCTTTAAAGATACATGGGCCACAGGGGTTGTCAGAGGAGCAGTCTTCTAATTCGTATTTCTCTTTAGCTGCTGTTTGAGACAAGTGAGAATGATGGTGTCATTTTTGTAGATGATAATGCCCAGGGAACTTGTCACTGTACTTGCAAAAGCATCAGATGATTACGTTTGGAGGCAACTTGGGCATAACAGTTTAGGCCTGTTATATGTATGCTCTTTCTGAACAGAATCAAGGATCTGGTTTTGCTGCTTTTGAAAATAAAGGTCATTTGTCCCATTGAGGGAATGTGCTTGGTGTTCTGAATTCTTAAGAGGACTTTCTTCTACTTTACAGAGGCTTCTGTTTAGCACTAACATTGATTTCATTACTTGAATACCCCTCTCCTTTTTTTTTTTTTTTTTTAGCTAATTGTAACCCTATTCTAATTTTATTTTTCAGATTGTATAATTTCCTCTTTCAGTATCAAATGTGTACAAAGACCTTATGTGTAAGAATAGTGTGGCTTGGATACATAGGATACAGGCGTTGATGGCTAAATTTTGCAGCCTTGCAACTTTGATACTTTTCTTCAAAATAGGAAATTGATTTGCTTTAATTAAAATTAGTTAAGCTAACAAAAGAATTTAAAATAAATATGTTGATGAAATTATTTTAAATTAATAATTTTTTAAAATGTCCCTAAATTGCTTTGAGTGAGTAGAGTTTTTATTTCCATGGAATTATACAAGCAGTTCTTCTAAAACATGATAATGTTGATATAATATATAATTGATATAAATGTTTTATCTTTAGTTAGAGATAATAGGAAAGAGTATAGACCTTGGTCTGAATTATCACAGAGTTCAAATTAATAATTTTAGTTCATGACTACTTACTGTGTAATTCTTTAAAAGATAAAATTTGACTTTTGAGGAACTTCATTTTAAACAGTAATCAGTGGGTGATTCTATACCCCAATCTATCACAAAGTATAATACATGCAACTATGTAGAAGACACTCTTAAGTTCAAAGAGGTCACCATGCATGAAGGTGTGTTGCTGCTACTGAATCAGACGTTAGGAACTTGTGTCACAAGTTTTCTCAGTTACCGCTTTCTCTGCCCATGTTGCAAACATATCTGACTCTGTTGCTGTTAGAGCTGAGCATTCATTTCTCCTGATATATTGACACTAGAGTAATGGTGGCCTAGGACAAAGAGATTTGGTGTTCTCATCGTGAATCACCCCACAAAGGCTACCGATAAGTACTACAACAAATCATGGAGAACTGGCAAGGTCCTCTGCCCTAATTTGCTCTTTAAATTTTCATTCATGCAGTGTAATTTCATTACATCCCTGTAAGCAAGACCTCAGGCATTGTTTGAGGGAAAGTTACAGTGAAGTAAGACAACCATTCCAGACTACAGAAAAATCTGTTTAGAAGTATCTGAACATTTCGTCTTATTTAGGGGAAGCAGATTTCATATAATATTACTCCTTTTTATTTATTCATTTTTTTAAATTTTTATTTTACTTTTTATTTTTACAGAGTTTTGTTGTTTACAGATATGTATGGTCTCAGATTAGTCATATGTATATCCCCCCATCCCACCCCTCCAGACCATCGCACAGCACCCCTTGCAGGATCCCCTTTTCTCACAGCACAATGACAATAGCTATTTTTTTCATATATAATAGTATAGGTTTTCATGCTACTTCCTTTATGCCTCTCACCCACTGTTCATTCCCCACAATGTCTGTATGTCTGCTGTCCATGTCTGTTTTTCCATCACTTCACTGCATGTGTTATCTTTCTCCATATGACTGATTGAGGAAAATTACAGCTGGGTGTGAAGAAGAAACCAGGATTCACTATCATCTCTAGTCACAGTTTCATTGAAAATCAGTGTGTAAAAACTCAGTATCTTTTACTGTTATTCTTTTGAACACAATTTCCCTTTCCCCGTTAAAAGGTAAAAAGAGTTCAGCTGATTGACTCCAAGTGAGGATATACATTCTGACAAAGGACTAGAAGTAAGATGGAGAAAGAATGTATCATGTCAAACACCTTCAGCTGTACTGTTGACAAACCAAATCTTGTCAGATACTGGACAGCTACTTGCCCACCACACTGCCTCTCCTGTTTAAGCTATCTGGCAGATCAACTTTTAACACTGACAGAAACACTGTTGCCTACTTACTATTGCTTGGAGAGTAAACAGTTCAACCAAACTATTAAGAAACTTTGACACCCAAACATCTGATTGCTGTTAGAGCTGAGCATTCATTTCTCCTGATATATTGACACTAGAGTAATGGTGGCCTAGGACAAAGAGATTTGGTGTTCTCATCGTGAATCACCCCACAAAGGCTACCGATAAGTACTACAACAAATCATGGAGAACTGGCAAGGTCCTCTGCCCTAATTTGCTCTTTAAATTTTCATTCATGCAGTGTAATTTCATTACATCCCTGTAAGCAAGACCTCAGGCATTGTTTGAGGGAAAGTTACAGTGAAGTAAGACAACCATTCCAGACTACAGAAAAATCTGTTTAGAAGTATCTGAACATTTCGTCTTATTTAGGGGAAGCAGATTTCATATAATATTACTCCTTTTTATTTATTCATTTTTTTAAATTTTTATTTTACTTTTTATTTTTACAGAGTTTTGTTGTTTACAGATATGTATGGTCTCAGATTAGTCATATGTATATCCCCCCATCCCACCCCTCCAGACCATCGCACAGCACCCCTTGCAGGATCCCCTTTTCTCACAGCACAATGACAATAGCTATTTTTTTCATATATAATAGTATAGGTTTTCATGCTACTTCCTTTATGCCTCTCACCCACTGTTCATTCCCCACAATGTCTGTATGTCTGCTGTCCATGTCTGTTTTTCCATCACTTCACTGCATGTGTTATCTTTCTCCATATGACTGATTGAGGAAAATTACAGCTGGGTGTGAAGAAGAAACCAGGATTCACTATCATCTCTAGTCACAGTTTCATTGAAAATCAGTGTGTAAAAACTCAGTATCTTTTACTGTTATTCTTTTGAACACAATTTCCCTTTCCCCGTTAAAAGGTAAAAAGAGTTCAGCTGATTGACTCCAAGTGAGGATATACATTCTGACAAAGGACTAGAAGTAAGATGGAGAAAGAATGTATCATGTCAAACACCTTCAGCTGTACTGTTGACAAACCAAATCTTGTCAGATACTGGACAGCTACTTGCCCACCACACTGCCTCTCCTGTTTAAGCTATCTGGCAGATCAACTTTTAACACTGACAGAAACACTGTTGCCTACTTACTATTGCTTGGAGAGTAAACAGTTCAACCAAACTATTAAGAAACTTTGACACCCATAAACAATTTATAAAAACTTCCATTTGACACAGTGAAAACAACTCCAAGAAAATATTTTGAGCAAGAACATATTGGAAAGAAAGCCTATTTCCTAGAAAAGGATAATAGAGCAGCCTTTTCAAAAGTATGTGATTTACGAGTAGGAGGGAATCAAAAATCCTACCTCTTCTTTTCCTTTGAATTTTTATTAACAATAAAGACTGGTTAGAAAGGATCAATGATTCAATGAGTATGGATTTGAGCAAAATCTGGGAGATACAGAGGACAGCAGAACCTGCATGCTGTGCTCCATAGCATGGCAAAGCGTTGGGCATGACTGTGCTACTGAATGACAACAAATCAGGGAAACTAATGTTCAAACCCCACTTGCTGGAGCTGAGCTTGTTTCTTTTAGGCACAAGTTGTCCAAGTTCTGGATCAGTTGCTCCCTGTCAGTCCCCTTCAGGGACTTCTGTAACAATGAACCCCAGACAGGGGCGTAAACAATGGGCATTTATTGTCTCACTAGTCAGGCAGCTATAAGTCTGAGGTCAAGGTGTCTGCAGGCTTGGTGTGGGAGCTGTAAGGGAGGATCGGTTCCAGGGCTCTTTCCTTTGTTTATGAAAGATTGTCTTCCTCCTGGCTTCCCTCCCTCTATGTTATTCTGCCTCAGTGCTCAAATTTCCCTTTTTTGTGAAAATATTAGTCATATTGGATGGGGGCCACCCTAATGATCTCATTGTATCTGTATTTCCTCTGTAAAGTCCCCATCACCAAATAAGATCCCATTCTGAGGTGCTGGGGGTAAGGATTCCAACATACAGTACGTATGACCCTCCTAGCTGCAAACTTTAAAAGATGCAAATATGTGTTCCATCAATGTAGGCCTGAGTAAAACATTCACCTTCAGCTGTACTGTGACCCAAATCTTGTCAAACCAAATCTTGTCAGATACTGGACAGCTACTTGCCCACCACACTGCCTCTCCTGTTTAAGCTATCTGGCAGATCAACTTTTAACACTGACAGAAACACTGTTGCCTACTTACTATTGCTTGGAGAGTAAACAGTTCAACCAAACTATTAAGAAACTTTGACACCCATAAACAATTTATAAAAACTTCCATTTGACACAGTGAAAACAACTCCAAGAAAATATTTTGAGCAAGAACATATTGGAAAGAAAGCCTATTTCCTAGAAAAGGATAATAGAGCAGCCTTTTCAAAAGTATGTGATTTACGAGTAGGAGGGAATCAAAAATCCTACCTCTTCTTTTCCTTTGAATTTTTATTAACAATAAAGACTGGTTAGAAAGGATCAATGATTCAATGAGTATGGATTTGAGCAAAATCTGGGAGATACAGAGGACAGCAGAACCTGCATGCTGTGCTCCATAGCATGGCAAAGCGTTGGGCATGACTGTGCTACTGAATGACAACAAATCAGGGAAACTAATGTTCAAACCCCACTTGCTGGAGCTGAGCTTGTTTCTTTTAGGCACAAGTTGTCCAAGTTCTGGATCAGTTGCTCCCTGTCAGTCCCCTTCAGGGACTTCTGTAACAATGAACCCCAGACAGGGGCGTAAACAATGGGCATTTATTGTCTCACTAGTCAGGCAGCTATAAGTCTGAGGTCAAGGTGTCTGCAGGCTTGGTGTGGGAGCTGTAAGGGAGGATCGGTTCCAGGGCTCTTTCCTTTGTTTATGAAAGATTGTCTTCCTCCTGGCTTCCCTCCCTCTATGTTATTCTGCCTCAGTGCTCAAATTTCCCTTTTTTGTGAAAATATTAGTCATATTGGATGGGGGCCACCCTAATGATCTCATTGTATCTGTATTTCCTCTGTAAAGTCCCCATCACCAAATAAGATCCCATTCTGAGGTGCTGGGGGTAAGGATTCCAACATACAGTACGTATGACCCTCCTAGCTGCAAACTTTAAAAGATGCAAATATGTGTTCCATCAATGTAGGCCTGAGTAAAACTGCAACTTCACCTCTGTCTCCTATTCTTGATGATCCTTCAGCTCTAGCATCTCCCTCCTCCTCTGCCTCCTCCAGTCAGTAATGCTTCTTGCCAATTCACTTGACCCCAGCCCCTGTATGCCACCTGCTGTACTGCCCTACTGTGCTTTTCAAGGTACTATACTGTAAGATAAATTTTAAAAAAGAATGTCTAGATTATTTTAAAAAGAAATCATTTTTCTTCCCTACTGATGTAGTTAGTTATGTCACTGTACGCAGTAGAAATTTTATAAAATATTATATTCTGCTTTGATTTCTAGAACAATAGTTCTGTTTGCAACATAAGTTAGATTTATTCTAAAGCTGAAATACAGTAGTTTAAAAAGAGGAAGTAAGAACAAGGCCTACCTAGCAGTAAATGCAATGATATATAAAACTAATTAAAACTTCAGAGTAACCTTCCTAATATTCAGATGTATTTTGAAAGCATTTAGAGTTAAATCTAGGGTGATATATCTATTTATTCTCATGTGTTTCTCATTTCCTTGAGGAAAGACTTTCTCTGAATTGAAACTAGACTTCAATTTCAAGCTAGAAGACTGAATCTAAATATAAAGCAAGAAACTGCTTATTATAACCTCAATGGATGCTTCATTAATATACCTCTTAAAAACCTGTCAGCAAACTAATCAATAAGTATTTAATTTTCAGCTTGTAGCTCAGCAGTTCTGAGTGACATCAGGAGTATGTAGACTGAATGGGAACAATGGGCATTTATTGTCTCACTAGTCAGGCAGCTATAAGTCTGAGGTCAAGGTGTCTGCAGGCTTGGTGTGGGAGCTGTAAGGGAGGATCGGTTCCAGGGCTCTTTCCTTTGTTTATGAAAGATTGTCTTCCTCCTGGCTTCCCTCCCTCTATGTTATTCTGCCTCAGTGCTCAAATTTCCCTTTTTTGTGAAAATATTAGTCATATTGGATGGGGGCCACCCTAATGATCTCATTGTATCTGTATTTCCTCTGTAAAGTCCCCATCACCAAATAAGATCCCATTCTGAGGTGCTGGGGGTAAGGATTCCAACATACAGTACGTATGACCCTCCTAGCTGCAAACTTTAAAAGATGCAAATATGTGTTCCATCAATGTAGGCCTGAGTAAAACTGCAACTTCACCTCTGTCTCCTATTCTTGATGATCCTTCAGCTCTAGCATCTCCCTCCTCCTCTGCCTCCTCCAGTCAGTAATGCTTCTTGCCAATTCACTTGACCCCAGCCCCTGTATGCCACCTGCTGTACTGCCCTACTGTGCTTTTCAAGGTACTATACTGTAAGATAAATTTTAAAAAAGAATGTCTAGATTATTTTAAAAAGAAATCATTTTTCTTCCCTACTGATGTAGTTAGTTATGTCACTGTACGCAGTAGAAATTTTATAAAATATTATATTCTGCTTTGATTTCTAGAACAATAGTTCTGTTTGCAACATAAGTTAGATTTATTCTAAAGCTGAAATACAGTAGTTTAAAAAGAGGAAGTAAGAACAAGGCCTACCTAGCAGTAAATGCAATGATATATAAAACTAATTAAAACTTCAGAGTAACCTTCCTAATATTCAGATGTATTTTGAAAGCATTTAGAGTTAAATCTAGGGTGATATATCTATTTATTCTCATGTGTTTCTCATTTCCTTGAGGAAAGACTTTCTCTGAATTGAAACTAGACTTCAATTTCAAGCTAGAAGACTGAATCTAAATATAAAGCAAGAAACTGCTTATTATAACCTCAATGGATGCTTCATTAATATACCTCTTAAAAACCTGTCAGCAAACTAATCAATAAGTATTTAATTTTCAGCTTGTAGCTCAGCAGTTCTGAGTGACATCAGGAGAGGTGCTGATGGCAGTTAATGTGGGCAGCATCTGCCCTGCAGGGCCTCAGCCTGACATGCCCAAGAGTGGTAAGCTTTGACTATTTTTAGTATTCTTTTTTCTATTGATACAATAAATCCAGGCCTTGTCAGTTTGAGATGTTGGCAACATGTTTTTTGTATTCCCAGGAGTTAGGGTCATTGTGTTATCTCTCATATACAGAACAAACAAAAATATTAAAGTAGAAAACAAAGTAGAATAGAAATCAATATTTTTGTTAACTCTACTTGAGCCATGCCAATTTTCTTTTTATTTCTAGTAAGGTAAGAATAATGACTGTGCAACTGTTACTTTTGGGATATTGCACATATTCATTTTTAAAAAACCAAGCTTTTGAAGTATATTCATTAGAACATTAAATATCCTATTAAAATGTTTAAACATATTTTTTGTTAAAATTTATATTAAGATATGTTAATAAATAATATAGTTGGTTTATAGATAGCAATTAAAAGCTAGATCACATTGAAAATAATAACAAGTTTTGTTTTTTTTACTTTATAGTAGAATATGCACATGACCTGACTGCGCCCCCCACCCTTTTTTTTTCCTTTGGTGCACTAAATGGTATTTCAGTAATATAAAGGTGCTCTGCTTTCTCCTAAAGGGTAAATCTATTTATTTCCTTATTTGATATCATGGAGTGTAGCCAAATGCTTCAGATAAAATGCAACCATTGTGATTGTCTGAATTTTAACTGGCTACTGTGTTTAGATTTTCAATTTTCCTTCCTTCTCCCTGCCAGTTTTGAAGAGAGTGTTCATATGCCTCACAATATGCTGAGCTCAAGATGATCAGCCAAGTCTTGGCTTCTTTGAGAGCTTAAAACCCTTTAAACTCAGTGCTCTTTCCAGCTGGCAGGTCAGCAGCACTGAGCAGACACTGCAGGTTTCTGCTTAGTTAAGTTTCCACAAATGCGTCTCTGCTTATTCTTAGTGAGAAAAGGAAAAGAGTATCTGCCCCATGAACAGTTCTATCCATCTTCCTTTACTTAGGTCACTGTGTCTAATCCATTTGGCATTGCAGACTATATCTTTTCTTTTCTTTTTTTATTCCTAAGTTTTTGACTGACAGATATTATTAAAAACAAACAAACAAACCATATGGTGTTGTTTCATTCCTGAAGGCATATATTTACTTTTCATGAAACCTGCAAAAGTTTCTCTCATTTTTCCATATTACATTAATAGACATGTTTGGCAAAATAATGCTGCCTGGATTTACTCTTCAGATGTTAGCTTTTATAGAGAGATTAAGATTACAAAAAGCAATATAGACTTTCTTTGATCTCATTTCATTCTTCAAGTCTAAACTCTAATTCAGACATTTCCTACTTAACACTTTAACTCTTGTTCAAATACTGACAGCTTTTCTTGGGGTTAAAATGTGACTCAAACCAGCTAAGCAAAGTTTGAATATCTGTTTATTCTGTACATTTCTTTACCTTATTACTAAAACTTTAACACAAAAATAAATGGATTTAGGATGACATTTAAATCACGAATGCAGCTTGTGAATAAAAAAAAATTCAGAAGGAGTGAAGTCAACTTAAACATATTAAAATTAAAATATAATCATTATATTGCTATATGTTATTGATTTATATGAATCTGCACATAAAATTACTGGTTTGTACTGGTTTTGACTTGATTAGTTATCTAATTTTTCTATGGCAACACTCTAACAATTGAACTCAAAGAACCATGAAATAATGCTATTTATTATGCAAATATTATATATAGTCCAAATAATGACTACTGACTTTTACCTTATATGTTAAAAAAAAAGCCTATACCAATATACTTTACTTTAAACTGATTATTCTAAATTTTAAATACCTCCTTAAATTGTCATTTATTTAATTTTTAGCAGACATAACATATTTTACATTTGCTTTTGTAAACTTTAAGGGTAAACAAAATCTTTTCCTTGATTTCTTACTCATATGTTTTAACCATCTGACCTATATAGTTTGCCCTACATATCTTGTATTTGTAATTAATTAGGGATTTCTGACCTAGGAATTTTTATATGCCTTTGGACAAGAAAATGATCCACATTTATGAAATTACTCTGTAATTCAAGTTTTGCTTAATGGTATGGCAAAATGTTAGGAGTTGGAGGGGAGTCAAAGCAATGGAAAGCTATTGTTGAGATGGAAAACTAGGTCCACAGTTCCTGAAAGCTTCTATTTAAGCAACATGTAATAACAATAAGGATGAATTTTTTATTATGTTTATCTTCTAAAGTATGAGAAAATTATCAAAATCTATTTTGGCCTAAACTAATCTATCAAGTTTAAAGTTGTTGTTGATATCCACTGTTCTTTGTCTCTGCTAAACCTTGATATTGTAATGTAGAAAATATATTATTTCTTCAAAAGTCTAAACTCTAATTCAGACATTTCCTACTTAACACTTTAACTCTTGTTCAAATACTGACAGCTTTTCTTGGGGTTAAAATGTGACTCAAACCAGCTAAGCAAAGTTTGAATATCTGTTTATTCTGTACATTTCTTTACCTTATTACTAAAACTTTAACACAAAAATAAATGGATTTAGGATGACATTTAAATCACGAATGCAGCTTGTGAATAAAAAAAAATTCAGAAGGAGTGAAGTCAACTTAAACATATTAAAATTAAAATATAATCATTATATTGCTATATGTTATTGATTTATATGAATCTGCACATAAAATTACTGGTTTGTACTGGTTTTGACTTGATTAGTTATCTAATTTTTCTATGGCAACACTCTAACAATTGAACTCAAAGAACCATGAAATAATGCTATTTATTATGCAAATATTATATATAGTCCAAATAATGACTACTGACTTTTACCTTATATGTTAAAAAAAAAGCCTATACCAATATACTTTACTTTAAACTGATTATTCTAAATTTTAAATACCTCCTTAAATTGTCATTTATTTAATTTTTAGCAGACATAACATATTTTACATTTGCTTTTGTAAACTTTAAGGGTAAACAAAATCTTTTCCTTGATTTCTTACTCATATGTTTTAACCATCTGACCTATATAGTTTGCCCTACATATCTTGTATTTGTAATTAATTAGGGATTTCTGACCTAGGAATTTTTATATGCCTTTGGACAAGAAAATGATCCACATTTATGAAATTACTCTGTAATTCAAGTTTTGCTTAATGGTATGGCAAAATGTTAGGAGTTGGAGGGGAGTCAAAGCAATGGAAAGCTATTGTTGAGATGGAAAACTAGGTCCACAGTTCCTGAAAGCTTCTATTTAAGCAACATGTAATAACAATAAGGATGAATTTTTTATTATGTTTATCTTCTAAAGTATGAGAAAATTATCAAAATCTATTTTGGCCTAAACTAATCTATCAAGTTTAAAGTTGTTGTTGATATCCACTGTTCTTTGTCTCTGCTAAACCTTGATATTGTAATGTAGAAAATATATTATTTCTGACATCTCCTACAGGAAACCCACACCTGAGAATCTGAAACACAAACCTCAGGTGCTAGAAAGTCAGCCCCCAAGATTTTATTAAAAAGTGACTTTGAGGAAAATGTTTAGAGATAAAAATAACTAACCCAACTTGGCTATCATTGAGAGTTCAGGAAAGAAACATATGACACGCTTAGAAGAGTTGATTCAAGAGATTAATATTTGTATTTCTTTTTTTACAAGGCTGTTATAGTTAAGAAAAAACAAGGGATGGTGAAGTACCCTATTGTTTTAGCAGAGGGCTACCTGATCCTTAGAGAAGGGTGCACAAAAGTCAAAATGTAGCCAGACAGTGAGGGATCTAGCCTTACAAATATCTTAACCTGGATTTTTTGTTCTTTACCATTAAGAAATTGCTAGTAGTTCCCATTGGCCAAACCAACCAGAAGCCAGAAAGCTAGAACTCTAATTGATGTAGTTTATAAAGATAAGCTTTCTGAGGAACAGAGCAAAATAGAAAAGTGAAGAACAGATTTGAGTAAGCAGAGCAGAAGAAAAGAATATCCTATCCAGTAAAACTAGCACAGTGAAATGTACACAATATTGGAGTCATTGGCTAAGTGATACATTTTCAAGAAAAACGATAGTATGCTTATGAATGTAAAGCATCATATATCTTAGGAAATCATCTATGTCCACTGAGAATGAAAAGTGACTCATTCACATTTCACCAAATCATTAGAAAAGGTTATTGTCATTATATATTAATGAATGAGTTTCAAATTAATTTACAGAGAAAAGGTGGTGCCTTTTTAAACAGAAAAGCCTAGTAACTATAAAACTCTAATAAACTGTTAGTAGCAGTCAAATGTTTACTATATAAGAGAATATCATCGTTCTGATGTGTGGGAGTATGTTAGTCTCTCAGTTGTTCTGACTCTTTGCAATGCTATGGACTATAGTCTGCCAGGATCCTCTGCCCAAAGAATTCTCCTGGCAAGAATACTGGAATGAGTTACCATTCCCTTCTCAGAGGGATCTTCCTGACCTAGGGATCGAACCCAGGTCTCTTAAATTGCAGACAGATTCTTCATTGTTTGAGCCATTGTTCTAATAGCCTATACAGATAATCAATAAAATAAATGGTAGTTTGTTAGTAAAGAGTAGCTAACTTGTGAGTTTAGAATCTTTATGGTGTAAATGCATAAAAAGAGTAAGACGATGAGACGTAGGAAAAAGGGAACTGAGGGGAAGAAACAGTTTGGTTACAAATATTCTGTTCAATTCAACTGCACCGATTTTAGTATTAAAGACCCACAATTTCATTTAAAAATTGACTGCCACCTCCCTATTTCTGTCAGTGTGGCTGCTGTGTTTTTAAAGACTTTTAGACCGTTAGTTGATCAATGCTCGATATTTTTCTTTCCCATTTTTTTTTTTTGTCTGGGGCTGTGTGCATGTGCATTATTTTTTTAATTATGCTTTTAATAGACAGTCTTATAGATAACACATATACGAATAGACCCACACATGGATACACATATGTGCACATGTAGGCACACGGGTACTTTGAAGAGGAAGATGCATACTATGATGTTCATGGACTCTAAATTTGATTTCAAATAGAATAAGATTTGAAGTGAAACTGCAGACAAAATTATATAGTGATTGAAGCCAATGTGGCCAAAAATTACAGAGTAGAAAGCAGCATTCCTTAGCATATATAGGAAACAGAAATACAATTAAGCATGAAAATATATTTTGCTCTACATTTTGTGTATGGGAAAAGGAATAGTTATTACTCACTCAAAGAATAACTGACACTCCCTGTTGGTGATTAAAATAAACTTCTTTGTGCTATCGCTTCACATAAATGGTTATTGCCTCTTCAGTTTACCAGCGATATTCTAATCAAAAATCTAAACCTCTTGACAATATGTAATAAATTTTCTCAACAAAAAATAAGGAACCCAGCCATATAACTTAAGATGCACTGGTCTTGAGCTCCTGCGCTAACAGAGTTAATCAAAAATTTTTTCATGTCTGCCAGGATCCTCTGCCCAAAGAATTCTCCTGGCAAGAATACTGGAATGAGTTACCATTCCCTTCTCAGAGGATCTTCCTGACCTAGGGATCGAACCCAGGTCTCTTAAATTGCAGACAGATTCTTCATTGTTTGAGCCATTGTTCTAATAGCCTATACAGATAATCAATAAAATAAATGGTAGTTTGTTAGTAAAGAGTAGCTAACTTGTGAGTTTAGAATCTTTATGGTGTAAATGCATAAAAAGAGTAAGACGATGAGACGTAGGAAAAAGGGAACTGAGGGGAAGAAACAGTTTGGTTACAAATATTCTGTTCAATTCAACTGCACCGATTTTAGTATTAAAGACCCACAATTTCATTTAAAAATTGACTGCCACCTCCCTATTTCTGTCAGTGTGGCTGCTGTGTTTTTAAAGACTTTTAGACCGTTAGTTGATCAATGCTCGATATTTTTCTTTCCCATTTTTTTTTTTTTGTCTGGGGCTGTGTGCATGTGCATTATTTTTTTAATTATGCTTTTAATAGACAGTCTTATAGATAACACATATACGAATAGACCCACACATGGATACACATATGTGCACATGTAGGCACACGGGTACTTTGAAGAGGAAGATGCATACTATGATGTTCATGGACTCTAAATTTGATTTCAAATAGAATAAGATTTGAAGTGAAACTGCAGACAAAATTATATAGTGATTGAAGCCAATGTGGCCAAAAATTACAGAGTAGAAAGCAGCATTCCTTAGCATATATAGGAAACAGAAATACAATTAAGCATGAAAATATATTTTGCTCTACATTTTGTGTATGGGAAAAGGAATAGTTATTACTCACTCAAAGAATAACTGACACTCCCTGTTGGTGATTAAAATAAACTTCTTTGTGCTATCGCTTCACATAAATGGTTATTGCCTCTTCAGTTTACCAGCGATATTCTAATCAAAAATCTAAACCTCTTGACAATATGTAATAAATTTTCTCAACAAAAAATAAGGAACCCAGCCATATAACTTAAGATGCACTGGTCTTGAGATCCTGCTCTAACAGAGTTTAATTCAGACAGAAGGTTTATCTTGGCTTTTCTGGGTGTGTACATGTGTGTGTGTTGTGTGTGCATTAGGAAAAGACCACAACTTGTGTTTCATCAAAGGAAAACTGAATATCATTTAACTGATTGTCTTGTAATGTGATCCTTTACGTCCTTAGGTACTTGTGTAATTCTTTCGTGTATTTGTAGAATAAAACAGAAAGTAAGAGACCCAGCAGGCATTTTTGAGTCATACTCACAGTTAATCCTTTTGGTTGTCTTTTGTGTTCTTTTATGCAAACAGGTCACGAGAAAAAAACAACAGTTTCTCATCTAAAAATATTCTGAAAAATCAGTGTATGTTTGTGCTGAATGATAAATCAGAAAAACTACCTAAACGGTGTTTTTGTTCTCTGTTGATTATTGCTCAGGTTGTGTATTGATACAGATTTTCTAACCTTTCTCGTTTCAGCTAATTTTCTGAACAATCCATAATAAAGATTGTGAAGGACTAAAGATTCAAAGTTTGTTTCAAAGAATTATCAGCTAATCTTTCACTTATAAGTAAGCCCTTTTCTGAAATATCAGACAGTACAGTGAATTCAGTAATTAGAATACTTGCATTCCTATTTTTGTCAAGTGTAAAATACATTTTGTCAGATCAAAATACATTGAACCAATTTATTGCATCCTCTTTTCAGATATGCCTTTAAGGTTTTTTCTGATTATTTACTTTTTTCATGAGTTCAAGTACTGTCAGGAATATTATTAACAAAACCATGAAAATGGTAGCAATGAATATAAGCATATTTAAATGCTACCAGTTGTCAGACACAGGACTAAGCATCTTAAATGGAATTTCCATGAATTCTTACAACATACTCTGTTGACCAAATTTTTAGTTTTGTCAAATGTAAATGGTTCACATTCTGGTCAACAGAAGATGCTGTGTAAATTATTGTTGTCATTGCTACCATAGTTGTAAGGAGAAATTATTTCTTGTCTTAGTCTCACATAAGAAAAGTCAACGAGAAAAATGTATTGCTGTGTAATTAGTCCAGCCATATAACTTAAGATGCACTGGTCTTGAGATCCTGCTCTAACAGAGTTTAATTCAGACAGAAGGTTTATCTTGGCTTTTCTGGGTGTGTACATGTGTGTGTGTTGTGTGTGCATTAGGAAAAGACCACAACTTGTGTTTCATCAAAGGAAAACTGAATATCATTTAACTGATTGTCTTGTAATGTGATCCTTTACGTCCTTAGGTACTTGTGTAATTCTTTCGTGTATTTGTAGAATAAAACAGAAAGTAAGAGACCCAGCAGGCATTTTTGAGTCATACTCACAGTTAATCCTTTTGGTTGTCTTTTGTGTTCTTTTATGCAAACAGGTCACGAGAAAAAAACAACAGTTTCTCATCTAAAAATATTCTGAAAAATCAGTGTATGTTTGTGCTGAATGATAAATCAGAAAAACTACCTAAACGGTGTTTTTGTTCTCTGTTGATTATTGCTCAGGTTGTGTATTGATACAGATTTTCTAACCTTTCTCGTTTCAGCTAATTTTCTGAACAATCCATAATAAAGATTGTGAAGGACTAAAGATTCAAAGTTTGTTTCAAAGAATTATCAGCTAATCTTTCACTTATAAGTAAGCCCTTTTCTGAAATATCAGACAGTACAGTGAATTCAGTAATTAGAATACTTGCATTCCTATTTTTGTCAAGTGTAAAATACATTTTGTCAGATCAAAATACATTGAACCAATTTATTGCATCCTCTTTTCAGATATGCCTTTAAGGTTTTTTCTGATTATTTACTTTTTTCATGAGTTCAAGTACTGTCAGGAATATTATTAACAAAACCATGAAAATGGTAGCAATGAATATAAGCATATTTAAATGCTACCAGTTGTCAGACACAGGACTAAGCATCTTAAATGGAATTTCCATGAATTCTTACAACATACTCTGTTGACCAAATTTTTAGTTTTGTCAAATGTAAATGGTTCACATTCTGGTCAACAGAAGATGCTGTGTAAATTATTGTTGTCATTGCTACCATAGTTGTAAGGAGAAATTATTTCTTGTCTTAGTCTCACATAAGAGCAAAAATACTCTGAATCATGGACTCTGGTACTAATTGAAGGGGAAAAAAATCCTTAATGAATAATCTTGCACAAGAGCCTAAACAGTGAGAGGAAGTTAAACTGGCAGGCTTGAGTATTTGCAAAGTAAATTTGTCATAGACATTATGGAGCCTGTATAAACAAATCAAGGGAAGATGTGTTTACTTCCTCTTCTGTATTAAATGGTAATAAAGAAAAATTATTCCTTATTTTATAACTTTAGTATTTTCTTCCTATAAAACTAAAAGGGGGAGTCTTCTGTATGTCTAGCAACATTTATTTAATGTTTATTCTCTTACAGTGACACTCTTTAAGAAAAGTAAATAATTATATTTTATTCAAACCTGGGTAAATAATGTCAAGTTAAATAAAGACAACTTCAAGGTATTCATAGAAGAAGGATGATCCTTCTATATTTTCTGTACTTGGTCTTTGTCAGTAAGTATTAGATTCTTGCAATGTTTTATTAAGATAATTAGAAAACATACAAATCATGAAAGAGAATGAATTTTATTATTATGCACTGACTTATAAAATATTGGATATATATTTATTAGTGTTCCAAAAGCAAAGCATAATATATATACACACACAAACATACACATATATATATAGGCTTCCCAGTTGTCATTAGTAGTGGCACTAATTAGTGCAGGAGACATAAGAGACACAGATTCAATCCCTGGGTCCGGAAGATCTCCTGGAGGAGATTCACTCAAGTGTTATTGCCTGGAGAATTCCCTGGATACAGGAGCCTGGAGGGCTATGGTCCATAGGTCGCAAAGTGTCGGACACAATTGAAACTACTTAGCAATTATGAAATGTGTTTCTTTAGATTTTTCTGTGGATGATTACAATGTCACATATATAATAAAAGCACAATTTGAAGAAATTAGCATAGATTTTTGTTGTATGCGTGCTATGCATAAATATTATCAAAGATCGAAACAATTGCGCTTGAGAATTAAAGGAGGGGTATCAACAGAGAGTGGGAAGGGACACAGGTAAAACTATGGTTGATTTATGTTAATGAAGATCACAAAATTTATAAATCTTATAAAATATATATTTAATAATAAATGTTATTTTTTACAAAACGTATCTATTCTAAATTTATATTCTGTATTTCAGAACACCTAAACTTTTAATTTTCTCTCAGCCAATTATAAAACTTCTCTCTTTCTACACTGTAGTTTACGTGATTGAGGTATAGAGTAAAGAGACTGTTCCATATTGGTATATTCCATATTGCTTAATGAGAACATTTTATAGTATATTACTACGGAAACTTTTAGCATTTGTTCAGTTGCTCAGTTCTATCCATCTCTTTGCAATCTCATGAACTGTAGCATGCCAGCTTGCCCTGTCCTTCACCATCTCCCAGAGCTTGTCCAATTCATGTCCATTGTCAGTGATGCTATCCAACCATCTCATCCTCCATCACTTCCTTCTCTTCCTGCCCTCAATCTTTCTCAGCATTAGGGTCTTTTCCACTGAGTTGATTTAACCACATCAGGCAGCCAAAATATTGAAGATTTAGCTTCAGCATCAGTCCTTCCAATGAATATTCACAGTTAATTTCCTTCAGGATTGACGTGTTTGATCTCCTTGCTGTCCAAGGGATTCTCAAGAGTCTTCTCCAACACCGCAGTTTGAAAATATCAATTCTTAAGTGCTCAGCCTTCTTTATGATCCAGCTCTCACATCTATACATGACTACTAGAAAATTCATCGTTGGACTATATGGACCTTTGTCAGCAAAATGATGTCTCTGCTTTTTAATATGCTGTCTAGGTTTGCCATAACTTTTCTTCCAAGGAGCAAGAGTCTTTCATTTATGTGGCTGTGGTCACTGCCTGCAGTGATTTTGAAGCCCAAGAAAATAAAGTCACTGTTTCCACTTTGTCCCTGTCTGTTTGCACATCTGTTCTACGTTGCTTGTGTATGTCAAGAACTTGCATTCTAGTCTTGCTTATTTAGTTAACTTGCTGTGTGGCATGATTTTTGAGCCATTATCTCATATGATAAATAAGATAATTGAACTAGATGAAGTACAGATATCTGCAAATGAATATTTTCTGAATTTGAGATATATATAATTTCATTTTCCACTTTAATCAAAGACCTAAACTTTTAGATTGGGTATCGGTGGGAAGGGACACAGGTAAAACTATGGTTGATTTATGTTAATGAAGATCACAAAATTTATAAATCTTATAAAATATATATTTAATAATAAATGTTATTTTTTACAAAACGTATCTATTCTAAATTTATATTCTGTATTTCAGAACACCTAAACTTTTAATTTTCTCTCAGCCAATTATAAAACTTCTCTCTTTCTACACTGTAGTTTACGTGATTGAGGTATAGAGTAAAGAGACTGTTCCATATTGGTATATTCCATATTGCTTAATGAGAACATTTTATAGTATATTACTACGGAAACTTTTAGCATTTGTTCAGTTGCTCAGTTCTATCCATCTCTTTGCAATCTCATGAACTGTAGCATGCCAGCTTGCCCTGTCCTTCACCATCTCCCAGAGCTTGTCCAATTCATGTCCATTGTCAGTGATGCTATCCAACCATCTCATCCTCCATCACTTCCTTCTCTTCCTGCCCTCAATCTTTCTCAGCATTAGGGTCTTTTCCACTGAGTTGATTTAACCACATCAGGCAGCCAAAATATTGAAGATTTAGCTTCAGCATCAGTCCTTCCAATGAATATTCACAGTTAATTTCCTTCAGGATTGACGTGTTTGATCTCCTTGCTGTCCAAGGGATTCTCAAGAGTCTTCTCCAACACCGCAGTTTGAAAATATCAATTCTTAAGTGCTCAGCCTTCTTTATGATCCAGCTCTCACATCTATACATGACTACTAGAAAATTCATCGTTGGACTATATGGACCTTTGTCAGCAAAATGATGTCTCTGCTTTTTAATATGCTGTCTAGGTTTGCCATAACTTTTCTTCCAAGGAGCAAGAGTCTTTCATTTATGTGGCTGTGGTCACTGCCTGCAGTGATTTTGAAGCCCAAGAAAATAAAGTCACTGTTTCCACTTTGTCCCTGTCTGTTTGCACATCTGTTCTACGTTGCTTGTGTATGTCAAGAACTTGCATTCTAGTCTTGCTTATTTAGTTAACTTGCTGTGTGGCATGATTTTTGAGCCATTATCTCATATGATAAATAAGATAATTGAACTAGATGAAGTACAGATATCTGCAAATGAATATTTTCTGAATGTAGTAGGAACGGATATATATAATTTCATTTTCAACCTACTAGTATTATCATTGCTAGAAACCAGTCCAGTGCTTGAACTTTTGATGTCTTAAAATGATCTTATTATTAGAAGGTTTGACCTATAATTACTTAATGAAGTTCAGAGAAATATAAGCTGATTTAGGCAATATACTTTGTGTCCTTTTTTTCCTCCAAAGAAGGATCAGCAAAGGAGAGCAAATAGATCTATGATGACTCTAGTTAAATACAGGGGGTCATATACTTTAAGTTTTAAAAAAGGGAGTAGCATTGTCCACAAAGAGTGTTAAGTGAACACTAACCTTAAAACTAGATGTATGTGTTTGAATCTTTCAAAGATAAATCATCTGTACAATTATCCCCTAGGTCTTCAGAAATTCCAATAATGTGAGTAATACTTGAATTGGCTACACGGTATCAATAATTTGATATAATAACATTCTAATTCAGGTGTATGTTTTGGTTTTCTAATTTGTTTAATCTCATAGCTATAGATCAAATACACAAAGAACTTGAACTCAACTAATTTTTTTTTTTTTAATTTGTACCAAATGCCCTAGTTAACAATCCAATAACTTTCCTCATAGACAGTGTTATACCTCTAGCAATGCCCCAACTCTGTATTCCATCTGGGCTCAGCAGATGCTTTTAAGACTGAATTGCAGTCCAACTTTTCCTCTGGTCCATTTAGTCTTTCCTTCCTCAGGTTTTGATGTTGCACATTAGTCTCCATTAATGAGTCTGCCTCTCAGGGAAACATCCTGAAAAGGTATCAAAATTATTTATCATCTTTGGATATTTTTTGATTTTATACATATAGTCTTCCTATAAACAAGAAAAATAATTACTTGCTAGAAATAATTGCATATAAGTATAGTATATTCTATCTGTCATAGATTTCAGAGTACAGAAATTAAACATATTATCTTTCCAATAAAATATAGTTAATATTCATTGTTTAACATTTATTATAATGGACTTATCTGTACTTTTTCACTAAAATTGGATAATAGCTCCCTTTGAGTGTGAGAACAGACATCACCGTAGACAAATTCCTAACCTAACTTTTCTGAGCCATTATCTCATATGATAAATAAGATAATTGAACTAGATGAAGTACAGATATCTGCAAATGAATATTTTCTGAATGTAGTAGGAACGGATATATATAATTTCATTTTCAACCTACTAGTATTATCATTGCTAGAAACCAGTCCAGTGCTTGAACTTTTGATGTCTTAAAATGATCTTATTATTAGAAGGTTTGACCTATAATTACTTAATGAAGTTCAGAGAAATATAAGCTGATTTAGGCAATATACTTTGTGTCCTTTTTTTCCTCCAAAGAAGGATCAGCAAAGGAGAGCAAATAGATCTATGATGACTCTAGTTAAATACAGGGGGTCATATACTTTAAGTTTTAAAAAAGGGAGTAGCATTGTCCACAAAGAGTGTTAAGTGAACACTAACCTTAAAACTAGATGTATGTGTTTGAATCTTTCAAAGATAAATCATCTGTACAATTATCCCCTAGGTCTTCAGAAATTCCAATAATGTGAGTAATACTTGAATTGGCTACACGGTATCAATAATTTGATATAATAACATTCTAATTCAGGTGTATGTTTTGGTTTTCTAATTTGTTTAATCTCATAGCTATAGATCAAATACACAAAGAACTTGAACTCAACTAATTTTTTTTTTTTTAATTTGTACCAAATGCCCTAGTTAACAATCCAATAACTTTCCTCATAGACAGTGTTATACCTCTAGCAATGCCCCAACTCTGTATTCCATCTGGGCTCAGCAGATGCTTTTAAGACTGAATTGCAGTCCAACTTTTCCTCTGGTCCATTTAGTCTTTCCTTCCTCAGGTTTTGATGTTGCACATTAGTCTCCATTAATGAGTCTGCCTCTCAGGGAAACATCCTGAAAAGGTATCAAAATTATTTATCATCTTTGGATATTTTTTGATTTTATACATATAGTCTTCCTATAAACAAGAAAAATAATTACTTGCTAGAAATAATTGCATATAAGTATAGTATATTCTATCTGTCATAGATTTCAGAGTACAGAAATTAAACATATTATCTTTCCAATAAAATATAGTTAATATTCATTGTTTAACATTTATTATAATGGACTTATCTGTACTTTTTCACTAAAATTGGATAATAGCTCCCTTTGAGTGTGAGTACAGACATCACCGTAGACAAATTCCTAACCTAACTTTTTCTGTGGGCCATGGGAAAAAGAATTAGCAAGACCCTGATTCTTGATTTCAAGTACTTTTATCTTTATTCTTTTAAAATACTTTTTAAAGGATTGATCTCACATTTCAAAGGTGTTTTCCATCTTTCCCTTTCTGTATCATACTCAATTGTTCCCATATCTTTAAATTTTATTGTCAAATTATCCTTATATCTATTCTTATATCTTGTCACCTATGGAAAACAAATGTAAATATATTAGAAAAATTTAATAAAGTGCAAGCTGGTTTTAGCAGGATCAAGTAGTATCCTCCCTCTAAGTAAGTTTAGTCCGTGGACTAATGAAACAGTTTTAACCCAAGGTTGGCATACTGTACATGAGATCTGTTAAAATTCAACATAATAGGGAAGTGAATCAAAATGAGAGCTGAGATAGAAAGACACTAATTGTAAGTAACTATACTTTGTGATTCAGAGTAGATATGTCATTATATCTATTAGGTCTTGCACACAAAGTCCAAAACTACTTTGCATGACTGGCTAAGTGAAAGATAAAACATCAATCACCAGTGGTGTGTTTATTTGTTTCTCTTAATTTAAACAAAAATGGAAAATTAAGTAATTATCTTCTTCAGTGTCATGAAATAAGGCAGCATGCTTATCTGACCTAATTTATTTAAAAACTGTTAAGTTCAGTGTTTTAATATATGTCTCCAATAAGGCATTATTTCTTTAGATAAACAATCAATTGCTTTGGGGAAAGTTATCTATATTGACTCCCTTCCATCCTGTAAGAACCAGCCATTCATTCTGAAAAATTAGGTAACTATTTTTAATATAAAAATTCCTTTGTTCTCTGCAAATTTTTGACCAATACTGATCAGGAGGCCTGTATACAGAAAATAATTAAAACTTGGCATATAGTCTTCCTATAAACAAGAAAATAATTACTTGCTAGAAATAATTGCATATAAGTATAGTATATTCTATCTGTCATAGATTTCAGAGTACAGAAATTAAACATATTATCTTTCCAATAAAATATAGTTAATATTCATTGTTTAACATTTATTATAATGGACTTATCTGTACTTTTTCACTAAAATTGGATAATAGCTCCCTTTGAGTGTGAGTACAGACATCACCGTAGACAAATTCCTAACCTAACTTTTTCTGTGGGCCATGGGAAAAAGAATTAGCAAGACCCTGATTCTTGATTTCAAGTACTTTTATCTTTATTCTTTTAAAATACTTTTTAAAGGATTGATCTCACATTTCAAAGGTGTTTTCCATCTTTCCCTTTCTGTATCATACTCAATTGTTCCCATATCTTTAAATTTTATTGTCAAATTATCCTTATATCTATTCTTATATCTTGTCACCTATGGAAAACAAATGTAAATATATTAGAAAAATTTAATAAAGTGCAAGCTGGTTTTAGCAGGATCAAGTAGTATCCTCCCTCTAAGTAAGTTTAGTCCGTGGACTAATGAAACAGTTTTAACCCAAGGTTGGCATACTGTACATGAGATCTGTTAAAATTCAACATAATAGGGAAGACAATCAAAATGAGAGCTGAGATAGAAAGACACTAATTGTAAGTAACTATACTTTGTGATTCAGAGTAGATATGTCATTATATCTATTAGGTCTTGCACACAAAGTCCAAAACTACTTTGCATGACTGGCTAAGTGAAAGATAAAACATCAATCACCAGTGGTGTGTTTATTTGTTTCTCTTAATTTAAACAAAAATGGAAAATTAAGTAATTATCTTCTTCAGTGTCATGAAATAAGGCAGCATGCTTATCTGACCTAATTTATTTAAAAACTGTTAAGTTCAGTGTTTTAATATATGTCTCCAATAAGGCATTATTTCTTTAGATAAACAATCAATTGCTTTGGGGAAAGTTATCTATATTGACTCCCTTCCATCCTGTAAGAACCAGCCATTCATTCTGAAAAATTAGGTAACTATTTTTAATATAAAAATTCCTTTGTTCTCTGCAAATTTTTGACCAATACTGATCAGGAGGCCTGATTCACAGGTATGAACAGGGGATATACTCTATGGTAAAGAGGATGGGAGTGGACCCATGACCATCTTGGTTGTATTACATAGCATACTGTTCTCCTGGCACTCTAGAATGAGCTTCAAAAATGAAGCTGAAACTACAACATATGAAAAAAAAGTGAGGTGACATCCTTCAGGACACAGAGATCAGATAACTCTTTACTAGATCAGAGAGCTCTTTTGTGATGTATTCCCAATAAGAAGGATATATGGTCTGAGAAACTAAAAAAATGGATGCTGGAGTGACCCCTGTTGACTTTATTCCAAATGATTCACTGGGGGATTTGTTTTTCTGTGTTCTCAATTTTGGATTCTTAGAGTGAATGCCATTAACCCCTGATAAGACCTATGGTTGCCAGGGGATTCAGAAATGGTTCCACTGAACTACAAATTAGAACTGTTACCAGGGTGTTTTGACATTCTTGTACCCACAGACTGACAAGCAAGATGAACGAAATTACTTCACTTCCTTCCAGAAGTAATTAACTCTGAACAGCAAACTGTTTTGTTGTATGTTATTGTTCTGTTCGTTGGGGACAGTTTTACATGAAGGGGATATGGAAGAATATGAGGCAAATGCAGATCTACTTGGTCACCTCCTGGTATTCTTATGCCCCATTGTTCTTATGAGTAAATATGTGCAGAACTGAGAAAATTAAAATTACCAAGGATAGAGTAGCTTAGTATGAAAGTTACCTCTTGAGTGAATAAGCAGGACCTACTCAGGTGATCAGTAAATGTGAGGGGAGTTTAGAATGGGTAGTGGTGGAGGAAGAAGATGAGTACCAGTTATAGGACAGAGATCAACCATAGAAAATTAAGATTTAGCTTATCACAATAAGCTTCCCTTCAGGGAGAAAGGCTTAAGAGAACCATGACAGAGCTGATCCATGAATCTTTGTGGAGAGGAGACCTCTAGAAAGGCATTTGAACTTTGAAATCTGTTGCCACATTTGAACCAAAACCTCACTTCCCATTGACTTGCTGTAAGCCAACACAGCAAGATACTATATTCCAGTAAACCCACTCCTAGAAGAGCCCTTTTCTGATGACTGAGTCTGTCTTGCATTCTCCTTGAGAGTCTAACCAAATTCTTCATCATGAAGAAAGGACATTTCTGCCAACTCTGCTTCCATCTTTTCTTCTCTTGGGTCAAACATATTTTTTGTCACATAGTACTCTCAGTCTTCTAAAGATTCATCCCCATTTTCTCACAAACAATTTGTCTAATAAAGTTCTTGCATATTAGATTTCTTTTTAGTGTTTTGTTCTTGAAGGAACCAGATTTGTATTCTTGAAGGAACACAGATTGCAAATTATACCTCCAAATGTGACTTTGATTTCATTCATATGTTCACATTGATTCAATATTATATTACTTCTTCCAAGTGTTATAAGCCTATCAGAGTGAATACTTTCAGACTTCATATTAGAATAATAAATTTTTAATGAGGCTACTGAAATCCATAGTTTAAGTGATTTGACTAGGATCACACAACTAAGAATTTATTCATCTTCTGAATCCTACTGATTTCCTACTAATTACTTCATATCTACAAAACAGTCCTTTTTCATACATTTGTCACTATCAGGAACCGACAAGGAGAAGGGTAAATAAAGCATTTGAGTTCCCATTAATTATAAACAATTTTCACTCTGTAGATACTAGGAATTTCTCATAAACATTCCTCCCCATGTTTTTTCAGTGGTGCTTATTTTCCAGGATTTTGCTATCTATCCATCTGTAAGGACATACCTTAATGATATCAGAGCTTTAGGTCTATGAATCTATGTTTAAGTCGTGAAGTTGTTCCACAGTCCTGAAGTCATGCTACCATGTTGTATTAGAACTCTCAATGATGTGGCATTTTTTTGCTTCTAAACTTCTGAAAAAGAGACGAGTAGAATAATAATGAAGTCAGAACTGTATGAAAAGTGAATATGCATTTGAGTTTGTGAGAGTTTTGATTATGCCTGTTGTTCTAATGTAATTATTAAGACATCCATTTTGTTCTCAAAAGTGACCAAGTTTTAGTGATAAAATATGTGATCATCAGAATATTGGAGTGATATAATCTTTATTCCGAATGTCTTCAGTCATTTTGCTGCAAAAAACAATACTGACACCTGAAACTACCTGCTAAAGGCCTTTCCTTAATAGAATCAGACAAAGAAATTTAGCATATAAGCACATCTGATCCATATGCAGATTATAGGCATTGATCAGTAACCCTGGAAAAGAACTCCACCCATCTAATCAGTGAACTAAGCCAAGCAATCTGAACAAGAGTTATGAGAGTTATGAAGGGAACTGGTAAGAAGAGATATAAGGAAAGAAACTATAAAAAGATACTTACAGGATTTGAGGTAGTAGCATAAGCTCAAAATTGTCACAGATTCTGGTTGACTCTGCTTCCAGTCCATATGAATCTTTTTAGCAAAATCTATATTTCACTAATATCAACTCTGCTAGCTATAATCATCTGAAGATGATGAACCCCCAAACTTACCAACACAGCAAATCACAATGTGATTTCCTGCTTTCAAATCCTCCTCTTTTTATTGTCCTCAAACATTTCATACTTATCCCTTATTTTCCCCTTAGATGACTTATTTTTCAGGAGAACTCTACTTTTAATGCAGGTAGACTCCTCTGTGTACCCAGGAAGGCCCTTCTTGGTCTCTAGGTCGACTGTGGACTCTAGGTCTCTAGGTCTGCTGTCGTATTATGATATTTATGTATTATGTTGCTTCACACATACACGCCCATTATGTTGCTCATATCTGATTTCACTAGAGGAATTCTTCAGGTAATTTAGACATTTTTTTCTGCACTGTACTCTAAAGTCTAAAGCATGCAGACTAGATTTTCTCCATGTCCAACAAAGTGCAGTAAACAATAGAAAGCATAGTCTTGAAAAAGTCTCCTGCTATTCAGAAAAGGAAAGAACCATGTAGACAGAGAAGACAGCATTTCCTGGAATCAAAACTTGGATTTGAGCTCTGCATTTTCTACTTGACACTGCACTTTACCTTTAGAAATTTTAACCAGTCTTTGTCATGTATTCCACATATGTACAGTGGTTACTACAATAGTATCAATCTTCCTTGGCTAGTTGTGAGAATTAAATCAGATTACAAATAATTACACAGTTATTTAAAATGTGCAATATTATTTTCCTTTCATCAAAGTGAAAACAGCATTAGTCTAAAACTAAGTTATTCAATATGCTTAATGAATATCTTCTAAATCTTTTTCAGTAAGAACACTGAACATTTTTGGATTGAAATCAGTTTATACTATATTCTGCACTTACCTGAATCCTTAAACACAGAATATAGATAAAAATTCAATCTATTTTTTTTTGATGACTTACTCACAAGTAATTATTGTACTAGTTTTAATTTGGTGTTAGCTCACTGCTTGGCTTTTCAGCTCTGTCAGATGAAAGTAAGAGTATCTTTAAAGGCAACTAAGAAGATGCTTCTCTGTCCCCTTCTCTGGAATTCTCTGGGCAACACTATTGGAGTGGGTAACCATCTTCAAGTGGCACTAGTGGTAAAGAACCCACCTGCCAATGCTGGAGACATAAGAGAATAGGGTTTGATCCCTGGGTCAGGAAGACCCACTGGAGGAGGTCATGACAACCCACACCTGTATTCTTTCCTGAAGAGTCTCATGGACAGAGAAGCCTAGCAAGCTACAGCCCACAGGGTCACAAAGAGTTGGACTTGACTGAAACAACTTAACAGGAATGCACAGGTGCACACTAGGAGACACTGACTATCACAGTTTGTTTTAAATTAATTATTGATTTCCCTGAGCCTGTTTTTTCCTTCTTTAGTTATTAAATAAACAGACAGCCACATTCACAGTCCCTACAATTGCCATTTCTTCACTATGTCTAAGAGGCTAGAGACATTGCACAAGTCAGTACATCCTCTATGTACTGCATGCTTGCATCCATCATTCTTCATTGCAGGTTAAAGTAGCAGTCACATTTCCAAGGTCGATCAATAATGCTCTGCTTCTTACTAGTGATAGGATTTCCATTGCCTGCTGATCAGCAGGTGTTCATCTCAGAATTCCATCCTCCATGCCCACTTCTTGGAACCACTCCTGTAACAAATATTTTAGGTCATATTTCCTAGAAGCAGAGCCTAAAACAGGAATTTGGACATAGATGATGCGTTGAAGGAGTGATGTAAAACTTGTAAGGTAGTAGTGGAAGCAGAATGAAGAGAAGTGAGATTTTTTAAAAAAAATTTTTTGAAAAAAAAAAGCATTAGTCTAAAACTAAGTTATTCAATATGCTTAATGAATATCTTCTAAATCTTTTTCAGTAAGAACACTGAACATTTTTGGATTGAAATCAGTTTATACTATATTCTGCACTTACCTGAATCCTTAAACACAGAATATAGATAAAAATTCAATCTATTTTTTTTTGATGACTTACTCACAAGTAATTATTGTACTAGTTTTAATTTGGTGTTAGCTCACTGCTTGGCTTTTCAGCTCTGTCAGATGAAAGTAAGAGTATCTTTAAAGGCAACTAAGAAGATGCTTCTCTGTCCCCTTCTCTGGAATTCTCTGGGCAACACTATTGGAGTGGGTAACCATCTTCAAGTGGCACTAGTGGTAAAGAACCCACCTGCCAATGCTGGAGACATAAGAGAATAGGGTTTGATCCCTGGGTCAGGAAGACCCACTGGAGGAGGTCATGACAACCCACACCTGTATTCTTTCCTGAAGAGTCTCATGGACAGAGAAGCCTAGCAAGCTACAGCCCACAGGGTCACAAAGAGTTGGACTTGACTGAAACAACTTAACAGGAATGCACAGGTGCACACTAGGAGACACTGACTATCACAGTTTGTTTTAAATTAATTATTGATTTCCCTGAGCCTGTTTTTTCCTTCTTTAGTTATTAAATAAACAGACAGCCACATTCACAGTCCCTACAATTGCCATTTCTTCACTATGTCTAAGAGGCTAGAGACATTGCACAAGTCAGTACATCCTCTATGTACTGCATGCTTGCATCCATCATTCTTCATTGCAGGTTAAAGTAGCAGTCACATTTCCAAGGTCGATCAATAATGCTCTGCTTCTTACTAGTGATAGGATTTCCATTGCCTGCTGATCAGCAGGTGTTCATCTCCAGAATTCCATCCTCCATGCCCACTTCTTGGAACCACTCCTGTAACAAATATTTTAGGTCATATTTCCTAGAAGCAGAGCCTAAAACAGGAATTTGGACATAGATGATGCGTTGAAGGAGTGATCTACAGTAAAACTTGTAAGGTAGTAGTGGAAGCAGAATAGAGAAGAGAAGTGAGATGGGCAAAGATGTGTCCTTAAACAAGCATTCAAGGCCTGGTCTGTGGGATTGGTGGAAATTTCTAGGACACAGATATCTACCAGAGTTGCATTTCCTGGATTTAAGTGGTCAGCCTGCATTGCTTTTCAGTTGCTCCCAGAACACAGGTAAATGTGTAAAGTGTCCATCTTTCTGGACAAGGGGTCTGCCATTAGCAGGGAGGTGTTCTCCAGAGAACCTCTGAAGGAGATCTGAGTGGGGGCACAAACAGGGGTCCAATACAAGTAGATCATTACCTTCATGCAATTTACAGATGGGAAAGCTCATTTGTCAGGAAAAGAGAGCTTCACCAACCTTGTGCCAACCTTCACATCTTGGAGCTCACATTGAAACTGGTTTTCTCTCATCAGAATGCCTGTTCTTAACAAACCTTGCATACCATCTCACACAAGGAAACAAGGAGACTCACGAATTGAGGAGAAAAGGAAAGAATGGAAGCAAATGGAGTGCAATTCAGGGTAACAGTCTGACTATACTTTATTTTAAAAAGTGAAATGCCAATGAGAAATCAAGGAAGTAAGATATAGAATCATGCTTGAAATAATTTCATTTCAGTCCTGTTTAAGTTATATTAATATCTCTGTAGAACAAGGAGGAACAAGGAGGAAAAAACCTAAAGGAACAAATGATGAAAGAAAGAAGATAAAAAAGAGAGGAGGCTTTTGAAATAAGCCTACAGAAAAGTATATCTTCATTCAAACAATTAAAAAAATACATATCTATGTATACACATTTTTAAAACAGTCGCAACATAGCTATTTTAAAAGGGTGCAAGGGAGGGCCACGGCCTACAAATATAACACAAGAATTATATAATTTCTGGTTTTCTATCAATAGAAGCTCTAAATTCAATAAAATCTTAATTCTTTTAAAGCTATTTTAAAAATTAATACCAGGCATTATAATGTGCCAATTCATAAGTTTACTTAAATACTTTCTAAGTAGTTATTTAGAACTAACTTTAGTATTGTATTTTAAAACAGGAATTTGGACATAGATGATGCGTAAAACAGTAAAACTTGTAAGGTAGTAGTGGAAGCAGAATAGAGAAGAGAAGTGAGATGGGCAAAGATGTGTCCTTAAACAAGCATTCAAGGCCTGGTCTGTGGGATTGGTGGAAATTTCTAGGACACAGATATCTACCAGAGTTGCATTTCCTGGATTTAAGTGGTCAGCCTGCATTGCTTTTCAGTTGCTCCCAGAACACAGGTAAATGTGTAAAGTGTCCATCTTTCTGGACAAGGGGTCTGCCATTAGCAGGGAGGTGTTCTCCAGAGAACCTCTGAAGGAGATCTGAGTGGGGGCACAAACAGGGGTCCAATACAAGTAGATCATTACCTTCATGCAATTTACAGATGGGAAAGCTCATTTGTCAGGAAAAGAGAGCTTCACCAACCTTGTGCCAACCTTCACATCTTGGAGCTCACATTGAAACGGGTTTTTCTCTCATCAGAATGCCTGTTCTTAACAAACCTTGCATACCATCTCACACAAGGAAACAAGGAGACTCACGAATTGAGGAGAAAAGGAAAGAATGGAAGCAAATGGAGTGCAATTCAGGGTAACAGTCTGACTATACTTTATTTTAAAAAGTGAAATGCCAATGAGAAATCAAGGAAGTAAGATATAGAATCATGCTTGAAATAATTTCATTTCAGTCCTGTTTAAGTTATATTAATATCTCTGTAGAACAAGGAGGAACAAGGAGGAAAAAACCTAAAGGAACAAATGATGAAAGAAAGAAGATAAAAAAGAGAGGAGGCTTTTGAAATAAGCCTACAGAAAAGTATATCTTCATTCAAACAATTAAAAAAATACATATCTATGTATACACATTTTTAAAACAGTCGCAACATAGCTATTTTAAAAGGGTGCAAGGGAGGGCCACGGGCCTACAAATATAGCACAAGAATTATATAATTTCTGGTTTTCTCTATCAATAGAAGCTCTAAATTCAATAAAATCTTAATTCTTTTAAAGCTATTTTAAAAATTAATACCAGGCATTATAATGTGCCAATTCATAAGTTTACTTAAATACTTTCTAAGTAGTTATTTAGAACTAACTTTAGTATTGTATTTTATTTCTCAAAGGAACATTTAAAAAATGTTTAATATTTCCAAGTATAGATACTAAAAATAGTTTTGAAGACATTGTCATTTGTCCCCATATGCATGGTCATCAGCACTCTTTTCATAATCCCTTAGCATTCTTAATCAAACCTTCAGAAGCTTAAATTATTATTGAGCAATTTATTTAGCTTTATGGCTTAATTCATGATTATAAAATGAGCATACTATCAACTTTTAGGAGTAAAATCACAAGTAACTCATAATCATCTAAGCCAAATAGGACTTGAGCAATTTAAAATACCCAGGATTTGAGGGAATTAACAGATAAGAGGATAGATTCATTGTGTGGTCAAGAGGTCATTTTATAAAAATATTTTAAATTAAAAAATTAAAAACCTTTTGGTTTTAAGACTGTGGATAAAATGGATTGGCAAGAATTAAAGAACAGTCTGAAAATTATGCACCCAATTGAAGTACTAATTAAAACTATCTTGAATGTATTGGAAATTTTTATCTTTCAACTTTTTGTCTGTGAATGAAATATTCTTTTATTGTTTCCAAAGAAAAATACACAGAAAAACCTAAATTATATCTCTCTTTGAGAGAAACTTCTGAGGAAATGTGGTATAAAGTTCAGTTTTATACCTCATTCATGTCCTTCTTATGCTATTCCTAAACAGTGTATTCAGCCCAAAGGTCTGTGGATGTTAGACACCAAAGGCCACCAGCAGCATCATTTTGATAGTTTCCTTGGGTCTACCAGGTCTATTTCATGCAGAAATGCCTGGAGACTACGGCTTCAGTCTAGGAACAGAGAATGATTTAGGAATCACAAAGGTCCTATTCCTTTGCCCCAGGTTAGGATTCATTGATCCTACAGATTCCCCCAGGGGATCAGATTGTGGCTAGATGTGAGTGAAGATGCTTTCCCTCCCTTTTCTACAGATTTCACTTCGGAACACTTTCTCATTAAACCACCTGCATAGAAGTCCTGCTGTCCATCTGTGTTTCTCTGATGTCAGTCTATCTTGCAGTGATTCTCAAGTTTTAGTCTGTCCCAGAATCATTAGGAGAGCTTGTGAAAACAGATTCCTGAAGCAGTAAGTCTGAAGTAGGACCTAAAAATCTGCATTTTTCAGAGATCCCAGGTGCTACTGCTACTCTGTGACTTCAATAGATCGAAAGGCATGACAGAGAGTCTGGCAAAACAAAATGCCAGACTGTATAGAGATTAAGATTTTAGATATAGACATTGACCTGGGTTTCTATTGGTGATTGACATGAACAGGAACAAGGTTGCTGATGAGACTAATGCTTAATGCCTCAGTGTAAGAAGTGAAGGCAAGACTATGAAGAAGAGGGAGGAAGTGAAAGTACACTTGCAAGAATGCAGAATTCTGAGGCCTCTATAGATGGAAGCCTCTAGGAATATAAATTAGTACCAAGCACAAGGTTTTAAATTAGAAAATTAGATTCATTGTGTGGTCAAGAGGTCATTTTATAAAAATATTTTAAATTAAAAATTAAAAACTTTTGGTTTTAAGACTGTGGATAAAATGGATTGGCAAGAATTAAAGAACAGTCTGAAAATTATGCACCCAATTGAAGTACTAATTAAAACTATCTTGAATGTATTGGAAATTTTTATCTTTCAACTTTTTGTCTGTGAATGAAATATTCTTTTATTGTTTCCAAAGAAAAATACACAGAAAAACCTAAATTATATCTCTCTTTGAGAGAAACTTCTGAGGAAATGTGGTATAAAGTTCAGTTTTATACCTCATTCATGTCCTTCTTATGCTATTCCTAAACAGTGTATTCAGCCCAAAGGTCTGTGGATGTTAGACACCAAAGGCCACCAGCAGCATCATTTTGATAGTTTCCTTGGGTCTACCAGGTCTATTTCATGCAGAAATGCCTGGAGACTACGGCTTCAGTCTAGGAACAGAGAATGATTTAGGAATCACAAAGGTCCTATTCCTTTGCCCCAGGTTAGGATTCATTGATCCTACAGATTCCCCCAGGGGATCAGATTGTGGCTAGATGTGAGTGAAGATGCTTTCCCTCCCTTTTCTACAGATTTCATTTGAACACTTTCTCATTAAACCACCTGCATAGAAGTCCTGCTGTCCATCTGTGTTTCTCTGATGTCAGTCTATCTTGCAGTGATTCTCAAGTTTTAGTCTGTCCCAGAATCATTAGGAGAGCTTGTGAAAACAGATTCCTGAAGCAGTAAGTCTGAAGTAGGACCTAAAAATCTGCATTTTTCAGAGATCCCAGGTGCTACTGCTACTCTGTGACTTCAATAGATCGAAAGGCATGACAGAGAGTCTGGCAAAACAAAATGCCAGACTGTATAGAGATTAAGATTTTAGATATAGACATTGACCTGGGTTTCTATTGGTGATTGACATGAACAGGAACAAGGTTGCTGATGAGACTAATGCTTAATGCCTCAGTGTAAGAAGTGAAGGCAAGACTATGAAGAAGAGGGAGGAAGTGAAAGTACACTTGCAAGAATGCAGAATTCTGAGGCCTCTATAGATGGAAGCCTCTAGGAATATAAATTAGTACCAAGCACCAAGGATTTTTAATTTTTTTTTACTTCCACCAAAACCCTTAAGGTCAGAGCTAGGAAGTCTTAACTATGCCGAAACTCTCTTGAGAACTGTTGATGGAGATCTGTAGGTTGGGGAGAGTTTCCATTCTATTATTTAATAATTTTCATATACAGTTATTATAAATATCTCCTCCCAGTCTGCATCCTAACTTAGAAGTTAACACATCTCCTTTTTAATAAAGATTTCCTTAACTTTGATATGTATAAATGCATCATATTTTTCCTTAACAACTTATGACAAAGGTCACATATATATTCTTATACATATGTTTTCCTTACAGTTATATACATTTTGATCTTTCATTCATCTGAAGATTAAACACCATCAGAGACAGGAAAACAATTGTATTTTGATCCACTGATAATCTGATATCACAAACTGCTTGTTCATTAGTTTCTTTCTTACTGACTTGTGATGACAGCTGTATCATTTCCAAGTACTGAAAAATATATCTCTTTTAGGGATATCTATCCTTTGCATTAATCTATGAGATTATTTCTTCATTGATACCATACTACTGAATTACTGTACTCGTAAAATATGACTCAACATCTGGTAGCATCAATTCACTTTCTTTGGTTTATTTTTCAAAATATTTATAACTATTTAGGAACTCTGTTGTTGCGTGTGATTGTTGACCAAATAAGTACTCTTGCCCACAAGGATCTTTTATTCTCCTGCAAGCCAGAGTCATCTCTGTAGAAACAAAGAGACCAAAAGAATTAAAGTCTAATCTCAGGGTAGCAATTGAAAACATAAAAGTGGGATAGAAACAGAAGATGTTAGGATTTTGGTAGCAACCAAAATAAATTAGGTTGCATTCAAAAGAGCACCCTACATGAACCATAAAGTTGGGACACATACTAAGTTGGAATTAAAGTAATAAATGATCTCTAGATTCCAGAAAAACAAAGAGAGTCACCATCAGTATATATGGAAGGACCAATTTGACTTCTCCATCCAGTAATTACTATTGTGGAACTTCTTGCTTTTGCTGAACATACTTGCATTTTTTTTTTTTTTTATTTTTGCTCTGAAGTTCTCGAATCTTATCTGCAGTATTATACACTAATATTTCTTAATTTATCGTTTCAAATTCTTCTTTATACAGCAGGACACAAAATAATATTTAGGATTAAAAGGCAAAGAAAATCAATACCTAAATTATTATGGAAAGTATTTTTAAATTGCCTCAATAACAAAACTGCACCTGAGTAACTAGAGAGATATAGCATGTTTGAAGATGAGAACACAATAATCAGATATATTAACTATCAGCCAAATTAATCTAAAAATATAAAAGTCCCAACAGAATATTATGAATGTTAACAAACTGCTTTGAGAATAAATGTGAAAACTTCTTTTTGTGGAAGGGGTGCGGGTTTTTTGGGGAGGGAGGGGAGAGGGCAGGCCACTTCTGTTGGTCTTTTCATTTATCTATTTTCATCCATCTTTGTTCTTTGGCCCGTGAGGGCCTCCCATCGCAGTGGTCTCTGTTGTCGCAGAACACCGGCTCTGGGCGCATGAGCTCCAGAGCTCCGGCTCGGTAATTGGACACATCGGTCCAGCTGTTCCGCGGCACGTGGGATCTTCCCAGGTCAGGGATCAAACCGGCGCCCCTTGTGCTACAAGGCGGTGTCCTTACCCACTGGACCACCAGGGAAGCCCAATGTGAAACTTCTTGTCTATAAATCTAAACACATACAGAGACCATGCTTAAAAGATGCCAGACTCAGAAGACTTCACTAAGGCCTCATGTTCTACAGACATAACCTAATGGAAGCATCAGTGGTTCTATGGGAGAGTTCATTACTTAAACATCGGGACACCTAAGACCTAAAGAAGCAAATTTGCTTATTGAAGAACTATTATGGGGAACTCTAGAAGCCAAAACGATCTACAGTCGACTATTCCTCTGATGACTTCTTCAATTTAAAAAATTCCAGAAAAATTCTTGATGTTGTAGATCCATGTAAGTTTAAATTGATCTCTAGATTCCAGAAAAACAAAGAGAGTCACCATCAGTATATATGGAAGGACCAATTTGACTTCTCCATCCAGTAATTACTATTGTGGAACTTCTTGCTTTTGCTGAACATACTTGCATTTTTTTTTTATTTTTGCTCTGAAGTTCTCGAATCTTATCTGCAGTATTATACACTAATATTTCTTAATTTATCGTTTCAAATTCTTCTTTATACAGCAGGACACAAAATAATATTTAGGATTAAAAGGCAAAGAAAATCAATACCTAAATTATTATGGAAAGTATTTTTAAATTGCCTCAATAACAAAACTGCACCTGAGTAACTAGAGAGATATAGCATGTTTGAAGATGAGAACACAATAATCAGATATATTAACTATCAGCCAAATTAATCTAAAAATATAAAAGTCCCAACAGAATATTATGAATGTTAACAAACTGCTTTGAGAATAAATGTGAAAACTTCTTTTTGTGGAAGGGGTGCGGGTTTTTTGGGGAGGGAGGGGAGAGGGCAGGCCACTTCTGTTGGTCTTTTCATTTATCTATTTTCATCCATCTTTGTTCTTTGGCCCGTGAGGGCCTCCCATCGCAGTGGTCTCTGTTGTCGCAGAACACCGGCTCTGGGCGCATGAGCTCCAGAGCTCCGGCTCGGTAATTGGACACATCGGTCCAGCTGCTCCGCAGCACGTGGGATCTTCCCAGGCCAGGGATCAAACCGGCGCCCCTTGTGCTACAAGGCGGTGTCCTTACCCACTGGACCACCAGGGAAGCCCAATGTGAAACTTCTTGTCTATAAATCTAAACACATACAGAGACCATGCTTAAAAGATGCCAGACTCAGAAGACTTCACTAAGGCCTCATGTTCTACAGACATAACCTAATGGAAGCATCAGTGGTTCTATGGGAGAGTTCATTACTTAAACATCGGGACACCTAAGACCTAAAGAAGCAAATTTGCTTATTGAAGAACTATTATGGGGAACTCTAGAAGCCAAAACGATCTACAGTCGACTATTCCTCTGATGACTTCTTCAATTTAAAAAATTCCAGAAAAATTCTTGATGTTGTAGAGTATCCATGTAAGCCCCAGAAGCATTCATAAAGGAAACAAACTATATTTCAGCAAAGAAGTAGTTGGAAGATTGGAATTTCTTGTTCAGTTACTGCCTATTTTCTGGTAATTAGAAATAAATGGACTCAAAATGCACATTTACACAGCAAGCCATAGGTCAAGGGATGCCACCAGAAGCTGGAGAAAGCAAGAGCCAGATTTTCTCTGGGGGCCAGCAAAAGGAACATGACCCTGCCAATACCTTGATTTTGGCTCAGTGATACCAGTTTTGGATTTGGGGCATATAGGACTATAAAAGAGCAAATTTTTGTTGTTTTACAGTACATAATTTGATATAGCAACCACAGAAAATTAATACAGATTCAATCTGAGTCAGGATAATCTCTAGTCTCAAAGTCCTAAACATAATTGTATTTCTCACCCCATATAAGTAATACTTACCCTTTTTCTATATAGGTTAATATTCATAGGTTCCAGAAATTAGAATATAAATGTCTTTTGGGAAATAATTACTCAGGCTACTACAGTAGTCAAAATTCTATTTTGGAGATTGTCTTATATTTGTTTTTGGTACTGTCCCTGTCTGGTTATGATATCAAGGTTTTACTAGCTTCCTGAAATTCTGAAATTTATTAATGACTATCTTGTCCATTGGGCTTCTCTGGTAGCTCAGCAGTAAAGAATCCACCTGCTGGGAAGGACCTCCCGGAGATGTGGGTTTGATCCCTGGGTCAGGAAGATTGCTTGGAGGAGAGCATGGCAACCCACTCCAGTATTCTTGCCTGGAGGATCCCATGGACAGAGGAGCCTGGAAGGCTACAGTCCATAAGGTTGCAAACAGTTGAACATGACTGAAGTAACTTATCACACACATATATAAGTGATATAATGTTCAAATAAAAATGAAAGACTTGTCAAGATTTACATCATATGACCATATAACACAAAGAGACAGTGAAGGAGAGGAAATGGGATGCAAAGTCACAGATATTATGGGGTCAGAGTTCTCCAGAGAAACAGAACCAATAGTATATCTATCTATCTGAAACTAAATCAGTAGTAGTATCGATCTGTCTCTATATATCCCCCATTAAAAATTATTATATGGAATCGGCTCACATATTATGGAAAATGAGAAGTCTTATCAAGTGTAGTTGGTAAGCTAGAAATGCTTAGACTAAGTCCAAAGCACTCTTTTCTAAGTCCAAATCAGCTAAGACCAATATTCCAACTCAAAGACATTCAGGAAGAAAGATATATATATATATATATATATTTTTTTTTTTAAGTCATCTTTTTTATTCCAGTCAGGCCATCCACTCATTGGATGAGTTCTAGTCATACTGAGGAGAAAAAAAATCTGCTTTACTCTCTACCAGATTTGGGGCATATAGCACTATAAAAGAGCAAATTTTTGTTGTTTTACAGTACATAATTTGATATAGCAACCACAGAAAATTAATACAGATTCAATCTGAGTCAGGATAATCTCTAGTCTCAAAGTCCTAAACATAATTGTATTTCTCACCCCATATAAGTAATACTTACCCTTTTTCTATATAGGTTAATATTCATAGGTTCCAGAAATTAGAATATAAATGTCTTTTGGGAAATAATTACTCAGGCTACTACAGTAGTCAAAATTCTATTTTGGAGATTGTCTTATATTTGTTTTTGGTACTGTCCCTGTCTGGTTATGATATCAAGGTTTTACTAGCTTCCTGAAATTCTGAAATTTATTAATGACTATCTTGTCCATTGGGCTTCTCTGGTAGCTCAGCAGTAAAGAATCCACCTGCTGGGAAGGACCTCCCGGAGATGTGGGTTTGATCCCTGGGTCAGGAAGATTGCTTGGAGGAGAGCATGGCAACCCACTCCAGTATTCTTGCCTGGAGGATCCCATGGACAGAGGAGCCTGGAAGGCTACAGTCCATAAGGTTGCAAACAGTTGAACATGACTGAAGTAACTTATCACACACATATATAAGTGATATAATGTTCAAATAAAAATGAAAGACTTGTCAAGATTTACATCATATGACCATATAACACAAAGAGACAGTGAAGGAGAGGAAATGGGATGCAAAGTCACAGATATTATGGGGTCAGAGTTCTCCAGAGAAACAGAACCAATAGTATATCTATCTATCTGAAACTAAATCAGTAGTAGTATCGATCTGTCTCTATATATCCCCCATTAAAAATTATTATATGGAATCGGCTCACATATTATGGAAAATGAGAAGTCTTATCAAGTGTAGTTGGTAAGCTAGAAATGCTTAGACTAAGTCCAAAGCACTCTTTTCTAAGTCCAAATCAGCTAAGACCAATATTCCAACTCAAAGACATTCAGGAAGAAAGATATATATATATATATATATATATTTTTTTTTTTAAGTCATCTTTTTTATTCCAGTCAGGCCATCCACTCATTGGATGAGTTCTAGTCATACTGAGGAGAAAAAAAATCTGCTTTACTCTCTACCAACTTAAATGATAATTTCAATCAGAAATGCTCTTGTAGATACATCCAGAAATAATGTTTAACCAAGTATATGGGCATCTTCTGGCCCAGTCAAGTTGACATATAAAATTAACCATCACAGGAACTTCTTTTGAGAAAAATAAAATGAACTGATATGAGATAGTGCTATCTGTGTTTAAAGATGTAATAGAAGCATGCAGTAAAAAGAAAAAACACGCCAAAAATAGCACACATACATGGGGAAATAAAGAAGAGGGATTCATGTGATAGCTTTCTTCCAGAGTCTGGTAGAGCAGAGATTCACAAGGAAAAAGTGAAGCAGGTCATATTAAATAGCTTGCCACTTAATAGTGGGAAGCATGTCCAACCCCATCTGGTTATCTCTTAGTGAATTTTATGGGACTTAAGTACCATGGTTTTCCTTCTAGTAATAATTCACTAGATACAAACCAATAGAACTTATCTAAGAACTACCAACCGAGGAAAGATAAACATTACTTTACAGATTGATCTATCTTTGCCTTTTTGTTCTTTGTATAGTGATTAGAAGTTTTGCCTCTCAAAGAACTAATTATCCCTCTGTACTCCAGTCTTGTACTTTTTTTTCCTGTCTACTTGGAGTAACACATATGTGAAACACAGTTTCTATTTTTACAATAAAACTATAATTGCTCTTTCTTCCTCTCACCCAACATCAGATGCTACTATGATGTATTTATTTATTTATTTCTAATAATTTCCCTCTACTTCCAAGATCACCCTAGGATAAAAAGTGCTAGTATAACTTTGTTCTCTTTAGCCACTTCCTAGGAAAGATGTTGTATTTTGTGAGATTTTACAGAATCTTCTATGGTATTTTCCTGGCCTGGTAATTTGCATTAATGGATATTCAAGAAAGCAATTTATACAGCTCACTGATGTAAGTTATAACAAAGTCTGGAGACATATGAGGACACATTTTCAGTAGGCTTTTGAAAATGTGCTGACACATTTTAGGAGTGCATCTGTTTTTGCTTGCAAAAACTCACATTTATGTGTGCAACATGAGAAATTGAATGCACAAACAGGTGGTTTTAAATACTCAAGTAGAATTTAAATGGAGACACTCACAACCTTATTGGAGCCTATTGAAAATTCTTCCAAATTTCACATTTAAACCAGTGGCAAATGTCTTGGTATTTCTCATATCTGTGGCTTTATTCTTTCATTTGAAATAGCACTAGATAAAAAGACTTACAGTTAGCTTTCTGACTTTACTAATGATGTACTGTGTGAAATTGATTAAGCTGTAAATCTTTACACTTTAGTGTGGTATACATTAGCTAAAAATAATATATCAATCTCAGAGGGAAGTATGTGTATATGTATGTATGTGTATATATATATATATATATATATATATATATAATGCACTTGAGATTCTACAGTGGATCAGATATTCTGCTGATGAGTAGAAATTTTAAAAAATTAATAATAGCTCTTGTATCAAGGCATTTTAGCCTCTTATCAAGAAAAATATACAAATAGGTGTTTTGAGAATTTCAAGTAAAATTATTGAAATATGTAGAATACACTGAGATTCACAAACAATATCATTTTAGAGAAAAGAGGGCAATGTACAATATATAAGAGACAGGAGAGGGTCAAGACAGAAAATTTCCTGGTGGTCCAATATAGTTAAGACTCATTGCTGTCACTGCTGAGGGCCCAGGTCAGTCCCTGGTCAGGAAACTAAAATTCCACAAGCTGTGCATCATGGCCGAAAAGAAGTCAAATATAGTTTGAACTGATTCTGAAGTCCACATGTGTGTGTGTGTGTGTATACACACATATGGCAAATGAGAACAAATGGCATTCATACAGAAAAGGAAAGTTGCAAATAAAGGTAACGTTAGGAATGAAGGGGAAGGAAGGACTATATCTGAGATTGGTTAAGATGATAGCAATCACAAGACCAAGTGAGCAAGAGGGAAGAGTTGATGAAATCTCCAGATTTCTGAGTTGGGCTATTATATGGATGGTTATGCCATAGAAAGAGTTAAGGAATACATAAGGTTCTTGGCATTAGAGGAGACAGTGATTTTTGCTTTAGACTAGGACAAATTGAATCTATCTTTCGGTCCTTACAGTGAATATGCCCATTTGGCAATTTGATCTATGGGATTGGAGCTGACATAATCTAAATCTATAATCATCATGACTTCTTGAACAGAAGCATATATCAGAATCACTTAGTTTGTGTCCCCAATTTGCAGAGACCTTGGCCCCAATCCAAATCTGCTGACCTAGATTTGTGGGATAGAGTTACAAGATTCTATTTTGACAATTTTTTTCTGTTTTGATATACAGTTGAAATTTAGATCCTCTCATCTGAGTAATGGTTGAAGTCACTCATGTAGAGGATACTGCCAAGAGCAAGACCAAGGACTGTACCTGGGTGTTGCCAGATTAAGGTATGGACAGATAAATAGAATTAATGAAGAGAGAAAGAAAGACTTAGAGGTAAGAATATAATTAGCATAAAGACAGAAATATGCTGATTTCAAGACATTATTAAACATATTCAAATGCTACAAAGCTCAGATTAAAGAATTGACTTATATATTGATTGGGCAATTAGAAGGCCACTAAGAATTTTTCCGATTCTGACCTGATTCCAGGAAGTAACATTCAAAGTGGTACAGATGTTATATGTACTTACCTTGGGTGGAAAGAGTGGTAGTGTGGAAGAGGTACCAGGATCAAGGGAAAATTCTTTAATACAAAAGAGTTTGTGACATGTTTGTAGTCTTCAGGAATTAATCAGCATACACAGAGAAGCTAAAAATAAAGGAAAATAAAACCAACTGACACAGTAAGATTTAACAAAAGTGTTTGAGGAGAAATGGTTAAAAGAAGTTCTACCATGAAATTATGTCTGTGCGAATATTCACTAAGACTATTGTATTTGGCTCTGTATGGTAGTATGTCCCAAAACCCGTTAGTTGGCATCCCTGCCTTCTATGCAATTAACAATGTGGAGTCGTTAACACTGATTCTTACCAAAAAATAAAGGATACATATACTCTGATGTCTAAATTAAGTGATAAAGTTATGCCATAGAAAGAGTTAAGGAATACATAAGGTTCTTGGCATTAGAGGAGACAGTGATTTTTGCTTTAGACTAGGACAAATTGAATCTATCTTTCGGTCCTTACAGTGAATATGCCCATTTGGCAATTTGATCTATGGGATTGGAGCTGACATAATCTAAATCTATAATCATCATGACTTCTTGAACAGAAGCATATATCAGAATCACTTAGTTTGTGTCCCCAATTTGCAGAGACCTTGGCCCCAATCCAAATCTGCTGACCTAGATTTGTGGGATAGAGTTACAAGATTCTATTTTGACAATTTTTTTCTGTTTTGATATACAGTTGAAATTTAGATCCTCTCATCTGAGTAATGGTTGAAGTCACTCATGTAGAGGATACTGCCAAGAGCAAGACCAAGGACTGTACCTGGGTGTTGCCAGATTAAGGTATGGACAGATAAATAGAATTAATGAAGAGAGAAAGAAAGACTTAGAGGTAAGAATATAATTAGCATAAAGACAGAAATATGCTGATTTCAAGACATTATTAAACATATTCAAATGCTACAAAGCTCAGATTAAAGAATTGACTTATATATTGATTGGGCAATTAGAAGGCCACTAAGAATTTTTCCGATTCTGACCTGATTCCAGGAAGTAACATTCAAAGTGGTACAGATGTTATATGTACTTACCTTGGGTGGAAAGAGTGGTAGTGTGGAAGAGGTACCAGGATCAAGGGAAAATTCTTTAATACAAAAGAGTTTGTGACATGTTTGTAGTCTTCAGGAATTAATCAGCATACACAGAGAAGCTAAAAATAAAGGAAAATAAAACCAACTGACACAGTAAGATTTAACAAAAGTGTTTGAGGAGAAATGGTTAAAAGAAGTTCTACCATGAAATTATGTCTGTGCGAATATTCACTAAGACTATTGTATTTGGCTCTGTATGGTAGTATGTCCCAAAACCCGTTAGTTGGCATCCCTGCCTTCTATGCAATTAACAATGTGGAGTCGTTAACACTGATTCTTACCAAAAAATAAAGGATACATATACTCTGATGTCTAAATTAAGTGATAAAGTTATGCCTTGCATAGATAAAGATGTTGTTTGTTGAAAAATGTCCCAGGTCTCCAGAAGTTGGATATAGGTACAGGCCACATTGAATATAAATTTGCACTTCTTTTTGAAATATCTTTATTTTGTTCAAGTCAAATACTAGCAGATACATATAATATGTATATACATATATATCTTGAAAAAGAATTCTATTTCTCATGGCACCTGCCATTTGGTCGATCTGATTAGCATAATATCATTTGGATGCATTCATATATTCGTGGCACAGCAGACTGAACAGACAAAGAGAAGTGCTTTTCATTGAAAATCTTCTATCAGTGTGAATGTCAGAATGAATGAATCTTTACAAACCATATTAGCAGTTATACCAACTAGAAGTAAAGTAAATCAAGTGGCATTTACCATAGCCTAATATGAAAGACATTATATTTGTTTTTGAAGGAGTTTTTATGTTAATTTATACTAAAAGGTGGAAAATAAAAAATCCTCAATGTTATTTCTGAGAGGACTTCATCACAGAAGAAATATAAGTTTGTATCTAATTTCAAAATTTTCTGGTTATTTTACATTTCATGTACATATGTCTTGCCTCCCCATCTAAGTTGTAAAATCTGTGGTGGCAAGGAGTATGTTTTTGAAAGTAGGTATCTGACTGAGAGTTCTTTGAGGACTCTTAGTCATTGTTGTATCTATTTACAAATTACTTTGGCTGTTGCATAGACCTCTATGCTACACTGAGAAAGAACATGAACAAATGGCAATAACTTTTTTTCCCCCAACAATCCAAGGAGTGGGTTGTGACATGTTTGTAGTCTTCAGGAATTAATCAGCATACACAGAGAAGCTAAAAATAAAGGAAAATAAAACCAACTGACACAGTAAGATTTAACAAAAGTGTTTGAGGAGAAATGGTTAAAAGAAGTTCTACCATGAAATTATGTCTGTGCGAATATTCACTAAGACTATTGTATTTGGCTCTGTATGGTAGTATGTCCCAAAACCCGTTAGTTGGCATCCCTGCCTTCTATGCAATTAACAATGTGGAGTCGTTAACACTGATTCTTACCAAAAAATAAAGGATACATATACTCTGATGTCTAAATTAAGTGATAAAGTTATGCCTTGCATAGATAAAGATGTTGTTTGTTGAAAAATGTCCCAGGTCTCCAGAAGTTGGATATAGGTACAGGCCACATTGAATATAAATTTGCACTTCTTTTTGAAATATCTTTATTTTGTTCAAGTCAAATACTAGCAGATACATATAATATGTATATACATATATATCTTGAAAAAGAATTCTATTTCTCATGGCACCTGCCATTTGGTCGATCTGATTAGCATAATATCATTTGGATGCATTCATATATTCGTGGCACAGCAGACTGAACAGACAAAGAGAAGTGCTTTTCATTGAAAATCTTCTATCAGTGTGAATGTCAGAATGAATGAATCTTTACAAACCATATTAGCAGTTATACCAACTAGAAGTAAAGTAAATCAAGTGGCATTTACCATAGCCTAATATGAAAGACATTATATTTGTTTTTGAAGGAGTTTTTATGTTAATTTATACTAAAAGGTGGAAAATAAAAAATCCTCAATGTTATTTCTGAGAGGACTTCATCACAGAAGAAATATAAGTTTGTATCTAATTTCAAAATTTTCTGGTTATTTTACATTTCATGTACATATGTCTTGCCTCCCCATCTAAGTTGTAAAATCTGTGGTGGCAAGGAGTATGTTTTTGAAAGTAGGTATCTGACTGAGAGTTCTTTGAGGACTCTTAGTCATTGTTGTATCTATTTACAAATTACTTTGGCTGTTGCATAGACCTCTATGCTACACTGAGAAAGAACATGAACAAATGGCATAACTACTACTGGAGTGGGTTATGATTTCCTTCTCCAGAGGCCATTTCCAATCCAAGGATTGAACCCTGGTCTCCTGTACTGCAATCAGATTCTTTACCATCTGAGCCATCAGGGAAACCCTAATTTATAAATACATTGACATAATTGTTTCTAATTTAAACACTATTTCCTGATGTACCCTCATTTTTGCCATTAATGTTTCCTTGGAGAAAAAGAAAACAACTACAGCAATTGTATGACAGCTCAGAACCATAAAGGTAAATGGACAAACGGTGGAAACTACTGATATTTTCTCTTTTATCTCTTAGTTTTGAGTCTTTGTAAAAGTTTTTAAACTGTATGGAAACCTGGGAATTGTCTTTTCTTTAGTTTGTCTGCGAAACATCACAGCTGTTCATTAACATATGAATTTAGCAGAGTTTCAAAATTCCCCAGTCATTGTTATCTCTGAACTTATTCTTTGTTGTGAAGGGAAGTGAGTTGTTATTTTATTTATCTGAAGATTGTACTGTGTGTCAGTAAGATAAGCAAAGTGTCAGAAATAATCATACCAAATGCTGTCTACCACAATAGCATGTAATTATGTTTTACATGTCTTTCATGGAGAAAAGAAGTGAAGGAGTTTTTAAATTACTTATCATGAGTTGATGAATTGAACATTTTAATGAAAGTTGCTTAAGCTCTTGAGTAAGATCATTAGAGATACTAATATGATAGATTTCAGGCTTGTCATATGTCACAGCACATAGATTCCTAAAAATTCCTGAAAGGTAGAAAATTTTAATTTAGCTTTTCAAAGTCTAAAGAGTTCACATTAATTTGGGTGAGATAAAGCATAAATAAATATAAGTATCAAACAGCTAACATTGTCTATGTAAATTTTCATTTTTTGGAGGTAAAGAAATAGACCTCCTTAATGAAAATATAAGCAACTCCTTGGGAAAGCACCCCTCTGTTTTCCTCTTCCTTCCTTTCCATAATTGCCTCTCATTTTTTTTCCTTCTCACCCCTACCATAGATAGTCTAATATAAATTCAGGGATGGTTATAGGAATATGTTCCGGTAAGCATAACAAAACTGTTACCTTAAGATGTTTATTGATAGATAGAGAGCCAAACAAAATGATAGAATTTTTGTGTTTTTTCTATTCTTTTTCATGAAGTTTCATTATGCCAAGGCAAATGCAGTCTCTCAGAAAAGTGTAACAGAGAGTTAAAGGAATGTAAGGGAGAATGAAGTAAAATATCTGTTTTAATACAAGATTTTTATTTCAAAAAGATATCACTAGAGGGAAAAGGAAAATGATGAAAGGAATTTATTTCCCATTAAATACATTTATACATTCAGTATGTACTTCCTCTGGCAATCTGAAATATATGGCTCTATTTTAGCTTTTAGTTTATAATTCATTAACCTCATTCTAACAGTATAAAGCCTGCCTGTGAATAGTCTGGTTGGAACGCATCACACCCCCCAAAACCCACTACAGGTCATTATTTCCTACAGAATAAAGAGCATATTCATTAGTCTGAATTCATTAGCCTGAAATCTCTTATGTTCTCACTTGCATTTCTAGTAGGACCTTCATAACACAAGTTCACCTAGATATTGTTCTCCATAACTGGTGGGTTGAAGGCCTTTAAATCTCTTACTGGTGCATTTTTTTTAATGAAATTTGGGCTTAAGCTCTTGAAAAAGCTAATTATGTTTTACTTTCTTTCATGGAGAAAAGAAGTGAAGGAGTTTTTAAATTACTTATCATGAGTTGATGAATTGAACATTTTAATGAAAGTTGCTTAAGCTCTTGAGTAAGATCATTAGAGATACTAATATGATAGATTTCAGGCTTGTCATATGTCACAGCACATAGATTCCTAAAAATTCCTGAAAGGTAGAAAATTTTAATTTAGCTTTTCAAAGTCTAAAGAGTTCACATTAATTTGGGTGAGATAAAGCATAAATAAATATAAGTATCAAACAGCTAACATTGTCTATGTAAATTTTCATTTTTTGGAGGTAAAGAAATAGACCTCCTTAATGAAAATATAAGCAACTCCTTGGGAAAGCACCCCTCTGTTTTCCTCTTCCTTCCTTTCCATAATTGCCTCTCATTTTTTTTCCTTCTCACCCCTACCATAGATAGTCTAATATAAATTCAGGGATGGTTATAGGAATATGTTCCGGTAAGCATAACAAAACTGTTACCTTAAGATGTTTATTGATAGATAGAGAGCCAAACAAAATGATAGAATTTTTGTGTTTTTTCTATTCTTTTTCATGAAGTTTCATTATGCCAAGGCAAATGCAGTCTCTCAGAAAAGTGTAACAGAGAGTTAAAGGAATGTAAGGGAGAATGAAGTAAAATATCTGTTTTAATACAAGATTTTTATTTCAAAAAGATATCACTAGAGGGAAAAGGAAAATGATGAAAGGAATTTATTTCCCATTAAATACATTTATACATTCAGTATGTACTTCCTCTGGCAATCTGAAATATATGGCTCTATTTTAGCTTTTAGTTTATAATTCATTAACCTCATTCTAACAGTATAAAGCCTGCCTGTGAATAGTCTGGTTGGAACGCATCACACCCCTCAAAACCCACTACAGGTCATTATTTCCTACAGAATAAAGAGCATATTCATTAGTCTGAATTCATTAGCCTGAAATCTCTTATGTTCTCACTTGCATTTCTAGTAGGACCTTCATAACACAAGTTCACCTAGATATTGTTCTCCATAACTGGTGGGTTGAGCCAAGGGACACCTTTGCAAATATTTTGCAGTCTAGTTCTTAAACATTTTTAGCTTGTTGTAAGCCACAGTGCGGGTAATTTGTATCATGAAAATGGGCAAATGCAACTAATGTTTGTTTGTTTTTTCTTCCAGTTGTTAATTGGAAGAATCAGTTGTTAAACATTTGGTAGCATACCCCTTCTCAGTTATTCAGACACCCATGTACTCTTCTGGCCACATGCCTGGAACATTCTGTTTTGTCTTTGAATGCTTCCTTTCTATCCTTGCATCTGTATGTGTCAATCATTTCCCAAGATCTCACTTAATTGCCCTATTTCTGGCTCATATTCTCTTCTCTTGACACCTTCTTTCTGTCTTTTGGACTGGTCTACATCTGTGGCAATGCAGCCCAAGATCCATGCAGTCATCAATCCTTCCTATTATATATATCATAACATTTGAATTACCAAGACTTCCTCATCTGTGATTGTTCAAAATTCAGCAATTAAAAATACTTAGATTTATTAAGGTGCTTTTACTACTCTTCCATTCTTATTTGCTAATGCCTAAACAAGTATACATGCTAAGACACTTCAGTTGTGTCCAACTCTTTGTGACCCTATGGACTATAGACTGACAGGCTCCTCTGACCATTGGATTCTCTAGGTAAGAATACTAGAAAGAGTTGCTATTTCCTTCTCCAGGGGGTCTTCCCAACCCAGAGATCAAAGTCACATCTCTTATGTCTCAGACATTGACAGGTGGGTTCTTTACCACTAACACTACCTGGGAAGCCCCCTAAACGTGTACAGGCTAAAGTAAACTATAAAAATTCTCATCTAGTGAGAACAGATCTTTTCTCAGTATGAAACTATGTCTCCTCTTCCAAATTCCTTTTATAAAGTTCAGTATGTTGATGTGGTGGAAGGAATTTATTCAGGTAAATAATTTCTAGTTTGAATGCTACCAGAAAGATGCTTCTGCTCTCTCCTTATCTCTTATGTTCTCACTTGCATTTCTAGTAGGACCTTCATAACACAAGTTCACCTAGATATTGTTCTCCATAACTGGTGGGTTGAGCCAAGGGACACCTTTGCAAATATTTTGCAGTCTAGTTCTTAAACATTTTTAGCTTGTTGTAAGCCACAGTGCGGGTAATTTGTATCATGAAAATGGGCAAATGCAACTAATGTTTGTTTGTTTTTTCTTCCAGTTGTTAATTGGAAGAATCAGTTGTTAAACATTTGGTAGCATACCCCTTCTCAGTTATTCAGACACCCATGTACTCTTCTGGCCACATGCCTGGAACATTCTGTTTTGTCTTTGAATGCTTCCTTTCTATCCTTGCATCTGTATGTGTCAATCATTTCCCAAGATCTCACTTAATTGCCCTATTTCTGGCTCATATTCTCTTCTCTTGACACCTTCTTTCTGTCTTTTGGACTGGTCTACATCTGTGGCAATGCAGCCCAAGATCCATGCAGTCATCAATCCTTCCTATTATATATATCATAACATTTGAATTACCAAGACTTCCTCATCTGTGATTGTTCAAAATTCAGCAATTAAAAATACTTAGATTTATTAAGGTGCTTTTACTACTCTTCCATTCTTATTTGCTAATGCCTAAACAAGTATACATGCTAAGACACTTCAGTTGTGTCCAACTCTTTGTGACCCTATGGACTATAGACTGACAGGCTCCTCTGACCATTGGATTCTCTAGGTAAGAATACTAGAAAGAGTTGCTATTTCCTTCTCCAGGGGGTCTTCCCAACCCAGAGATCAAAGTCACATCTCTTATGTCTCAGACATTGACAGGTGGGTTCTTTACCACTAACACTACCTGGGAAGCCCCCTAAACGTGTACAGGCTAAAGTAAACTATAAAAATTCTCATCTAGTGAGAACAGATCTTTTCTCAGTATGAAACTATGTCTCCTCTTCCAAATTCCTTTTATAAAGTTCAGTATGTTGATGTGGTGGAAGGAATTTATTCAGGTAAATAATTTCTAGTTTGAATGCTACCAGAAAGATGCTTCTGCTCTCTCCTTATCTCTAAGTCATTTTGTTTACAGCTACCTCCTGTTGGCATCTAGGAAAGCTGTTTAGTAGCAGGAGGGGGATAAGAGACAAGCTTAGATTGTTTTCTTTTAAAGTTTAAATTTACATGTTCACAATCATGTAAAGTTAGTGAAAACACACACACACACACACACACATATATTAAGTTTATATTTTCTGAGTATCTAAATTTGATCAATATAAACTAGTTTATTTTCAATTCTTTTTCTCAGCAAGTAAATAAATTTTAATTGTGTATTCTGTACCTGGTGCTGGAGACATAGCAAGGGCATAAGAAAGTCCCTATGCTCATATGGATTCCATTATGATGGATGAGAGACAATTGTCAAGTGAAAAAATATGTAAACACAGTGATAAGTGCTATAAAGAACAATAAAGCAGGCTAAGAAGATTAAGGGCACTCAGTAATTAAATACAGAGTAATTTCCTTCTAAAAGTAATCTTCATAATAACCTATTCTAAAATATCCTGTGTAACAAGCAGTTTCAATCTGTTAACACCTCTTTGCTAAAGCCTCCTACAAATGTATGAGTGTGCTTTGTTGGCCTACATAGCTGCCATTTACCAGTGTTGCCAGAATTCTTTATATGCAGTCTAACATCTAATCTGATGTTCTCAATTTAAGTATTATTACTCCTATTTTGCAGATATTAAAAGTTAAGTATTTTTTTTAATGTTTACTAGGTTACCTGTTAATCAAAGTACAGAACCACCATTCAAAATTAATTTAATTCTGTTCTGTTATACTGTATATCTAGATAATGAATTTTGTCAAATTTGAAAAGATTGTTAGTCCTTCAGTTGTGTCCAACTCTTTGAAATCCCAGGGACTATACCCCATTAGGCTCCTCTGTCCATGGAATTCTCCAGGCAATAATACTAGAGTGGAGTGCCATTTCCTTCTCCAGGGTAGGATCTTCCCTATCCTGTTTAGCACACACACACACACACACACACACACACACACACACACTCCCTGCAAATGTGGTAATCAACTAAAAATGTGAGGCATGTGGTAGGATAACATTTCAATATATTTATTGATGTGTATTTTCCTCCATGTGTATTCCTTTAAACCTATGACCTTTCCTTGTTCCCTTAGATAAATCATAAGTCTTCTGTCTTCTTAAGGAGATTTTCTTACAGCTATATATAGTTAGATTAGGTCTATCATTTTTGATGTTCCAAATTCAAGGTCTAGGTATGTGGTATTAAGATAGTTTTAAAGTCTTCCTGACTAATTAATCCTGGGAAGTTTTAAAGTTCTATCTAATAGGAGAGGGTCTCTATACCCTACTTTTAGCTAAAACCTTTTTGTTTTATTCTGTACCTGGTGCTGGAGACATAGCAAGGGCATAAGAAAGTCCCTATGCTCATATGGATTCCATTATGATGGATGAGAGACAATTGTCAAGTGAAAAAATATGTAAACACAGTGATAAGTGCTATAAAGAACAATAAAGCAGGCTAAGAAGATTAAGGGCACTCAGTAATTAAATACAGAGTAATTTCCTTCTAAAAGTAATCTTCATAATAACCTATTCTAAAATATCCTGTGTAACAAGCAGTTTCAATCTGTTAACACCTCTTTGCTAAAGCCTCCTACAAATGTATGAGTGTGCTTTGTTGGCCTACATAGCTGCCATTTACCAGTGTTGCCAGAATTCTTTATATGCAGTCTAACATCTAATCTGATGTTCTCAATTTAAGTATTATTACTCCTATTTTGCAGATATTAAAAGTTAAGTATTTTTTTTAATGTTTACTAGGTTACCTGTTAATCAAAGTACAGAACCACCATTCAAAATTAATTTAATTCTGTTCTGTTATACTGTATATCTAGATAATGAATTTTGTCAAATTTGAAAAGATTGTTAGTCCTTCAGTTGTGTCCAACTCTTTGAAATCCCAGGGACTATACCCCATTAGGCTCCTCTGTCCATGGAATTCTCCAGGCAATAATACTAGAGTGGAGTGCCATTTCCTTCTCCAGGGTAGGATCTTCCCTATCCTGTTTAGCACACACACACACACACACACACACACACACACACACACTCCCTGCAAATGTGGTAATCAACTAAAAATGTGAGGCATGTGGTAGGATAACATTTCAATATATTTATTGACGTGTATTTTCCTCCATGTGTATTCCTTTAAACCTATGACCTTTCCTTGTTCCCTTAGATAAATCATAAGTCTTCTGTCTTCTTAAGGAGATTTTCTTACAGCTATATATAGTTAGATTAGGTCTATCATTTTTGATGTTCCAAATTCAAGGTCTAGGTATGTGGTATTAAGATAGTTTTAAAGTCTTCCTGACTAATTAATCCTGGGAAGTTTTAAAGTTCTATCTAATAGGAGAGGGTCTCTATACCCTACTTTTAGCTAAAACCTGGAGACATAGCAACAACTCAACTCCCCTATGTCATGAAATGGCAATGGACTAGAGAGCCTCAGTTTTATCTGCTATTGTGATCCCTGGTGTCCTGGAGTATGGTATTAAAAAGATGGTAAAGAGCCTCAAGAAACCTGAAAGAGTTCCAGGCAACCTTCAGTGTGGTCCAAAATAGTGGAAAGAGAGCTGAATCAAGAAAGAGTGTCTATTCATGGATGAGGGACAACACATTAGCAACCCTGATAACTAGGTCAGGACAAGACACAGTTCAAAGAAAAGGCATTCTACCCATTGCCTTGTTGTTGGGCTGCACCTGCAGGCTTACAAGCGCTGTGCCTGCCCAGCATAGGGACAGAAGAAAAAGCCCAGAATTATCAAGAGGTATATCGGTGATTTAATGGCTAGGGAGATCTTACATGTCTAAAGCAAGGTCCTAGAGTGACATCCGCTGTGCAGCAGATAGCAGCAGGATGTGGTAGCACTCTTTACTGGGCAAGAGTGAAGTGACTGCTTACAGGGGTACCCAAGATCAGATTGGCTTATCAGCTAATATAGAAACTAGCAAAGGGGTACAGTCCTTATCATCCCTTTGATAAGCTATCTTAGTAGAAAAATTCTGATCTAACGGTTAGAGCAGTCACCTAGTTTGGGCCTGGGAGAAGTATGCGAGAATGTCAGTCACATGAGTAAGGTGAAGCAGGCAGTGGTCCAGTAGGGATAGGGAGAGAGCAAGTAAACAGCCATCTTGGGTGGCCTGATCACAGGCTTAAGGTAGCAAAGACTATCTGGATATAGATGCATCTCAATGAAAATGGGTGGGAGTCCTGATGATATTCTGGATGGACAGAATTTTAGTTTTCAAAAACACTTTTTCCTCCATGTGTATTCCTTTAAACCTATGACCTTTCCTTGTTCCCTTAGATAAATCATAAGTCTTCTGTCTTCTTAAGGAGATTTTCTTACAGCTATATATAGTTAGATTAGGTCTATCATTTTTGATGTTCCAAATTCAAGGTCTAGGTATGTGGTATTAAGATAGTTTTAAAGTCTTCCTGACTAATTAATCCTGGGAAGTTTTAAAGTTCTATCTAATAGGAGAGGGTCTCTATACCCTACTTTTAGCTAAAACCTGGAGACATAGCAACAACTCAACTCCCCTATGTCATGAAATGGCAATGGACTAGAGAGCCTCAGTTTTATCTGCTATTGTGATCCCTGGTGTCCTGGAGTATGGTATTAAAAAGATGGTAAAGAGCCTCAAGAAACCTGAAAGAGTTCCAGGCAACCTTCAGTGTGGTCCAAAATAGTGGAAAGAGAGCTGAATCAAGAAAGAGTGTCTATTCATGGATGAGGGACAACACATTAGCAACCCTGATAACTAGGTCAGGACAAGACACAGTTCAAAGAAAAGGCATTCTACCCATTGCCTTGTTGTTGGGCTGCACCTGCAGGCTTACAAGCGCTGTGCCTGCCCAGCATAGGGACAGAAGAAAAAGCCCAGAATTATCAAGAGGTATATCGGTGATTTAATGGCTAGGGAGATCTTACATGTCTAAAGCAAGGTCCTAGAGTGACATCCGCTGTGCAGCAGATAGCAGCAGGATGTGGTAGCACTCTTTACTGGGCAAGAGTGAAGTGACTGCTTACAGGGGTACCCAAGATCAGATTGGCTTATCAGCTAATATAGAAACTAGCAAAGGGGTACAGTCCTTATCATCCCTTTGATAAGCTATCTTAGTAGAAAAATTCTGATCTAACGGTTAGAGCAGTCACCTAGTTTGGGCCTGGGAGAAGTATGCGAGAATGTCAGTCACATGAGTAAGGTGAAGCAGGCAGTGGTCCAGTAGGGATAGGGAGAGAGCAAGTAAACAGCCATCTTGGGTGGCCTGATCACAGGCTTAAGGTAGCAAAGACTATCTGGATATAGATGCATCTCAATGAAAATGGGTGGGAGTCCTGATGATATTCTGGATGGACAGAATCAGTTTTCAGACACTTGATGGAATGAAACCATGAAATAGCACACTGAGTTGCATTTTTGAAGTGTAATGTCACATTTCTTGCCAATTTAATTTGGTGGACACAGATTGTAACCACTACAGAAGGAATGCAATTGTAGAATTAAAATATTCTAAATTATTTAAGAGGTAGAAACCTCTCTCTCTCTCTCTCCCTCTTAACACTGGAAGGTAAGCGCTCATAACAATATCCTATAGCAGAAAATAAAACATTTTATTATTGGTAGGTGTGATAGGTAAACAGGGAAGGAAAAAAGAAAGAAAAAGAGTAATCTCTACTGCTTTTGGGCTACGGAACATGAGTAGGAATCCCAACATACTGTTTCGCTAAAACGTAGGAAAAAGAATAGTGAATAGTGTCCAGTATACAAATCAAATAGTGAACTTGAATTAGCTTAGATATGTGTAGGATTTAACACAGGAGATTCAAACATTGACAAAAGGGAGAAATCTGTAAAAAAAAATGCTGACCAGAACCTGTGTAGAAATATTATCAAGGGGTGCCAAAACTGAGTGTCATTTGCTAAAAAATTTAATGAGAAAAATATCATCCCAAATTAATCAGTTTTGGTGGTATTTCTGTATTTCCCCCTTTTACTATTGAGAACTTTTTTCATCTTCTTAAATAATAGAAGATAACATAAAGCAATTCTCTGTGATTCATACTCATGACACACTTCTCTTTCTTTTTACCTAGTTATAAACTGTTTCATGTAATCATTAGTATTAGACAGACTTAGGTCCTAGAAAACAAAATGTTCGTTTAAATAAGATACTTTAGCCATTTATTCCTAAAGTTTGAGGATCTAAAAATATGGTAATTGGAAGCACAACTCTCAGAGACCTTTTTTGAATGATAAGTTGTATAACTTGATTTGAAACAATTTTGTCATGTGTGTTCCTTTTTTCATGAAAAGAAATAATGTTATTGTCTTTCAGTCTTCAATTTCCAATGTCATTTTTTAGAGTGGCGATCCCTTGCAAAATGTAAGTCTCAAGCTACATTGCAGAATCTATTTTTATAGAAGGAAATATCCTTCTGTATGATCCTCAAATGAAAAGCTGTCATCCATCTTCTGAATAGGCTTTATCCCTCCTTCAATGGCTAGTTTTTGAAACTGCTGATGACTAGAAGCAATTCTTTATAACTCCCTAAATAAAGACATCAGTCTATCAGCAAAAAACAGTGCGTGAGCTGGAAGGGGCAGCTGTCTCCAAGGGGTTGGGGGATGGGGTAGAAGAGCACTTACCAGCTTAGTTAAAAGCTGCTCCGTGTTATTATTGAGTGTGTGTCAATGTGATGTGTCCTTACAATTTAAAATGCTGCTTCAAGCAAGTTTTTTTCTTCTTAATTTATGCTATATTAACCTAAGTATATAAATACTTCTGTGCAAAAGATCCTTACCCTACCATCAAAGGTAATTAAAGTCAAAAAGAAAACTTCAAAGCCAGAATGAGAACTGAATCTTAAAATGATCAGTTCATTTTAGGATTAAAGAAAAAGCATTATTCAGAGTTTCTTAGAGAAAGGCAAAGGTGAAGGAAAAAAGTCTATAGTGCCTCATCCATATAGCTCACCCTACCTCGCCCTGACTTTGCCTCTTTGTTGTACTCTTTATGTGAAATAGGATATATTATAATTAGAATCAGTGAAAAGGTACAGTATGATAAGCTATTCAAAAGCAAATAGAGTGAGAATTTATCCTTCTCGTAGCTTATGTATTTTCTTTATAGAATCACGTCCTTCTTACCACTGCTCCTTAGAAAGGTTTAAGGATCTTTTTTTTCCTTCCTCATATTTTGAAAAATCATAAAAATGTACCTTGCTATAGATCTTTTAAAAATCATTTTTACAGGGCATTTTAATTCGGCTTCTACAGTATGTAAAATTATGTTCTTCAGTCCTAGCAAATGTCCTGAAATTCTTTCTTTGAAGATTTTCTTTTCCAGTTTTCTCTCTTCTCTCTGTTGGCTCTGTTAGGTCTCCTAATCATCCACTTTTTTTTCCCTACCTTTTAGGATCTCTCTGTTTTTCCTCCTTCTTTCTTTCTATCACTCACACACACACACACACACACACACACATACACAGACCCCTCCCCCTCCCCACAAACACAAACTGTCTTCTCTTTTAACCCTGATTATGAAATAAAGTACTAGTAAAATACTTGATAGCATGGTCCTTTTATACTCTTTCCCCTACTTTTTGTAGTAGGCTATAGATGAATGGATGGGTAGAGACAGATTTTAAGCTGAAAAACTCAGGATTCTCAATTAAATGATTTTCTTTTATCATTCTCAGACAATGTGTTTATTTCTGGAGCTAATTTATCACAACTCCTAATCAGATGCTATAAGTTCATTGGCTTTTACTTGTCATTTTCCTATGATACTCTCTTTTTGTTGTTTTCCCAGAATATTTTCTTGAGTCCTTTTAAACATGATGTTGAATTTTCAGTTTCTGCTTTTGCATTTTTTACTTTGAGGAGAGTTTTCTGCTGTTCTGTGATTATATACCTTTCTTCTGTTATAACTTGTTTTTATTTCATAAATGTAATATCACTTTGTGAATTCTGTGGCAATTCTACCTTGTCTATTATTTCCATTGTATACTGGTTGTTATCATTTTGTGTTATTTGTTTTATTTTATTTGTTTATGGTATTCTTTTTTTTCATACTAGATAATGCAATGTCTATTCTATTAATATTTGAGAATAAATCACCATAATGTAATTAGAAGATCTATGTATGGATACACATGTCAGAGAACTTTTTAACTGTAATTTTTAGTGTAGTGTAATTATTTAGAGGGCTTCCCTGGTGGCCAGCAGTTAAAAAAAAATCTGCCTGCAGTGCAGAAGATGTGGGTTTGATCCCTGGATTGGGAAGATCCCCCAGAGAAGAAAATGTCAACCCATTTCAATGTTCTTGTCTGAGAAATCCCATGAACAAAGGAGCCTAGAACAAAGGAGCCTACAGTCCATGGTTTCACAAAAGAGTCAGACATGACTTACTGACTAACCAACAAAACAGTAACTGTGTGGGGATGGGGATGATCTTGTCATTGTATAAGGATAACTGTCACATATGAGAAATGGATATGTTTTTTTCTTGGTGCGTTGTTTCCCCCATATATATGTATGTCTTTTTCTTGGCCAGTGTTCTAACCTATCTACTAGAGTTCTAAAAACACAGTAAGAAAAGTGAATCAGAGGAAGGAATGGATCTCACCCCTCAGTTTGTATTGTAGCCATTAGTTATGCAGGCAGTATATGTGTATATTTATATATCTATATATTTGCATATAAGAACACATGAAAATTACCAACCTGATGATGTGAATACCTGCATCTAGACCATTCAAATCATTTTCTAAAGTTATGTTTTGGCTTATACAGTGTGACTACATCCTTTTTGTCAGCTGGAGAGGAAGGATAACCATTCTAAAAAATCACTGCCCTCCTAGAAGTGTTTTCACAACATGACTGTGCATTAAAATCAACTGGAGGGTGTTAATTTACTATATTTGACTATTCTGCAAACCATGCCTATTAAGTCAAAATGTGGTCTTATGAGGCTCTGAGATCAGCTATTATCATAATTTTTATTTTGCCTACTCATTCTGATGCAGCTCAACCAGTTAGAAGCATATTGTAATAAATAGCAAATTATAAAACCCTTATAAAAATAGAAATAAATTATCTGACACATCACAGCAGTAAGAAAACAGTGTATTAGAAAAAGTTCCTTTTTCCAAATTCTAGTTTATAATAGGGTTCTTCCAGGAAATGTTTATTTCTTTCCCAAACAACCAGAGTGAAAAAGGAGTAAAAATTTCAAAACCTACTTTTCTCCAATGAAGAACTCTGAGAAGCATCATAATGAAGAATTGTGAGGTTGAGTTTACCAGCTCAGTTGGTTAGTGTGAGCAAAATGATGAAAAAAGAAAGAATTTAAAACCTAGGTCACTGACCCCATGACCAAACAAAATCTAAACTATTATTCATAGACTATCAGGAGAACTTACGTATATATTTTAGGTTAGTAGTCAAAAACTAAAGTTAGTTGACATGTATTTTTCTGACTTGCATTATCCTTTATATTATGTGGTATATTTGTTAAGAATAAAGATTTCTGAACCTAGTAAAATCTACTACAGCTTAGAATTTAGATTCCAAATAATACTAACATATGAGAAATGGATATGTTTTTTCTTGGTGCGTTGTTTCCATATATATGTATGTCTTTTTCTTGGCCAGTGTTCTAACCTATCTACTAGAGTTCTAAAAACACAGTAAGAAAAGTGAATCAGAGGAAGGAATGGATCTCACCCCTCAGTTTGTATTGTAGCCATTAGTTATGCAGGCAGTATATGTGTATATTTATATATCTATATATTTGCATATAAGAACACATGAAAATTACCAACCTGATGATGTGAATACCTGCATCTAGACCATTCAAATCATTTTCTAAAGTTATGTTTTGGCTTATACAGTGTGACTACATCCTTTTTGTCAGCTGGAGAGGAAGGATAACCATTCTAAAAAATCACTGCCCTCCTAGAAGTGTTTTCACAACATGACTGTGCATTAAAATCAACTGGAGGGTGTTAATTTACTATATTTGACTATTCTGCAAACCATGCCTATTAAGTCAAAATGTGGTCTTATGAGGCTCTGAGATCAGCTATTATCATAATTTTTATTTTGCCTACTCATTCTGATGCAGCTCAACCAGTTAGAAGCATATTGTAATAAATAGCAAATTATAAAACCCTTATAAAAATAGAAATAAATTATCTGACACATCACAGCAGTAAGAAAACAGTGTATTAGAAAAAGTTCCTTTTTCCAAATTCTAGTTTATAATAGGGTTCTTCCAGGAAATGTTTATTTCTTTCCCAAACAACCAGAGTGAAAAAGGAGTAAAAATTTCAAAACCTACTTTTCTCCAATGAAGAACTCTGAGAAGCATCATAATGAAGAATTGTGAGGTTGAGTTTACCAGCTCAGTTGGTTAGTGTGAGCAAAATGATGAAAAAAGAAAGAATTTAAAACCTAGGTCACTGACCCCATGACCAAACAAAATCTAAACTATTATTCATAGACTATCAGGAGAACTTACGTATATATTTTAGGTTAGTAGTCAAAAACTAAAGTTAGTTGACATGTATTTTTCTGACTTGCATTATCCTTTATATTATGTGGTATATTTGTTAAGAATAAAGATTTCTGAACCTAGTAAAATCTACTACAGCTTAGAATTTAGATTCCAAATAATACTAATGAATATCTGTATTTTAGCAAATGATTTTTTAAAGTGATTACAGATTTTAATAATGAATTATAGTTTATAGAATTCTATCATTTTCTGTTGACCAATCATTATAAAATTATTATATTAAGCAAAAATCACAGTAGTAGAAGATGTTTATCAGGTTTCACAATCAGTAGCCAGACAAAACATAAAAGACCATTACAATTGTAAGCCAAAATGGAAACATGACTAACCTAACAATATAAAATAATTACATACAATTTGTGGGGTAAGTTGAGTGATATGGTAAGTAGAAGTCCATATATGCACATATTTTCATCTGCCCATCAGTCTATGCCTTTTGGTTCAAACATTTAATCCATTTACATTTAAGGTAATTATTGATATGTATGATCCTATTACATTTTCTCAATTGTGTTGGGATTATTTTTGTAAGTCTTTTCCTTTTCTCTGTTTCCTGTCTAGACAAGCCTCCTTAGCATTTGTTGTAAAACTGGTTTGGTGGTGCTGAATTCTCTTAAATTTTGCTTGTCTGAAAAGCTTTTGATTTCTCCATCAAATCTGAGAGTCTTGCTGGCTAGAATGTTCTTGATTATAGGTTCTTCTCATTTATCACTTGCCTTTCTCTTATGGCTTTTAGAGTTTATGTTGAAAAATCAATTGATTATCTTGTGGGAGTTTCCTTGTATGTTCTTTATCATTTTTCCCTGTTGCTTTTAATATTTTATCTGTCTTAAATTTTCATCAGTTTTATTACTATGTGTCTTAGCGTGTTAATTTTTTTTAAGGTTTTTTATTTAATTTTTTTTTTATTTGGCCACTTCTATTGGTCTTTCATTTACTTCTTTGTTCTTTGTCCTATGTGGGCCTCCCATTGCAGTGGCCTCTCATGGCAGAGCACCAGCTCTGGGCATATGCGCTCAGAGTACCCTTCTTTGTTCTTTGTCCTATGCCCCTTGCAGTGCCTCCCAACTTACGATATATTTTAGGTTAGTAGTCAAAAACTAAAGTTAGTTGACATGTATTTTTCTGACTTGCAATATCATTTATGTTATGTGGTATATTTGTTAAGAATAAAGATTTCTGAACCTAGTAAAATCTACTACAGCTTAGAATTTAGATTCCAAATAATACTAATGAATATCTGTATTTTAGCAAATGATTTTTTAAAGTGATTACAGATTTTAATAATGAATTATAGTTTATAGAATTCTATCATTTTCTGTTGACCAATCATTATAAAATTATTATATTAAGCAAAATCACAGTAGTAGAAGATGTTTATCAGGTTTCACAATCAGTAGCCAGACAAAACATAAAAGACCATTACAATTGTAAGCCAAAATGGAAACATGACTAACCTAACAATATAAAATAATTACATACAATTTGTGGGGTAAGTTGAGTGATATGGTAAGTAGAAGTCCATATATGCACATATTTTCATCTGCCCATCAGTCTATGCCTTTTGGTTCAAACATTTAATCCATTTACATTTAAGGTAATTATTGATATGTATGATCCTATTACATTTTCTCAATTGTGTTGGGATTATTTTTGTAAGTCTTTTCCTTTTCTCTGTTTCCTGTCTAGACAAGCCTCCTTAGCATTTGTTGTAAAACTGGTTTGGTGGTGCTGAATTCTCTTAAATTTTGCTTGTCTGAAAAGCTTTTGATTTCTCCATCAAATCTGAGAGTCTTGCTGGCTAGAATGTTCTTGATTATAGGTTCTTCTCATTTATCACTTGCCTTTCTCTTATGGCTTTTAGAGTTTATGTTGAAAAATCAATTGATTATCTTGTGGGAGTTTCCTTGTATGTTCTTTATCATTTTTCCCTGTTGCTTTTAATATTTTATCTGTCTTAAATTTTCATCAGTTTTATTACTATGTGTCTTAGCGTGTTAATTTTTTTTAAGGTTTTTTATTTAATTTTTTTTTTATTTGGCCACTTCTATTGGTCTTTCATTTACTTCTTTGTTCTTTGTCCTATGTGGGCCTCCCATTGCAGTGGCCTCTCTCATGGCAGAGCACCAGCTCTGGGCATATGCGCTCCAGAGTACTGCTGGCTCAATAATTGGACATATCTGTCCAGCCGCTCTGCCAGCACTGCACGTGGGATCTTCCCAGGCCAGGATCCAACTGATGCCCCTTGAACTGCAAGGCAGTGTCTTTACCCAGTGGACCACCAAGGAAGCCCCTTAGTGTGTTTTTTCTTGGGTTTATCCTGCCTGGGACTCTCTGTGTTTCCTGAACTTTGTTGACTATTTCCTTTTGCATAATAGGGAAGTTTTTTAGCTATTATCTCTTCAAAAAATTGCTCAGGTCCTTTCCCTTTCAGTTCTGCTTCTGTGATCCTTATAATGTGAACGTTGGTGTGTTTAATGTTGTCCCAGAGATCTCTTAGGCTGTCTTCTCTTTTTCTTTTTTCCAGTCGTTTTTCTGTATTCTGTTCTGCAGCAGTGATTTCCACCATTCTGTCTATGAGATCATTTATAGGTTCTTCTTCCCTCAGCTATTTAGCTATTGACTCCTTTCTGTGTATTGTTCATCTATGTTTATTTGTTCCTTAGTTCTTCTAGGTCTTTGGTAAACATCTATTGCATCTTCTTCAGTGTTTTCCCAAGATATTAGATCATCTTCATTATCATTATTCTGAATTCTTTTCCTGGATGATTACCTATCTCCAGTTCTTTTTTTTTTTCCTGGGGTTTTATCTTGTCCCTTCATCTGGGACATATTTTGCTTTTTCATCCTGATTAACTTTCTCTAATGTGGATTTTGTTTTAACTACTGTGGGTTGTGATTCTTCTTGCTTCTGTCTCCTCTCTGGTGGAGGAAACTAGAGGCTTGTCTAAGTGTCCTGATGGGAGTGACTGGTGGTGGGAAAAACTGAGTCTTGCTCTGGTGGCCAGAGCTATGCTCAGTAAAGCTTTAATCTAATTGCCCGCGATGGGTGAGTTTGTGCTCCCTCCCAGTTAGCTGTTTGGCCTCAGGCAACCCAGTCCTATTGTTTAAGGGCTATATTGTAGGGTTAATGGTGACCACCAGACTCCTTCCAGGACTGCTGCTGCCAGTACCCTTGTCCCTGCAGTGAGTCATTGCTTACCCATAATTCCACAGGAAACCATCCAACACCAGTAGGTCCATAGGTCTGATTCAGTCTCCTATGAGGTCTCTCCTCCATTTCCCTGGGTCTTGGTGCATGCAACATTTTGTTTGTGGAAAACAAATAAACTTCCAAGAGTGGAGTCTATTTCCCCCAGTCCTGTGGAAGTGCTGTAATTAAATCCCACTGTCCTCAAAAGTCAGATCCCCTAGGGATTCGCAAGCCATTGGGGTGTAGCACTTTCACAACAGTGAAGAGAACTTCATTGGTATTATTTTTCTCTAGTTTGGGGTCATCCACTCAGTGGGTATAGAATTTGTTTATATCATGATTGCACCCCCCCTGCTGTCTTGTTGTGGCTTCTTGTTTGTCTTTCAACATGCGGTTATCTTTTTTCGGTGGGTCCCAGTGTCCTCCTGTTGATGGTTGTTCAACACGTCTTTGCAATTTTGGTGCTCTCACAAGAGGAGATAAATACACTTCCTTCTACTCCACCATCTTGAACCAGATGTCTGCTTCATGATTTTTAAATATAAGCATATTTGGATAACTTTGTGCTAGACACTCAATGGTGTGACATAAGGGAATTGTTCTTTTTTTTCTCTCTTTTGCGTTTTGGGGCTTACTTTCCGTGCTGCCTGACACTGAAGCACTCAGTGCATAATTATGGTTAAGTAGCTTTTTCCAAAGTGGTGTAAATTACCCTCTAATGTGGATTTTGTTTTAACTACTGTGGGTTGTGATTCTTCTTGCTTCTGTCTCCTCTCTGGTGGAGGAAACTAGAGGCTTGTCTAAGTGTCCTGATGGGAGTGACTGGTGGTGGGAAAAACTGAGTCTTGCTCTGGTGGCCAGAGCTATGCTCAGTAAAGCTTTAATCTAATTGCCCGCGATGGGTGAGTTTGTGCTCCCTCCCAGTTAGCTGTTTGGCCTCAGGCAACCCAGTCCTATTGTTTAAGGGCTATATTGTAGGGTTAATGGTGACCACCAGACTCCTTCCAGGACTGCTGCTGCCAGTACCCTTGTCCCTGCAGTGAGTCATTGCTTACCCATAATTCCACAGGAAACCATCCAACACCAGTAGGTCCATAGGTCTGATTCAGTCTCCTATGAGGTCTCTCCTCCATTTCCCTGGGTCTTGGTGCATGCAACATTTTGTTTGTGGAAAACAAATAAACTTCCAAGAGTGGAGTCTATTTCCCCCAGTCCTGTGGAAGTGCTGTAATTAAATCCCACTGTCCTCAAAAGTCAGATCCCCTAGGGATTCGCAAGCCATTGGGGTGTAGCACTTTCACAACAGTGAAGAGAACTTCATTGGTATTATTTTTCTCTAGTTTGGGGTCATCCACTCAGTGGGTATAGAATTTGTTTATATCATGATTGCACCCCCCCTGCTGTCTTGTTGTGGCTTCTTGTTTGTCTTTCAACATGCGGTTATCTTTTTTCGGTGGGTCCCAGTGTCCTCCTGTTGATGGTTGTTCAACACGTCTTTGCAATTTTGGTGCTCTCACAAGAGGAGATAAATACACTTCCTTCTACTCCACCATCTTGAACCAGATGTCTGCTTCATGATTTTTAAATATAAGCATATTTGGATAACTTTGTGCTAGACACTCAATGGTGTGACATAAGGGAATTGTTCTTTTTTTTCTCTCTTTTGCGTTTTGGGGCTTACTTTCCGTGCTGCCTGACACTGAAGCACTCAGTGCATAATTATGGTTAAGTAGCTTTTTCCAAAGTGGTGTAAATTACCCTCTAATGGAGAAGTTTATATTTAAATATAAACCAGTTATATATATTGTTTACCTGACATATTTGAATTTGACCTTCTTTTAATTATCACTTTATGCATTCAGTTTAGGCTTTATTGTTGCTTCAGTTATTTTTCTCCAAGTCTTCCATTCTGTGAACTGAGTATAATTCCTCATATTTGCCCTCGGAATTTGGAAGTTTTACATCTCACATGTATTGCATTCAAATTTAACTTGAAGTTTAAAAAAGAACTGCGATATATATATATCAAAGTTATTTTTAAATTATGAACACTGGAATTATATCCTGTTTTAAAATTTCTTGTAGGATAAAGTATAAATTTACCATCTTTTGTCTTCCTAAGTTTCCTAAATTTTATAAGCACCAAGAATGAGTGGATTTTAATCACAGGTATTATTTTTATTATTTGTTATGTGATAGACATTTTTCTTATTTTAGTTTTACCCCCATTGAGAATATCATATATAAAGTATTATTACTTGTTATTCTTTCCACCTGATAAAACTGTAGGAATACTTCTCTGAAGAATCAGTGCTTATATCTAACTGATCCATGATGGAATTTATGTTTATATTTGGAAAAGGTTTTCAGTAGTTTGCTCATTTAGAAGATGGAGAAAAGCAATATATTCTCTCTCATTCTAATTTTGTATTTATTTTATTGGTCATTTATTTTTCAAAGTATGATTACTTCTGTGTTATTGTTTGTTATGTGATTAGATTAATTTAAGTGATTACAAGCATAATATTAATTGGTTAAATGGAATTCGAAGTTGAGGTGTTCGTATGGACAATATTGTGCAATGATTTATATGTGGTTAAAAGACAAAAGGACCCAAAGAAGGATTAAGAAATTTCAAGTATTGCTCACTTGTCCTCTGTTATCAAAAATAAAGTTGGAATCCAAGAGCGTCAGTCAAATATGATTGGTACTACATTGCACACAGAATAAAATCCTTCTTGACTCTGACTTGTAGCTTCTAACTTTGTGAGTAGAGTCAAATCCAGGGTTGTTTTATCTGAAATCAGATTCCCACCTAATTTGACTCTCTGTCCTGAAAACTGTCCTAAGTTTCCTAACTTTTTTGATTTGAATGTTTCACTTCCTTGTCTCTATTTAACAAGATTCTTTTTTTAAAAAAACTAGCTAAAATTATGGGTTCTCACTAATACTTGCTATGAACACATTATTTGCAGATGATTTTACATTCCTCCAGGTTCTAATGACATGTGTCCAAACTAGAGTTTAACAAATTAATTTTTTTATTGAGGTATTTGTAGGTTCACATACAGTTATAATAAATAGCACACCAAGAACTGACACTGATGACAAATCACTGATTTTATTCAAAGTTCCTTGATTTTACTTGCATTCATTTGTGTGTGTAAAAGTGTGCCCAGGTGAGGCACTAGTGGTAAGGAACCCACCCACCAATGCAGGAGACATAAGATATTCAGATTCTATCCATGGGTTGTGATGATCCTCTGGAGGAGGGCATGGCAACCCACTCCAGTATTCTTGCCTGGAGAATCCCACTGACAGAGGAACCTGGTGGTCTACAGTCCATCGGGTTGCAAAGAGTCAGCCACAACTGAAGTGATGTGGCAATTGTGATTTTTTTTTTTTTTTCGAAATTCTGAACTGACTATACCTTTTATTTATTTATTTTTAAAGATTTATTTGTTTATTTTGGGTGGGGTGGGGTGGGGTGGGGAGGGAGGGGAGCAGGTGGGCCACTTCTACTTGGTCTTTCATTTGTCCATTTTTCATCCGTCTTTGTTCTTTGGCCCGTGTGGGCCTCCCATCGCGGTGGCCTCTGTTGTCGCAGAGCACCGGCTCTGGGAACATGCGCTCTAGAGCTCTGGCTTGGTAACTGGACACATGGATCCAGCCGCTCCGCTGCACGTGGAATCTTCTCAGGCCAGGGATCGAACCGGCACCCCTTGCACTGCAAGGCGGTGTCATTACCCACTGGACCACCAGGGAAGCCCGGCAATTGTGATGTTTAACTCCACTTGTCTCTGACATTGCTTACTTATATATCATCTTTCTCTCTTCATATAGACGATAGCACTTGGAACCAAGGGCTACACTGCTTTTGTTTTTATTTTTTTGGTGAGTGACACTGCATTCAGACATACTACTTTATAAAGTTCATGTAATAAATGATATTGATGGGTTGATTGGTCAGGTAATGGGCTGATTATTTTCCTGCATTTCTCTACATGATTGAGCTTTGTATACAGAAAGCACCATTATTCTTTCTCAGTCAGTGATTTTCAACAATATACACTATAAAGTCATAAAAGTCACTGAAGATATTTTGAATAATGCCTTTTCTCAAATTGAAATTCCTGGCTTACTAGATGTGGGGTTGGTTCTGGAACTGTAGTTTTCTAGCTTTGTCTGATGAGAGCCTATTTGTAGGTTCACATACAGTTATAATAAATAGCAACCAAGAACTGACACTGATGACAAATCACTGATTTTATTCAAAGTTCCTTGATTTTACTTGCATTCATTTGTGTGTGTAAAAGTGTGCCCAGGTGAGGCACTAGTGGTAAGGAACCCACCCACCAATGCAGGAGACATAAGATATTCAGATTCTATCCATGGGTTGTGATGATCCTCTGGAGGAGGGCATGGCAACCCACTCCAGTATTCTTGCCTGGAGAATCCCACTGACAGAGGAACCTGGTGGTCTACAGTCCATCGGGTTGCAAAGAGTCAGCCACAACTGAAGTGATGTGGCAATTGTGATTTTTTTTTTTTTTTCGAAATTCTGAACTGACTATACCTTTTATTTATTTATTTTTAAAGATTTATTTGTTTATTTTGGGTGGGGTGGGGTGGGGAGGGAGGGGAGCAGGTGGGCCACTTCTACTTGGTCTTTCATTTGTCCATTTTTCATCCGTCTTTGTTCTTTGGCCCGTGTGGGCCTCCCATCGCGGTGGCCTCTGTTGTCGCAGAGCACCGGCTCTGGGAACATGCGCTCTAGAGCTCTGGCTTGGTAACTGGACACATGGATCCAGCCGCTCCGCTGCACGTGGAATCTTCTCAGGCCAGGGATCGAACCGGCACCCCTTGCACTGCAAGGCGGTGTCATTACCCACTGGACCACCAGGGAAGCCCGGCAATTGTGATGTTTAACTCCACTTGTCTCTGACATTGCTTACTTATATATCATCTTTCTCTCTTCATATAGACGATAGCACTTGGAACCAAGGGCTACACTGTTTTTTGTTTTTTTATTTTTTTTGGTGAGTGACACTGCATTCAGACATACTACTTTATAAAGTTCATGTAATAAATGATATTGATGGGTTGATTGGTCAGGTAATGGGCTGATTATTTTCCTGCATTTCTCTACATGATTGAGCTTTGTATACAGAAAGCACCATTATTCTTTCTCAGTCAGTGATTTTCAACAATATACACTATAAAGTCATAAAAGTCACTGAAGATATTTTGAATAATGCCTTTTTCTCAAATTGAAATTCCTGGCTTACTAGATGTGGGGTTGGTTCTGCGGAACTGTAGTTTTCTAGCTTTGTCTGATGAGAGCCTGGTTTTGATGGAGAAGCCCAAAGCCATCTGATTTTGTACCAGAATACACTTTAATGAATGAACAACCAGAAGGAAAGCCTCATACACTTATTTCTATGATGTTATAAAGATAGGATGGTGTAAATGAGCTGAGTGACACATGAAGGATTACACTATTAGAGAAAATTTTCTCAGTATCTTGAGTTTGTCCATAGTATAATCACTAACCCTAGAAAAGGCAATCCATGTCTGTGGGGCCCTAAATGAAAGAGGGCCTTTGCAAGCATAAGGAAGCTTAAGCAAGTGTTCGCGGTTTGGAGCTAAGATGGCGCCTACAAGAAGAGACGTGGGCGTGATCTAAGTTGTTTGTCAAAACTTCTGATTGGTCCCCCTGGTTTCCGCACTCGTGGACAATGCATGCTCACCATAGATTCCTATTGTGATGTAGACACATGATTGCTTGACCTTTAGCTTTATTGGTGTAACTATGGGAAGTCCCTTAGGAAACCCCCTTCAACTTGCCTATATAAGCTGTAAGTCTGCACTAATAAATGGAACTCCTTTGACGGAACCCCTGTCGCGTCTGATTGTCTCTTGCTTGCTGGGGTGGGGGTGGGCAGGGGTCTGAATTGACGGACAGCAGGCTCACCTCTCTACGATCTTCCCATGGCCTGGCCATGGGCAATCCCACCGCCGTTTCACCTCTGTGGGGCGGCCCCGCACATGTCACCAAAAATTTGAAACTTGTGTGTTAATTTATACATGCCATGTAATTTTCCTTTGGTTTATTTTATTCTTCTTCATTACACTGGTGCAAAGAGCATCCTATTCCTACAATCAGGGATTATGAAATCTAAATTAAAAATTATGATTTTGATAGGCTTATTAAAGAACTCCCTAAATCTCGAGCTTAAACTATGTTTTGATTGTAAGACATAAATTACTGAATGTAATTTTAACAACTGGGTTCTTTATGGGCATATAAATAAAAATGTCATCAATGTATAAAGTTTAGAGGTCTTTGTATCCTACAAATAGCTTTAATTATTATGATATATAGCAGTTACATATATTAAATGATTTTGAAATCCTTAACCATTGTTTATTCAGATAGAGGTAAAAATGAAATAAAAATAAGTATTTGAAACATACTAATTATATTTTAATTATGACATCAATATATAAAATCACATAAACGTATATTGAGTATGTATCATTCCATTTAGCATATAAGTATACACTTTTGTAAAAATCATACATTATATGTGTTATATACATTTATAGCTGTTATATTATTTTTTTCTTTTTTCTTACCATTTTATTTTATTTCACTTTTGTAACTTCAAAATTTTTATTTTGTATGGTGGTATACACCCTGATTCTGGGTAAGATTGAGGGCAGGAGGAGAAAAGGGTTGACAGAGGATAAGATGATTTGGTGAACATCATCAACTCAATGGACATGAGTTTGAGGAAACTCTGGGAGATAGTGAAAGATGGAGAATCCTGACATGCTGCAGTCTGTGGGGTCACAAATAGTCAGACGTGACTGAGCTACTGAACAGCAACAACCAAGCCAATTAGCAATGTTGTGGTAGTTTCAGGTGAACAGTGAAGGTGGACTCAGCTATACTTATACATTTTCCCCAAAATCCTGCCTCTCATCCAAACTGGCACATAACATTGCAGAGTTCCATGTGCTATACAGTAAGCCTTTGTTGATTATCCATCTTAAATATAGTAGTGTGTGCATGACCTTCCCAAATTCCCTAACTATTCCTGCAACCACAAGTTCATTTTCCAAATCTGTGTCTCTCTGTTTTATAAATGAGTTCATTTGTATCATTCATTTTTTTGCAATTCTACATAAAAGGGGTGTCATATGATATTTCTCGTTCTCTGTCTGACTTACTTCAATCAGTCAGTATGACACTCTCTAGGTCAATCCATGTTGCTGAAAATTGCATTATTTCATTCGTTTTAAAGGCTGTGTAATATTCCATTGTGTATGTGTACCACATCTTATTTATCCATTCCTCTGTCATTGGACACTTAGGTTGCATCCGTGGCTTGAATATGGTAAGCAGTGCTGCAATGAGCACTGGAGTGGATGTATTCTATGTTTTTCTCTGGCCCAGGAGATTATTCTAATATAACTTGCTTAGAATTATTATATAATGGGTATCTAAATTAGGTGCAATAATCATCCTTATAAGTAATACATGATTCTATAAGATGGAAAATTTGAAATCTTTCCTGAAGGGTTCCCTAGATCAAATTTGGAAAATCCATAACAGAAATAAAAGAGATGTTAATTTTTTTTTGATTATGAAGTAACTTTTAAGTGAAATTTGATATATAATTACATATATTAAAGTTATTCTAGCAATGCAAAAACAAAGAGCAATAGAATATAAATATAGGGATTGTCTATTTCTATAGTAAAATTTTTGTTATTTTATTTAATTGACAAAAGTAAACACGTTTTTTTCCAATGTTGCTGAAACCAGTCTCTAAGCAGGTCAACAGAAGGAAAAATTTTGATGTGAAGGGGAAAAAGACACTTCCTTTGAATTGTTTAAGTAAAAATTAGCTATCTAGTTCTCTGAAATGATAGTCTTTTGTGAATATAGAATGTAATATTATCTACCTGGAACAGTTAAGCAAATGAGCAAATGTTATTGACTTGGCCAAAAAGTTCATTTGAGTTTTCCTATAACATCTTACTGAAAAACCCAGATGAACTTTGTGGCCAACCCAATAGTATGGAATCATGATGAATTAATAAATTGCATATAAAATACACAAAATAGAGTATAAGGAACATGGATTGTTTGTCAGTTTATAACATAATAGCTTCAAAACTTTAGAATATTTAGAAGTATCATATAGGAAAGCACTGATGTGATTAAATTTCAAGTTTTATATATAAAAATAATTTAATGAAAAAGAATCAAGAAAGTGGGATATATTTTTATGAAGAATTAATCTAAAAAGGATTATTTTAATAAATATGAAAAGTTCATTCTTATTATATAAATGAACAAGTAATATGACCAATAGAAATAAAATTGCAAATGATAAATTATATCTGATGATAAAACAGATCACTGTTGCCTGTAATCAAGTTATAAAATTTCAAGCAGTTTTGAGGTACTATTAAACATCCGTGGCTTGAATATGGTAAGCAGTGCTGCAATGAGCACTGGAGTGGATGTATTCTATGTTTTTCTCTGGCCCAGGAGATTATTCTAATATAACTTGCTTAGAATTATTATATAATGGGTATCTAAATTAGGTGCAATAATCATCCTTATAAGTAATACATGATTCTATAAGATGGAAAATTTGAAATCTTTCCTGAAGGGTTCCCTAGATCAAATTTGGAAAATCCATAACAGAAATAAAGAGATGTTAATTTTTTTGATTATGAAGTAACTTTTAAGTGAAATTTGATATATAATTACATATATTAAAGTTATTCTAGCAATGCAAAAACAAAGAGCAATAGAATATAAATATAGGGATTGTCTATTTCTATAGTAAAATTTTTGTTATTTTATTTAATTGACAAAAGTAAACACGTTTTTTTCCAATGTTGCTGAAACCAGTCTCTAAGCAGGTCAACAGAAGGAAAAATTTTGATGTGAAGGGGAAAAAGACACTTCCTTTGAATTGTTTAAGTAAAAATTAGCTATCTAGTTCTCTGAAATGATAGTCTTTTGTGAATATAGAATGTAATATTATCTACCTGGAACAGTTAAGCAAATGAGCAAATGTTATTGACTTGGCCAAAAAGTTCATTTGAGTTTTCCTATAACATCTTACTGAAAAACCCAGATGAACTTTGTGGCCAACCCAATAGTATGGAATCATGATGAATTAATAAATTGCATATAAAATACACAAAATAGAGTATAAGGAACATGGATTGTTTGTCAGTTTATAACATAATAGCTTCAAAACTTTAGAATATTTAGAAGTATCATATAGGAAAGCACTGATGTGATTAAATTTCAAGTTTTATATATAAAAATAATTTAATGAAAAAGAATCAAGAAAGTGGGATATATTTTTATGAAGAATTAATCTAAAAAGGATTATTTTAATAAATATGAAAAGTTCATTCTTATTATATAAATGAACAAGTAATATGACCAATAGAAATAAAATTGCAAATGATAAATTATATCTGATGATAAAACAGATCACTGTTGCCTGTAATCAAGATATAAAATTTCAAGCAGTTTTGAGGTACTATTAAAAACTAAACTACTGTATTACTCTCCCAACACTACTCAACAGAGTATTTCATGACAGTAGACTTCTGAATTTTATAGAACAGGTTGTTAATTGCTTGCAACAGTATACCAAAAGTATTTTCATTGATCATATTCATATTGACTAAACATACTACTCTGTGGAATTTATCTCAGAGAAATAATTTTTTTTTCAAGAGATAAAAAGTCTATTTCATGAATGAATTTACTTTATAAATAAAGGAAAACAATCTCAATATCCTAAAACAAATTAAATACTAGATTGTATTGCATTGAACTGATGGAATATTGAACAGTAATTAAAATTAAAATCATAACATCAATTCTATTAAATAACATGAAAGATAATTGCAAAACAACATTAGTAATATATAAAAAGTTCTATAATAATATATCCTTGCATATATGCACATATTAGCTTTCATTTTATGTTACAAGCTTGTATTTCTGCCCTTTTTTACAAAATTATAAAAATCCTACCACTGTAAAAAATAATGTACTGTTATTAAATTTTTACCACCAAAGGGAAAAATGCTATTTCAGAAAAATGAACAAAAACCAAGTATTTCAATAAAGCAGGTATATAACCCATTTACTCTGTCTTGGAATTATATACAGAAAATATCTGTTCTGAAAGAAACACATTTTTAAACCCTAATATTGTTCCAGGCAGTAGACTGAAAAGATAGGAGAATGCTTTTTAATGAATATGAAGTAATATTTCAAGGGAAAACGGTCCTCTAATAGAAAGTTACTATTCATAGAAACTAATTATAAGAGAGGATTTCACTAATTTTAAAGGTGTCTGACCAAGGTGAAAAATTAACAATGAATCATATTGCCATTGACTGATCATCTGGTGATATACCAGCACTTCATCAAGTGTCCTAAGAATTCATGGAGTTTATTGTGACCCACTTACCACAGATGCATTCACCCCAAATTGTTGGCTGTGTGCTTGCAGAATGTCAAATTATTAAATGGTATATTGTCCTAAACCTGTGAGTTTTTTCTTTTCCTAAATTCCTTGCAAATGATAAATTATATCTGATGATAAAACAATCATGATAATGTAATCAAGATATAAAATTTCAAGCAGTTTTGAGGTACTATTAAAAACTAAACTACTGTATTACTCTCCCAACACTACTCAACAGAGTATTTCATGACAGTAGACTTCTGAATTTTATAGAACAGGTTGTTAATTGCTTGCAACAGTATACCAAAAGTATTTTCATTGATCATATTCATATTGACTAAACATACTACTCTGTGGAATTTATCTCAGAGAAATAATTTTTTTTTCAAGAGATAAAAAGTCTATTTCATGAATGAATTTACTTTATAAATAAAGGAAAACAATCTCAATATCCTAAAACAAATTAAATACTAGATTGTATTGCATTGAACTGATGGAATATTGAACAGTAATTAAAATTAAAATCATAACATCAATTCTATTAAATAACATGAAAGATAATTGCAAAACAACATTAGTAATATATAAAAAGTTCTATAATAATATATCCTTGCATATATGCACATATTAGCTTTCATTTTATGTTACAAGCTTGTATTTCTGCCCTTTTTTACAAAATTATAAAAATCCTACCACTGTAAAAAATAATGTACTGTTATTAAATTTTTACCACCAAAGGGAAAAATGCTATTTCAGAAAAATGAACAAAAACCAAGTATTTCAATAAAGCAGGTATATAACCCATTTACTCTGTCTTGGAATTATATACAGAAAATATCTGTTCTGAAAGAAACACATTTTTAAACCCTAATATTGTTCCAGGCAGTAGACTGAAAAGATAGGAGAATGCTTTTTAATGAATATGAAGTAATATTTCAAGGGAAAACGGTCCTCTAATAGAAAGTTACTATTCATAGAAACTAATTATAAGAGAGGATTTCACTAATTTTAAAGGTGTCTGACCAAGGTGAAAAATTAACAATGAATCATATTGCCATTGACTGATCATCTGGTGATATACCAGCACTTCATCAAGTGTCCTAAGAATTCATGGAGTTTATTGTGACCCACTTACCACAGATGCATTCACCCCAAATTGTTGGCTGTGTGCTTGCAGAATGTCAAATTATTAAATGGTATATTTAAAAGTCCTAAATTCCTGTGAGTTTTTTTCTTTTTCACTAAGATACTCATAATTCTTTATAGTAACAAATAATTATTCTCAGTGATTAATTGACACTAATTAGTTAATGCTGCATTGGTACTTTTGTAATTTAAAGGAAATGTAAATTAGTCAGTCATTAATAAAAATAATTTTTGATTGTATTGGTTTTATTGAGATTAAAAATGTGACTTTTTTAATGTATATTTTCATCAATAGAAAGTATAAAAATTCTGAGCATCTAAATTTGCTGCTATATTTCCAAATACTTTATGTGAAAATCTAATTTATTTCTTATCTTCATAGTTTTGATGAGATTTACCAAATATTTTACCAATATTTTAGCAAAATGTGCTGATGAGTTAATACGGGGAAAAAATAAAGCATTTTTTTTTAAACATACTTCATTTTTGAAGTACAGAAATCTAATTTTCTATATTGGCACTGCATCTTGTTCAAAAAAATCATTGTGTGTTTTTAAAAGGACTCAAAGCACGCACAATGTTTTTTATGTCAAAAGAAAAAAAATCCTAGATTAGCACTTTTCCATCTTACACAAAGAAATTGGTTAGTTTGAAATAAATGGGATATCTACAGGGAACACTCCACATATATCAGGAAATAAGAGAAACATTTTCTCTGTTAATATTGAAAGTTTGACAAGTTCTTAAATTTCACTTAACATTATATCCTAAACGATATTTGATAAATGATGTATACGCTTTGGGTAATACTTTTTGCCAGTGTGTTTTTCATTAAAGATATTTCATACATCACCAAAATTTTTGAGAGAAAAAGATTCTTATTTGAAGAAGAGAAAATAATATCTCCAATATTTGTCAAAGAACATTGTCAGATTTTTATTTGCCAGAAGTTTTCCAAATGTGTGTCTCTGTGTGTGTGTATTTTCTAACAAAGTAGAACAAAATCTCAGTTAGTACATTTGAAGTGTCTGTTATTTTTTGGCCAGATTTATATATGTATATAGGCTTCTTTTTCTACTAAAAGAACTTGGGATATTCAAAAGAAAATTCATTTATAGGATCTACTGAGACTACTTGTTAGAGCAGTTCAATACCATAGGTTGAACTTGTTATGCATATGTTTATTTAATTTACATTTAAGAATGTTTTCTAAATTAGTTCTCAAGATAGAAGGTCCTTTTACTGATGTCTTTTTTCATAGCTCTTTGCAATCTCTAAAAATCATTCCCTCTTATATTCTGCTTGTGATATTATTTCTAATGTATCTCCTGGGAAATATTCTCTTTGAAATAGGCAACACTTAATGAAAAATATATACATATTCATCATTAAAGGAAGATACTGAAAAATATTGCTTGTATATAATCACTCTGAGCAGAAGAATTATTTTGAGCATGAAAGAAATAATTAACTAAATAATCCAGGGATCAAAGATCTGAGGAGGGGGGGTAGAAAGAGAAGTGGGCTAGAGGGCAGACTGTCCACCCTGTGTGGGCTGAATGAAGGGGCTTTCTGAGACACAGGCTCAGGGAGTAAAACAGCACAACTGTGCCAACATCAAGACTTTCTTCAGGTTAGGCGAGGAAGCATTTAAGGAAGCTACATCAGTCTTTATTAGTAGTGGAAAGGAATGTGATTTTTGGTTAACTACTTTCTGCTTTAACATGTTAAAGAACTTATATTTTATAATTTTGGCTAATCTTCTAATGAAGGAAAACAAATACATGGTTTTGGAAATTTACTTTTCTTCACTAAAACTCTCTCAGTTCAGTTAAAACTCAAAGATTTTATTTAATGCATTCCTAGTCATACAAATCACATTGCAGGTTTAGGATTTTCAAAACAGACTGTTAGGCTCGGATGTCACAGCTATCCCTACTATAACTGTGTACATTTAAAATGGGGCTCAATTTATGAAAGTTAGCATTACATACATAGTTTTCTAGATATGATATACTTTTAGATATATATGTACATTTTAGATCATTTATACACTCACATGCACACATATTAGAGTTCTATCAAAAAGCAGCCATGTTAATTAAGACATTTCCCTATTTTGAGAAAGACCATTGTGTCAGTTAAGGATACATTTGTTTCCTGAACACATATTTAAAACTTTGAAGTTAGCAATACTATAATATATGTTTATATCATTCAGTTTTTTTAACCAAATATGCAATTATAAAAATGAAATTATGAACAAATTGCAAGGTCAAACAAAGCTAAGTAGTTTTTTTTTTTGTAAATGTTAGTTACTGTCTTTTAAGTTGACAGTATTTGCCACAAAGACTATGATGAATAATAAAATACAGGAATGTATGTTTTTCACGGTAGTAGTTGGAATGAGATATATTGAAAAAAGTTCAACTCTTTTCCATTGTCTTTTTCACAGCCAGTTGACATATTAAACCTATAAATTAAGCATGATAGCAAATTTTTTAATAGGCAACACTTAATGAAAAATATATACATATTCATCATTAAAGGAAGATACTGAAAAATATTGCTTGTATATAATCACTCTGAGCAGAAGAATTATTTTGAGCATGAAAGAAATAATTAACTAAATAATCCAGGGATCAAAGATCTGAGGAGGGGGGGTAGAAAGAGAAGTGGGCTAGAGGGCAGACTGTCCACCCTGTGTGGGCTGAATGAAGGGGCTTTCTGAGACACAGGCTCAGGGAGTAAAACAGCACAACTGTGCCAACATCAAGACTTTCTTCAGGTTAGGCGAGGAAGCATTTAAGGAAGCTACATCAGTCTTTATTAGTAGTGGAAAGGAATGTGATTTTTGGTTAACTACTTTCTGCTTTAACATGTTAAAGAACTTATATTTTATAATTTTGGCTAATCTTCTAATGAAGGAAAACAAATACATGGTTTTGGAAATTTACTTTTCTTCACTAAAACTCTCTCAGTTCAGTTAAAACTCAAAGATTTTATTTAATGCATTCCTAGTCATACAAATCACATTGCAGGTTTAGGATTTTCAAAACAGACTGTTAGGCTCGGATGTCACAGCTATCCCTACTATAACTGTGTACATTTAAAATGGGGCTCAATTTATGAAAGTTAGCATTACATACATAGTTTTCTAGATATGATATACTTTTAGATATATATGTACATTTTAGATCATTTATACACTCACATGCACACATATTAGAGTTCTATCAAAAAGCAGCCATGTTAATTAAGACATTTCCCTATTTTGAGAAAGACCATTGTGTCAGTTAAGGATACATTTGTTTCCTGAACACATATTTAAAACTTTGAAGTTAGCAATACTATAATATATGTTTATATCATTCAGTTTTTATAACCAAATATGCAATTATAAAAATGAAATTATGAACAAATTGCAAGGTCAAACAAAGCTAAGTAGTTTTTTTTTTTGTAAATGTTAGTTACTGTCTTTTAAGTTGACAGTATTTGCCACAAAGACTATGATGAATAATAAAATACAGGAATGTATGTTTTTCACGGTAGTAGTTGGAATGAGATATATTGAAAAAAGTTCAACTCTTTTCCATTGTCTTTTTCACAGCCAGTTGACATATTAAAAACCTATAAATTAAGCATGATAGCAAAGTTAACTGGGTTTAGAAGAATCAAGAATGTATCCTCAAAATTATTTTATTTAGATGATAGAAAGCTACGTTGAGGGATAGATACAGGAATACATAGCTACACAGAACTTCCAAAGCAGACTAGATGCACTTATGAAGTCTCATCATACAAATGACTTGATGTTATGGATAAGAATTCAGATCTTCACTGACTTATTTAGTTCTGAACCATTTTCGTTATCCATTTGTTCTTTACTTACTTTCCTGTTTATTAGCATTCTGACTTTGGGCAATAAAGAGAACTTGTTTGAGCTATAGATTGATCACATTGCCAAAAATAAGAAAATAATACATAATCACAAGGTTATTGTGATAATTAAAGTCATACATGAAATTACAGCTATGAGCAATTACCAAGTGCTCAACATGAAATGATTTTTTCTTTTACTTTCAAGACTCAGAAAAAAGTTTGATTACCTTTGTCTAAGGATGGACTGAGCTGGAAATAATTTGAGAGTCAGAAGTATTTTCTGATTTTAAATGAATTTTAGGATTTTTTTTTAGGCCTGTAACAGATTCATACTGAAAAAGTGGGGCTCGAAACTGTACCTTTGTATATTTCACTGGTTGTGAGTTGCCCCTCAAAGTTGTATAATGTGGGAATTAGTATTATTTATATTCCATTTCTCAATGCTGAGATCAGTGAGTCTATTATAGCAAAATGACTCCTAGATAGAAAATAGTCTTTATATTTTCCAGTATATAACTTTTTTTTTGTAGTTTTGTGATGCTTTATCTTTGAACATTGATTGCAAGCAAAATATTACAACTATAGTAAAAATTGAGGTTTGAGGTTTACTTATTACACTTAGATTATGCTATCATCATCATTGAATACATTTTTAGACCTATGCAGTATTAAAACCTGGGTGACCGTTTAGTTACTTCTCCAGTCTTGACAAGTTTACTTCAAATCCTAAATGAAATAAATGCAGAGGGAATAATAGACCTAATAGAAACAGATACCATTTATGTTCCCATCTTGTATATCCTGAATTAGTACTATGCCTAAAGCTTTCCCAGAAGCAGTAAGAAAGATGTATAAAGAACTTATATTTTAAACAAGATAAACATCATATTAATTCTATGTTGTATGTATAACATCTTTCAGACAGGCTGTTATTACTGTAGTATATTTGGGAGTTGGTATAAACTTTATTGCTTGTTCTAAAAGGTAGGCAATTTAAATTTTCTTTTAAAAATAAAATTGATTATAAGAAAGAAAAATGCGACAGGTTGCTTGTTTTGATATATCAAACTGAGATTATCATTTTCATAGCAGCAATTCAGTAGTTTACCTAATATACATTAAAGTACAATATATAGGTATATGCAGTATAGTAATAAAGCCATAACTTATTAGTATATTTGTAATACTTTCTTTTTGAATGCTTTCCCCATATTTGTTGATTGTTCAATTACTGATCTGAGAGACAGATATTCCTTTATATTTTATTAAATGCAAACTTGCTTCTGAAAATTGTTCTATCCTATTTCAGCAAACATATCCATTCAGAAATTAACATTATCAAATGTTATAGAAATACTGTATTTTGCAGATAAAATAAACATTCTAACTGGGTCTTCAGCCATTACCATAATTTACTGCTTTGTTTTTTTCCCAAAAGCATAGTATAGAAACTCATCAAAAATGGATATTTTTATTTCTGACTAAATGTATCACTGACATGAAAAAAAAATTGTATAGTTTCTTATATAAATCATGCTATTTTTAAAAGAGGTTTTTTTGTTTCTAAAAATGAAGTGAAGTAGTGCTATTTTTTAAGTGGTGTATAATTCCTTTTGAGATGTTGTGTCATTTTCTCTCAAGAATAACTTTAGGGGGCACTGTGCTGCCAGTAGAGAACTCCCCGGACAGCAGATCATATTGTTTTTTCTCTTTGCATATGGAAATATCTTTTAAAAGTTTTCTTAAGGAGTCATGCCAAAAGTATTAAGCTTTCTTAAATGTGTGTGTTTCATTACAACACTGTCTAGGAAAATAATTTTGAAAGTTGTCAGAGTATTGTTCCAGAAAAACAAGAAAATGCAGAGGGAATAATAGACCTAATAGAAACAGATACCATTTATGTTCCCATCTTGTATATCCTGAATTAGTACTATGCCTAAAGCTTTCCCAGAAGCAGTAAGAAAGATGTATAAAGAACTTATATTTTAAACAAGATAAACATCATATTAATTCTATGTTGTATGTATAACATCTTTCAGACAGGCTGTTATTACTGTAGTATATTTGGGAGTTGGTATAAACTTTATTGCTTGTTCTAAAAGGTAGGCAATTTAAATTTTCTTTTAAAAATAAAATTGATTATAAGAAAGAAAAATGCGACAGGTTGCTTGTTTTGATATATCAAACTGAGATTATCATTTTCATAGCAGCAATTCAGTAGTTTACCTAATATACATTAAAGTACAATATATAGGTATATGCAGTATAGTAATAAAGCCATAACTTATTAGTATATTTGTAATACTTTCTTTTTGAATGCTTTCCCCATATTTGTTGATTGTTCAATTACTGATCTGAGAGACAGATATTCCTTTATATTTTATTAAATGCAAACTTGCTTCTGAAAATTGTTCTATCCTATTTCAGCAAACATATCCATTCAGAAATTAACATTATCAAATGTTATAGAAATACTGTATTTTGCAGATAAAATAAACATTCTAACTGGGTCTTCAGCCATTACCATAATTTACTGCTTTGTTTTTTTCCAATAGCATAGTATAGAAACTCATCAAAAAATGGATATTTTTTATTTCTGACTAAATGTATCACTGACATGAAAAAAAAATTGTATAGTTTCTTATATAAATCATGCTATTTTTAAAAGAGGTTTTTCTATTTCTCAAAATGAAGTGAAGTAGTGCTATTTTTTAAGTGGTGTATAATTCCTTTTGAGATGTTGTGTCATTTTCTCTCAAGAATAACTTTAGGGGGCACTGTGCTGCCAGTAGAGAACTCCCCGGACAGCAGATCATATTGTTTTTTCTCTTTGCATATGGAAATATCTTTTAAAAGTTTTCTTAAGGAGTCATGCCAAAAGTATTAAGCTTTCTTAAATGTGTGTGTTTCATTACAACACTGTCTAGGAAAATAATTTTGAAAGTTGTCAGAGTATTGTTCCAGAAAAAAACAAGAAAATGTTGCTTTTCAATAGTAACTTGGAGCTAAAGTTTGTTATCTTCAATATGTTTTGGATTTAGGAAACAAACCATTTCAAACAACAGAAAAAGGAAAAAGTTGAAAAAAGCATCTCACCTGAGAGTAAAAAGGATATGGTAAAACCATTTATAGTAATAATTGCATCCTAACTGAAAAAAAAATGTGTTAATTATCTATAGAAAACAGTAGCTGGCCAGAACCAAAATTCAAGGTGTGAAGAATTTTTTGATATATATAAACGTTAGTTAACAGAAAAGGCAACAGGAAAAGAGAAACAACAGTGACAACAGTAAAAATAAAATGGTACCGGTAGTCTCATTTGGTATTTCCAGTGACTTAGCCCTATAAACCTCTCTTCTGCCCCCACTCCCATCAATCATCTCTGACATCTGTATTATATTCTGATTCCAAAGCAGCTCTTTGTCATTTGGAGAGATCAAAGCAAAGGCTTTTGAAGAAACAATGCAACCTGTTAACAAGAACACTTTCTCTTTGTATGCATCTTTCAGATTGTCTGATTATAATAAATTAATTCAGTTGCTTCTGACAGAGCTACCTGGAGGCTTTCTGTAGCCTACACCCAAATTATATAACATTAGCTAACATAGCTATAAATTTTTTTTTGAGACATTTCAAGACAAATTAAAATGTTTGTCCTTCATATTAGAAATGTATAATGAGTATCTTTTCCTATATTTTCAGGTGATATTTGAGGATAATGCGTATGACAGATACATGGATTTCATAGTAAAGATGCGAGTTGATTGATTCAGAAGAAAAAAATATCTTTTTTTCACATATCTTAAATTCCCCAGAAATATATGCTTAGATATGATAGTTACATGTAAAGGAAAGCAAATAAATCAGAATAAATCACAAATAATGAAATAAAAGTATAGTAAAGAACAGTGAGATTTTTTTTTTAATGTTGATTTTGTGAAAACAGCTGAACAGTCATGACGCTGGTAAAAAAGAGTTTAGTATATGTGATCAATCCATTCCCAAAGTTTGGTGATTTGACATCTAGAATATTTCACTTGTATTGTTATACTACTCTTTTTAAAATCCTGTAAACTGTTATAATTGTGGAGGAGTACAAAAGAGTAGAACTAGGCAAATAATAAGCATTTAACAGATATTTTTGCTATCATCACAGAGATAAAACATATGAAAACAAGTATCTAGCAATTTTCTTAAGAAAAAAATGAAAAGATCTAAGAAAAATTTCAGGTGGTTTTCGTCTTTCTTACGGAATAGAAACACTGAATAAATTAAAGATTCAAAGTCAGTTCCTGATTATATCTTTAATTAAATACGAAAAAGTTTATGTAAGTAGCTATCTTTATTTAAAAAGCTATTTAACTTTAAGCCTGCATTTTTTGAATGATTGGTACATCAAGTGAATTGCTTTCTTCTTTTAGTTCTGTATTAATGCAATTATGGGAGAAATTATTTGCTATACTGATATTTCAGAACATGTGAGGATCTCAAGATGCATTGTTTCTGAATGCTAAATGTATTTAGTTTCAGAATAGTTTTTCTCTAGCTGAATTTCTAAGCATTCCTATTCTCTTAGGGCTTAATCAATGAGAGGAATTAAGAAGAGTAGAAGAAAGAATATCAGATAATCTGAGATTTTATCTTTATCAGTGCTCATTGGAAGAATTTTAGATTAGCAACAAGCTAAGGGGATTTCTTACTTCCTCCTGTGAAATTTAATAATATTCTTTATCTCTTGTTTATGACTTTGAAGAAGTTCAAAATATTTATAAAGGAATTTCTTGAATCTCTGTCATTTCCTTCCCACACAGGTATGTTCTTCATGAAAAATGTGACTTTTTTTTTTCACAGACTTTCATGAAATAAAGCTAGTGGCTAGGCATGTAAAATGACTCTTAGAGTATAGATTTTGTGATCCTCAGTGGAAATTGTTAAAAATTTTAACAGTCGCAATCACAATTTTATTATGCTTTTTACTTTCTGTAATTAATTTATGATAATGCCTTGTACCTTTAGATGCAAATACTAGAAATGAGTGTCTATATCAAAGACTACATGTATATTCTCTAGAATATGGGTTAATTTCCTAGTGATCATTTTGCCATATGATCTTCTTTGAATATCTGTTTGAAATTTCATGTTTTAATTTAAAGTAAACATTTCTCCCATTTTTAAAGTTTATAGTTTTCTTTTTAAACTGGAGAAACTATAATATTTTCTGTAAGATTTGATTGTTTTTAAAAATTAAATTATAAAAATATTTCTACCTGTTTATTTGGATTTTTTTTCAAGGATTAGAGTTTTTGAGAATTATACATTGAATTAATGTAAAGAATAGAATTGTCATATGTTACTATGCACATATACATCAGTGCATGTATCAGTAAAATAAAATACTGATATGTGTATTACCTTAATTAAATATTTTATACACCTAAGTAAGAATAATATTCAGTATCAACACATTTTTATGAAGAATATATGGAAAATATAAAATTTACTTACAGAGATAACTGAAAACATTTTGCACATCTATATTTATTAAGAGCACCCCCCAAAATATGCTTAGAGTTTTTTCAGTCCAGAAACATTTTAAGAGTGAAGTAGATTGGTTATTTGTGGATATGGAAGGATATTTTTGTATATAGAAAAAAGTCATCCCTGCTAAGAATATCTATAGAAAATTTCTTTTTGAACTAAATTTTATTGGATTTTATTTATTTTCAGGTATTTATACAGGAGTAGTAAAATAAAATAGCAACAAAAATCTCCTCCAGCACAATGCATTTGTCTTTTTTTTCCTAATACTCTAATTTTTAGTCCTTGTTGGTATCATCTAATCTCTTCTGTTCCGGTATACTCTAGAACCAAAAGTGTCAGATTCTTCTGGTATCTTCCTAGATATTCAAACCCTTATAGTTTCTATATATCCTTCATAAAAATGTGTTGATACTGAATATTCTTCTTACTTAGTTGTACAAAATATTAAATTAAGGTAGTTCATATATCAGTATTTTATTTAAGGTAGTTCATATATCAAGTGATCACAATTTTATTTGCTTTTTTGTAATTAATTTATGATAATGCCTTGTACCTTTAGATGCAAATACTAGAAATGAGTGTCTATATCAAAGACTACATGTATATTCTCTAGAATATGGGTTAATTTCCTAGTGATCATTTTGCCATATGATCTTCTTTGAATATCTGTTTGAAATTTCATGTTTTAATTTAAAGTAAACATTTCTCCCATTTTTAAAGTTTATAGTTTTCTTTTTAAACTGGAGAAACTATAATATTTTCTGTAAGATTTGATTGTTTTTAAAAATTAAATTATAAAAATATTTCTACCTGTTTATTTGGATTTTTTTTCAAGGATTAGAGTTTTTGAGAATTATACATTGAATTAATGTAAAGAATAGAATTGTCATATGTTACTATGCACATATACATCAGTGCATGTATCAGTAAAATAAAATACTGATATGTGTATTACCTTAATTAAATATTTTATACACCTAAGTAAGAATAATATTCAGTATCAACACATTTTTATGAAGAATATATGGAAAATATAAAATTTACTTACAGAGATAACTGAAAACATTTTGCACATCTATATTTATTAAGAGCACCCCCCAAAATATGCTTAGAGTTTTTTCAGTCCAGAAACATTTTAAGAGTGAAGTAGATTGGTTATTTGTGGATATGGAAGGATATTTTTGTATATAGAAAAAAGTCATCCCTGCTAAGAATATCTATAGAAAATTTCTTTTTGAACTAAATTTTATTGGATTTTATTTATTTTCAGGTATTTATACAGGAGTAGTAAAATAAAATAGCAACAAAAATCTCCTCCAGCACAATGCATTTGTCTTTTTTTTCCTAATACTCTAATTTTTAGTCCTTGTTGGTATCATCTAAGCTCTTCTGTTCCGCGTATACTCTAGAACCAAAAGTGTCAGATTCTTCTGGTATCTTCCTAGATATTCAAACCCTTATAGTTTCTATATATCCTTCATAAAAATGTGTTGATACTGAATATTCTTCTTACTTAGTTGTACAAAATATTAAATTAAGGTAGTTCATATATCAGTATTTTATTTTACTGATGCATGCTCTCATGTATACATGCATAGAAACATGACAATTCTGTTCTTTACATTAATTCAATGTACAATTCTACTGAATCAATCTGCATTTTGAAGGGTCCCTGGATAATCTCTATTGCTCATTTTTAGAAGCACTAGTAAAAGATAATGAAGTCTTGGAATAAAATTTAGAAGCAATAGCCACAAAAGACCAGCATAGAATGAATGAACCCAGTAAAATGTTGTTAACCCTTAGAGGGTTTTTGTTTGTTTGTTTTTTTTACTCTTGGGTCATCTGACTTTATTTACGTTCAGTGCAAGTATGCTTTCTTTTCTCCTAGTATACTCCTCATTTATCTCCAGAATCTCCAGCCTCTGTTATAATCAAAAGTATAATGTATAAATATCAAATTATCAGTAAGAAGTCATTACACACTGAAGGTGTTTGAGAAATGCAAGTGTCACCTCTTTGACTGTGAAAAAAGGCAATGGCTACGTATTTGATGGGTTCTTTAAAGAGTCCTAATGGACTAAGCTTCTTCCAGCAGTGCCTCTCTGACTCAGCCACATGTAGCGTGAAGTGAAGACTTCATTTGAGTGTTTCTGGTTTTTTAATTAAGTTGTAATCATAAGGATGCCATGGGAAAGAAAACTTGCTTTTTTATGGCTTTAGCTTATTCATTGGGAAATTTGAATTTATCATAAAAACTCGCTAGGAATTAAAAAAAAACGATTGAGCTGCTTTCTTTGAATAAGAGGAACTAATGATTAGGAGGAAATGAAAACTTTTTAGATCATTTATTTCAACACCATAATATATATGAAGAATGAATAAACACACACAGTTCCTAGAATTTATATTTTAAATATCTTTTTTTTCCCTTGAGTGTTCTGTTATATAACAATGAATGCATAAAATGGTGATTATAACAAGTACCAGAACAAATTTCAAATTATTTTATTATATTGTTATTTTACTGATGCATGCTCTCATGTATACATGCATAGAAACATGACAATTCTGTTCTTTACATTAATTCAATGTACAATTCTACTGAATCAATCTGCATTTTGAAGGGTCCCTGGATAATCTCTATTGCTCATTTTTAGAAGCACTAGTAAAAGATAATGAAGTCTTGGAATAAAATTTAGAAGCAATAGCCACAAAAGACCAGCATAGAATGAATGAACCCAGTAAAATGTTGTTAACCCTTAGAGGGTTTTTGTTTGTTTGTTTTTTTTACTCTTGGGTCATCTGACTTTATTTACGTTCAGTGCAAGTATGCTTTCTTTTCTCCTAGTATACTCCTCATTTATCTCCAGAATCTCCAGCCTCTGTTATAATCAAAAGTATAATGTATAAATATCAAATTATCAGTAAGAAGTCATTACACACTGAAGGTGTTTGAGAAATGCAAGTGTCACCTCTTTGACTGTGAAAAAAGGCAATGGCTACGTATTTGATGGGTTCTTTAAAGAGTCCTAATGGACTAAGCTTCTTCCAGCAGTGCCTCTCTGACTCAGCCACATGTAGCGTGAAGTGAAGACTTCATTTGAGTGTTTCTGGTTTTTTAATTAAGTTGTAATCATAAGGATGCCATGGGAAAGAAAACTTGCTTTTTTATGGCTTTAGCTTATTCATTGGGAAATTTGAATTTATCATAAAAACTCGCTAGGAATTAAAAAAAAACGATTGAGCTGCTTTCTTTGAATAAGAGGAACTAATGATTAGGAGGAAATGAAAACTTTTTAGATCATTTATTTCAACACCATAATATATATGAAGAATGAATAAACACACACAGTTCCTAGAATTTATATTTTAAATATCTTTTTTTTCCCTTGAGTGTTCTGTTATATAACAATGAATGCATAAAATGGTGATTATAACAAGTACCAGAACAAATTTCAAATTATTTTATTATATTGTTATTTCAGATCCATGTACTATCTCTGAGTCAAGTATTTAACTATGTCATTGCTATAGGAAAGGAACCATGGACAATATGAACATAAATGGACATTACTCTGAATAAAACTTTATCGACAAAATGAAGTGAAAACTTTGACTCGGTCCATACTAATGTCCTTTCTATTTTTACTTACAAATAAAAATTTTAAAATACAGTAAATAATTAAAAATACAGTAAATTCAAAGTTCCAAATTAGTACCTTCCTATGCAAAACAAGTTTAAAAAGAATATAATATATATTTGCCCAACTTTCAGGAAAAGCACTCATTTTTCCTGGATTCTCCAGACTAGCATTTAAATAAAACTAGATGTTTCCCAAGTCTCCCATAACCTAGACTTAAGTGCAGCTTAGACTTAAGTGTCTCATTAGTGAAAATAATGCAATATTTACAACTTTTCATTCCGTGGACAATTTCATTTTATTTGGTACAAATGGAAGGAGGTTTGACTGGGAGGTTGTTGGGCTTGGCATATATTCTTACAGCTAGTTCCAAAGAAAGAACATTGAAAGAGACTTCTTATATATCACTGGAATAATATTTTCACCTTATTTTTATCTTTCCTCTTAGAAAATTATAAAATATTTATTTTTACCTTTTCAAACTAGTTTCCTTTGCATCCATACTAAGTGTTTGTTGGTTATAGTCTAGATTATGTATATTACAGTATTTCTGCTGTCAATATTGGTTATTTAACAGATCTCATTCTCTAGGATTTACTAAGAAAAGCCAAACATATGCATACACACACACACACACTGAACATTTCAGGAAATTGTATTTCATTCCAGAAAGAATTTTCAATCTCTCTTTTGGTTAAGGATTGTATCCCAATGTAAACTATGTTTTTTTAGTGGTAGAAGTAGTGGTAGTAATAGACTAGCTTACTTTCAGATTTTAATTCTGCTATTTTAATTAGTACATAACATTTTAAATAAAACCAAGGGTTACTGGTATGAATGAATTGCAGTTATATTATTTTCCATGCAGATTAATGTGATTTAATATTAAATCTGAGATATAATGGAGATCTACATCCTAATCTACCATTTGTATGGTTATTTTATTAATATCCGTATTGTGAACACCCTGTAGACTCTAAAATGGTAATGAATAAGAGTGTGGTCATTCTCCAGATCTACTTAAATATTGAGAAACACAACCAAAAATTACAATTAGGACACAATGTCTTTCACGTACAAACAGATAAGAGGGAGAAAAAAATGCTTCCAGAATCAGTTATATTGAATTAATCCACCTAAAGTTCCTACATTTCAAAAGAAATTATGCATATTTAGAAAGCCTTTAACAACATTTCTGGCTTCCTTGGGGCTTCTAAAGAACTATGTGGTAGCAATAAAAAGCTCTTTACCACAGGGATTCCTACAATTAAGAAAAGCAGAGATTGTAAAAGTTTGCTAGTTTTGAAATATTAGCTTGCCTCCTACTTAAATCCAAACAAAAGCACACTATGGCTCTAGGTCAGCCCAATACAGACAAAACCCGAACTCTGATTTGCCCCATACAAGGAACTATAATGGAGTGGAAGCAGCAGCTACTTAATATATGAGTTAAAATTGCCCGTGACTGAAGTCAGCGCATCAATCAAAAGTTCTGGCATGTAGTGAGCCAGACAAACCAGTGTGGTGAGCCTGAGGGCAGGAAAAGCCTCTGTTCTATATTCAACAGTTTTCAAATTACCATGACATCCCTTTGCATACACCACCCGACTTCCAGCAGGTGGATTTTTGAGGCATTGTTCTTGGAACACAAAGATGGATCAACCAAGAGCATTTGAGATAGCTTCCTGTTTTATGTTCTGACAACTTGGGTTGCATAAAGCCTTCCAGATTCCTAGCATTTTTTAAGTGTTAAGGAAGAAATAAATACAGATCACCAAGAACAGAAAATTCAGCAGAGATAAAACAAAAACATCTATAAGCGCTGATTTATGTTTTAAAGAAAAATTATACATTCACTTGAAGTATCTTGACATAAATGCAATTTGTTAGTTAAATTATTTAATTCAAAGTCCTACTGTGTCTGGCTATGTTCATCAATTTTAATTTTTAAATACCTTGAAAACTGAAAAAGAGCCTTTATATGTGTCTAAATAGGACTTTTGTACAAGTATGTCCAGGAGGAAAGTGCAATACACAGTTATTGCAGGATATCTCCCATATTTCATCCATGAGTTCAGTTATTAATCTCAGAGTTAATTCTGCCCACAGCTCTATAAAACCACTTTCCAGTAAATATCTGAGAAGCAATGATGGAAAATCTAAGAGCAAAATTTGCTTCAATAAGAATATAGATGTGCAGATACACGAGCAAATAATTTTACCTGCTTTATAACTCACTTTTTCACTATGAGATAGTATAAACATGTAAAACATTTTTTTTCAGATATCATGCCCATTGTTAATTTTACTAATTAATCATATAAAATAATTCAGTTCTGACTTACTAGTGATAATATTTTTAGAAACACTATAATATTTAAAGTATTATAATTGCAGAGAACACAAAGACTCCGGTCTAGCTTAAAGCAAACAAAATAACCTGATAAACACAAAATGTTTGCTAAAAATATTTTAATCACAGACTCAGAAAGAAACTGAGTTAGTTAGTTAAAATGGTAAGATGTGCTATGGTAATGCTATCAGACTGTCAGTAAATGAGTTATTAACTTCAATAATTGTGATGGTACCTTGGATAAAAGAAAAGATGCAAGAATTTTGTTCGGTCATTTTATCCAATGACTTGACTAGATGAGACAACGATAAAGTTAACATCTAAATGTTTGTTACAATAATTGAAATATTCATGTTCATAAAAAGAGCGGAATTTAAAAAAAAGAGCAGAATAAATATAATTTATTTTATTAACAGAAAAAAAGAGGATTTAAAGAGATATTTAGAGTACTTTAGTTATATTCACTCTGTAACCACTCTATCATACTACTTCATAAAGGAAATGATGAAATAAGCTTATAGTTATAAATATATCCTCTAGCATAAGACAAAGTACACAAAGTATTTAGCATAACTCCTACATTTCGAGAAATATGCTACTCTAACAATATGAATCTTATGGCTTGACTTGAATGTGAAGTGAAATTCTCAGTCATGTTCAGCTCTTTGTGACTCCATGGATGAGCCGTAAAAACTTAGTTCATCAATTTTAATTTTTAAATACCTTGAAAACTGAAAAAGAGCCTTTATATGTGTCTAAATAGGACTTTTGTACAAGTATGTCCAGGAGGAAAGTGCAATACACAGTTATTGCAGGATATCTCCCATATTTCATCCATGAGTTCAGTTATTAATCTCAGAGTTAATTCTGCCCACAGCTCTATAAAACCACTTTCCAGTAAATATCTGAGAAGCAATGATGGAAAATCTAAGAGCAAAATTTGCTTCAATAAGAATATAGATGTGCAGATACACGAGCAAATAATTTTACCTGCTTTATAACTCACTTTTTCACTATGAGATAGTATAAACATGTAAAACATTTTTTTTCAGATATCATGCCCATTGTTAATTTTACTAATTAATCATATAAAATAATTCAGTTCTGACTTACTAGTGATAATATTTTTAGAAACACTATAATATTTAAAGTATTATAATTGCAGAGAACACAAAGACTCCGGTCTAGCTTAAAGCAAACAAAATAACCTGATAAACACAAAATGTTTGCTAAAAATATTTTAATCACAGACTCAGAAAGAAACTGAGTTAGTTAGTTAAAATGGTAAGATGTGCTATGGTAATGCTATCAGACTGTCAGTAAATGAGTTATTAACTTCAATAATTGTGATGGTACCTTGGATAAAAGAAAAGATGCAAGAATTTTGTTCGGTCATTTTATCCAATGACTTGACTAGATGAGACAACGATAAAGTTAACATCTAAATGTTTGTTACAATAATTGAAATATTCATGTTCATAAAAAGAGCGGAATTTAAAAAAAAGAGCAGAATAAATATAATTTATTTTATTAACAGAAAAAAAGAGGATTTAAAGAGATATTTAGAGTACTTTAGTTATATTCACTCTGTAACCACTCTATCATACTACTTCATAAAGGAAATGATGAAATAAGCTTATAGTTATAAATATATCCTCTAGCATAAGACAAAGTACACAAAGTATTTAGCATAACTCCTACATTTCGAGAAATATGCTACTCTAACAATATGAATCTTATGGCTTGACTTGAATGTGAAGTGAAATTCGCTCAGTCATGTTCAGCTCTTTGTGACTCCATGGATGAGCCGTAGAATTCTCCAGGCAAGAATACTGGAGTAGGGCTTCCCCTGGTGGTCCAGTGGGTAAGGACACCACCTTGCAGTGCAAGGGGCACCGGTTCGAGCCCTGGCCTGGGAAGATCCCACGTGCCGCGGAGCGGCTGGACTGATGTGTCCAATCACCGAGCCGGAGCTCTGGAGCGCATGTGCCCAGAGCCGGTGCTCTGCAACAACAGACGCCACCGCGATGGGAGGCCCACAGGAGCCAAAGAACGAAGACGAATGAAGATTGAGAAATGAAAGACAAATAGAAGTGGCCCACCCACTCCCTTCCCTCCCCAACCCGACCTCCGCCCGAAGGAAATAAATAAATAAATCTTAAAAAAAAAAGAATACTGGAGTAGGTAACCGTTCCCTTCTCCAGGGGGTCTTCCCAAACCAGGGATCAAACTCAGGTCTCCCACATTGCAGATGGATTCTTTACCATCTGAGTCACTTACAGAAGATACCATTATAACACACTAAGCTTAAAAGAATTGAACATTATCATGAAAAACTGAAGTTTTGCAAATCTTACAGCATAGCATAAAACTCAAAAGAATATATCCAAGATAATGTTGACAGAGATATACCAGCATATGATATACAGTATTCATAGTCCCATTGTCTGTTATGGCAAAACACTGAGGATAAGGAAAAAATTTTACTTGCAGGATGATATAGTCATACAATATAGTATATTTACAAAATAGAATATTACAGAATAGTGAAAATGAACCACAACTACAAGCAACAACGTTAATGAAGCTTGGGGACCTGTTATTGACTGAAATAAAGTAAGTCCAAATGGTCAGTATTCAATAAAATACAACTAAATGCATATTATTTGGGGAGAAAACTAAAAAAAATAGGAAGTTTAAACGCAGGTGTCAGAATTTTGCAAGATAACACAGGTGAAGACAATAGGCAGATATGTTATTGGTAATATTACCATTCTCCAGTTAAATGAATAAATAGCATAATCTTATGGCTTGACTTGAATGTGAAGTGAAATTCTCAGACATGTTCAGCTCTTTGTGACTCCATGGATGAGCCGTAGAATTCTCCAGGCAAGAATACTGGAGTAGGGCTTCCCCTGGTGGTCCAGTGGGTAAGGACACCACCTTGCAGTGCAAGGGGCACCGGTTCGAGCCCTGGCCTGGGAAGATCCCACGTGCCGCGGAGCGGCTGGACTGATGTGTCCAATCACCGAGCCGGAGCTCTGGAGCGCATGTGCCCAGAGCCGGTGCTCTGCAACAACAGACGCCACCGCGATGGGAGGCCCACAGGAGCCAAAGAACGAAGACGAATGAAGATTGAGAAATGAAAGACAAATAGAAGTGGCCCACCCACTCCCTTCCCTCCCCAACCCGACCTCCGCCCGAAGGAAATAAATAAATAAATCTTAAAAAAAAAAGAATACTGGAGTAGGTAACCGTTCCCTTCTCCAGGGGGTCTTCCCAAACCAGGGATCAAACTCAGGTCTCCCACATTGCAGATGGATTCTTTACCATCTGAGTCACTTACAGAAGATACCATTATAACACACTAAGCTTAAAAGAATTGAACATTATCATGAAAAACTGAAGTTTTGCAAATCTTACAGCATAGCATAAAACTCAAAAGAATATATCCAAGATAATGTTGACAGAGATATACCAGCATATGATATACAGTATTCATAGTCCCATTGTCTGTTATGGCAAAACACTGAGGATAAGGAAAAAATTTTACTTGCAGGATGATATAGTCATACAATATAGTATATTTACAAAATAGAATATTACAGAATAGTGAAAATGAACCACAACTACAAGCAACAACGTTAATGAAGCTTGGGGACCTGTTATTGACTGAAATAAAGTAAGTCCAAATGGTCAGTATTCAATAAAATACAACTAAATGCATATTATTTGGGGAGAAAACTAAAAAAAATAGGAAGTTTAAACGCAGGTGTCAGAATTTTGCAAGATAACACAGGTGAAGACAATAGGCAGATATGTTATTGGTAATATTACCATTCTCCAGTTAAATGAATAAATAGCATAATATATGGTCTGGCAAAGGACAATTGATAATAGTGGTTAAGAACCAGAAATTATGATCAGTCTATTCTGTGTACTTTAGATCCTCAATAAGAAAAAGTAACAATGACTGCATGTATTAGTAAGCTTGGGCTGCCATAAAAAACCCCCACAGACCAGATGGCTTAAACAACAGATATTATATTCTCAGGATTCTGGAGGTAGAGATTCATGAGAAAAGAATGAGCAAATTGTGGTCCTAGTAGGTCTGTCTTCTTGCTGTGTCATTATATGACGCCTTCTCTGTGTGTGCAGTGACGCCTTCAGATGTTTCCTCTGCTTATAAAGACACCAGTGCTGTCTGATTAAGACCCCAACTTTCTGACTCATGTAACATTAATTACCTACCTAAAACCTCTAGTCTAAATACAGTCACTTTGGAGTTTGGCCCATCAACAGTTGAATTTTGGGAAACAATTAAATCCATAACACTGCAAGATGGCAATTAAATACTGTTATATTCAAACCTATCTTTATAAATAAAATAACCTAGGAAATAAATACTATATAAATATAAAATATGCTTGAAATTTAAATAGAAACATTATAACAAAAATGTAGCATTTTATATATTTAGGAATGCTTTCTAAAATTAAAAAAAAATCAGTTTTATCCTAGTTTCTAAAGAAAATATCTCATATGCAAGAAAAATGAAGATATGGGAATGTTAGAAAATAATGTGATTTTTTAAATACTAAAGATATAAAATTATATATCTAAGTAACATTACTCTCAATTAAGTTACTGTACTTAATGATGCATGACCTCAAAAATAATTTTGATTTGAAAAATATATGCACTTCAATAATAGACAAATCTTTTAAATAAGAATATAGTTATGTTAAGAGCCTTACTTTGAAGTTAAAAACAAATCAGTATTATACTAAAATTCAATCTTGGCTTCATTATTGAATTGATTTGTCCCTTGGAACTAATTTGAGGGGAATTGTTGAATGATAATATAAGTCCTCTTTGTTTGGATGAAACAAATGTTCATACTTTGTAACTACATCTGATATATATAAATATTCACTTGACAGGATCTTCTATGACAAAGAGTAATATATATAAAGTCAATGCTTTTATTCATTTTCAAATGTGCCTATTTTTAAGTATTGAGAAATTTCCAAATGATGTATAAAACCGTATTTCCATCAATTCTCACAGATTTAAAAATTTGCTATCTTTATGATTCTTTGAACTTATCAGAATAAAATTATAATTAAATACTACAGAATTAAGACACTATATTATTCTCTTAAAATGTATTTATCATCAACAAAAACTATTTAGAAAACTTACATAGGATATCTTTGTCTTCATTTTGAGTTTCTTCTTTAAGCTCCAGATGGACCTTAGTCAGGCTGCACACTTACATATTTTTACAGACCAGTGTGTATATATACTCACATATGAAATTTACAGCTCATCAATCTAGTTGTTTTTTCGGCTGTTTCCTTTTAAATTATATCTTTAAAAGCTTAAGTGATCATGGAAAAATATTTGGCCTTTCTTCTAACCTTATAGTTCTGTGTCATGGCCTAACACTTTGCTCTGACTTTTCTTCTGCTACACCTTTTATAACATTACTTATGCAAATATGGAGGGCAAAAATAAAAGGTCATCAATGTAGAGAATTTTTTTAAATCATTTTTGTGTGTTTACTTGGTGCCTCTGTTCCATGAAAGTCTCAGTGAGGTCAGTGAGTATTTGAGGCATGTGAAGATTTGGATCCATGCTAGTATATGCTGGGCTGCTCTAGATCTGTGTCCATAGAAGCCTGCTGAAGGGCTGGTAGGAGTAGCAACAAAAACTCATTACTGATGGAGCTCCAGTCCAGAGCACGGCAAGACCTGGTCTGCATGCTGTACCATGCCAATGTTTGCACATGTGAGACTTCCAAAATGGGGGGGAGAAATGAATGCAGAGATGACAATGACTGAATGAATAATCAAGACTGAAAGAACCCATAAGGCGAACAATATGTTTGCAAGGTGAAAGCCAGGTTGAGAATGGCCTTGAGATTTAATTAATAAAATTAATCAGGCTGCTTCACCTACCATTTTCAATGACTAGATTTCTCAAATTGCAATACAGTGAAGCTCTATGAACACTTTTATTAGATATAATTTCATTCTAAGGTCAAACCTAAGCTTTTCAGAAGCACAGTAGTTCCTCTAGTAGCCGCTTCATGTACTTGCTCCCAGGAAGAAATCTATATGAGATTTGCCTTCACTTATTCATCTAATTTAACATTAATGACCTCTACTGAGAATGACTTCCTCTCACAGGAAGACCCCTGGAGACCCAGGTGTTCTTCTGTGACAGAACTGTGAGAAATGGCGACTCCGTATCAGGTTTAACTGATTCAAATTAAGAAGTAGACACCATTTGTCTTTACTGCTCCACCAACTCACTTTGTTATGAGATTTTACATACTTTAAAATTTATAATGCCTTTTTGTCTTAAATAAATAATAGTTGTTAAATAAGTCACACTAAGAGTCCTTTTTTAGATGTACTTTAGCTATGGACTTAAGAATCAAAGAAAGAGAGATACAGTGTTTCAGACATCATGTCAGGGAGTGGATTAGGGAGCCACCCCTCAGGTTACCCCATGCAGGTTAGTACTATCCTGCTTTCAAAAATCACCAACTCATTTCTAAGGATGGTAAGATAAGATAGCCTCTTACCAAACTGAGGAATACCTTTAGCTACCACATACACAGTTGTTCAAATGCAAAGCTCGTTGATTTCATGAAGCAAGCAGTTTCACTAACAAAAGGCTCCACCAGAGTATGTTTAACATACCTAAAATCCTGTTCTTGTTATTTTTCATCATTCTGTTCTGCCCTGCCTGCCATGTTTGAATCATAGGATAACTCTCTGTCCTTTCTGTAGTCAAATACATTGATTTATTTGAAGCAGAAAAGCCTAATAGTGCATGAACAGTGTCTTGGTCAGAAATTCTTCTTTTAACCAAATGGAATAATGACAATAATCTCAAAAGTAACTCAAATGAGTTGACACCTTATTCTAAGTATATTACATGTATTAATCCAGTTAATTCTCACAAAAGGCCTTTGAATTAGATAATAATTTTCAGGCTGCTTCACCTAACATTTTAAATGAATAGATTTCTCAAATTGCAATACAGTGAAGCTCTATGAACACTTTTATTAGATATAATTTCATTCTAAGGTCAAACCTAAGCTTTTCAGAAGCACAGTAGTTCCTCTAGTAGCCGCTTCATGTACTTGCTCCCAGGAAGAAATCTATATGAGATTTGCCTTCACTTATTCATCTAATTTAACATTAATGACCTCTACTGAGAATGACTTCCTCTCACAGGAAGACCCCTGGAGACCCAGGTGTTCTTCTGTGACAGAACTGTGAGAAATGGCGACTCCGTATCAGGTTTAACTGATTCAAATTAAGAAGTAGACACCATTTGTCTTTACTGCTCCACCAACTCACTTTGTTATGAGATTTTACATACTTTAAAATTTATAATGCCTTTTTGTCTTAAATAAATAATAGTTGTTAAATAAGTCACACTAAGAGTCCTTTTTTAGATGTACTTTAGCTATGGACTTAAGAATCAAAGAAAGAGAGATACAGTGTTTCAGACATCATGTCAGGGAGTGGATTAGGGAGCCACCCCTCAGGTTACCCCATGCAGGTTAGTACTATCCTGCTTTCAAAAATCACCAACTCATTTCTAAGGATGGTAAGATAAGATAGCCTCTTACCAAACTGAGGAATACCTTTAGCTACCACATACACAGTTGTTCAAATGCAAAGCTCGTTGATTTCATGAAGCAAGCAGTTTCACTAACAAAAGGCTCCACCAGAGTATGTTTAACATACCTAAAATCCTGTTCTTGTTATTTTTCATCATTCTGTTCTGCCCTGCCTGCCATGTTTGAATCATAGGATAACTCTCTGTCCTTTCTGTAGTCAAATACATTGATTTATTTGAAGCAGAAAAGCCTAATAGTGCATGAACAGTGTCTTGGTCAGAAATTCTTCTTTTAACCAAATGGAATAATGACAATAATCTCAAAAGTAACTCAAATGAGTTGACACCTTATTCTAAGTATATTACATGTATTAATCCAGTTAATTCTCACAAAAGGCCTTTGAGTTAGATATTGTTATTTACTATCATTTTCATTAATCTGATTAGGAAATTTAGGCACAGAGTGGTGAAGAAATCTGCTATGGTGCAGGGCTACTTAGAGAATTGACATTTATTCTAATTTTTTCCAAATTAGAATGTACTTTGATAAAGAACCAACAATCTTATGTGTCAAATGTAAAATACAATAACAGTTGAAATACAATAACAGTTGATCATTCTGCCTTACTTGAATAATGTTTTTTTCAGTTGCTAGGGTGCTGCTCACAGATCCTACCAAGTATAAGCAAGCATAAGTTAAATAACAAGCTATCATGATGTAAAGTGAAACATTTTTATTAAAGAAAGAGAGATTAAAGGAGAAGAAATATTTAAATAACATGTTTTGAGTAGTTCTGAAAATTTTTTATTAATCAATTGCAATCAAGGAAGCATATGGTAAAAAACGTGCATGAACAAGGCTCAACAAGGAGCCTTGGTTTCCTGTTCTAATCAAGGCAATGTGCAGGCATAAACATGAGTGATTTTTAAATACAGTTCTTTCTGAAGAAGTTATAGCAGTTCTTATTATATATATAAAACACTAAAGCAAATGTTAAGTTCACATAGTTTGCCTTCATATTTGTCTAGTCTCCTAATTGTATGAAGAGATAGTAAAAGGCTTAAATGACCTCATAACCTAACTATATTAATCCTTCAAATATACTGGAAAACCTATAAAGCAAAATAAACATAACAGTGTTTATCAATATAAGCATGATGTTTTCTACATATGAGATTATATTGGAAATTGACAATTTTTAACCCACTATCAATAAGTTTTGATTTTTCTCATAGTGAGGATATATTGTAGTAATCCATTCAGAAGCTTCTTGAGTCTCAGCAGTAATCAAAAACTATTGTCAGTGCATAATGACAGTCGAAATAAATAGGTAATAGATCCAGAAAAAATAGATTCCAAACATTAGCTTCAACATTGTCATGCTAAATTGTTTAACTGCAATTGTAAAATATAAATAGAAAACTATGATTGTAGATATGAAAATATTCTGTATATTCACTGTTGACACTTTTATTCAGCATTTCAAGCAGTGCCTACTGAGCATCACCAAACATGTGATAGATATCACATATTAATACCATAGATTTCATGCATTGTACTGCTTTTCTGAGGTGCCATCATTAAGTAGAACCTAACCCTTTCCCTCAAGGAGATTAAAATCAACTGGATAATAGATTTAACATTGAAGTGTATATACTGTAGTTATAGTTCATTTTTTTCCTCTTTTTCTCCTCTTCCTCTTTCTATATGCATATGTATGTTTATGTGTAAATATATGTGTATATATATATAGAAAGAGATATAGATATAGATATACACACACAAGCATACCTTGAGAGAGAGGGAGAGAGACTTATCTCTTATGCTAGCTGAAATATGAACAAAATGCTATAATTCTCTGATAATAGAGGGAAGCTCCACCAAGGAAATGCATTTTGAAATAATCTTTTAAAATAACTACATTAAGTGGAGAAGTTTGAGAAAGGGTATTTTATTGAATGGGGCTTGCCTGTACATAGGAATTGAGAGGCAAAATCCATAAGGGGTACTCAGAAAGCTAAATGCTACAGATGCACAGGTAGAATGCTTAGAGTTGCTCGAGAGACTTTGGAGAAGTACCCTATCATGGCATCAAAGCTGTTGCTTTTAAAATTCACCATTATTTATACTTACTACTGAGAAAAAAGGGAAAAAAAAGCTTCCAAAAAACTAAAATAGAATGTTTCTTATCAGCCAGTTGGTATGTATGTTTATGTATCTGCTACCTTACAGATTTCTATTCTAATACTATAGAAAGATAGACTGGTAGATACTTATTCAGTGAATGCTTAAAAATCAGTCATTGATATTTATTATGCATAAATTTTATAATACAGAAAAAGGATTCTATGAGTAAAACAAATTGGTTAAACTATTCTAAAACCATATTTATGCTCAAATCCTTCTTTTGAGTGACTATGACTCATAGCTATCAACATCCATGTTTCCACATAACGGCATCTTTGCTTTCTAGTGTTTCCCAACACAGTATTCATCTATTCTCTTGAGGATTTTCTTCCAAATCTTTGGCATCTATCCTGCAGTTTAAAGTGCCTATGAAAGCAGAGGCAGCCTTGTCACAGCTTCCACCATCTCAACCTGATTTAGAATGTCAGAATATGAAAAAGTAGACTTCTAGTAGTGAAGTGTCGTGGAAAATTTATATTCAGCATAGCATTTGCTACATGTTATAATTATATTGCAACTTTAAGTAAACAAATCTTAGTAAATATTTCAGTCAATGTATATGTTTTGGAGTAGCTTTACATGTGTTATGGTCATAAATACAAGTGATTTGATTTCAGTATTTCTGATAATATCTATTTCCTAATATCTATTCACCACTGGTCTAATGCAGGCATTTTAAGCAGTTCGTAGTCAGATTACTTTCCGCTTTTGTATCCATCCAGCTATTGATAAACATTACAATTTAAAGTGTAGAGGAATAATCAAATTCAGTTATTTAAAGAGCATTAACTTATAAAATTGAAGGAAATTTATAAAATTGAGAGTCAGCAATTTTGATTACTACTTGATACATTTAGCAGAGATGGGCTAATACAGTAACCATAATTTATCAAAGCAAGTTCTCTCACTTTTAAATGGAAAAAACCTAAAAATATCTTGCTTTCTTACACTTTTGTTTGATTATGAAGCTCCACAAAATACACTGTATACACTCCATCCTTTGCCTGCGGTCAGTAGTTAGTAACATGATAAACAGTATTGGTGGTAATTGAAAATATGTTTCATAAGACTCCCTAAATTATTTAAACCCTTGCTTCTGAAATATATGCACATTTAACTATATGTGTGCCTACTAAGTCATTTCAGATGTGTCTGATGCTTTGTGACACTATGGACTTAGCTCACCAGGCTTCTCTGACCATAGGATTCTCCTATGGAGTGGGTTATCATGCTCTTCTTGAGGAGATCTTCCTGACCCAGGAATCAAACCCCCATCTCTTATGTGACTTGCATTGGCAGGTGGGTTCTTTACCACTAGCGCTACCTTGGAAGCTTCTATTTAACTATACCTAAGCAATTGAGTGACTATGACTCATAGCTATCAACATCCATGTTTCCACATAACGGCATCTTTGCTTTCTAGTGTTTCCCAACACAGTATTCATCTATTCTCTTGAGGATTTTCTTCCAAATCTTTGGCATCTATCCTGCAGTTTAAAGTGCCTATGAAAGCAGAGGCAGCCTTGTCACAGCTTCCACCATCTCAACCTGATTTAGAATGTCAGAATATGAAAAAGTAGACTTCTAGTAGTGAAGTGTCGTGGAAAATTTATATTCAGCATAGCATTTGCTACATGTTATAATTATATTGCAACTTTAAGTAAACAAATCTTAGTAAATATTTCAGTCAATGTATATGTTTTGGAGTAGCTTTACATGTGTTATGGTCATAAATACAAGTGATTTGATTTCAGTATTTCTGATAATATCTATTTCCTAATATCTATTCACCACTGGTCTAATGCAGGCATTTTAAGCAGTTCGTAGTCAGATTACTTTCCGCTTTTGTATCCATCCAGCTATTGATAAACATTACAATTTAAAGTGTAGAGGAATAATCAAATTCAGTTATTTAAAGAGCATTAACTTATAAAATTGAAGGAAATTTATAAAATTGAGAGTCAGCAATTTTGATTACTACTTGATACATTTAGCAGAGATGGGCTAATACAGTAACCATAATTTATCAAAGCAAGTTCTCTCACTTTTAAATGGAAAAAACCTAAAAATATCTTGCTTTCTTACACTTTTGTTTGATTATGAAGCTCCACAAAATACACTGTATACACTCCATCCTTTGCCTGCGGTCAGTAGTTAGTAACATGATAAACAGTATTGGTGGTAATTGAAAATATGTTTCATAAGACTCCCTAAATTATTTAAACCCTTGCTTCTGAAATATATGCACATTTAACTATATGTGTGCCTACTAAGTCATTTCAGATGTGTCTGATGCTTTGTGACACTATGGACTTAGCTCACCAGGCTTCTCTGACCATAGGATTCTCCTATGGAGTGGGTTATCATGCTCTTCTTGAGGAGATCTTCCTGACCCAGGAATCAAACCCCCATCTCTTATGTGACTTGCATTGGCAGGTGGGTTCTTTACCACTAGCGCTACCTTGGAAGCTTCTATTTAACTATACCTAAGCAATTGCTCCTTAAGGCTGAGATTGTTGGAAGACTAGATAGACAGCTGATAGGTAACAAGTAAAACTCTTTAGGCTTTTACTTAGGAAGGCAATGCAGTGTCATGCACTCTTGAAATAATTGGCATAGAGGCTTTAAAAATGATACCAAATGTATAAGGTGTACTATTCACTGTAAGCTAGGAGTATGATGTTTAAAATATTAATATAACACAACAGCAACAAGAGAAGGAGCATGGTAAATATGTTAAAACACAACAAATAAAGATGGAAGACTGTAGAATACATAAAAAACTATTAGTTGAGTATTTTGGGACTATGAAGTACTAGATTAGAAATTTTCCTATTTAAGATTTTATATTAATATTACAATATACTTTTGAAATGTGCTGCCTTTGCTTTAAGAGCTCAATACATGAGGATACAGTTCTTACATGTTCTAAAAATTTGACCCACAGAAAATATTGTTAATATTTTCTGAGTGCTAATGAGCTTTAATATATTTTAAAATATTTTGATAAGAATTGTCCTCATTTTGAATACACTGTCTATAGCTTGTTTCCTTTTCCAAGTGAAAAATTTATGAACTTTTCAATGTAATTTTGCTACAAATTCTATTTACATGATACCTAGTTCAGAAAAGACAAATAAATGCTTTGAATAAACATACAAGATCATTTTATTCATTACTTTTCCTTAGCCTCCTTAAGAACTTAATTGATTTCCTCTCAATAATTTATTCATCATGAAAGAAAATCTAATAGTTATAAAGTATATATGTTTAGTATATCTTTATTTTACTATGTGGGTCATATAATTAAAAAGATGTATCATTTTAGATCTCTTAAAAGTGCTTTTTAAGAATTGCTGATATTTACAGGAGAAACCAAAGTTGAACATTTGAATTGGTATTGAAAATATTATAGGAAGTTATGTCAATATTTTAAATTTTCAGATACTAAAATAAATTTTATATTTAGGGCAGTGTATTGGGCTAAGCATCAAGGTGGGTTTTGCTAACTAAACTACAAATTGATAATGATGACTTATTTCTGTTTTTGTTAAATTCAGTCACATGTAACAAAATGTTTAGCTCTTGTACTTATTATATTACAGATATATAAACAAACAGAAAATTAAACATGAAGTCAACAAATAATCATTAATTTTGGATCTTGATTATAGATACCCAAAGATCTGACTAAACAACACTACATGAACAGTTTCCAACAGCTTTATAAAAACCAAAGAGAGGTCACAAATTGAGAAAGATACAGCTGAGTTGGAAAAAAAATAGGCTCTAACACTAAATGCCAGTTTCATTAAAGTAAAAGCTGTTGGTACTGAGAAATCTGCTGATAAAAATACTCAAATCCACCAAATAATTGGGTCAAAAAATAGTTTCCATAGGATCTGCAGACTGTGGGTGAGTGAGCTGCGAAAGGTACTTCAATATATGGGGAGACAGTATGATTCAAAATATGAAAGGAAATGAAAAATCAAACGAAACAGACTAAGCCTCCACTCTCCTTTCTTTCAAAAGGAAGCCTGGCATGACAGAGTTTATTTCACTTTTGGCCAAGGAAATTGTCCCTTTAAGCTACGGGAATGAATTGTCTCTTTTTAACCGCCTTTTCTCCCTGCAGTACATAATCACTGTCTGTCACACTTTGATGTCATAATCATCCGCTGAAGCTCCACCGTTAAAGAGTAAATCTGCTTAACTCACAAAAAAAGGAGGAAAATTGCACAGAGGCACTTGCTTCCCTTGCCTCAATGGCAACCCATTGATCAGATTTTGCTACAAATTCTATTTACATGAATAAAAAACAAATAAATGCTTTGAATAAACATACAAGATCATTTTATTCATTACTTTTCCTTAGCCTCCTTAAGAACTTAATTGATTTCCTCTCAATAATTTATTCATCATGAAAGAAAATCTAATAGTTATAAAGTATATATGTTTAGTATATCTTTATTTTACTATGTGGGTCATATAATTAAAAAGATGTATCATTTTAGATCTCTTAAAAGTGCTTTTTAAGAATTGCTGATATTTACAGGAGAAACCAAAGTTGAACATTTGAATTGGTATTGAAAATATTATAGGAAGTTATGTCAATATTTTAAATTTTCAGATACTAAAATAAATTTTATATTTAGGGCAGTGTATTGGGCTAAGCATCAAGGTGGGTTTTGCTAACTAAACTACAAATTGATAATGATGACTTATTTCTGTTTTTGTTAAATTCAGTCACATGTAACAAAATGTTTAGCTCTTGTACTTATTATATTACAGATATATAAACAAACAGAAAATTAAACATGAAGTCAACAAATAATCATTAATTTTGGATCTTGATTATAGATACCCAAAGATCTGACTAAACAACACTACATGAACAGTTTCCAACAGCTTTATAAAAACCAAAGAGAGGTCACAAATTGAGAAAGATACAGCTGAGTTGGAAAAAAAATAGGCTCTAACACTAAATGCCAGTTTCATTAAAGTAAAAGCTGTTGGTACTGAGAAATCTGCTGATAAAATACTCAAATCCACCAAATAATTGGGTCAAAAAATAGTTTCCATAGGATCTGCAGACTGTGGGTGAGTGAGCTGCGAAAGGTACTTCAATATATGGGGAGACAGTATGATTCAAAATATGAAAGGAAATGAAAAATCAAACGAAACAGACTAAGCCTCCACTCTCCTTTCTTTCAAAAGGAAGCCTGGCATGACAGAGTTTATTTCACTTTTGGCCAAGGAAATTGTCCCTTTAAGCTACGGGAATGAATTGTCTCTTTTTAACCGCCTTTTCTCCCTGCAGTACATAATCACTGTCTGTCACACTTTGATGTCATAATCATCCGCTGAAGCTCCACCGTTAAAGAGTAAATCTGCTTAACTCACAAAAAAAGGAGGAAAATTGCACAGAGGCACTTGCTTCCCTTGCCTCAATGGCAACCCATTTGAATCACAGAAGTGCAGTATTATGTCACTTTGGTATTACGGGTGCCATTTCAAAAGGCAAAAGCCTATTTTTAAAACTATATCTTAATCAGTTCAAATAGAAACAGCAACTATTTGCCATTAAATGAGCATAGTGCTTGTGTGAAAGTGTGTAGGTAGGGGTGTGTGCGTGTGTGTGTGTGTGTGTGTGTGAGTGTCCGCATATGCATGCATGAGCAGCATGAAAAAGGCATTAAACAGCTGAGGAATGTTAGTGTATCTTCAAGCTGCCACTTTGCAAAGGCGAGGAGTTCTTAATTTTGCATCTAAGCTTTCTTTATTGGAAGAAATATTTTGCATTACTTATTCAGTCCTAAGGGATACAACTTACCCTCTTCATATCAGATGAAAAATTAATTCAGTTAATCTTGCAAATGAATTGGAAATTTTATCAATGATTATTTTTATGAGAAACCAATGTGATTTTTTCATCTGATGTTTATTAAAAATTAAAACTTGAATATTTATTTATTCTTTATATTGTTTAACCTGGAGAATGAATAATTTGTTTTTACAAATAATCTTTGTTATAGTTATGATCAGAAAAATTTCAGAATCAATGAAGGCAACCTTTTTTTTGTTTGTTTGTTTGCTATGCCATGTTAAAAAGTTCACAGCTTCAAGAAAAAAATTGGATTTTCACACAAACGTAAAAATGGCCATCTTGTCTCTTCTGCGAGCATTTTTCAGTTAGACTCCTGGTTTTCTTCTGAGTCATATTCTCCAATAAGAATGAAAAGAACATTTAAAATAAAGATTCCATTCTGTCACTTCCATGTCAGCAGTATTTTGCTGCATCATGATGCCTATTGTGTATGCTAGAGATCCCACAGAAAATTGTATCAGTCTACTTTTTGTAAAAAATACTAAAAGTTTATCCTATTTGGAACAGAGCATTTGAATCTCTGTTTGGATGGTTCCCTGCTGCTGCTTGTGCTCTTTTAATAATAAAGAACTCCTCAAAAAAGACATGTTCTTTCAAAGATTATTTTAAATCAAATTCCTCAGTAAAATATTAAAAATTCAATAATTGTTTTAGATTGTGAGATTTTATAAAAGCAATAAATTAAATGTGCTATATTGGATGCTTAACACTTATTTCAAAGGAAATGAATAATCTTAGGTTAATTTTCAGTCTTTTAGTAGAATAATGAAGTCCTTTCCTTGTGAATCTTCTTGAATTAATGGATTTTACTACTGTGGTTTCTCTTACCGTAGTGTCACTAGCTGTCATTTCTTTGCATACAAAGCAGAAAGATATTTTGATCTATGTCTTCAAATTTTGTCAATTTTATGACTTAAACTTGGTTTGGACACTAACCTTGATATGTGGTAAATATTAGTGATTGCTTTACATTGTCTTTATTATAGAAATAATTTTACTTTAAAGCAAAACAATCCAAACAAAATGCCAAAATGTAAAATATTCTCTAGCCATCTTTCTGTCTGTTGTAATACATTCAAATTCATTGAATGCATTTCAACATAACCGTTCCTTCTTTCATGAAATCTATGATCTTGGGGTTTCTAATTATAACTTTTAAATTACAAATTTAGGTGATTCTCTTAGAAACAAGAAATCTATGTTAAGAAAATGAGATCTTTCTTATCACAAAATGAGGACAAATTGCTTTCATAACTTGAACAATGGAAACAATACAAGCCTTCCTGGACATCATTTGTCAGTTTTTGCTTTTTCTTGCATGTAATATCATGATATATTTTGAGTTTGCTGCGGATAAATTTTTTAAGAAAGACGTTTTAAATCATAAATGTATAGGGATCCAGCTCCATTGTAAGACTGTCTACTCTTTCTTCACACCAAAAGGAGATGCTATTCACTAACAGCAGAAAGACTTGACACAGCAAACAGTGTGAGTCACCATTTACCCAGGGCTAGTGCAGCTGTACAGGCGAAGAGCCACCATAAATCAGGACCTGTGGGACTCTCTTCCTTCCCTTTATCTCCACTCCTTTGGGGATTATACATTCTTTTCAAAACAGCATACGAGCATTTGAATCTCTGTTTGGATGGTTCCCTGCTGCTGCTTGTGCTCTTTTAATAATAAAGAACTCCTCAAAAAAGACATGTTCTTTCAAAGATTATTTTAAATCAAATTCCTCAGTAAAATATTAAAAATTCAATAATTGTTTTAGATTGTGAGATTTTATAAAAGCAATAAATTAAATGTGCTATATTGGATGCTTAACACTTATTTCAAAGGAAATGAATAATCTTAGGTTAATTTTCAGTCTTTTAGTAGAATAATGAAGTCCTTTCCTTGTGAATCTTCTTGAATTAATGGATTTTACTACTGTGGTTTCTCTTACCGTAGTGTCACTAGCTGTCATTTCTTTGCATACAAAGCAGAAAGATATTTTGATCTATGTCTTCAAATTTTGTCAATTTTATGACTTAAACTTGGTTTGGACACTAACCTTGATATGTGGTAAATATTAGTGATTGCTTTACATTGTCTTTATTATAGAAATAATTTTACTTTAAAGCAAAACAATCCAAACAAAATGCCAAAATGTAAAATATTCTCTAGCCATCTTTCTGTCTGTTGTAATACATTCAAATTCATTGAATGCATTTCAACATAACCGTTCCTTCTTTCATGAAATCTATGATCTTGGGGTTTCTAATTATAACTTTTAAATTACAAATTTAGGTGATTCTCTTAGAAACAAGAAATCTATGTTAAGAAAATGAGATCTTTCTTATCACAAAATGAGGACAAATTGCTTTCATAACTTGAACAATGGAAACAATACAAGCCTTCCTGGACATCATTTGTCAGTTTTTGCTTTTTCTTGCATGTAATATCATGATATATTTTGAGTTTGCTGCGGATAAATTTTTTAAGAAAGACGTTTTAAATCATAAATGTATAGGGATCCAGCTCCATTGTAAGACTGTCTACTCTTTCTTCACACCAAAAGGAGATGCTATTCACTAACAGCAGAAAGACTTGACACAGCAAACAGTGTGAGTCACCATTTACCCAGGGCTAGTGCAGCTGTACAGGCGAAGAGCCACCATAAATCAGGACCTGTGGGACTCTCTTCCTTCCCTTTATCTCCACTCCTTTGGGGATTATACATTCTGAGTTGCAAAACAGCATACACTGTATCTAAAGTCACTGGTTTTGTATTCTGTGCCATGTCCCTCACCTCTCAACACAACCTGGCTCATGAAGACAGGACTCTTGCAGATTAGTTAAAAGTGAACTTTTGTAATGAAATCAAATTTGGAAATTATGTTGACAACAGCGTAATTCCCTTAAATAAAAGTTCTCTAAAGGTTTAGCAATTTAAAAAGCACAATATTCTTAAAATGGAACTACCAGTTAGTACTAGTGTTTCAAGGGACTGGCACTTGAGATGGAAAAAAATCATAGTAAATAAAGGCTAATGATCTATTGAACCTTATTTATATCTATATGCTATATTATATATAAAATAATGCTGTTGATGGAGGTGTAAAGCCTCTATTTACAATAACTGTATGTGTGTGTGTGTGTGTGTGTGTGTGTATTTGAAAGCCAATCAGAGGAGTGAAAATTATATGCAGGTTTTACCATTGTTAGCCATTGTTGACAGAATTATTTTACAAGATTCGTTTGCAATTTGCAGGCAGGAAAGTAATGATCCTAAATGTCATATCAAACATTTTGCCACTGAAATTCATAATATGACATGACTGTTCCTGAACTTTAGAGAGACACATCTGGAGGCAGTTTGGATAATGGTTTAGAGAAATTGATAAGGAGGATTCAGGGAAGCTAGAAAGAAAATAAAAGCAGACATTCAGATTTGTAATGGTAAATACCTGAGTTAGCGATTCTGCAGTAAAAATGCGGAGAAATCTCCAAATTGGGGACTATTTAGTAGAAATTGATTAAGAGGTATTTAGGGATAGCTACGAATCATTTGTCAGTTTTTGCTTTTTCTTGCATGTAATATCATGATATATTTTGAGTTTGCTGCGGATAAATTTTTTAAGAAAGACGTTTTAAATCATAAATGTATAGGGATCCAGCTCCATTGTAAGACTGTCTACTCTTTCTTCACACCAAAAGGAGATGCTATTCACTAACAGCAGAAAGACTTGACACAGCAAACAGTGTGAGTCACCATTTACCCAGGGCTAGTGCAGCTGTACAGGCGAAGAGCCACCATAAATCAGGACCTGTGGGACTCTCTTCCTTCCCTTTATCTCCACTCCTTTGGGGATTATACATTCTGAGTTGCAAAACAGCATACACTGTATCTAAAGTCACTGGTTTTGTATTCTGTGCCATGTCCCTCACCTCTCAACACAACCTGGCTCATGAAGACAGGACTCTTGCAGATTAGTTAAAAGTGAACTTTTGTAATGAAATCAAATTTGGAAATTATGTTGACAACAGCGTAATTCCCTTAAATAAAAGTTCTCTAAAGGTTTAGCAATTTAAAAAGCACAATATTCTTAAAATGGAACTACCAGTTAGTACTAGTGTTTCAAGGGACTGGCACTTGAGATGGAAAAAAATCATAGTAAATAAAGGCTAATGATCTATTGAACCTTATTTATATCTATATGCTATATTATATATAAAATAATGCTGTTGATGGAGGTGTAAAGCCTCTATTTACAATAACTGTATGTGTGTGTGTGTGTGTGTGTGTGTGTATTTGAAAGCCAATCAGAGGAGTGAAAATTATATGCAGGTTTTACCATTGTTAGCCATTGTTGACAGAATTATTTTACAAGATTCGTTTGCAATTTGCAGGCAGGAAAGTAATGATCCTAAATGTCATATCAAACATTTTGCCACTGAAATTCATAATATGACATGACTGTTCCTGAACTTTAGAGAGACACATCTGGAGGCAGTTTGGATAATGGTTTAGAGAAATTGATAAGGAGGATTCAGGGAAGCTAGAAAGAAAATAAAAGCAGACATTCAGATTTGTAATGGTAAATACCTGAGTTAGCGATTCTGCAGTAAAAATGCGGAGAAATCTCCAAATTGGGGACATTCTGTAAAATGCATTGAATACATTTAGGGATCAGCTAGAAATTAGTTGAGCTTAGGAGGAGAGGGTTGTTTTTGTTTGTTTGTTGATTGGTTTGTTTTTCACAAGCTCAAGGACTTTGGATATAGAAAACATAAATTTGCACTGAGTAGTGACTAAGCTTTTTGGGTCGAATGACTTGGAGGAGGGTGATGGCAACTAAGAAACAGGTACAGAAGGAAGAGTTTTGTTAGAGAAAACCAAGAAGATAGTTTTCGAAATGTGAATCATTTGTTGGACTCAGTAACAGAATTAGCAATAAAAAAAAAGATATATAACATTTAGTTTCTATTACTTTATTGTCTTCATCTCATTTCTTTATAGCACTGATGTCTACCTACTCACCAGCCAGTGACATCAAATTGCTGTCATGCTGATTCCAATTACACAAGGCAACTTCATTTTCCAAATGCTTATTTGGGAACTTCCAAATATCTTTATTTTTCTGTGTAGTGAAATTCTGTCCATCCTCTGAGTCCCTTATCAAGCATCCTCTTTGAAATGGTCTCTTCTCACTTCCTTCACCTCCACTTCACAGTCCTGACTCACACTGCTGCCATAGCACTAAATCTCCTCATGTTAAAAGGAAGGACTTTTTTATTTCTTTATCTATTGCTACTCCAAAGTGAGAACTTTAAGAAAAAAGGTTATATCTTATTCAAATTTGCATGTCTGACACACAATATCCATAAGAAGATCTAAATAATTGTCCATTACATTGAATTAAATAAGTGAAATATGTCACCTGTTTGCAAAAAACATTGGAGAAATTTAAAAATCAAATTAAATAGCCCATCTTAACATGAAACCCAGATGTCATCAGAGATTTCTCTGTTCGTTGAAATGTAACTATTTGCCTCAGGGATTCTTCTCTCTCATATCATTCCCACTGCATCCAGAGAATTCTCCAAGATTTCTCTACTATTTTGAAGGCCTTATAAGGAGAGCCTTATGTTCTCATGTTCCGCTTTCGATCTATACTCTGTTTTTTAGTGATGTAAGCTTTTCTCTTACATCATCATCTCCTGTATGTTGCCCATGTTTCAAATGCTTGTGAGGTGGGCATAAAGCTGGGCTCTAGTTGAGTTTCACAAGAAACCTCTCCATCATCAAATGCATGTATACATGTAGTGAGCTTTATAAAGGATGTGTGAAGCTCAGTCAGGATACTAATTTTATAGACAGACATCATTTCAGTCTAATACTTGACATTTCACATAGTTTTTCTAAAACTATCATCAGTGATTTTTTGTTGTTGTTTGTGATCACTTCCTGACACTGTTTTTAGCCCACCTGTTGACTCCCTAATGGCTTTTTCCTCATTCTGCTTCATTACCTTCCTTCACATTACTCTACCTTGGCTATAGAAAGTGATCCAGCTATAACCAGTCCTACATTAACCTCTCTGTTCACCCTTTGCTGCTCAGATTCACTCAAGAATTGATAGTTGTAGCTGTGCTGTGTGCTATGCTTAGTTGCTCAGGCATGTCGGACTCTTTGCATCCCCATGGACTGCAGCCTGCCAAATGCTTATTTGGAACTTCCAAATATCTTTATTTTTCTGTGTAGTGAAATTCTGTCCATCCTCTGAGTCCCTTATCAAGCATCCTCTTTGAAATGGTCTCTTCTCACTTCCTTCACCTCCACTTCACAGTCCTGACTCACACTGCTGCCATAGCACTAAATCTCCTCATGTTAAAAGGAAGGACTTTTTTATTTCTTTATCTATTGCTACTCCAAAGTGAGAACTTTAAGAAAAAAGGTTATATCTTATTCAAATTTGCATGTCTGACACACAATATCCATAAGAAGATCTAAATAATTGTCCATTACATTGAATTAAATAAGTGAAATATGTCACCTGTTTGCAAAAAACATTGGAGAAATTTAAAAATCAAATTAAATAGCCCATCTTAACATGAAACCCAGATGTCATCAGAGATTTCTCTGTTCGTTGAAATGTAACTATTTGCCTCAGGGATTCTTCTCTCTCATATCATTCCCACTGCATCCAGAGAATTCTCCAAGATTTCTCTACTATTTTGAAGGCCTTATAAGGAGAGCCTTATGTTCTCATGTTCCGCTTTCGATCTATACTCTGTTTTTTAGTGATGTAAGCTTTTCTCTTACATCATCATCTCCTGTATGTTGCCCATGTTTCAAATGCTTGTGAGGTGGGCATAAAGCTGGGCTCTAGTTGAGTTTCACAAGAAACCTCTCCATCATCAAATGCATGTATACATGTAGTGAGCTTTATAAAGGATGTGTGAAGCTCAGTCAGGATACTAATTTTATAGACAGACATCATTTCAGTCTAATACTTGACATTTCACATAGTTTTTCTAAAACTATCATCAGTGATTTTTTGTTGTTGTTTGTGATCACTTCCTGACACTGTTTTTAGCCCACCTGTTGACTCCCTAATGGCTTTTTCCTCATTCTGCTTCATTACCTTCCTTCACATTACTCTACCTTGGCTATAGAAAGTGATCCAGCTATAACCAGTCCTACATTAACCTCTCTGTTCACCCTTTGCTGCTCAGATTCACTCAAGAATTGATAGTTGTAGCTGTGCTGTGTGCTATGCTTAGTTGCTCAGGCATGTCGGACTCTTTGCATCCCCATGGACTGCAGCCTGCCAGGCTCCTCTGTCCATGGAGGTTCTCCAGACCAGAATACTGGATGGAGTTGCCATGCCCTTTTCCAGAGGATCTTCCTGACCCGTGGATCAAACCCAGGTCTTCCACATTGCAGATGGATTCTTTACCATCTAAGCCATGAGTCATAGCTAGCAGTTTTTTTCTCTATAATACATCTATGTCCAAGTTATATTTTCTGTAGTAAAAGTGGAAGTGAAATGAATCTGTTGCAAAGTTAGCCTAGAAATGTGTTTCCCTTATACAGTAAAATTATAAGAACAGTAAGTCTTCCTGTATCTTACAGTAGTACAGTACAGCTTATACTTTATAGTCTTATGTTCTCTGAGAATTAATTAATCTCAGTATATATTTTCTTTTTTAGTATCTCCTTGGCTTTTTTTTCTACAGTCTATTCATAGTACAAGTTTTTATCCCTACTGTCAAAACTCTATCGGAAGACAATGATTCAGTATTTTTATTAACCTCAAATGTTAGCATGTACTCCTCTTGTTGCCATTTTTCATTTATTTACACATGATTTTCAATGAAGTTTAAGTATTTTGCCTTGATCTTAAATTTATCTTCATTGTAAATTTAAGATAATCTTCTTGATTTCTTGACATTATCTATCTTATGTTTATTCTGATCCCAAGTGGTTATTTTTTGTCTTGATAATTTTGAATTTAAAATTTTTTGCAATCAAAGTTTTGCAGTTCAATAGTTTATGCAAGATAAAATGCTCTATATTTCATAACCTAAGCTGTCAAGAAAACTTTCCACTGAGACATCATTGCACTACTTCAAAACCGAAGTCATCTTAAGTTTTCTGTGTTCTATCAGTCTTGTGTGTATGTGTGTGCATGTTTAACCATCATTAGATCAATATCACCTTTTTGTCTATTACACCTGTAGTTCACAGCCATACTGCTTCTCATACCCATATACCACATATTCCAAACTCTGTTTCTTCCCTTACATCTCTGAAACGTTATCCGAAATAAGCAGTCCTTTCTTCTTCTTTTAAAAACATATTTTCTCCTGTTTCTGGAAGCAGACACTGTCTGTCAAATGGTGGGTCTGAAATGTTTTGAGAACAAATGCTGTAACAAAAATAATCTTCAAGACACAAACCTGCAGGGGGCACAGAATTTATTACTAGAATGCATCTCTGGACCTGGCTGTTCCTCCACCTCTTTTATCCTTGACCCTTGATGGCAGTTGAGCAATGCCTGTGTTTAAGAGATCTATGTGCCTTTATGTTCAGTACAATGGTTCACTGTCTTAAAGTGCTGCCAGGTGTTTTGATTATTTACTTAAGCTACTCTTGTTAATAACTAAGATACTGGTGTTAATAATAAAGGAAAAATATTGACCTAATCAGTGGCCACCAATATAATCATGGAAGAATACCCAATTAAAAATATGAAGTGTGTCACCTGTATTATCAAACTAGAATGTTTTGAGAAGAGTTCAGCTTAGAAACCTAACCACAGGGACAACCTGATAATTTTCAAAGAGGAGACATTAAATGAATTTCTCTTGAAATGATTCTTAAAGTCAGAGACCCAGAAAAAGTTGACTATCTTGGAGGGAGTAGAAAAGAGATTGATGGAAAAAAAAAAAAAAAATTCTTAAGGGATCACTAATTCTGCTGCTTTTCCCTTGGAGGTACATGATAGGATTACACTGCCTCATGCCCCATATGGTTTGCTCCAGCCAGTGAAATCTAAGTCACTAGTCACTAAGTCACAAGTCACTTCCAGATAATAGCTTTCACAGCCCATCTGCAGTTTGCCACGTTCTCTTTTTTCTTCTTGTGTGGTGATGAACAACACTTGAGATACTCACTATTCCCTTAGCCTAGGCCTCCAAAGATTTCATTTAGTAGAGAGGCCTGATGCCACATAAGGTCATGCAGAGTAAGTGAGACAACATTTTAAGTGATTGGGTTTGATTAGTTGTTATTGTACCATATCCTAGCTCAGCATGTTTGAAATATTTGTTTTTCCAACAACTTTATACAGGACTTTGGATACAAAGTGTTTTCAGTGTTGATTTTATTGTTATTGTTCAGTTGCCCAGTCATATCTGACTCTTTGTGACCTCATGGACTGCAGCATGCCAGGTCTCCCTGTCCCTCACCATCTCCCAGAGTTTGCCCAAGTTCATGTCCATTGCATCGGTGATGTCATCCAGCATCCTTGGGTGCCCTCTTCTCCTTCTACCCTCAATCTTTTCCAGCATCAGGGATTTTTCCAATGAGCCGGCTGTTCACATCACATGACCATATACTGAAGTTCCAACTTCAGCATCAGTCCTACCAATGAATATTCAGCATTGATTGCTTTTAAGATTTCCTGGCTTGATCTCTTCACTGTCCAAGGGACTCTCAGGAATCTTCTCCAGCACCACATGTTCAGTACAATGGTTCACTGTCTTAAAGTGCTGCCAGGTGTTTTGATTATTTACTTAAGCTACTCTTGTTAATAACTAAGATACTGGTGTTAATAATAAAGGAAAAATATTGACCTAATCAGTGGCCACCAATATAATCATGGAAGAATACCCAATTAAAAATATGAAGTGTGTCACCTGTATTATCAAACTAGAATGTTTTGAGAAGAGTTCAGCTTAGAAACCTAACCACAGGGACAACCTGATAATTTTCAAAGAGGAGACATTAAATGAATTTCTCTTGAAATGATTCTTAAAGTCAGAGACCCAGAAAAAGTTGACTATCTTGGAGGGAGTAGAAAAGAGATTGATGGAAAAAAAAAAAAAAAAATTCTTAAGGGATCACTAATTCTGCTGCTTTTCCCTTGGAGGTACATGATAGGATTACACTGCCTCATGCCCCATATGGTTTGCTCCAGCCAGTGAAATCTAAGTCACTAGTCACTAAGTCACAAGTCACTTCCAGATAATAGCTTTCACAGCCCATCTGCAGTTTGCCACGTTCTCTTTTTTCTTCTTGTGTGGTGATGAACAACACTTGAGATACTCACTATTCCCTTAGCCTAGGCCTCCAAAGATTTCATTTAGTAGAGAGGCCTGATGCCACATAAGGTCATGCAGAGTAAGTGAGACAACATTTTAAGTGATTGGGTTTGATTAGTTGTTATTGTACCATATCCTAGCTCAGCATGTTTGAAATATTTGTTTTTCCAACAACTTTATACAGGACTTTGGATACAAAGTGTTTTCAGTGTTGATTTTATTGTTATTGTTCAGTTGCCCAGTCATATCTGACTCTTTGTGACCTCATGGACTGCAGCATGCCAGGTCTCCCTGTCCCTCACCATCTCCCAGAGTTTGCCCAAGTTCATGTCCATTGCATCGGTGATGTCATCCAGCATCCTTGGGTGCCCTCTTCTCCTTCTACCCTCAATCTTTTCCAGCATCAGGGATTTTTCCAATGAGCCGGCTGTTCACATCACATGACCATATACTGAAGTTCCAACTTCAGCATCAGTCCTACCAATGAATATTCAGCATTGATTGCTTTTAAGATTTCCTGGCTTGATCTCTTCACTGTCCAAGGGACTCTCAGGAATCTTCTCCAGCACCACATTTTCTTTATATAGATTGTCCAAACAAAACAACCAAAAAATCTCGTTCCTCAATCGTTGGTGATGTCACATATTAAAAAAAAAAAAAAAACTAAAGAGCAAGTAGAGTTAAAATGTTTATTGCTACTCCATTCACCAATGGACAACATCATAAGGAATCTCTGTTTGGAGCAGAAAAGTTTTTTCTTGTTATAGGTTATAAAAGTGCAGAAAAAAATCTTCTCTTTCCTTTGAAGACTTATCAGCAACTGTAATGATTATAAATGAAGAATCCATGTGAACCATTTCTTAAAGAATGATCATTTTTGTGTAAATCTTACTTAAAATTTTGAAACTGAATGATGAAACATTATGTAGAATTGACAATTTAGATATAAAATTTCTATCTAGGCTTATGACACTGGTATTTAAATTAAAAATGAAAAATAATAGTTTCAAATTAAAAATTATCTTCAAGGGCAAATATTTCAAATTCATTTCAAATACAATTAAATAAATTGTAGTTTTGAAACACTACAATTAATTTTAGAGCATTTATTAAATAAGTATTGACAAAGTTTAGATATGAAATAGTGAACCAAGTGTGATGAAGTATATAAAATTAGATAGCATGAATTAAAATTCCAGTTACAAAATAAAGTAGTATCAGAGAAATATAAATATTGAAAAAATAAAGATAGAATGTTATAAGAATGTGAAGAAAGAGAAAAACATTACTTGCACATATTGTCTTTTTCCTCATTGTGTTAAACATCTGGACATGCATAGGAATGCTGCATATCTTCACATGGTCCAGGTATAAGGTATTTCAGCAGATTTTTTCAAAATTTATGGAATAAGGCAATAATGAAAAACATTAAAGTTAATAAACAGCAAAACTATTAAGTACACCTTAAATTTTGTATGATTAATGAGAAACACGTGCATTTATAACTGTCTAACTTTTCCGAGCTATAGTTAATTTGCAGAATTACAACAATTCACCCCACGATCTGATCTATGCAACCAAATAAGACAATCTGGAATAAAACGCCTTTATTAATCAATTATCATCTGGTATCTAAGTTCACTTGAATATTGCAATTGCTATTGAATATTCATTTTCATACATAAAAATAGCACTAATAGAGCTTTTAATTTGTGTAATAACTTGAAAAGTGTAGTTATTTTTGCATTCTAAAGAACCATCCATACTGCCTTAAAGAGCACATTTAAATCAAAAAAACTAAACCAAAAGAATGTAATTTTATAGGAAACATGCATTAAAATTCATTGTATGCATTTTAAAGTTTTCTTTCCTTTTAATAGTGATTTTTTGCATAATAGCTTTTTAAGGAAATTATTAAAATTAAAGTTATCCCTACTTCTTCCTTCCATAAATGTATTCAAGAGAATTATTCTTAAAGGCAGACTATACTTTAAGATTGAAAAACATTTGACTCCTAAAGAAGGGTCTTTCGTATCAGTAATGCAAAGATAAAATGTTATTTCTTGGATTCTCCCACATGTCTGTATGTCTAAAGGGCCCAAGCATAATGTGATAGTGGAGAAAAATGTCCTTTGTCTGGCCACACAGCCCCGTTGAAGCTAGCTTGAAGCTCTGTAGGCAAAGGTGTGCTATTGATAATAGTATTGAAATACATCTACCAGACATCCTAGAAGACTGCTACACTTTTTGTTGCAAAGGTAGAAAAAAATCTGTCAGCTAAAACTTTTTGCTAGAGTTTGGATATAGTATCTTAGGAAATAGGAAATCATTTTCTATCTGTAGGAACATTGTTAGAAAAAAGTTATTCAGTCTTATTTCAAGTTTTTTTTCTAGGTAATATGAAGGATGAATTAAGTTGATCACAAAAGACTTTTACTACTCTGAATTACCTGTTTCACCTTGGAAAGCCACACAAAATGAACCTCTTAAGCCTTTTGAAAATGACCTTTTTTTTTTTTTTTTACCTCAGCAATGATTTATCTTTCCTTTCGAAAATCCGTTTTACAAAGGGGAGTATGATTAAAGGAAGCCAACCAGCACAAACACTTGCTGAAGATCCTGCTTATCTGGAACTCACTTGACAATGTATGTTTTTGGGGTTGGGAATGCTGCAGGTTCAAGGGATAATTCTGCCTTTCAGGCACTTCAATTTATTTCATGCCTGAGCACTGTCATTGTACGCAGACAAGATGAAACGCATCGTTGTGTAAAGAAATTGAAATGGAATCCTACTTGACCCAGCAGGATGGGGCATTATGTTTGACTCAGTAGTGATTCCTGGGATAATATCTAATTCCAGGAGGAAAATTTCTTGATATGGCCACCTGCTGTGAATGGCTTTGTCCAGGGATCACAAGTTATTCTGGGTGACTAGGCTCAGGACATGCCTAGAAGAATGCAACTCCTCTCCTGCTGGCATTTAGATCTCTTCATTTTCTCCATGCTTTCTATTCAACAGGAACAACTGCATGGAATGGGGGAGGGGGAGTTGGGCAGGATATGAAGCACTGCACACACTTCGGCAGCATGAGAGTCAAGGCCCGCTTGACCCGAGTTTCTTATTTATTTAATTTTTTAGAGAACCATCATTATTTCTTCACAGGGCACTTTTTAATTTTTACACTTCTCAGGCCAGCCCCCTTGCATGTCTTTCTCTGTTCAGTGTGTGTGAAGTATTTACTTTGAAAAGGCTGCACACCAATAGATTAAATAAAATAGGAGCACTCTGTGTCTCACAAGAGGGAATCGTGCAGACAGCTTTATTACTTCTATCAGAGAACAAAGATTTTTCCCAGCATGCAGAGGATTATTAGGCCAGAAGCAAATAAATGAACTGTGTGATGTCAAAGCTTCAAATGTGATCAAGAAAAATTGTCTAATTGATTTTGCTGCAATTATGGCTTTTGGAATACAATTCCTCATGTTTTGCTTCTGAACTTTTCTTATCTTTTAGAATGTCTAAAGATAAAAACCTAGAGACTATGGTTTTAAACTATCCTCCTTCATAATGAAACGTTCATTGGTTAACAGGGTAATTATCAGCAATTGACAATACATTGTTCCCCGTACAACTTCCCTCCTTGTTTTAAGATTGATGATGCCATGACATTTATTATCCAAATTCAGCATTTCTTACCTGGATCAGTTAAAAGTGAATTCAGTGAATAATGGGAAGCTTGTCAGTGGGCTTCCATTCTTCTCTTATTTTCTTAATTTCTGTCTGAATATCACCTTGAAATTAGAAGGATTTAGCTCATTTTGAAAACCCACTTTCCATTTCTTTTTTATTTTATTTTTGCAAGAAAGTTCTGAGAAGAAAAATAGATGATTGCTTATTTCTCAAGTAAAAGAAACAATTCTTAATCTAATAAAAATAAGTACTTTGAAAAATATGTGCATGACAATATATGTATTAATATATGCATCTATATCAACAGTATAAATGTTAAGATGTTTAAAATATGACTAACATGATTTATATACACATATCCTATATAATACAATATGCACATCTATATTGTATTCTTTTTATGTAGAATACACTTATGTATTATGAGGATAATGACATTTTTCTAAGTTTTGTTTAATTGTAAATAATTTCCAAGATGGTGAAATACATTTAGAAATTAATTGTTTCACATTTTCAGCCAGTAAAAACCCAAAGGTATTTGAGTAGGATGTGAGAGTAGTTTCTTTACTTCCTTATTGGACGGTCCTTGATTTCAGTCATTTGAGTTATACAGGGATATATTTCTATAAGTTCAATTAGAAAATCTGAAGTCATTGACCTTGTTATCCTTCATTCTTTAATAACTGCTTTAAGCTCAGAATATATGCTATAAATAAAATACAGCAGTTGTTCAGAGGTTTTGGAATTTTTAAAACTGCATTATTTTAAAAGGTAAAGTGACAAAAGTGTAAATGTATTCCTTTTTACTAGACAAATTATATATATGCAGTTTTGGGATATGAGGTATATTTTATTTTAAAAATGTGTAAAATTTTTGAACAGTTTACTCTTTTTTTACTTCTCCTAGCTTTTTCTTCCTGATCAATTTGTGATAGTGGTTGTTATGTAGGGTTTTGTGAGGTGAGTCTCAGCACAGGGAGTGTCTAACTGTTTTGGCCACTTTGAGGAATTAAGCCCAAACAAGCATAATGAGGAAGGGATCCACGCAGAAGGGTGACCTGTCTCAGGCACTGGAACAGTATTTTAAGGAGAGTTTTATTTCTGAAGGCAGCTGAGTATGCTGTCAGAGCCCAGGCAGTGGTGAAGAAGACATCTGTAGGGGTATGGAGTTTTAGTGCCCTAGTTGGATGAAAATGAAGTCCCTGGAGAGGAGGAGATACAATGAAGCATGGGATATCAGAAATCATAAAGAGGGAGGGGGACTTCTGAGTAAGACTAGAGGCAGGTATGGGGTTTCAGAATCAGGTATGTGAGAGGATATTTGTAGGAAGAGTGGCTTAGATCAGAGTGTCAGAGCTTGAATGGTAAAGGAGAGCATCCTTGTGGAAATTTGTGATCTTGCAGAAGTATATGAGCCAAAGCCAAGAAAGGATAACATTGGCAAGTCAAGGATGTTGACATGGAGGTGATGACAATGAAAGATTGGTTATATAAAGGAAGACTTGTTTAAATGAATAAATATGTATTGACAAGGGTAGTTATAGGAGGTGGGGGATGCATGTCATTGTTTTTGGTCTCTAAGGGGCTTCCCTGGTGGCTCAGATGGTAAAGAATCTAGCTGCAATGTGGTCTTTAAGACGTATCCGACTCTTTTGTAAGCCTATGGATTGTAGCCCACCAGGCCCCTCTGTCCATGGAATTTCTCCAGGCAAGAATAAGTTCAATTAGAAAATCTGAAGTCATTGACCTTGTTATCCTTCATTCTTTAATAACTGCTTTAAGCTCAGAATATATGCTATAAATAAAATACAGCAGTTGTTCAGAGGTTTTGGAATTTTTAAAACTGCATTATTTTAAAAGGTAAAGTGACAAAAGTGTAAATGTATTCCTTTTTACTAGACAAATTATATATATGCAGTTTTGGGATATGAGGTATATTTTATTTTAAAAATGTGTAAAATTTTTGAACAGTTTACTCTTTTTTTACTTCTCCTAGCTTTTTCTTCCTGATCAATTTGTGATAGTGGTTGTTATGTAGGGTTTTGTGAGGTGAGTCTCAGCACAGGGAGTGTCTAACTGTTTTGGCCACTTTGAGGAATTAAGCCCAAACAAGCATAATGAGGAAGGGATCCACGCAGAAGGGTGACCTGTCTCAGGCACTGGAACAGTATTTTAAGGAGAGTTTTATTTCTGAAGGCAGCTGAGTATGCTGTCAGAGCCCAGGCAGTGGTGAAGAAGACATCTGTAGGGGTATGGAGTTTTAGTGCCCTAGTTGGATGAAAATGAAGTCCCTGGAGAGGAGGAGATACAATGAAGCATGGGATATCAGAAATCATAAAGAGGGAGGGGGACTTCTGAGTAAGACTAGAGGCAGGTATGGGGTTTCAGAATCAGGTATGTGAGAGGATATTTGTAGGAAGAGTGGCTTAGATCAGAGTGTCAGAGCTTGAATGGTAAAGGAGAGCATCCTTGTGGAAATTTGTGATCTTGCAGAAGTATATGAGCCAAAGCCAAGAAAGGATAACATTGGCAAGTCAAGGATGTTGACATGGAGGTGATGACAATGAAAGATTGGTTATATAAAGGAAGACTTGTTTAAATGAATAAATATGTATTGACAAGGGTAGTTATAGGAGGTGGGGGATGCATGTCATTGTTTTTGGTCTCTAAGGGGCTTCCCTGGTGGCTCAGATGGTAAAGAATCTAGCTGCAATGTGGTCTTTAAGACGTATCCGACTCTTTTGTAAGCCTATGGATTGTAGCCCACCAGGCCCCTCTGTCCATGGAATTTCTCCAGGCAAGAATAATGGAGTGGGTTGCCATTTCTTCCTTCAGTGGCTCTTCCCAACCCAGGGATTGAATCCACATGAGCTGCATTGGCAGGCAGATTCTTTGCCACTGAGCCAACCTGGGAAACCCAGGGGACACATATAAGAAAGGAGAAAAAAGAATAAAGCTTTTTTTGTTCTAATATAATTATAATATTAGGTGAAGTCAAAGTTTTAAATATGTATAACTATTAACAGAAATAAATGCATGTGAAAATGATATTCATATATGTATGTGGAAATATGTGTACAGATATATGTATAGGTGCTCATACAAAGCACAAGCACACAAACATAATCCCTAACCGTAAACTTCAGGGCCTAGAAAAAGAAAGTCTCTTTCAAAGATAGGCATAGCTAATGCTAGGTCTTGGTTTCTATCTATTGAAAAGAACCAGAGCACCTGGAGAAACAGTTTATTTCACAGCTGCGCAAGGAAAGTAAATGATAATATGGAACATCTATATAGAAAGAGAAAGATGAAGCTACGCCAAAAGTCAAAAATCTACTTGAAGTGGTTTCCATTTGGCAATTTGGAGATGATTTATTAAAATAAATAATGACTGTAATAGGTTATAAGCCCCTGAATAAAATAAGAATCCATAAATTAATGAATAAATTACAATTTTGATTAGAAATAGGATAACTTCATACACTTAAAGTACCTCTGCATAAAATTATGATTAACTATAAGAGAAACAAATAATTTTTAAAATGTAGAAACTTGGCAGATACTGTACTAGCCACATGATCAAAGTCAATACTACCATGATAAGCACTTTTAGAAGGGCAGTGTAAGGAACTCAGAAAATCCACTCCTCTATAAGAATGCTGAACACACGGAAGGAATTGTCAAAGCTAGCTTTCAGAATTATGGAATTTAAAAACATCAAACACATTGAGGAATGTTTATTTAAGAAAAATGGCCCAATCTCACTAAGAATAATGAACTCAGTATACACTTAATTTATCCTATTTCCATCCTTCATAAATTGCTAAGAATATAGAAAATGAACACTCTAACAACCAGATTTGAGTGAAAACCTGGAGCTTAGCCACAGGAGCAGGAATAATAGGCTTAGGGAACCCCCCCAACCCCAGAAGCTTTGTCCACTCGTAACTAACATTATTTGACCTGTTAAATCCTCAAAGTATTGCTTTGTTTGCCCTAATTCAGAGTTCACTAAGAGTAAAAGACCAATATCTGTCATGAATACAGATGGAAAAGTCCTCAAGGAAGTATTAGCAAATCAATTGCAAAATGTATAAAGAGAATTTTACACTGTAACCAAGTGGAATTTATGCTGAGTATGCAAAGCTGATCCAACATTCAAAGGTTAATATAACAAATTTAAAAAGGAAAAATAATGTAATCATATCAATATATGCAGAAAAAGAATTTGGCAAAATCCAAAACCTTTTCATGAAAAAAAAAAAAAAACAGGAAACTAAGAGAGAACTTCCTCCTTTAATACAAAGATGATAGCCAGTGACAGTTGGGTAAGTTATGCACAAATGTGCAAGGTCTAGCATTTGAATGTACTTAAGAATAAAGTAATCTTTATTTCTATGAAGAGTAAAATTTATTTTTAGAAAATCTGTTGTATTAACCCGATTTAAGGAAATATATAAATGTTACATGCCTGGCATTCTGAGTACCTGAATATTCCACCAGTTGTGTGTTTTTGTTTTGTTTTGTTTTTGTGTTTTTGTTTCATTAAGTACTTTAGTAGGACAAGTCATGAAATCAATAAATTATCTAATGTTTTCTCCTAAAAGAATTTCTAAGAGAAGAAAATTGGAAATAACTATGTAGTCAACTAGGTCCTGACTAAGTATTGACCGGTCATTTGCCATATGTAAACATCTTTTTTCTCCCTTTCAGAAAATGTCTGGAATTCATCCCAGTAGTGATATTCAAGGATACAAATTATCACCATACTCCCTTGTGAAAATACCAGTAATTATTTTGGTTTGTTACTGGCTTTTATAAGAATCTACACGGAAGGAATTGTCAAAGCTAGCTTTCAGAATTATGGAATTTAAAAACATCAAACACATTGAGGAATGTTTATTTAAGAAAAATGGCCCAATCTCACTAAGAATAATGAACTCAGTATACACTTAATTTATCCTATTTCCATCCTTCATAAATTGCTAAGAATATAGAAAATGAACACTCTAACAACCAGATTTGAGTGAAAACCTGGAGCTTAGCCACAGGAGCAGGAATAATAGGCTTAGGGAACCCCCCCAACCCCAGAAGCTTTGTCCACTCGTAACTAACATTATTTGACCTGTTAAATCCTCAAAGTATTGCTTTGTTTGCCCTAATTCAGAGTTCACTAAGAGTAAAAGACCAATATCTGTCATGAATACAGATGGAAAAGTCCTCAAGGAAGTATTAGCAAATCAATTGCAAAATGTATAAAGAGAATTTTACACTGTAACCAAGTGGAATTTATGCTGAGTATGCAAAGCTGATCCAACATTCAAAGGTTAATATAACAAATTTAAAAAGGAAAAATAATGTAATCATATCAATATATGCAGAAAAAGAATTTGGCAAAATCCAAAACCTTTTCATGAAAAAAAAAAAAAAACAGGAAACTAAGAGAGAACTTCCTCCTTTAATACAAAGATGATAGCCAGTGACAGTTGGGTAAGTTATGCACAAATGTGCAAGGTCTAGCATTTGAATGTACTTAAGAATAAAGTAATCTTTATTTCTATGAAGAGTAAAATTTATTTTTAGAAAATCTGTTGTATTAACCCGATTTAAGGAAATATATAAATGTTACATGCCTGGCATTCTGAGTACCTGAATATTCCACCAGTTGTGTGTTTTTGTTTTGTTTTGTTTTTGTGTTTTTGTTTCATTAAGTACTTTAGTAGGACAAGTCATGAAATCAATAAATTATCTAATGTTTTCTCCTAAAAGAATTTCTAAGAGAAGAAAATTGGAAATAACTATGTAGTCAACTAGGTCCTGACTAAGTATTGACCGGTCATTTGCCATATGTAAACATCTTTTTTCTCCCTTTCAGAAAATGTCTGGAATTCATCCCAGTAGTGATATTCAAGGATACAAATTATCACCATACTCCCTTGTGAAAATACCAGTAATTATTTTGGTTTGTTACTGGCTTTTATCATTCAAAATTATTGTTTAGTTTGTGTGTCCTTTCTCTCTAAATTGAAGAAATTCTTTTTTCATCAGTATGCTAACCTATTAGTGGTTCATCAATTCACAAATTTTGCTCTTCAAATTTACCCCAATATATTTGATTTCTAGGTTTTTGAGACTTACATATTAAATATTTTGAATATGTTGAAGCTAAAAAAAAAAAAATATTTTCTTGATATTTTCCTTCTCCTCCAGTCATCTGTATAATGCCACCCATGCAATTAAATACTTAGACTCGTTCCATGGTTTAGATTCCTCTCTAGAAATAGAACTTGATTGCATAAATAGATGTAAATGACGAGTTCTGAAAGACAGTTCAACGGGCAAAGATAGGGTATTCACTTCACTGGTTCAAAAAGTGCCCATTGGGAAATACCTGCTTTTTTTCAAACATCTTTCTGAGTCACTGTGCACAAGACAATATGGGCCCTTACTATATTAAAACTCTCTGAAGTTTACATTCTGTTGGGAGACCAGAAGGAATATCCTTTCTATTCTTGGAAAGAGAAAAATCAAAATTCCTTTGAAATGGAAAATGTTGACTACCATGAGGAAATGGGATTTATGAGAAGGCAACATTGAGACAGGATGATGTGGAAGTTTTTCCCTTTTAACCTAGCCTTGAATTGAGTAAAGTTATCTCTGAGCCTGGGTCTCCACTGTCTACAGAAGTATTTGAGTCTAGATATCTAATGATGTAGATTCATTTGCTGTTTTATCTCTGTAAACAAGGAATCTCACTTCTTTGTGAGACTTCAGTGATCCACCAGAAAGAAGCCAGAGACAACAGACTTTGGGGCAAGGTACAGAGACCATTAATGCCCTCAATTTAGACTAGAGGGATGACATGCTGGGAAAAAAAAAAAAAAACAACAAAAAAACCAAAACAACTAGACATCTGTTTCTTAGAACTGAAGGGATTTCTGCCACAGAGAGGTGGCAACATCTGAGTGGAAATCGCTCTGTGATGTGCTTGGGCATATGTTGACTTCAGTAGTTTCAGAGAAATTCCTCTAACCCAGCATGACCTGGAAGAAGCAGATTGATATCTGTGTGCCAGTGGATGGCACAGAATTAACTGGGAAGGCTGCAGAACATGAAGTTGCCTTGCCAAAAGGAATGAGAGATATTCCAGCAGATGCCTGCATGAATCAATCACGTGGAAGACCAGATTATAGCACTCCATATCCACCTCATGTCCAGGAATACCTTGGTTTTAAAGGAATTCTTAAAGAATTTGCACATTAAATTGACACATTGAATTTATGTATATTCAATAAAAAGGTTATGTATCATTTGTATCTCATTTTGTGAACTAAGACACATACACTCCAGAATTTAGCATTATAGATGGTACTTTGAGAAAATTCAGAAGAGGAAGTAATAACAGGATATCCAGAGTAGCAACCTTTTCCAGAACAGACAGATGTGATACCGAGAACACGTGTGATACCAAGGCAGATGTGATACCTAGACCTGGACAGCCTCCTTAGCCATATTAGCTAAAAATGATTTTAATCTCTTAACAAAGAGGGATATATTCTACTTCCTCACTTATATTACCTGCCTGAAGCCATATATATATGTGTATATATATGTGTGTATATATCTGTGTGTATATAAATATATATAGTTATATAGGAGTTAAGTTTTGACCTAAAAATATTCTTTCAAAAAGGTATTCTTAGAGTATGCATTTAATTTTCTTTGCAAATGGCTTCTTGTCCTGATACAGGACAATTCTATGGAGTTGTCAACGTCTCACTCTTTTCTTTGAAGCATTTCTAATGATGTAGATTCATTTGCTGTTTTATCTCTGTAAACAAGGAATCTCACTTCTTTGTGAGACTTCAGTGATCCACCAGAAAGAAGCCAGAGACAACAGACTTTGGGGCAAGGTACAGAGACCATTAATGCCCTCAATTTAGACTAGAGGGATGACATGCTGGGAAAAAAAAAAAAAAACAACAAAAAAACCAAAACAACTAGACATCTGTTTCTTAGAACTGAAGGGATTTCTGCCACAGAGAGGTGGCAACATCTGAGTGGAAATCGCTCTGTGATGTGCTTGGGCATATGTTGACTTCAGTAGTTTCAGAGAAATTCCTCTAACCCAGCATGACCTGGAAGAAGCAGATTGATATCTGTGTGCCAGTGGATGGCACAGAATTAACTGGGAAGGCTGCAGAACATGAAGTTGCCTTGCCAAAAGGAATGAGAGATATTCCAGCAGATGCCTGCATGAATCAATCACGTGGAAGACCAGATTATAGCACTCCATATCCACCTCATGTCCAGGAATACCTTGGTTTTAAAGGAATTCTTAAAGAATTTGCACATTAAATTGACACATTGAATTTATGTATATTCAATAAAAAGGTTATGTATCATTTGTATCTCATTTTGTGAACTAAGACACATACACTCCAGAATTTAGCATTATAGATGGTACTTTGAGAAAATTCAGAAGAGGAAGTAATAACAGGATATCCAGAGTAGCAACCTTTTCCAGAACAGACAGATGTGATACCGAGAACACGTGTGATACCAAGGCAGATGTGATACCTAGACCTGGACAGCCTCCTTAGCCATATTAGCTAAAAATGATTTTAATCTCTTAACAAAGAGGGATATATTCTACTTCCTCACTTATATTACCTGCCTGAAGCCATATATATATGTGTATATATATGTGTGTATATATCTGTGTGTATATAAATATATATAGTTATATAGGAGTTAAGTTTTGACCTAAAAATATTCTTTCAAAAAGGTATTCTTAGAGTATGCATTTAATTTTCTTTGCAAATGGCTTCTTGTCCTGATACAGGACAATTCTATGGAGTTGTCAACGTCTCACTCTTTTCTTTGAAGCATTTCTCCAGACACTCTAAGAGGTGTCTGAAATTTATACTTTAGGTCTTGACCTGACTCTCACATTGATTCTGGAGCCCAAAGTGGGAAAAACCCAATAAGTGGATGTAGGTTTATTTCTAATAAGGTTTATTTCTGCCTGGGCATGCTGCTTGATACACTTGCACCTGATGATCTTGGTGTTTTCTTATGAGTGGATCACGTTTTTTCACTTCTGCGTTTGAGAATTCACATCAAGTGGATTCAAATATCGCTAAATAGACATCATCATTATGCCCTTTTCTTTTCCTGACCCTTTCTTCAATAAGCAAGTGTACTTTTCAAAAATGAAACAGATGATGAAGCAGAGGAGAAAATGCTCAGAATAAAAGTCCACATAATGTGCCTATCAACACTGTTACATCACAATTTATAGGAGGATAATGTTGAAACAGCAGCCTCAGCAGTACTCTAAATGAAAGTCTTTGAGGCTAATTTATCATTTAGAAAATTGTATCAATAAAACTATAGATTTATATGTTATTTATTACTTTTATTATTTATCTTGGGCTAGCATCTCCTTCCCATGTTAAGACTTTTCCTGAGAACTGGTTTTCTCTTCCCTGATGACTATTTCTTGAGGTGGTCCCTGCCCTGCCCCCTACTTCTCATTGTTTTGGTTTCACTGTGCTATTTCTGGTGACACTGCAGGACTTCAAAGTGACCCTCATTTTGTATCATTTATCAACTTTTTTTTTACCAATTCAGTGTCACTTTGAAGTCTCACTGAGCAGCTCGCAAAAGCACAACAGGCCTAAACAAGACTGGCAAGACCAGGAGTGAATAAACTGGGGAACAGTGTCCAGTATGAATAGCTCAGAAGCAGTGTAATGACAGCACTATGACATACATATTCAATTGCCTCTAGGAAAAAGAAAAATATTACACACACACATATATGAATATGTATACACACTGTATATACATATCTGTGAATATTTAGTATTAAATCATAGGATGTTTGAACATTGAAACAAATCAAAGGTTTTAGAGTATGCATTTACGGTCTTGTCCTGATACAGGACAATTCTATGGAGTTGTCAACGTCTCACTCTTTTCTTTGAAGCATTTCTCCAGACACTCTAAGAGGTGTCTGAAATTTATACTTTAGGTCTTGACCTGACTCTCACATTGATTCTGGAGCCCAAAGTGGGAAAAACCCAATAAGTGGATGTAGGTTTATTTCTAATAAGGTTTATTTCTGCCTGGGCATGCTGCTTGATACACTTGCACCTGATGATCTTGGTGTTTTCTTATGAGTGGATCACGTTTTTTCACTTCTGCGTTTGAGAATTCACATCAAGTGGATTCAAATATCGCTAAATAGACATCATCATTATGCCCTTTTCTTTTCCTGACCCTTTCTTCAATAAGCAAGTGTACTTTTCAAAAATGAAACAGATGATGAAGCAGAGGAGAAAATGCTCAGAATAAAAGTCCACATAATGTGCCTATCAACACTGTTACATCACAATTTATAGGAGGATAATGTTGAAACAGCAGCCTCAGCAGTACTCTAAATGAAAGTCTTTGAGGCTAATTTATCATTTAGAAAATTGTATCAATAAAACTATAGATTTATATGTTATTTATTACTTTTATTATTTATCTTGGGCTAGCATCTCCTTCCCATGTTAAGACTTTTCCTGAGAACTGGTTTTCTCTTCCCTGATGACTATTTCTTGAGGTGGTCCCTGCCCTGCCCCCTACTTCTCATTGTTTTGGTTTCACTGTGCTATTTCTGGTGACACTGCAGGACTTCAAAGTGACCCTCATTTTGTATCATTTATCAACTTTTTTTTTACCAATTCAGTGTCACTTTGAAGTCTCACTGAGCAGCTCGCAAAAGCACAACAGGCCTAAACAAGACTGGCAAGACCAGGAGTGAATAAACTGGGGAACAGTGTCCAGTATGAATAGCTCAGAAGCAGTGTAATGACAGCACTATGACATACATATTCAATTGCCTCTAGGAAAAAGAAAAATATTACACACACACATATATGAATATGTATACACACTGTATATACATATCTGTGAATATTTAGTATTAAATCATAGGATGTTTGAACATTGAAACAAATCAAAGATCAACAACACAATATATGGAAACTGAATGACACAGAGAAGTAGTTCATTCAGAGTTACTCATCCAATGTAACTCAGATTCGGTATAGAGATGGACAGTTTTGTTTCACTCAGTTTCAGATAAGTAGCTAGTCTACCTTTTAGGATAATGCCAAAGTACATGTGTGATTTTTTAATAATGGTTATAAAGGTTTAAAAAAAACACACCTGTTTGTAAATTATCATTTTTTTCTTTTTATTAACAATAATCTTAATGTTTGATAACAATTAAAACCTACAAATTTTCAACTGGATTTTCTTTGAAAGTATTTCTATCCTGGTGAAACCTGGATTGAAATTCAATCTCTAAATCATCTGTAAACTTTATGTTTTTAATGTCTTTATATTTTTACTCTATATTAAAAGAAGACAGTAGGTTTATATTTCAGTCTTCTTATTCATTTTTTGCTATATCCAGTATGTCTTTAAGAACTGTCTTGTATTTAGAAAAAATATATTTTTCATTGAAATATATTTGATTTACAATGTTGTCCAAATTTCTGCTATACAAAAAAGCTAAGTTTTATACACACACACACACACACACACATTGTTTTTCATATACTTTTCCATTGTGGTTTAAATGAATTTAAGCAAATTCTGAGAGATAGGGAAGTATGGTATGCTTCAGTCCATGGTGCAGAGCTGGACACAACTTAGCAACAGAATATTAAATATAGTTATTTGAATTATATAGTAGAACCTTTTTGTTCATCCGTTCTATACATAATGGTTTGCATTTGCTAATATAAAACCATCAAATATCCTTCCTCAACACCCTACCCCCATTTTGCAAGTCTGTTCTCTATGTCCGTGAGTCTGTTTCTATTTCATATGTAAAATCATTTTTGTTGTATTTTAGGGTCCACATGAAAGTTGTATCATATGGTATATGTCTCAGAAAAAAAAATTTTTAGTAGCTGCTCTTATTTTATGGGTGATATTTTCTGAGAATAATATATTTTTGTTTTCTCTCTTCAAATTCTATCCTGCAACATATAATTTTTTGTTATTATTTATTTGTTTGCATTTTCCTTCAGGTATTTATCTTTCAGCTTATATTTATTTCTCAGATAAAGGAAAATCATTAATTACTTACTCTTAGTTAAGAATGAAGGGAATTCCCTGGTGGTCCAGTGGCTAACACTCTGTGCTCCCAATGCAGGGGGCCCCAGTTCTACCCCTGGTCAAGGACTAGATCCCACATGCTACAACTGAAACCCAATGCAGCCAAATAAATATAAACAAAATATTTAAAAGAAGAAAATAATGAAGTACCAAAAAACTGATTGAAAATTCTGAGTGCAAGCACAACACATAAATTATGAATTGCATTTTGGCTACTTTGATCAGACCATTTCACTGGAGACTCTAATGTAAATATTCCTTCTTGCAATGGTTAGATTTTTAGAAGCAAAATGCCTAATTCCATACCTGGAATAATAACCCAGCCTGTTAACATTCTAGACATGGATGACAGAGGAGTGCTGGGAATCAGAAATCCAGCATGTAAACATTCACTTTATTACCCTCTTTTGAGCATGTTATACCAGCCTACACTAGGCCTAGGGTCCTTCAATCCATATACCTTCTATTAGCCTCTTCATTGTACCATTATTATGAAGGAACTTTGGCAGTCTGAAAACTTATGCAGACTTGTAATTAACTCTCCTGTTTTTCAAACCCACAATTCAATCCTCCTTCAATGATTCTTTTTGCCACCAATCTATATCCATTTGAGTGGCTGTGCAAAACGTACTGCTTTCCTTTCTGATGCTTTCGTACTTCTGATAAGTACAGTACTCTTTGTTCATCTGATTTTACTTATGAAAGTTTTATTCTGATATTCTCTATTCTTCAACTTTGTAGATTTTCTGGGGTGCTCTGAGACTTTCATGTATCCAATCTTTTATCTTTAAATTAATATCTAAACTCCTTACAATGGAATACTACACAGCTGTTAAAAGAAATGCAGAAGAATCAGCCCTAATGAGGTGGCTGGCTCTAGAACCTATCATAAAAAGTGAAGTCAGTCAAAAAGAGAAGGACAAGTTCAATATACTAACACACATATATGGAATCTAGTAGGATGGTGATGATGGCACATGCAGTGAAGCGACGGAAAGACAGACATGGACGGTGGACATACGGACATTGTGGGGAAGGAACAGTGGGTGAGAGGCGTAAAGGAAGTAGCATGAAGGCCTGTACTATCATATGTGAAGAAGACAGCTATGGTCATTGCTCTATGAGAAAGCAGATCCTTCATGGGTGCTTTATGACGGTCTGGAGGGGTGGGATGGGGGGGATATACATAGGACTAATCTGAGAACATACATATCTGTAAACAACAAAATTCTGTAAAAGTTAAAAGTAAAATAAAAGTTTTAAAATATATATATCTAAGCTTGTTTTTAGATACTTTTGTATTGTTATTAGTGTTTGTAAAATCACTAGGGAAGAACTCGACTTTTGCCTTTTCTGTCACTTAAAAGAAGTGTTTTCTGGAACAAATATATGAGAGCAATCCAACTCTGACAAAAACAAGCCAAACAATTCCCAAGATTTAATCTCCTTATCTAGGTGGTTAGACAACAGACTTCTTCCTTCTTTATCATGTTTACCCATCCCTCATTCAAAAAAATAGGATGACTTTCACAATAGAAGGACCTAGCTTAATTTAAGGATAAGTTAGAAAATGCCCTTTGTGTTAGATGTTAGTTAGACAAACAAGTTCAAAATCTATTTTTAGCCTCTTCATTGTACCATTATTATGAAGGAACTTTGGCAGTCTGAAAACTTATGCAGACTTGTAATTAACTCTCCTGTTTTTCAAACCCACAATTCAATCCTCCTTCAATGATTCTTTTTGCCACCAATCTATATCCATTTGAGTGGCTGTGCAAAACGTACTGCTTTCCTTTCTGATGCTTTCGTACTTCTGATAAGTACAGTACTCTTTGTTCATCTGATTTTACTTATGAAAGTTTTATTCTGATATTCTCTATTCTTCAACTTTGTAGATTTTCTGGGGTGCTCTGAGACTTTCATGTATCCAATCTTTTATCTTTAAATTAATATCTAAACTCCTTACAATGGAATACTACACAGCTGTTAAAAGAAATGCAGAAGAATCAGCCCTAATGAGGTGGCTGGCTCTAGAACCTATCATAAAAAGTGAAGTCAGTCAAAAAGAGAAGGACAAGTTCAATATACTAACACACATATATGGAATCTAGTAGGATGGTGATGATGGCACATGCAGTGAAGCGACGGAAAGACAGACATGGACGGTGGACATACGGACATTGTGGGGAAGGAACAGTGGGTGAGAGGCGTAAAGGAAGTAGCATGAAGGCCTGTACTATCATATGTGAAGAAGACAGCTATGGTCATTGCTCTATGAGAAAGCAGATCCTTCATGGGTGCTTTATGACGGTCTGGAGGGGTGGGATGGGGGGGATATACATAGGACTAATCTGAGAACATACATATCTGTAAACAACAAAATTCTGTAAAAGTTAAAAGTAAAATAAAAGTTTTAAAATATATATATCTAAGCTTGTTTTTAGATACTTTTGTATTGTTATTAGTGTTTGTAAAATCACTAGGGAAGAACTCGACTTTTGCCTTTTCTGTCACTTAAAAGAAGTGTTTTCTGGAACAAATATATGAGAGCAATCCAACTCTGACAAAAACAAGCCAAACAATTCCCAAGATTTAATCTCCTTATCTAGGTGGTTAGACAACAGACTTCTTCCTTCTTTATCATGTTTACCCATCCCTCATTCAAAAAAATAGGATGACTTTCACAATAGAAGGACCTAGCTTAATTTAAGGATAAGTTAGAAAATGCCCTTTGTGTTAGATGTTAGTTAGACAAACAAGTTCAAAATCGATTACCCTTTTCATTCTCATGAGCAAGTAGCATTTCAAAGCCACCAAAATAGAAATAGAAGAGGAAGCGTACGTTATTAGTTTGGTACAAAAGTAATTTTGGTTTTGCTTTGTTTAATTTTTTCATTTGATATTGGAATACAGTTTTAAATAAATGTGGTTACATTATAGACAACTGGAAAATGAAGAACAAAAAACCCCCCAAAGTTAGCAGAAGAAAAGAAATCATAAAGGTCAGAGCAGAAATAAATGAAAAAGAAATGAAAGAAACAATAGTAAAGACTTATAAAACAATTTTAATGCACTTTTTATTTTTAGAGGAAAGTAAAGTTGACTAGGGTCGGGGAAGGGAGAGCCACTGCCAGTACAGCAGGCCGGCTTAAGGGAGAAAGTGGGAAACACTGTGAGAGCAGCCAGCCTCACAGCAGGCCAGCTCAAGGGACAGCTGACCCCAAGAAGGGGTCTTTGATCCATTTTATAGCCAGGGTATAAGGAGTGACATACAGGTCTTAAGGATCATTGCTGATTGGTTGGTCTGCTGGGTGGGCTAGAGTTACAACTACAGCATGAGGGAAAGACAGTAGGTGCACTATAGCCTGGAGGAGGGAAGGGTCTGGTTTATCTCTTTGCATTCCAAGACGCTCCTCATTGGCCTTGTTCTTTCATCCTTGGACATCATATTCCTCCCTCTCTTTATTTTTAAGACCAATTCTTTGTCCCCTTTCGATACCCTGCTCGTGTCTAACTATCTACCTATTTCCCTTCTTAGTCATTTGGGTACCCAGTCTCAAGCAAAAAGTGATGATGACTGCTCTGGGTTCTTCAGGCTGTACAGGGGCATTGTGGGACTCTGGGTTCCCAATGCCTGCTCTCTGTCAGGGTACATTTAGGGAAGAAGGCGTGCCTGCATGGAACAATATGCTAGCTTGTTCCAGCACTGTATGGGCATTGGCCAGGTGATATTCTTGTTGTACTATCACTTGTAGATTTATCATGTTCTAGAAAAAACAAACTTAACATGAGAGTGAAAGATGTATAACCCAAAGATTAATAGAATTAGAAAAGCTGCTGCGAGACTAGCCAGTCAGGAGAACCAGGACCAGACATTGGTGTATGATGTTAGTGTTTTTCTACGTATGAGAAGATGCAAGAATTTGGGGATCTGAAAAATCTTTGCCTGAAAGCATCTGACTGTCTGAAGGCCGGTTCTTCCAGTTTTTTCCAGAGCAGAGTGCCTTATTTCTGATCTCCACCCTGAACTCCTTTCAGGGGACACTGAAGGTTGGCAGCTTGCATTGGTCATGATTTATTCTTTAAAGAAGCAGCTGGCAAGTGCCAACTACCAGTTGCAGGGCCCTTTCACAGCACATATTTGACCATGCTTTGGGGTCATTTTATGAACACCGTGTTCCACTATGCTGGGAAGGCTCATTCCCAGGTCTAGGGAAGATTTCGTTGATAGGCCACTCAATGTGCATTACTAGACCAGGCCTTGTGAGTAGCAAAAGTCTCTGGACCATACCAGTCTTACTAGCCTCTTGGTCCAGGAAAATATTCCCTCTTGTTGTTTCATGCCATATCTAGAGTTACATTATTGTAATCATTGATTTCATATAGAATTGTATATCAGTATTTTATCATGGGCTCAGTCACACATTAGGTAACATAAGAGACGATTTTCAGAAACAGGTGAAATAGAATATAATATGGCTAGCAGCTACTAGTAAGGTCACAAGTAAGCAATTTTAATAGCTTAATTAAAACTTTTAGCAAAATAATGTTATTAAATTTTTCTAAAAACTCATATCTTGTTACATTTGTTCTAGAAGATTCTTCACATGAGGTATTTTCCTGGCTGACAAATAGATAAGATAATATTTAACTTACATGAAACCTAGTCAGAATGAAAATGCTATACTTAATTACTGTTAGACATGCCTACATTAATTAGGTCAACAAATAAACATTAATATCAGATATTTAATATTAAGTATTTCCCAGTTCACATGAATCTGAAATACTTTTAGGTTAATTTCTCTTGTATTTAGAATAGTTTCATTTACTTTTATTTAGGCCAATTAAATTAGAGTTCATTGACAACTTCAACATTATCAAAATGAAAACAAAAACACAGACTAAGAAATACATAAATCCAAATGGACAGATAGAGATTTTATGGTTTTCTGCCTGAAATTTAAAATGTCTCTTTGACCCCCCGCCATTTTTTTGGGTTTAAGTTCTGATTTTCCCAAGGCTGGGGTTTCAGGCAAAATGGACTGTGTATTTCAAGGGAATGGCAAGGGCAAACGTCAAGCTTTTCCATAGGTAGGTCTTTTAACAAGATAGCTACTTTTAATTGCATATGCAAAGTTAATAAAGGAATTTTCAGGAGTCAAGAAGCTTGGTCTCTTCTCACTCTGAGAGACAGGAGTAGTTAGAATGGAAATTTTTAGAATTTTCAGGAGTGAGGAAAGCGTGATCCCCCCACACCTAAGAGATAAGAGTAGTTAGAAGGGAAATACAGGAGAAAGACCTGGACCAAAAGCGAACCTCAGAAACTTTTCCCTGTTCTTTTTTTTGAGGTTATCTGAGTCAAACTTTTTCCAATTCCTTAGGATATAGCCAAGGGGTGAGTCTGATGGCAGCTGAGATGTACTAGCATATTGTACGATTTTTCAGGCTTGCAGTTTCATATAGAATTGTATATCAGTATTTTATCATGGGCTCAGTCACATTAGGTAACATAAGAGACGATTATCAGAAACAGGTGAAATAGAATATAATATGGCTAGCAGCTACTAGTAAGGTCACAAGTAAGCAATTTTAATAGCTTAATTAAAACTTTTAGCAAAATAATGTTATTAAATTTTTCTAAAAACTCATATCTTGTTACATTTGTTCTAGAAGATTCTTCACATGAGGTATTTTCCTGGCTGACAGATAAGATAATATTTAACTTACATGAAACCTAGTCAGAATGAAAATGCTATACTTAATTACTGTTAGACATGCCTACATTAATTAGGTCAACAAATAAACATTAATATCAGATATTTAATATTAAGTATTTCCCAGTTCACATGAATCTGAAATACTTTTAGGTTAATTTCTCTTGTATTTAGAATAGTTTCATTTACTTTTATTTAGGCCAATTAAATTAGAGTTCATTGACAACTTCAACATTATCAAAATGAAAACAAAAACACAGACTAAGAAATACATAAATCCAAATGGACAGATAGAGATTTTATGGTTTTCTGCCTGAAATTTAAAATGTCTCTTTGACCCCCCGCCATTTTTTGGCTTTAAGTTCTGATTTTCCCAAGGCTGGGGTTTCAGGCAAAATGGACTGTGTATTTCAAGGGAATGGCAAGGGCAAACGTCAAGCTTTTCCATAGGTAGGTCTTTTAACAAGATAGCTACTTTTAATTGCATATGCAAAGTTAATAAAGGAATTTTCAGGAGTCAAGAAGCTTGGTCTCTTCTCACTCTGAGAGACAGGAGTAGTTAGAATGGAAATTTTTAGAATTTTCAGGAGTGAGGAAAGCGTGATCCCCCCACACCTAAGAGATAAGAGTAGTTAGAAGGGAAATACAGGAGAAAGACCTGGACCAAAAGCGAACCTCAGAAACTTTTCCCTGTTCTTTTTTTTGAGGTTATCTGAGTCAAACTTTTTCCAATTCCTTAGGATATAGCCAAGGGGTGAGTCTGATGGCAGCTGAGATGTACTAGAACCCATTCTTAGCTTGAGTGCTGTAGAATGGGGGTATTGAGAGGCACCAACTGGCTCAGTGACTTCAACCATATGGCTAAAGTGCCCGAGTGACTAGGCACCAGGGAACCGTGCAACAAAGGCACAGGGGAAACATGTGACAAAGGCACCATGCAACTAAGGCATGGGGAACTATGCAACAAAGGCACAAAGGAACCATGTGACAAAGGCACAGGGGAAACATACGACAAAAGTACTGTGCAACTAAGGCACCAGGGAACCAAAACTGTGTGACAGAGGCACAAGGGGAACTATGTGACAAAGGCACAGGGGAACCTTGCGACAAAGGCACTGTGCGACTAAGGTACCAGGGATCCAAAACCATACGACCAAGGCACCAGTCAGGGAATGACTCATCAGTAGAAGATCCTCAGGGATGTGGAAGCAGTTTCTAGGACAATTTGGGGTCTATGAGGTCCTTTGAGGATTATCTGGGCCAAGGAAGAAGAAGCAAGAATAAGCAGAAAGGAAACTGAGGATTCCACTTAAAATCCTATCAGGGAGGTGGTGGCCAAAGAAAGATGGGCTCTCTAATTTGCTTCAACCACCATGTGCCTACCCCGATACATGGAAGTTGTCTTGCTGGGGGTGGATGCCCTTTTGTCCTGATTCATTCCATGACCCCCTTATCCTTACAGGGGTGTCTTCAAGTGGCAGGTGCCCTAATGCCATTTAAATGCTTGACCTGTGCCCAGACAATATTATTTGGCCTAGTCCTCAGTTAGAAAGAAGTCAAAAGGAGAGATGCTCACCCAGTCAGGTGGCAGCTACTGGGACACAGTGGGGCCTTTGGAACACATCAGAGGACAACTCTGGCTGGAATTCCTTAGTTGCTTCCACAGACACTGACCTGTTCACAGAGGGTCCCTGTGAGAAAAGAGAAGCAAGGAGGGGGAGGAAGAAATCCTAAGCTTCCCTGTAATGGCCACCAAAATGTCAAGGTCAGTGCATGGGTTGGAAAAGAATTTCCAGACATGAGGCAGAGTGAGAGGAATGTAAAGTTAGTTAGAGTGGAGGAAGGGAGAGTCGCTGCCAGTACAGTGGGCCAGCTTAAGGGAGAAAGTGAGAGACACTGTGAGAAGAGCGGGCCTCACAGCAAACCGGCTCAAGGAAGAGCCAACCTAATGCACATTTCTTGATTTATGTTTTTTCTGCTAATGTATTACTACTTACAGTTTATATGTATTTTAGACTATGGAAGTGATATTATACAACAAGCAAATTTAAGCGATTTTCTTTTTCTAGTTCAAAATCTGTCATAAAGCAGTAGAGACAACTCACAACATTAGCAGCACATTTGGCCCAGGAACTGCTAATAGAATGTGGTAATTCAAAAAGTTTTTCAAAAGACACTAGCCTTGTGGATGACGAGTGTAGTGATCGGCTATTGGAAGTTGACAGCCACCAACTGAGAGGATCATCGAAGCTGATCCTCTTAGAACTGCACAAGAATCTACCCAAGAACTCAATGTCAACCATTCTACAGTCATTTGGCATTTGAAGCAAATTAAAAAGGTGAAAAAGCTTGGTAAGTGGGTGTCTCATGAACTGACCATAAATCAAAAATCTCATCATTTTGAAGTGTCATCTTCTCTCATTCTATACAACAATGACCCATTTCTCGGTCAGATTGTGACATACAGTAAAAAGTGGATTTTATATGACAGCCAGTGACAACTGGCTCAGTGGTTGGACTCAGGAGCTCCAAAGCACTTCCCGAAACCAAACTTGCACCAGAAAATGGATCTTGGTCACTGTTTTGTTGTCTGCTGCTGGTCTGATCCACTACAGCTTTCTGAATCCTGGTGAAACCATTACATCTGAGAAGTACACACAGAAAATTGATGGGATGAGATGTACCAAAAACTGCAGTGCCTGCAGGTGGCATTGGTCCACAGAAAGGGCTTTTCTGACCACATGTCCACAATGAGCACTTCAAAAGTTGAACAAATTGGGCTACAAAGTTTTGCAACATCTGCCATATTCACCTGACTTCATGCCAACGGACTACTATGTCTTCAAGCTTCCTGTAATGGTGCAAGGTCAGTTAAAGAATTTCCAGACATGAGGCAGAGTGAGAGGAATGTAAAGTTAGTTAGAGTGGAGGAAGGGAGAGGCGCTGCCAGTACAGTGGGCCAGCTTAAGGGAGAAAGTGAGAGACACTGTGAGAAGAGCGGGCCTCACAGCAAACCGGCTCAAGGAAGAGCCAACCTAATGCACATTTCTTGATTTATGTTTTTTCTGCTAATGTATTACTACTTACAGTTTATATGTATTTTAGACTATGGAAGTGATATTATACAACAAGCAAATTTAAGCGATTTTCTTTTTCTAGTTCAAAATCTGTCATAAAGCAGTAGAGACAACTCACAACATTAGCAGCACATTTGGCCCAGGAACTGCTAATAGAATGTGGTAATTCAAAAAGTTTTTCAAAAGACACTAGCCTTGTGGATGACGAGTGTAGTGATCGGCTATTGGAAGTTGACAGCCACCAACTGAGAGGATCATCGAAGCTGATCCTCTTAGAACTGCACAAGAATCTACCCAAGAACTCAATGTCAACCATTCTACAGTCATTTGGCATTTGAAGCAAATTAAAAAGGTGAAAAAGCTTGGTAAGTGGGTGTCTCATGAACTGACCATAAATCAAAAATCTCATCATTTTGAAGTGTCATCTTCTCTCATTCTATACAACAATGACCCATTTCTCGGTCAGATTGTGACATACAGTAAAAAGTGGATTTTATATGACAGCCAGTGACAACTGGCTCAGTGGTTGGACTCAGGAGCTCCAAAGCACTTCCCGAAACCAAACTTGCACCAGAAAATGGATCTTGGTCACTGTTTTGTTGTCTGCTGCTGGTCTGATCCACTACAGCTTTCTGAATCCTGGTGAAACCATTACATCTGAGAAGTACACACAGAAAATTGATGGGATGAGATGTACCAAAAACTGCAGTGCCTGCAGGTGGCATTGGTCCACAGAAAGGGCTTTTCTGACCACATGTCCACAATGAGCACTTCAAAAGTTGAACAAATTGGGCTACAAAGTTTTGCAACATCTGCCATATTCACCTGACTTCATGCCAACTGACTACTATGTCTTCAAGCATCTCAACAATTTTTTGCAGGGAAAATGCTTCCAAAACCAGCAGTATGTAGAAAATACTTTCTAAGAATTCATCAAATCCCAAAGTACAGATTTTTATGCTGTACGTACAAAAATAAGCAAACTATTTCTTGTTGGCAAAAAGGTGGGTCATGTGTATATCCTTGCCTGATTTAGGATTATGTATAGCAGTAAACAACAAAACTGTAAAGGTAAAATAAAAATAAATTAATAAAAAGATGTGTTGATTGTAATGGTTCCTGTCTTCATTACTAAAGATGTTTTTGAGCCTAGTTATAATGATTTAAAATTCAGAGTCCAAAACCATAATTAATTTTACACAAACCTAATATGTTATACATCATACTATAATGTATAGAGTAGACCTTTCTGAATTGGGCTTTCAATGGAAATGCAGTGAAAAGATTTCATGAAGCCAAAGGAATTCAATATAAACTTGAGTGGCTAGAATTTGAGTTAAGACTATTCCACAGAAAAGGCATTGGGTTCTCTAATTGGAACCATGTCGCCACCTAACGTGAATAATTATTAGAAGTAGGTTGATCTGTCTGCAGAGTAGTATACTCAGCTTACTTATAACTAGAGAAAGCACTTCCCACTCTGAAAGAGCACACCTACTCAGGAGTAAGTGGGGATAGTACTGAATATTTCTCCGCAAAGTTGATATTATTCCCTTTCTCCACAATATGACCTTGAAAATAAGATTGTTAGAGTTAAGATGAGGTCAAAGTAGAGTAAGTTGGGGATTAGAGACAGAGACAGAGATAATGGATCTTGGTCACTGTTTTGTTGTCTGCTGCTGGTCTGATCCACTACAGCTTTCTGAATCCTGATAAAACCATTACATCTGAGAAGTACACACAGAAAATTGATGGGATGAGATGTACCAAAACTGCAGTGCCTGCAGGTGGCATTGGTCCACAGAAAGGGCTTTTCTGACCACATGTCCACAATGAGCACTTCAAAAGTTGAACAAATTGGGCTACAAAGTTTTGCAACATCTGCCATATTCACCTGACTTCATGCCAACTGACTACTATGTCTTCAAGCATCTCAACAATTTTTTGCAGGGAAAATGCTTCCAAAACCAGCAGTATGTAGAAAATACTTTCTAAGAATTCATCAAATCCCAAAGTACAGATTTTTATGCTGTACGTACAAAAATAAGCAAACTATTTCTTGTTGGCAAAAAGGTGGGTCATGTGTATATCCTTGCCTGATTTAGGATTATGTATAGCAGTAAACAACAAAACTGTAAAGGTAAAATAAAAATAAATTAATAAAAAGATGTGTTGATTGTAATGGTTCCTGTCTTCATTACTAAAGATGTTTTTGAGCCTAGTTATAATGATTTAAAATTCAGAGTCCAAAACCATAATTAATTTTACACAAACCTAATATGTTATACATCATACTATAATGTATAGAGTAGACCTTTCTGAATTGGGCTTTCAATGGAAATGCAGTGAAAAGATTTCATGAAGCCAAAGGAATTCAATATAAACTTGAGTGGCTAGAATTTGAGTTAAGACTATTCCACAGAAAAGGCATTGGGTTCTCTAATTGGAACCATGTCGCCACCTAACGTGAATAATTATTAGAAGTAGGTTGATCTGTCTGCAGAGTAGTATACTCAGCTTACTTATAACTAGAGAAAGCACTTCCCACTCTGAAAGAGCACACCTACTCAGGAGTAAGTGGGGATAGTACTGAATATTTCTCCGCAAAGTTGATATTATTCCCTTTCTCCACAATATGACCTTGAAAATAAGATTGTTAGAGTTAAGATGAGGTCAAAGTAGAGTAGGATAGGCCATTAATCCGATATGGCATGACCTGTAGAGACAGAGACAGAGAATAGAATGTCATGTGTTGAGAGAGGCAGAGATTGGAGTGATGTTTCTGTAAACCAAGGGATGCCAAGGATTATCAGAAGCCCCAGAAACTAGAAGAAAGGCATGGAACAGATTCTCCCCAATGATATCAAAGAGATTGTGGTTCCTTAGTGCCTTAATTTTCGACTTCTAACCTCTAGAGAATAAGTTTCCATTACTTTAAACCACTCACATTATGGCAATTTGTTACAGCAGTTTTAGGGAACAAATCAAGTCCCATTGCCCCAACTCAGAAAATGGAAGCTTTTGGAAAATGCTGTGCAATGTGTAGCTGGAGCCTGGACAAGACCAGTTAAAAAGCAAGGCAGAAAGTGTTTACAAATTTGTGCAGAAGTTTCAAAATTTCAATAAAAATCTAAGCAGAGACAATATTACCTTACAAGGTTTCCCATTGTCTCCTTAAAATGTTGGAGCCCTTGAAACTTTGGACCAGAAATACAAACGTTCCTCAGTCCCTTATGGATAAAATCTATAGGAAGATATATATACTTTTTTTATATAGCACTGAGTTAGTAAGGCCATGATCTGAGAAGAATTAACAGAAAATATATTTATACCCAGAGAGTACACTTTGGGATAGGGGTAAACCAGGTACAGAGTCCAGAGTCTTAGGAGCATGATGTAAAGAAGGTGCTCTTTGGGAACATACATGTCGGTGAACAACAAAACTCTGTAAAATCTTTAAAATAAAAAATTAAAAATTAAAAAAAAAAAAGAAGGTGCTCCTTGGCTAAGCAGTAGAGTCTTTACAACTTTCAGGTCAATCTAGTCTCTACCATTTTTACATGAGGAAGGCACTGTGTAAACATCCTGGGAATTGAAAGACATCAACAATCAAGAGATAAAGAAGAAAGCTACTTGTGAAGGCAGTCAGTTCAAGGGAAACAGAGTATACATTATGGAGAATTGTATGCCCTCAAGAAAATCAAGCCGAACATAAATTCTGTGGATCTATAAATAACAATAATAATATGAAAATTACTGTATTTTTATAAATAAATTCACATATATTATCACATCTCATTGTATCAATTCTCCTATTATACTTTTGTTTTATAGAAGAATGTTTTGTTATCATTTTAGTAGTTGAACCTAGGCGATCTGACTCTATAGTCTGATTTTAATCAACACTACACACCACTGAAAGCCGAGGGAAGCTGACATGGTAGAAACAAAAACAAAATACCTTAAAGCAGACAGATTTAATGGGTACAGGTAAAGTTTTTTAGAGAAATAAAAATATGTAGTAGAATCTATTAATAAAATACTTATATTTAAAGGATAAAATGGCCCAATAGTAAATGTAAGCATATTGGTGTGCAATGTAAAAAAAAATATTACAAAGGACGAATGAAAAAAATACATGTGCACATCAGATGGCCGATGTGTTAGAACGGCCATGTGCCAGACTAACTCTGAATCTTAGTTCTGCCATTTAAGTTTTAAATAACCTCTCTGTGTCTTAGTTATCTGTAAAAATGGAGATGATAATTTGCAATGAGTACTTAAATGAGTTGGCATTTATCAGACATATCAAATACTGTAAAAGATTGCTCTTATTTTTATTAATAAAATATTGCTGCTAAAATGTATTTGAGAAAGCAAAGGGAAAATTAAATTATGTTGGATGGTGGATTAGAGATTAATCGAGAAGGAATATATATAATAAAGTGATTCTTCTAAATACTAGACCAAACAAGTGAAAGAAAACAAATACTATTAGCTATTATAATAAACAGTAATATATTAACTTACATATACCAAGGAATTATTATATGCCAGGTATTATGTTAATTGCTTTAAAATATTTTAACCTTCAAATTATCTGATTAAACACTATTAGTAGCATTATTAACAGATAGGTACATGAAAGCTTAAAGATTTTATACAGCTTGAACATTTCATAGCTTTAAAGTGATGGAGCCCTAATCCAAAAGCAGACTGACTCCATAGCATCTGCCTTCTGTGTCAACACAGCAAGCAAGAATTTTCTCAGTAATAAGAATATTGTTCTACTCTGTCCAATACTTTGTCCACCAGGTGGACAGTCTAAATGTGTCAAATATGATGTGATTGAAAAATGTAATTTTTAGTTTAATTTATCTTAATCCAATTATTAAAATTGAGTTAAGAATATGTGGTCTGTGGCATCAATTTGAGAGCCAACTCTATTCTTTACACTTTCTATAGACATGTAAAGCAAAAGTGCTCACTACTTTGCAGACAAAACTTATGAAAAGTTACCAAAATCAAGATATATACTAAAATGCTGAATCTCAAGATGAAGGATAGAATCTACCATGTATCATCTTCGATACCTTTTTCTTCACATACACATAAATTAATTTGTTCTGACTAGAATCATAGTATTAAATGCCAGACCAAAATATATTACTAGTGAAATAAAGTCAGAAGTTACAAAGTATATACACAGATTCAAAAGACTTAATATATAATTATAAATTTCATTTAGAAAATGTGTTGGTTAAAATGTCCTATTTATAATTACAAGCAAAAATATTAAATACTAAGGAATGAAGTGAATGAGAAATATGAAAATTTTTATCAAGAAGAATATTTCCTAAGGATCATAAATTTACTTGAGTAAATGAATTATAACACCTTCCTACATGTGAACACTCAAACAAATACTATTAGCTATTATAATAAACAGTAATATATTAACTTACATATACCAAGGAATTATTATATGCCAGGTATTATGTTAATTGCTTTAAAATATTTTAACCTTCAAATTATCTGATTAAACACTATTAGTAGCATTATTAACAGATAGGTACATGAAAGCTTAAAGATTTTATACAGCTTGAACATTTCATAGCTTTAAAGTGATGGAGCCCTAATCCAAAAGCAGACTGACTCCATAGCATCTGCCTTCTGTGTCAACACAGCAAGCAAGAATTTTCTCAGTAATAAGAATATTGTTCTACTCTGTCCAATACTTTGTCCACCAGGTGGACAGTCTAAATGTGTCAAATATGATGTGATTGAAAAATGTAATTTTTAGTTTAATTTATCTTAATCCAATTATTAAAATTGAGTTAAGAATATGTGGTCTGTGGCATCAATTTGAGAGCCAACTCTATTCTTTACACTTTCTATAGACATGTAAAGCAAAAGTGCTCACTACTTTGCAGACAAAACTTATGAAAAGTTACCAAAATCAAGATATATACTAAAATGCTGAATCTCAAGATGAAGGATAGAATCTACCATGTATCATCTTCGATACCTTTTTCTTCACATACACATAAATTAATTTGTTCTGACTAGAATCATAGTATTAAATGCCAGACCAAAATATATTACTAGTGAAATAAAGTCAGAAGTTACAAAGTATATACACAGATTCAAAAGACTTAATATATAATTATAAATTTCATTTAGAAAATGTGTTGGTTAAAATGTCCTATTTATAATTACAAGCAAAAATATTAAATACTAAGGAATGAAGTGAATGAGAAATATGAAAATTTTTATCAAGAAGAATATTTCCTAAGGATCATAAATTTACTTGAGTAAATGAATTATAACACCTTCCTACATGTGAACACTCAATCACATACTTTTGTCAGTTCTCCCTAAATTTATCTGTGAATTAAATGCAGTACCAAACTGAATTGGCCAAAACAACACAAACTGAATTCAAATGAAAAAAGGGAGGTTCAACAATTATTAAATCATATATAGCATAAGAAAAGGCTATGTTTTTTTAAATCCATAAAGGTATCTTACACACGCATCAGAAAGGACATGATAGAAAATGTGGGCTAGGACTTCCCTGGTGGTCCAGTGGGTAAAGAGTCCACCTTGCAGTTCAAGGGGCTCTGGTTTGATCTCTAGCCTGGGAGGATCCCACATGCTGCAAAGCAACTGGAACGGTGTGTCCAATTAGGAGCCAGTGTTCTGAAGTGAATGCGCCTGGAACTGGTGCTCTGCTACAGGAGAGGCCACTGCAATAGGAGGCCCACACAGGCCAAAGAACAAAGATGGATGAAAATAAATAAAGGAACGACCAATAAAAGAGGTCAACATTTTAAAAAGATAAAAAAAGTGTTTTATAAAGGTAAAAAAACTAGTAGCTGATTGCGTGTTATAGATTATAGTTGGCTTTCTATGTGAACAAGTAATTTGCAACACACTTTAATATGTTTTGCAAATGAACTGAAGATGGATCTGTGTAATTGCATGGTACTTTCAAAGCTTGGCCAAATAATTCCAGGCTACACTCTTTCAAGGAGGGTTTAGAGAAGGCAGTAATAACCTTATGTGAATAAATGATCAAAAGCCATGGTACTTATGTAATAATTGGAGAAGACTAAGCAGGAAAAGAAAAAAAAAAAAGAAGTTGTTTTGCCTTTTTCATAAGCATTTAAATAGAGAAATAAAGCTTTACCAAGTCAGTTGCTTTCTGGAAATGTACTTGTGCTACCTAACACTGATTAGTTATGTAAGGATTAGGGATCCTGTCTTAGTCTATAATGTCATACAGATTTTTAAGGGAAACAGTGACTTAGATCAAAACTGTTACTGTCAGATGAGGTATCTGGGTAACATTTTTAATATTCTCAAAGATACATTAAGCTTCATGAGGAAAATTGTTTTGTCACTGTTGCGTCTCCAGCCCTATTGTCTGGCGAACATTTTATGCACGCACATACCAAAAGATCTAAGTGGATGAATTAATTGGTGTTCTGGTAAATATTTTCTCTTTCCATCCTGTTTTCTTATGCAAAAATTTCTTTTCCTGTAGTCACTGGTCTCCTTTTGAATTAGGAGACAAACTTTACACAATTTAACCAGAAACATTGTATTTACTCCTTACATATGTACCTATTGATCAAGCCTGTATTTGTGTTTTGGTTTTGAAAAATAAAGTCATGGTGGATTGCAAAAGAAAGGAGAGACAAAATATATAGAAAGGATATTAGGAATAGACTAGTAAGCAAAACAGATGGGGCTCAGAGCATGAGCTCTGTATATTACCCAGATATTACAGAATATAAGTTACATTTAAGTAGGACAATAGCATATCCTCACATTCTTTGTCTTTTGTTTACACAGACACACTTCAACATTTTAATTTTACCTGTTTTTGCTCAGTAGACTACTCAGTTGTTTTATTTGAAAGAAAAAATGCAGATAATATAGATCAAATATGTTACAGTGTATTAAACTATATTCAATTTCTAGAGTAATATATGAATTTCTTATATTCTTTCCTGCTATGTTAAATATTGTTTTTCTGCCTTCTCCAGTTTAGATAAAGGAAAGTGTTTGAGATGTTTTGAACATGTGTCTTCAGATTTTGTTAGAAAATATGTTTTCCATGCATGCATTCTGATGGCAAACTTACGTCTGGTTGTTAAGAAAGCCTCTGTGAATGTTTATGTGTATGTATGTGTGTCTGTGGTTGTATGCAAACATGCACTCTTGTGTTTATTTTCTTGCTCTTAAAACTGGTGTTCATAAAAAAATGATAATTAATTTTAGAAAATGAAGTAATAAAATAGTGCAAATATTTTTTAATAAATACTCTCTCACCACCTTGATTGTCGTCTCTGATAAGGAAAACATGGTTGGTTGAGAGATGATCTTTTTAAGAGAAAACTGGAATTCTAGAAAACCATCTACTTCTGCTTCATTGACTATGCTAAAGTCTTTGACTGTGTGGACAACAACAAACTGGAACATTCTGAAAGAGATGGGAATATTAGACCGCTTTACCTTCCTTCTGCAAAATCTGTATGCAGGACAAGAAGCAACAGTTAGAACTGGACATGGAACAATGGACTGGTTCCAAATTGGGAAAGGAGTATGTCAAGACTGTATATTGTCACCCTGCTTATTTAATTTATATTCAGAGTACATCCTGCAGGATGCCAGTCTGGATGAAGCAGAAGCTGGAATCAATATTGACAGGAGAAATATCAATAGCCTCAGGTATGCAGATGACACCACCCTTATGAAAGAAAGGTAAGAGAAACTAAAGAGCCTCTTGATGAAGGTGAAACAGGAGAGTGAAAAAACTGGCCTAAAACTAAACATTCAGAAAATGAAGATCATGGCATCTGGTCCTATCACTTCATGGCAAATAGATGGGAAAACAATAGAAACAGTGACAGGCTTTATTTTCTTGGGCTCCAAAATCACTGTGGATGGTTACTGCAGCCATGAAATTAAAAGACACTTGCTTCTGGGAAAAAGAGCTTTGATAAACCTAAACAGCATATTCAGAAGCAGAGACATCACTTTGCTGACAGAAGTCTTTTTAGTCAAAGCTATAGTTTCCCCAGTAGATGCATATGGATGTGAGAGCTGGACCACAAAGAAGGCTGAGTGAAGGAGAATTTATGCCTTTAACAGAAGCTAGAGTCCCTTGGGCTACAAGGAGATCAAACCAGTATTTTGCACTTTTTAATATTGTTTCTGCCTTCTCCAGTTTAGATAAAGGAAAGTGTTTGAGATGTTTTGAACATGTGTCTTCAGATTTTGTTAGAAAATATGTTTTCCATGCATGCATTCTGATGGCAAACTTACGTCTGGTTGTTAAGAAAGCCTCTGTGAATGTTTATGTGTATGTATGTGTGTCTGTGGTTGTATGCAAACATGCACTCTTGTGTTTATTTTCTTGCTCTTAAAACTGGTGTTCATAAAAAAATGATAATTAATTTTAGAAAATGAAGTAATAAAATAGTGCAAATATTTTTTAATAAATACTCTCTCACCACCTTGATTGTCGTCTCTGATAAGGAAAACATGGTTGGTTGAGAGATGATCTTTTTAAGAGAAAACTGGAATTCTAGAAAACCATCTACTTCTGCTTCATTGACTATGCTAAAGTCTTTGACTGTGTGGACAACAACAAACTGGAACATTCTGAAAGAGATGGGAATATTAGACCGCTTTACCTTCCTTCTGCAAAATCTGTATGCAGGACAAGAAGCAACAGTTAGAACTGGACATGGAACAATGGACTGGTTCCAAATTGGGAAAGGAGTATGTCAAGACTGTATATTGTCACCCTGCTTATTTAATTTATATTCAGAGTACATCCTGCAGGATGCCAGTCTGGATGAAGCAGAAGCTGGAATCAATATTGACAGGAGAAATATCAATAGCCTCAGGTATGCAGATGACACCACCCTTATGAAAGAAAGGTAAGAGAAACTAAAGAGCCTCTTGATGAAGGTGAAACAGGAGAGTGAAAAAACTGGCCTAAAACTAAACATTCAGAAAATGAAGATCATGGCATCTGGTCCTATCACTTCATGGCAAATAGATGGGAAAACAATAGAAACAGTGACAGGCTTTATTTTCTTGGGCTCCAAAATCACTGTGGATGGTTACTGCAGCCATGAAATTAAAAGACACTTGCTTCTGGGAAAAAGAGCTTTGATAAACCTAAACAGCATATTCAGAAGCAGAGACATCACTTTGCTGACAGAAGTCTTTTTAGTCAAAGCTATAGTTTCCCCAGTAGATGCATATGGATGTGAGAGCTGGACCACAAAGAAGGCTGAGTGAAGGAGAATTTATGCCTTTGAACTGTGGTGTTGGAGAAGACTCTTGAGAGTCCCTTGGACTACAAGGAGATCAAACCAGTCCATCCTAAAGGAAGTCAACCATGAATATTAATTGGAACGACTGATGCTGAAGCTGAAGCTCCAATATTTTGGCCACCTGATACAAAGAGTCAACTCATTGTAAAAGACTCTTATGTTGCGAAAAATAGAAGGCAAAAGAGAAGGGTATGACAGAGGATGACATGGTTGGATGACATCACTGAGTCAATGAATATGAGTTTGAGCAGTCTCTGGGAGATGGTGAAGGACAGGAAGCCTGGCATGCTGTAGTCCATGGGCTTGCAGAGTCGGACATGACTGAGTGAATGAACTGAACTGATAAAACCTCCACAGATTTTTATTGCTAAGTATGTACTAAAATCATTTTGCTTCACTTAAGTTGGAATGAAATGATACCATGACATCTGAAATGTTCATTGTAAGCAGCATTTAAATTATTCCCTATATTTCTCCTGGAAAGTATGCAGAGATCAATTTAGGGATGCTCTGAGGGACTGTAATTTTTAGTAAAGCGTCCCAAGATATATTATCTCTTAATGAAAATTATAGGATAGAAAAAAGCAGTACTTGTGATATTATGGATTTGTTGCTTCTGCAACAATTTTTAAAAATTCTTTATTTTTTTAACACAAAATACATTTTGTATTGGGGTATGGCTAATTAACAATGTTGTGATAGTTTCAGAACAGTGAAGGGACTCAGCCATACGTATAAATGTATCCATTTTACCCCAACCCCTTTTCCTATCCAGACTGACACATAACATTGAGCAAAGTTCCATGTGGTATACAATAGATTTTTGTGGTTATCCATTTTAAATATAGCAGTGTGTACATGACTTTTCCCAAATTCTTAACTGTCCCTTCCCCCTTGAAACTTCCTTCAAAGATATTGCATGTTGAACTGTTTGGGTTGATAAACCTAAACAGCATATTCAGAAGCAGAGACATCACTTTGCTGACAGAAGTCTTTTTAGTCAAAGCTATAGTTTCCCCAGTAGATGCATATGGATGTGAGAGCTGGACCACAAAGAAGGCTGAGTGAAGGAGAATTTATGCCTTTGAACTGTGGTGTTGGAGAAGACTCTTGAGAGTCCCTTGGACTACAAGGAGATCAAACCAGTCCATCCTAAAGGAAGTCAACCATGAATATTAATTGGAACGACTGATGCTGAAGCTGAAGCTCCAATATTTTGGCCACCTGATACAAAGAGTCAACTCATTGTAAAAGACTCTTATGTTGCGAAAAATAGAAGGCAAAAGAGAAGGGTATGACAGAGGATGACATGGTTGGATGACATCACTGAGTCAATGAATATGAGTTTGAGCAGTCTCTGGGAGATGGTGAAGGACAGGGAAGCCTGGCATGCTGTAGTCCATGGGCTTGCAGAGTCGGACATGACTGAGTGAATGAACTGAACTGATAAAACCTCCACAGATTTTTATTGCTAAGTATGTACTAAAATCATTTTGCTTCACTTAAGTTGGAATGAAATGATACCATGACATCTGAAATGTTCATTGTAAGCAGCATTTAAATTATTCCCTATATTTCTCCTGGAAAGTATGCAGAGATCAATTTAGGGATGCTCTGAGGGACTGTAATTTTTAGTAAAGCGTCCCAAGATATATTATCTCTTAATGAAAATTATAGGATAGAAAAAAGCAGTACTTGTGATATTATGGATTTGTTGCTTCTGCAACAATTTTTAAAAATTCTTTATTTTTTTAACACAAAATACATTTTGTATTGGGGTATGGCTAATTAACAATGTTGTGATAGTTTCAGAACAGTGAAGGGACTCAGCCATACGTATAAATGTATCCATTTTACCCCAACCCCTTTTCCTATCCAGACTGACACATAACATTGAGCAAAGTTCCATGTGGTATACAATAGATTTTTGTGGTTATCCATTTTAAATATAGCAGTGTGTACATGACTTTTCCCAAATTCTTAACTGTCCCTTCCCCCTTGAAACCATGAGTTCATTTTCTAAGTCTGTGAATCTTTCTCTTTTGTAAATTCATTTGTTTAATTTCTTTTTAGAATCCACATACAAGGGATGTCATGTGGTATTTCTTCTTCTCTGTCTGACTTAATTTCACTCAGTATGATGACACTTGCTAGGTCCATCCAAAAATGGCCTTACTTCATTCCTTTTAATGGCTGAGTAATATTTCTATAATGTAGTAATATTACTATAGGACTATTTCTATAGTAATATATTCCTATATATAGGAATATCTATGTATATATATACACATACCACATCTTCTTTATCCATTCCTCTGCCAGTGGACATTTAGGTTGTTTCCATATCTTGGTCATTGTAAACAGTGCTGAGATGAACATTGGGATGTGTATATCTCTTTCCAGGGCCATATGGTAGCTCTATGTTTACAATTTTTAAAGGAACCTTCATACAGTACTTCATAGTAACAATACTACTTTACATTCCCACCAACAATACTGGAGGGTTCTCTTTTCCCCACACCATTTCCAACATTTGTTGTTTCTGGATATTTCGATGATAGCCATTCTGACCAGTGTAAGTTTGTATCTCACTGTAGTTTCAACTAGCATTTTTCTAATAACTAGCAATTTTGAGCATCTTATCTTGTGTCTGTTTACCATCTTTATGTCCTCTTTAGAGGAGTGTCTATTCAGGTATTCTACCCATTTTTTGAATGGGTTGTATTTGTAATATGTCATGATGCAGAGATCAATTTAGGGATGCTCTGAGGACTTTTAGTTGGAAAATAGAAAAGCAGTACTTGTGATATTATGGATTTGTTGCTTCTGCAACAATTTTTAAAAATTCTTTATTTTTTTAACACAAAATACATTTTGTATTGGGGTATGGCTAATTAACAATGTTGTGATAGTTTCAGAACAGTGAAGGGACTCAGCCATACGTATAAATGTATCCATTTTACCCCAACCCCTTTTCCTATCCAGACTGACACATAACATTGAGCAAAGTTCCATGTGGTATACAATAGATTTTTGTGGTTATCCATTTTAAATATAGCAGTGTGTACATGACTTTTCCCAAATTCTTAACTGTCCCTTCCCCCTTGAAACCATGAGTTCATTTTCTAAGTCTGTGAATCTTTCTCTTTTGTAAATTCATTTGTTTAATTTCTTTTTAGAATCCACATACAAGGGATGTCATGTGGTATTTCTTCTTCTCTGTCTGACTTAATTTCACTCAGTATGATGACACTTGCTAGGTCCATCCAAAAATGGCCTTACTTCATTCCTTTTAATGGCTGAGTAATATTTCTATAATGTAGTAATATTACTATAGGACTATTTCTATAGTAATATATTCCTATATATAGGAATATCTATGTATATATATACACATACCACATCTTCTTTATCCATTCCTCTGCCAGTGGACATTTAGGTTGTTTCCATATCTTGGTCATTGTAAACAGTGCTGAGATGAACATTGGGATGTGTATATCTCTTTCCAGGGCCATATGGTAGCTCTATGTTTACAATTTTTAAAGGAACCTTCATACAGTACTTCATAGTAACAATACTACTTTACATTCCCACCAACAATACTGGAGGGTTCTCTTTTCCCCACACCATTTCCAACATTTGTTGTTTCTGGATATTTCGATGATAGCCATTCTGACCAGTGTAAGTTTGTATCTCACTGTAGTTTCAACTAGCATTTTTCTAATAACTAGCAATTTTGAGCATCTTATCTTGTGTCTGTTTACCATCTTTATGTCCTCTTTAGAGGAGTGTCTATTCAGGTATTCTACCCATTTTTTGAATGGGTTGTATGTTTTGATAATATTAAGTGTCATAAACTGTTTGTAAATTTTGGAGACTATAATCCCTTAACAGTCACATCATTTGCAATATTTTCTCCCAATCTCCATGTTGTCTATTTTTTTTTTCATTTATCATTTCTTTTGCTGTGCAAAAGCTTTTGAGTTTAAGTGGGTTCCATTGGTTTATTTTTGCTTTTATTTCCATTATTCTAGGAGATGGATTAAGATTTTGCTGTGATTTGTGTCAGAGACCGTTTTGCCTGTGTTTTCCTCTAGAGTTTTATAGTGTCCAGTCTAGTATTTAGGTCTCTAATCCATTTTGAGCTTATTTTTTCTGCATGGAATTAAGGAATGATGTAATTTCACTCTTTACATGCGATTCTCAAGTTTTCCTAGCACCATTGTTGAATAGACTGTCTTTCAAACATTGTGTAATCTTGCCTCTTTGTCATAGATTAATAACTATTAATAGCTATAATATTGACTACAGCTGCATGGGCTTACTTCTGCATTTTCCATTACATTGATAGATATTTCTATTTCTGTGCCAGTACCTTACTGTCTTGATGACTATAGCTTTGAAGTATAGTCTGAATTTAGGGAGTCTGATTCCTCCAGCTCCATTTTTCATTTTTAAGATTGCTTTGGCTCTTCAGGGTCTTTTGTCTCTCCATACACATTTTGAGAATTTTTTGTTCAATATATGTGAAAACTTGTTGAATCTTAAGATTTCCTTGGGTAATATAGTCATTTTGACAATATTGATTCTTCCAATCCAGGAACATAGTATATCTTTCCATCTGTTTATGTTTTCTATAACTTCTTTCATCAGCACATGTAATTTTTGGAGTACAGGTCTTTTGTCTCCTTAAGTGAGTTTATTCCTAGGTATTTATTCTTTTTGATGCAATCATAAATAGAATTGCTTCTTGAATTTGTCTTTCTGATCTTTAATTATTTATGTATAGAAATGCAACAGACTTCTTTGTATTAATTTTGCAACCTGCAACTTTACCAAATTCATTGATGAGTTCTAGTAGTTTTCTAGTAGCATATTTAGGATCTTCTATATATAGTATCATGTCATCTACAAACAGTGACAGTTTAACTTCTGTTTTAAATTTGAATTCCTCTTACTTATTGTTCTTCTCTGATTGCTGTAGCTAGTACTTTCAGAACTATGTTGAATAAAAGTGGTGAGAGTGGACATCCTTGTGTAGCTAGTACTTTCAGAACTATGTTGAATAAAAGTGGTGAGAGTGGACATCATTTTCTTGTTCCTGATCTTAGAGGGAATGCTTTTAGCTTTTTTCCATCGTGTATGATGCTAGCTGTAGGTTTGTCATATATGACCTTTATCATGTTGAGGAACATACTCTGTATGCCCACATTCTGGAGAGTTTTTACTATACTTGGGCGTTAGTAAACTTCTCCAAAACTAGATTCTTAAGGAATGATGTAATTTCACTCTTTACATGCGATTCTCAAGTTTTCCTAGCACCATTGTTGAATAGACTGTCTTTCAAACATTGTGTAATCTTGCCTCTTTGTCATAGATTAATAACTATTAATAGCTATAATATTGACTACAGCTGCATGGGCTTACTTCTGCATTTTCCATTACATTGATAGATATTTCTATTTCTGTGCCAGTACCTTACTGTCTTGATGACTATAGCTTTGAAGTATAGTCTGAATTTAGGGAGTCTGATTCCTCCAGCTCCATTTTTCATTTTTAAGATTGCTTTGGCTCTTCAGGGTCTTTTGTCTCTCCATACACATTTTGAGAATTTTTTGTTCAATATATGTGAAAACTTGTTGAATCTTAAGATTTCCTTGGGTAATATAGTCATTTTGACAATATTGATTCTTCCAATCCAGGAACATAGTATATCTTTCCATCTGTTTATGTTTTCTATAACTTCTTTCATCAGCACATGTAATTTTTGGAGTACAGGTCTTTTGTCTCCTTAAGTGAGTTTATTCCTAGGTATTTATTCTTTTTGATGCAATCATAAATAGAATTGCTTCTTGAATTTGTCTTTCTGATCTTTAATTATTTATGTATAGAAATGCAACAGACTTCTTTGTATTAATTTTGCAACCTGCAACTTTACCAAATTCATTGATGAGTTCTAGTAGTTTTCTAGTAGCATATTTAGGATCTTCTATATATAGTATCATGTCATCTACAAACAGTGACAGTTTAACTTCTTTTTCAAATTTGAATTCCTCTTACTTATTGTTCTTCTCTGATTGCTGTAGCTAGTACTTTCAGAACTATGTTGAATAAAAGTGGTGAGAGTGGACATCCTTGTGTAGCTAGTACTTTCAGAACTATGTTGAATAAAAGTGGTGAGAGTGGACATCTTTGTCTTATTCCTGATCATAGAGGGAATGCTTTTAGCTTTTCATCATTTAGTATGATGCTAGCTATAGGTTTGTCATATATGACCTTTATCATGTTGAGGAACATACTCTGTATGCCCACATTCTGGAGAGTTTTTACTATACTTGGGCGTTGAATTTTGTCAAAAGCCTTTTCTGCATCTATTGAGATGATCATATGGTTTTTATTCTTCAATTTATTGATATGGTGTATTATATTGATGGATTTGTAGATACTGAAAAAATGCTTGCATCCCTGAAATGAATCCCACTTGATCGCAGTATATGATCTTTTAATGTATTATGGGATACAGATTTTTAGTATTTTATTAAGGATTTTTGCATCTATGCTCATCAGTGATATTGCCCTGTAATTTTCTGTTTTGGTGGTGTCTTTGTCGGGTTTTGATATCAAGGTGATGGTGAACTCATAAAAAGAGTTGAGAAGTTTTCCTTCCTCTGTGACTTTTAGGAACAGATTCAGAAGTATAGGCATTAACTCTTCTCTCAATGTTTGATAAAAGCTGTGAAGCCATCAGATCCTGGACTTTTGTTTGTTGGGAGGTTTTTAATCTAGGTTTCAAAAATTTCATTGCTTGCAATTGGCTTGTTTTTACTTTCTATTTCTTCCTGGTTCAGTTGAGGTAGACTATACCCTTCTAAGAAAGTGTCCATTTCTTCCAGGTTGTCAATTTTACTGGCATACAGTTGTTCATAGTAGTCTCTTATGATTCCTGGTATTTCTATTAGAGTCAGTTCTGTGGAATCTGTCTTCATTTTTATTTCTTATTTACTGATTTGAGTCCCCTCCATTTTTTTTTCTTGATGAGTTTGGCTAAAGGTTTATCAATCTTGTTTATCTTTTCAAAGAACCATCTTTTAGTTTCACTGATCTTTGCAATTGTTTTCTTTGTCTCTATTTCATTTATTTCTGCTCTAATTTTTATGATTTCCTTCCTTCTACTAACCTTTAGGCTTTGTTTGTTCTTCTTTCTCGAGTTTAGTATTAAGTATAAGTTCAGGTTGTTTGTTTGAGATTTTTCTTGAGGTAAGATTGTATTCCTATAAACTTCCCTATTAGAACTTCTTTTGCTGCATCCCATAAATTTGGGACCATTGGGCTTTCATTTTCATTTGTTCCTAGTTATTTTTTTTTCATTATTTTTGATTGCTTCAGTGATCCAACATTTGTGCAGTAGCATATTGTTTAGCTTCCATATGTTTGTGTTTCTTACAGTTTTTTTCTTGTAGTTTACTTCAAATCTTATAGCACTGTGATCAGAAAAGATGCTTGATATTATTTTGATTTTCTTAAATTTATGAAGGCTTGCCTTGTGTCCCAGCATATGGTCAATCCTGGAGAATGTTCCCTGTGCACTTGAGAAAAATGTGTAGTCTTCCGTTTTTGGATGAAATGCTCTATAAGTATCAAAATCCAACTCATCTAAAATGTCATTTAAGGCCTGGGTTTTCTTATTGATTTTCTGTCTGGATGATTTGTCCATTTACGTAACTGGGGTATTAAAATCCCCCACTATTATTGTGTTACTGTTGATTTCTCCTTTTATACTTGTTAGTATTTGCCTTACATACTGAGGTGTTCCCATGTTGGATGCATATATATTTAAAATTGTTTTATCTTCTTCTTGAATTAAACTCTTGATCATTATGTAGTATCCTTGTTTTTCTTTTATAAGCAGTCTTTGCTTTAAAGTCTATTTTGTCTGATATGAGTATTGCTCGTCCAGCTTTATTATGATTTCCATTTGCATAAATACCTTCTTCCATCCCCTTCCTTTGAGTCTGTGTCACTTGGTATGAAGTGGGCTTCTTGAAGACAATGTGTATATTGATCTTGTTTTTGTATCCACTCAGCCAGTATGTGTCTTTTGGCTTGTGCATTTAATCTATATAGATTTAAGGTAATTATTGATATGTATGATCCTATCACTGTTTTGTTAATTGTTTTGGGTTTATTTTTAATAGGTCTTTTTCTTCTCTGTGTTTCCTGCACAGAGAAGTTCCTGTAGCATTGTTGTAAAAGTGGTCTAGTGGTTTATTTCTGCTCTAATTTTTATGATTTCCTTCCTTCTACTAACCTTTAGGCTTTGTTTGTTCTTCTTTCTCGAGTTTAGTATTAAGTATAAGTTCAGGTTGTTTGTTTGAGATTTTTCTTGAGGTAAGATTGTATTCCTATAAACTTCCCTATTAGAACTTCTTTTGCTGCATCCCATAAATTTGGGACCATTGGGCTTTCATTTTCATTTGTTCCTAGTTATTTTTTTTTCATTATTTTTGATTGCTTCAGTGATCCAACATTTGTGCAGTAGCATATTGTTTAGCTTCCATATGTTTGTGTTTCTTACAGTTTTTTTCTTGTAGTTTACTTCAAATCTTATAGCACTGTGATCAGAAAAGATGCTTGATATTATTTTGATTTTCTTAAATTTATGAAGGCTTGCCTTGTGTCCCAGCATATGGTCAATCCTGGAGAATGTTCCCTGTGCACTTGAGAAAAATGTGTAGTCTTCCGTTTTTGGATGAAATGCTCTATAAGTATCAAAATCCAACTCATCTAAAATGTCATTTAAGGCCTGGGTTTTCTTATTGATTTTCTGTCTGGATGATTTGTCCATTTACGTAACTGGGGTATTAAAATCCCCACTATTATTGTGTTACTGTTGATTTCTCCTTTTATACTTGTTAGTATTTGCCTTACATACTGAGGTGTTCCCATGTTGGATGCATATATATTTAAAATTGTTTTATCTTCTTCTTGAATTAAACTCTTGATCATTATGTAGTATCCTTGTTTTTCTTTTATAAGCAGTCTTTGCTTTAAAGTCTATTTTGTCTGATATGAGTATTGCTCGTCCAGCTTTATTATGATTTCCATTTGCATAAATACCTTCTTCCATCCCCTTCCTTTGAGTCTGTGTCACTTGGTATGAAGTGGGCTTCTTGAAGACAATGTGTATATTGATCTTGTTTTTGTATCCACTCAGCCAGTATGTGTCTTTTGGCTTGTGCATTTAATCTATATAGATTTAAGGTAATTATTGATATGTATGATCCTATCACTGTTTTGTTAATTGTTTTGGGTTTATTTTTAATAGGTCTTTTTCTTCTCTGTGTTTCCTGCACAGAGAAGTTCCTGTAGCATTTGTTGTAAAAGTGGTCTAGTGGTTTAGTAAATTCTTTTATCCTTTGCTTGTCTGAAAAGCTTTCAATTTCTCCATCAAATCTGACTGAGATTCTTACTGGATAGAATATTCTTAGTTATACATTCTTCCCTTTCATCACTTGGAATATATTGTGCCATTCCCTTCTGGATTGTAGAGTTTCTGTTGAGAAATTGGCTGATAAACGTAATGGATTTTCCCCTTGCATGGTATTTGTCTTTTCTCCCTTGTGGCTTTTAATATCTTTGTCTTTAATTTTTGTGATTTTGACTACTGTGTGTTATGGTGTATTCTCAATGAATTTATCCTTCCTGGGACTCTGTGCTTCCTGGACACTGTTGACTGTTTCCTTTCTCATGTTAGGGAATTCTTCATTTCTTATCTCTCCAAATATTTTCTCATGTCCTTTCACTTTTTCTTCTCCTTCTGGGACCCCTATAAAGTGAATATTGATGTGTTTAATGTTGTTCAAGAAGTCTCTTAGTCTGTCTTTATTCTTTTCATTCTTTTTTTCTATATTCTGTTCTGGAACAGTGATTTCCACCATTCTGTCTTCCAGGTCACTTATAAATTCTTCTGCCTCACTTATTCTGCTATTGATTCCTTCTCTTGAATTGTTCATCTCTGTTTGTTTGTTCATTAGTTCTAAGTCTTTTGAAAACATTTTATACGTTTTCTCCATTCTGTTTCTGAGATCCTGGATCATCTTCACTATTGTTATTCTGAATTCTTTCTCTAGGATATTTCCTATCTCCATTTCATTTAGTTCTTTTTCTGAGGCTTTATTTTGTTCCTCCATCAGAGTGACAGTCCTCTTTCTTTTTCACTTGGGTAGCTTTCTTTTATTGTGGTATTAGTTCTGGAGGCTTATTGGATTATAGTTCTTATTTCTTATGTCTGACTTCTGGGAGGATAAAAGGCTCGCAGAAGCTTCCTGATGGCATGGGTGAGGAAATCTGGGCCTGGCTCTGGTGGGAAAGGTGGTGGTCAGTAAACCTTTAATAGGGCTGTCTGTTGATGGGTTAGGCTTACTCCTTCCCCTGTTAGTTGCTTAGCCTGAGGCAAATCAGTCCTGGAGCCTATAGGCTTCTGTAGTAGAGGTACTAGTGACCTTCAAGAATGCTTATGCTATGATGCAATTCCCAGGACTGTGCTGTCAGTGCCCCCATCCCTGTGACAGACCACTGCTGACCATGCCTCTGCAGGAGACCCTCAAATACTCACAGGTGGTTCTGGCTCAGTCTCCCAAGGGGTCCAGGGGGGGATTTTTCTGTGATAGACAGTTTTTTTTTCCCTTGTTGAGAAATTGGCTGATAAACGTAATGGATTTTCCCCTTGCATGGTATTTGTCTTTTCTCCCTTGTGGCTTTTAATATCTTTGTCTTTAATTTTTGTGATTTTGACTACTGTGTGTTATGGTGTATTCTCAATGAATTTATCCTTCCTGGGACTCTGTGCTTCCTGGACACTGTTGACTGTTTCCTTTCTCATGTTAGGGAATTCTTCATTTCTTATCTCTCCAAATATTTTCTCATGTCCTTTCACTTTTTCTTCTCCTTCTGGGACCCCTATAAAGTGAATATTGATGTGTTTAATGTTGTTCAAGAAGTCTCTTAGTCTGTCTTTATTCTTTTCATTCTTTTTTTCTATATTCTGTTCTGGAACAGTGATTTCCACCATTCTGTCTTCCAGGTCACTTATAAATTCTTCTGCCTCACTTATTCTGCTATTGATTCCTTCTCTTGAATTGTTCATCTCTGTTTGTTTGTTCATTAGTTCTAAGTCTTTTGAAAACATTTTATACGTTTTCTCCATTCTGTTTCTGAGATCCTGGATCATCTTCACTATTGTTATTCTGAATTCTTTCTCTAGGATATTTCCTATCTCCATTTCATTTAGTTCTTTTTCTGAGGCTTTATTTTGTTCCTCCATCAGAGTGACAGTCCTCTTTCTTTTTCACTTGGGTAGCTTTCTTTTATTGTGGTATTAGTTCTGGAGGCTTATTGGATTATAGTTCTTATTTCTTATGTCTGACTTCTGGGAGGATAAAAGGCTCGCAGAAGCTTCCTGATGGCATGGGTGAGGAAATCTGGGCCTGGCTCTGGTGGGAAAGGTGGTGGTCAGTAAACCTTTAATAGGGCTGTCTGTTGATGGGTTAGGCTTACTCCTTCCCCTGTTAGTTGCTTAGCCTGAGGCAAATCAGTCCTGGAGCCTATAGGCTTCTGTAGTAGAGGTACTAGTGACCTTCAAGAATGCTTATGCTATGATGCAATTCCCAGGACTGTGCTGTCAGTGCCCCCATCCCTGTGACAGACCACTGCTGACCATGCCTCTGCAGGAGACCCTCAAATACTCACAGGTGGTTCTGGCTCAGTCTCCCAAGGGGTCCATTGTCTTTTCCCCTGGTTCCTGGGGTGCACAAGATTTTGTTTGTGCCTTCCAAGAGTCTCTGTTTCCCCAAGTCTTATGGAAGCTTTGGAATCAAATCCCACTGACCTTCAAAAACAGATTACCTGCACATTCCCAATCCTTTAGCAAAATGTCCAGGCTGGGGAACCTGGTGTAGGGGCCTAGAACCTTCATAACAGTGTGAGAACTTCTTTTATATTATTGTTCTCCAGCTGTGTCACCATCCAGTAAGCATAGGATTTGATTTTACCATAATTGTTCCCCTCCTATCATTTTGTTGTGACTTCTCCTTTGTCATTGGATGTGGGATATCTTCTTTTGGTGGGTTCCACTATCTTCCTTTTAGTGGTTGCTCAACACCTAATTGTGAGTTTGGTGCTCTGGCAGGAGATGAGTGCATGTTATTCTACTCCACCATCTTTTTTTTTTTTTTTTTAAGATTTATTTATTTATTTACTTTTGGGCGGTGGTCAGGTTGGGGAGGGAGGGGAGCAGGTGGGCCACTTCTATTGGTCTTTTATTTCTCTATTTTCATCTGTCTTTGTTCTTTGGCTCCTGTGGGCCTCCCATCGTGGTGGCTCCGGCTCTGGTCGCATGCGCTCCAGAGCTCCGGCTCGGTAATTGGACACATCAGTCCAGCCGCTCCATGGCAAGTGGGATCTTCCCAGGCCAGGGATTGAACTGGTGCCCCTTGCATTGCAAGGCGGTGTCCTTACCCACTGGACCACCAGGGGAAGCCCTCTACTCCACCATCTTAATCTCGTCTTGCAACAAATTATTAATACTACAAATTTGTTGGCTTTCTCTCAAACACAAATAGATTATTTTATAAATCTAAAGAAATATGGAATCAGTTTCTTTTTTGCTTTGTTTTTAGCTGAAGTATAATTGATTTCTAATGTATAAATTATAGGTGCATGATATAGTGATTCACAGTTTGACAAGTTACATACTCCATTTGTAGTTATTACAAAATAATGCATATATTCTCTGTGTCATACAGTATACCCCTTTAACTTATTTTGAAACCTAATCATTTTTAGCTCTTAATCCCTTACACTTTTAATGACCCTGCCCATTCTTTCTCCCCAGTAGCAATCACTAGTTTATTCTCTATGTCTATGATTCTGCTTCTTTTCTTTTATATTCAGTATAAATATTGCATTTTATTGCATTTTTAGATTCCACAGCTAAATGTTATCATACAGTATTTGTTTTTATCTATCTGACTTATTTTGCTTAGAATAATGCCTTTCAAGTTCATCTATGTGGATGTAAATGGCAAAAGTTTGTTACTTTTTATGGCTGAGTACTATTCCATTGTGTGTGTGTGTGTGTGTGTGTGTGTGTATCCCTTTCATCTGTTAAAGAAAAGTTATATTTTTTCCATATCTTGGCAATTGTAAATAATGCTGCTACAAACACTGAAATGCTTGTATCTTTTCTAATTACTGTTTTTGTTTACTTTTTTAATATGTACCTATTTAATATGGTATTGCTTAGTCATATAGTAGTTCTATCTAAGTTTTCTGAGAAACTTCCATAATGTTCTCCACAAAGGCTGCATAAGTTTACATTCTCACCAGTAAAGTACAAGGGTTATAGAATCAGTTTCACTTGGCTAAAATATAGGTGTTGTCAAAACTGTATTCCTTCTGAAGGCTGGTGGGTAGAATTTATTTCCTGGTTTTTCCAGCTTCTAGAGACTGTCTTCCATCCTTGGCTTCCAGTCTCACATCATTCCTATCTCTGTGCTTATCATCACATATGCTTCCTTCTTATAAGAACTCTCCTGATTGCATGAGGCCAATCTGGATATTCAAGATAATGCTACCATTTCTGTATTCTTAAATTGGTAGACTTGTTGTTCTTGAATTGGTAGCATAAAAAGGGTGAACCAAGGCAAAAACCCAGTTATGGATATGACTGGTAGTGAAAGTAAAGCCATTGCTGCAAAGAACAGTATTGTATAGGAACCTGGAATGTTAGGTCCATAAATCAAGGTCAATTGGAAGTGGTCAAATAGGAGATGGCAAGAGAAAAACCTGACATTTGAGGAATCAGTGAATTAAAATGACAGGAGTGGGTGAATTCAATTCAGATAACCATTATATGTGCTACTGGGGGGCAAGATTCCCTTATGAAAAATGAAGTAGACCTCACAGTCAACAAAAGAGTTTGAAATGCAGTACTTGATTGCAATCTCAGAAACAACAGAATGATCTCAATTCATTTCCAAGGCAAACCATTCAGTATCACAGTGATCCAAGCCTATGCCCCAACCACTAATGCTGACGAAGCTAAAGTTGAACAGTTCTATGAAGACCTACAAGATCTTCTAGAACTAAAGCCCCCCTTCTCCTCAAAAAATATCCTTTTCATCATTTGGGACTGGAATGCAAAAGTAGGAATTAAAGATAGACCTGGAATAACAGCAAGTTTGGCCTTGGAGTACAAAATGAAGTAGGGCAAAGGCTAACAGAGTTCTGCTAAGAGAAAGCACTGGTCATAGCAGACAGCCTCTTCCAACAACACAAGAGATAACTCTACTTTTCTAAAATTACTGGAATTGTAAATAATGTTAAACACTAACTTTTTTTTAATATTTTTTTACCTATTTAATATGGTATTGCTTAGTCATATAGTAGTTCTATCTAAGTTTTCTGAGAAACTTCCATAATGTTCTCCACAAAGGCTGCATAAGTTTACATTCTCACCAGTAAAGTACAAGGGTTATAGAATCAGTTTCACTTGGCTAAAATATAGGTGTTGTCAAAACTGTATTCCTTCTGAAGGCTGGTGGGTAGAATTTATTTCCTGGTTTTTCCAGCTTCTAGAGACTGTCTTCCATCCTTGGCTTCCAGTCTCACATCATTCCTATCTCTGTGCTTATCATCACATATGCTTCCTTCTTATAAGAACTCTCCTGATTGCATGAGGCCAATCTGGATATTCAAGATAATGCTACCATTTCTGTATTCTTAAATTGGTAGACTTGTTGTTCTTGAATTGGTAGCATAAAAAGGGTGAACCAAGGCAAAAACCCAGTTATGGATATGACTGGTAGTGAAAGTAAAGCCATTGCTGCAAAGAACAGTATTGTATAGGAACCTGGAATGTTAGGTCCATAAATCAAGGTCAATTGGAAGTGGTCAAATAGGAGATGGCAAGAGAAAAACCTGACATTTGAGGAATCAGTGAATTAAAATGACAGGAGTGGGTGAATTCAATTCAGATAACCATTATATGTGCTACTGGGGGGCAAGATTCCCTTATGAAAAATGAAGTAGACCTCACAGTCAACAAAAGAGTTTGAAATGCAGTACTTGATTGCAATCTCAGAAACAACAGAATGATCTCAATTCATTTCCAAGGCAAACCATTCAGTATCACAGTAATCCAAGCCTATGCCCCAACCACTAATGCTGACGAAGCTAAAGTTGAACAGTTCTATGAAGACCTACAAGATCTTCTAGAACTAAAGCCCCCCTTCTCCTCAAAAAATATCCTTTTCATCATTTGGGACTGGAATGCAAAAGTAGGAATTAAAGATAGACCTGGAATAACAGCAAGTTTGGCCTTGGAGTACAAAATGAAGTAGGGCAAAGGCTAACAGAGTTCTGCTAAGAGAAAGCACTGGTCATAGCAGACAGCCTCTTCCAACAACACAAGAGATAACTCTACACATGGAGATTAGCAGATTGTCAATACTGAAATCAGATTGATTATATTATTTGCAGGCAAAGACGGAGAATCTCTATACAATCAACAGAAATAAGACCAGGAGCTGACTGTGGCTCAGATCATGAATACGTTATTTCAAAGTTCAGACTTAAATTGAAGAAAGTAGGAAAAACCACTAGGCAATTGAGGTATGACCTAAATCAGATGCCTTACGGTTATACAGTGCAAGTTACAAATAGATTCAAGGGATTAGATCTGATAGAGTGCCTGAAGAAATATCAATGGAGGTTAGTAACATTGTACAGGAGGCAATGATCAAAACCATCCCCAAGGAAAAGAAATGTTTAAAAAGTTAAAACGGTTTTCTGAGGAGGCCTTACAAATAGCTGAGGAAACGAGAGATGCAAAAGTCAAAGGAGACAAGGGAAAATGTACCAATCTGAAAGCAGAGTTCTAGAAAATAGCAAGGAGAGATAAGAAAAACTTCTTTAGTGAACAATGCAAAGAAATATAGGAAAACAATAGAATGGGAAAGACTAGAGATTTTTGCAAGAAAATTGGAGATGCCAAAGGAATGTTTCATGCAAATATAGGCACAACAAGATGGTTGGATGGCATCACAGAGTCAATGGATATGAGTTTGAGCAAACTCTGAGAGATGGTGAAAGGCAGGGAAGCCTGGCTTGCTGCATTCTATGCAGTCACGAAGAGTCGGACAGGACTCAGCAACTAGGGTGAACTGAACTGAACAGATTCTTAAATTACACACACAGGCAAAGTCCCTTTTTCCTTCGTTATATCTTTCAAGAATCATAATTTTACCAAGCAGAATCATTTCTGTATAACATTTTAACTTGACTATGTGAATCACAGAATATATTTTGAAACATAAAGTTTATAAAATAAAAAAGTAAAAACAGTTTTTTTCTATTGCGCTAGGTTAAGTTCTTTTCAGATTGAAATCCAAGATAAAGGAAGTAGAAAAATTTTGTGGTGTGCTCCTGGCCAACCAGGCATACAGTATGTACTCAGTTTTAAAGTTTGTTTGATAGGTTATGGCATCTCTTTATCTCATGGAAAACATAAGAATACATTTGAAAAATACATAGTTGTATGCAAAGTATGGAGTAACAGGTGAAATCAAGGATCTATCAATCTTAGAGTGAGGAGGTTTCCTTACTATACTTCCCTTACCATTATGTATTAAGTCTGCATCTTGACTGGCTGGTGAATAACAATTTTTCTCAATCATAAAGAACGTTTTATTACTGTGTAAGCTGAGCTTACTGAGGATACGAGATCAAATTGACTCCAGAAATCTAAGTTTTAAAGTATATTTTTTTCTGCTTATTTTGCTTTAATATAAGATTACATAAACTTAAATTCACTTCAGAATCTGAAACATAGAGAAAGCTTTGTGAAACTCCCATTACACAACCATATTTTACATTTAAAAAGTGTATTTGTAAATATAATCTAGGCATGCACATTTGTGCATGGATATAGCTTCACTATTAAAATTTGCCATAGTGGGAATGGCAAAGGAGACAAGGGAAAATGTACCAATCTGAAAGCAGAGTTCTAGAAAATAGCAAGGAGAGATAAGAAAAACTTCTTTAGTGAACAATGCAAAGAAATATAGGAAAACAATAGAATGGGAAAGACTAGAGATTTTTGCAAGAAAATTGGAGATGCCAAAGGAATGTTTCATGCAAATATAGGCACAACAAGATGGTTGGATGGCATCACAGAGTCAATGGATATGAGTTTGAGCAAACTCTGAGAGATGGTGAAAGGCAGGGAAGCCTGGCTTGCTGCATTCTATGCAGTCACGAAGAGTCGGACAGGACTCAGCAACTAGGGTGAACTGAACTGAACAGATTCTTAAATTACACACACAGGCAAAGTCCCTTTTTCCTTCGTTATATCTTTCAAGAATCATAATTTTACCAAGCAGAATCATTTCTGTATAACATTTTAACTTGACTATGTGAATCACAGAATATATTTTGAAACATAAAGTTTATAAAATAAAAAAGTAAAAACAGTTTTTTTCTATTGCGCTAGGTTAAGTTCTTTTCAGATTGAAATCCAAGATAAAGGAAGTAGAAAAATTTTGTGGTGTGCTCCTGGCCAACCAGGCATACAGTATGTACTCAGTTTTAAAGTTTGTTTGATAGGTTATGGCATCTCTTTATCTCATGGAAAACATAAGAATACATTTGAAAAATACATAGTTGTATGCAAAGTATGGAGTAACAGGTGAAATCAAGGATCTATCAATCTTAGAGTGAGGAGGTTTCCTTACTATACTTCCCTTACCATTATGTATTAAGTCTGCATCTTGACTGGCTGGTGAATAACAATTTTTCTCAATCATAAAGAACGTTTTATTACTGTGTAAGCTGAGCTTACTGAGGATACGAGATCAAATTGACTCCAGAAATCTAAGTTTTAAAGTATATTTTTTTCTGCTTATTTTGCTTTAATATAAGATTACATAAACTTAAATTCACTTCAGAATCTGAAACATAGAGAAAGCTTTGTGAAACTCCCATTACACAACCATATTTTACATTTAAAAAGTGTATTTGTAAATATAATCTAGGCATGCACATTTGTGCATGGATATAGCTTCACTATTAAAATTTGCCATGAACAATTCTTCCCAACTCTACTAAGAACATTATGGTATCACTCTATTTCATCTAACGAGAAAAAAAAGTACATTTTAAAATATGAAGAGCTAAAATGAGCATTAACTACATATTTTTAAGGATTAGAAGTGGAATATCCCACCTAAAATGATCACTGTGTCCGTCAGAATATTTTATAGATAACTGTTCAAGAAACGTTAATTTGTAAGTTGAAGTGATTTACAAGTACTAAAAAAAAAAAAAAGAAATCAAAGTAATTGTTTGAGTAAAACACTATAAAATAGAGTTTAAGGACTGATTTGAAGACTTAAGAGTATATATAATTACATATAATTTTTAGAAACAATAATTATATCTATTCAGTGAAGTTCAGATATGGGGCTGCCTTTAACTAGTTGATATGTAATGCCAGTCATACAAACCAAATACACAAACATTAATTGATCTTATACACTATGTATGAGTGCATAAAGGAGACTATCTATACTGTTCAAGAGTTAAAATTGAGTTTGATGATATTATATTATTTTAATTAAAAGTTTAAACTTTGACAAAAAGACCATCTGAGTCACTAGGGAAGCCCCTCAGAACACTATATTTCTCATGAATCCTTGCTTTTAGTAATTGTAATCTTCTTTCTTTTTTCTTTATCAGTCTGGTGAAGGATTTAGTCATTTTCAATTTTTTTTTTTCAAAGAACCTACTTTATCTATCAATCTTAGAGTGAGGAGGTTTCCTTACTATACTTCCCTTACCATTATGTATTAAGTCTGCATCTTGACTGGCTGGTGAATAACAATTTTTCTCAATCATAAAGAACGTTTTATTACTGTGTAAGCTGAGCTTACTGAGGATACGAGATCAAATTGACTCCAGAAATCTAAGTTTTAAAGTATATTTTTTTCTGCTTATTTTGCTTTAATATAAGATTACATAAACTTAAATTCACTTCAGAATCTGAAACATAGAGAAAGCTTTGTGAAACTCCCATTACACAACCATATTTTACATTTAAAAAGTGTATTTGTAAATATAATCTAGGCATGCACATTTGTGCATGGATATAGCTTCACTATTAAAATTTGCCATGAACAATTCTTCCCAACTCTACTAAGAACATTATGGTATCACTCTATTTCATCTAACGAGAAAAAAAAGTACATTTTAAAATATGAAGAGCTAAAATGAGCATTAACTACATATTTTTAAGGATTAGAAGTGGAATATCCCACCTAAAATGATCACTGTGTCCGTCAGAATATTTTATAGATAACTGTTCAAGAAACGTTAATTTGTAAGTTGAAGTGATTTACAAGTACTAAAAAAAAAAAAAAGAAATCAAAGTAATTGTTTGAGTAAAACACTATAAAATAGAGTTTAAGGACTGATTTGAAGACTTAAGAGTATATATAATTACATATAATTTTTAGAAACAATAATTATATCTATTCAGTGAAGTTCAGATATGGGGCTGCCTTTAACTAGTTGATATGTAATGCCAGTCATACAAACCAAATACACAAACATTAATTGATCTTATACACTATGTATGAGTGCATAAAGGAGACTATCTATACTGTTCAAGAGTTAAAATTGAGTTTGATGATATTATATTATTTTAATTAAAAGTTTAAACTTTGACAGAGAAGACCATCTGAGTCACTAGGGAAGCCCCTCAGAACACTATATTTCTCATGAATCCTTGCTTTTAGTAATTGTAATCTTCTTTCTTTTTTCTTTATCAGTCTGGTGAAGGATTTAGTCATTTTCAATTTTTTTTTTTCAAAGAACCTACTTTAGTTTTGTTGATTTTCTCTATGAGTTTTCTGTTTTATACATCATTTATTTCCAATCTGATCCTTACCATTTGCTTTACTCTGTTTGCCTTGATTTTGGTTTCCTCTTTTTTCTAGTGTCTTTTGTTGTTGTTGTTGTTAAGATTTATTTATTTATTTATTTTGAGGGGGTGGGGTGGGGAGGGAGGGGAGCAGGCGGACTACTTCCATTGGTCTTTCATTTATCTATTTTCATCCATCTTTGTTCTTTGGCCCGTGTGGGCCTCCCATCGCAGTGGCCTCTGTTGTCGCAGAGCACTGGCTCTGGGCGCATGTGCTCCAGAGCTCTGGCTCGGTAATTGGACACATCAGTCCAGTCACTCCATGGCACGTGGGATCTTCCCAGGCCAGGGATGGAACCGGCGCCCCTTGCACTGCAAGGTGGTGTCCTTACCCACTAGACCACCAGGGAAGCCCTTTTCTAGTGTCTTAAAGTTGAAGCTTAGGTTATTCATTTGCAGTCTCTCCTAGTTTATGACATAGACGTGCCTTTAAATTTCCCTTTAAGCACTTCTTTTAGTGAATCCCATAAGTTTTGTTTTGTTGAGTTTTCATTTTTATTGATTCATGTCAAAACAGTCAATATTTTGTATTCCGCTTTGTAATTTTTTGACCCAATTCAAGCTGTGTCCACGTATTTGTGAATATCTCCAAATTCCTTGTTTTTGTCTGTGGAAACTGGAGCAGGTTGCAATTTGCTTCTTCAGAAATTTTGAATCACAATTTTATTCAATTGTAGCTGGAAAATACATTTTGTATACTGATGCAGTTTATAGTCTCAAATAGGATCTATCTTGGAGAATGTGTCCTCTGCTCTTGAGAAAAATATGCTTTCTGAGATTGACAGTTAAAGTAATTACTTCTGGCTCTGGATATTTCAGATCTTCTATTTTTTGTTGATCTTCTTCCCAGTTGCTCGTTCCATTAGGAAAAGTGAGATATTTGAATCTTTAAATAATATTGTTCATTTGTCTCTTTCTCCCAACCATTCTTTCAGTTTTAGCTTCATGTATTTTGAAGAGCCTTTGTGGTAAGTGCATATGTTTTATTTTTCTACCTTCTTGATAAATTGATATTTTTACTATAAAAATACCTTCCTTAGTTCCTGTTAATAGTTTTTGTTATTTTAAGGGTTTTTTTTTTTTTTTTTTTTTTTTTTTAGTGTGTGTGTTGTTAGTGTGCCCACTTTTTTCTTTATCTACGTGCATATCTTTTGACCACTTTCAGTCTTTTGGTATTTGAAATTCAATATACATTTTGTAGACATCATACTTTCCAATCAATTTTTTTTATACTATCTTGCCTTTTAATTGGTGTGTTTAATTCATTCACATTTAATGTATATACAGATAAATTAAGACATATGTATTTTATTTTACTATTTATTTAGATACCTTTTGTAAGTTTTATTCTTCTATTCCTCCTTTACTATCGTCTTTATATGAAATAGTTTCTAGTATAACAGTAAATTCCCTTGTCACTTATTACTTATTTTGAGTTTTGTGTATTTCTTATTGGTTTCTCTGTCTAGATGACATCTAGACATTATAAATGTATATTTAATATTAAGACTAACTTAATAGTATAAAGAAAATTAAGCAAAAGTAGCTTCATTGTCTTTTCTACCTTTGGGCTATTGTTATTACACAGATTACATTTAACAGATAGCCTATTGTTTATCCATAAATAGAGATTTATAATTATTGCTTTATATATTTGTAATTTAAATCAGGTAGAAGGAAAGAATTATAAAAAAAACATGTGTTTGTACCTTTGTTTATATTTGCCTAGTGAGCTACCAATATACCAGCATTCTTTTCTTCTTCATATGGATTCCAGTTTCTGTCTAGTGTCCTTTAATTTCGGCTAGGACTTTATTTAATATTTTTTGTAGAGAAGAATTGCTAGTAATACTTCTACTTAGTTTCCTCGTGAATCTCTTAAAATTTCCCTTTGTTTTGATGCATAATGTTGCTGGATATAGATTTTTGTTGTTTTTTCTTTTTTAGTATTTTAAATATGTTGTCTCACCTCCTTCTGGTGTCTGTGATTTGTGATGATAAATCAGCACTTAATTTTTTTTGAGAATCCCTTGTACATGATAATTCAGTTTGACCTTGAAGCTTCCAAAATCATCTCTTTTGCTTTGGCTTTTGAGTGTTTGACTATGATATATCTTGTTGATTATTTTGAGTTGATCTTACTTTGAGATTGTTTGGATATTTGAATTTTCAGATTCACGTTTTTCATAAAATTAGGGGAAATTTTCAGCCATTTCTTTTCATATATTCTTTCTGCCATTTCCCCTTTCCCCTCCATCTCTGGCACACTTGCTGAGTATATGTTGATGGGTTTCATTGTACCTTATTGTCTCCTAGGCTCTGTTCATTTTTTTTTTTTTTTTTCTGTCCCTCACACTGGGTAGTCTCAGTCTTTGAAACTCATTCTGTAAATTTTGTATACCTTGTTACCTTAGACCATTGAAGTAAGTGTCTGCTTGCTTAGCTTAGTTATCAGCTAATGCTTGAAAAGATATTTCTTTATATTTTTGAAATCAATTTCTGCCATTTTTTAACCAATGACTCCATGTTTTGAGGGGCATGCTCAGTCATTTGGATCATTTGAACCTCTACATCATCTTTACATTTCTACTTATACAGATCTCCAAGAGAAGTCTGTGTATCTATACAGACCTACATGAGTGTGGGCTTCTAAATCCCTATGAATATGTCAAATCCTTCAGCATTCCCTGTGGGGATCTCTTATTTCAACTTTTCCTATTATGATTTCGGTTAGCTTATTGTTTGCCCCAACTATGCCTTAGTTCATCGGGGTATTGTATTATCATCAGTGGTTGTTTTTGACAAATATTTCAAGTGAAAAGCCTGGTTACCTTAAACAAGTTAGACCAAATAAAAACATCCTTGTGTGTAGGATTTTCCAGTGAACTGCCAGTCAGATCAAATAATGACTATTGTTTGGCAATGAATCTTTGAAAGAGTTCAGACTCTCTTATGACCCTTCCATGCTGTAAGTTTTAAACATGATTAAGTCTGTTGGTTTTAAGCCTATTGCAAAGCTAAGAAGGGAGTGGTGGGAATAAAGCATGTTAAAATCATACCAAATATGCTGTTCTTATTGAGTGCAAACTGTTTTTCCTGTGACAATGCTTCTGACATTTATTTAAGAGTTTTGTTAATTTTCCTTAAAAATTGATTCAGACCATCTTTATCAGTGTTTTTATTATTAGTATCAAGGGGAATATGTTTGGAGGACTTTACGCAACAATTTTTGGCATAGATAGATTTTAGACTCTTGTCTGGTAGCCTATTTGACCCAATCATCTACTTTTTCAACCTGAGCCACATATCAGTTTCATAAATTGAATTGTGATCCCCAAGTTGCTAAACTAGCTCCTTGTTATTCAGATTTTGGCTTAGATGTTTCACATGCAGAGTTCTTTCCTTACAACATTTCAGAGAAAACTCTACTATAATATTGTATGGGGCAAACCTTAAAATAAATGGAAATATAGATCATTGAAAAATAACTTTGTATTAGAATAAATGTAAATAAAATACAGTATAAGTATTTAGCATTTGTAAATATATTAGAGCTCACAGAACATATTAAAAACACTTTTATTCCTTTGGTTCAGCTTCACAACTAACTCATGAGCTAGTTCTTCCTATCTTTGTATTAAATTGAGAAAGCTATGTAAGTTAAATAAGTTTTTAAATAAATTTAGTAAGCAGATAAAAAAACAAGTGAACTGAAGTCCTTTAACCCAAAGACATGTGTAACTTCCATCACACCAGACTACCACTCACATAATTTTAATGTGATAACGTAAGAGATATAAGAAATAAGAGAACATCCAGATGTACAAGCTAGATTTAGAAAACGTAGAGAAACCAGATATCAAATTGCCAGCATTCCTAGGTTCATAGGGAAAGCAAAGAAATTCCAGAAAAAAAAAATCAGCTTTATTGACTACGCTAAAGTCTCTGACTCCATGGATCACAACATGCTAGAAATTCTTAAAGAGATGGGAATACCAGACTCCTGGGAAGACTGTATGCAGAAGAAGCAACAGTTAGAATGGGGCATGGAACAATGGACTACTTCAAAATTGGAAAGGAGTCCATCAAGGCTGTATATTGTCATCCTGTTTATTTAACTTCTATGCAGAGTACCTCATTCAAAATGCCAGACTGAATGACTCACAAACAAAATTTGGACAAACATGATTAAGTCTGTTGGTTTTAAGCCTATTGCAAAGCTAAGAAGGGAGTGGTGGGAATAAAGCATGTTAAAATCATACCAAATATGCTGTTCTTATTGAGTGCAAACTGTTTTTCCTGTGACAATGCTTCTGACATTTATTTAAGAGTTTTGTTAATTTTCCTTAAAAATTGATTCAGACCATCTTTATCAGTGTTTTTATTATTAGTATCAAGGGGAATATGTTTGGAGGACTTTACGCAACAATTTTTGGCATAGATAGATTTTAGACTCTTGTCTGGTAGCCTATTTGACCCAATCATCTACTTTTTCAACCTGAGCCACATATCAGTTTCATAAATTGAATTGTGATCCCCAAGTTGCTAAACTAGCTCCTTGTTATTCAGATTTTGGCTTAGATGTTTCACATGCAGAGTTCTTTCCTTACAACATTTCAGAGAAAACTCTACTATAATATTGTATGGGGCAAACCTTAAAATAAATGGAAATATAGATCATTGAAAAATAACTTTGTATTAGAATAAATGTAAATAAAATACAGTATAAGTATTTAGCATTTGTAAATATATTAGAGCTCACAGAACATATTAAAAACACTTTTATTCCTTTGGTTCAGCTTCACAACTAACTCATGAGCTAGTTCTTCCTATCTTTGTATTAAATTGAGAAAGCTATGTAAGTTAAATAAGTTTTTAAATAAATTTAGTAAGCAGATAAAAAAACAAGTGAACTGAAGTCCTTTAACCCAAAGACATGTGTAACTTCCATCACACCAGACTACCACTCACATAATTTTAATGTGATAACGTAAGAGATATAAGAAATAAGAGAACATCCAGATGTACAAGCTAGATTTAGAAAACGTAGAGAAACCAGATATCAAATTGCCAGCATTCCTAGGTTCATAGGGAAAGCAAAGAAATTCCAGAAAAAAAAAATCAGCTTTATTGACTACGCTAAAGTCTCTGACTCCATGGATCACAACATGCTAGAAATTCTTAAAGAGATGGGAATACCAGACTCCTGGGAAGACTGTATGCAGAAGAAGCAACAGTTAGAATGGGGCATGGAACAATGGACTACTTCAAAATTGGAAAGGAGTCCATCAAGGCTGTATATTGTCATCCTGTTTATTTAACTTCTATGCAGAGTACCTCATTCAAAATGCCAGACTGAATGACTCACAAACTGGAAAGATTGCCAGGAGAAATAGCAACAACATCAGATATGCAGATTATACCACTCTAATGGTAGAAAGCAAAGAGGAACTAAAGAACTTCTTGATGAGTGTGAAAGACATGAGTGAAAAACTTGGCTTAAAATTCAATATTCAAAAAGTTAATATCATGGCATATAGTCCCATCACTTCACATCAAATAGAAGGGCAAAAAGTGAGGACAGTGATATATTTGGCCTTCGTAGGCTCCAAAATCACTGCAGATGGTGACTTGCATCAATGAAATTAAAAGATACTTGCTCCTAGTGAGACTCTTATATTTTATAGCTTGTTGTAGTTCATAAAAATTGCACATATTTTTTATACATACATTGTTATTTCCAATATTGTATTTACTAAACCAAGAAAGCATGCCACTGAGCATTTTAATTTTTTCCAATGAAAATGATTTTATTCCATCACTAGATCTTCAAAGAATCTGTATGCCTAAGTCAGATTCTTTCTCAGTATCTAAATAGGTCAATAAATGCATATTTCTTTTCAGTAAATTATCAGTTTTCTGTCTTATCTAGTCCAGTCACAGAGAGCCACCTTTTCCTTTCATTTTTCTTTGGTATTTTCCTAACTAAGAAATACCTTCAGTTAATTTCTGATCTTGAATAGAAAATTTATTGGCTAAATAGAAGATCATTGAGCATAATTATGTTCTTTCTCACAAACTTCTCAAAAGTTTTTGAAAATCAAGTAGTCATGGCACCTTTTTCTTCCAATTGCATCAACCTTCTTCCAGTCACAGGAGGAAAAGGTATCTTCTTTCTATCTCCACGTTAGCTGTGCAAACTGAGGTAAGTGATTCCACATCTCTCTCTACTCATTTCATCCTCTGTAAACTTCCTTTGACTATTTTTGGCTTTCCTGATAGGATATGTCCAGCTTTGAAATTCTTTAATTTTCTGAGTATATCGAAAACACTCAGACTGAAACATGAATTTTTCTTACAGCCAAAAAATTGATGCTACTCTATTTATGAGTAATTGTGGATTGAATACAGAGGAAGGATCATTACTACTCTAAAGGTTTGATTTATTTGGTAATCTATAACTTTTATAAAAAACATATAATAAAAGGAACAGTATTGTCAATTTTAAAATTATTCAATTACTTACAGTTTATATTTTCCAACATTTTATAAAAATATAAAAATGAGTGTGAAAGACATGAGTGAAAAACTTGGCTTAAAATTCAATATTCAAAAAGTTAATATCATGGCATATAGTCCCATCACTTCACATCAAATAGAAGGGCAAAAAGTGAGGACAGTGATATATTTGGCCTTCGTAGGCTCCAAAATCACTGCAGATGGTGACTTGCATCAATGAAATTAAAAGATACTTGCTCCTAGTGAGACTCTTATATTTTATAGCTTGTTGTAGTTCATAAAAATTGCACATATTTTTTATACATACATTGTTATTTCCAATATTGTATTTACTAAACCAAGAAAGCATGCCACTGAGCTTTTTAATTTTTTCCAATGAAAATGATTTTATTCCATCACTAGATCTTCAAAGAATCTGTATGCCTAAGTCAGATTCTTTCTCAGTATCTAAATAGGTCAATAAATGCATATTTCTTTTCAGTAAATTATCAGTTTTCTGTCTTATCTAGTCCAGTCACAGAGAGCCACCTTTTCCTTTCATTTTTCTTTGGTATTTTCCTAACTAAGAAATACCTTCAGTTAATTTCTGATCTTGAATAGAAAATTTATTGGCTAAATAGAAGATCATTGAGCATAATTATGTTCTTTCTCACAAACTTCTCAAAAGTTTTTGAAAATCAAGTAGTCATGGCACCTTTTTCTTCCAATTGCATCAACCTTCTTCCAGTCACAGGAGGAAAAGGTATCTTCTTTCTATCTCCACGTTAGCTGTGCAAACTGAGGTAAGTGATTCCACATCTCTCTCTACTCATTTCATCCTCTGTAAACTTCCTTTGACTATTTTTGGCTTTCCTGATAGGATATGTCCAGCTTTGAAATTCTTTAATTTTCTGAGTATATCGAAAACACTCAGACTGAAACATGAATTTTTCTTACAGCCAAAAAATTGATGCTACTCTATTTATGAGTAATTGTGGATTGAATACAGAGGAAGGATCATTACTACTCTAAAGGTTTGATTTATTTGGTAATCTATAACTTTTATAAAAAACATATAATAAAAGGAACAGTATTGTCAATTTTAAAATTATTCAATTACTTACAGTTTATATTTTCCAACATTTTATAAAAATATAAAAAATATATTTACCCTTGACAGCATATTAAACAGCTTTAAGTTGAACATAATAGGCCATCAATGGTGCTACAATCTGTAGCATTGTATTTAATACATTAGTTTAATACAACTAAGCACCAAGTGTTAAAAGATTAATTTCCAGTGTCTTTGAAGGTTTTGTGTGTGTTTTAACTCAGTTAGTGTTCACTAAAATGTCACAATATTAAATGACCAGATAGCATGTTTGAAAAATATCTGAACACTCAGGGCTTCCCTGGTGGCCCAATGGGTAGAGTCTGCCTTGCAGTGCAAGGGGCACTGGTTCGATCCCTGGCCCAGGAAGATCCCACATGCTGCGGAGCAGCTGGAAGGGTGTGTCCAATTAGGAGCCAGTACTCTAGAGCTCATGCACCCAGAGCCAGTGCTCTGCAATGAGAGATCCCACTGCAATGGTAGGCACATACAGGCCAAAGAATAAAGATGGGTGAAAATAAACTAATTAAAAAAAACAATAAAAGAGGCCAAGAATATCTGAATACTTAAAAAAGAGATGACAGAAATCACAATGCATTCAATTAATAAGCCTACTTTTGACTTGAATGATGATTAAAAATTAAAGAGTTCTAGAAGTCAAGAATGAAATAAAGGATACCTGAAAATTAAGCTCTTTCTATTACTGTTTTGTTTAACAGACAAAAGTTCTTGTGGTTACAAATAATGTCAATTGTATGAATATAAATGTAATTACTTTAAATCAAATGATTTGACAGAAGTAAGTTTTTTTCCTTAAGAATATTATTTCACTCTATTTTCTCAATATTGACTAGCTAATTTTTTTGGCTATTTCTATATTTAATTCATGGATTTCACAATAAACAACATTTTCCAGAAACAAATATAATTTCTCCATCTCTACACACAATATTAAGAGTCTTTGCTCTATATCTGAATAAATAAAATCAATTTTGTCTTTCTAATGACTAAGAATTCAACCAGCAAATCAATGTCTTTTCCTGGCATACAAATGGTAAAATATAAAAATGTTTCTGCCTACATCAAAACAACATAGCCCTTTTCCTTTATGATAAGTATCAGATGTTAACATTCATCACTGAGGGAGTTGTCACATTTGAAAGGGGGGATTAAGTTTAAATAGAACTGCTGCTTCTTCCAATCCAGATTGTATATTGCTCCTATAAGTGGTTTAAATTTTATGTTCCTTCTTTCGGGCAAATATGAAATTGCAAAGACAGTATGAAGCTGCTATCATCTCTGTTATGAGGAGTCAGCAGCAGACACTACCAGAGCAACAGGGAAATAAACTTTTTAACTTCCCTACTTGATGCATCTCCTTCAGTCAAGTCAATCCCAGGAGATGAAGGAACAATGTTATTTGCTGAGCCAGCAGGCTGAAAGAAATGTCACTTTTAACTCAAAGATAGAGAAGGAGAAAAGAATAGATCCAGAAATGCAAAAAAAAAAAAAAAAGTTTACTACATACTCGAAACCAAACTGTGTAAATAATATCCCACCATATTCCCGGGTATGGAAATTGCATGTTATTTCTAGACTATGGAAAAATAATTAGATTATTACATTATAGTATTGTGCATTCACTTTTATTTTTTCCCTCATTGATAATTCACCTCCATCATAAGAAATCTATATTGTCATAAAAATCTAAAAAAAATTTCTTAATCAGTGCACTGTTATAATCAGTCTTGAATTTCACTCTAGATGCAGAAGAATAAGTTATCCTTTAATGCATAAGCTCAATATTATTTTGATAGCTATCTTATTCTTATGTCTACCCTTTACTAATTGCTTTCTTTTGAAATCTGTGATAATGCATCACACTTCACTACATAGACTATCGTTTAGCACAATCATTTTTTTCATGCTTGAAAGTATATACAAAATGAGATAATGTAATCATTAAACGCAACTGAATGAGTACACAAGATCTTTCAAGGTGCCTAATAACATCTGTTGTAAAACTTTAAACGTTTTGAAAAATAGTCAAAAGCCTTTCCTTGTTCAATGTAGAGAATGTTCTTTTGTGTTTATATTAAAATGAACTGTGACATATTGTTCAAATTTAAAATAGATCAGATCTATTTTTGAACAACTCTACTGATTATAATAAGGTGTTAATTTTAAGGATTTGAACTGTGCAACCCATTATTTTCCAGGCATACAAATGGTAAAATATAAAAATGTTTCTGCCTACATCAAAACAACATAGCCCTTTTCCTTTATGATAAGTATCAGATGTTAACATTCATCACTGAGGGAGTTGTCACATTTGAAAGGGGGGATTAAGTTTAAATAGAACTGCTGCTTCTTCCAATCCAGATTGTATATTGCTCCTATAAGTGGTTTAAATTTTATGTTCCTTCTTTCGGGCAAATATGAAATTGCAAAGACAGTATGAAGCTGCTATCATCTCTGTTATGAGGAGTCAGCAGCAGACACTACCAGAGCAACAGGGAAATAAACTTTTTAACTTCCCTACTTGATGCATCTCCTTCAGTCAAGTCAATCCCAGGAGATGAAGGAACAATGTTATTTGCTGAGCCAGCAGGCTGAAAGAAATGTCACTTTTAACTCAAAGATAGAGAAGGAGAAAAGAATAGATCCAGAAATGCAAAAAAAAAAAAAAGTTTACTACATACTCGAAACCAAACTGTGTAAATAATATCCCACCATATTCCCGGGTATGGAAATTGCATGTTATTTCTAGACTATGGAAAAATAATTAGATTATTACATTATAGTATTGTGCATTCACTTTTATTTTTTCCCTCATTGATAATTCACCTCCATCATAAGAAATCTATATTGTCATAAAAATCTAAAAAAAATTTCTTAATCAGTGCACTGTTATAATCAGTCTTGAATTTCACTCTAGATGCAGAAGAATAAGTTATCCTTTAATGCATAAGCTCAATATTATTTTGATAGCTATCTTATTCTTATGTCTACCCTTTACTAATTGCTTTCTTTTGAAATCTGTGATAATGCATCACACTTCACTACATAGACTATCGTTTAGCACAATCATTTTTTTCATGCTTGAAAGTATATACAAAATGAGATAATGTAATCATTAAACGCAACTGAATGAGTACACAAGATCTTTCAAGGTGCCTAATAACATCTGTTGTAAAACTTTAAACGTTTTGAAAAATAGTCAAAAGCCTTTCCTTGTTCAATGTAGAGAATGTTCTTTTGTGTTTATATTAAAATGAACTGTGACATATTGTTCAAATTTAAAATAGATCAGATCTATTTTTGAACAACTCTACTGATTATAATAAGGTGTTAATTTTTTTTAAAGGGTTTCTGAACTTCCAGCTTCAAGTTCCATATTATTCTTTTTTTTTCCCCCTGGGTATTTGATTGTTTCCACTCACTTCAGTTTTGAAGGAAAAAATTGCTAGATACTGGGGAAATACTCTTTATATACAAAGAGCCCATTTAATCACTGGGAAGAGATAATATCCGCGCACAAAGAATGCTAGATAATAGTGAAATCTTATAAAGAAAAGCCAGTTCTTACTAGTAATAAAAAAACATTTTATAAAAGACAATCTGGGCTACTTTTAATCAGTGTAGTGTTAGTTTTTACTTAGATAAATAGAGCAATGAAATAGTGTTGTTTATACCTGCAGCAGTTCTTTTCCCAAGTTGCACTAATATCACTCATATTAATCAAGTGGCTACCAGAAATTAAAATTAAATGGCACATTTGAATTTTAAAAGCACAGATTACATGCCTTTCCTTGGTCATGTTGCTGATTTATAAGTAGAGTTGTAATTTATGTATTTATTCTGTCATTTTAAAAATTTTTCTCAGTGTTTTGCAGATAAGAATAGTTCTGAAAAAAAAATTAAAAATATACAAAGATAGCAAAATCAAACCTAAAAGCATTATATATATTTCAATAATTAATAACAGAAGTTTAACAGTGTTTGCATCTATTTGACTCATATAACCCATGTGTTCTTATGGTAGCTAAAGGCTATGTTTAATATTATTTTGATAGCTATCTTATTCTTATGTCTACCCTTTACTAATTGCTTTCTTTTGAAATCTGTGATAATGCATCACACTTCACTACATAGACTATCGTTTAGCACAATCATTTTTTTCATGCTTGAAAGTATATACAAAATGAGATAATGTAATCATTAAACGCAACTGAATGAGTACACAAGATCTTTCAAGGTGCCTAATAACATCTGTTGTAAAACTTTAAACGTTTTGAAAAATAGTCAAAAGCCTTTCCTTGTTCAATGTAGAGAATGTTCTTTTGTGTTTATATTAAAATGAACTGTGACATATTGTTCAAATTTAAAATAGATCAGATCTATTTTTGAACAACTCTACTGATTATAATAAGGTGTTAATTTTTTTAAGGATTTCTGAACTTCCAGCTTCAAGTTCCATATTATTCTTTTTTTTTCCCCCTGGGTATTTGATTGTTTCCACTCACTTCAGTTTTGAAGGAAAAAATTGCTAGATACTGGGGAAATACTCTTTATATACAAAGAGCCCATTTAATCACTGGGAAGAGATAATATCCGCGCACAAAGAATGCTAGATAATAGTGAAATCTTATAAAGAAAAGCCAGTTCTTACTAGTAATAAAAAAACATTTTATAAAAGACAATCTGGGCTACTTTTAATCAGTGTAGTGTTAGTTTTTACTTAGATAAATAGAGCAATGAAATAGTGTTGTTTATACCTGCAGCAGTTCTTTTCCCAAGTTGCACTAATATCACTCATATTAATCAAGTGGCTACCAGAAATTAAAATTAAATGGCACATTTGAATTTTAAAAGCACAGATTACATGCCTTTCCTTGGTCATGTTGCTGATTTATAAGTAGAGTTGTAATTTATGTATTTATTCTGTCATTTTAAAAATTTTTCTCAGTGTTTTGCAGATAAGAATAGTTCTGAAAAAAAAATTAAAAATATACAAAGATAGCAAAATCAAACCTAAAAGCATTATATATATTTCAATAATTAATAACAGAAGTTTAACAGTGTTTGCATCTATTTGACTCATATAACCCATGTGTTCTTATGGTAGCTAAAGGCTATGTTTAAAATTTTGAAATATGACTTGCTTGAAATATTCTTCCATTTTTCAGTAAGAATGTAATAGTTCTGCTTCCTTAAGAAATTATGTTTCAGCAATGCAGGAGTGTTCCCTTTTCTCCGCAGCCTCTCCAGCATTTATTGTCTGTCGATTTGTGGATGATGGCCATTCTGACGGGTGTGAGATGATATCTCATTGTAGTTTTGATTTGCATTTCTCTAATTATTAGTGAAGTTGAGCATCGTTTCATGTGTTTTTGGGCCATCTGTATGTCATCGTTGGAGAGGTGTCTGTTTAGGTCCTTTTCCCATTTTTTGATTGGGTTGTTCGTTTTTCCAGTGCTGAGTTGTCTGAGTTGCTTGTAGATTTTGGAGATTAATTCTTTGTCTGTTGTTTCATTTGCTATGATTTTCTCCCACTCTGTGGGCTGTCTGTTCACCTTATTTGTAGTTTCTTTAGTTGTACAAAAGCTTTTAAGTTTCATTAGGTCCTACATGTTCATTTGTCTTTTTAGTTCCACTATTCTAGTAGGTGGGTCAGAGAAGATCTTGCTTTGATTGATGTCCTTGAGGGTTTTGCCTATATTCTCCTCTAAGAGTTTGATGGTTTCTGGCCTTACATTTAAGTCTTTAATCCATTTTGAGTTGATCTTTGTGTATGGTGTCAGGGTATGTTCCAACTTCATTTTCCTGCATGTAGCTGTCCAATTTTCCCAGCACCATTTGTTGAAGAGGCTGTCTTTGTCCCATTTTATATGTTCGCCTCCTTTGTCAAAAATAAGGTACCCATAGGTGCGTGGGTTTATCTCTGGGTTCTCTATCTTGTTCCATTGGTCGATATTTCTGTGTTTGTGCCAGTACCATACTGTCTTGATGACTTTGTTAGAGCTGTTTTGCCCATTTTTTCTATTGCATTCCAGTTTGTTTTGAAAGTTTAAGGAGGTTTTTAAGTAGTTGTAATTTATGTATTTATTCTGTCATTTTAAAATTTTTCTCAGTGTTTTGCAGATAAGAATAGTTCTGAAAAATTAAAATATACAAAGATAGCAAAATCAAACCTAAAAGCATTATATATATTTCAATAATTAATAACAGAAGTTTAACAGTGTTTGCATCTATTTGACTCATATAACCCATGTGTTCTTATGGTAGCTAAAGGCTATGTTTAAAATTTTGAAATATGACTTGCTTGAAATATTCTTCCATTTTTCAGTAAGAATGTAATAGTTCTGCTTCCTTAAGAAATTATGTTTCAGCAATGCAGGAGTTTTCCCCTTTTCTCCGCAGCCTCTCCAGCATTTATTGTCTGTCGATTTGTGGATGATGGCCATTCTGACGGGTGTGAGATGATATCTCATTGTAGTTTTGATTTGCATTTCTCTAATTATTAGTGAAGTTGAGCATCGTTTCATGTGTTTTTGGGCCATCTGTATGTCATCGTTGGAGAGGTGTCTGTTTAGGTCCTTTTCCCATTTTTTGATTGGGTTGTTCGTTTTTCCAGTGCTGAGTTGTCTGAGTTGCTTGTAGATTTTGGAGATTAATTCTTTGTCTGTTGTTTCATTTGCTATGATTTTCTCCCACTCTGTGGGCTGTCTGTTCACCTTATTTGTAGTTTCTTTAGTTGTACAAAAGCTTTTAAGTTTCATTAGGTCCTACATGTTCATTTGTCTTTTTAGTTCCACTATTCTAGTAGGTGGGTCAGAGAAGATCTTGCTTTGATTGATGTCCTTGAGGGTTTTGCCTATATTCTCCTCTAAGAGTTTGATGGTTTCTGGCCTTACATTTAAGTCTTTAATCCATTTTGAGTTGATCTTTGTGTATGGTGTCAGGGTATGTTCCAACTTCATTTTCCTGCATGTAGCTGTCCAATTTTCCCAGCACCATTTGTTGAAGAGGCTGTCTTTGTCCCATTTTATATGTTCGCCTCCTTTGTCAAAAATAAGGTACCCATAGGTGCGTGGGTTTATCTCTGGGTTCTCTATCTTGTTCCATTGGTCGATATTTCTGTTTTTGTGCCAGTACCATACTGTCTTGATGACTGTTGCTTTGTAGTAGAGTCTGAAGTTGGGGAGGCTGATCCCCCCAGCTCCATTCTTCTTCCTGAGGATTGCTTTGGCTATTCGAGGTCTTTTGTGTTTCCATATGAACTGTGTTATTCGTTGGTCTAGTTCTGTGAAGAATGTTATTGGAAGCTTGATAGGGATCGCATTGAATCTATAGATGACATTTGATACAGCCTCTATGGAAGACAGTCTGGAGATTTCTTAAAAACTAAAAATAGAAGCACCATATGACCCAGCAATCCCACTCTTAGGCTTATACCCTGACGAAATCAAAACTGAAAGAAGCACCTGTACCCCAATGTTCATTGCAGCTCTCTATACAATAGCTAGAACTTGGAAGGAACCTAAATGCCCATCGACGAACGAATGGATCCAAAAGCTTTGGTACATATATACAATGGAATACTACACAGCTGTAAAGAGAAATGCAGAAGAATCAACCCTAATGAGGTGGCTGGATCTAGAACGTATCCTAAAAAGTGAAGTCAGTCAGAAAGAGAAGGACAAATACAGTATATTAACACATATATATGGAATCTAGTAGGATGGTGATGATGGCACATGCAGTGAAGCGACAGAAAGACAGACATGGACAGTGGACATATGGACATTGTGGGGAAGGAACAGTGGGTGAGAGGCGTAAAGGAAGTAGCATGAAGGCCTGTACTATCATAAGTGAAGAAAATAGCTATAGTCATTGCTCTGTGAAAAAAGGGGATCCTTCAGGGGTGCTGTGTGATGGTCGGGAGGAGGGAAATACATGTGACTAATCTGAGAACATGCATGTCTGTGAACAACAAAACTCTGTAAAAGTTAAAAGTAAAATAAAGGCTTAAAAAAAAAAAAGAAATTATGTTTCAGCATGAATAAAAAATGCTTTAAAAATTTTATAGTAATTAACATTTTTTAACAGCTTACTATATGCCAGGTAGCATTATAACTGCTATTTGTTGGTTAACTCTTAAACTGTACAACACTTGTATGTAAGATTATTATCCCCATTTTTCAGAGGATGTTGGGACACTAAATGTTGAAATAATTTCCCCAAGATCAGAAATCTTATAATTGGAATTTCTAAGATTTCATCCAAGATAGTCTGATTTTAGGATCTTTGCTTTTATTTGATACACTCTTATCTTTCTTTTCAATAGTAAAAAGTTTAGTTTTTGACTGATAGAAATATTTAGAGTAGTGCATTTAATATGAAGGTATTAAAGTGTATATTAATTTAATATACACTTTCTGAAATCTGATCAGATTTCTGAAATCTGATCACTAGTATTCAGAAAGCATTTTTGAATTTAACTATGTCAAATAATTGTTTCTATATGTTAAGTGACTTACAGTGGTTGTATATTTGGGGAAGAAATGTAGAGCATATTTTATTACTAGAATTATTTGAAGTTAAAATTCAATGAAGTTAGGATTTACTTAAAAGCAATCACAGTCAATGTCCCTAAAATTTCCTTCCTTAGATTTTATTTCATATTGTACTTGTTTTTGGACTCAAATATAAACACAAAATTATGCATAATTCTTTTTAATTGGATTCCATTTTTAGAAAAAAGAAAAAATAAAACAGGTAATAAAGAGTTTGTTCAATTTCATATAAATGGACATGTGGTACTGTTAAATGTTCTCCTAATCCAGTACACTTCTGCATACTTGCTCATAATTGTCCAAATTTCAGGGGAAACACCTGACTGGAAATAGTCTCCAAAGAAGTTCTATTACAAATTCTTTGTCACTGACACCAAATATCTTATTCTTTATAAGGTTGATTAAATCAGATATTACAATTATTAGGAGCCTTTAGGTCTCTGTAAAGACAAATACAACATATCTTCTTCAGTTCTGTTCCCCATGAACTTTTAATGAATACACAATCCATTGAGAAAGTGCTCTTCATATTTTAAAAATATAGCAACTTGAAATGCACTATTTAGCTCTGGAGCAGAAGCCCACTGCTGATGATTTAGTAGCTAAAATGAGTTTATGTCAAGAGAAATTACTTTTAAATATGTGTTTGAACTATTTTCATTTTACAAAAACCATCAATATTCTAACTAGAGACCATGTATTGATAGTTCGGGGTGGGGAGCAGGTAACATAATTATTATTTTAAAGATGATTTGTAGATAGATACAAAGGTATCAGCAGACACTTTTTGATTTTGCTTTATTTTATTTTGGTATGTATTTTTCTCCCTTAAATTTTACTGGGGTTCTGATTTCTAAGTGGATCTAATGAAAAATTTACATAGAAATACAGTACTGCCATATTTAAATGCAGAATGATCAGAATCATTGAAGCCTGGGACTATTCAGATATAAAGATTATCTCATTTAGCATATTTAAGTGAGGAGTCCTGAGCACAAAAACTGTAGCAAAAAATCAAGCAAACACTGTAAGATACCAAACTGTAGAATAGCCCTAATTGCTTTACTCTGAAGAGCAAGTTTCTAAAACTTTTCTAAACTAAAGGTTTTGTACTCTGAAAACATGAATTTTACCTATACAATTGCTGTCTCCTGAATCTTTTGAAATTTTTCTACCTAATATCTCTGGGCTTCCCTTAGAGGCTCAGCAGTAAAGAATCCATTAATGCAAAAGAGACAGGTTCAATCCCTATGCTTAGAAGATATTTTGGAGAAGGAAATGGCAATCAAAAAAAAAAGAATTCTTTTAATTGGATTCCATTTTAGAAAAAGAAAATAAAACAGGTAATAAAGAGTTTGCAATTTCATATAAATGGACATGTGGTACTGTTAAATGTTCTCCTAATCCAGTACACTTCTGCATACTTGCTCATAATTGTCCAAATTTCAGGGGAAACACCTGACTGGAAATAGTCTCCAAAGAAGTTCTATTACAAATTCTTTGTCACTGACACCAAATATCTTATTCTTTATAAGGTTGATTAAATCAGATATTACAATTATTAGGAGCCTTTAGGTCTCTGTAAAGACAAATACAACATATCTTCTTCAGTTCTGTTCCCCATGAACTTTTAATGAATACACAATCCATTGAGAAAGTGCTCTTCATATTTTAAAAATATAGCAACTTGAAATGCACTATTTAGCTCTGGAGCAGAAGCCCACTGCTGATGATTTAGTAGCTAAAATGAGTTTATGTCAAGAGAAATTACTTTTAAATATGTGTTTGAACTATTTTCATTTTACAAAAACCATCAATATTCTAACTAGAGACCATGTATTGATAGTTCGGGGTGGGGAGCAGGTAACATAATTATTATTTTAAAGATGATTTGTAGATAGATACAAAGGTATCAGCAGACACTTTTTGATTTTGCTTTATTTTATTTTGGTATGTATTTTTCTCCTTAAATTTTACTGGGGTTCTGATTTCTAAGTGGATCTAATGAAAAATTTACATAGAAATACAGTACTGCCATATTTAAATGCAGAATGATCAGAATCATTGAAGCCTGGGACTATTCAGATATAAAGATTATCTCATTTAGCATATTTAAGTGAGGAGTCCTGAGCACAAAAACTGTAGCAAAAAATCAAGCAAACACTGTAAGATACCAAACTGTAGAATAGCCCTAATTGCTTTACTCTGAAGAGCAAGTTTCTAAAACTTTTCTAAACTAAAGGTTTTGTACTCTGAAAACATGAATTTTACCTATACAATTGCTGTCTCCTGAATCTTTTGAAATTTTTCTACCTAATATCTCTGGGCTTCCCTTAGAGGCTCAGCAGTAAAGAATCCATTAATGCAAAAGAGACAGGTTCAATCCCTATGCTTAGAAGATATTTTGGAGAAGGAAATGGCAACTCACTCCAGTATTCTTGCCTGGAAAAACCTATGGATAGAGGAGCCCAGCGAGCTACAGTCTATGGGAACACAAAAGAGTGGGACACAATGTAGTGACTAAAATAGCAATAGCTCTATCTAGACTTGAAATTTATTTAGCTTGTTTCCATAGAGCCAAATATAAAGCAAGGAATTTTTATTTTACCTGTTTGCCCTGTTAGTTAATCAGGAGATAATTTTCAGATATTTATCAGAAACTTATAGTGCCGTAAGATATGGATTTTGCAGGCTTTACTCTCCAGACTATGCTGAAACATTGTCAGGTTTTGGTGATATAAATGTAAACAAGAGAGTAATACAAAATAGTTAAGGACCAAGTCAATTAAAATATCATGTACCTACTATAATATTTGGCAAAACACAGCACACAACATCCTTAGTTATTCTTATGATGATGACGTTTTACCATAATATTTTATTCATGAATTATTATTAGGGCTAGATTGAATCTCTCTGCAACTGTGCAGCTATACATAACAAACACAGCAATGTAAACTTCACTGTTGCTTTATTAATGTACTTTAAATCTAAATCTAAATATCTGCATTATAATTCTTTGTCTTTCTGCTGAGATTTTCAACAGTGATTGTTATCAATGGAATTATCTCATGTAGTATAACTACTTTAAATTACAATGATCCTCATATAACTAATGAATGTTTTTTTTTTTTTTTTCAAATGATGGACGTTCTTTGCACCCGTGAGATCTTTTTTGATATATTTCTGATTTGTAAAATTTAAGGCCTTGTGCTCTATTACTAATTTTTCTTAATTTTCAACAAAAGTCTTGGTTTGCATCTGCCTAGAATCCACTTCCCTCAACTCCACATTTTCCTTGTCTGGCTTTAAGCTCCGTAGTATAATGTGTTTGAACTTTGGATCTTTGATATAGTCAACTTCCTCTTATTTTAATATCTGAGACTGTGGCTGGATGCATTATTGATAAGTGCACTGGGAACTTCTGCTGAAGCTTGTGAAATAGTTATTTGGTGTCTGAGTCATGAAAAAAAGATTCTTATGGAAACTTCATTATGCCTTCCCTCACACATGGCATGTGTTTGATTACTTCTGCCACCTTCTTAATGTTGATTGTCACTTTATTTTGTCACTTTATTTTCTTTCCCCTTGAAATTTCTAGGTATCATTTAACGCAAAGAATATACCCATCTGTAGTGTAAATTATGCATGTTTTTATTTTAGCTCAGTTACTCTGAAATCCAAATTCTTTTTTCTGAACAGCAAAAATTTAATTTTACATTTATGCATCTTTCCACGTATTTAATGCTTAGATTGAAGTTTGAAAAGCAGTATTCACTTTTTTTACTTCTCTTTTTTAATTAAAAAAGAAAAAGTGCTTAAATACTTTCTACATTTTTTCCAAAGGAAATCTGAAGTCAAATGTAAAGTTAAAGTAACCAATATTAGCTTATCTCATATTCAGAATGAAACAATAGTTTAATGAATGCAGAGTTTATCTAATTTCATTTGCTTTTATTAATATTAAAATGATTGACTTTAAGGTCCCAGGGTTTCCTCACTCCATTTCTGTGGCCTTTGGCACAAGAGTATATCTCACTACTCTGCCTAACAGAGAGGGACTCTAGTTGCTTTTTCTAAAGGGATTTATTCTTGCTAGAAAAATTTATATTTTTCAAACAACAGAAGGCTAGGAGACATTTCAGCTGAGTGAGTTTACAGATCATCTGACTATAAGCCAGTAGTTACTTTACGTGACATCATAGACCCTCTTAAAGATACTACAATCTCAAACATTTTCTATGCCACCAACTATACCATGTTCTTATGATTATCCCTGTAAGTGAAGGACCTTAAATATATATGTCTGTGTGTGTGTGTGTGTGTAAGTACACATGGAATTCACTTTTTAATTTTTTTCTTCAATTCTTAAAGGTTACATTCAATTTATAGCTATTGCAAAATATTGACTGTATTACCCATGTTGTATAATACATCCTTATAGCCTGTCTTACTCCTTATAGTTTCTACCTCTCACTCCCCCACTCCTGTCTTGCCTCTTCCCCCTTCCCTGTTCTTATTGTTAGCCACTAGTTTGTTCTCTCTCCCTATTTGTGAGTCTGGTTTTTTTTTTTGCTGCTGTTGTTATACTCATTATCTTGTTATATTTTTTTAGATTCCACAAATAAGTGATACCATACAGTGTTTTTCTTTCTCTGATTTTTTTCTTCATTTGACGTAATGCTCTCCAAGTCCATCCATGTTGCTACAAATGGCAAAATGTTCTTTTATATGGATGAGTAGTAGTTCATTATATTTACATATCACATCTTGTTTATCCTTTGATCTGTTGATGGACTCTTAGATTACTTCCATATCTTGACAATTGTAAATAGTACTGATATAATCATTGGTATACGTTCATCTTTTCAAATTAGTGTTCTTGTTTTTGTATGATATATACCCAGGAGTGAAATTTCTGGGTCATATGCTAGTTCTGTTTTAGAAACCTCCATAATGTTTTCCACAGTGTCTGTACCAATTTACACTACCACCAGCAATGTACATGGATTTTCTTTTTTCCATATCCTCACCAACCTTTGTTATTTGTATTCTTTTTGGTAATAGATAGCCATTAAACAGATGTGACATGATATCTCATTGTGGTTTTGATTTGCATTTCTCTAATGATTGCGTATCTTCTCATGTGCCTATTGATCATCTTCAGTATTAGCTAACATATACTACTTTTCATGTTTATTTGAAATATACTGGTATGTTATGTTGAATTTAGAATTTAAGAAAATAGTTGTTTTATTCCCTAATTTCAGCAATTCTCTGATTAAAGTTAACCACGACCTCTATGTATGCTTTGACTGCATGATAGCTTTCACTACAATCTGCCTAGATATGGAATAGACATCTATTCATAAATAATATAGAGGAAAGCAGATGTTCCATAAGTCCCTGTATTTTTTTCCAGTGACAGTTTATTTATACTCATTGACTATTTGGTGTTCTAACTTTTATTGTTGGATTGTTTTTCTTGATACAGTAAGAGATTATTGCTTTCCCAATATTTTAACTGTATTAAATTCTTTACTCACTTATTAAAAAAATATTTATTGAAAATCTACTGTATGCCACTTATTTAAAGTCTTGGGATTCATCAGTTAGCAAAGCAAGAGAAAAGTTCCATTCTTGTAAACTTTTCATTCCATCAGAAAAATATACAAAAATATAGTAAGCAAGTAAAGTATGCGAGTTAGGTGTGATTAATACTATGAAGTAAAATAGAACAGGCTTAGGAGTGGTAAAATTATTAGGTGGGATTATTTTAAATGGTATGTTCTGAATACCTTTGAGGAGAAGGTGATTTAAAGGTGTGAGGGAGTTAGACATAGATATGTGGATAGAGAGTTTAAGGAGAGGAACCAAACAATGTGGAACTCACTAGTGTGGAAACACATCAAACAAAGTGACAGAAAACAAGATAAAAAGAATCATGCTGGATAATGTATTGAGAACATCTTGTAGAGACGAAAGGTAAAGATGAGGAGACCAGTCGGAGAGTGGGGTTCATTGCAATTATTCTTACCAAAGGCATTTATAGATTGACCAGGGTGATAACAAAAGGTTTTCAGATTCTTAATATATATTTGGCATCACTGAAAGTCTAAAAAAAATACCCATTAAGATGTGAGTGTAGAGGCAGTTGTTGATTATTCTAAGAATTATAATTTTGTTCCATCATTTTTTCTTTAAGCATGAGTATATTTTATTTAATTAACAGGGTAAATTAAATTTGGATTCATTTTAGACCACCATTTTAAAATTAACATAAATTCCCTCCTCTGCGTAATAGTCTCCTTTCATAAAGTGAACCATCAATGACTCTGTCCAGCTACCATAAAGGTATTTGTTTCTGATAGGAAAATTAGATTTTCTTAACCTCTAATTGCTCCTTCAATAAAGTGCACGTTCTTTCCATCAGCTCGACCACGACCTCTATGTATGCTTTGACTGCATGATAGCTTTCACTACAATCTGCCTAGATATGGAATAGACATCTATTCATAAATAATATAGAGGAAAGCAGATGTTCCATAAGTCCCTGTATTTTTTTCCAGTGACAGTTTATTTATACTCATTGACTATTTGGTGTTCTAACTTTTATTGTTGGATTGTTTTTCTTGATACAGTAAGAGATTATTGCTTTCCCAATATTTTAACTGTATTAAATTCTTTACTCACTTATTAAAAAAATATTTATTGAAAATCTACTGTATGCCACTTATTTAAAGTCTTGGGATTCATCAGTTAGCAAAGCAAGAGAAAGTTCCATTCTTGTAAACTTTTCATTCCATCAGAAAAATATACAAAAATATAGTAAGCAAGTAAAGTATGCGAGTTAGGTGTGATTAATACTATGAAGTAAAATAGAACAGGCTTAGGAGTGGTAAAATTATTAGGTGGGATTATTTTAAATGGTATGTTCTGAATACCTTTGAGGAGAAGGTGATTTAAAGGTGTGAGGGAGTTAGACATAGATATGTGGATAGAGAGTTTAAGGAGAGGAACCAAACAATGTGGAACTCACTAGTGTGGAAACACATCAAACAAAGTGACAGAAAACAAGATAAAAAGAATCATGCTGGATAATGTATTGAGAACATCTTGTAGAGACGAAAGGTAAAGATGAGGAGACCAGTCGGAGAGTGGGGGTTCATTGCAATTATTCTTACCAAAGGCATTTATAGATTGACCAGGGTGATAACAAAAGGTTTTCAGATTCTTAATATATATTTGGCATCACTGAAAGTCTAAAAAAAATACCCATTAAGATGTGAGTGTAGAGGCAGTTGTTGATTATTCTAAGAATTATAATTTTGTTCCATCATTTTTTCTTTAAGCATGAGTATATTTTATTTAATTAACAGGGTAAATTAAATTTGGATTCATTTTAGACCACCATTTTAAAATTAACATAAATTCCCTCCTCTGCGTAATAGTCTCCTTTCATAAAGTGAACCATCAATGACTCTGTCCAGCTACCATAAAGGTATTTGTTTCTGATAGGAAAATTAGATTTTCTTAACCTCTAATTGCTCCTTCAATAAAGTGCACGTTCTTTCCATCAGCTCGTAACTGAAGGAGGCACTCCTTCAGTTCCTGTAGGGAAAGGTTAATTGTCAATATGAGCAACTCAGAATGTGTTAACCTTATCAAAAGCAGAAATATTATTCTATGGGCAAAAATACAGCTGACTTTTGAAAAATGCAAGAGTTAAGAGTGCTGACTAAGCCCCATGTGGAGTTGAAAATATGCTTATAACTTTTTAAATCTTAGTTTATATAATAATTGTTATAATTTTAAATGTTCCTTTTCATTTACCTTTGTTACAAAGTATTTGCTCTATTCCCTGTGTTGTACAATATATCCTTGAGCCTCTTTTACCCAAAAGTTTATATCTCCCACTCTTCACTCATATATTACTGCTCCCCTATTCCCACTGGTAACCATTAATTTGTTCTGTATATCTGTGAATCTGTTTATTTTATGTTATATTCACTAGTTTGTTGCATTTTTTAGATTTCACGTATAAGTGTATGATACAGTATTTGTCTTTCTCTGTGCGATTATTTCACTTGGCTTAGCATAATTCCCTCCAAGTTCTTTCATGTTACTGCAATGATAAAATGTCATTCTCTTTTATGCCTGAGTTCCATTCCATGTATATATTGTATCTTTTCCCATTCATCTGTTGATGGAGCATTATTTAGTATTGTTTATAGCTTTTAACTCTCTAAAATTTGACTACTACTAGTCTACTACTTTTGACTGGAAGCCTACCGATAGTGTAACCAATAATGTAAAGTTCTTAACATATGATTTGTAAATTATTTACATTGTTTACTATATTTTTATCATAAAGCAAGTCAGAGAAAATTAAATGCTATTAAGAATATGGTAAGAGAAAATAAATTTACAGTACTGTACTGTATTTATCAATACCATAAGTTTATGTCATCTGTTTCCAAGATGAATAGTCTGTCATTGCTACATCAATATTGTATCCTGTGATTAAAAATACTATAGTTGTTATACCTATTACTAATTCTAGGTACTAATACTAAAAGATAATGTAAATGGCAAATTAATGTTTAACAGTTATAATGATTCATGCATTGATGACAAAAAAGAAGCAATATGACTGCTTTATGCTAGCCCAGTGTCACTGATATGATTGTTTCACAGTAACCTAGCCCATATACTAATGTTTGAATTGTTATACAGATTTATTTCATGTCATATTATAGTCTTATTCATAATACACTATTGAAGACACTGTTAATTTAAAAAATAGCACTTACCTGTGATGATAGGCTGATATGCAGTTTTCTCCAATTATGAAAGAAAGAAGCACAGTGGGTCATAGTGTAATTCTTTGAAAGCAGGTTGTAAGATAGAAAGGAAAGCTAACACATTTTTAATTTTGTATTAAATATCACTCACCTTATGCCCATGCATATGTAAGATGAGCTATCCACTTGCATATATTACTGCTCCCCTATTCCCACTGGTAACCATTAATTTGTTCTGTATATCTGTGAATCTGTTTATTTTATGTTATATTCACTAGTTTGTTGCATTTTTTAGATTTCACGTATAAGTGTATGATACAGTATTTGTCTTTCTCTGTGCGATTATTTCACTTGGCTTAGCATAATTCCCTCCAAGTTCTTTCATGTTACTGCAATGATAAAATGTCATTCTCTTTTATGCCTGAGTTCCATTCCATGTATATATTGTATCTTTTCCCATTCATCTGTTGATGGAGCATTATTTAGTATTGTTTATAGCTTTTAACTCTCTAAAATTTGACTACTACTAGTCTACTACTTTTGACTGGAAGCCTACCGATAGTGTAACCAATAATGTAAAGTTCTTAACATATGATTTGTAAATTATTTACATTGTTTACTATATTTTTATCATAAAGCAAGTCAGAGAAAATTAAATGCTATTAAGAATATGGTAAGAGAAAATAAATTTACAGTACTGTACTGTATTTATCAATACCATAAGTTTATGTCATCTGTTTCCAAGATGAATAGTCTGTCATTGCTACATCAATATTGTATCCTGTGATTAAAAAATACTATAGTTGTTATACCTATTACTAATTCTAGGTACTAATACTAAAAGATAATGTAAATGGCAAATTAATGTTTAACAGTTATAATGATTCATGCATTGATGACAAAAAAGAAGCAATATGACTGCTTTATGCTAGCCCAGTGTCACTGATATGATTGTTTCACAGTAACCTAGCCCATATACTAATGTTTGAATTGTTATACAGATTTATTTCATGTCATATTATAGTCTTATTCATAATACACTATTGAAGACACTGTTAATTTAAAAAATAGCACTTACCTGTGATGATAGGCTGATATGCAGTTTTCTCCAATTATGAAAGAAAGAAGCACAGTGGGTCATAGTGTAATTCTTTGAAAGCAGGTTGTAAGATAGAAAGGAAAGCTAACACATTTTTAATTTTGTATTAAATATCACTCACCTTATGCCCATGCATATGTAAGATGAGCTATCCACTTCAAAGCAAGTCTTTAATTTTTTTCAATTGAAGATAATAGCTTTACAAAATTTTATTGTTTACTGCCAGATATCAAAATGAATCATCCATAGGTATACATATGTTACCTCCCTCTTGAACTTTCTTCCCATATCCCTCCCCATCCCAACCCTTTGGGTAGTTACAGATCCCCATGTTTCAGTTCCCTGAATATTACAGCAAACTTTCATTGGTTATCTATTTTACATATACTAATGTAAGTGTCCATGTTACTTTTTTCATACATCTCACCCTCTACTCCCACCCAACAATGTCCATAAGTCTGTTTTCTGCCTGTTTCTTCATTGCTGCCCTGCAAATAAATTCATCAATACCATCCTTCTAGATTCCATATATATGTGTCCATATATAATATTTATCTTTCTCTTTCTGACTTACTTCACTAAGTATAATAGGCTCTAGGTTGTTCCACCTCATTAGAACCGACTCAAATGCATTCCTTTTTATGGCTGAGTAATATTCCATTATATGTATGTACCACAGCTTCTTAATCCATTCATCTATTAATGGACATATAGGTTGTTTCAATGTTATACCTGTTGTAAATAGTGCTACATTGAACAGGTACATGTGTCTTTTTCAATTTTGATTTCCTTGGGGTATACGCCCAGTAGTGGGTTTGGTGCATCAGATGGTATTTCTAGTTCTAGTTTTTTAAGGAATCTCCATACTGTCTTCCATATTGACTGTATCAATTCACCTTCCCATCTGCAGTTCAAGAGGGTTCCATTTTCTCCACACCCTCTCCAGCATTTATTGTTTCTAGACTTCTGGATGATGGCCATTCTGACTGGTGTGAGGTGGTAACTCATCGTAGTTTTGATTTGCATTTCCCTAACAATGAGCGATGTCAAGCATCTTTTCATGCGTTTGTTGACCAACTGTATGTCTTCTTGGAGAAATGTCTGTTTAGGTCTTTTCCCACTTTTTTTTTTTTATTTTTATTATTTTTATTTGGTTTTGAGTTGTATGAACTGCTTGTATATTTTGGAAATTAATCCTTTGTCAGTTGTTTCATTTGTTATTATTTTCTCCCTTTCTGAGGTTTGGCTTTTCAACTTGTTGACAGTTACTTTTGTTGTGTAAAAGCTTTTAAGTTTAATTTGTTTCCACTTGTCTGTTTATTATTTTTATTTCCATTACTCGAGGAGGTAGCTCATAAAGGATCTTGCTTTGACTTATGTCATTGAGTATTCTATGTTTTCTTCTAAGAGTTTTGTGATTTCTGGTCTTTTTTTTTTCAAATTTATTTATTTATTTATTTATTTATTTATTTACATGTATGTTCCCAGATCATTCGTATGCATAGCCTTGGACCCTCCCCCCACCCAGTTCCCCCCTCCCATCCCTCCAGACCATTGCTCCAAATGGTTGTAGGTACTCCTATTCCCCTAGCACAATGACAATAGCTATCTTTTCCACACATGACAGTATAGGCTTCCATGTTACTCCCTCCATGCCTCCCTCCCACTGTTCGGTCTCCACAATGTCTTTATGTCTATTCTCTGTTTTTTCATAAGTTCGCTACGTATGTTATCATGACCATCTTACTAGATCCCATATATATGAGTTAGTATACTATACTTGTCTTTCTCTTTTTGACTTACTTCACTTTTTATGATAGGTTCTAGAGCCAGCCACCTCATTAGGACTGAGTCTTCTGCATTTCTTTTAACAGCTGAAAAGTATTCCATTGTATATATGTACCAGAGCTTCTGGATCCATTCATTTGTCGATGGACATCTAGGTTGCTTCCATGTTCTGGCTATTGTATAGAGAGCTGCAATGAACATTGGGGTACAGGTGCCTCTTTCAGTTTTGATTTCATCAGGATATAGGCCTAATAGTGGGATTGCTGGGTCATAGGGTACTTCTATTTTTAGTTTTTTAAGGAATCTCCATATTGTCTTCCATAGAGGTTGTATTAATTTGCATTCCCACCAGCAATGCAAGAGGGTTCCCTTTTCTCCACACCCTCTCCAGCACTTGCTGTCTGTCGATTTGTTGATGATGGCCATTCTGACAGGTGTGAGGTGGTATCTCATTGTGGTTTTAATTTGCATTTCTCTGATAATAAGCGAGGTTGAGCATCGTTTTACGTATTTTTGGGCCATCTGTATGTCCTCTTTGGAGAGGCGTCTCTTTAGATCTTTTTCCCATTTTTTGATTGGGCTGCTCATTTTCCCTGTGTTGAGTTGTCTGAGTTGCTTGTAGATTTTGGAGATTAATTCTTTATCTGTTGTTTCATTTGCTATGATTTTCTCCCATTCTGTGGGGTATCTGTTCAACTTTTTGGTGATTTCTTTTGCTGTACAAAAGCTTTTAAGTTTCATGAGGTCCCACGTGTTGACTTTTCTTTTCAGTTCCACTATTTTAGTAGGTGGGTCAGAGGAGATCTTGCTTTGATTGATGTCCTTGAGTGTTTTGCCTATATTCTCCTCTAAGCGTTTGATGGTTTCTGGTCTTACATTTAGGTCTTTAATCCATTTTGAGTTGATCTTTGTGTATGGGGTCAGGGAATGTTCCAACTTCATTTTTTTGCATGTAGCTGTCCAATTTTCCCAGCACCATTTGTTGAAGAGGCTGTCTTTCTCCCATTTTATAGTTTCTCCTCCTTTGTCAAAAATAAGGTACCCATAGGAACGTGGGTTGATCTCTGGGTTCTCGATCTTGTTCCATTGATCTATAGTTCTGTTTTTGTGCCAGTACCATACTGTCTTGATAACTGTTGCTTTGTAGTAGAGTCTGAAGTTAGGGAGGCTGATCCCTCCAACTCCATTCTTCTTTCTCAGGATTGCTTTGGCTATTCGAGGTCTTTTGTGTTTCCATATGAACTGTGTTATTCTTTAGTCTAGTTCTGTGAAAAATGTCAATGGTAGTTGAATAGGTATTGCATTGAATCTGTAGATGCTACTTGGTAGTATGGTCATTTTCACAATATTGATTCTTCCGACCCAGGAGCATGGAATATCTCTCCATCTGTTTAAGTCTTCTTTAATGTCTCTCATGAGTGTCTTGTAATTTTCTGTGTACAGTTCTTTTGTTTCTTTTGGTAGGTTTATTCCTAGATATTTGATTCTTTTGGTTGCAATGGTGAAGGGGATTGCCTCTTTGATTTTGTTTTCTGATTTTTCATTGTTTGTGTATAGGAATGCCAGTGACTTCTGTGTGTTGACTTTGTATCCTGCGACTTTGCTGAATTCGTTGATTAGCTCTAGTAGCTTTGTAACCGTGTCTTTGGGCCATCTGTATGTCCTCTTTGGAGAGGCGTCTCTTTAGATCTTTTTCCCATTTTTTGATTGGGCTGCTCATTTTCCCTGTGTTGAGTTGTCTGAGTTGCTTGTAGATTTTGGAGATTAATTCTTTATCTGTTGTTTCATTTGCTATGATTTTCTCCCATTCTGTGGGGTATCTGTTCAACTTTTTGGTGATTTCTTTTGCTGTACAAAAGCTTTTAAGTTTCATGAGGTCCCACGTGTTGACTTTTCTTTTCAGTTCCACTATTTTAGTAGGTGGGTCAGAGGAGATCTTGCTTTGATTGATGTCCTTGAGTGTTTTGCCTATATTCTCCTCTAAGCGTTTGATGGTTTCTGGTCTTACATTTAGGTCTTTAATCCATTTTGAGTTGATCTTTGTGTATGGGGTCAGGGAATGTTCCAACTTCATTTTTTTGCATGTAGCTGTCCAATTTTCCCAGCACCATTTGTTGAAGAGGCTGTCTTTCTCCCATTTTATAGTTTCTCCTCCTTTGTCAAAAATAAGGTACCCATAGGAACGTGGGTTTATCTCTGGGTTCTCGATCTTGTTCCATTGATCTATAGTTCTGTTTTTGTGCCAGTACCATACTGTCTTGATAACTGTTGCTTTGTAGTAGAGTCTGAAGTTAGGGAGGCTGATCCCTCCAACTCCATTCTTCTTTCTCAGGATTGCTTTGGCTATTCGAGGTCTTTTGTGTTTCCATATGAACTGTGTTATTCTTTAGTCTAGTTCTGTGAAAAATGTCAATGGTAGTTGAATAGGTATTGCATTGAATCTGTAGATGCTACTTGGTAGTATGGTCATTTTCACAATATTGATTCTTCCGACCCAGGAGCATGGAATATCTCTCCATCTGTTTAAGTCTTCTTTAATGTCTCTCATGAGTGTCTTGTAATTTTCTGTGTACAGTTCTTTTGTTTCTTTTGGTAGGTTTATTCCTAGATATTTGATTCTTTTGGTTGCAATGGTGAAGGGGATTGCCTCTTTGATTTTGTTTTCTGATTTTTCATTGTTTGTGTATAGGAATGCCAGTGACTTCTGTGTGTTGACTTTGTATCCTGCGACTTTGCTGAATTCGTTGATTAGCTCTAGTAGCTTTGTAACCGTGTCTTTGGGATTTTCTATGTATAATATCATGTCATCTGCAAAAAGAGAGAGCTTGACTTCTTCCTTTCCAATCTGGATTCCTTTGATTTCTTTCTCTTCTCTTATTGCTGTTGTTAGCACTTCCAGGACTATGTTGAATAGTAGTGGTGAAAGTGGGCACCCCTGTCTTGTTCCTGATCTTAGAGGGAATGCTTTCAGTTTTTCACCATTTACAATAATGTTCGCTGTAGGCTTCTCATAGATGGCTTTTATTATATTGAGATAGGTTCCTTCTATGCCCATTTTCTGAAGAGTTTTGATCATAAATGGATGTTGTACTTTGTCGAAGGCTTTTTCTGCATCTATTGAAATGATCATGTGATTTTTGTCTTTCAACTTGTTGATATGGTGTATCACGTTGATTGATTTGCGGATGTTGAAGAATCCTTGCATGCCTGGGATGAACCCGACTTGATCATGATGTATGAGTTTTTTGATGTGTCATTGAATTGTTTGCTAGGATTTTGTCGAGGATCTTGGCATCTAAGTTCATCAGTGAAATTGGCCTATAGTTTTCCTTTTTTGTGTTGTCTTTGCCTGGTTTGGGTATCAGGGTGATTGTGGTCTTGTAGAATGTGTTTGGAAGTTTTTCTTCCTGTGCAATTTTTTGAAAGAGTTTTAGAAGGACAAGCATTAGCTCTTCTGTAAATGTTTGGTAGAATTCGGCTGTGAAGCCATCTGGCCCTGGGCTTTTATTTTTGGGTAGATTTTTAATCACAAATTCGATTTCTGAGCTTGTGATTGGGTTGTTCAAAGTTTCTGTTTCTTCCTGGCTCAGTCTTGGGAGATTAATCCTGTCCAAGAAACTGTCCATTTCTTCCAGGTTGTCCAGTTTGTTGCCATAGAGTTGCTCATAATAGTCTCTTAGAATCCTTTGGATTTCTGCATTATCTGTTGTAATCTCTCCTTTTTCGTTGTTGATTTTGTTGATCTGGTTCTTCTCTCTCTTTTTCTTAATGAGTCTGGCCAGTGGCTTGTCAATTTTGTTTACCTTTTCAAAGAACCAGCTTTTTGTTTTATTTATCTTTACTATTGTTTCTTTTGTTTCTTTCTCATTTATTTCTGCTCTGATCTTTATGATTTCTCTTCTTCTGCTGGCTTTGGGATGCTTTTGTTCTTCTTTCTCCAACTGTTTTAAGCGGAGGGTTAGGTCATCTGCTTCCTGTTTTCCTAGTTTCTTGAGGTGGGATTGTATTGCTATAAATTTCCCTCTTAGAACTGCTTTTGCAGTATCCCATAGGTTTTGCACGGTCGTGTGTTCATTGTCATTTTCTTCTAGGAATTGTTTAATTTCTCCTTTGATTTCCTCAATGATCAGTTGGTTTTTTAGGTATGTATTGTTTAATCTCCATGTGTTTCTGTTTTTAGGGTTTTTTTTCTGGTAGTTGATCTCCAGTTTCATTACATTGTGGTCTGAGAAGATGGTTGATATAATTTCGGTTTTCTTGAACTGACTGAGGTTAGATTTGTGGCCCAAGATGTGGTCTATCCTGGAGAATGTTCCATGAGCACTTGAGAAGAAAGTGTATTCTTCTGCATCTATTGAAATGATCATGTGATTTTTGTCTTTCAACTTGTTGATATGGTGTATCACGTTGATTGATTTGCGGATGTTGAAGAATCCTTGCATGCCTGGGATGAACCCGACTTGATCATGATGTATGAGTTTTTTGATGTGTCATTGAATTGTTTGCTAGGATTTTGTCGAGGATCTTGGCATCTAAGTTCATCAGTGAAATTGGCCTATAGTTTTCCTTTTTTGTGTTGTCTTTGCCTGGTTTGGGTATCAGGGTGATTGTGGTCTTGTAGAATGTGTTTGGAAGTTTTTCTTCCTGTGCAATTTTTTGAAAGAGTTTTAGAAGGACAAGCATTAGCTCTTCTGTAAATGTTTGGTAGAATTCGGCTGTGAAGCCATCTGGCCCTGGGCTTTTATTTTTGGGTAGATTTTTAATCACAAATTCGATTTCTGAGCTTGTGATTGGGTTGTTCAAAGTTTCTGTTTCTTCCTGGCTCAGTCTTGGGAGATTAATCCTGTCCAAGAAACTGTCCATTTCTTCCAGGTTGTCCAGTTTGTTGCCATAGAGTTGCTCATAATAGTCTCTTAGAATCCTTTGGATTTCTGCATTATCTGTTGTAATCTCTCCTTTTTCGTTTTTGATTTTGTTGATCTGGTTCTTCTCTCTCTTTTTCTTAATGAGTCTGGCCAGTGGCTTGTCAATTTTGTTTACCTTTTCAAAGAACCAGCTTTTTGTTTTATTTATCTTTACTATTGTTTCTTTTGTTTCTTTCTCATTTATTTCTGCTCTGATCTTTATGATTTCTCTTCTTCTGCTGGCTTTGGGATGCTTTTGTTCTTCTTTCTCCAACTGTTTTAAGCGGAGGGTTAGGTCATCTGCTTCCTGTTTTCCTAGTTTCTTGAGGTGGGATTGTATTGCTATAAATTTCCCTCTTAGAACTGCTTTTGCAGTATCCCATAGGTTTTGCACGGTCGTGTGTTCATTGTCATTTTCTTCTAGGAATTGTTTAATTTCTCCTTTGATTTCCTCAATGATCAGTTGGTTTTTTAGGTATGTATTGTTTAATCTCCATGTGTTTCTGTTTTTAGGGTTTTTTTTCTGGTAGTTGATCTCCAGTTTCATTACATTGTGGTCTGAGAAGATGGTTGATATAATTTCGGTTTTCTTGAACTGACTGAGGTTAGATTTGTGGCCCAAGATGTGGTCTATCCTGGAGAATGTTCCATGAGCACTTGAGAAGAAAGTGTATTCTTCTGCTTTTGGATGGAACGTCCTAAAGATATCAATGAGGTCCATTTCTTCTAGTGTGGCATTTAAGGCTTGTGTTTCTTTATTAATTTTCTGTTTTGTTGATCTGTCCATTGGTGTGAGAGGAGTGTTAAAGTCTCCTACTATTATTGTGTTATTATTGATTTCTTCTTTTATGTCTGAAAGTACCTGTCTTATGTATTGAGGTGCCCCTGTGTTGGGTGTGTAGATATTCATGACTGTTATGTCTTCCTCTTGGATAGATCCCTTAATCATGATGTAGTGACCTGCCTTGTCTCTTAGAATCTTCTTTACTTTAAAGTCTATTTTGTCTGATGATTTCTGGTCTTATGTTCAGGGCTTTAATTCACTTTCAATTTATCTTTGTGTATGGTATTGGAAAGTATTTTAATTTCATTCCTTACATATAGCTGTCCAGTTTTCCCAGCACCACTTATTGAAGACGCTGTCTTTGCTTCATTGTTTATTCTTGCTTCTTTTGTCAAAAATAAGGTACCCACAAGAGTGTGGGTTTATCTCTGGGTTCTCTATCTTCTTCCATTGGTTTATATTTCTGTTTTTGTGCCAGTAGCATACTGTCTTGATGACATATTGTCTGATATGAGGATTGCTACACCAGCTTTCTTTTGAATTCCATTTGCGTGAATATGTTTTTCCTTCCTCTCACTTTCAGTCTATATGTGTCTTTAGGTCTGAAGTGGGTTTCTTTTATTTTGTTAACACAAAAAACATTTTTATTGGGGTATAGCCAATTAACAATTTTGTGATAGTTTGAGGTGAACAGTGAAGGGGCTCAGCCATACATATACACAACCCCCTTCCCATCCAAGCCGGTACATAACATTAAGCAGAGTTCCATATGCTATCCAATAGTTTTTTGTTGGTTATCCATTTCAAACATGGCAGTGTGTATTTGACTTTCCCAAAGTCTCCAACCATCCCCTCACCCTGTAGTCATGAGTTCATTTTCTAAGTTTGTGAGCCTCTTTCTGTTTTGTAAATAAGTTCATTTGTATAATTTCGGTTTTCTTGAACTGACTGAGGTTAGATTTGTGGCCCAAGATGTGGTCTATCCTGGAGAATGTTCCGTGAGCACTTGAGAAGAAAGTGTATTCTTCTGCTTTTGGATGGAACGTCCTAAAGATATCAATGAGGTCCATTTCTTCTAGTGTGGCATTTAAGGCTTGTGTTTCTTTATTAATTTTCTGTTTTGTTGATCTGTCCATTGGTGTGAGAGGAGTGTTAAAGTCTCCTACTATTATTGTGTTATTATTGATTTCTTCTTTTATGTCTGAAAGTACCTGTCTTATGTATTGAGGTGCCCCTGTGTTGGGTGTGTAGATATTCATGACTGTTATGTCTTCCTCTTGGATAGATCCCTTAATCATGATGTAGTGACCTGCCTTGTCTCTTAGAATCTTCTTTACTTTAAAGTCTATTTTGTCTGATGATTTCTGGTCTTATGTTCAGGGCTTTAATTCACTTTCAATTTATCTTTGTGTATGGTATTGGAAAGTATTTTAATTTCATTCCTTACATATAGCTGTCCAGTTTTCCCAGCACCACTTATTGAAGACGCTGTCTTTGCTTCATTGTTTATTCTTGCTTCTTTTGTCAAAAATAAGGTACCCACAAGAGTGTGGGTTTATCTCTGGGTTCTCTATCTTCTTCCATTGGTTTATATTTCTGTTTTGTGCCAGTAGCATACTGTCTTGATGACATATTGTCTGATATGAGGATTGCTACACCAGCTTTCTTTTGAATTCCATTTGCGTGAATATGTTTTTCCTTCCTCTCACTTTCAGTCTATATGTGTCTTTAGGTCTGAAGTGGGTTTCTTTTATTTTGTTAACACAAAAAACATTTTTATTGGGGTATAGCCAATTAACAATTTTGTGATAGTTTGAGGTGAACAGTGAAGGGGCTCAGCCATACATATACACAACCCCCTTCCCATCCAAGCCGGTACATAACATTAAGCAGAGTTCCATATGCTATCCAATAGTTTTTTGTTGGTTATCCATTTCAAACATGGCAGTGTGTATTTGACTTTCCCAAAGTCTCCAACCATCCCCTCACCCTGTAGTCATGAGTTCATTTTCTAAGTTTGTGAGCCTCTTTCTGTTTTGTAAATAAGTTCATTTGTATAATTTCTTTTTCAGGATCCACATAAAAGGGGTGTCATATGATATTTCTCCTTCTCTGTCTGACTTACTTAACTCAGAATGACACTCTCTAGATCCATCCATATTGCTACAAATGACCTTATTTCATTCTTTAATGGCTAAGTAACATTACTATATATATATATATACCAGATATTACATATATATTATATATATATATATATATATATGTATTATACCAAATCTTCTTTATCCGTTCCTCTGCTGATGGACATTTAGATTGCGTCCATGTCTTGGCTATTGTAAACAGTGCTGCAGTGAACATTGGGGGTGCATATATCTCTTTGGGCCATTCCTTTCGCTGGATATATGCCCAGAAGTGGGATTTCAGGATCATATGGTAGCTCTATTTTTAGTGTTTTGAAGGAATTGCCACACAGTTCTCCATAGGGGCTGTACCAATTTACATTTCCACCAACAGTGCAGGAAGGTTCTCTTCTCTTTGCACCCTCTCCAGCTTTTATTGTTTGTGGAATTTTTGATGACATATTGTCTGATATGAGGATTGCTACACCAGCTTTCTTTTGAATTCCATTTGCGTGAATATGTTTTTCCTTCCTCTCACTTTCAGTCTATATGTGTCTTTAGGTCTGAAGTGGGTTTCTTTTATTTTGTTAACACAAAAAACATTTTTATTGGGGTATAGCCAATTAACAATTTTGTGATAGTTTGAGGTGAACAGTGAAGGGGCTCAGCCATACATATACACAACCCCCTTCCCATCCAAGCCGGTACATAACATTAAGCAGAGTTCCATATGCTATCCAATAGTTTTTTGTTGGTTATCCATTTCAAACATGGCAGTGTGTATTTGACTTTCCCAAAGTCTCCAACCATCCCCTCACCCTGTAGTCATGAGTTCATTTTCTAAGTTTGTGAGCCTCTTTCTGTTTTGTAAATAAGTTCATTTGTATAATTTCTTTTTCAGGATCCACATAAAAGGGGTGTCATATGATATTTCTCCTTCTCTGTCTGACTTACTTAACTCAGAATGACACTCTCTAGATCCATCCATATTGCTACAAATGACCTTATTTCATTCTTTTTAATGGCTAAGTAACATTACTATATATATATATATACCAGATATTACATATATATTATATATATATATATATATATGTATTATACCAAATCTTCTTTATCCGTTCCTCTGCTGATGAACATTTAGATTGTTTCCATGTCTTGGCTATTGTAAACAGTGCTGCAGTGAACATTGGGGAGCATATATCTCTTTGGGCCATTCCTTTCGCTGGATATATGCCAAGGAGTGGGATTTCAGGATCATATGGTAGCTCTATATTTAGTTTTTGAAGGAATTGCCACACAGTTCTCCATAGGGGCTGTACCAATTTACATTTCCACCAACAGTGCAGGAAGGTTCTCTTCTCTTTGCACCCTCTCCAGCTTTTATTGTTTGTGGAATTTTTGATGAGAGTCATCCTGACTGGAGTGAGGTGGTATCTCATTGTAGTTTTAATTTGCATTTCTCTCATAACTAGTGATTTTCAGCATCTTTTCATGTGCCTCTTGGCCATATGTATGTACTCTTTAGAGAAATGTCTATTCAGTTCTTCTGCCCACTTTTTGAAATGTGTTTCTTATAAACAGCATATATACAGGTCTTGTTTTTGTATCCATACAGCCATTCTGTATTTTTGATTAGAGCATTTAATCTGTTTACATTTAAAGTGATTATGGGTACATATGTTCTTATTGCCATATTCATAAATGTTTAGGATTCCTTTCATAGATATTTCTCTTAACTCTTATTTGCTGACAATAGATTAAAGTCCTTTTAACATTGGTTGTAAGTCTAGTTTGGTGGTACAGAATTCTCTTAGCTTTTGTTTGCTTGTCTGTAAAGCTTTTGATTTTTCCATCAGTTCTTTTTTTAAAAATATATTTTCCTTATATTTTTTTCTTTATCTTTTTAAACTTTGGCCTCTTTTATTGTCTTTTATTTTTATTTATTTATTTACTTTCATCTATCTTTATTCCTCGGCCTGTGTGGGCTTCCCATTGCAGTGGCCTGTCTTGCTGCAGAGCACTGGTTCTAAGCGCTTGTGCTTCAGAGTGCTGGCTCCTAATTGGACATACTGATTTAGCCACTCCATGGCACGTGGGATCTTCCCAGGCCAGGGATCGAACTGGCGTCCCTTGCACTTCAAGGTGCACTCTTTACCCACTGGGCCACCAGGGAAACCCTCTCCTTCTGTTTTGAATGAGAACCTTGACTGGTAGAATAATCTTGGTTGTAAATTTTCCCTTTCAGTACTTTACATACATCCATTCCTTTCTGGCTTGCAGAGATTCTGCTGAAAGATCAGCTATTAGACGTAGGGGTTTCCCTTGTATGTTGCTTGCTACTTTTCCCTTGCTGCTTTTAATATTCTTTCTTTGTGTTTAACCTGTGCTAGCTTAATTAGTATGTGTCTTGGCTTGTTTCTACTGGGGTTTATCCCATATGAGACTTTGTACTTCTTGGACTTGATTGACTATTTCCTTTCCCATGTTGGGGAAGTTTTCAAGTATAATCTCTTCAAATATAATTTCATACCCTTTCTTGTTCTGGAACCCCTATAATTCTAATGCTGGTACATTTGATATTATTCCAGAGGTCTCTAAGTCTATCCTCATTTCTTTGCATTCTTTGCACTTTATTCTCTTCTTTAGTAGTTATTTCCACCATTCTTACAGCTCATTTTAGCCCCATATGTATGTACTCTTTAAAAATTCTACATTTAAAGTGATCAGCATATATACAGGTCTTGTTTTTGTATCCATACAGCCATTCTGTATTTTTGATTAGAGCATTTAATCTGTTTACATTTAAAGTGATTATGGGTACATATGTTCTTATTGCCATATTCATAAATGTTTAGGATTCCTTTCATAGATATTTCTCTTAACTCTTATTTGCTGACAATAGATTAAAGTCCTTTTAACATTGGTTGTAAGTCTAGTTTGGTGGTACAGAATTCTCTTAGCTTTTGTTTGCTTGTCTGTAAAGCTTTTGATTTTTCCATCAGTTCTTTTTTTAAAAATATATTTTCCTTATATTTTTTTCTTTATCTTTTTAAACTTTGGCCTCTTTTATTGTCTTTTATTTTTATTTATTTATTTACTTTCATCTATCTTTATTCCTCGGCCTGTGTGGGCTTCCCATTGCAGTGGCCTGTCTTGCTGCAGAGCACTGGTTCTAAGCGCTTGTGCTTCAGAGTGCTGGCTCCTAATTGGACATACTGATTTAGCCACTCCATGGCACGTGGGATCTTCCCAGGCCAGGGATCGAACTGGCGTCCCTTGCACTTCAAGGTGCACTCTTTACCCACTGGGCCACCAGGGAAACCCTCTCCTTCTGTTTTGAATGAGAACCTTGACTGGTAGAATAATCTTGGTTGTAAATTTTCCCTTTCAGTACTTTACATACATCCATTCCTTTCTGGCTTGCAGAGATTCTGCTGAAAGATCAGCTATTAGACGTAGGGGTTTCCCTTGTATGTTGCTTGCTACTTTTCCCTTGCTGCTTTTAATATTCTTTCTTTGTGTTTAACCTGTGCTAGCTTAATTAGTATGTGTCTTGGCTTGTTTCTACTGGGGTTTATCCCATATGAGACTTTGTACTTCTTGGACTTGATTGACTATTTCCTTTCCCATGTTGGGGAAGTTTTCAAGTATAATCTCTTCAAATATAATTTCATACCCTTTCTTGTTCTGGAACCCCTATAATTCTAATGCTGGTACATTTGATATTATTCCAGAGGTCTCTAAGTCTATCCTCATTTCTTTGCATTCTTTGCACTTTATTCTCTTCTTTAGTAGTTATTTCCACCATTCTTACAGCTCATTTATTCCATTCTTTTGCTCAGATACTGTACTATTGAGTATCTACAGTATCTACTTCTAGAGTACTTTTATGTTAAGTAATTGTGTTGTTTGTCTCTGTTCATTCTTAATTTCTTCTAGGTCTTTTTTCAATGTGTTCATAGATTCTTGCATTTTTGTCATTCTGTTTTTGAGGTTTTAGATCTTCTTTACTATCATTATTCTGAATTCTCTTTCAGATAGTTTTCCTAATTCCTCTTCATTTATAGACTTGTGTGTTTATAGATTGTTCCTTAATTTGCACAATATTTCTCCACCTTTCATTATTATTATTAATTTTTTGACTAGTTTTTGAGGTCTTCTTTCCCCAGGCTTCAAGGTTGAATTCTTTCTTCTTTTCAGTTTCTTCCTGCATAGTTTAATCCAGTGGTTTGTGTAAGCTTTGTGCATGGTATTAGAGGAGGTAAGTTTTTTTTTTTTCTTTTTTTCTTTCCCTTTGATGGGAAGGACTGAGTCAGGTGGGCTATCCTGTCTGCTAATGATTGGGTTTGTATTTTTGTCTTGTTTTTTGTTTGGATGAGATATCCTGCACAGGGTGCTACTGGAGGTTGGGTGATGCCAGGTCTTGTATGCAAATGCAAATGCTTGACTTTGTGGGAGTTCTCACTTTTTAATATTCCCTAGTGTTAGGAGTTCTCTGAGTCATTGAACTGTAGGGTCTTTGACTCAGTTCTCTGACTCCGAAGTCCCAGGGCTTGATCTCTGCCCAACGATGGAGATTCCACAGGTAATTTCTTATGGCATTAAAAGGTCTTAAAACAAATATACACAAATGAGGAACAAAAGGCACACCCCTGACAAATGACAATTTAAAAATCATACAAATATTATCTAACATAATGGAATATGCACATATGCAAATACATCCATAACAAAACCCAAACTGTCCAAAAAAATAAAGTACGATATATTGACTGAACAAAGGAAACCAAAAATGATATCCATCGGTTAAGAACCAAACTAACTAAAGCACACACTGGAAAACAAAATTAGCGCAAGGCCCCAACTGGGGATAAAGCAATGAAAGCAAAACAAACTAACAAATATGATGAGCAAAAAGAAGAAGATAAAGGATAGATAGGGAAGAAAGATGGATTAGTAATTCGAAATTAAGTAGAGGTAGATAAAGATTTATATACAGTAAAGTTTAGTGCAAAAAAGAGAGAAAGAATACAAGGATAGAAAAAGGAGAAAGAACTTTTTCAATGTGTTCATAGATTTTGAGGCTTTAGTTCATCTTTACTATCATTTCTCTGAACTCTCTTTCAGATAGTTTTCCTAATTCCTCTTCATTTATAGACTTGTGTGTTTATAGATTGTTCCTTAATTTGCACAATATTTCTCCACCTTTCATTATTATTATTAATTTTTTGACTAGTTTTTGAGGTCTTCTTTCCCCAGGCTTCAAGGTTGAATTCTTTCTTCTTTTCAGTTTCTTCCTGCATAGTTTAATCCAGTGGTTTGTGTAAGCTTTGTGCATGGTATTAGAGGAGGTAAGTTTTTTTTTTTTCTTTTTTTCTTTCCCTTTGATGGGAAGGACTGAGTCAGGTGGGCTATCCTGTCTGCTAATGATTGGGTTTGTATTTTTGTCTTGTTTTTTGTTTGGATGAGATATCCTGCACAGGGTGCTACTGGAGGTTGGGTGATGCCAGGTCTTGTATGCAAATGCAAATGCTTGACTTTGTGGGAGTTCTCACTTTTTAATATTCCCTAGTGTTAGGAGTTCTCTGAGTCATTGAACTGTAGGGTCTTTGACTCAGTTCTCTGACTCCGAAGTCCCAGGGCTTGATCTCTGCCCAACGATGGAGATTCCACAGGTAATTTCTTATGGCATTAAAAGGTCTTAAAACAAATATACACAAATGAGGAACAAAAGGCACACCCCTGACAAATGACAATTTAAAAATCATACAAATATTATCTAACATAATGGAATATGCACATATGCAAATACATCCATAACAAAACCCAAACTGTCCAAAAAAATAAAGTACGATATATTGACTGAACAAAGGAAACCAAAAATGATATCCATCGGTTAAGAACCAAACTAACTAAAGCACACACTGGAAAACAAAATTAGCGCAAGGCCCCAACTGGGGATAAAGCAATGAAAGCAAAACAAACTAACAAATATGATGAGCAAAAAGAAGAAGATAAAGGATAGATAGGGAAGAAAGATGGATTAGTAATTCGAAATTAAGTAGAGGTAGATAAAGATTTATATACAGTAAAGTTTAGTGCAATAGGGAAAGAACAGTAGAGAAAGCAAAGGTACAGCTGTAGTGCAGAAAAAATAAAAATAGATTTTTAAAAAATTAAGAATTAAATTTAAAACAGAGAGAAAAATATAGAAAAAAAAAAAGCAAAAACCAAAACTCCACAGAACCACAAAAGGCCAAGGTAGAAGCAGAAGTATATAACTAAGATAAAAATATGCTTAAAAACAGAACTCTTAAAATCTGAAATATGTTTAATAGTACCAATAAAATTGACAACTACAACAGCAGAGGAAAAAGAGAAAAAGGTGGGGGAGGGAGGAGGAAAACATTCCAGACTCAACTCTAGAACAAGTCAAAATGTAAAAATAATTTTCTCTTTTCTTTTTTGAGTTTCTGTTGTCACCATCCTTTCCCTTGCTATGAATGACAATCTACCTTGCCTGCCTTGGATGCCCTCCACCACTGGGCTGGTCTCTGGACCTGTTGTGGGTGCAGATCAGACCCTAATATGGCCCTACTCCTGTGTGTTCTTGCCTCTAATGTCCACACCTGTCAAAAACTAGTATGTTTTCTTTTGTGGGAACTCTCATTGACCTTTTATATATTCCATTGACACAGAGTCTGCCTAGTCGACCATATGGTTTTAATCTGCAGCTTGTACAGCTGATGGGCAGGTTTTATGTCCTCTTCCTTAGCCACCCTACCCCTGGATTTCAATTGTGATTTTATCTCCACCTCTGTGTGTGGGTCATCCACCAGAGTTTTCTCCTGATGCTGCCATAGCAGAGGTGTGTTTGCCCTTGTGAGGGCCAGGTGTGAAGGTGGCATAACTGCTTAAAAGTAGCGGTGGCCCCGAAAGAACCAGGTATTCAGGGTAGGGTAGCTGGAAATGTTGTGCTCTGTAAGGAAATGGCAACCCACTCCATCTTTACTGCCTGGAGAATCCCTTGGACAGAGAAGTCTGGCAGGCCACAGTTCAAAGGGTTGCAAAGAGTCCGACACCACCGAAATGCCTTCTTGTGCACAGATGTTGGCCATTTTCTAACCTCTGGCAGCTCTGTTCCAATGGAGATCGTGAATGGAAATGTCACGGTTTCTTAGATTGTGAGGACTCTGGCAGTTCTGGCTAGGCAGGAGCACTGGCAACTATTGTCACAGAAGATATGGCTCTATGAGGGCTTTTTCTAGCCAATGGGAGCTCTACCCCAGTGAGGATTGAGCATGAAGGAGACATAGCAGCTTGGGTCACAAGGACCCTGGTAACACCAATTTGCAGGGACACAGATTGTCTCAGACACAGCAGCTATGGCCCTATCAGTGTCGTTTTCTAGCTCCTGATAGCTGGCCATCACAGGGCATTGTTGACTGGTCTTTACACTCTGAGAAGGGCTATAGTGATGTCTCCACCTCCTGCACATGACTCAGCAGCATCACTTTGCCTCCATGGCTGCCTGGTTTTCCTCCAAAGGCATTTGCGATCACAGTCTCCTCCCTTACATCCACTCAGGCCATCTCCCCACAGTCAACAGCAGACTTTGCCCTAGTATTGCTCCACAATCCCCATGCTCCAGCTCTCTACCTCCACGTCTTCCAGGGGACCCGTGTCCCTGTTTGAGATATGTATGGTTGCAGCTAGGATTATCTGTGTGATTCTCATTGTATTCAGACTGACAGGGATCAGCTGCCTCACTCTCAGCCTCAAATGCTTCTCCTGTCTCAAACAATTGCCCTGATGTGGGATTGGACCCTTCTTCAGTTTCCCCACCCCCCAAGGACAGGTCCAGTCCTACTAACTCTCTTCTCCACCCCCGCCCCCACTTCCTCCACCCTACCGGAATTTGTGTGGTTCTGGATATTAGTTTCCAGTGGTCAGGTACTCCTGCCTGCTCTCAGCTGTTGTTCTCCATGCACTTCTGTCTCTGAAGGTGTATTTCTGAAGTATTAGTGGATAGAGACGCACTCAGTGTCCACCTACTCCTCTTCCACCTTGTTTTTTTCCTAAGCAAATCTTTCATACTATGGTCTAAAATTAATATTTTTGTGTATTTATTGAAAAATTTCAAGCATAAGTGCAATCATAGTTCACCCTTGTTGGTCAAAGGTTAGTATAAAGTAAAACGACCCCAAAATTTTGTTGGCCATTTTCTAACCTCTGGCAGCTCTGTTCCAATGGAGATCGTGAATGGAAATGTCACGGTTTCTTAGATTGTGAGGACTCTGGCAGTTCTGGCTAGGCAGGAGCACTGGCAACTATTGTCACAGAAGATATGGCTCTATGAGGGCTTTTTCTAGCCAATGGGAGCTCTACCCCAGTGAGGATTGAGCATGAAGGAGACATAGCAGCTTGGGTCACAAGGACCCTGGTAACACCAATTTGCAGGGACACAGATTGTCTCAGACACAGCAGCTATGGCCCTATCAGTGTCGTTTTCTAGCTCCTGATAGCTGGCCATCACAGGGCATTGTTGACTGGTCTTTACACTCTGAGAAGGGCTATAGTGATGTCTCCACCTCCTGCACATGACTCAGCAGCATCACTTTGCCTCCATGGCTGCCTGGTTTTCCTCCAAAGGCATTTGCGATCACAGTCTCCTCCCTTACATCCACTCAGGCCATCTCCCCACAGTCAACAGCAGACTTTGCCCTAGTATTGCTCCACAATCCCCATGCTCCAGCTCTCTACCTCCACGTCTTCCAGGGGACCCGTGTCCCTGTTTGAGATATGTATGGTTGCAGCTAGGATTATCTGTGTGATTCTCATTGTATTCAGACTGACAGGGATCAGCTGCCTCACTCTCAGCCTCAAATGCTTCTCCTGTCTCAAACAATTGCCCTGATGTGGGGATTGGACCCCTTCTTCAGTTTCCCCACCCCCCAAGGACAGGTCCAGTCCTACTAACTCTCTTCTCCACCCCCGCCCCCACTTCCTCCACCCTACCGGAATTTGTGTGGTTCTGGATATTAGTTTCCAGTGGTCAGGTACTCCTGCCTGCTCTCAGCTGTTGTTCTCCATGCACTTCTGTCTCTGAAGGTGTATTTCTGAAGTATTAGTGGATAGAGACGCACTCAGTGTCCACCTACTCCTCTTCCACCTTGTTTTTTTCCTAAGCAAATCTTTCATACTATGGTCTAAAATTAATATTTTTGTGTATTTATTGAAAAAATTTCAAGCATAAGTGCAATCATAGTTCACCCCTTGTTGGTCAAAGGTTAGTATAAAGTAAAATGTGACTTTCATGTTCACTTTGAGTAGAATCTAAAAAAGCATGCAGTTATTAATGTCAGAAATGAAGATTCAGTGAGATAAACACATGACCTACTCTCCTTCCAAATGGATTTTATACCTCTTAGTCTGTATTTAAAGAAATCTCAGATTGTGTCTCTTTTTGATATTCTAGGTCTCCTCATTTGAATAATATTACTAAATGCACATGACAGAAGAGAGGCAGTTCAAGTGTTTTCCATTTTATTAGTTTAATTATATTTGACCATAGTCCTATATATTTTATATGTCCCCTTAACAGCGATTTGTACCTTGTTAATATTTGTTGTTATCAGAGAGTGCTTTAATTCATGGTAATAATGTTTCTTGAATTGTAAAATTACTATTCATATTATTGTTTTCATAGATTCATCATCATAATAATACTTTGGAAATATTGATAGAATTTTGTTTTTCTTAACAAATCCAAATATTTAAAACTGTTATTCTTTCTCAATGTGGGGCTCTGAATTGAAAGAGGACCGTTGCAAGCATAAAGAAGCTTAAGCACATTGTTTCAGCTTGGAGCTAAGATGGCGCCTACAGGAAGGGGTGTGGGAGTGAAAAGAAGTTTAAGCACATTGTTTCAGCTTGGAGCTAAGATGGCGCCTACAGGAAGGGACGTGGGAATGAAGGGAAGCTTAAGTGCATTGTTTAAAGAAGCTTAAGCACATGTTTGCAGCTAAGATGGCGCCTACAGGAAGAGACAGGACGTGATCTAAATTGTTAATTGATGGTCAAAATTTCTGATTGGTTCCCTTGGTTTCCGCCCTTGTGAATGATTGCTTGGACTTTAGCTTGATTGGTGTAATCTATAGGAAGTCCGCACAAAACCCCCTTCACTTGCCTATAAAAGCTGTGGATCTTCTTCAATAAAGTGGAACTACTTCGATGGAACCCCTGTCGCGTCTGATTGTCCCCTGCCTGAGCCAGGGGCCACCTACTCCTATTCCACCTTGTTTTTTTCCTAAGCAAATCTTTCATACTATGGTCTAAAATTAATATTTTTGTGTATTTATTGAAAAATTTCAAGCATAAGTGCAATCATAGTTCACCCCTTGTTGGTCAAAGGTTAGTATAAAGTAAAATGTGACTTTCATGTTCACTTTGAGTAGAATCTAAAAAAGCATGCAGTTATTAATGTCAGAAATGAAGATTCAGTGAGATAAACACATGACCTACTCTCCTTCCAAATGGATTTTATACCTCTTAGTCTGTATTTAAAGAAATCTCAGATTGTGTCTCTTTTTGATATTCTAGGTCTCCTCATTTGAATAATATTACTAAATGCACATGACAGAAGAGAGGCAGTTCAAGTGTTTTCCATTTTATTAGTTTAATTATATTTGACCATAGTCCTATATATTTTATATGTCCCCTTAACAGCGATTTGTACCTTGTTAATATTTGTTGTTATCAGAGAGTGCTTTAATTCATGGTAATAATGTTTCTTGAATTGTAAAATTACTATTCATATTATTGTTTTCATAGATTCATCATCATAATAATACTTTGGAAATATTGATAGAATTTTGTTTTTCTTAACAAATCCAAATATTTAAAACTGTTATTCTTTCTCAATGTGGGGCTCTGAATTGAAAGAGGACCGTTGCAAGCATAAAGAAGCTTAAGCACATTGTTTCAGCTTGGAGCTAAGATGGCGCCTACAGGAAGGGGTGTGGGAGTGAAAAGAAGTTTAAGCACATTGTTTCAGCTTGGAGCTAAGATGGCGCCTACAGGAAGGGACGTGGGAATGAAGGGAAGCTTAAGTGCATTGTTTAAAGAAGCTTAAGCACATGTTTGCAGCTAAGATGGCGCCTACAGGAAGAGACAGGACGTGATCTAAATTGTTAATTGATGGTCAAAATTTCTGATTGGTTCCCTTGGTTTCCGCCCTTGTGAATGATTGCTTGGACTTTAGCTTGATTGGTGTAATCTATAGGAAGTCCCGCACAAAACCCCCTTCACTTGCCTATAAAAGCTGTGGATCTTCTTCAATAAAGTGGAACTACTTCGATGGAACCCCTGTCGCGTCTGATTGTCCCCTGCCTGAGCCAGGGGGCTGTGGGGCGGGCAGCCAAGATTTGCCTTTCACCGAGATCTCCTGGTTCAGCCGGGGGCAATCCCGCTGCCTTCCCTTTCTGCGGAAGGTCCCCACATCTCAAAAATGTTCCTCTGAGTGTATAAAGCATTGAATATTGTTCTGTGCCTTTTACTCAACAGAAAAAGTGAGTTCACAGATGATTTTATAGACATGGTAATAGTTTAACAGCCTTATTTTAACAAAGGAAATGAGAATTAGCCACTTTTAATAGCTACAGTCAAGAAGTAGTTAACAGGGCTTCCCCTGGTGGTCCAGTGGATAAGGACACCGCCTTGCAGTGTAAGGGGCGCCGGTTGGAGCCGTGGCCTGGGAATATCCCACGTGCCGCAGAGCGGCTGGACTGATGTGCCCAATCACCAAACTGGAGCTCTGGAGCACATGCGCCCAGAGCTAGCGCTCTGCGACGACAGACGCCACCGCGATGGGAGGCCCACAGGAGCCAAAGAACAAAGACGGATGAACATAGAGAAACGAAAGACCAATAGAAGTAGCCCACCCACTCCTCTCCCTCCCCAACCCGACCCCTGCCCAAAGTAAATAAATAAATAAATCTTTTTTTTTTTTTTTAATATTTATTTATTTATTTATTCATTTATCTTTGCCGCGGTCGGGTTGGGGAGGGAGGGTAGCAGGCGGGCCACTTCTATTGGTCTTTCGTTTCTCTATGTTCATCCGTCTTTGTTCTTTGGCTCCTGTGGGCCTCCCATCGCGGTGGCGTCTGTCGTCGCAGAGCGCCGGCTCTGGGCGCATGCGCTCCAGAGCTCCGGCTCGGTGATTGGACACATCAGTCCAGCCGCTCCGCGGCACGTGGGATCTTCCCAGGCCAGGGCTCGAACCGGCGCCCCTTGCACTGCAAGGCAGTGTCCTTACCCACTGGACCACCAGGGGAAGCCCATAAATAAATCTTTTAAAAAAAAAAAAAAGAAGTGGTTAACATTCCACGTAGAATCAGTATAGCCATTTAACACTAAAGTAGAGCAAATGAATTAGTTGTATTAATATATAAAACTTGAATATGTGTTCCATTGCCATTTAAATAAAAATCTTCGAGTTCATGAAATATGTACTTATAGCCTAAGGTACACTTCTAAGTCACAATCTAAAATCAATTCACTATGAGATACACTTAAACAGTGATGTATGTCAATTATAGCTCAGTTAAACTTGAAAAAAAGGCCATTATGCTCTATGTGAAGCTCGCATGAGTGGCTTCTGAAAATATATCAGTTCCATTCTATTCCCTTGGTAAATAGAATATCAGTTTGAGAAGCCATGAGATATATATAATATATATTTTAATATTAAAAAATGAATGCTACTAAGCAACCTCAAAGTATGAATAGAAAGCTTTATGAGTATTTCATAACCTAATGGAACTGGGACAAATCTCTTTGCAACTTCACTTGGTTTTGGTGTACATAGAAATTTTGATTAAAGATAAAATTAATTAGGCACTATATTTAGTTTATGATATATATTTTCAGTGACCAATCCAGTATGTTATTAAAAGACTTTTAAAAATATGTGTATGCCATTACTATTTTGGAAATAACTAGACACATAAGCATGTATCCATATTGAACAATTTATTGAATTTTAATATTTCTCAATGAATATATCACATATTGTATAAATCATCTAATGGAAAATTCAACATGAGAAAAAAAAATACTCATATCCTTGAAAATATCAACAGATGAAAAAAAAAGTATATTCTGAACTCCTCAGTTCTTCAGATAGCTTCCTCATGTTCCTAGTCACTTTGACTCAAAACTTCTAAGCATATCTGTATTTTTTTCTTCTTGCTCACCTGTCCTATACAATATTGATACCAAATTCTTGTTTTATCTACCTCGAAGTCTAATGTATTCTATCATTTTATTCCTCTTTGCTCCTTTGTTAGTTGTGTCCATTTGATTTGCTACTTATAGTAATTTATTTTTTCTAAATGTTCATTATTGCCTCTACACTGTAATCCAATTTCAGACACAGCTGTCAGTTTCATTCTAAAGAATGCTTTGATTCATGTCCCCTACTACTATATTAGATACTTCTTAACTCCCCACTAAAAGTAAGGGTCAGCTTTTGTACAATAAATTCATGACCTGATTTCACTTCCTTCCTTTTCTTATTTATCTCTCTTACTACATCTTACTTCCCACAGTCTTTAATCCAACTAAATTACAGTGCTTACAATTTCCTAAGCAGAACTTGCATTTTCCTCTATTTCTAGAAACTGCATTCAGTCCAGAGGCATTTATTGAAGACTTGGACTGTGACAGTTTTTGTGCTAGGAAACAACAGATTAGAATTAATCTTCTGCTTTGTGAAGAGTTCTCAAAATCTAATAGGAGAAAAGACACATAAAAATCACTTTAATAAAATATGACATATTAACAGAAATCAGTTCAAAATAACAAAGAAATACTGGCCTATGACCCACATACACTTCCATCTGTGGATTTCTTCTACAAATGTGAAGATTCAAGACAACTTGTAGCATTTCAATGAAGTATTGTAGTTTTCCAGATCATTCACAAGTACTCTCTCCTACTCAGTATTACATTACCCATTGACTTCATCTTCCCCCAGTTCCTAACACACATTGACTTGACTTGCAGTGTTTTGTGAACAGATGGAATACTTCTTGCTATGCTGTAGACACCTGAACTAAAAGGCCTTGACCACAAGAATGTAAAGTTCAAATAGCACCAGTATATGCCTGCTTATAGTGGGTATTCAGTAAAAATTTCATGAATGAATAAATGCTAGGATGTGAAATAAGCACAATTGTAGAGTAGTTTGAACATTTGGAACTACGCTTCTTTGGGATTGAAATGAAAACTGACCTTTTCCAGTCCTGTGGCCACTGCTGCATTTTCCAAGTTTGCTGGCATATTGAGTGCAGCACTTTAACATCATCATCTTTTAGAATTTTAAATAGCTCAATTGGAATTCCATTAGCTCCACTATCTTTGTTCCTAGTAATGCTTCCTAAGGCCCACTTGACTTCACACTTCAGAATATCTGACTCTAGGTGAGTGACCACACCATTGTGGTTATCTCAGTCATTAAGACCATTTTTGTATTGTTCTTTTGTGTGTTCCTGCCACATCTTTTAATATCTTCTGTTTCTGTTAGGTCCTTGCGTTTCTGTCCTTTATTGTGCTCATCTTTGTTATGACTTGTTCCCTTGGTATCTCCATTTTCTTGAAGAGATTTGTAGTTTTTCCTATTCTATTGTGTTCTTCTATTTCTTCACATTGTTCACTTCCTTCCTTTTCTTATTTATCTCTCTTACTACATCTTACTTCCCACAGTCTTTAATCCAACTAAATTACAGTGCTTACAATTTCCTAAGCAGAACTTGCATTTTCCTCTATTTCTAGAAACTGCATTCAGTCCAGAGGCATTTATTGAAGACTTGGACTGTGACAGTTTTTGTGCTAGGAAACAACAGATTAGAATTAATCTTCTGCTTTGTGAAGAGTTCTCAAAATCTAATAGGAGAAAAGACACATAAAAATCACTTTAATAAAATATGACATATTAACAGAAATCAGTTCAAAATAACAAAGAAATACTGGCCTATGACCCACATACACTTCCATCTGTGGATTTCTTCTACAAATGTGAAGATTCAAGACAACTTGTAGCATTTCAATGAAGTATTGTAGTTTTCCAGATCATTCACAAGTACTCTCTCCTACTCAGTATTACATTACCCATTGACTTCATCTTCCCCCAGTTCCTAACACACATTGACTTGACTTGCAGTGTTTTGTGAACAGATGGAATACTTCTTGCTATGCTGTAGACACCTGAACTAAAAGGCCTTGACCACAAGAATGTAAAGTTCAAATAGCACCAGTATATGCCTGCTTATAGTGGGTATTCAGTAAAAATTTCATGAATGAATAAATGCTAGGATGTGAAATAAGCACAATTGTAGAGTAGTTTGAACATTTGGAACTACGCTTCTTTGGGATTGAAATGAAAACTGACCTTTTCCAGTCCTGTGGCCACTGCTGCATTTTCCAAGTTTGCTGGCATATTGAGTGCAGCACTTTAACATCATCATCTTTTAGAATTTTAAATAGCTCAATTGGAATTCCATTAGCTCCACTATCTTTGTTCCTAGTAATGCTTCCTAAGGCCCACTTGACTTCACACTTCAGAATATCTGACTCTAGGTGAGTGACCACACCATTGTGGTTATCTCAGTCATTAAGACCATTTTTGTATTGTTCTTTTGTGTGTTCCTGCCACATCTTTTAATATCTTCTGTTTCTGTTAGGTCCTTGCGTTTCTGTCCTTTATTGTGCTCATCTTTGTTATGACTTGTTCCCTTGGTATCTCCATTTTCTTGAAGAGATTTGTAGTTTTTCCTATTCTATTGTGTTCTTCTATTTCTTCACATTGTTCACTTAAGGCTTTCTTCTCTATTCTTGGTATTCTCTGGAATTCTATATTCAGTTCAGTATATTTTTCTTTATCTCCCTTTTCTTTTGCTTCTTTGCCTTTCTAAGCTATTTGTAAAGGCTCCTCAGATAACCACTTGGCCTTCTTGCGTTCTTTTCTCCATTGGGATGTTTTTGGTCACTGCTTCCTGTACAATGATACAAACCTTGTCCACAGTTCTTCATAGCTCTTCCTCTGGTGGCAATGTACTTTATTTACTCCAGTAATTTGCCTCCAAATTAGCCACTGTATTGGATATAATCATAATATGTACAGAAATTATTTTAGGAAAAATGAATCAAAACAAAATTCATGTAATTCTTGACTTTTAAGCACTACTATGTTATTTTATGTGCTAGAATAGGAAGATTTCACACTAAATAAGAATAGATTATCAAGCAGATACAAATTTTCCCATTTCTGACACCTGTGCAGATGGAAATAGAACTGACAAGAATCAAGAATATTAGATTCTGTCCCCAGACCTTGTGCCCTCTCTCTCCTCTGCATTGAGTTGAAGTTGGTAGGAAGGTATGCTTTTTCTTGATCAGTGGGCAAAAGACTTTATCCATGTTAAAGGTGGGAACCAGCAGTGCTGTAGCAGTACAGTGGAAGTAGTTTAACAGACAGTCTTTCTTTAATGAACTTAACAGTTTTTGTGAAATTCTGGTCATTTATTTTCTTAAATGTCGCTTAAGTTGTATTTCTCTGATGTTTTTCTCATAATTAGGCTTGGAGTTATGGGTTTTTCTAGGAGGAAATTTACAGAAGTAAATGCCATTCTCATCACATCATATCCAGATCTCTTGCTATAAACATTACATTGATATTACTCTTGATAACTTGGCTGAGGTAGGCTGAGGTAGGTTGGTAAGGTTCCTCCATGTGAAGTCACTCTCCTCTGCTTTCCATACTCTTTGAAGCAAGTTATTTGTGAAGTTATACTTCTGAGGTAGGGAAAGGTCATTAAAAAATAAATTCTACTGGTTTATTTCAAAATGGAGAAATAATTTAGAGATTTGTCAGAATATAAAGTAATTAGAGAACAAAAGTGATTTTTTAAATAAATGGAGAATTTTAGCAACTATATGAAAAATGTATTATTTCCCCATTTTTTAAAGGCAAAACACTTATAGAACAATAAAATATATAGTTCACATACTGCAATATCTTTTAGTTTACGTTAAATATCTGATATGTCAGATAGCTAAAGAAAACTCAGGGAAAATTCCTAATTAAATATATATTTAAATAAGTTTATTTTAAATTGAATTATTCTAGATATAAATCCAACTTTCGAATGTTTCAAGGTATCTTTCTGTTATGTATAAGAGGATAATGCAAGATAGGAGCAAGGCATTAGGCATGAACATAATTCACCAGATAGAGAATAATATATTTAAATCCATTGTATTCAAGACTGACATGGCTGCTAAAACAAAGCCTATGAATTATAAGCCAATTCTAAGAAATCAAAAATTATGAAATATCTTGGAAATCTCTTTGAACAATAAGACTTTGGAAATCAGAGGTATCCATTCAGTCCTCAATTATATTTCCTGTTGTTCTTCCCTTAGGACATTGAGCACAGTGTGTACTGGTGATCCACATCAAAAAGTTTGGATGAAATAGATATGTATTTATCTATTCTGTGGATATATTGTGTTTTGAGATCTTATTACTCAACACTCAGAAGTTACTGTCAATTTAAATACTTTTATTTTTTTAATAGCAAACTATTTTTATAGGACTGTTTCTTTGGGGGAGCTTGTATTGTAGGACCACCAATTATTGGAATGATAATTTATCTTAATATTGCCATTAATTTCTCATTTTACATTATGATCTCACATCTTACTTAAAGAATCTGTTCCTGCCCAGCACACAATGCTCATTAATTAGCCGATATTTTTTCCACCTTCACTAAGGTATAATTGACAAATAAAATTGTAAGATATTTAAAGAATCTGTAAAACCTACCCAGCACACATGCAAACTAAGTTATTTGTGAAGTTATACTTCTGAGGTAGGGAAAGGTCATTAAAAAATAAATTCTACTGGTTTATTTCAAAATGGAGAAATAATTTAGAGATTTGTCAGAATATAAAGTAATTAGAGAACAAAAGTGATTTTTTAAATAAATGGAGAATTTTAGCAACTATATGAAAAATGTATTATTTCCCCATTTTTTAAAGGCAAAACACTTATAGAACAATAAAATATATAGTTCACATACTGCAATATCTTTTAGTTTACGTTAAATATCTGATATGTCAGATAGCTAAAGAAAACTCAGGGAAAATTCCTAATTAAATATATATTTAAATAAGTTTATTTTAAATTGAATTATTCTAGATATAAATCCAACTTTCGAATGTTTCAAGGTATCTTTCTGTTATGTATAAGAGGATAATGCAAGATAGGAGCAAGGCATTAGGCATGAACATAATTCACCAGATAGAGAATAATATATTTAAATCCATTGTATTCAAGACTGACATGGCTGCTAAAACAAAGCCTATGAATTATAAGCCAATTCTAAGAAATCAAAAATTATGAAATATCTTGGAAATCTCTTTGAACAATAAGACTTTGGAAATCAGAGGTATCCATTCAGTCCTCAATTATATTTCCTGTTGTTCTTCCCTTAGGACATTGAGCACAGTGTGTACTGGTGATCCACATCAAAAAGTTTGGATGAAATAGATATGTATTTATCTATTCTGTGGATATATTGTGTTTTGAGATCTTATTACTCAACACTCAGAAGTTACTGTCAATTTAAATACTTTTATTTTTTTAATAGCAAACTATTTTTATAGGACTGTTTCTTTGGGGGAGCTTGTATTGTAGGACCACCAATTATTGGAATGATAATTTATCTTAATATTGCCATTAATTTCTCATTTTACATTATGATCTCACATCTTACTTAAAGAATCTGTTCCTGCCCAGCACACAATGCTCATTAATTAGCCGATATTTTTTCCACCTTCACTAAGGTATAATTGACAAATAAAATTGTAAGATATTTAAAGTATGCATCAGGGTAATTTGATAAATGTATAAGTTGTGAAAAGATTCCTCCAACCCAGTTAATTAACACAGACACATGTATACTTCAAATAATTGTTTGCTTAAGTGCAAAAATTTAAGTTCTGCTTTCTTGGCAAATTCAATTTTGCAATACTATCTGCTATAGTCACCCTGTTATACATTAGATCCTCAAACCGTTTTTACTTTATAGTTGAAAGTCTGCAGTATTTTACTAACTTCTATTTCCCCATCTCCTCTGTCAACTGGCAACCACTTTTCTGCTTTCTCTTCTATGATATTGACTTTTTGTTTAGATTCCAAATGTAAATGATGCCCAACAGAATCTGTCTTTCTCTGTCTGGTTTATTTTACTTAACATAATGGTCTCAAGATCCGTGTTGAATGGATACAACAATGGTCAGGATTTCCTTTTTTCACAGTTGAATAGTATTGCAATATATATATATAACCATTATTATATACATTATCCATTCATTTGTTGATGAACACTAAAGTTATTTTTATACTTGGCTATTGTGAGTAATCCTGCAATGACCATGGGAGTAGAGCAGTTATCTCTTTGATATTCTCATTTACCATCCTTTATATTTACCTGTCTTTCTGCTGGATAAATATCTGAATTCATCTATTCAGTTTCTGATTCTTTTGGGTCACCAACTGAAAGGAAGCAATAACAATGAAATTTTAAAATTCCACAATAAGTCACATGATAACAGAAAAAGTTTCATTTCATTTCTGACTATTCATTTTTCTTACTACAAAATTTTGGGGAAAAAAATACTGCCTCAAGAAAGCTAGTTACTCACTGATGACCATCTTAAAAATATTATATGTTCTGGAAATTAAAATAAGCAAAGATTTGTTACCAAATAATATTTATTGAGTTCACAATCAACTCAATTACTTCTTTTTTAGACTCTTACTTTCTTGTTTGAATATGGAAACATAAGATTTAAAAATACGCCTATATGGTAAACTTTGTTCTTTCTCTTTTCCCCTTCCACTAAGATTTTGCTTAGCCCTCAGGCAGATTTCTCCTTTTCAGATGACTCAAGTTAATTTCTTTAGATTGCATAGCTTACTTGGCCTGTAATAAACAGATTTTATGAAGCAAAGTGAATAATTAAGAGCTCATGTGCTTTCAATAAATTAGAATCAAATTGAATTTTTTACAATCTAATATTATTCTATATTATGGTTTTTAATATAATTGTGGCATGCATACAATGACCATAACACATGATATTTAATATTAAAAATTGCATTGACAGACGAGCCTGGTGCAGCCTGGTCTGCACTCCACTGGGTCGCAAAGAGTTGGACATGACTGAGTACATGAGTGTGCAGACATACACACACCATACTAGCACACATCCACTATTTTTATACCTATTTTAAAATATAAAAATAATGTAGTTAAAACATATTTGAACATAACTTTAATCTCTTAAATGATGAATAATTATACTCTAGAAAATATACATGGAAATTGTGCCATTTCCTTCCATTTTAAAAGCCTACCATTTTAAAATGTAAAGCTAAAACCTCACAAGTGCTGACCTAAAATTTACAAGTAAGAAAATGAACAATATTTTCATGTTAAGCATATAAATTTGGTCAATAAAATTTTATCTTTAAAAAACAGTTATTGAAGTGAGGCTGAACACATTTTTGTCACAAATATTTATGCATTTTTAGTTTTACCAGTAAAGTCTGTTCAAGTTTGTTGTTTTATAGACTTTATACATTTTTTTTTCCCCCAGCTGTTTGAGACTTTCAAGTCAAAGAGGCAATGTACTATCACTTACTAGTATGACTTCTTTAATATAAAGATATGATATCAGAGGACTGTTAAAATTAAAAGTATCTCATTTAAATATTCTAATTGACACATTTGCCAGCCTAGAAAAACCAAAAGCCAGGGCTACAGATTAAGGTGATAGAGAAGGAAGAGCCTCAGCTTATCTCCCAAAAATACACATCAAAACTGCCACTATATATAGAGCCAAATCTCTCTGAAAATGACCTAAAGGCTAGCAGAATGGTTTTCCTACAAGCATAGTTGTTAAGAAAGAACTACTTAGAGTCTGGTAAGAAAGGAGAAGAGACAGACTAATTGGGAACCACATCACTGGCAAAAGACCCATAAGAGGAAAGGGATACCACAGGCTAGAGAATCCTCCCAAGACGAGGCTTAGCCCTCAGGCAGATTTCTCCTTTTCAGATGACTCAAGTTAATTTCTTTAGATTGCATAGCTTACTTGGCCTGTAATAAACAGATTTTATGAAGCAAAGTGAATAATTAAGAGCTCATGTGCTTTCAATAAATTAGAATCAAATTGAATTTTTTACAATCTAATATTATTCTATATTATGGTTTTTAATATAATTGTGGCATGCATACAATGACCATAACACATGATATTTAATATTAAAAATTGCATTGACAGACGAGCCTGGTGCAGCCTGGTCTGCACTCCACTGGGTCGCAAAGAGTTGGACATGACTGAGTACATGAGTGTGCAGACATACACACACCATACTAGCACACATCCACTATTTTTATACCTATTTTAAAATATAAAAATAATGTAGTTAAAACATATTTGAACATAACTTTAATCTCTTAAATGATGAATAATTATACTCTAGAAAATATACATGGAAATTGTGCCATTTCCTTCCATTTTAAAAGCCTACCATTTTAAAATGTAAAGCTAAAACCTCACAAGTGCTGACCTAAAATTTACAAGTAAGAAAATGAACAATATTTTCATGTTAAGCATATAAATTTGGTCAATAAAATTTTATCTTTAAAAAACAGTTATTGAAGTGAGGCTGAACACATTTTTGTCACAAATATTTATGCATTTTAGTTTTACCAGTAAAGTCTGTTCAAGTTTGTTGTTTTATAGACTTTATACATTTTTTTTTCCCCCAGCTGTTTGAGACTTTCAAGTCAAAGAGGCAATGTACTATCACTTACTAGTATGACTTCTTTAATATAAAGATATGATATCAGAGGACTGTTAAAATTAAAAGTATCTCATTTAAATATTCTAATTGACACATTTGCCAGCCTAGAAAAACCAAAAGCCAGGGCTACAGATTAAGGTGATAGAGAAGGAAGAGCCTCAGCTTATCTCCCAAAAATACACATCAAAACTGCCACTATATATAGAGCCAAATCTCTCTGAAAATGACCTAAAGGCTAGCAGAATGGTTTTCCTACAAGCATAGTTGTTAAGAAAGAACTACTTAGAGTCTGGTAAGAAAGGAGAAGAGACAGACTAATTGGGAACCACATCACTGGCAAAAGACCCATAAGAGGAAAGGGATACCACAGGCTAGAGAATCCTCCCTAAGGACTGAGGAGTTATATTGGGGACCTCAACCTAGGGTCCAGCACTGGGAAGAAGAGATCCTTAACTCATTTGAAAGCCAGTAGATTTTACCAGAGAGGGATGCAAGAAACCGAAACTGCTATTGAAAAGCTGCAAACAGACTTGCTTGCCTTGAGTCCCAGCACAGAAGCAACAGATCGAAAACAGCCTGCCCCTCTTGTCAGCCAACCAGGATTGTCCCAACACACCCCAGCCCACATCTGGCTCCTGCCTCAGCCCATCCTGTTCCAGCACAACTCCCAACCAAGGAAAAGACAACTGCCTTACTGGAGAGGGGTGGAACAAGTTTAGAAATATTATTTCAAGCCCTTGGGCCCTGGTTCTGCCCCTAGCCAAAGCAGGGACTGGTCGTCATGCCGGAGAAAAACAGTGTTAACTCAGAAATGCAACTCCAGGCTCTTGGACTCTTGATTGCCCACGACCCTGACTAGGCTGGAGACTTCCCCTGTAATTGGGGAAGTGGAGCTACCTCAGATTTGCCACTCAAGCATCTCCCCCCTAACCAATGCAGAGACCACAGTCATGCTAGGATGAAGCCTAGCTCTCGCTAGTCTCTTGTTCCAGCTCCTTAGACGCTGGCCCCACTCTGACAGTGTGGCAACTACTGTTGAGCATGGGAAAAGCCCTAGTTCATATCTAGCTCCAATTCCAACCCTATGCCCCTCCCCCGACCCTGCTGCAAGTCGGTGGCTACCAGTGCACCCCAGGAGAAGATGTGGCCAAAGCTCACTTCAGGTTCAGTTCTCCCAGTAAAACCACTGTGCACAAAAAGGCCAAGAGAACCAGATAGGTAAGTGTTTTGCTCCATTACAGAGATAGAGAAGGAAGAGCCTCAGCTTATCTCCCAAAAATACACATCAAAACTGCCACTATATATAGAGCCAAATCTCTCTGAAAATGACCTAAAGGCTAGCAGAATGGTTTTCCTACAAGCATAGTTGTTAAGAAAGAACTACTTAGAGTCTGGTAAGAAAGGAGAAGAGACAGACTAATTGGGAACCACATCACTGGCAAAAGACCCATAAGAGGAAAGGGATACCACAGGCTAGAGAATCCTCCCTAAGGACTGAGGAGTTATATTGGGGACCTCAACCTAGGGTCCAGCACTGGGAAGAAGAGATCCTTAACTCATTTGAAAGCCAGTAGATTTTACCAGAGAGGGATGCAAGAAACCGAAACTGCTATTGAAAAGCTGCAAACAGACTTGCTTGCCTTGAGTCCCAGCACAGAAGCAACAGATCGAAAACAGCCTGCCCCTCTTGTCAGCCAACCAGGATTGTCCCAACACACCCCAGCCCACATCTGGCTCCTGCCTCAGCCCATCCTGTTCCAGCACAACTCCCAACCAAGGAAAAGACAACTGCCTTACTGGAGAGGGGTGGAACAAGTTTAGAAATATTATTTCAAGCCCTTGGGCCCTGGTTCTGCCCCTAGCCAAAGCAGGGACTGGTCGTCATGCCGGAGAAAAACAGTGTTAACTCAGAAATGCAACTCCAGGCTCTTGGACTCTTGATTGCCCACGACCCTGACTAGGCTGGAGACTTCCCCTGTAATTGGGGAAGTGGAGCTACCTCAGATTTGCCACTCAAGCATCTCCCCCCTAACCAATGCAGAGACCACAGTCATGCTAGGATGAAGCCTAGCTCTCGCTAGTCTCTTGTTCCAGCTCCTTAGACGCTGGCCCCACTCTGACAGTGTGGCAACTACTGTTGAGCATGGGAAAAGCCCTAGTTCATATCTAGCTCCAATTCCAACCCTATGCCCCTCCCCCGACCCTGCTGCAAGTCGGTGGCTACCAGTGCACCCCAGGAGAAGATGTGGCCAAAGCTCACTTCAGGTTCAGTTCTCCCAGTAAAACCACTGTGCACACGCAGAGACATAGAGGTATTTCTACACAAGGATGAGATTTCAAGGCCAAGATAGGTAAGTGTTTTGCTCCATTACAGAGATAATTTTTGAAAGTCAAAAAAGAAAAAGAAGAAGATATGTTCCAAAAGAAAGAACAAGATAAAACCCTAGAAAAAAAATAAGGTAATAAAATGGAGATAAATGATTTACTTGATAAAGAATTCAAAGCAATAGTAATAGAAATGCTTTAAATTCAGGAAAAGAACAGAAGATACAGAACTTCAACAAAGAACCACAAAATACAAAAAGAACCAATCAGAGCTTAAAATGACAATAACTGAAATGAAAAATACACTAGAAAATCTTAACACCTGATAAAGTGATACAGAATAATGTATCAGTGATCAGTAAGACAAGAATAGTGGAAATCACCTAATCAGAAGTGAAAATTTAAGGAAAAATAATTTAAGGGACCTCTGAGGCAATGTTAAGCATACTGTCACTTGCATTTTAAGGATCCCAGAAGGAAAAGAGAGAGAAGGCAGAAAATGTATTTGATATGATCATGGATGATAATTTTCCTAACCTAAAGAAGGAAACAGATATCTAAGTCCAGGACTCACAGAAATTCCCAAAAAAGATGAACCCAAGAGACCTACACCAAGACATATAAAAATTATAATAACAAAATTTAAGATAGAGAATTTTTAAAGTCAGCAAGAGACAAACAAGGAGTCACATAAAAATATCAACCAAGTTTTCAGCAGAAATACTGCGAGCCAGAATGGAGTGGCATGATATATTTAAAGTCCTGAAAGGGTAAAAGCTACAACCCAGGATACTCTTGGATTCTCACCTGGCTCAGTGGTAAAGAATCAACCTGCCAATGTAGGAAACACAGGAGACACAGGTTTAATCTCTGGGGCAGGAAGATCCCCTGGAAGAGGGCATGGCAACCTACTCCAGTATTCTTGCCTGGAGAATACCATGGACAGAGGAATCAGGGCATGGTGAAAGAATCACCCAGCTTCTCCAGAAACTCTGACTGTGTGGCAACTACTGTTGAGCATGGGAAAAGCCCTAGTTCATATCTAGCTCCAATTCCAACCCTATGCCCCTCCCCCGACCCTGCTGCAAGTCGGTGGCTACCAGTGCACCCCAGGAGAAGATGTGGCCAAAGCTCACTTCAGGTTCAGTTCTCCCAGTAAAACCACTGTGCACACGCAGAGACATAGAGGTATTTCTACACAAGGATGAGATTTCAAGGCCAAGATAGGTAAGTGTTTTGCTCCATTACAGAGATAATTTTTGAAAGTCAAAAAAGAAAAAGAAGAAGATATGTTCCAAAAGAAAGAACAAGATAAAACCCTAGAAAAAAAATAAGGTAATAAAATGGAGATAAATGATTTACTTGATAAAGAATTCAAAGCAATAGTAATAGAAATGCTTTAAATTCAGGAAAAGAACAGAAGATACAGAACTTCAACAAAGAACCACAAAATACAAAAAGAACCAATCAGAGCTTAAAATGACAATAACTGAAATGAAAAATACACTAGAAAATCTTAACACCTGATAAAGTGATACAGAATAATGTATCAGTGATCAGTAAGACAAGAATAGTGGAAATCACCTAATCAGAAGTGAAAATTTAAGGAAAAATAATTTAAGGGACCTCTGAGGCAATGTTAAGCATACTGTCATTTGCATTTTAAGGATCCCAGAAGGAAAAGAGAGAGAAGGCAGAAAATGTATTTGATATGATCATGGATGATAATTTTCCTAACCTAAAGAAGGAAACAGATATCTAAGTCCAGGACTCACAGAAATTCCCAAAAAAGATGAACCCAAGAGACCTACACCAAGACATATAAAAATTATAATAACAAAATTTAAGATAGAGAATTTTTAAAGTCAGCAAGAGACAAACAAGGAGTCACATAAAAATATCAACCAAGTTTTCAGCAGAAATACTGCGAGCCAGAATGGAGTGGCATGATATATTTAAAGTCCTGAAAGGGTAAAAGCTACAACCCAGGATACTCTTGGATTCTCACCTGGCTCAGTGGTAAAGAATCAACCTGCCAATGTAGGAAACACAGGAGACACAGGTTTAATCTCTGGGGCAGGAAGATCCCCTGGAAGAGGGCATGGCAACCTACTCCAGTATTCTTGCCTGGAGAATACCATGGACAGAGGAACCTGGCAGGCTGTAGTTCATGGGGTTGCAAAGAATCAGATGTGACTGAGCACACATGCAAGGATACTATATTTATCAAGTTTTTTTCATTCAGAATTGAAAGACTGGGCTTCCCTGGTGGTCCAGTGGGTAAAGAGTCTGCTTTGCTGTGCAAGGAGCACCAGTTCAATCCCTACCCTGGGAAGATCCCACGTGTGGTGGAGCAGCTGGATTAGGGTGTCCAATTATGAGCCAGTGCTCTGGAATGCTTGTGCCCAGAGCCAGTGCTCTACAATGAGAGAGACCACTGCAATGGGAGACCCACATAGGCCAAAGAATAAAGATGGATGAAAATAAATAAATAAATAAATAAAAAACAATAAAAAGACCAAAATTTTAAAAAAAATAAAAAATAAATTGAAAGATTTAAGGGTTTCCTAGAGCAGTAAGAGCTACAAAGCTGATCACCGCAAAGCTGCCTTACAAGAAATGTTAATGGGTCTTATGAAAGTGGAAAAGAAAAAGCTATAACAGGATATAAGAAAATGCTCGAAGGAATAAAATCTCATTGTTAAAGGTAAATAATAGCCCTTTAAATAAGCTAGTGCAAAAATTAAAAGAAAAAATTATATTGAGCTATGGAACACCCGTTTGTGGCCTCTGAGTCATTGCAAGTACTTGTACCATCTATAAGGCTTCCCTGATGGCACCTACCAATGCAGGAGACATAAGAGATGTGGGTTTGATCTCTGGATCAGGAAGATCCCCAGGAGAAGAGAATGGCAACCCACTCTAATATTCTTGCCTAGGAAATCCCATGGATAGAGGAACCTGGTGGACTACAGTTACTGTTACTCAGTGTTTGGTGTGCACATATGATTTAGATTGGCTCTTCTGTACAAAATTTATGGAAGGATATCCTACCTCTTTGAAAAATGGTTTTGAATGCACCTGAAGACAGAGCTAAAACTTGCCTAAAGAAATAGTCACATGTGATTTTTACCATAAGAACAAGTGGTTAACGATGTTCTATGAAATTATATAAAGTAAGTCAGGACTGTGATGATTTGGCATTGAGTAACTTTTAGCACAAAAGTGCCTATGGGGCAGAATCATACATTAGAACATGGATAATTTGAGGTATAGAAGATTGCGTGTAACTATATTTATCAAGTTTTTTTCATTCAGAATTGAAAGACTGGGCTTCCCTGGTGGTCCAGTGGGTAAAGAGTCTGCTTTGCTGTGCAAGGAGCACCAGTTCAATCCCTACCCTGGGAAGATCCCACGTGTGGTGGAGCAGCTGGATTAGGGTGTCCAATTATGAGCCAGTGCTCTGGAATGCTTGTGCCCAGAGCCAGTGCTCTACAATGAGAGAGACCACTGCAATGGGAGACCCACATAGGCCAAAGAATAAAGATGGATGAAAATAAATAAATAAATAAATAAAAAACAATAAAAAGACCAAAATTTTAAAAAAAATAAAAAATAAATTGAAAGATTTAAGGGTTTCCTAGAGCAGTAAGAGCTACAAAGCTGATCACCGCAAAGCTGCCTTACAAGAAATGTTAATGGGTCTTATGAAAGTGGAAAAGAAAAAGCTATAACAGGATATAAGAAAATGCTCGAAGGAATAAAATCTCATTGTTAAAGGTAAATAATAGCCCTTTAAATAAGCTAGTGCAAAAATTAAAAGAAAAAATTATATTGAGCTATGGAACACCCGTTTGTGGCCTCTGAGTCATTGCAAGTACTTGTACCATCTATAAGGCTTCCCTGATGGCACCTACCAATGCAGGAGACATAAGAGATGTGGGTTTGATCTCTGGATCAGGAAGATCCCCAGGAGAAGAGAATGGCAACCCACTCTAATATTCTTGCCTAGGAAATCCCATGGATAGAGGAACCTGGTGGACTACAGTTACTGTTACTCAGTGTTTGGTGTGCACATATGATTTAGATTGGCTCTTCTGTACAAAATTTATGGAAGGATATCCTACCTCTTTGAAAAAATGGATTTTGAATGCACCTGAAGACAGAGCTAAAACTTGCCTAAAGAAATAGTCACATGTGATTTTTACCATAAGAACAAGTGGTTAACGATGTTCTATGAAATTATATAAAGTAAGTCAGGACTGTGATGATTTGGCATTGAGTAACTTTTAGCACAAAAAGTGCCTATGGGGCAGAATCATACATTAGAACATGGATAATTTGAGGTATAGAAGATTGCGTGTAACTAAAAATCATCCTCATTCTACAGTGTGTACTCAGTATTCTCAGTATGCTTTTTATTTGCCTTTCCAAATCCCAAATTTAGAGAACCTCTGGATTTGAAGAATCTAACTGAGAACTATAATTGCATCAGATAAACCACACCCTGTGGACAATATCTTAGCAAGATCTGGTTTTGCCCAGCTGTGATATACTTATGCATATTCTTCTTATGATCTTTGAAATTTGCAAAGGGGAAGTTACTAGTTTCTCTCTTTATGGTTTCATTAATACTCCATAATATATCCTTAATCTCTTTACATTTAAAAAAGAGTAAGTTTCTGTAGCTCATACTGAAACCATAATTTTATCTTTTATGCCATCTGTGTGTGTCTTAGTGGCTCAGTCATGTCCGACTTTTTGTGACCCCATGGACTGTAGCCAGCCAAGCTCTTCTTTCCATGGAATTCTCCAGGCAAGAATACTGGAGTGGGTTGCTATTCCTTCTCTAGGGATCTTCCTGACCCAGGGATCAAACCTGGGTCTCCTACAAGGCAGACCCTTTACCGTCTGAGCTACCAGGGAAAACCTTATGCCATCTACATAAGTTAGAAGTTTAAAATAGATTTTTCAGTCTTTATTCTGAGGGAGAACTTTCTCTAAACAACTGGTTTGAAACAAAATGCTAAGGTTTGAGAAGAATTTCAGTCAGTAATCTTCCTGTGCCAAAATATTATAGAAGTTAAAAACAGAAATTGTGTTTCATTGTGTTGAAGGTTAAACAAACTAGGCGTAGATCAGCTTTTAATGCTTTGAATGTAGATCTGTACTCCTGACATTAAAAGAATTCTATAATTTCAGTAAAAAAAAAAACAGGCTGAAAACCACATTTTGAAGCAGTTGTCCCCACTGCATTTAGAGTTGCAGAGTGATGAGGAAACCCATAACGTAGGTCAGGGCAATTGAATAAATCTCAGTTGAGAAAACAGTCAGGACTTATGATGGATGAGAACTTTTACACAAAAGTGCCTATGGGGCAGAATCATACATTAAAAGAAAAAAAATGGTTTTTAATTTTGAGGAATTTTTAAAGAAGAATTGGGGGCTTTTTTTGTTAAAACTAAAAATTTTTTTCAATTCCCTCATTCTACAGTGTGTACTCAGTATTCTCAGTATGCTTTTTATTTGCCTTTCCAAATCCCAAATTTAGAGAACCTCTGGATTTGAAGAATCTAACTGAGAACTATAATTGCATCAGATAAACCACACCCTGTGGACAATATCTTAGCAAGATCTGGTTTTGCCCAGCTGTGATATACTTATGCATATTCTTCTTATGATCTTTGAAATTTGCAAAGGGGAAGTTACTAGTTTCTCTCTTTATGGTTTCATTAATACTCCATAATATATCCTTAATCTCTTTACATTTAAAAAAGAGTAAGTTTCTGTAGCTCATACTGAAACCATAATTTTATCTTTTATGCCATCTGTGTGTGTCTTAGTGGCTCAGTCATGTCCGACTTTTTGTGACCCCATGGACTGTAGCCAGCCAAGCTCTTCTTTCCATGGAATTCTCCAGGCAAGAATACTGGAGTGGGTTGCTATTCCCTTCTCTAGGGGATCTTCCTGACCCAGGGATCAAACCTGGGTCTCCTACAAGGCAGACCCTTTACCGTCTGAGCTACCAGGGAAAACCTTATGCCATCTACATAAGTTAGAAGTTTAAAATAGATTTTTCAGTCTTTATTCTGAGGGAGAACTTTCTCTAAACAACTGGTTTGAAACAAAATGCTAAGGTTTGAGAAGAATTTCAGTCAGTAATCTTCCTGTGCCAAAATATTATAGAAGTTAAAAACAGAAATTGTGTTTCATTGTGTTGAAGGTTAAACAAACTAGGCGTAGATCAGCTTTTAATGCTTTGAATGTAGATCTGTACTCCTGACATTAAAAGAATTCTATAATTTCAGTAAAAAAAAAAACAGGCTGAAAACCACATTTTGAAGCAGTTGTCCCCACTGCATTTAGAGTTGCAGAGTGATGAGGAAACCCATAACGTAGGTCAGGGCAATTGAATAAATCTCAGTTGAGAAAACAATTGCCTGTTGACTGTAGACTGGGTAATTTTTCTTCAAGTTTCCACCTCTTAAGGGACTCCACCTAAGAAACAGTGTGAGCCCTACTGTGAACAAATAAAGACATCCATCTTTGGATCAACTCCACCGAGGTTTCAAGTAATATCAGAAACTGACCCAATGGTGCCCTGGATATTGCACCTCTAAAAACAAGGCTTGAGATGGAAGGCTTTTTCTTTGATTGTTTAAAAACCAGGGACTTTCTGTGTTCAAAGGCAGGAACTAAAATCATGGAAGCACATTACTATAGAGATGTGTAAAATTTATCTCATAAATATAAATTAAGCAAATCTTGCAGATAGGAGGTCTTTCTATTAATAATTTTCCTAATTAGAACCCCAGTGGTGCTAGTTTTTTTCTGGTTCAAGGATAATAATTAATTAAAGTATTGATATATCATTCTTTTAAAATGTAGATGAAATTATATCATTAAGTTAATAGCTATTATTAAATACCTACTGTGTGCCATTTACCTACAACTGAGCTAAGAACTGCCACTTCCAAAACAAGCTTAATTTGATATATTCCAATGATAGAATGATAGAGCTGGGAGGTATCAACAGGGGCCTCATCACTAGGCTTCACCAAAATTACTCCTGATTGATGGCTATCTCTGCTGTCCTTAAAGATCTCCTAGGGTAGAAATGCTAGAAACTTATTAATGAATTCTATCAATGGGAAGTTTTTGCTAATAACCAACATCATCATGGAGCCAAAAATCTGTTTTGTCTAATTTTATCACCATTAACCTTGTAAATAGCTGGACCTTACCATGTTCCCATCATTTAAAGCAGCGAAACTAAACTATTTTTCCTCTTTCTTTCTTTTTTCTTCCATGCTTCAAAGAAAGATGCTTATTTTTTCACAGCTAACAGTAATTCATTACTCTCCAAGTACTGTTCTCACCTTCCAAATCTTCCTCCATTATTTTATTCTTTTCCCTTTCTCTTATGTTGGCTGGCCCTATCTCTTAAACATATAAACATGTGTAAATTTCTCTCATAAAAAAGCTCCAATTTATTCCTGTATCACCTGCTGTATTGTAAATTTTTTTCTCTTGCCATCCTAGAAAGATAACTTTGCTTTCTCTTCCATTCTCTCCTTAACTCTTTGTGAGCTGACAACTTTCTCACAACTCTATAGAAATTGCTTTTGATAAGATCACTAATAGCCTGTATCTGAAAAACCTAATTATCACTTATCATTCTCACATCACTTGAATGTACATATGCTTAACATTATTGAACACTCTGACACTATCAAAATGCTTGAACTTTAGATCAGTCTAATAATTTCTCATATGAATTTTTGACTCTTGTATTTTCTGATTACTGTCTCTCCTGATATAACTTTTCCAACTCTTACACTGTCATTTGTGGCTCTACTTTTTCCACTTACTCCTCCAATATTTCAGTTACTTAGATTCATAAGCTTTTAACACTCTGTGTATATTCTTTGATGTGCAATAGAGATGTGTAAAATTTATCTCATAAATATAAATTAAGCAAATCTTGCAGATAGGAGGTCTTTCTATTAATAATTTTCCTAATTAGAACCCCAGTGGTGCTAGTTTTTTTCTGGTTCAAGGATAATAATTAATTAAAGTATTGATATATCATTCTTTTAAAATGTAGATGAAATTATATCATTAAGTTAATAGCTATTATTAAATACCTACTGTGTGCCATTTACCTACAACTGAGCTAAGAACTGCCACTTCCAAAACAAGCTTAATTTGATATATTCCAATGATAGAATGATAGAGCTGGGAGGTATCAACAGGGGCCTCATCACTAGGCTTCACCAAAATTACTCCTGATTGATGGCTATCTCTGCTGTCCTTAAAGATCTCCTAGGGTAGAAATGCTAGAAACTTATTAATGAATTCTATCAATGGGAAGTTTTTGCTAATAACCAACATCATCATGGAGCCAAAAATCTGTTTTGTCTAATTTTATCACCATTAACCTTGTAAATAGCTGGACCTTACCATGTTCCCATCATTTAAAGCAGCGAAACTAAACTATTTTTCCTCTTTCTTTCTTTTTTCTTCCATGCTTCAAAGAAAGATGCTTATTTTTTCACAGCTAACAGTAATTCATTACTCTCCAAGTACTGTTCTCACCTTCCAAATCTTCCTCCATTATTTTATTCTTTTCCCTTTCTCTTATGTTGGCTGGCCCTATCTCTTAAACATATAAACATGTGTAAATTTCTCTCATAAAAAAGCTCCAATTTATTCCTGTATCACCTGCTGTATTGTAAATTTTTTTCTCTTGCCATCCTAGAAAGATAACTTTGCTTTCTCTTCCATTCTCTCCTTAACTCTTTGTGAGCTGACAACTTTCTCACAACTCTATAGAAATTGCTTTTGATAAGATCACTAATAGCCTGTATCTGAAAAACCTAATTATCACTTATCATTCTCACATCACTTGAATGTACATATGCTTAACATTATTGAACACTCTGACACTATCAAAATGCTTGAACTTTAGATCAGTCTAATAATTTCTCATATGAATTTTTGACTCTTGTATTTTCTGATTACTGTCTCTCCTGATATAACTTTTCCAACTCTTACACTGTCATTTGTGGCTCTACTTTTTCCACTTACTCCTCCAATATTTCAGTTACTTAGATTCATAAGCTTTTAACACTCTGTGTATATTCTTTGTGGATGTATTCAAGCCTATTCACAGACTGTACTACTACTTAGTTATAGAAGACTCCAAACCCATACCCTAACCCAAACCCTGTGCTATTATTCAAATTCCAGTGCCTACTGTAACCCTTAGCCAGCTGGATATCTAACAAGGCAATTATTTTTAGTCCTACTTCATAGAACCACCATCCCTCTTATTCATCTGCAAAGATAAGACTCATTTGTGTTTTCTCTCTTTCCCTCTACTTTCCATATCTGGTTAGTTACTAGATCCTGCCTCATGATTTTACATCATTGCTGTTACATAGTTCTTAATTGCCAGTATCAACATACTTCTTCCTTCAGAATTACATCATCCCCCAAAGGTGCCACTGCTTTCATTTTCTATTAGTTTCATTTTACATAGTGTTTCTTCTTTTCATATCATTACCAAAATCATTTTCAGAGTACCATTCTCACACACGTATATCACTACTTTAATTCTGTCTGAGAATTACCTTCTGTTAATCTCTACTATATTGTCTCCAATACTTATCTCTGGCAGAATTCAAATTTTATACTTTGGCACCTGAAAGAATCAACAGTCTTATTCCTGTCTAATTTCTCAGGTCTTTTGCCTGCCGCTCACTGCTAACAGTCCTCTATAGTCCCTCTCCAAACACACATCTCTCTCTTTCTCTCACATACACACAGACACACACACACAAGCACACAAACATGCATGTATTCTATGTCTCAGGTATATCAAACTACTTTAAAGTTTACTGTAGCAAATGCCTTTGTCCCATCTCTTTCCATCTCTGACTATAGCCACTGCTGTGTTAGTGGCTCAGTGGTTCTATGAAAACTGTGTCTCATTGCCCTACCTTAATTGAATCAAACATTACTGAGTTTTGTTCTAGAGCCTTCTCCCAATGACTCAGGAGCTCTATCGACCTTGATAACATCACAGCCAGTGGGAGGATGTTATCCCCAACCCCCTGGGGGCAATCTTCAACCAGTTGTGGGCAAAAGTGGTGCATAAGTGTTCGACTCTCCTGACATTTAGCAGGCCTTTCCTTTGATTTCAGGGACCCTGACAGAATGAAAACCCTGTTGCCTGCAATAGCAACTCAGAATGAAACCTTGTATTTGCTTTAACTCCTTATTTTTCCCCTCACTGTCCCTTCAGCCTCTGTTTATCAGGTTCATCTCCACCCATAAAGTAAATTACATATACTCAAGACATTATCTCAGGTTTTATTTCTGAAGATTGTAGCTTAGGGTATGCCATGGAAATCAACCTTTGTACACGCCAGTTACCTTTGGTAAAATCCCTGTCTACCCATTATTTACATGAACAAGTCTTGTATCTTCCCATATTAGAGTTCATGAACATTTATTGACCCTTTTTCAAATGTAGTCAAACTTTTAAAAAATGCCACTATTTTCCCTTGTCATTGATAACAACTATTAGTTTGTCATCATCTCTCCCACAAAAGATCATGAGAGTTCAGACGCTGGCTTAGTTACCAATGTGTTTCAATGTCTATTATAATGACTAGCACATAGTGATACTGAATTTTTTGTATTGAACAAATGACATTTGTATTTTAATATTACGGGGGCCTTCCGCAGAAAGGAAGGCAGCAGGATTGCCCCCGGCTGAACCGGGAGATCTCGGAGAGAGGTGAGTCTGCTGCCCGCCAACCCAGCCCTGCGCCCCCCTCTCCCCGGCAAGCGGGAGACAATCAGACACGACAGGGGTTCCGTCAAAGCAGTTCCATTTTATTAGTGTAGACTTAGAACACACAAGCACACAAACACATGCATATCATGTCTCAGGTATATCAAACTACTTTAAAGTTTACTGTAGCAAATGCCTTTGTCCCATCTCTTTCCATCTCTGACTATAGCCACTGCTGTGTTAGTGGCTCAGTGGTTCTATGAAAACTGTGTCTCATTGCCCTACCTTAATTGAATCAAACATTACTGAGTTTTGTTCTAGAGCCTTCTCCCAATGACTCAGGAGCTCTATCGACCTTGATAACATCACAGCCAGTGGGAGGATGTTATCCCCAACCCCCTGGGGGCAATCTTCAACCAGTTGTGGGCAAAAGTGGTGCATAAGTGTTCGACTCTCCTGACATTTAGCAGGCCTTTCCTTTGATTTCAGGGACCCTGACAGAATGAAAACCCTGTTGCCTGCAATAGCAACTCAGAATGAAACCTTGTATTTGCTTTAACTCCTTATTTTTCCCCTCATTGTGCCTTCAGCCTCTGTTTATCAGGTTCATCTCCACCCATAAAGTAAATTACATATACTCAAGACATTATCTCAGGTTTTATTTCTGAAGATTGTAGCTTAGGGTATGCCATGGAAATCAACCTTTGTACACGCCAGTTACCTTTGGTAAAATCCCTGTCTACCCATTATTTACATGAACAAGTCTTGTATCTTCCCATATTAGAGTTCATGAACATTTATTGACCCTTTTTCAAATGTAGTCAAACTTTTAAAAAATGCCACTATTTTCCCTTGTCATTGATAACAACTATTAGTTTGTCATCATCTCTCCCACAAAAGATCATGAGAGTTCAGACGCTGGCTTAGTTACCAATGTGTTTCAATGTCTATTATAATGACTAGCACATAGTGATACTGAATTTTTTGTATTGAACAAATGACATTTGTATTTTAATATTACGGGGGCCTTCCGCAGAAAGGAAGGCAGCAGGATTGCCCCCGGCTGAACCGGGAGATCTCGGAGAGAGGTGAGTCTGCTGCCAGCCAACCCAGCCCTGCGCCCCCCTCACCCCGGAAAGCGGGAGACAATCAGACACGACAGGGGTTCCGTCAAAGCAGTTCCATTTTATTAGTGTAGACTTACAGCTTTTATAGGCAAGTGAAGGGGATTTTGCAAGGGACTTCCTATAGATTACACGAATCAAGCGAAAGGTCAAGCAATCATCCACGAGCGCGGAAACCAGGGGAACCAATCAGAAATTTTGACAATCAACTTAACAATTTAGATCACGCCCTTGTCTCTTCCTATAGGCACCGTCTTAGTTTCAAACCGCAAACATGTGCTTAAGCTTCCTTATGCTTGCAATGGTCCTCTTTCAATTCAGAGCCCCACAAATATGATGACATTTGAAGGAAATGAGATAAGGCATTTTTTTATGATATCATTAACTGATGTATTCAAGAACATTTTTGGTCAAATTTTAAGAAAAATGGTGATACAATACAGTGAAAATTGTTTTGTTTTGTTTTTCAAACTTTCTGGACAAATGTGTGATATGAAAGGGCAGTATTTACAAAGATCCAAAGGAATCAATGGTCTTACATGGTGGCTAAGCCTGTAAAGAATCTGCCTGTAATGCACAACACTGAAGTTTGATCCCTGAATCAGGAAGATCCCCTAGAGAAGGGAATGGCTAACCACTCCAGTATTCTTGCTTGGAAAATACCATAGACAGACGAGCTTAGGAGACTATAATCCATGGAGTCACAAAGAGTTAGAAATGACTGAGCAACTGATTAAGCACACAGGAATGCAAAAAATCAGAGGCTAGTAGAAATAGTGTTGACTTGGAGCTGTGGGGCAAAAGAGTGGCCAAGTTGGAGTTCTTAGAGATGAAGTTCCAGGTGGCTCTTAATTTCCTCTAAGTATAACTGGAAAGTGTGTTCAGAAGCCATAGAATCTAGAGTTATCAGAAAGTCCTCACATGTTGACTAAGAAACTATTTAGTTACCAATGTGTTTCAATGTCTATTATAATGACTAGCACATAGTGATACTGAATTTTTTGTATTGAACAAATGACATTTGTATTTTAATATTACGGGGGCCTTCCGCAGAAAGGAAGGCAGCAGGATTGCCCCCGGCTGAACCGGGAGATCTCGGAGAGAGGTGAGTCTGCTGCCCGCCAACCCAGCCCTGCGCCCCCCTCTCCCCGGCAAGCGGGAGACAATCAGACACGACAGGGGTTCCGTCAAAGCAGTTCCATTTTATTAGTGTAGACTTACAGCTTTTATAGGCAAGTGAAGGGGATTTTGCAAGGGACTTCCTATAGATTACACGAATCAAGCGAAAGGTCAAGCAATCATCCACGAGCGCGGAAACCAGGGGAACCAATCAGAAATTTTGACAATCAACTTAACAATTTAGATCACGCCCTTGTCTCTTCCTATAGGCACCGTCTTAGTTTCAAACCGCAAACATGTGCTTAAGCTTCCTTATGCTTGCAATGGTCCTCTTTCAATTCAGAGCCCCACAAATATGATGACATTTGAAGGAAATGAGATAAGGCATTTTTTTATGATATCATTAACTGATGTATTCAAGAACATTTTTGGTCAAATTTTAAGAAAAATGGTGATACAATACAGTGAAAATTGTTTTGTTTTGTTTTTCAAACTTTCTGGACAAATGTGTGATATGAAAGGGCAGTATTTACAAAGATCCAAAGGAATCAATGGTCTTACATGGTGGCTAAGCCTGTAAAGAATCTGCCTGTAATGCACAACACTGAAGTTTGATCCCTGAATCAGGAAGATCCCCTAGAGAAGGGAATGGCTAACCACTCCAGTATTCTTGCTTGGAAAATACCATAGACAGACGAGCTTAGGAGACTATAATCCATGGAGTCACAAAGAGTTAGAAATGACTGAGCAACTGATTAAGCACACAGGAATGCAAAAAATCAGAGGCTAGTAGAAATAGTGTTGACTTGGAGCTGTGGGGCAAAAGAGTGGCCAAGTTGGAGTTCTTAGAGATGAAGTTCCAGGTGGCTCTTAATTTCCCTCTAAGTATAACTGGAAAGTGTGTTCAGAAGCCATAGAATCTAGAGTTATCAGAAAGTCCTCACATGTTGACTAAGAAACTACAAACTAACATAAAATGAATAAACCATAGGCAAAACACCAAATCAGTTATAAATTCATAGAAATTAAGACAAATTTTGTTGGCAATATTGAACTTAGTAAAATAACCAGATTATGAGGGACCAAAGCACATAGGAGGAAAAACAAAATTAAGAAAAACTAAAAATCTGAGTAAAGTTATGTTAGGAATGACCATTATCAGCAGAACTAGGAAAAAGAGACAGAAGTTGAGTTATTTTTGTTTTATTGAAGGCTCAGGCTAACTTTGAAGAAGTAGTCCAACTCTACCAGCTACATCTCTCCTACTCATCCAAAGGATTGTTCCCAGTAGGGTTGTGAGGAACATATAAAGTCAGATTTCTGTAAATTAATAATGGGCATTTAAGGATATTTTAAACGTGATTGAGTCACTATACCTCATATTATAGGTTATGACATTTCAAGAATATATTTGGTTCCAAATGTATAGCACAGATGGTACTGTGAAAGGAAGTATATAGGTTTTTAAAAGTCCTCAACTTCCATAGAAATATGCAAGTATTAAAGGTTAAAGTAAAACCAAACATAAATGATTTACCCATGAGAATGCATTACATGCTGTTCACCCAATAAAGATTTATATTGATGTTTCAACATTATATTTAATAACTTTCCCTTGGACAAGCTGTAGTTTGACAGTCTCGGTTGGCTAGAAAAGGCACACATAAGGTAAATTTTAACAGATATAAAAAATAAAGTATTACATTTGAACCTTTAAAAGTTCATTGCAAATCCTCATCAAAATATTAGTAAACCAAATCTGGCTATATTAAAGAAAAACATTAGACACTATAACCAAGTAGGAATTATTCAAGGAGTACAAAGTTACCTTAACATCTAAACCTAAGTTAACATAATACATCATATGTATTTGTTTCCTAGTACTATATAAGAAAACATTTTTGCAGGGTCTCAGGATTAGAAGATGGATATCTTTTTCTTTTTTAGATTTTAAAAAAAATTTTGGCCTCTTTTATTATTTATTTATTTATTTATTTTCATCTATCATGTGTGGGCCTCCCATTGCAGTGTCCTCTCATTGCAGAGCACTGGCTCTGGGTGCATGCATTCCAGAGCGCCGGCTCATACTTGGACATGCCAGTCCAGTCTCTCTGCAGCATATGGGATCTTCCCGGGCGAGGGATCAAACCGGCACCCCTTGCACTGCAAAGTGGACTCTTTACCCACTGAACCACCAGGGAAGCCCAGATGGACATGTTGAGGGCTGCTATTCAGCCTACCTCAGTGCTCTACCTGGTCCCAAAGGCAGCCACCTTACATGCAAAATACATGCACCATATCCTAATGTCTCCATTATACTATCCAGTATTGAAGGCTCTTGAGAGTCCCTTGAATTGCAAGGAGATAAAACCAGTCAATCCTAAAGGAAATTAACCCTGAATATTCTTTGGAAGGACTGAAGCTGAAGGTCCAATACTTTGGCCACCTGATGCAAAGAGATGACCGTATGTAAAAGACCCTGATGTTGGGAATAATAGAAGGCAGAAGGAGAAGGAGATGATAGAAGATGAGATGTTTGGATGGCATCACTGAGTCAATGGACATGAGTTTGAGCAGACTCCAGTTAATGGTGAAGGACAGGGATGCCTGGCGTGCTGCAGTCCATGGGATCACAAAGAGTCAGACATGACTGAGTGACTGAACTGAACTGAATGTCTAAAATCTCACCTAAGACTTATCAGTTCAGAAGTCCCATTTTATCATGTAAGTTCATAGCATACAAGTTTGACTTTCCACATATCTATAGGACACAATTTCAGCTAAGCTTCTTACAATTATATATCACGGATTTTTTCTTCAAGTTTCTGAAAACATGTACCTCATTTCCTTTTGACCCTTCACCAGAAGCACCTTCATCACTCATATTTCTGCCACCAGTCTGTTTCTAAGTTTCTCTAAGACAGTGAAACCTTTTTTTTTTTAAACTTCGTTCTTCACTTCCATCCAAGTTCTCACTAGTCTTACCTTTAACTTTCATTTTTTCAAGATAATCAAGTATTTTTTTAAAAAAAATATTCGTTGTAATCCTTCTACTTTCTACCTGCAGCCTAATTCCAAAGCCACAACTACATTTGCAAATATTTGTTACAGTACCACTGTGCTTCAAAATACCAAGGTATGTGCCAATTTCCTACTGCTGTTTAAGATAGCCTATTCATGGGTTCTGGGGATATGAATGTGGACATTTCAACGTATTTGCTGCTGCTAAGTCACTTCAGTTGTGTCTGATTCTTTGTGACCCCATAAACTATAGCCTGCCAGGCTCTTCTGTCCTTGGGATTCCCCAGGCAAGAATACTGGAGTGTATCGCCATGCCCTCCTCCAGGGCATCTTCTTCACCCAGGGATCGAACCTGCATCTCTTAGGTCTCCTGAATTGGCAGGCAGATACGTTACCACTAGTTCCAACTTGGATGTATTTGTGAACAGGTTGGGGAATCAATCTTTCACATCTTATTAGTAGAATAAAGGAAAAAGATCATCTAAGTTTTTAAAAAATTTTGAATCTAGTATATTCCAATAATAAAAAAAAAACTTTCAACAAACTAGAAATATAAAGTCCTCAGCTTGATCATGCCCTTCTATAAAAAACCACAGCTTATATTATCCTTTTTTTTTTTTCATGAATATACTTTTCTCCATGATTGTAGTTAAAAATGATAGCTTACACCACTTCTATTCAGCTATGTCCTGGAGGTTATAGCCAAGACAATAAGTAAGACAACAAGTTTTGTTGTAATATCATATAGAGATTTAAAAAATAGAAGTAAAATTGATAGCATGATTCTGTATATAGAAACATCCAAGCAATACACACACACACACACACACACACACACAAAACCTGTTAGAACTAAGAATGAGATTTTTAAGGTTGCAGAAAGCAAGGTCAGGTATATAAAGCAAATCTATATTTCAGTACAGTAAAAAGCAACAACCCAAATTAAAGTTATGAAGATAATTGCATTCACAATAGCATAAAAATAAAATAATTAAAATTAACAAAACAAATTATGACAGTTGCCAAAAATATTACTAAACTTTGCTGAAAGAAAAGAAGAACGAAATAAGTGAGAAGACCTCTATAATGCTGTTCTCTGGCCTCCACCCAGAAAGCTTTCTCATCCCACCTTAGCTCCAGCACCTAGCCCAATGTGGATAACCACTGCATCCTCTCAAACACATGTGATTCTCTTCTCCTCTCTCCTGGATCCAAAGCCCATGCTGCTCCACCATTCTCTTCTGAATAAGAAAACCTATCCCTAATATCCCAACCTAACTGAATATAGACTGAATCATTTAGGAAGGATGGAAGAAACCCAGGGGGGAAGAAATGAAGGAAGAGAAGATGAGAGGAAGAAAGAGCTTATTCTCTTTTATAATTAGATAGTTTTGCTTTAAAATCACCATTCTATGTCTCCATATACCGTCTACCTGCCTCCAAGGTATAATAATGCCATTTCCCATGTGGATCATGTCAAGATGGAATTTTGTGTTTAATATTAATACTAAGCATCACAGGTAAAGAGCGTGACAAAGAAGATAACAAAGTGAATAATAATATGGGATTATTTAGCGTAGAAACGAATGTATAGAAGATACAACTGTCTTCAAAATCTGAAAGAATATCATGTGAAAGAGAGTACGGTGTAAGCTTTTCAGGATATATTTCAGAAAGAAAAGTAGTTTCAGTGGAAGGGCCTTAGAAATGAAATTGAACTTTAGTCATTTTTTAAAACTCTCATTCATGCAAAAAAAAATTGTAGTTAAAATGATAGCTTACACCACTTCTATTCAGCTATGTCCTGGAGGTTATAGCCAAGACAATAAGTAAGACAACAAGTTTTGTTGTAATATCATATAGAGATTTAAAAAATAGAAGTAAAATTGATAGCATGATTCTGTATATAGAAACATCCAAGCAATACACACACACACACACACACACACACACAAAACCTGTTAGAACTAAGAATGAGATTTTTAAGGTTGCAGAAAGCAAGGTCAGGTATATAAAGCAAATCTATATTTCAGTACAGTAAAAAGCAACAACCCAAATTAAAGTTATGAAGATAATTGCATTCACAATAGCATAAAAATAAAATAATTAAAATTAACAAAACAAATTATGACAGTTGCCAAAAATATTACTAAACTTTGCTGAAAGAAAAGAAGAACGAAATAAGTGAGAAGACCTCTATAATGCTGTTCTCTGGCCTCCACCCAGAAAGCTTTCTCATCCCACCTTAGCTCCAGCACCTAGCCCAATGTGGATAACCACTGCATCCTCTCAAACACATGTGATTCTCTTCTCCTCTCTCCTGGATCCAAAGCCCATGCTGCTCCACCATTCTCTTCTGAATAAGAAAACCTATCCCTAATATCCCAACCTAACTGAATATAGACTGAATCATTTAGGAAGGATGGAAGAAACCCAGGGGGGAAGAAATGAAGGAAGAGAAGATGAGAGGAAGAAAGAGCTTATTCTCTTTTATAATTAGATAGTTTTGCTTTAAAATCACCATTCTATGTCTCCATATACCGTCTACCTGCCTCCAAGGTATAATAATGCCATTTCCCATGTGGATCATGTCAAGATGGAATTTTGTGTTTAATATTAATACTAAGCATCACAGGTAAAGAGCGTGACAAAGAAGATAACAAAGTGAATAATAATATGGGATTATTTAGCGTAGAAACGAATGTATAGAAGATACAACTGTCTTCAAAAATCTGAAAGAATATCATGTGAAAGAGAGTACGGTGTAAGCTTTTCAGGATATATTTCAGAAAGAAAAAGTAGTTTCAGTGGAAGGGCCTTAGAAATGAAATTGACAATCACTTTAACTGTCATTTCTAGTGTCCTCAGTTAGAGATCAGAAAATTATCTTCATATTGTTCAAATATCTCTTGTTCTCAGGAGGCAGGTTGTTGTAAGTCTCATCCAACATTAGTTCTATAGTTAATATGTTAGGAGTATATCAGTCAAACCATTACAGATTAACCTTGGAAAATTTAAAACTTTTAAAGGGAGCAAAACTTAGCAGATGTCGAGTGCTGTTTCTAAAAATATATTGAATGTTCTATTGATAACCACTAGTAGCTCCTACGATCATTTCCTATACAATCACCAAAATCATGGATTGGAAGTCACATAGTAATATTTAGCTGTAGGTCAGCTTATATGACTACATATATGTCCAATCTATGATGCCATGGGTAGTGTCCTTTAGTTAGTGATCCAACCTGAGATTGACTTCTTGATAGTGACAATGGGAAGCAGAGAGATGCCCAAATGTAGCCACAGGTCTTTCCTCTTCTTGACAAATGAAAATACATTCCAGGTTAGAGAAATTCCAAGCACTATAAAGATACTTTTACAATGTTGTAGCTTTTTTTTTTTTTTTTTAATTAAAGATTTATTTATTTGTTTATTTTGGGCGGGGGTCGGGTGGGGGAGGGGGGGGAGCGGGCGGGCCACTTCTATTGGTCTTTCATTTCTCTATTTTCATCCGTCTTTGTTCTTTGGCTCCTGTGGGCCTCCCATCACGTGGCGCAGTCGTGCAGAGCACCGTTCCGACGCATGCGCTACAGAGCTCCGCTCGGTAATTGGACACATCGGTCCAGCCACTATAATTAGATAGTTTTGCTTTAAAATCACCATTCTATGTCTCCATATACCGTCTACCTGCCTCCAAGGTATAATAATGCCATTTCCCATGTGGATCATGTCAAGATGGAATTTTGTGTTTAATATTAATACTAAGCATCACAGGTAAAGAGCGTGACAAAGAAGATAACAAAGTGAATAATAATATGGGATTATTTAGCGAGAAACGAATGTATAGAAGATACAACTGTCTTCAAAAATCTGAAAGAATATCATGTGAAAGAGAGTACGGTGTAAGCTTTTCAGGATATATTTCAGAAAGAAAAAGTAGTTTCAGTGGAAGGGCCTTAGAAATGAAATTGACAATCACTTTAACTGTCATTTCTAGTGTCCTCAGTTAGAGATCAGAAAATTATCTTCATATTGTTCAAATATCTCTTGTTCTCAGGAGGCAGGTTGTTGTAAGTCTCATCCAACATTAGTTCTATAGTTAATATGTTAGGAGTATATCAGTCAAACCATTACAGATTAACCTTGGAAAATTTAAAACTTTTAAAGGGAGCAAAACTTAGCAGATGTCGAGTGCTGTTTCTAAAAATATATTGAATGTTCTATTGATAACCACTAGTAGCTCCTACGATCATTTCCTATACAATCACCAAAATCATGGATTGGAAGTCACATAGTAATATTTAGCTGTAGGTCAGCTTATATGACTACATATATGTCCAATCTATGATGCCATGGGTAGTGTCCTTTAGTTAGTGATCCAACCTGAGATTGACTTCTTGATAGTGACAATGGGAAGCAGAGAGATGCCCAAATGTAGCCACAGGTCTTTCCTCTTCTTGACAAATGAAAATACATTCCAGGTTAGAGAAATTCCAAGCACTATAAAGATACTTTTACAATGTTGTAGCTTTTTTTTTTTTTAAAGATTTATTTATTTATTTATTTTGTGCTGCGGTCGGGTTGGGGAGGGAGGGGGGTGGGCGGGCCACTTCTATTGGTCTTTCATTTATTTTCATCCGTCTTTGTTCTTTGGCTCCTGTGGGCCTCCCATCGCGGTGGCGTCAGTCGTTGCAGAGCACCGGTTCCGGACGCATGCGCTACAGAGCTCCGGCTCGGTAATTGGACACATCGGTCCAGCCACTCCGCGGCACGTGGGATCTTCCCAGGCCAGGGATCGAACCGGTGCCCCTTGCACTGCAAGGCGGTGTCCCTACCCACTGGACCACCAGGGGAAGCCCGAATGTTGTAGCTTTTAAAACATATTTTAAGTATATGAACATTTCAAACCACTTGCACTTTCATTCATTAATTTGCAGATTAAATTAATAATGAGAGCAAATAACATTATCCAGAATGAATGAGCTGGATTTAGTCATTGAGTCATAATGAAATCTGCATATGCCATATTCACTAAAATGTCCAGTCCTTATATAAAAAAAAAAAAAAAAAAAAAAATTATTCTTGGAACTGAGCCCTACCTTTACTTTATAGCATAATTTGGATAAATATACAATAGCAGCCAACTACACTTACATAAGTCAGACTGATCTCATAGGGTTTTTTTTCCGCCATATGCACTGAAAAAGAAACAGGTTTACCCATTTATTCTGGCAGAGGGTTAGTACTTGAACTCTCTAAGAGGAAGCAAGCAGTATTAAAGGCACTGTGTGACAAGCAGCACTAATATTTGAGCCATTAGATTAGAATTTTTTTCTGAAGGTTCATAATTTAAATGTGTCAGCAACCTGATTAGGTAGCATTAAAAATGAGCTTTTAGCTACTAATAAGCTTCCCCTTGGTTACACAGCCTGTTGTTTTCCTGAGGCAAAGAGGGAGCTGAGCGAGCTACTGTTTGCAATGCATGAATATGATGACAAATGGAAAGAGGGCGTGGATGTTGATGAAGAAGGTTTGATTAGCAATTGGCAGCATGAAAACTTCTGAATTATTTTGCAAATTTAAAGAAAGGTTACACATGCAGTTGGTGAGCAGAATTATAGACATAAAAATAGAACTATCTGAAGAAGCAGACATTTTGTTTTCATGCATGCAATTTGGGTATTTTTGCATCTCTTTATCTTTAATCAAAACTCAAGCTAGGATCCTGATACAAAGCGAATGGAATTCACTCCTCTAGTGCTTGGCCACGAAGCAAATGTTGCTAGCACTTCCCCAGGACACATCAGTTTGGGATAACAGCAAAGTGATAATAAATAACAGAATGTAAATGATAAGCGCAAAGCTTTACCAGACTGTAAGAGCTCATGAGGTCACATTTACATTCATTGCCTAGTCTCTGCACATGGATCCTCCATCAGTTTGTCTAGCATTGGGAATTCCTGGCCATTCCAAGTGTTCTTAACAAATATTTGCAACACCCCAAATGCTGCATATTACTTTGACATCTCTTCACAGTAAATATACCCAAACCAACTAGAATGGGCTAAAACAAGAAGGAAACTATTCTTTAATAGCAAGAAAACAAGATATAGTGTAGTTTTATCTTGGACTCACTATCATCAAGGACCTAGGTTCTTTTCATTGCCCACCCTGTCATTATCGGAGTGCTACCCTAGTGAACTAGTTTTCTAGGGCTATTGAAACAAAATACCACAGGTTATATGGCTTTAAGAAGTTGGAAATGTATGCTGTCACTGTTTTGGAGGTTTACAAGTTGAAATCAAGTCCAAATCCTCCTCCTTGAGAAGAATCGTTCCTTGTCTCTATCTGTCTTGTTGCCAGCAACTACACTTACATAAGTCAGACTGATCTCATAGGGTTTTTTTTCCGCCATATGCACTGAAAAAGAAACAGGTTTACCCATTTATTCTGGCAGAGGGTTAGTACTTGAACTCTCTAAGAGGAAGCAAGCAGTATTAAAGGCACTGTGTGACAAGCAGCACTAATATTTGAGCCATTAGATTAGAATTTTTTTCTGAAGGTTCATAATTTAAATGTGTCAGCAACCTGATTAGGTAGCATTAAAAATGAGCTTTTAGCTACTAATAAGCTTCCCCTTGGTTACACAGCCTGTTGTTTTCCTGAGGCAAAGAGGGAGCTGAGCGAGCTACTGTTTGCAATGCATGAATATGATGACAAATGGAAAGAGGGCGTGGATGTTGATGAAGAAGGTTTGATTAGCAATTGGCAGCATGAAAACTTCTGAATTATTTTGCAAATTTAAAGAAAGGTTACACATGCAGTTGGTGAGCAGAATTATAGACATAAAAATAGAACTATCTGAAGAAGCAGACATTTTGTTTTCATGCATGCAATTTGGGTATTTTTGCATCTCTTTATCTTTAATCAAAACTCAAGCTAGGATCCTGATACAAAGCGAATGGAATTCACTCCTCTAGTGCTTGGCCACGAAGCAAATGTTGCTAGCACTTCCCCAGGACACATCAGTTTGGGATAACAGCAAAGTGATAATAAATAACAGAATGTAAATGATAAGCGCAAAGCTTTACCAGACTGTAAGAGCTCATGAGGTCACATTTACATTCATTGCCTAGTCTCTGCACATGGATCCTCCATCAGTTTGTCTAGCATTGGGAATTCCTGGCCATTCCAAGTGTTCTTAACAAATATTTGCAACACCCCAAATGCTGCATATTACTTTGACATCTCTTCACAGTAAATATACCCAAACCAACTAGAATGGGCTAAAACAAGAAGGAAACTATTCTTTAATAGCAAGAAAACAAGATATAGTGTAGTTTTATCTTGGACTCACTATCATCAAGGACCTAGGTTCTTTTCATTGCCCACCCTGTCATTATCGGAGTGCTACCCTAGTGAACTAGTTTTCTAGGGCTATTGAAACAAAATACCACAGGTTATATGGCTTTAAGAAGTTGGAAATGTATGCTGTCACTGTTTTGGAGGTTTACAAGTTGAAATCAAGTCCAAATCCTCCTCCTTGAGAAGAATCGTTCCTTGTCTCTATCTGTCTTGTTGCCAGACACACTTGAAGTCCCTCATCTTGTGGCTGAATTACTCCAATCTCTGCTTCATCTATCATATGACATTCTGTGTGTTTGCATTTCTCTCTTATAAGGACACTAGTCATTGAATTAGACCTTGTCATCATCAAACATGACTTCCTTTGAAAGTGATTATATCTGTAAAGATCTTGTTTCCAAATGAGTTCACATTCTCAGGTTCTGGATGGACATGAATTTCAAGGGAGCCACTGTCTTCATCTTGTTTTGTCATGCGCAAATAGGCTGTTCCCGCAGGTGTCATCTTCTCAAGACAGCTAGATACATAGTTATGATAAAAAGCTGCCTTTACGTGTTTTCTCATTTTCAAAATGAATAATGCATTCTTCATAATTCCATCCAGCAGATACTTCTTTATATCTCATTCATAAGAAATGGTTGCCCTTTCTAAACAATTAATTACCCAGGGAAAACAACTTTTCATGCTTGGTATATACCAAACATATTTCTATTTCTGGATTATGAAGGGATTTGTCTTCAGTGAAGTTCATGACTACCCATCTCCCCATTGTGGAACAGAATTAGTGTTCTTTACCAAAAAGAGAGAGAAAGAGAAACAAGTATGAAAAATTGTGAAAATGACTACGCCGGCCATAAAAAGAGTTTGCCATATTCAGGCTTCTTTATAAATATGAGAGATTCGATCCTGGTGATTCTTGTCATAAAGGAAAGCAGTAAATCAGCTGCATATTTCAAATTTAGATGATATAATACTAAGTCCTTCAGTCACAAGAAATTGCCAATTCATCTGAAAACTTACAGTGGCTGTCTCAATTGTATCAAGCAGTGGTATCACCAGAGGGAATTCAGAGAACAACTGCTATATATGCCTCTAACTTTGTCACTGATGAAAACAAATAGAACACTGCTAGATTTTGCTTTTATTCTATAAAGATTTCACAGTATAAGACTGACTAGTTCCAGTCAATCATGCAAATAAATTTTAGTATATGGTTGCATACATTCATAGAAAAAATGGTATTACGGGCAAAATTTTGCCTCCCCAACCCTACAGACATCACTTGGCTGACATAACTGTGGTTGTTATAATCGCCATGTACAGATGTGAGAGTGGACCATAAAGAAGATTGAAGGATACCTTTAGTGATACCTTCAAATTGATGCCTTCAAATTGTGGTGCTGGAGAATTGATATCTTTGAATTGTGGTACTGGAGAAGACTCTTGAGGGTCCCTTGGACAGCAAAGAGATTAAACCAGACAATACTAAAGGAAATCAAGCCTGAGTATTCATTACAAGGACTGATGCTGAAGCTCCAATACTTTGGCCACCTGATACAAAGAGCTGACTCAAAAAAAAAGACCCTGATTGTGGGAAAGACTGAGGACAGGTGGAGAAAGGGTGGCAGAGGATAACACGCTTAGATAGCATCATCGAGTCAATGGACATGAGTTTGAGCAAGAGATAGTGAAGAACAGGGAAGCCTGGTGTGCTGCAATCCATGGGGTCACAAAGAGTCAGACACAACTTAGCAACTAAACAGCAACCTCTCACATGTCAAATTTCTAACTCCCAGTATATTAGAATGAAACTAATGACAATGTATTATATATTTACAGATAGGACCTTTAAAGAGGTAATATGAGGCCACATGTGTGAATCAGTGAATCCTATCAGAATATGACCGGTGTCCTTATAAGAGAGAGAAAGAGAAACAAGTATGAAAAATTGTGAAAATGACTACCGCCATAAAAAGAGTTTGCCATATTCAGGCTTCTTTATAAATATGAGAGATTCGATCCTGGTGATTCTTGTCATAAAGGAAAGCAGTAAATCAGCTGCATATTTCAAATTTAGATGATATAATACTAAGTCCTTCAGTCACAAGAAATTGCCAATTCATCTGAAAACTTACAGTGGCTGTCTCAATTGTATCAAGCAGTGGTATCACCAGAGGGAATTCAGAGAACAACTGCTATATATGCCTCTAACTTTGTCACTGATGAAAACAAATAGAACACTGCTAGATTTTGCTTTTATTCTATAAAGATTTCACAGTATAAGACTGACTAGTTCCAGTCAATCATGCAAATAAATTTTAGTATATGGTTGCATACATTCATAGAAAAAATGGTATTACGGGCAAAATTTTGCCTCCCCAACCCTACAGACATCACTTGGCTGACATAACTGTGGTTGTTATAATCGCCATGTACAGATGTGAGAGTGGACCATAAAGAAGATTGAAGGATACCTTTAGTGATACCTTCAAATTGATGCCTTCAAATTGTGGTGCTGGAGAATTGATATCTTTGAATTGTGGTACTGGAGAAGACTCTTGAGGGTCCCTTGGACAGCAAAGAGATTAAACCAGACAATACTAAAGGAAATCAAGCCTGAGTATTCATTACAAGGACTGATGCTGAAGCTCCAATACTTTGGCCACCTGATACAAAGAGCTGACTCAAAAAAAAAGACCCTGATTGTGGGAAAGACTGAGGACAGGTGGAGAAAGGGTGGCAGAGGATAACACGCTTAGATAGCATCATCGAGTCAATGGACATGAGTTTGAGCAAGAGATAGTGAAGAACAGGGAAGCCTGGTGTGCTGCAATCCATGGGGTCACAAAGAGTCAGACACAACTTAGCAACTAAACAGCAACCTCTCACATGTCAAATTTCTAACTCCCAGTATATTAGAATGAAACTAATGACAATGTATTATATATTTACAGATAGGACCTTTAAAGAGGTAATATGAGGCCACATGTGTGAATCAGTGAATCCTATCAGAATATGACCGGTGTCCTTATAAGAAGATATGGATACAAGATCTGCACGTGCACAGAGGAACAACCATGTGAAGACACAGTCAAAAGACAATCACAGTAAAAAGACAATGTGACCTTGGACTTCAAGTCTTCATAATTATAAGAAAATGAATTTCTGTTGTTTAAGCCCCCTAGACTGTGGTATTTCATTATGGAAGCTGTTGCTAACTAATACAGAATTTCAGGAACTAATTGTCTGAGGATTCATGCCTTCTGTGCCCAGTTAACGAATAACTCACAGAAAGGTCACCTAAATTCTACAGTTTTCAGATTTTGGATGAATCTTATCTTTTAACACACATGCCCTCCCCTCTCCACCATACATACACAGACAAATTCTTTCAGAAATGAGACCTGGTTCAGAACAAGTTCTGAAGAGATATCTTACATTACTTACCTAGGTGACTATTCCCCTTTGAATTCCCTCCTGGTTAGTTTAATGGCTCTTCATTGCAGGGATTACCCAGGCCATTTTCTCTCAAAATTGACCAGTGTTCATTACCTCCCTGTCATGATGATGCATCCTGATAAGAGGACATAGTTAAGTGCACCAGCTCTGAAATCAGAGGTCTTGAGTTTGAATCTCTGCTCTTGTAGGTATTCTTGTGGTAGGTTATTTAAAACTTCTTTATCTTTGCCATAGCATCTATGAAATGGAGATAATAAAGGGACACATTCGATTAAATGTGGTAATATGTGTATACCCATAGGAAATCTTCCGTAAATGGAAATGAGAAATACTAATGGCAATGCCCTTACTCGATTAAAGCTCTTCTGCACAGCAGAGTGGATGCAGCTGGTTGGAAAGGATAAAGGACCTCTATCCTTTCTGAGTGTTGATCTCAGAGCAGCACTGTCCATGCCTGAGATTTTGTGATCTTGTATCCCATTACATTGTTTTATACATCTCATGCTTTTCATCCTTGCTCTCTCTCTGTGTCTTTATTTCTATGATAACATTTATCTTGATATCTATTTAGATCTTTATTTCTCTCTATCTCTCTCTGACTCCAAACCAATTCATAACACCTAGAAGGTCAGGAAGCAAATTAAAAATGCGTTTTTATTTACACTGTCATTTGATCCAACAGAGAATAACAGAGTACCCCCAGGGACAAATGAGCAATTCACTATGCTGGATGTACAGTGAGAGAACATATGTGTTCTCTATCATCATGAAGCTTATAATCTAGCAGATTGCATGGACAGTTGTAGCATTTTCAAGTGTTATGAGAGCTCAGAGAAGTACAAAGTCCTGTGGGTGTGTAAGGGGAAGAATAGCCTATCCTTTGATCTGACAATTGACTGTCAATCAGCTCTGCTATGTCAGGAAGGAAGGGTCTTACAGGCTGTGGCAAGGTATGAGTGAAGATCTAGAGACAATATAGCGGAAGATCTTTTTGAGAAAATGAAAAGCAGGGTGATGGAAGCATAAGTAGTGAGGCCCAAATAAAGGACAGGAAGGTTAGAGAAGTCAGCAAGGCCTTAATTCAGCTTTTTCATGTACTTGGGTGTTTTGTTTTGTTTTGTTTTGGCCACTTCTATTGATCTTTCATTTATTTATTTCCATTCATTTTTGTTCTTTGGCCTATGTGGGCCTCCTATCACAGTGGCCTCTCTTGTTGCAGAGAACTGACTCTGGGCGCACACGCTCCAGAGCTCCTGCTCAGTAGTTGGACACATGGGTCTAGCCGCTCTGCAGCATGTGGGATCTTCCCAGGCCAGGGATTGAACTGGCACCCCTTGAACTGCAAGGTGGTGTCCTTACCCACTGGACCATCAGGGAAGTCCCTTTCATGTACATGTTGACTCATGTTAATTATTTTCATCTTTATCTAAAGGACAGTTAAAGATGTTGTGCAATAGGGCAACATAATCACATAAGAGTTTTTAACAGACCCCTTTGGCTGCAACATGGGTAATGAATTATGGGACTGATGGAGGGACGTGGTTAGCAGGAAGCCCAGTCATGAGACTGTAAGGATATTTAAGGTGTCAGATGATGAAGACAGTTGAGGGAATAAACAGATCAATTTGAGATAAATCACTGTGTTTTGAATATTGAAAAGCTTTTAGATTTATGGTGTGAGCCATGGTGGTTCCATTTACCAAGGAAAACAGGATAAATAAAAGAATGAGACAAGATTAAAGATGACAAGTACAGCTGGGGTTATGTAGTTATCAAGGTGCTTAGCAGATGGCCAGATGGAAAAATGCAGAAAACGGTTTTGCATATATATAAATCTGTAGCCCAGAAGAGTGTTTTGAACTGAAAGTCAGAATTTGAGAGTATTTTGCATGTGTGAAATGGTTACCATGTATGAAAATGTAGTCTAGGTAGGGAAGTTAGTATACTCTCAGATAGTTACTGTGAAGATTAAATCACAAACACACTTGGCCTAAGTGTTTGATATTTAATCAAATAAGAGAGCTAGATGTGAAGGGAAGAATAGCCTATCCTTTGATCTGACAATTGACTGTCAATCAGCTCTGCTATGTCAGGAAGGAAGGGTCTTACAGGCTGTGGCAAATGAGTGAAGATCTAGAAAAAGGAAGATCTTTTTGAGAAAATGAAAAGCAGGGTGATGGAAGCATAAGTAGTGAGGCCCAAATAAAGGACAGGAAGGTTAGAGAAGTCAGCAAGGCCTTAATTCAGCTTTTTCATGTACTTGGGTGTTTTGTTTTGTTTTGTTTTGGCCACTTCTATTGATCTTTCATTTATTTATTTCCATTCATTTTTGTTCTTTGGCCTATGTGGGCCTCCTATCACAGTGGCCTCTCTTGTTGCAGAGAACTGACTCTGGGCGACACGCTCCAGAGCTCCTGCTCAGTAGTTGGACACATGGGTCTAGCCGCTCTGCAGCATGTGGGATCTTCCCAGGCCAGGGATTGAACTGGCACCCCTTGAACTGCAAGGTGGTGTCCTTACCCACTGGACCATCAGGGAAGTCCCTTTCATGTACATGTTGACTCATGTTAATTATTTTCATCTTTATCTAAAGGACAGTTAAAGATGTTGTGCAATAGGGCAACATAATCACATAAGAGTTTTTAACAGACCCCTTTGGCTGCAACATGGGTAATGAATTATGGGACTGATGGAGGGACGTGGTTAGCAGGAAGCCCAGTCATGAGACTGTAAGGATATTTAAGGTGTCAGATGATGAAGACAGTTGAGGGAATAAACAGATCAATTTGAGATAAATCACTGTGTTTTGAATATTGAAAAGCTTTTAGATTTATGGTGTGAGCCATGGTGGTTCCATTTACCAAGGAAAACAGGATAAATAAAAGAATGAGACAAGATTAAAGATGACAAGTACAGCTGGGGTTATGTAGTTATCAAGGTGCTTAGCAGATGGCCAGATGGAAAAATGCAGAAAACGGTTTTGCATATATATAAATCTGTAGCCCAGAAGAGTGTTTTGAACTGAAAGTCAGAATTTGAGAGTATTTTGCATGTGTGAAATGGTTACCATGTATGAAAATGTAGTCTAGGTAGGGAAGTTAGTATACTCTCAGATAGTTACTGTGAAGATTAAATCACAAACACACTTGGCCTAAGTGTTTGATATTTAATCAAATAACTCTCAGTAATGGGTTGTTGTTATTTATATTTATATTCACACAAATGTATGAGGAAATCATATGAATAATATCATTCCCATGATAATGACTGGATTAGAACATGAAAGTATACTGAGATTAATTTATTTGTCACAGTCATGCAATTAGTTGACTGACTGGGTGCCAGAATATGGTTCTATGTCTGCTGTTGCTGCTGCTAAGTCAATTCAGTCATGTTTGACTCTTTGTAACCCCATGGACTATAACTGTCCAGGGTCCTCTGTCCATAGTTTTTTCAAGGAAGAATACTGGAGTGGTTGCCATTTCCTCCTCCAGGGGATCTTCCCCACCCAGGGATCAACCTGTGTCTCCTGCAGCTCTTAAATTGCAGATGGATTCTTTACCATCTGTAACCAGGCAAGCTCCAGTTCTGTGTCTATGTCTGTCCAAACCCAAAGCCCACAGCCAAGCCCCTTTCCTTTTACTTATAGATAATTCAAATATACTTATTATCATTGAATTATTTCTTTGAACATGAAGTTTATATTGAAATGAGCTGGATTAATATGTAATCTGGTCATTCAGAAAATACCATATGCTATGATGCTTCCACTGGAAGTTTACACTAAGTAAGGAAAGAAAAACATATATGAACTGTCCACTAACCAAGTTGCCAGTATGTAAAAATCTGCATGTGTTTAGCAAATATGACAACTTTTATTACACTAAAAATCAGTCAAAGTGTCAGGTACCATTGGTTTGTAAAATATACTTGATTTTAAATGGAAGAATCAGCTCTTGAAACAAAAGAGAAAAACGAGTTACATCTTTCAAATATTCGTTCTTGAGGCCCATCGAGGTAACTCCTAGAGAGCTCATATGTCTTAGGCATTTTCATTCACATTTCATTCACATTCATATGTCTTAGATGGAACTCGGCCCTGGATTGTCATTTGCAAGGTGCTTGTTTGAGTTATCTGAAACTGAATTATGAGAGCAACTTCATTCTTTAAGTGTTATTTCTCTTTCTCTCTGGCTCTTCACTTCGATTCTGAGTCTCCACTAAGGTACTTCAGTGGCTATAATGAAGTGAATCTAAATTATTAGTTTGAGGCTAGCAAGGGACCTGACATGCACACAAAATATTCTTTTATCATTTTACTGAGCTAATCATCCTAAAGGATTTGCACTGTCTTTTATGAGCTCTTACACAACTTTCTTTCTTTTTTTTTTTCCTCTTACTGTATCTTGGTGGTTTAGTTCAAGGAAGTTTTAAAATGTCAACCTGAACCTTTCAGTAAAGTCACAATTTTTTCTTTTTTAGTTGACACATTTAGTTGATGATTTCAAACTTATAAGAAAGACAGTTTAATACAAAATATACATACTGGGGCTTCCCCTGGTGGTCCAGTGGGTAAAGACACCATCTTGCAGTGCAAGGGTCACCGGTTCAATCCCTGGCCTGGGAAGATCCCATGTGCCACGGAGTGGCTGGACCGATGTGTCGAATTACCCAGCTGGAGCTCTGGCGAGCGTGCGCCCAGAGCCGGTGCTCTGTGACGACAGTGGCCACCGTGATGGGAGGCCCACAGAAGCCAAAGAACAAAGACGGAAAAGAGAAATGAAAGATCAATAGAAGTGGCCTTAATATGTAATCTGGTCATTCAGAAAATACCATATGCTATGATGCTTCCACTGGAAGTTTACACTAAGTAAGGAAAGAAAAACATATATGAACTGTCCACTAACCAAGTTGCCAGTATGTAAAAATCTGCATGTGTTTAGCAAATATGACAACTTTTATTACACTAAAAATCAGTCAAAGTGTCAGGTACCATTGGTTTGTAAAATATACTTGATTTTAAATGGAAGAATCAGCTCTTGAAACAAAAGAGAAAAACGAGTTACATCTTTCAAATATTCGTTCTTGAGGCCCATCGAGGTAACTCCTAGAGAGCTCATATGTCTTAGGCATTTTCATTCACATTTCATTCACATTCATATGTCTTAGATGGAACTCGGCCCTGGATTGTCATTTGCAAGGTGCTTGTTTGAGTTATCTGAAACTGAATTATGAGAGCAACTTCATTCTTTAAGTGTTATTTCTCTTTCTCTCTGGCTCTTCACTTCGATTCTGAGTCTCCACTAAGGTACTTCAGTGGCTATAATGAAGTGAATCTAAATTATTAGTTTGAGGCTAGCAAGGGACCTGACATGCACACAAAATATTCTTTTATCATTTTACTGAGCTAATCATCCTAAAGGATTTGCACTGTCTTTTATGAGCTCTTACACAACTTTCTTTCTTTTTTTTTTTCCTCTTACTGTATCTTGGTGGTTTAGTTCAAGGAAGTTTTAAAATGTCAACCTGAACCTTTCAGTAAAGTCACAATTTTTTCTTTTTTAGTTGACACATTTAGTTGATGATTTCAAACTTATAAGAAAGACAGTTTAATACAAAATATACATACTGGGGCTTCCCCTGGTGGTCCAGTGGGTAAAGACACCATCTTGCAGTGCAAGGGTCACCGGTTCAATCCCTGGCCTGGGAAGATCCCATGTGCCACGGAGTGGCTGGACCGATGTGTCGAATTACCCAGCTGGAGCTCTGGCGAGCGTGCGCCCAGAGCCGGTGCTCTGTGACGACAGTGGCCACCGTGATGGGAGGCCCACAGAAGCCAAAGAACAAAGACGGATGAAAATAGAGAAATGAAAGATCAATAGAAGTGGCCCGCCCATCCCCCTCCCCCCCCCCCCCCCACTCCAAAAGATAAAATATATATATATATATATATATATATATATATATATACATACATACTGTGTTTGCTATGACTAATTATTAACCTATGCTTAATGTGTATAGGAAAAAAATGCATTTGGTTTCTATTTATTCTTCTATCGTAAAGAATATCAAATCAGTTCACATGAAATTTTCTTAGGATATTAGAGAGGGCTTCCTTGGTGGTCCAGTGGGTAAAGAGTCCACTTTGCAATGCAAGGGGCACCTGTTTGATCCCTAGCCCAGGAAGATTTCATGTGCCGGGCAGCAGCGGGACAGGTGTGTCCAATTGCAAGCCAGTGCTCTGGGACACATGCGCCCAGAGCCAGCGCTCTGCAATGAGAGAGGCCACTGCAATGGGAGGCCCACACAGGTCAAAGAATAAAAGTGGATGAAAATAAATAAATAAAAAAACAGTAAATGAAGCCAAAATTTTAAAAAGAAAGATATTAAATAATATAAATTCTATTACAATTTTTTAAAGAATTTTAAAGATAATGAAAAAGGTGCAAATTTAATTGTTATCCAGTTACTAAGTCATACTGGCTTTCTTGCAACCCCCATGGACTACAGCACTCCAGGCTAACACTTGGTAAAAGTGTTAGCAATTCATGAGATCACATATATATCATTTTCATTGTCATACTTACTTCTTCAATTGATTTGAAACCTTGGAAAGATTGAAAGAAATCAGCCAAAATCAGCCCAGCACCTTTGTAGTGATAAAGACTAGATCATCATAGGGCATGACTTGATCTGTTAAGCAAATGAGCTTGCCCGAAGTGTAGGTAAGCCCTGTTTATTCCCATCCAGGAATGGGTGTGACTGGACAATCATTGGCCTTCCCTTAGAACACTGCTTCTGTAAAACTTACTACAGTAAGCCAAAGGGAATGTATGTTTCTCCCAATTACACATATTCCAAAGGCAACAATAAGAGATCAAAGGTCTGAATTAATCAAACTTAATTCTTTTCTTCAAATGGACATCATTCCTAAGGGTAAGGAAAGAGGAAGTAGAGGGGCCAGTAGAATTACTCAGATGGTTGTCTCCCCACTGAAAACACCAGGAAAAGAAATGTATTCCTTCATGAGGAGTTCAGGTAAAGATTTAGAGAGTCAGTTGTCATGATCTTCTGTTTCTGTTGGTAAATGGGCATTTGATAAAATGAAGAATATTCTGAATAAAGACCTCATTGAAGTCATAATCCTGCTGGAAAAAAAAATGACTGAAGTGCTAGAACCCCTCAAGTGTCCCTGTTAAATTTCACACTCTGAGAAGAATTACTAAAGTTCCTCATTGCTCAAATGCCATTCTTTGTTAATCAACAGGTGTCCACTCAGCTATTACCATGGAATTAGATCTCCATATTGCCTCCAGCTATCTCCATCTAGACCCTGGAAAATCTTACGAAAGAAAAGATGTTCTTCAAACTTTGCTGCTGAGCACTGACTACATATTAATCAGGAACCAGGTATAGTACTACCAGTAAAATTGAGATCAAATTTCAGAAAACTCTAGAAAGTGCTGGTATATGTGTCACCCTCTAAATACATCCTGTCCAGAATGAGTATTGTAACAAAAATATTCAAACTCAGATTGAAATTGTGTAACTCAGACTAGGTCTTAAATCCACTCAACCATGATTCAAACCTAGCCAAAAACCAGTTTGGGACTTAATTTCATAGGCTAGTGAATGGGAGAATTATTTAAACTGTTTTCAAGAAGAAGTGGAGATTTCCAGGAATTGAGGCACCTTTCACTTTTTGATATTTATGGTCAGCCTTGGAACTGTCATGTTGCTAGTGGGTAGGTCATTTAGCTTGCTAATATGTTACAGTGAGCATATACTGGGGCTCAAGGTCTAGTGGAAGTCAACTCATTTGTCATCCATCTTGAACTTATTTAGTTCAAATCAGTTTATGTTATGTCCTCAGGACATATCATTCTTTGAGTTTATGCCCTATCCCCTTCCCTTTAACTTCAAAATGACAGAATTAGTAATTAAATTTCTCATTTTCATAATACACAAATTATAGTCACTTGGAAGATTTCTACCTTGTAATATCTAAGTGTCTTCTGGTCTCAGGCTGTCCACTTTCTGGTTTAAAACTGCATTTCGCTAAAGGGGTCGGTGTTGAGTATATGTCCATGTTCAACTAGAATTCAGTATTAGTGTAGTGATTTATATAGAGTTTTAATAATTATATAGCTCAATAGTAATGATTATCATCAAATTTTATCCAACAACAAGAAAAAATTTCACTTCATCATTTTGATTTGCTGGTATTTAATACCTCTCCCAACCAGAAATAGACATACATGATGTTTATGTGTATGTGTGTGTGATAATTTTGTATTGACTTATGTGCTGTAACTGGAGAAGGAAATGGTAACCCCCACCAGTGTTCTTGCCTGGGGAATCCTGTGGATGGAGGAGCCTGGTGGACTACATTTCCTGGGGTTGCAAAAGAGTCGCATGTGACTTAGTGACTTAACAACAATATGCTTTAACATTGTACTTCATCATTAACTCTTAAATGAAGGGCATATTCTTTCGACCTTCCATCCTCTGTTTTGTGTACCGTACCCCTGCCTCTCCTTTTTCCAGTTGCCCCAGAACATATATATCTCACTGGAAATGAAGCCTATGGAGTCCTGATCTAAAAATTTGACTGAGCCTTAACAAGTGGTAATTGATTCTTTCCACCAGGAAGTTACATAGATAAGGGGTAGAAAATAAGATGTATATGTCTAAAAATCCACTTTGATTTACTTTTGTTTGCTCTACATTTTCAATAAAGGTTAATGCCACCATGTGACAATGTGTTGTGGTACTGTGGAAGCAAACAAAGGGAGGGTTCATAGAGAAGGAATGAGAGACTCTCCAGTATTATCACCATCCTCCACTGTTTCCCAGTTCATCACCAGGACCACTTTCACTCTCAGCAGGGTCTTGGTTTAAATGATATGGTTGTATTAAATGCAGCCCTATAACTGTGATGAGGTTGTTCAAATCAGTTTATGTTATGTCCTCAGGACATATCATTCTTTGAGTTTATGCCCTATCCCCTTCCCTTTAACTTCAAAATGACAGAATTAGTAATTAAATTTCTCATTTTCATAATACACAAATTATAGTCACTTGGAAGATTTCTACCTTGTAATATCTAAGTGTCTTCTGGTCTCAGGCTGTCCACTTTCTGGTTTAAAACTGCATTTCGCTAAAGGGGTCGGTGTTGAGTATATGTCCATGTTCAACTAGAATTCAGTATTAGTGTAGTGATTTATATAGAGTTTTAATAATTATATAGCTCAATAGTAATGATTATCATCAAATTTTATCCAACAACAAGAAAAAATTTCACTTCATCATTTTGATTTGCTGGTATTTAATACCTCTCCCAACCAGAAATAGACATACATGATGTTTATGTGTATGTGTGTGTGATAATTTTGTATTGACTTATGTGCTGTAACTGGAGAAGGAAATGGTAACCCCCACCAGTGTTCTTGCCTGGGGAATCCTGTGGATGGAGGAGCCTGGTGGACTACATTTCCTGGGGTTGCAAAAGAGTCGCATGTGACTTAGTGACTTAACAACAATATGCTTTAACATTGTACTTCATCATTAACTCTTAAATGAAGGGCATATTCTTTCGACCTTCCATCCTCTGTTTTGTGTACCGTACCCCTGCCTCTCCTTTTTCCAGTTGCCCCAGAACATATATATCTCACTGGAAATGAAGCCTATGGAGTCCTGATCTAAAAATTTGACTGAGCCTTAACAAGTGGTAATTGATTCTTTCCACCAGGAAGTTACATAGATAAGGGTAGAAAATAAGATGTATATGTCTAAAAATCCACTTTGATTTACTTTTGTTTGCTCTACATTTTCAATAAAGGTTAATGCCACCATGTGACAATGTGTTGTGGTACTGTGGAAGCAAACAAAGGGAGGGTTCATAGAGAAGGAATGAGAGACTCTCCAGTATTATCACCATCCTCCACTGTTTCCCAGTTCATCACCAGGACCACTTTCACTCTCAGCAGGGTCTTGGTTTAAATGATATGGTTGTATTAAATGCAGCCCTATAACTGTGATGAGGTTAAAAAAGTTCTCAAAGCCCTGGACAGTCTTTGAGGTCCAAGGTTGCAGTTTTGGCCACTTCTTTAGATAAAAATGGGGTCTTTTTTGTTTCAAGAGACAGTCTGGCTCCAATAAAGTCAATAGTGTATTTCTCCATCATATTCATCTGTCAGAATCCAGGATTGATTTCTGAATTTGTCCCCATGGAGCAGAAAAGTTGTCTTGCCCTAGCCACATTTAAACCTTAATAGGCATAGATTTAGATTCAGAAGGCTATTTGGCATCAGTGACTAGATGACTGGAAAAAGTATATCTGGAATTTAGTTTTGTTTTTGACAGTCAACCTCTGGAAAACCCAAGCATTATCATTTGGAAAGCATAGGGTCTGCATTAAGATGCAAACGGTAAGGTTATTTGCTTTTTCACTGATTTTTCATGCAACAAATATTTATTTATTAAATGTTGCTGCACACTGTCTTATTCTGGTTCTCAGATGCAACAGTGTCAACAAAGGGCTTTTGACCTAATCACAATCGTGATTCCTCACCAGAAAATTAAAAGGTTCTGTTGGAGGAAGAATAGAGAATAAATGATGCAATTTGGGGTTTTAAACAGGAAATATTATGGTCTTAAGCCTTATATTTTTTGAGGTTTAGTTATGTAAATGCCATAATATACACACAAAGATAGACTAGAAAAGAAAATTTGATAGTAACTACACAACTGTTTATCATGAAACTACAAAGAAACTAAGAGATATTTTTTTTAGTGTCTTATTTAAGTACCAGGGTCTTGAAGATTCAGAATTATAAAGGAGAAGATCATCAAACTTGCATTCTTGTTTTTCTTCATGTAAATACTGCTTCAGTTTTTCCACTGACAAAATGAAATCAACCTTCCTTCCAACATTTAATAAATAAATATTTGTTGCGTGAAAATAAGTGAAAAGTAAATGATAGAGAGACTTTGGGCTCCAAAGGGAGGGTTCATAGAGAAGGAATGAGAGACTCTCCAGTATTATCACCATCCTCCACTGTTTCCCAGTTCATCACCAGGACCACTTTCACTCTCAGCAGGGTCTTGGTTTAAATGATATGGTTGTATTAAATGCAGCCCTATAACTGTGATGAGGTTAAAAAAGTTCTCAAAGCCCTGGACAGTCTTTGAGGTCCAAGGTTGCAGTTTTGGCCACTTCTTTAGATAAAAATGGGGTCTTTTTTGTTTCAAGAGACAGTCTGGCTCCAATAAAGTCAATAGTGTATTTCTCCATCATATTCATCTGTCAGAATCCAGGATTGATTTCTGAATTTGTCCCCATGGAGCAGAAAAGTTGTCTTGCCCTAGCCACATTTAAACCTTAATAGGCATAGATTTAGATTCAGAAGGCTATTTGGCATCAGTGACTAGATGACTGGAAAAAGTATATCTGGAATTTAGTTTTGTTTTTGACAGTCAACCTCTGGAAAACCCAAGCATTATCATTTGGAAAGCATAGGGTCTGCATTAAGATGCAAACGGTAAGGTTATTTGCTTTTTCACTGATTTTTCATGCAACAAATATTTATTTATTAAATGTTGCTGCACACTGTCTTATTCTGGTTCTCAGATGCAACAGTGTCAACAAAGGGCTTTTGACCTAATCACAATCGTGATTCCTCACCAGAAAATTAAAAGGTTCTGTTGGAGGAAGAATAGAGAATAAATGATGCAATTTGGGGTTTTAAACAGGAAATATTATGGTCTTAAGCCTTATATTTTTTGAGGTTTAGTTATGTAAATGCCATAATATACACACAAAGATAGACTAGAAAAGAAAATTTGATAGTAACTACACAACTGTTTATCATGAAACTACAAAGAAACTAAGAGATATTTTTTTTAGTGTCTTATTTAAGTACCAGGGTCTTGAAGATTCAGAATTATAAAGGAGAAGATCATCAAACTTGCATTCTTGTTTTTCTTCATGTAAATACTGCTTCAGTTTTTCCACTGACAAAATGAAATCAACCTTCCTTCCAACATTTAATAAATAAATATTTGTTGCGTGAAAAATAAGTGAAAAAGTAAATGACCTTAGTGTTTGCATCTTAATGCAGACCCTGTGCTTCCTGTTAGAGAGCATTTATTAGAAAACACTCTGAATATGCACTTGGTGAATGGTTGTAAGATGCAGACTATAAATACAACCTGGAATTCACAGAAGCATTCACCCTTTTCTGAGCATATCTTCCTAATCATGCCCATTATCTACAGCATGTTTGACTTCACATGCATCAGCATATTCACTTTGCAGCCTTCTTTGTACACAAACTCCCCTCTACAAACTTTCAACCCACATTTTTATTTGTGCATCAGACTCATCAAAGATCAAAAGATCTGTGGGAAAATTATTCACCAACACATAACTTCTTTGTCTGAGCATAGTGCCCAAAGAAGTCTTCCTAGAGTCTTTTATGCAAAGCTGTGCTCCTAAAATGAGTTTTGTGCCCCACTTTCTCTTCATCTTTTATTGTTACCTACTTTGTGGCTCATCTCCTTATTTGTTCTTAAAATTCTGACAGAAAGAAAATGCCAAAAATAAACCTTTTAAAGATTGTGGAAAGACTGCCATGGGACAGTGTAAATAATTCATAATTAAAATAGTGAAATATATCACACTATTACTGACTTACATAGTTAATCTGTCAGCATGAATAAATTTCCTAAAATGGGATAAATTTGTACATGAAGTAAGGGCCAAATTTGGCTAGGAAACAAAGTAATATGAGAAGCATAAGCTTAAAGCAATCAAGACTGTTGGAGGAAGAATAGAGAATAAATGATGCAATTTGGGGTTTTAAACAGGAAATATTATGGTCTTAAGCCTTATATTTTTTGAGGTTTAGTTATGTAAATGCCATAATATACACACAAAGATAGACTAGAAAAGAAAATTTGATAGTAACTACACAACTGTTTATCATGAAACTACAAAGAAACTAAGAGATATTTTTTTTAGTGTCTTATTTAAGTACCAGGGTCTTGAAGATTCAGAATTATAAAGGAGAAGATCATCAAACTTGCATTCTTGTTTTTCTTCATGTAAATACTGCTTCAGTTTTTCCACTGACAAAATGAAATCAACCTTCCTTCCAACATTTAATAAATAAATATTTGTTGCGTGAAAAATAAGTGAAAAAGTAAATGACCTTAGTGTTTGCATCTTAATGCAGACCCTGTGCTTCCTGTTAGAGAGCATTTATTAGAAAACACTCTGAATATGCACTTGGTGAATGGTTGTAAGATGCAGACTATAAATACAACCTGGAATTCACAGAAGCATTCACCCTTTTCTGAGCATATCTTCCTAATCATGCCCATTATCTACAGCATGTTTGACTTCACATGCATCAGCATATTCACTTTGCAGCCTTCTTTGTACACAAACTCCCCTCTACAAACTTTCAACCCACATTTTTATTTGTGCATCAGACTCATCAAAGATCAAAAGATCTGTGGGAAAATTATTCACCAACACATAACTTCTTTGTCTGAGCATAGTGCCCAAAGAAGTCTTCCTAGAGTCTTTTATGCAAAGCTGTGCTCCTAAAATGAGTTTTGTGCCCCACTTTCTCTTCATCTTTTATTGTTACCTACTTTGTGGCTCATCTCCTTATTTGTTCTTAAAATTCTGACAGAAAGAAAATGCCAAAAATAAACCTTTTAAAGATTGTGGAAAGACTGCCATGGGACAGTGTAAATAATTCATAATTAAAATAGTGAAATATATCACACTATTACTGACTTACATAGTTAATCTGTCAGCATGAATAAATTTCCTAAAATGGGATAAATTTGTACATGAAGTAAGGGCCAAATTTGGCTAGGAAACAAAGTAATATGAGAAGCATAAGCTTAAAGCAATCAAGACTGATGGAAAGGACTAATGAGAAAATTGATCTGTTTGCATGGTAGGGAAAGTAGAAATAATTTCTTACACATTACGCAAATCAAGACTTCATAATTACATTTGACACAAATACAGGTATAACATCATTGCATGGGACATTAGGTTGTACTACAAAGTAATTTAAGTTGGAAATTTAAGTTCTGTTAAGAAATACACTAACCAACCTAATAAGACAGGAACACTTTCATGATAAAATAAAAATATCAATAACATTTTTTCTAACTGAAATATTCAATATAGCCTAGGAGAACAAAATGGAGAAAAAATACTGAAATCTGATTGTGTTGTTCCATCTGAGTAAAATATGAATAGTAAACAGGTAGAATACAGACTAAAAATTAAGTAGCTCTTTTTTTTTTAATCCCAAATTGGTTGTATTATTGTGCAATCACTGAGTACTACTTTAGAATAAACAGTGAAGCAAGGAGAGACTAGTAACTTTCAGACAATTTTAGGATTTAAATTGCTTATATATTTATTATCTTGCAGTTTTATTTCCCATTTGAAAAATACATGAGCAAGTCAAACGCATACTGTTTGTGAAAATAATGAGGACTTCAAAAATAGTGTGTATTGAGATTAAGCCTAGACCAAAGAGAAAATGTAAATATATTTTGTTATGTATATATTTGCAAGGAATAGAAATAATGTGTGGTTTGGCTTGATCTTCCTGGTAGCTCAGCTGGTAAAATCCACCTTTAATGCAGGAGACCTCAGTTTGATCCCTGGTTTGGGAAGATCCCCTGGAGAATGGAACAGCTACCCACTCCAGTATTCTTGCCTGGAAAATTCCATGGACAGTGTAGTCTGTCAAGCTACAGTCCATGGGGTTGCAGAGTCAGACAAGACTGAGCAACTTTCACTTGACTTGTTTTACATCAACTGGCAATTTCAAATGCTCAAAAGAAAGTTTGTTTAAATTTGCATCAAGTGGAAAGACTGCCATGGGACAGTGTAAATAATTCATAATTAAAATAGTGAAATATATCACACTATTACTGACTTACATAGTTAATCTGTCAGCATGAATAAATTTCCTAAAATGGGATAAATTTGTACATGAAGTAAGGGCCAAATTTGGCTAGGAAACAAAGTAATATGAGAAGCATAAGCTTAAAGCAATCAAGACTGATGGAAAGGACTAATGAGAAAATTGATCTGTTTGCATGGTAGGAAAGTAGAAATAATTTCTTACACATTACGCAAATCAAGACTTCATAATTACATTTGACACAAATACAGGTATAACATCATTGCATGGGACATTAGGTTGTACTACAAAGTAATTTAAGTTGGAAATTTAAGTTCTGTTAAGAAATACACTAACCAACCTAATAAGACAGGAACACTTTCATGATAAAATAAAAATATCAATAACATTTTTTCTAACTGAAATATTCAATATAGCCTAGGAGAACAAAATGGAGAAAAAATACTGAAATCTGATTGTGTTGTTCCATCTGAGTAAAATATGAATAGTAAACAGGTAGAATACAGACTAAAAATTAAGTAGCTCTTTTTTTTTTAATCCCAAATTGGTTGTATTATTGTGCAATCACTGAGTACTACTTTAGAATAAACAGTGAAGCAAGGAGAGACTAGTAACTTTCAGACAATTTTAGGATTTAAATTGCTTATATATTTATTATCTTGCAGTTTTATTTCCCATTTGAAAAATACATGAGCAAGTCAAACGCATACTGTTTGTGAAAATAATGAGGACTTCAAAAATAGTGTGTATTGAGATTAAGCCTAGACCAAAGAGAAAATGTAAATATATTTTGTTATGTATATATTTGCAAGGAATAGAAATAATGTGTGGTTTGGCTTGATCTTCCTGGTAGCTCAGCTGGTAAAATCCACCTTTAATGCAGGAGACCTCAGTTTGATCCCTGGTTTGGGAAGATCCCCTGGAGAATGGAACAGCTACCCACTCCAGTATTCTTGCCTGGAAAATTCCATGGACAGTGTAGTCTGTCAAGCTACAGTCCATGGGGTTGCAGAGTCAGACAAGACTGAGCAACTTTCACTTGACTTGTTTTACATCAACTGGCAATTTCAAATGCTCAAAAGAAAGTTTGTTTATTGTCCTTATGGGTGTTTTCACTGTCTGTGCCAGCCAGTTATCAAGTTATTGCCTCTCAGATGCAAATTCATCTTTCAATGTCTGATTGGAGGTAATGAACTGGACTCTTTCAGCCTCTCCTTTACAGTGAGCATGATGCTAAATATTGACAGTAGGGGGCGATGAAGAGGCATTGCAGGAAGAAATGGGATTATCTTCCAGATTTTGTAGTGCTACTTTTTCTTTTCCTTGCTCCTGCCATATAGAACATCATGCATGTGATATGTGGCGGAGGGGCTGGGGGTAAACGGGGGACATGAGTGTCATTCCCCAATAATAAGCCCACAGCAGCCATCACTTAGTGACCTTGAAGTCATGACCCTCCTGATCAAGACACTGCATCATCCAGGATTCCCACCTGTGCCACCTAGACTCTACTTGCATTCCATGCACAAGCCATGCTTGACTGAGCCTCTGAGTATTGTTTCTTTTGGTCTTCCCATTGCAGAAAGTGAGCTCCAAGCTTCCTACAGGGCTCCCTGACTCCTTCTGTCTGCCTGCCCAACAACATTGTCTGGCCTGAACTTTAGAATGTTGTTTCCTGCCTTTTGAGTGACTATGAACCAGATTTAGCTCAGACAACCCAGAAAAATTCTCTGCCATCCACTGGGCTGCAAAGATACCTTCTCCAGTGAGGTCAGAACCTCTCTGAGGCTTGGAGATGGCGATTCCTTTCCAAATGTGTCTTTTCTGAGGTCCTTTCTCTCTTCTCTCTATGTCTTAGGGCATCTTTCAGGGTTCTCTTTATATCTTCATGGTATCCTAGAGTGTTAGAAGTTTCCAGGAGCCTCCCTAGTTTCCATGATTCACTGAACAGATTCACAGGAAATGGCACATAGTTGTACTCATAATTATGATTTATTACAAGAAAAAAAAGAAGACTCACAGAAAAATCAACAAGGGGAAATGATACATGGATCCCAACACAAGGTTATATGAATTTTTATGAAGTTGGGTGGCACAAATTCATTTAATTATTTCAGCATCAAATAGTGACAACACAAGTGCAGTATTTTCAACCAGGGTGTTCACTAGAAACCCAGTGGCCATGGATGTTGTTAGAGATTGGTCACATAGTCAATCTCTGCCTAGTAGGCATCAAAACTCCAGATTCCCAGAAGGAAAGCAGGTATTCACAAACATGTTATTTGTATAAATAGTTTAAAAGATGCAAATTCATTTCTTTAAATTTTTGTCTGATTGGAGGTAATGAACTGGACTCTTTCAGCCTCTCCTTTACAGTGAGCATGATGCTAAATATTGACAGTAGGGGGCGATGAAGAGGCATTGCAGGAAGAAATGGGATTATCTTCCAGATTTTGTAGTGCTACTTTTTCTTTTCCTTGCTCCTGCCATATAGAACATCATGCATGTGATATGTGGCGGAGGGGCTGGGGGTAAACGGGGGACATGAGTGTCATTCCCCAATAATAAGCCCACAGCAGCCATCACTTAGTGACCTTGAAGTCATGACCCTCCTGATCAAGACACTGCATCATCCAGGATTCCCACCTGTGCCACCTAGACTCTACTTGCATTCCATGCACAAGCCATGCTTGACTGAGCCTCTGAGTATTGTTTCTTTTGGTCTTCCCATTGCAGAAAGTGAGCTCCAAGCTTCCTACAGGGCTCCCTGACTCCTTCTGTCTGCCTGCCCAACAACATTGTCTGGCCTGAACTTTAGAATGTTGTTTCCTGCCTTTTGAGTGACTATGAACCAGATTTAGCTCAGACAACCCAGAAAAATTCTCTGCCATCCACTGGGCTGCAAAGATACCTTCTCCAGTGAGGTCAGAACCTCTCTGAGGCTTGGAGATGGCGATTCCTTTCCAAATGTGTCTTTTCTGAGGTCCTTTCTCTCTTTCTCTCTATGTCTTAGGGCATCTTTCAGGGTTCTCTTTATATCTTCATGGTATCCTAGAGTGTTAGAAGTTTCCAGGAGCCTCCCTAGTTTCCATGATTCACTGAACAGATTCACAGGAAATGGCACATAGTTGTACTCATAATTATGATTTATTACAAGAAAAAAAAGAAGACTCACAGAAAAATCAACAAGGGGAAATGATACATGGATCCCAACACAAGGTTATATGAATTTTTATGAAGTTGGGTGGCACAAATTCATTTAATTATTTCAGCATCAAATAGTGACAACACAAGTGCAGTATTTTCAACCAGGGTGTTCACTAGAAACCCAGTGGCCATGGATGTTGTTAGAGATTGGTCACATAGTCAATCTCTGCCTAGTAGGCATCAAAACTCCAGATTCCCAGAAGGAAAGCAGGTATTCAGCATAAAATATGTTATTTGTATAAATAGTTTAAGCACAGGGAGCTAGACTTATTAGGAATGGTGAAAACCCTTCTAAAACCCCAGTTCTGAACTGCCAGTCAAAGGCCAACCTTGCAAGCATATCTTTCTGAGGATGATAGTTTCAGGCCTGTTAACTTTTCTCTACATACCCAGCACAGTTCAATATTCTTTATATTAAATTTCCTTTTTGAAATTATTGTGTTATTCATGTCTCTTAATTGGGCTTGGACTGATATGGTATATAAATTACTTCTTGGTATATATTAGAATTTTTCAATGTTATACTAATTTCTAATCTTTTCAGAAAATATTTAGAAAATTATTGCTGCAGAATACTGAATATTATCAGAACTTAGCCTCATGACATCAAACAACAATTCAATTTTGACAATTTAGTGAAAGAAATCCAGACAGCTGGTAGCTAGGTTTATGTCTATACCCAAAAGTCATTTTAGACTAAAGCAAGCAAAAAAAGGGAAAAAGTGTGAAGTCTGTAAAACATGTTCTTGTTTTTATGTAAAAAACTTTTCTTTCAACTATTTTGCTATATTCTGAATATTCAAATTATTTTAAAATATTCATTAAGGAAAAAGATTCACTACTTTAAAATTCTATGAGCTTAAAAATGGGAAATGGGAAAATGTTAAAACTGGAGATAGCAGAAGCAAAATATATTTTACACATGTCCTAAGAAGCAGGTGGGGAATTGAAAACGCAACACGATCTTACAGGAAAGTCATTCTGGGCGCTTTCTGATAAGGCAAAACTGCCATCAAACCAGGGCAGGACACAGACTGCCACACTAGTCTTTGAGTTTTACTTATTTGGTGGCAGCAAAAGCTAAAAAGCAAAACTGAGTTCAAAAAGACCATTTTTGTCTGTGGATTTCAGATTCCTTGAATTCTTGGAAAGCAAAACAGAAGAATCCCTGACTAAAGGGGGACAAAATAGATTCTGATACATAACAGGATGAAGGGCGAACCCTTCCATTGGATGTTGTTAGAGATTGGTCACATAGTCAATCTCTGCCTAGTAGGCATCAAAACTCCAGATTCCCAGAAGGAAAGCAGGTATTCAGCATAAAATATGTTATTTGTATAAATAGTTTAAGCACAGGGAGCTAGACTTATTAGGAATGGTGAAAACCCTTCTAAAACCCCAGTTCTGAACTGCCAGTCAAAGGCCAACCTTGCAAGCATATCTTTCTGAGGATGATAGTTTCAGGCCTGTTAACTTTTCTCTACATACCCAGCACAGTTCAATATTCTTTATATTAAATTTCCTTTTTGAAATTATTGTGTTATTCATGTCTCTTAATTGGGCTTGGACTGATATGGTATATAAATTACTTCTTGGTATATATTAGAATTTTTCAATGTTATACTAATTTCTAATCTTTTCAGAAAATATTTAGAAAATTATTGCTGCAGAATACTGAATATTATCAGAACTTAGCCTCATGACATCAAACAACAATTCAATTTTGACAATTTAGTGAAAGAAATCCAGACAGCTGGTAGCTAGGTTTATGTCTATACCCAAAAGTCATTTTAGACTAAAGCAAGCAAAAAAAGGAACAAGTGTGAAGTCTGTAAAACATGTTCTTGTTTTTATGTAAAAAACTTTTCTTTCAACTATTTTGCTATATTCTGAATATTCAAATTATTTTAAAATATTCATTAAGGAAAAAGATTCACTACTTTAAAATTCTATGAGCTTAAAAATGGGAAATGGGAAAATGTTAAAACTGGAGATAGCAGAAGCAAAATATATTTTACACATGTCCTAAGAAGCAGGTGGGGAATTGAAAACGCAACACGATCTTACAGGAAAGTCATTCTGGGCGCTTTCTGATAAGGCAAAACTGCCATCAAACCAGGGCAGGACACAGACTGCCACACTAGTCTTTGAGTTTTACTTATTTGGTGGCAGCAAAAGCTAAAAAGCAAAACTGAGTTCAAAAAGACCATTTTTGTCTGTGGATTTCAGATTCCTTGAATTCTTGGAAAGCAAAACAGAAGAATCCCTGACTAAAGGCTTTCTGGTGAGTACCTATGAAAAGCTATGATTCTGATACATAACAGGATGAAGAGAGACTAGTATAAGCCTCTCTGGTGTTGCCGAGTAGATAAAAGGTAGAGGCCATCTGTCATCAAAATTCCCCTGAGAAAGTAAGATCTGTTTGCACCTTGCTGGCAGAGAATCAAGTAATTTCAGAAGGCAGACATACTATACTTAAAAGCCAGCCAACCTAACCCTATAATTTTATAAATAAGAAGTTGAACACAGGAAAGTAAGTCATATGCCAAAAAAGCACAGCTAGTTAGAGGCACTTGCTGGTTAATAGCAAGTTGGTAGGAAGAAGTTAGTAACTGTAAACACATAAATTCAATTCTCATGTCATAAATTACTTGATCATATCAGAGAGAACAGAGAACTTAGAGCTATGTGACTCCTAGCACAGGAGAATTGAATACAACTATGGTGTGGTAGTCCTCAAGAGACATTATGTTCAAATCACTGAATACTTGAATTTCAGAGGCATTGTTTTGATTTCGGAATTTAAATTTTTCTTAACCTGATATTCTATAAAAAAATTTTTAGAGATCATTTAAATTATTACTCTCCCTGAAGGTATATATCCTCTCTAAGTAAATAACACAACAGGTTTGAGAGTTTTTTCCTTGATTATTTAAATCTGTCACATCAGATCTAATGTATTGACCTCTATTATATGCCTAGCACCTGTACTTGGAGCTAACATTCAGCAAGTGTCAAATGTTTCTGTCTTATCCCACAATATTTTACACTTTCTGGTAGTCTGTATCATAGTCATTGGTGTTATCTTAGAGTGGTAATCTAATTATAGTTTAAGAGTTTAGCTCAGTTGCCAAGTAACAGACATGATGATGCACGTGGTCTTGAGGTATTATATTTTTTCTGGGTTGTTCTATAACCTCCTTTAGCATTTAGTGACACATTTCATCCAATGAAGTTATTTCCTCCAACATATGTGCTTACCTTGAATATCTTCATGAATGGAGAATAGAGAGCCCCTTTTTATTAGAAGCATATTCTTAATTGCTTATATTCCAGTACTTCATATTATCTGGCTTTTCCTATAAGGCGGTGGTGGCAGGCTTTCTGGTGAGTACCTATGAAAAGCTATGATTCTGATACATAACAGGATGAAGAGAGACTAGTATAAGCCTCTCTGGTGTTGCCGAGTAGATAAAAGGTAGAGGCCATCTGTCATCAAAATTCCCCTGAGAAAGTAAGATCTGTTTGCACCTTGCTGGCAGAGAATCAAGTAATTTCAGAAGGCAGACATACTATACTTAAAAGCCAGCCAACCTAACCCTATAATTTTATAAATAAGAAGTTGAACACAGGAAAGTAAGTCATATGCCAAAAAAGCACAGCTAGTTAGAGGCACTTGCTGGTTAATAGCAAGTTGGTAGGAAGAAGTTAGTAACTGTAAACACATAAATTCAATTCTCATGTCATAAATTACTTGATCATATCAGAGAGAACAGAGAACTTAGAGCTATGTGACTCCTAGCACAGGAGAATTGAATACAACTATGGTGTGGTAGTCCTCAAGAGACATTATGTTCAAATCACTGAATACTTGAATTTCAGAGGCATTGTTTTGATTTCGGAATTTAAATTTTTCTTAACCTGATATTCTATAAAAAAATTTTTAGAGATCATTTAAATTATTACTCTCCCTGAAGGTATATATCCTCTCTAAGTAAATAACACAACAGGTTTGAGAGTTTTTTCCTTGATTATTTAAATCTGTCACATCAGATCTAATGTATTGACCTCTATTATATGCCTAGCACCTGTACTTGGAGCTAACATTCAGCAAGTGTCAAATGTTTCTGTCTTATCCCACAATATTTTACACTTTCTGGTAGTCTGTATCATAGTCATTGGTGTTATCTTAGAGTGGTAATCTAATTATAGTTTAAGAGTTTAGCTCAGTTGCCAAGTAACAGACATGATGATGCACGTGGTCTTGAGGTATTATATTTTTTCTGGGTTGTTCTATAACCTCCTTTAGCATTTAGTGACACATTTCATCCAATGAAGTTATTTCCTCCAACATATGTGCTTACCTTGAATATCTTCATGAATGGAGAATAGAGAGATATTATTCACAATCTTACCCATTTATTAATGTAAGAAAGCATATTCTTATAGTTAAGCTTATATATTTCCATGTAACTCCCTCATATTTGATCTGGCTTTTCCCTATAAGGCGGTGGTGGCAGGCGTAGAAACAAAAAAAAGCATCCATAGTCCTTCAATTGTAAAAAATAGGTACTGAGGCCATGGTATAGGTTTCATTTCTTGACTAAAATTTCTCATTTTGTTAAACCTTCTTTTGATGATATTATTTGCACACTCTACTCCTTTTGGACGTCTCTATATCCACATATCCCTTCAATGTCTTCAGTGTTACCCTCAAAAATGAGAGCTGAACAACTAAACTCAATATATTTCATCACTACAGAATATAATAGCATGTTTCCTGTTTCAACTAGATTATTACTACTAATGAGTTAATAAATTAATGTTTTAAATCATATTTTCACAATAGCTAAAGCTTCTGATATATATTTTTTTAAAACCAGCTATATAACCCTTTTTTATACTGTACTTGGGAAATTAACTTTATGAACATAAATGCATGTCTTAACTTTTATGCTTTGGATTGTGCACCTTAGATTTTCATGTTTTTAAACCTCAGTTCTCTCATATATTAATTCTTGTGCATTTCTTGTGCACTTGTAGATTTAATAAGAAAGCTCTTTGTGTGTCCATAGAAAATTCTCTATGAAGATTAAAAACCCATGACCTTATATATCAGAATGCACCTTGAAACTTGCTAATATCTAATCTATTTATGTGATATATACTGCTGGGAGTTTGAGGAAGAGTCTTATAAGTAACATCTCCTATTACACTAATAACTTTTGTATTGAACTGTTTAATTGGCACTCTTTTAACATGTTGACTTAACCAATTAAAAACCCTTCACTAAGTTGAGCATATATATCTCTGGATTTTATTCAAAGATATAATGGAAGGCTTGATAGGGAAAGGCCATAAGAAAATTAAAATCCTAGATATTGTATCAATAGTTGTTACTTTGTATACAATTTTAGAAAATGGAAATGAGGTTAGGTTAGATTTTGTTTGGGGGTTAGGTGGGAAGGGAGGGTGGGCGGGCCACTTCTATTGGTTCTTGTCCATCTTTGTTCGAATATCTTCATTGGAGAATAGAGATATTATTCACAATCTTACCCATTTATTAATGTAAGAAAGCATATTCTTATAGTTAAGCTTATATATTTCCATGTAACTCCCTCATATTTGATCTGGCTTTTCCCTATAAGGCGGTGGTGGCAGGCGTAGAAACAAAAAAAGCATCCATAGTCCTTCAATTGTAAAAAATAGGTACTGAGGCCATGGTACAGGTTTCATTTCTTGACTAAAATTTCTCATTTTGTTAAACCTTCTTTTGATGATATTATTTGCACACTCTACTCCTTTTGGACGTCTCTATATCCACATATCCCTTCAATGTCTTCAGTGTTACCCTCAAAAATGAGAGCTGAACAACTAAACTCAATATATTTCATCACTACAGAATATAATAGCATGTTTCCTGTTTCAACTAGATTATTACTACTAATGAGTTAATAAATTAATGTTTTAAATCATATTTTCACAATAGCTAAAGCTTCTGATATATATTTTTATAAAACCAGCTATATAACCCTTTTTTATACTGTACTTGGGAAATTAACTTTATGAACATAAATGCATGTCTTAACTTTTATGCTTTGGATTGTGCACCTTAGATTTTCATGTTTTTAAACCTCAGTTCTCTCATATATTAATTCTTGTGCATTTCTTGTGCACTTGTAGATTTAATAAGAAAGCTCTTTGTGTGTCCATAGAAAATTCTCTATGAAGATTAAAAACCCATGACCTTATATATCAGAATGCACCTTGAAACTTGCTAATATCTAATCTATTTATGTGATATATACTGCTGGGAGTTTGAGGAAGAGTCTTATAAGTAACATCTCCTATTACACTAATAACTTTTGTATTGAACTGTTTAATTGGCACTCTTTTAACATGTTGACTTAACCAATTAAAAACCCTTCACTAAGTTGAGCATATATATCTCTGGATTTTATTCAAAGATATAATGGAAGGCTTGATAGGGAAAGGCCATAAGAAAATTAAAATCCTAGATATTGTATCAATAGTTGTTACTTTGTATACAATTTTTAGAAAATGGAAATGAGGTTAGGTTAGATTTTGTTTGGGGGGGTTAGGTGGGAAGGGAGGGGGGTGGGCGGGCCACTTCTATTGGTCTTTCATTTGTCTATTTTCATCCATCTTTGTTCTTTGGCCCACGTGGGCCTCCCATCGCGGTGGCCTCTGTTGTCGCAGAGCACCGGCTCTGGGCGCATGCGCTCCAGAGCTCCAGCTCGGTAATTGGACACATCGGTCCAGCCGCTCTGCGGCACATGTGATCTTCCCAGGCCAGGGATCGAACTGGCACCTCTTACACTGCAAGGCGGTGTCCTTACCCACTGGGCCACCAGGGAAGCGTCTAGACTTTTTTTTGTTTCCTTTTTTTTAAGGGGGGCGTAGGGGGAAGGGTTGGGGATTGAGGAGGGTGGGTGGGCCACTTCTATTGGTCTTTTTTTATTTATCTATTTTCATCCATCTTTGTTCTTTGGCTCATGTGGGCTTACCATCATGGTGGCCTCTGTTGTCACAGAGCATCAGCTCTGGGCACATGAGCTCCAGAGCTCCGGCTCGGTAATTGGACACATTGGTCCAGCCGCTCCACGGCACATGGGATCTTCCCAGGCCAGGGATCGAACTGGCACTCCTTGCACTGCAAGGTGGAGTCCTTACCCGCTGGACCACCAGGGAAGCCCTAGGTTAGACTTATGTTTATAGGTATCTCATATCTTTCTTTAAAATAAGGAATTTATTTGTTTTTCACAACTGGAATCCACTATTAATAATAGAAATAATAGTTGCCAAAAGTTGAGAATTATTCCATCAAAAATGGAATTTGGACACTACTCCAGGAAATACTAAAGCCAGGAGTTATTACTTCAGCCAGAACTTCTACATCTCTATGGAAATAGTGTATTCAGTGATAGAGAAAATGCTTGATTTTCTATAACAGCAAAAAGCAGTGGGAATAGTTAATTAAGAGTGGAAGATCCAGGAGGGCCAAAGATGTTATTGTTGACACAAAAGGCTTCAGTCATTTTGGTGGAGCTAGGATTCAGGCCCTGTCATTTGGAGCCCAACTCCCTATTTCCTTCAGAAACTGGATGTCGCAACATGTTTGGAAAGGAGCTATATGGTGAATCTAGAGATTAGAGATAGAAAAATCACCCTTAAAAGTAACCTATATCATTAACATATTAACCTTTCATTATCAGTTACTATCTTTAAATCGTTATCAATTAATCTTTATCAGAGTGATAGAGATGGATTGTTTTAAATACATACAAATGGGTCAATGCATTCAATAACATTTGATATTAAAAATATAGAGTAAATTTTATCTGTGTTTAATATGCTTTGTTTTGTTGTATACATTATGGATAGAAAAAGAAATGGAATTATGCCTATCCAGGCTTTATGATCCCTCAGATTTTGTTTTCTGACAACATGATTATATAATGCAAGAGCCCATATTTTTAAATACTAGGTCCTCCTGACCATCTGATATCTTAAAATTTGGTAGATTCCAGCTGCCCTCACTTTGCATTTTACTATTAAACACTTTTTGTCTTCCCTACTGCTGCATTAGTGGTCTTCAAGTAATCCAACTTCTGCTACAGTATTTTTCTGCTACAGTGTATCAATCAGAATACACTTAGACCTCACCATTTGTGCTAGGAGAATCTAATCAATACAATAGTAACTTAGACTAACATTATTGGGTAATAACAGAAGTTTGATTTAATGTGTGTGGGGGCCTTCCGCAGAAAGGGAAAGCAGCAGGATTGCCCCCGGCTGAACCGGGAGATCTCGGACAGAGATGAGCCTTGCTGCCATGCCCCCTCCCACCTGCCGGAGCATGCCAGGGATGACCAGACAGGGCAGAAGTTCTGTCGGAGTAGATCCGCTTTATTAATGTAGATGCACAACTTTTCATAGGCAAGTGAAGGGGGTTTTGCAGGACTTCCTATAGATTACACCAATCAAGCTAAAGGTCAAGCAATCATTCACGGGAAAATGCTTGATTTTCTATAACAGCAAAAAGCAGTGGGAATAGTTAATTAAGAGTGGAAGATCCAGGAGGGCCAAAGATGTTATTGTTGACACAAAAGGCTTCAGTCATTTTGGTGGAGCTAGGATTCAGGCCCTGTCATTTGGAGCCCAACTCCCTATTTCCTTCAGAAACTGGATGTCGCAACATGTTTGGAAAGGAGCTATATGGTGAATCTAGAGATTAGAGATAGAAAAATCACCCTTAAAAGTAACCTATATCATTAACATATTAACCTTTCATTATCAGTTACTATCTTTAAATCGTTATCAATTAATCTTTATCAGAGTGATAGAGATGGATTGTTTTAAATACATACAAATGGGTCAATGCATTCAATAACATTTGATATTAAAAATATAGAGTAAATTTTATCTGTGTTTAATATGCTTTGTTTTGTTGTATACATTATGGATAGAAAAAGAAATGGAATTATGCCTATCCAGGCTTTATGATCCCTCAGATTTTGTTTTCTGACAACATGATTATATAATGCAAGAGCCCATATTTTTAAATACTAGGTCCTCCTGACCATCTGATATCTTAAAATTTGGTAGATTCCAGCTGCCCTCACTTTGCATTTTACTATTAAACACTTTTTGTCTTCCCTACTGCTGCATTAGTGGTCTTCAAGTAATCCAACTTCTGCTACAGTATTTTTCTGCTACAGTGTATCAATCAGAATACACTTAGACCTCACCATTTGTGCTAGGAGAATCTAATCAATACAATAGTAACTTAGACTAACATTATTGGGTAATAACAGAAGTTTGATTTAATGTGTGTGGGGGCCTTCCGCAGAAAGGGAAAGCAGCAGGATTGCCCCCGGCTGAACCGGGAGATCTCGGACAGAGATGAGCCTTGCTGCCATGCCCCCTCCCACCTGCCGGAGCATGCCAGGGATGACCAGACAGGGCAGAAGTTCTGTCGGAGTAGATCCGCTTTATTAATGTAGATGCACAACTTTTCATAGGCAAGTGAAGGGGGTTTTGCACGGGACTTCCTATAGATTACACCAATCAAGCTAAAGGTCAAGCAATCATTCACGAGCGCGGAAACCAGGGGAACCAATCAGAAATTTTGACCATCAATTAACAATTTTGATCGCCCTGTCTCTTCCTGTAGGCGCCATCTTAGCTGCGAACATGTGCTTAAGCTACTTTAAACAATGTGCTTAAGCTTCCTTATGCTTGCAACGGTCCTCTTTCAATTCAGAGCCCCACAAATGTGTATAAGGGACTGTACTATATACGCATACATTCTTTGTCTAATTTCATCTTCAGAACATTCCTATGAACCAAGTACTATCATTGCCCATTTATCAGAAGGTACATTGATATTTAGAATTATTAAGTAACTTGATTGACATTACATGGTGTTTGACCTAAAGACTCTTACTCCAGGCTTCCCACTTTCAACATGTCCTCTAGTCTTTTGTCCAATAATATGTTAGAAAACACTAGGGAATTAGTTTGGAGTCCATCTATTAATAGAAATCAGGAAGATATTTCAAAGACTTCTAAAATAGTTTGTCTCAGTATCATTTCTTGAATTACATTTGAATTTTACAAAAAAGTAACATTAGACTCAACAGTCTTATTATAGGAGGAATAAAAGCTGTTAACAGAGTTTTGTATGATAATTGAAATATTACAGTGTATGGTGTTCAGAATGATACCCAGTAGATATTGTGACTATCATGTACTTGAAATGGACCTGGTTTGACTAAGAAACTGAATTTAACCTTCATTTAACTGTATTTAAATTTAAGTAGATTTATCTGGCCATGGGTTACCATATTGGACAGTGCAGTTCTACAGCATAAATTTTCCATTTTTTAAAACAATCTTTTAATCATCTAAAATTGGAATTTAATATCTTACTTTTCTAGTAGCAAAGTTATTCCTTAATATAAATTGTTATGTAGAACCTTAATATATAAATCAAAAATGAGTGAAGCTGCCTTGGTCAAAGTGACAAGAGAGAGGAAAGTCAGATTTTACAGTAAGCAGGTAACCTCTCCTCTTACTGTTTACACTCCACTCCAAAGGAACCTCCTAGAAGTTAGTAGATCCGCTTTATTAATGTAGATGCACAACTTTTCATAGGCAAGTGAAGGGGGTTTTGCACGGGACTTCCTATAGATTACACCAATCAAGCTAAAGGTCAAGCAATCATTCACGAGCGCGGAAACCAGGGGAACCAATCAGAAATTTTGACCATCAATTAACAATTTTGATCGCCCTGTCTCTTCCTGTAGGCGCCATCTTAGCTGCGAACATGTGCTTAAGCTACTTTAAACAATGTGCTTAAGCTTCCTTATGCTTGCAACGGTCCTCTTTCAATTCAGAGCCCCACAAATGTGTATAAGGGACTGTACTATATACGCATACATTCTTTGTCTAATTTCATCTTCAGAACATTCCTATGAACCAAGTACTATCATTGCCCATTTATCAGAAGGTACATTGATATTTAGAATTATTAAGTAACTTGATTGACATTACATGGTGTTTGACCTAAAGACTCTTACTCCAGGCTTCCCACTTTCAACATGTCCTCTAGTCTTTTGTCCAATAATATGTTAGAAAACACTAGGGAATTAGTTTGGAGTCCATCTATTAATAGAAATCAGGAAGATATTTCAAAGACTTCTAAAATAGTTTGTCTCAGTATCATTTCTTGAATTACATTTGAATTTTACAAAAAAGTAACATTAGACTCAACAGTCTTATTATAGGAGGAATAAAAGCTGTTAACAGAGTTTTGTATGATAATTGAAATATTACAGTGTATGGTGTTCAGAATGATACCCAGTAGATATTGTGACTATCATGTACTTGAAATGGACCTGGTTTGACTAAGAAACTGAATTTAACCTTCATTTAACTGTATTTAAATTTAAGTAGATTTATCTGGCCATGGGTTACCATATTGGACAGTGCAGTTCTACAGCATAAATTTTCCATTTTTTAAAACAATCTTTTAATCATCTAAAATTGGAATTTAATATCTTACTTTTCTAGTAGCAAAGTTATTCCTTAATATAAATTGTTATGTAGAACCTTAATATATAAATCAAAAATGAGTGAAGCTGCCTTGGTCAAAGTGACAAGAGAGAGGAAAGTCAGATTTTACAGTAAGCAGGTAACCTCTCCTCTTACTGTTTACACTCCACTCCAAGGAACCTCTAGGAACTGGTAGGAGCTACCTGTAAGCAATCATTTGAAAGTAATTGATAAAATATTACAGTACCTCATCCATCATTTCTTAAATATTTGTAAAATTGATTTTATAATTAATTAAGTGCCTATCATCATGTTATCAATGTGCATGATACTAATGTTAATGATACCCATAGCTTAGCCTCATATAACTCAGAGACTAGCTTACTTATTTTTTCTTTTTATGTCCCATATAGGAAAATAGAAATAGAGTGTTTCAAGTACTGTGTGCTCAGTTGTGTGTGACTCTTTGTGACTCCAGGAGCTATAGCTTCCCATGCTCCTCTGTCCATAGGGCTTTCCAGGCAAGAATACTGGAGCAGGTTGCCATTTCCTCCTCTAGGGGATCTTCCCAACCCAGGGATCCAACCTGCATGTTCTGCATATCCTCCATTTGCCAGTAGATCCACTGAGCCACCAGGGAGCCCCTTCAAGTGCTATTTTATTGTTTAGTCACTCAGTCGTGTCTAGCTCTTTGCAACCCCATGATCTGTAGCCGGCCAGGCTCCTCTGTCCATGGGATTTTCTGGGCAAGAAAACTGGAGTGGGTTGCCATTTCCTCCTCCAGGGTTAAGTGTTACAGATGGAACCTGTACAGACAGCATGTGAGGGAGTGCAGGATGAAAGAAGAGGGAAGATACATAGGAGTCATAAAATCCAGGCTAAATCCTGAAGAAGGAGCATTAAGTGGGAACAGAGATGAGTGGTAGGGCAAACATTCCAAAAGTACAAATTCTCTCATAAGTCTAAGCAGTAACTATTTAAAGATTTAAATTTACTTACACCCTCCAAAGGCCAGAGGAAATTTTATCTTGGCTTACTTGTTGAGTTTGGGTGCTTTATCATAATCACTTTTCCAACTGAAAAATAAATGCTCTTGAAAAAAATGAGAAACTAAATAGTATCTGAATATTTCTGCTTTCTCTTTAATTTAGTTTCTTCTGACATATTTCTCAAACTTGAAAAGACCAACTTTTCCCTCCCTGCTTTTCAAAAACAGAAGGCAGAGATGTGTTTTCTTATGTAGGGAAAAATCTTATGTAGAATCGTATCATAAACTAATATCATAAAATGAATATCATAAGCTAAAAGATCCACAAAAACAAGAGTAATTTATTTGTGTGGAAGTTAACAGTTTTTAATGACTCATATTTGTCTAATTAATTCTATGAGGTGATAGTAGACACTTTTTTGTTGTTGTTATCGAATTACGAGTTCTCATGGTGCATGAAAACATGCTGGAAAACAAGTTATACAAGTGTTTGCTAACTAGTGTCAACGTTGTCGATGTTTTAGAAATGTCTATTACCGATTACAAGAAGCAGGCAAGAAATAATAGATATCTAGAGAAAAAATAAAGATAATTTTAGCAAGTAACACTTGATTCCTAAAGAACTGTTTTATTTCTTATACATTTGGGTTTAAACAAACAGTAACAAATTCCAAAAAAAAAAAATAATTGAAAAGAAAAGACTTAAAAGCAAGCAGTAGTGAAAAAAAAATTTTTTTTTGAATAGTAAAAGTCTTGAGTCAAAAATAATTAATAGGGCTTCCCTGTTGCTCTAGTGGGTAAAGAGTATGCCTTGCAGTGCAAGGGGCACCAGTTGGATCCCTGGCCCGGGAAGATCCCACACACTACAGAGCGGTTGGACTATTGTGTCCAATTGCAAGTCATCGCTCTGGAACACATGCACCCAGAGCTCTGCAACAAGAGAGGCCACTGCAATGGGAGGCCCACACAGGCCAAAGAATAAAGATGGATGAAAAAAAAAAAAAAACAATAAAAGAGGCCAAAATTAAAAAAGAAAAAATAATAATTAGTAGAAAAAAATGTTAGGATTCAAACTAACCCAACGGTAGGTATTTTGATAATATTCAGAATTATATTCTGCACAACATTAAAAACTAAATGCCATAGGTAAGAATATTTATATATAAGGAAGAAAAGTGAATATTATATCCTCAGAGGAATGAGAGAATATAAACTTTATAATTATTAAGTGACAAAAATAGGGGACTTCTCTGGTGGCCCAGTGGTTAAAACTTGGCTTTCCAATGCAGGGGTGTGAGTTAGATCCCTGGTCACCTTGAACTAAAATTCCACATGTCTCATGGCCAAAAATAAAAAGAAAACATAAGACAGAAACAATATTATAAGAAATTCAACAAAGGTTTTAATGACTCATATTTGTCTAATTAATTCTATGAGGTGATAGTAGACACTTTTTTGTTGTTGTTATCGAATTACGAGTTCTCATGGTGCATGAAAACATGCTGGAAAACAAGTTATACAAGTGTTTGCTAACTAGTGTCAACGTTGTCGATGTTTTAGAAATGTCTATTACCGATTACAAGAAGCAGGCAAGAAATAATAGATATCTAGAGAAAAAATAAAGATAATTTTAGCAAGTAACACTTGATTCCTAAAGAACTGTTTTATTTCTTATACATTTGGGTTTAAACAAACAGTAACAAATTCCAAAAAAAAAAAATAATTGAAAAGAAAAGACTTAAAAGCAAGCAGTAGTGAAAAAAAAATTTTTTTTTGAATAGTAAAAGTCTTGAGTCAAAAATAATTAATAGGGCTTCCCTGTTGCTCTAGTGGGTAAAGAGTATGCCTTGCAGTGCAAGGGGCACCAGTTGGATCCCTGGCCCGGGAAGATCCCACACACTACAGAGCGGTTGGACTATTGTGTCCAATTGCAAGTCATCGCTCTGGAACACATGCACCCAGAGCTCTGCAACAAGAGAGGCCACTGCAATGGGAGGCCCACACAGGCCAAAGAATAAAGATGGATGAAAAAAAAAAAAAACAATAAAAGAGGCCAAAATTAAAAAAGAAAAAATAATAATTAGTAGAAAAAAATGTTAGGATTCAAACTAACCCAACGGTAGGTATTTTGATAATATTCAGAATTATATTCTGCACAACATTAAAAACTAAATGCCATAGGTAAGAATATTTATATATAAGGAAGAAAAGTGAATATTATATCCTCAGAGGAATGAGAGAATATAAACTTTATAATTATTAAGTGACAAAAATAGGGGACTTCTCTGGTGGCCCAGTGGTTAAAACTTGGCTTTCCAATGCAGGGGTGTGAGTTAGATCCCTGGTCACCTTGAACTAAAATTCCACATGTCTCATGGCCAAAAATAAAAAGAAAACATAAGACAGAAACAATATTATAAGAAATTCAACAAAGGTTTTAAAAATGATCCACATCAAAAAAAAAAAATCTTAGAAAAACTGATCTCGTTTAAATATCAGCATCTGAATTTCTTATGGTAACTACACTTATGTTCTTTTCTCAAATATCATTGTAGTAATGTTGACTTATTACCTATCCATTTTCCTACAAGTTGACATAAATATATGGGTTATAGACTGTGGAGTGAGTACTCAAAGTGTATTACTTCTTGATGTTCATTGGTGTCTAGCTGATTTATTTTTGAACACTCTGCTATGTCTATCCTGATGGCATGTGCTATAATGATCAATGTGAATGAGATGTATTTCCTGACTGAACCAATATAAAAAGCATGAAAGTGAAATATTGCAGAAGGGTAAAGCCATTTTTACTTCTGTTTGAAAAAAAAACATATTTTACTGCCTTTGACCTTTTAGTGTTTTCTTGTGGTTAGCCATCACATCATCCAATTCTATAAAAAAAAAAAAAAAAACAATCACTTCCAAAGTGGCATAAAATAAACTAACACACTGGGGAAAGGATGAAAACAGTCAGTAACACTCAACACAGGACAAAAGTGCAAATCATCAGCTACATTGTATTTTTGTTAAGATTTCATTAGATCAAGATTTTAAATATATTTTAGGGTGCTTTCTAATAATTCCTCTGATAAGCTTTCTGAGTTTTCATTGTTGTCATGCATTCTTTTTGAACTTGTATCCCAGACTAAATACCCAGCTAGATAATACTGATTAAATACAGCATGGGCTCCAGTTTAATTAGATGACTATGAATTTGTAGAAGTCAAAGATACTAATGTTCATTTAGTTCTGAAATAATTTTGTTTTTATTTTGGTTGTATTCTTGCATTTGTCTCACATAACCCTATTTTACAAATAAATAATATCCTCAGAGGAATGAGAGAATATAAACTTTATAATTATTAAGTGACAAAAATAGGGGACTTCTCTGGTGGCCCAGTGGTTAAAACTTGGCTTTCCAATGCAGGGGTGTGAGTTAGATCCCTGGTCACCTTGAACTAAAATTCCACATGTCTCATGGCCAAAAATAAAAAGAAAACATAAGACAGAAACAATATTATAAGAAATTCAACAAAGGTTTTAAAAATGATCCACATCAAAAAAAAAAAATCTTAGAAAAACTGATCTCGTTTAAATATCAGCATCTGAATTTCTTATGGTAACTACACTTATGTTCTTTTCTCAAATATCATTGTAGTAATGTTGACTTATTACCTATCCATTTTCCTACAAGTTGACATAAATATATGGGTTATAGACTGTGGAGTGAGTACTCAAAGTGTATTACTTCTTGATGTTCATTGGTGTCTAGCTGATTTATTTTTGAACACTCTGCTATGTCTATCCTGATGGCATGTGCTATAATGATCAATGTGAATGAGATGTATTTCCTGACTGAACCAATATAAAAAGCATGAAAGTGAAATATTGCAGAAGGGTAAAGCCATTTTTACTTCTGTTTGAAAAAAAAACATATTTTACTGCCTTTGACCTTTTAGTGTTTTCTTGTGGTTAGCCATCACATCATCCAATTCTATAAAACAAACAAACAATCACTTCCAAAGTGGCATAAAATAAACTAACACACTGGGGAAAGGATGAAAACAGTCAGTAACACTCAACACAGGACAAAAGTGCAAATCATCAGCTACATTGTATTTTTGTTAAGATTTCATTAGATCAAGATTTTAAATATATTTTAGGGTGCTTTCTAATAATTCCTCTGATAAGCTTTCTGAGTTTTCATTGTTGTCATGCATTCTTTTTGAACTTGTATCCCAGACTAAATACCCAGCTAGATAATACTGATTAAATACAGCATGGGCTCCAGTTTAATTAGATGACTATGAATTTGTAGAAGTCAAAGATACTAATGTTCATTTAGTTCTGAAATAATTTTGTTTTTATTTTGGTTGTATTCTTGCATTTGTCTCACATAACCCTATTTTAAAAATAAATTATATCTTATGCTAAGTGGACTAAGATGCTTGCTCAAAGTCATACACTGAGAAATGTTAACAAAGGCTTCTGATTCCTGAATCCTATCTATCCAATTTATTACACTATGTATATATACACAGACATATATATTTCCTCCCAAATATTTCAATCAATAAGTTCTGAGTCATCTAATTAACCCTTTTAGTTTTGGTTCTGGAAACTGAAAGGCAAAAAGATTACATATAGTGTATAAGGTCAATGAGTAAGATGATCTGAGAGCCAGATAATCCAGCATGTCTCCAGGCTTTCTTGAGAGGACTTTCCATTACATCATGATGTCTCTGTATCTTTACCATAATTTTTTGCCTGTTAAACTTGACATGTTTTTTGTTGTTTTTAGCTTAAGTATGAAAGTAGAAAGTTTCTGTCACTTGGCTAGCATTAAAAATGTCCAAAGGGTCACAAAGAGTCAGACATGACTGAGCACATACACACGACACATTATTTATGGTTCAGTGGTTCTCAACTTTAGCTGTGCTCCAAAATTGATCACTATATATAATTATTCTAATATAAATAGTTAAGCGTGGAAATTCTTATTTAGTTGAGGCCTACAATCTGTATTTTAATGAAATGCTACAAGCACAATCACAAAAATCAAAAATGACAACAGTGATAATCAGAGCTAAGACATAACCATTGATAATATTTTTGAGGTGTTAAACAGTATTTAAACCCTTTAAACATATTAAATCTTTAGTTTTTAGAACAACCCCATCATTTAGGTTTCTATAAGTATGTGATTTTCAGATGAGGAAACTGGAATAGAGAGAATTATGATTGTCACAAGGTCACATAGCCAGAAAGGACAAGCTAGGATTTAACACCAAGTTTACGGGCCTCTGAAATCTTAAATGGTTTTATGTTCATTACTTAATCTTATTGCATCTCTTCATCAAGGCAGGAAAAAAAAAAAACATTTCTAGGTATATGGAATCTTAATATATTCTTTCACACAGTAAGAAAAACTTTTGAGAAGTTTCTAGAAGATTTTTCTCATCATGAAACTAGTCATTGAGAGACATAGTATGTCACTCCAGTGTTTCTCCAAAACATTACACTCCTGTCAAAGCAGTTTTGCTTTTCTGTAAGTATGACATTTAATGCAGGGACTGTATTATTTATAATACTTAGCTGAAAGCAACAGAAGTAAATTTTGGTTTTAAAATGAAAATTGTTGATCAAAATTATATTGGGAACTTCATAGAATCACATCCTTTTATGGCTGAGTAATATTCCATTGTATGTATGTACCACTGCTTCTATATCCATTCATCTGTCAATGAACATCTCCGTTGCTTCCATGTTCTAGCTATTGTAAACAGTATTGCAATGAACAATGGGATACATGTGTCTCTTTCAATTTTTACCTCCCCAGGGTACATGCCTAGTAGTGGGATTGCTGGGTCATATGGTGATACTATTTCTAGTTTTTTGAGGAGTCTCTATACTGTCTTCCATAGTGGCAGCCATGTTGGTGCATGAAGTAATCTTGAGAATGAAATTCATATGGGGCAGAGAGAAGAAACTAAAGAACATTAGAACATTTGTACAGTTATAGTATCAGCACTGCATTGCCTTGCTCTGGGCTTTTTATATATGGGAATATATTATTTGTGTCTTTTAAACATTATGAATCAAATATTAAAACTCAATATTTAACTGATCCATGTTGTTTCTCATCTAAATTTCTACTCCAGACTTACCACAAGGCCTGAAACATTGTATTTAATAAAAATTCAATTAATTAATTCATCTTTGGTTTTAAGCCAAATATGAATAACTTCTGATGTGTCTATAACTTCACTTGAACACATACAATAATAGAAGATTTTCTTTTAACTGGAGAAAAAATAGTCACTTGAAGATGAGAAAAAATATAGGATATGTATTTGCATGCTAAGTCACTTCAGTCATGTCTGACTCTTTGAGAGACTGTTGACTGCAGCCCAGCAGGTTCCTCTGTCCGTGGGATTCTCCAGGCAAGAATACTGGGATGGGTTGCTCTCCTTTCCTCCAGGGATCTTCCTGACCAAGGGATCAAATATGTTCTGCATTAGAAAATGGGTTCTTTACTACTAACACCACCTGGGAAGTACCCCCTGGTCCCACACCTGGGTGTTAATTTTGTCCTCCCATAATTTTTGAGCCTTTCCTGTTGGAGAGTCCTTAATGGGCTCCTCAGGCCCTACAGAGCTCTAGGGGCTGAAATGCTTCCCATCACAAGGGTAGGTATTTGCTTTTTGTAAATATAATTGTATTTATATGTAAAATAGTGATTTAAAATGGACTTGCCTATATCTGCTTATTTTTCTATAGCTCTTTTTAAGAACATGTGAAATAGTCTTTTTAGATTACTTTTTGCCAGTGTGCAATAGACCAGAATGAAATTTCAGAAAAGATGTTTGCTCAGTCATGTTTATTCACTATTTGTGGAGGGAAATTTACTTCCAGCATAAGTACTATTTCAGAAAACCTCTACAAGGAATATGAGAAGTGGATACAAAAATTAATACGTAAGCACACACAATCTATTTACCTTTTCTACTCTTATTTCCTTATAAAAAGCCCAGGTCTGTCTTTTAAAGAGGTCCCTTACATGATTGAAAAAGGGATGTGAAGAGAACAGGATAAAGGATATAACTGGGTAACTGATTTTAGGTGCAGAAGAGAGACATCTGATATAAAAGGGTTTAGACAGTTTGACTTCCAATGAAAGCAGACGTGGCTGTGTGTGGCTTCTGGTGTGATACCTGTCCTCTTTGAAAGTACATGCTCATTAGATCAAATGCATATGACTTTGTGATATACACATCTTTTCAGAAATATTTGCCTACCTAATCTCCTTCTGACAGACATTTGTTCCAGTTATGATATATTTGTAAGTTTTCTTCATGTTTGTCAATATTTGATTTATATATTTTGTAGTAATACAGTTGTCTCCTTTATCATATATGAGAAACTTTATCCTCTGTTTTATACAGTTCATCTATGTTTAAGTATTCAGTATTCATTCCTACACTTCAGACTTTCATTGTGAGATCATTTTCCTAAATGTTAAAGTTTATCATATGGTGGATCCAGTCTGCCTGACTTCCCAGGTTTACTTGGCTCAATTACTCTCTTCTGTGCTTTGGCTTTTTGTTAAATTGAAAGACAGTGCCACACAAACTGTTTTCACCTGGTCTCCTCAGACCTCTGGCTATCTGAACTTCCAGGGGAGAAAGGCCAGCTTCAGCAAAGCCTCTGATCAGCATGCTTCTGTGGAGTACTCAGGAGGCCAGAGCCTAGGTCTTACCTGGCTTGACCCAGCAAGACTATTCCCTCCACTCAGGGATCACTTGCTGTACTTCCGTCCCATGTTTTCTTTCTGTAAACTTTATTTTATTACCGCATATATGTGTACACACATATGAACTTTATTATTGAGTTTCCAAAAATTTTGTTTGAGTTTTTGTGTAAGATGTTATGGAGAAACCTGAACAAATCTTTTTGGTCCGCCCTATACTATATATGTGTGTGTGTGTATGTGTATATATATGTCATGTTTTATACAAGGGCAGTTTTTCATAATAGCAGATGTAGATTATATGGTTAAAAGATTTTCAATTTTTTAATTTTTACAATAAGCATATAATTTCTATAATCAGAAGTACTGAAGCTATTTCCAAAAAGAGAAATAAAAATATGAAATTATCATATCTATAACAGTTTCTCATTTCTAATATACATTGAATTGCTTATATTTTCCAGAAATATTGAAAATATTTCCCCGTCTTATAGCATAAACTAAGCAGTGAAACATTGATATGCATACACTTATTTTCTGATTTGAATTTAAAAATATTAGTTTAGAACTAAAGGATTTTAAAAATCAAAAGTTTGTGTAACTGTGGTATTTTCTAATATTAAGTGAATGTCCTCTAAATGCAGTTTCTTTATATGTAAGTACATTGTATGTTATCTATGTTTTATGTTTTAATATACTAATTTGAATGAATATATTCCACCATAATTATTGAAGTAAATTAAAATATATATTAGTATAGGTAAATGAGGTGAGAGATTATGAAGAGAAAATTAATAACTTACATGCAGATGACACTTCATAACATAGTTCATCTGGGGAATATCTTAGATTAGAAGTTTTCTTTGCTCCTGAGGTCTGTAACAGCATTAAAATACATTTCTTGATTATAAAGTAATTGCATTTTTCACCACCATGGAAACACTTACTAAAAATTTAGAAATGAGAGAGAATTGAAATGCTTATGACGTGTACCCAAGTACTTCTGAAATATCAAAAGGCAATCACTGACTTCAAATAATCAACTGAAAAAAAAATAGAAAATATACGAATAACATAATAAGTAAGTATAATTATTGGGATGATGGCTTTTATAAAAATAACTGCGTGAGGTTACATATTTTATAATAATAAAAAGGCAATATGCACTAAAATATTTCAAAGGCATGTTTTGCTAGTAAATTGGAGAGCTCTAGAGTGCTGACTATTCATCCTCATGCGCCACATGATTCCCGTGTAGACAAATGTTGATATCCACTGGCTTAGAGTATGTAGAGCATGAGGGGCTTTATACCTTGAGTTTAGGACTTAGAATTTTTTTCTATCAATACGCCATCATTGGTAGCTTTTAACAGATGAAGGAACTCTGCTTTAAAATGACCTTTGCATTATAATATAAAAGAAAGGTGCATAAGGGGCATGGAGATGAGTATAGGTAGAAATATTCATTGAAAGGCTATTACAACCTCTCCTACACAGAGGAATTCCAAATAATATATACAGATCTTCTGCCCTCAGAGAGGTGGAGTTTACCTTAAGTATGGGCTGTGAGTAGTGACTTCCTGGATCAGAGCATCGAAAAGGAGAAAAATGAAGAAATTTACAATGGAGAAACTTACAAACACTCCCTAACAAGTGATCAAGGCTAACATTGATGATGATCTTGTTTGTAGGCACCACTTGATATGATGTGACACTCATGGCATTTCACTTCTGTAATTTTCCTCTCAGAAATCCATAGTCTCTGTTGAATCATGAGAAATCAAAAAGAGAAATTCAGGAAAAACAAGGAAATAGACGAACTTTAAATAATTATTGAAGTAAATTAAAATATATATTAGTATAGGTAAATGAGGTGAGAGATTATGAAGAGAAAATTAATAACTTACATGCAGATGACACTTCATAACATAGTTCATCTGGGGAATATCTTAGATTAGAAGTTTTCTTTGCTCCTGAGGTCTGTAACAGCATTAAAATACATTTCTTGATTATAAAGTAATTGCATTTTTCACCACCATGGAAACACTTACTAAAAATTTAGAAATGAGAGAGAATTGAAATGCTTATGACGTGTACCCAAGTACTTCTGAAATATCAAAAGGCAATCACTGACTTCAAATAATCAACTGAAAAAAAAATAGAAAATATACGAATAACATAATAAGTAAGTATAATTATTGGGATGATGGCTTTTATAAAAATAACTGCGTGAGGTTACATATTTTATAATAATAAAAAGGCAATATGCACTAAAATATTTCAAAGGCATGTTTTGCTAGTAAATTGGAGAGCTCTAGAGTGCTGACTATTCATCCTCATGCGACACATGATTCCCGTGTAGACAAATGTTGATATCCACTGGCTTAGAGTATGTAGAGCATGAGGGGCTTTATACCTTGAGTTTAGGACTTAGAATTTTTTTCTATCAATACGCCATCATTGGTAGCTTTTAACAGATGAAGGAACTCTGCTTTAAAATGACCTTTGCATTATAATATAAAAGAAAGGTGCATAAGGGGCATGGAGATGAGTATAGGTAGAAATATTCATTGAAAGGCTATTACAACCTCTCCTACACAGAGGAATTCCAAATAATATATACAGATCTTCTGCCCTCAGAGAGGTGGAGTTTACCTTAAGTATGGGCTGTGAGTAGTGACTTCCTGGATCAGAGCATCGAAAAGGAGAAAAATGAAGAAATTTACAATGGAGAAACTTACAAACACTCCCTAACAAGTGATCAAGGCTAACATTGATGATGATCTTGTTTGTAGGCACCACTTGATATGATGTGACACTCATGGCATTTCACTTCTGTAATTTTCCTCTCAGAAATCCATAGTCTCTGTTGAATCATGAGAAATTAGGAAAAACAAGGGAAATACTGAGAAACTGTCACAGTTTCTTGCACATCCAAGTTCAGTCAGTGGTTTTCAGCCCTGACTGTACATTAACATAGACCAGGGAAACTTTTGAAAGTTAATGAAGTATACCCTGATTAAGATTTAATTAAACTGGAATGGGAGCAGGATTTGATTATTTTGTAGTTTAAAGATCACACAAGAGTTTATAATATATAATCATATAACTATATATAAAAATATATAGTTAGAACTGAGAAGAACTAACAGCTTCTAGCAGAGAAATATAGGCATTAGATTTCTATATTGTCATTTAATGAATCTCTACTCTTTCTACCCTCAAGGCTTTCTTTAACTCCTTTTCCTTATTAACTCCAGGAACATTTCAGCAGGATTTCTACCTAAAACTCAGGTATTTATTTTCTATTACTAGTTCTGCACAGTAACAACTTCCTGTCCTTTCTGGAACTAGACTAAATCTGGTGCCCATTTGTTTTAGCTCAGACCTCTGAAGACTAGTACCTGACTGGGAATCCTTGCATACATCTTGAATGCATCAAAATATTTTCATATCTCTTTCTCTAGGAAAGATGTCACTGCCTTAAAAATTTAAGATGGTGTGTCTTTGTCAATTTTTTGAAAAAAAGTGTAACATACAGATGACATTTAAAAGAACACATCTCCCCGGTTTTGATATTAAGAAATAATTTACCTGACTTTTAAATTGTATACCATGTACCGTGAAAGTTCCTGTCAGGCTGTTCTCCAGTTGTTTGGATCATCAGTCTAACAACTTGGCCACCATGATGATTTCCACTGTTGACATCTCTGGATGATGATGTAATCACAGGATCAGCTGAACACTGCACATGAGATTCAGAAGTCCTGATGCTAGACTTTGAAATTTCACATGAGTATTACTGGATCTCCTTGGGTAAACTGTGCTATCATCAAGGCCCTATCTGGAGACTAGTTTCTGCCATGGTGTATGGATGTATGGATCACAGTGATGCTAAGCCTAAAACATATGAAGAAAAATGTGGAGTTTTCCTTATAGTTTCTTAGAGCAGCAAGAAAGAAATGACCCCAAGTTGGGTGTAATTTCTTTGATTGTAACACACCCTAAGGAAGTATAATACATAATACATCTTATAACAAAACTACGTAAATTAAGCTTTACTCATCTCTGATGTGTCTAGGGATGCCCCATTTTCATAAAAAGGTGTCCAAGTGCTTGTATGGCTTTTATGCTTAGTCATGAAGTATACCCTGATTAAGATTTAATTAAACTGGAATGGGAGCAGGATTTGATTATTTTGTAGTTTAAAGATCACACAAGAGTTTATAATATATAATCATATAACTATATATAAAAATATATAGTTAGAACTGAGAAGAACTAACAGCTTCTAGCAGAGAAATATAGGCATTAGATTTCTATATTGTCATTTAATGAATCTCTACTCTTTCTACCCTCAAGGCTTTCTTTAACTCCTTTTCCTTATTAACTCCAGGAACATTTCAGCAGGATTTCTACCTAAAACTCAGGTATTTATTTTCTATTACTAGTTCTGCACAGTAACAACTTCCTGTCCTTTCTGGAACTAGACTAAATCTGGTGCCCATTTGTTTTAGCTCAGACCTCTGAAGACTAGTACCTGACTGGGAATCCTTGCATACATCTTGAATGCATCAAAATATTTTCATATCTCTTTCTCTAGGAAAGATGTCACTGCCTTAAAAATTTAAGATGGTGTGTCTTTGTCAATTTTTTGAAAAAAAGTGTAACATACAGATGACATTTAAAAGAACACATCTCCCCGGTTTTGATATCAAGAAATAATTTACCTGACTTTTAAATTGTATACCATGTACCGTGAAAGTTCCTGTCAGGCTGTTCTCCAGTTGTTTGGATCATCAGTCTAACAACTTGGCCACCATGATGATTTCCACTGTTGACATCTCTGGATGATGATGTAATCACAGGATCAGCTGAACACTGCACATGAGATTCAGAAGTCCTGATGCTAGACTTTGAAATTTCACATGAGTATTACTGGATCTCCTTGGGTAAACTGTGCTATCATCAAGGCCCTATCTGGAGACTAGTTTCTGCCATGGTGTATGGATGTATGGATCACAGTGATGCTAAGCCTAAAACATATGAAGAAAAATGTGGAGTTTTCCTTATAGTTTCTTAGAGCAGCAAGAAAGAAATGACCCCAAGTTGGGTGTAATTTCTTTGATTGTAACACACCCTAAGGAAGTATAATACATAATACATCTTATAACAAAACTACGTAAATTAAGCTTTACTCATCTCTGATGTGTCTAGGGATGCCCCATTTTCATAAAAAAGGTGTCCAAGTGCTTGTATCCAGTACCACTTTGCTTATAGATCTTGCCTTCATTATGTTCACCCATCATGACGTGTCCAGTCTCCCATTTCCTGTTCAAAGCTCTTTGGAAAGTGCTTTGTCCGTATCACACAAGGTGAGGAGAAAAATATGAGGTTTAAGGGCTCTCTGGACGTTTAATGGACAATCTCTTGTTAGGAGTTTTAGTCCCCTTCCTGATTTTTTCAATAAAGATCAATCACAACAGTGATCAGATATGGGGAAATTTTTTTTTTTTTAATTTCCTCAGGATCAGTCTTTCTCTAAAGGAAGAGAATGAAGAATCATTAAGTGTTTATAACATAACATTAGTCCCTGCTGTGATTAGATATGCTGCACAGAACTTTTGAAAGGTTTTAAATTGGCAAGTGGCATGAAGAAAACAATGTTTGAGAAGACATCATATTCATAGCATTGATTGATTTCAACTGTAGGAAGGACATGTTAGAAAAGTATCACTGCCATGTAAGTACAAGTTAGTTAAGTGAAATAGTATACTAAATTACGGTTTGTGTACATGTTAGAATTCGAAGAATAGTTTGTAAAAAAATGAATCTTGCAAAAACCAACAAGTACAATGATTTCCAGATTTAAAATTATATACACACACACACACACACACACACACACACACAACAGAGAGGAAATTAAAATAACTTCATTGTTTTGGGAACATACAGTGTACTTTCGGTGAATTTTATAATCACAAGGTAGTCCTAGTTCTGTTTCTGTGAGTAGCTTTGACAGCTTTGTCCCTCAGTTGGTGCCCAGCTCCTTGTCCACAATACTCATAACCCTTCTGTCTACATGTTACAATTTCCATCTGGTGCACTAGACGCGGATGTCATACAAATATATTAAAACAAAATTTCACCAAGAGAAGGCTATGGATGTATGGATCACAGTGATGCTAAGCCTAAAACATATGAAGAAAAATGTGGAGTTTTCCTTATAGTTTCTTAGAGCAGCAAGAAAGAAATGACCCCAAGTTGGGTGTAATTTCTTTGATTGTAACACACCCTAAGGAAGTATAATACATAATACATCTTATAACAAAACTACGTAAATTAAGCTTTACTCATCTCTGATGTGTCTAGGGATGCCCCATTTTCATAAAAAAGGTGTCCAAGTGCTTGTATCCAGTACCACTTTGCTTATAGATCTTGCCTTCATTATGTTCACCCATCATGACGTGTCCAGTCTCCCATTTCCTGTTCAAAGCTCTTTGGAAAGTGCTTTGTCCGTATCACACAAGGTGAGGAGAAAAATATGAGGTTTAAGGGCTCTCTGGACGTTTAATGGACAGTCTCTTGTTAGGAGTTTTAGTCCCCTTCCTGATTTTTTCAATAAAGATCAATCACAACAGTGATCAGATATGGGGAAATTTTTTTTTTTTTAATTTCCTCAGGATCAGTCTTTCTCTAAAGGAAGAGAATGAAGAATCATTAAGTGTTTATAACATAACATTAGTCCCTGCTGTGATTAGATATGCTGCACAGAACTTTTGAAAGGTTTTAAATTGGCAAGTGGCATGAAGAAAACAATGTTTGAGAAGACATCATATTCATAGCATTGATTGATTTCAACTGTAGGAAGGACATGTTAGAAAAGTATCACTGCCATGTAAGTACAAGTTGGTTAAGTGAAATAGTATACTAAATTACGGTTTGTGTACATGTTAGAATTCGAAGAATAGTTTGTAAAAAAATGAATCTTGCAAAAACCAACAAGTACAATGATTTCCAGATTTAAAATTATATACACACACACACACACACACACACACACACACAACAGAGAGGAAATTAAAATAACTTCATTGTTTTGGGAACATACAGTGTACTTTCGGTGAATTTTATAATCACAAGGTAGTCCTAGTTCTGTTTCTGTGAGTAGCTTTGACAGCTTTGTCCCTCAGTTGGTGCCCAGCTCCTTGTCCACAATACTCATAACCCTTCTGTCTACATGTTACAATTTCCATCTGGTGCACTAGACGCGGATGTCATACAAATATATACATTTCAAAAATGTCCAAAGATATCTCACCAAGAGAAGGCTATGGGACTATTTTTTTCTCTTTTCTTATTTGTTTTTCTTAATATTTATTTATTTATTTATTTATTTTTGGCGGGGGGGCGGGTTGGGGAGGGAGAGGAGTGGGCGGGCCACTTCTATTGGTCTTTCATTTATCTATTTTCATCCTCTTTGTTCTTTGGCTCCTGTGGGCCTCCCATCACAGCGGCCTCTCTTGTCGCAGAGCACCGGCTCTGGGCGCATGTGCTGCGGAGCTCCGGCTCAGTAATCGGACACATCCGTCCAGCCGCTCTGTGGCACGTGGGATCTTCCCAGGCCAGGGATGGAACCGGCGCCCCTTGCACTGCAAGGCGGTGTCCTTACCCACTGGAACACCAGGGAAACCCTCTTTTCTTATTTCTAAACTCAATTAAGAAGCAGCTTTCCCCCTCTGAGTCGTCATCTTTTTATCATTTCTTTTTCTTCTGTTCACTGTTGTATTTTTCTCCTTCATGGAAATATAGTGATACAGAATACTTATGAAAAATGCTTATTTTAAAGCAGCTTATTTCTTTGAACACAGCAAACCAGATCTGCATTTTTACAGATGTTCCCTGGCCTGACCTCTGCTTTGTGAGGTTCATAAGTAGTCTCAGAGCGAAAGGAAGAAAACAAAAATTCTGTTAGGTTCTTCTGGGTTGGCAAAGGAGGAGTTAGAGAACAAGCATTAAAAGCAATTGCTGGAGGCTATAGGGTTTTTGTTTTACTCCTAAATTAGTTTCTCCATATAATAATAGGTCCAATTTTCAAGACAATCACTAGTCAACGAATACCTTTTTGGGGAAAATCAGGAAAAGAAAACAGATTGTGTGCAGGAGCAGGGTTGATCCTTATTTTGCTTTTAGAAATGTGTACTTTCGGTGAATTTTATAATCACAAGGTAGTCCTAGTTCTGTTTCTGTGAGTAGCTTTGACAGCTTTGTCCCTCAGTTGGTGCCCAGCTCCTTGTCCACAATACTCATAACCCTTCTGTCTACATGTTACAATTTCCATCTGGTGCACTAGACGCGGATGTCATACAAATATATACATTTAAAAAATGTCCAAAGATATCTCACCAAGAGAAGGCTATGGGACTATTTTTTTCTCTTTTCTTATTTGTTTTTCTTAATATTTATTTATTTATTTATTTATTTTTGGCGGGGGGGCGGGTTGGGGAGGGAGAGGAGTGGGCGGGCCACTTCTATTGGTCTTTCATTTATCTATTTTCATCCTCTTTGTTCTTTGGCTCCTGTGGGCCTCCCATCACAGCGGCCTCTCTTGTCGCAGAGCACCGGCTCTGGGCGCATGTGCTGCGGAGCTCCGGCTCAGTAATCGGACACATCCGTCCAGCCGCTCTGTGGCACGTGGGATCTTCCCAGGCCAGGGATGGAACCGGCGCCCCTTGCACTGCAAGGCGGTGTCCTTACCCACTGGAACACCAGGGAAACCCTCTTTTCTTATTTCTAAACTCAATTAAGAAGCAGCTTTCCCCCTCTGAGTCGTCATCTTTTTATCATTTCTTTTTCTTCTGTTCACTGTTGTATTTTTCTCCTTCATGGAAATATAGTGATACAGAATACTTATGAAAAATGCTTATTTTAAAGCAGCTTATTTCTTTGAACACAGCAAACCAGATCTGCATTTTTACAGATGTTCCCCTGGCCTGACCTCTGCTTTGTGAGGTTCATAAGTAGTCTCAGAGCGAAAGGAAGAAAACAAAAATTCTGTTAGGTTCTTCTGGGTTGGCAAAGGAGGAGTTAGAGAACAAGCATTAAAAGCAATTGCTGGAGGCTATAGGGTTTTTGTTTTACTCCTAAATTAGTTTCTCCATATAATAATAGGTCCAATTTTCAAGACAATCACTAGTCAACGAATACCTTTTTGGGGAAAATCAGGAAAAGAAAACAGATTGTGTGCAGGAGCAGGGTTGATCCTTATTTTGCTTTTAGAAATGTGCAGATGACCAGTAGGACAAAATGCATATTAAAGTAACAGTAACTTGTTCTGGTATTGGAAACTCTGTGACTCTTTTGAAATTGACGTTGTGAGCACCGTTTAATTTTTTTTCTTTAATAGACCTCTATTATTTTTCAAAATCTGAAACAAATTGATGCATAAGGATAGTTTTATAACACTATTACATTAGAAACCTTCAAAATGGTATATAGATTATTTCACTGGTTTGATAAGATTTGCAAATGTCTATCACTTTAGTCTAAATTAAAATAAATTTCCAATTGAAAAGAGAATGGATGATTTTCCAAAGAAATTAACATTTGACTCGCTGTTATGATTTTAAACACTTTGACAGCAATGGCCATTTTACTATCTGAAATCTTTCTGGTAGTTTTGAACGAATTGACAGCTGATTCTGCTGTGAGGAGCAAAGTGAAAGAAATGCAGGGAGGCAGCCTGCATTCAGCTAAGGAGGGGGAAATTAGACAACCAAGTTGAGTTCCAGTGATAGATAAAAGCTGAGTAGACAATCACTGATATGGCAAGTATTAACATTGTCACGCTCATGCCAGTATGTTTGTTACCGAGCCCAAGCTCGCTCTGCTCACTGCTCAACAGGTCAGTGAATCTGAGAGACAAGGCACGGAAAACTCTTTTCTCTGAAAACCACTGATGGAAAAGATGTCAGGCTAGTGTCTCAAAATAACCAAAATAACCATTTTAGCAGGGTCTGGATGCCAGGCTCTTCTATAGATCAGAGGTGGAGGGAGGTGAGCAAGCAAAGTGAAAAGGCCATTAACCTTGCAAACATCTCCTATAATGGTGAGCTTCAGGCTGGGCACGTGTTAATTTCTCCCTTCCACAGGTGTACAGGGTTCTGAGCAAAGGCACTTTAAGTCTGGCATATAGAGGCAGATTTCTCTGAGGCAAACCATTATGTAGGATTATAACAAAAGCAATGAAAAGCAAGTCAAAGAAACAGTTTCATCATGGGGTCAGAACTGACTTCCTGCTTGCAGCATGTTTACCATTATATGAGTTCTGCTATTGGAAAAGAAAACATTGTGTGCAGGAGCAGGGTTGATCCTTATTTTGCTTTTAGAAATGTGCAGATGACCAGTAGGACAAAATGCATATTAAAGTAACAGTAACTTGTTCTGGTATTGGAAACTCTGTGACTCTTTTGAAATTGACGTTGTGAGCACCGTTTAATTTTTTTTCTTTAATAGACCTCTATTATTTTTCAAAATCTGAAACAAATTGATGCATAAGGATAGTTTTATAACACTATTACATTAGAAACCTTCAAAATGGTATATAGATTATTTCACTGGTTTGATAAGATTTGCAAATGTCTATCACTTTAGTCTAAATTAAAATAAATTTCCAATTGAAAAGAGAATGGATGATTTTCCAAAGAAATTAACATTTGACTCGCTGTTATGATTTTAAACACTTTGACAGCAATGGCCATTTTACTATCTGAAATCTTTCTGGTAGTTTTGAACGAATTGACAGCTGATTCTGCTGTGAGGAGCAAAGTGAAAGAAATGCAGGGAGGCAGCCTGCATTCAGCTAAGGAGGGGGAAATTAGACAACCAAGTTGAGTTCCAGTGATAGATAAAAGCTGAGTAGACAATCACTGATATGGCAAGTATTAACATTGTCACGCTCATGCCAGTATGTTTGTTACCGAGCCCAAGCTCGCTCTGCTCACTGCTCAACAGGTCAGTGAATCTGAGAGACAAGGCACGGAAAACTCTTTTCTCTGAAAACCACTGATGGAAAAGATGTCAGGCTAGTGTCTCAAAATAACCAAAATAACCATTTTAGCAGGGTCTGGATGCCAGGCTCTTCTATAGATCAGAGGTGGAGGGAGGTGAGCAAGCAAAGTGAAAAGGCCATTAACCTTGCAAACATCTCCTATAATGGTGAGCTTCAGGCTGGGCACGTGTTAATTTCTCCCTTCCACAGGTGTACAGGGTTCTGAGCAAAGGCACTTTAAGTCTGGCATATAGAGGCAGATTTCTCTGAGGCAAACCATTATGTAGGATTATAACAAAAGCAATGAAAAGCAAGTCAAAGAAACAGTTTCATCATGGGGTCAGAACTGACTTCCTGCTTGCAGCATGTTTACCATTATATGAGTTCTGCTATTAAAACATGCAGCCCAAGTCTGAGGGACGCTGGGTCACTAATTCTTTATAGTACCTAACGTATTATCATGTGTAGTTTTAAACACTCAAAAATACATATTCAATTGAATAAAACAAATTGATCCATTCTTTACTGGACCGTGTTCCTATCTGTCCATCATACTCACCATACCGTATGGGCATGCACACACACACACAAACACACACACATTTTTGGGTGAAGTTAACTTTGAATGGGGTAGGGAGGTTATAACAGAAATATAGCAATGGTATCTGGGAATGCAGCCAAGCAATTCAGGATAATAAATATCTCAAAGATACTAAATGCAGCTTTCGCCTACTTCACAAGTGTTCCCAGAGTCATTTAGATTTTTGGTACTCATATATGGAATATTATAATAATAGAAGCTGCCTATATATTTCCAAGTGATAGCAAGAAGAAACATGATATATATGTGAAGTGTGTAAACTTTCTATTTATTTATTCACTCATTCACTGAACAGGTATTATGTTCATATTATTTATGAGGCACTAGAGAAACAAAAATGAATAATACATTTTCCCCTGCATCAAAATATTTTAATTCTTGTGGGAGACATGGAAAAGTACATAGGCATATGCAATGCAGACTTAATCCAGCTTTTAAGGATTAATTTTTTCAAATATGTCTACATATAGAATTTTTTTCTAGTGTGATTCTAATCATTTTTAATTGAGCTTTGAGCTTGCAGGTGTCAATTTAAATGATGGATGTTGCCAGAGTAGAGAGTATCCATTAAGAGAGAAATTGTCCTGGAGAATTTTTGCCATGTCTTTATGGGCACATTATGGTAACTGTGAAGGCTCCTATACCCCCGATAGTATTGTGTCACAGAATAAAACAATAGATTCTTATACCTAGGAGGAAATTCAGAGATTAATTAATCAGATGGACTTGTTTCACAGTAAAGAAAACTTAGGTTCAGAGATTACTTTTGCTGGTCAAGGTCACAGAATGTATTAATGGCAAACCTGAAAGTAGTATGTCATTTTTCACACACAAACAAGTATAGTTTATATCTCACAACTGTTTCTGAAATACTAAGTAATTAGAAATAGTTAATGAATGAATTCACTGAATTGAATGTTATTGTATCATAGTCTGTTATAGAAGTTGATTCTACTTTTATTGACTATTCAATACTATTATTTGAATTTGTAGGTTCATCAGTCAAGAATTAAATGGGCTAAAATACATTACAAAAGGTTAATTCTGAACATACTGATATTTTCTCTCATAAATACCATACTTATGCTTCTGATAGCATAAGCTTACAATAAGATAAAGATATACTGGTCACTCATGGTGACTCAGTGACCCTAGGAAAAATTAACATGTTACACAGATAATGCGTTAGATGAATAAATCATCTGAAAATTAATGTGAATATATTTTATTTATTTAGCAACATGTAGCATTTATTAGGGAGATGATACGGTACTATTTTTAAATATTATACCATCAACTCTACAATAAAATTGGATCCAAATCTAAGTTTAAAAATATGAAAGGAGAATCTGCAGATACAATCAATATGTACCTTAAACAACAATTTTTCTGAGACTAAAAAGATACGTAGGAAAAAGAAGGATAAATAGAGGGGAAACTCAAACTGTTAAAACCTAAGGAAGACTTGACCTTCACCCTTTCTCTGCCCACAAAAAGAATATGCTGTGCTCTCTGGGTCCATCTGAGTGCACAGGCATGCTGGTTCTACACTTTACAGAAAGAATTTTGTATATAATTCCTTTAAAATATTTTTGGCTATTGACTCGAGGAATTTTATAAGATATGAGTGACATAGAAATGAAAGGTTGCAGATACATGGCCCCAATACATGAGCAAGTTTACATTATAAAAAAGGGATAATGGCTAACAGACAAATAATTAAATGAGTTGATTATTATAAGAGGATTTTGTCTAGGTGACAGTTTGGCACATAGGAGACATTCCAAAGTCAAGGAATCATTTTCCTTTGAGTTAGTATTTGAGCTGAGACTGGAAGGACTTAAGTTTGTCAGGAGATCATTTAAGAGATGATATTGCAGTTTGTGAGAAGGAATGGGTGCCTAAGTTAGGAGAAACTACAAATATTTGAGTTTTCCCAAAGGATCACTTACAATTAAAGAAGCATGTTAGGTCCTGAGTAACTCATTACATTTGACTATGGTGACCAATCATGTTTCTGAACTTTAAAGCAATCATTAAGTCCCTAAACCATTATGGCCACCAGCAGAACAGTGTCCTGCTAAACCTTGCTTGGGCATCATCTGTTAACTATAGATGAAGCTCCTTTGGGTTTCTTGCCAATTGCTATGAACACCCAAGTTACAAAATTACTGAAAAAGAAGTAGGGTCTCACTCTTAAAATAAAAATTACACTCTCCTATTAAAATTGTTTGCTAAAAAATATATTGACAGAAAAAATGAGAATCGATTTTTGTATTTTTTCTAGGCAAGGAAAGCAATAATAGTTTATCAAACTTTTATTCCTCTTGTTTAGCATGCCCCTCCTTTATTTCTCTGTCATACATACACTTACACACACACACACACACACCCTCACTTTCCAGGTTATTTAGATACTTCCCAGGGCACAGGAGGTGATGCTTTGTTTATTCACAGAAATGGAAATGATCATGAACATCACTGTATAGTGGTGAAGAGTGGAACTAACAAAAAAGAAATGTTGGCCCTGATAATCGGCACTGGTTCCAAGACACTTGACTGGAATTAGTACAGATGTGATTTCATTTTATACCCCAGTAAATCTCAGATAGGTACAGGTAATATACGCTATATGAATCATGAGTGTCAGCTTGTCCTTTTTCTGTTTTTTTGCACTACACCATGAAATACTAACATAGCAACTTCACAATATAAATTTAAAATTAATTTTGCTACTAGAAAATAAACTTCATTATGACAATTTGGATGCAAACTAAGCTGTTATGTGAATAGAATAGAAATTGCTGTCAAATTTCCCATGATTAGATTATTTCCAACTTTTTCTATTGGTCTACATTGCCTACATGTTCATTCTTTTTTTGCCATCTGCTCTTACTTTCTAGCAGGAGCCAAAGGTTACAAAGTAATCTAAGAAAATCTTAAAATTGAGGCAATTTTATCCATTCTTTCATTTTAACAACTGGGAACTTCCTGTTCAATTTGTTTTAGTCAAACTAGCAGCAAAACAGAGTTCTTTACTTTCCTAAGTTTAGAATTGTTTCTTATTATTATATTAGAAAGTTGCTTTCCAAATATGATATTAAAACTTTTAATCATATTAACCACAATCCCTGATATATTCTGTTTAACACAAGTTTTCAGTGAATATTCAGGTTTCTTTTGTCGTTCTTTTAATTCTGGATTGGATCACAGAAATGATGCTTATGTTCCTTCCAGAATAAGAAGATACATTGTGCCTTATTTAGGGATGATTTTAATAACAGGTATCACTTAGCTAGTTAGAATCCCTCAAGACATCAAAAAAACAAGATATCATCATCGAGAAGGCTCTACTTTATCTTGATGATATATTATGTGACTGCATTTAACATGATCATGGAAAATATATATAAAGCATCATACATACAAAATAAAAAATAAAAAAATTTTTGATTTTAGATACCAGTTTCTTATTTTTCTTCTCAAAAGAACTAATTTGGAACAGAACATTATTTCCAGATCAAAGTCTCTAAAATATTTTTCTGAATTCACTTTTCTATTCATTCATTCAACCATAATTTACAGAGATTCAGCAGTGACGAAGAGAGAAAGAGTACCTGCTTTCAGAGAGTTTAAAAACTGGGAGGAAAAATGGACTTCAAATCATTAAGAATTTATTTAAGGCAAGGATAATTGGGAAGAATAAATATCAGCAATGATAGCACAGCCAGTTGCAGAAATGAAGGCTATAATAGCTGCAAGAGTTTCTTCTTTTCTATTTGTATCATGTATGTATATAAATATCTATTTATCTCTCTCTCTCTCTCTCTCTCTCTCTATATATATATATATATATATATATATATATATGTATATGTACATTTTATATAGGCTTCCCTGGTGGCTCAGTGGTAAAGAAACCATCTGTAACTCAGGAGCCACAGGAGTTGCAGGTTTGATACCTGGGTCTAGAAGATCTCTGGAGGAAGGCATGGCAGCCTACTTCAGTATTCTTGCCTAAAGAATTGCATGCGCAGAAGAACCTGGAGGACTATGGTCCATAACAGGGTCACAAAGAGTTAGATATGACTGAAAAGACAGCACATGCATACATTTTGGATATTCATTTTCTTTCTTTTTCCCCTTATCCTGTTCATTTACACTGTAATAAAAGATGTGGTTAAAGAAAAAAATAATTTATTTTTTCATTTATAAAAGCAGATGAACAGAGAGATTATAGCAAAACAAATCTTATTTAGGAATTCAAAGGGATGAGAGTGACAGTTAATCAACTTTGGTAAGAAATTAATTCCAGATCCTGCCTTTATGCTTTTTTTAATTATATCTTAATTATTAAATTGACAACAAGCACATGTTTCCTGGAAATAAAAAACTTTGATAAAATTTACAACGAGGGTAAAAATGCATATATTATTCCATTGGATTTATAAGAATAATGGCATGATAAGATTATATTTCTTGCCTCTTTTTTCTTTTTCCTTTTACCTAGGAAGTTTTGATGGCAAGCATATGTCTTAGAAAATAATTTAGACCCATTTAGTTTGTCAGAGAAGGTAAAATGACATCTTAGTCACTGGAGAAATTAAAGAAGCAGATGAATATCTATATATTCCTGACTAAGGGACAGTGAATCAACTAAATCTTCTTTACGTTATTTTTACACAGCAAGTCTGAAGTATTCTGTATTCTGTGTATGTTTTTAATTGGAAGATAATTGCTTTACAATATGGTGTTGCTTTCTGCCATAAAACAATGTGAATCATCTATTAGCATACACATACCTCCTCCTTTTTAGCCCCATTTTGCTATTCTAGGTCATCATAGAACAGCAGGTTGAGCTCTCGGTACTCTCCTGCAACTTCCCACTAGCTATCTACTTTACACACAGAAATATTGATTTAGATTTAAGTCAGTTTGTTATTTAGAATTTACTTTCCCGTGAAAAATCTTGAGTTTACCTATATTCACCCCAAAAGTCTAATGAAAGCTTAATGTGTGAGAATGGAGCCACAGGAGTTGCAGGTTTGATACCTGGGTCTAGAAGATCTCTGGAGGAAGGCATGGCAGCCTACTTCAGTATTCTTGCCTAAAGAATTGCATGCGCAGAAGAACCTGGAGGACTATGGTCCATAACAGGGTCACAAAGAGTTAGATATGACTGAAAAGACAGCACATGCATACATTTTGGATATTCATTTTCTTTCTTTTTCCCCTTATCCTGTTCATTTACACTGTAATAAAAGATGTGGTTAAAGAAAAAAATAATTTATTTTTTCATTTATAAAAGCAGATGAACAGAGAGATTATAGCAAAACAAATCTTATTTAGGAATTCAAAGGGATGAGAGTGACAGTTAATCAACTTTGGTAAGAAATTAATTCCAGATCCTGCCTTTATGCTTTTTTTAATTATATCTTAATTATTAAATTGACAACAAGCACATGTTTCCTGGAAATAAAAAACTTTGATAAAATTTACAACGAGGGTAAAAATGCATATATTATTCCATTGGATTTATAAGAATAATGGCATGATAAGATTATATTTCTTGCCTCTTTTTTCTTTTTCCTTTTACCTAGGAAGTTTTGATGGCAAGCATATGTCTTAGAAAATAATTTAGACCCATTTAGTTTGTCAGAGAAGGTAAAATGACATCTTAGTCACTGGAGAAATTAAAGAAGCAGATGAATATCTATATATTCCTGACTAAGGGACAGTGAATCAACTAAATCTTCTTTACGTTATTTTTACACAGCAAGTCTGAAGTATTCTGTATTCTGTGTATGTTTTTAATTGGAAGATAATTGCTTTACAATATGGTGTTGCTTTCTGCCATAAAACAATGTGAATCATCTATTAGCATACACATACCTCCTCCTTTTTAGCCCCATTTTGCTATTCTAGGTCATCATAGAACAGCAGGTTGAGCTCTCGGTACTCTCCTGCAACTTCCCACTAGCTATCTACTTTACACACAGAAATATTGATTTAGATTTAAGTCAGTTTGTTATTTAGAATTTACTTTCCCGTGAAAAATCTTGAGTTTACCTATATTCACCCCAAAAGTCTAATGAAAGCTTAATGTGTGAGAATAGTAATGATAAACAAATCATGTAACTGCTAATATTACTATCATTTTTTTGGCATTGTGGTATTTGAATACATTATTGTTTTCTTTTTGGTACTCTATGAGAACAGTATTATTATTTCCATTTAACAGACAAGGAAATTGCAATGTAGGTCATTGAAATGACTTAGAACTTACAGTCAGAATTGGGAACTTATATCTATCATAAGACCTCAAAATCATGTCTGTAACCATTTTATTATACTATATTGTGCTACAAAGTTACATTAAAAAGTCAGAAAAAATAGATATGTATTACTCATATCAGCAACATGAAACACAACACACTGCTGATCTAATGTAAGTGTGAGGGGCATAATTTACATTAGGTTAAGCATGACATATTTAGTAGACTACAGTGAAAAAAGCATGGACCCACTGGGAGTTCAGTAATGGAATGAGATATTTCCGAGAAGAATAACGAAAGAAAATAAATGGTAAGAAATTATCCAAGGTGACAAATTAAAAAGAAATTTGATGAAGCAGATTAGAGATCTGAAGAAAGATTACTTGTGGAATAGCAAAAGCAAGAAAAAATAAAAACAAATCTTTAAAGTGTCTGTCTTTTGGTGAGGCAGGATTTGGAAGAGGAAACCCACAGGAATTCTGGGTGAATGAAATTAGAATGATGATTGTAATGGACAATGTGGGAAAAGTTTAAAATAAAAGAACTTCTGGGGGTGAGGATAGATACATTGCATAAGCATATCATAGGAATGGACAACATGAAAAATAGGGGAACAAAATAAGCGTGAAGAAAGCCTATACTTTTGGAGAAGTATGTGCTACTTTTGCCTGTCATCCTCAGTGGCATTTCCAAAAGTGACTGTAATTCAGGATTCTTGGGCTGAAGGTTGAGCCAGCTCCCATTGCTACACTCCTAGGATTCATTAAAAGGACTTTATTTCACAGGATACACTTAAAGCTGTATACTTAAACTTTAACATAGCTTTAACATTAGACTAGTGCATGGCAATCTAGATCTATGAGTTATATAATGTTGTTTTTTGTTTGGTCACTAAGTCGTGTCCAACTTTTTGTGACCTCATGGACTGAAGCACGCCAGGCTTCCCTGTCTTTATCTCCTGAAGTTTGCTTAAACTTATGTCCATTGAGTTGATGATGCCCTCCAACCATCTCATCCTCTGCCCGCATCTTCTCCTTTTGCCTTCAATCTTTCCCAGCAACAGGGTCTTATCTACTGAGCTGACTATTTGCATCAGGTGGCCAAAGTTTTGGAGCTTCAGCATCAGTCCTTCCAGTGAATATTCAGGGTTGATATACTTTATGATTGACTGGCTTGATCTCCTTGTAGTCCATGGAACTCTCTAGGGGCTTCTCAAGCATCACAAATTGTAGGCATCAATTCTTTGATGCTCAGCCTTCTTTATGGTCCAAATCTCATATCCATGCATTACAAATGGAAAAACTAGAGCTTTGACTATATGGACCTTTGTCAGCAAAGTGATGTCTCTGCTTTTTAATATAATCTATAGGTTTGTTACAGCTTTCCTTCCAAGGAGCAAGTGTTTTTTAATTTACTGACTAAAATCACTGTCCACAATGATTTTGGAGCCCAAGAAAATAAAATCTGCCACTGCTTCCACTTTTACCCTGTCTGTTTGCCATGAAATGATGGGATTTGTTGCCATATTTTCATTTTTTGAATATTGAGGGTTTTTTTCTTATTTTATTTTATTATTATTATTATTATTTTAAAACATTTATTTTGCTTTTAACTTTTACAGAGCTTTGTTGTTTACAGATATGTATGTTCCCAGATTAGTCATATGTATATCCCCCCCTCCCCACCCCTCCCAACCATCACATAGCACCCCTGAAGGATCCCCTTTTCTCACAGAGCAATGACTAGAGCTATTTTCTTCACTTATGATAGTACAGGCCTTCATGCTACTTCCTTTATGCCTCCCACCTTCTGTTCCTTCCCCACAATGTCCATATGTCCACTGTCCATGTCTGTCTTTCCGTCGCTTCACTGCGTGTGCCATTATCATCATCCTACTAGATTCCATATATATGTGTTAATATACTGTATTTGTCCTTCTCTTTCTGACTGACTTCACTTTTGATGATACGTTCTAGATCCAGTCACCTCATTAAGGCTGATTCTTCTGCATTTCTCTTTACAGCTGTGTAGTATTCCATTGTATGTATGTGCCAGAGCTTCTGTATCCATTTGTTCGTCTATGGGCATCTAGGCTGCTTCCATGTTCTAGCTATTGCATCAGGTGGCCCCAACCATCTCATCCTCTGATCTTCTCCTTTTGCCTTCAATCTTTCCCAGCAACAGGGTCTTATCTACTGAGCTGACTATTTGCATCAGGTGGCCAAAGTTTTGGAGCTTCAGCATCAGTCCTTCCAGTGAATATTCAGGGTTGATATACTTTATGATTGACTGGCTTGATCTCCTTGTAGTCCATGGAACTCTCTAGGGGCTTCTCAAGCATCACAAATTGTAGGCATCAATTCTTTGATGCTCAGCCTTCTTTATGGTCCAAATCTCATATCCATGCATTACAAATGGAAAAACTAGAGCTTTGACTATATGGACCTTTGTCAGCAAAGTGATGTCTCTGCTTTTTAATATAATCTATAGGTTTGTTACAGCTTTCCTTCCAAGGAGCAAGTGTTTTTTAATTTACTGACTAAAATCACTGTCCACAATGATTTTGGAGCCCAAGAAAATAAAATCTGCCACTGCTTCCACTTTTACCCTGTCTGTTTGCCATGAAATGATGGGATTTGTTGCCATATTTTCATTTTTTGAATATTGAGGGTTTTTTTCTTATTTTATTTTATTATTATTATTATTATTTTAAAACATTTATTTTGCTTTTAACTTTTACAGAGCTTTGTTGTTTACAGATATGTATGTTCCCAGATTAGTCATATGTATATCCCCCCCTCCCCACCCCTCCCAACCATCACATAGCACCCCTGAAGGATCCCCTTTTCTCACAGAGCAATGACTAGAGCTATTTTCTTCACTTATGATAGTACAGGCCTTCATGCTACTTCCTTTATGCCTCCCACCTTCTGTTCCTTCCCCACAATGTCCATATGTCCACTGTCCATGTCTGTCTTTCCGTCGCTTCACTGCGTGTGCCATTATCATCATCCTACTAGATTCCATATATATGTGTTAATATACTGTATTTGTCCTTCTCTTTCTGACTGACTTCACTTTTGATGATACGTTCTAGATCCAGTCACCTCATTAAGGCTGATTCTTCTGCATTTCTCTTTACAGCTGTGTAGTATTCCATTGTATGTATGTGCCAGAGCTTCTGTATCCATTTGTTCGTCTATGGGCATCTAGGCTGCTTCCATGTTCTAGCTATTGTATAGAGAGCTGCAAGGGTACAGGTGCTTCTTTCAGATTTGATTTCATCAGGGTATAAGCCTAAGAGTGAGATTGCTGGGTCATATGGTGCTTCTATTTTTAGTTTTTTAAGAAATCTCCAGACTGTCTTCCATAGAGACTGTATCAATTTACACTCCCACCGGCAATGCAGGAGTGGTCCCTTTCCTCCGCAGCCTCTCCAGCATTTATTGTCTGTCGATTTGTGGATGATGGCCATTCTGATGTGTGTGACGTGATATCTCATTGTAGTTTTGATTTGCATTTGTCTAATAATAAGTGAGGTTAGGCATCGTTTCATGTGCTTTTGGGCCATCTGTGTGTCATCGTTGGAGAGGTGTCTGTTTAGGTCCTTTTCCCATTTTTTTGATTGGGTTGTTCGTTTTTCCAGTGCTGAGTTGTCTGAGTTGCTTGTAGATTTTGGAGATTAATTCTTTGTCTGTTGTTTCATTTGCTATGATATTCTCCCACTCTGTGGGCTGTCTGTTCAGCTTTTTTGTAATTTCTTTTGCTGCACAAAAGCTTTGAAGTTTCATTAGGTCCCACATGTTCATTTGTCTTTTTAGTTCCACTATTCTAGTAGGTGGGTCAGAGAAGATCTTGCTTTGATTGATGTCCTTGAGGGTTTTGCCTATATTCGCCTCTAAGAGTTTGATGGTTTCTGGCCTTACATTTAAGTCTTTAATCCATTTTGAGTTGATCTTTGTACATGGTGTCAGGGTATGTTCCAACTTCATTTTTTTTTGCATGTAGCTGTCCAATTTTCCCAGCACCACTTGTTGAAGAGGCTGTCTTTGTCCCATTTTATGTGTTCGCCTCCTTTGTCAAAAATAAGATACCCATAGGTGCATGGGTTTATCTCTGGATTCTCTATCTTGTTCCATTGGTCGATATTTCTGTTTTTGTGCCAGTACCATACTGTCTTGAGGACTGTTGCTTTGTAGTAGAGCCTGAAAGTTGGGGAGGCTGATCCCTCCAGCTCCGTTCTTCTTCCTCAGGATTGCTTTGGCTATTTGAGGTCTTTTGTGTTTCCATATGAACTGTGTTATTCGTTGGTCTAGTTCTGTGAAGAATGTTATTGGAAGTTTGATAGGGATCACATTAAATCTATAGATGACATTTGGTAGTACGGTCATTTTCACAATATTGACTCTTCCGACCCAGGAACATGGAATATCTCTCCATCTGTTTAAGTCTTCTTTAATGTCTCTCACAAGTGTCTTGTAATTTTCTGTGTACAGTTCTTTTGTTTCTTTGGGTAGGTTTATTCCTAGATATTTGATTCTTTTGGTTGCTATGGTGAAGGGGATTGTCTCTTTGATTTCATTTTCTGATTTTTCATTGTTTGTGTATAGGAATGCCAGTGATTTCTGTATATTGATTTTGTAGCCTGCGACTTTGCTGAATTCGCTGATTAACTCTAGTAGTTTTGTAATAGCGTCTTTGGGATTTTCTATGTATAATATCATGTCATCTGCAAAAAGAGAGAGCTTGACTTCTTCCTTTCCAATCTGGATTCCTTTGATTTCTTTCTCTTCTCTTATTGCTGTTGCTAGAACTTCCAGGACTATGTTGAATAAGAGTGGTGAAAGTGGACACCCTTGCTTGTTCCTGATCTTAGAGGAAATGCTTTGAGTTTTTCACCATTGAGGATAATGTTCACTGTGGGCTTCTCATATATGGCTTTCACTATGCTAAGATAAGTTCCTTCTATGCCCATTTTTTGAAGAGTTTTTATCATAAGTGGATGCTGTACTTTGTCAAAGGCTTTTTCTGCATCTATTGCGATGATCATGTGATTTTTGTCTCTCAATTTGTTGATATGGTGTATCGCATTAATTGATTTGCGCATATTGAAGAATCCTTGCATGCCTGGGATGAACCCAACTTGATCGTGATGAATGAGCTTTTTGATGTGTTGTTGAATTCTGTTTGCTAGGATTTTGTTGAGGATTTTGGCATCTAGATTCATCAGTGAAAATGGCCTATAATTTTCTTTTTTTGTGTTGTCTTTGCCTGGCTTTAGTATAAGGGTGATGGTGGCCTTGTAGAATGTGTTTGGAAGTGTTCCTTCCTGTGCAATTGTTTGGAAGAGTTTTAGAAGGACAGGCGTTATGGGGAGGCTGATCCTTTCCAGCTCCGTTCTTCTTCCTCAGGATTGCTTTGGCTATTTGAGGTCTTTTGTGTTTCCATATGAACTGTGTTATTCGTTGGTCTAGTTCTGTGAAGAATGTTATTGGAAGTTTGATAGGGATCACATTAAATCTATAGATGACATTTGGTAGTACGGTCATTTTCACAATATTGACTCTTCCGACCCAGGAACATGGAATATCTCTCCATCTGTTTAAGTCTTCTTTAATGTCTCTCACAAGTGTCTTGTAATTTTCTGTGTACAGTTCTTTTGTTTCTTTGGGTAGGTTTATTCCTAGATATTTGATTCTTTTGGTTGCTATGGTGAAGGGGATTGTCTCTTTGATTTCATTTTCTGATTTTTCATTGTTTGTGTATAGGAATGCCAGTGATTTCTGTATATTGATTTTGTAGCCTGCGACTTTGCTGAATTCGCTGATTAACTCTAGTAGTTTTGTAATAGCGTCTTTGGGATTTTCTATGTATAATATCATGTCATCTGCAAAAAGAGAGAGCTTGACTTCTTCCTTTCCAATCTGGATTCCTTTGATTTCTTTCTCTTCTCTTATTGCTGTTGCTAGAACTTCCAGGACTATGTTGAATAAGAGTGGTGAAAGTGGACACCCTTGCTTGTTCCTGATCTTAGAGGAAATGCTTTGAGTTTTTCACCATTGAGGATAATGTTCACTGTGGGCTTCTCATATATGGCTTTCACTATGCTAAGATAAGTTCCTTCTATGCCCATTTTTTGAAGAGTTTTTATCATAAGTGGATGCTGTACTTTGTCAAAGGCTTTTTCTGCATCTATTGCGATGATCATGTGATTTTTGTCTCTCAATTTGTTGATATGGTGTATCGCATTAATTGATTTGCGCATATTGAAGAATCCTTGCATGCCTGGGATGAACCCAACTTGATCGTGATGAATGAGCTTTTTGATGTGTTGTTGAATTCTGTTTGCTAGGATTTTGTTGAGGATTTTGGCATCTAGATTCATCAGTGAAAATGGCCTATAATTTTCTTTTTTTGTGTTGTCTTTGCCTGGCTTTAGTATAAGGGTGATGGTGGCCTTGTAGAATGTGTTTGGAAGTGTTCCTTCCTGTGCAATTGTTTGGAAGAGTTTTAGAAGGACAGGCGTTAGCTCTTCTTTAAATGTTTGGTAGAATTCACTTGTGAAACCATCTGGCCCTGGGCTTTTATTTTTGGGTAGATTTTTGATCACAAGGTCAATTTCTGAGCTTGTGATTGGCTTGTTCATAGTTTCTATTTCCTCCTGGTTGAGTCTTGGGAGATTAATCCTCTCCAAGAAACTGTCCATTTCTTCCAAGTTGTCCAGTTTGTTGCCATATAGCTGTTCATAATAGTCTCTTAGAATCCTTTGGATTTCTTCATTATCTGTTGTAATCTCTCCTTTTTCATTTTTGATTTTGGTGATCTGGTTCTTCTCTCTCTTTTTCTTGATGAGTCTGGCCAGTGGTGTGTCGATTTTATTGACCTTTTCGAAGAACCAACTTTTTGTTTTATTTATCTTTACTATTGTTTCTTTTGTTTCTTTTTCATTTATTTCTGCTCTGATCTTTATGATTTCCCTTCTTCTGCTGGCTTTGGGGTGTTTTTGTTCTTCTTTCTCCAGTTGTTTTAAGCGTAAGGTAAGGTCGTCTGTTTGAGATTTTCCTAGTTTCTTGAGGTGGAATTGAATTGCTACAAACTTTCCTCTTAGGACTGCTTTTGCAGTATCCCATAGGTTTTGCACTGTCGTGTGTTCATTGTCGTTTTCTTCTAGGAATTTTTTTATTTCTCCTTTGATTTCCTCAATGATCAGTTGGTTTTTTAGGTACGTGTTGTTTAATCTCCATGTGTTTGTGTTTTTTAGCAGTTTTTTTTCCTGTAGTTGATCTCTAGTCTCACTGTATTGTGGTCCGAGAAGATGGTTGATAGAATTTTGGTTTTCTTGAATTGACTGAGGTTTGATTTGTGGCCCAAGATGTGGTCTGTCCTGGAGAATGTTTTGTGAGCACTTGAGAAGAAAGTGTATTCTTCTGCTTTTGGATGGAACGTCCTAAAGATATCAATGAGGTCCATTTATTCTAGTGTGGCATTTAAGGCTTGTGTTTCTTTATTAGTTTTCTGTTTGGAATTTCAGTATAAGGGTGATGGTGGCCTTGTAGAATGTGTTTGGAAGTGTTCCTTCCTGTGCAATTGTTTGGAAGAGTTTTAGAAGGACAGGCGTTAGCTCTTCTTTAAATGTTTGGTAGAATTCACTTGTGAAACCATCTGGCCCTGGGCTTTTATTTTTGGGTAGATTTTTGATCACAAGGTCAATTTCTGAGCTTGTGATTGGCTTGTTCATAGTTTCTATTTCCTCCTGGTTGAGTCTTGGGAGATTAATCCTCTCCAAGAAACTGTCCATTTCTTCCAAGTTGTCCAGTTTGTTGCCATATAGCTGTTCATAATAGTCTCTTAGAATCCTTTGGATTTCTTCATTATCTGTTGTAATCTCTCCTTTTTCATTTTTGATTTTGGTGATCTGGTTCTTCTCTCTCTTTTTCTTGATGAGTCTGGCCAGTGGTGTGTCGATTTTATTGACCTTTTCGAAGAACCAACTTTTTGTTTTATTTATCTTTACTATTGTTTCTTTTGTTTCTTTTTCATTTATTTCTGCTCTGATCTTTATGATTTCCCTTCTTCTGCTGGCTTTGGGGTGTTTTTGTTCTTCTTTCTCCAGTTGTTTTAAGCGTAAGGTAAGGTCGTCTGTTTGAGATTTTCCTAGTTTCTTGAGGTGGAATTGAATTGCTACAAACTTTCCTCTTAGGACTGCTTTTGCAGTATCCCATAGGTTTTGCACTGTCGTGTGTTCATTGTCGTTTTCTTCTAGGAATTTTTTTATTTCTCCTTTGATTTCCTCAATGATCAGTTGGTTTTTTAGGTACGTGTTGTTTAATCTCCATGTGTTTGTGTTTTTAGCAGTTTTTTTCCTGTAGTTGATCTCTAGTCTCACTGTATTGTGGTCCGAGAAGATGGTTGATAGAATTTTGGTTTTCTTGAATTGACTGAGGTTTGATTTGTGGCCCAAGATGTGGTCTGTCCTGGAGAATGTTTTGTGAGCACTTGAGAAGAAAGTGTATTCTTCTGCTTTTGGATGGAACGTCCTAAAGATATCAATGAGGTCCATTTATTCTAGTGTGGCATTTAAGGCTTGTGTTTCTTTATTAGTTTTCTGTTTAGATGATCTGTCCATTGGTGTGAGAGGAGTGTTAAAGTCTCCTACCATGATTGTGTTAGTGTCAATGTCTTCTTTTATATCTGAAAGTGTTTGTCTTATGTATTGGGGTGCTCATGCATTGGGTGCATAGATATTTATGATTGTTATGTCTTCTTCTTGGATCGATCCCTTAATCATGATGTAGTGACCTGCCTTGTCTCTTAGAATCTTCTTTACTTTAAAATCTATTTTATCTGATATGAGGATTGCTACTCCAGCTTTCTTTTGATTTCCATTTGCATGGAATCTCTTTTTCCAGCATCTCACTTTCAGTCTATGAGTCTCTCTAGGTCTGAAATGAGTTTCCTGGAGGCAGCATATGTATGGGTCATGTTTTTGGATCTATTTAGCCACTCTGTGTCTTTTGGTTGGGGCATTTAGTCCATTGACATTCAAAGTAATTATTGATAACAAATGATCCTATTGTCATCTTCTCAGATGTTATGATGGGTTTGTTTCGTGGATCTTCTCCTTTTATACTTGTTTTCTATATAAGTCCCTTTAACACTTGTTGTAAGGCTGCTTTGGTGTGACTAAATTCTTTTAATTTTTGCTTGTCTGTAAAGCTTTTGATTCCTCCATCAATTTTGAATGAGATCCTTGCAGGGTAGAGGATTCTTGGTTGCAGATTATTCTCTTTTAGCCGTTTAAATGTGTCCTGCCGTTCCCTTCTGGCCTGCAGGGTTTCTGTTGAAAGATCAGCTGTTAAACGTATGGACTTTCCCTTGTATTGTCACTAGTTGCTTTTCCCTTGCTGCTTTGAGAATTCTGTCTTTGTGTTTAATTTGTGTTAACTTCATTAATATGTGTCTTGGTGCGTTTCTTCTTGGATTGATTTTGTATGGTACTCTTTGTGCTTCTTGGACTTGATTGACTATTTCTTTTCTCATGTTGGGGAAATTTTCAACTATAATCTCTTCAAAAATTTTCTCATAGCCTTTCTTTTTTTCTTCTTCTTCTGGAACCCCTATATTTCGAATATTGGTGCGTTTGATATTATCCCAGAGGTCTCTGAGGCTATCCTCTGCTCTTTTCATTCTTTGAGCTAGAGTCTGTTTTTCAGTGGTTACTTCCACCATTTTATCTTCCAGCTCACTTATCCGGTCTTCTGTCTCAGATACTCTGCTCTTGATGCCTTCTACGGTGTTTTTCAGTTCAGCAATTGAGTTGTTTGTCTCTGTTACTTTTTTGGTAAGTTCTTGTATTTCTTTATTCAGTGTGTTAGCTGTATCTTGCAATTTCTGTAACATTCTGTTTTCAGTATCTTTGATCATCTTTACTATCATTCTTCTGAAATCACTTTCAGAAAGTTTGTCCAAATTCTCTTCATTGATTTGATCTTGTGTGTTTGTGGATTGTTCCTTCGCTTGTGTGGTATTTCTCTACCGTTTCATTGTTATTATTAATTTTTTAACTGACTCTGTTTGGGATTTCCTTTTCCCAGATTTTGAGTTATGTCTGTTGGTGTTTGTTGTTTGGATGGGGCTTCTTATTCTGGGTGATGCTGGTGATTGGGTGATGTCAGGACTTGCATACAAGTGATTACCTTTGTTGGCGTTCTCGCTTGTATACTGCTCTTTAGTGTTAGGCGTTCTCTAGTATTGTAGAGTTTTGGAGTCAGTGCTCCCTCCCTAAAGCCCCGGGGCTTGCTGCCTGACCAGGGAATGAAGATTTCACTGCTAGTTTGTTATGGCATTAAATGATATTAAAACATATATATGCAACAAACGGCAATTAAAAAATTATGCAAATACTATCTAGCGTATTGAATTATACACATAAACATATACAACTGTAACATAACCCAAGCATTCCAACCAAAAATACAGTATAATACGTTAGCACGGTGAATAGAGAAAACCAAGAATGATATCCACCAGTTAATAACCATACTAAGTACAGCACCAATTGGAGAATAATGCTAGAGCAGGGTCCCCATTGGGGATAAGGCAATGAGGACAGAACAGACTAAGAAAAAAGGGGATAGAAAGAAATACGTTTAAAGAATTTTCTCATAGCCTTTCTTTTTTTCTTCTTCTTCTGGAACCCCTATATTTCGAATATTGGTGCGTTTGATATTATCCCAGAGGTCTCTGAGGCTATCCTCTGCTCTTTTCATTCTTTGAGCTAGAGTCTGTTTTTCAGTGGTTACTTCCACCATTTTATCTTCCAGCTCACTTATCCGGTCTTCTGTCTCAGATACTCTGCTCTTGATGCCTTCTACGGTGTTTTTCAGTTCAGCAATTGAGTTGTTTGTCTCTGTTACTTTTTTGGTAAGTTCTTGTATTTCTTTATTCAGTGTGTTAGCTGTATCTTGCAATTTCTGTAACATTCTGTTTTCAGTATCTTTGATCATCTTTACTATCATTCTTCTGAAATCACTTTCAGAAAGTTTGTCCAAATTCTCTTCATTGATTTGATCTTGTGTGTTTGTGGATTGTTCCTTCGCTTGTGTGGTATTTCTCTACCGTTTCATTGTTATTATTAATTTTTTAACTGACTCTGTTTGGGATTTCCTTTTCCCAGATTTTGAGTTATGTCTGTTGGTGTTTGTTGTTTGGATGGGGCTTCTTATTCTGGGTGATGCTGGTGATTGGGTGATGTCAGGACTTGCATACAAGTGATTACCTTTGTTGGCGTTCTCGCTTGTATACTGCTCTTTAGTGTTAGGCGTTCTCTAGTATTGTAGAGTTTTGGAGTCAGTGCTCCCTCCCTAAAGCCCCGGGGCTTGCTGCCTGACCAGGGAATGAAGATTTCACTGCTAGTTTGTTATGGCATTAAATGATATTAAAACATATATATGCAACAAACGGCAATTAAAAAATTATGCAAATACTATCTAGCGTATTGAATTATACACATAAACATATACAACTGTAACATAACCCAAGCATTCCAACCAAAAATACAGTATAATACGTTAGCACGGTGAATAGAGAAAACCAAGAATGATATCCACCAGTTAATAACCATACTAAGTACAGCACCAATTGGAGAATAATGCTAGAGCAGGGTCCCCATTGGGGATAAGGCAATGAGGACAGAACAGACTAAGAAATATGGTAGGGAAAGGGAAAAAGAGAAAGGGAGGATAGAAAAGAAATACAGAATAATATTGCAAAGTTAAATATAGGGAGATAAATATCTGTATATATTAGAGTTTAATGCTATAGGAAAGGAGCTTCAGAGAAAGCAAAGAATTATAGAGGAAGTAGTAGTACAAATGAAAAATTTTTAAAAATTAAAAGAGCTAAGTATATAGAAAAATATAGAAAAACAAAGCAAAAATAATCAAAACAAACAAAACCCCCGCAGAACCTTAAAAGGCCAATGGGGAACCAGAAGTTTATACCAAAATAAAATGTGTGGTTTAAAAAGAAAAAGAAAAAAAAATTATGTAAACTTGAATATATTCAGTCTTACTGATAAGATTAGTAGCTTCAATAGAATTCAGTGAAGGAAATGAACACACCCACTCTCACAGACACACACACAAACACACACGCAAAAAAAAAAAAAAAAAAAGCAGTGGGTGCACTGAGTGGGTTTGGAAAAAAGAGAAAAAAAAAAATGAAACAAAGTAATATAATACAAAAAATGAAAATTTAAAGTCCAGCAGTAACTCCAGTTTCAGACAAAACGTGAAAATAGTGTTTATGTTCTTCTGTCTCTTGCTGACTATTCAGGAATTATCAGTCTTTTTCTTGCCTCTGGCAGTGGTTGGATCTGAAGACCTCTTTGACTGCTTGTTTATTTCGGCCTATTCCAGAACTAAAAGGCTCGCCCAGGCTGACCCTGGGAGTTTCTTAATCCAAATCCCTTTTCTTGCTGGGTGGAGCTAAATTCCATCCCTGTAGCTTGACCAGCAGCCCTACAGTTTGACCAGCAGCCAAACTACAGTAGGGAAAATGGCGTCTGTTTCACAGAGGATTTATTCCCACACACCCTATGGGAAGCACTTCCACAGTGACCCCGACCCTGCTGCAGGCCACCATCGACCCCCGCCACCGCGGGAGACGTCAGATTACTCAGAGGTGAGTCTGGCTCAGTCTCATGCAGGATCGCTATTCCCCTCTCCCGGATCACAGTGTGCACAGAGTTTCCAGTCCTCCTCGAGGGCTCTGTGATCCGGTTAATGGTAACCTGCTCCAAAGGAAACTGAGTGCCATCCTTCCGAGGCCTGCTCAAGGGCACTTCTAGCTCAAGGGGGCACCTGGACCCTCCAAAGCAGGTCTGGCTCAGTCCTTTGTGGGTGTCACTGCTCCTTTCCCGGGTTTTTATCTGCAGCAGGCTTTGCACCTTTGGCCCGCCCAGGCTCTCTGGCGGGTATGAGGTCTGATTTTTAAAAGTGCAATTGCACCCCTCCTACCATCTTGATGTGGCTTCTCCTTTGTTCTTCGATGTGGGGTATCCTCTCTGTGATCAGATCCAACCTCTTTTCATCGATGGTTTCCCAGGAACTCGTCGCAATTCAGGCGATTTTGCAGGAAAGATGAGTGCACGTCCTTCTACGCCGCCATCTTAGCTCCACCGAATATTGAGTTTTAAGCCATCTTTTACACTGTCCTCTTTGATGCTCATTAAGAGGCTCTTTAGTTCCTCTTCATTTTCTGCTGTTAAAATGGTATCATTTGCATATCTGAAGTTGTTGGTATTTCTCCCAGCAATCTTGATTCCAGCTGATGATTCATAAAGCCCAGCATTTCTCATGATATACTCTGCATATAAGGTAAATAAACAGAGTTGACAATATAGGGCTTTGTACTTCTTTCCCAATTTTGAATCAATCTGTTATTCCATGTAAGGTTCTAGCTGTTGCTTCTTGACACTCAGGTTTTTCAGGAGACAGGCAAAGTGATGTAATATTCTCATCTCTTTAGAAAATTTCCACAGTTTGTTGTGATCCACACATTTAAAGGTTTTAGAGTGGTCAATGAAGCAGAAGTTGGTGTTTTTCTGGAATTCCCTTGCTTTCTTTATGATCCAAGGAATGTTGTCAATTTGATCTCTGGTTATTCTGCCCTTTCTAAGTTCAGCTTATACATCTTGAAGTTCTCAGTTCTTGTACTGCTGAAGCCTAGCTTGAAGGATTTTGAGCATAACCTCACTAGCATGCAAAATGAACACAATTGTATGGTAGTTTTTACATTGTTTGGCACTGCCCTCCTTTAGGATTGGAAAGAAAACTGACCTTTTGCAGTTCTGTGGCCACTTCTGAGTTTTACAAATTTGCTGACCTATTGAGTTCAGCATTTAAACAGTATTATCGTTTAGGACTTTAAATCATTCAGCTGAAATCCCTTCACCTCCACTAGCCTTGTTTGCAGCAACATATGCTGAGGCTCACTTGACTTCAGACTCTAGAATGTCAGACTCTAGGTGAGTGACCACACCATTGTGGTTATTTGGGTCATTAAGACCTCTTTTTTTCTTTTTTAATTGTATAGTCCTATTTATTCTTGCCACCTCTTCTTAATCTCTTCTGTTTCTGTTAGGTCCTTAATGTTTCTGTTGTTTATCATGCCAATTCTTGCATGAAATGTTCCCTTGCTATCTCTAATTTTCTTGAAGAGCTCTCTAGAATTTTCCATTATATTGTTTTCCTGTATTTCCTTACACTATCCATATGGGAAGCCCTGCTCATCTCTCCTTGCTATTCCCTGGAGCTCTGCATTCAGTTGGATATATTGTTCTCTTTCTCCCTTGCTTTTTTGCTTCTCTTCTTTCCTCAGCTATGTGTAAAGCATTCTCAGACAACTGCCTTGCCTTCTTGCATTTCATTTTCTTGGGGATTGTTTTGGTCACTACTCCCTGTAGAGTGCTGTGAACCTCTGTCCATAGTTCTTCAGGAACTCTGTCTACAAGTTCTAGGTCATACCTGTACTGTATAATCATAAGGGATTTGATTTTAGTCATATCTGAATGACCTCAGGTTTTTCAGGAGACAGGCAAAGTGATGTAATATTCTCATCTCTTTAGAAAATTTCCACAGTTTGTTGTGATCCACACATTTAAAGGTTTTAGAGTGGTCAATGAAGCAGAAGTTGGTGTTTTTCTGGAATTCCCTTGCTTTCTTTATGATCCAAGGAATGTTGTCAATTTGATCTCTGGTTATTCTGCCCTTTCTAAGTTCAGCTTATACATCTTGAAGTTCTCAGTTCTTGTACTGCTGAAGCCTAGCTTGAAGGATTTTGAGCATAACCTCACTAGCATGCAAAATGAACACAATTGTATGGTAGTTTTTACATTGTTTGGCACTGCCCTCCTTTAGGATTGGAAAGAAAACTGACCTTTTGCAGTTCTGTGGCCACTTCTGAGTTTTACAAATTTGCTGACCTATTGAGTTCAGCATTTAAACAGTATTATCGTTTAGGACTTTAAATCATTCAGCTGAAATCCCTTCACCTCCACTAGCCTTGTTTGCAGCAACATATGCTGAGGCTCACTTGACTTCAGACTCTAGAATGTCAGACTCTAGGTGAGTGACCACACCATTGTGGTTATTTGGGTCATTAAGACTTTTTTTTTTCTTTTTTAATTGTATAGTCCTATTTATTCTTGCCACCTCTTCTTAATCTCTTCTGTTTCTGTTAGGTCCTTAATGTTTCTGTTGTTTATCATGCCAATTCTTGCATGAAATGTTCCCTTGCTATCTCTAATTTTCTTGAAGAGCTCTCTAGAATTTTCCATTATATTGTTTTCCTGTATTTCCTTACACTATCCATATGGGAAGCCCTGCTCATCTCTCCTTGCTATTCCCTGGAGCTCTGCATTCAGTTGGATATATTGTTCTCTTTCTCCCTTGCTTTTTTGCTTCTCTTCTTTCCTCAGCTATGTGTAAAGCATTCTCAGACAACTGCCTTGCCTTCTTGCATTTCATTTTCTTGGGGATTGTTTTGGTCACTACTCCCTGTAGAGTGCTGTGAACCTCTGTCCATAGTTCTTCAGGAACTCTGTCTACAAGTTCTAGTCCCTTGAATCTATTTATCACCTGTACTGTATAATCATAAGGGATTTGATTTTAGTCATATCTGAATGACCTAGTGGTTTTCCCTACTTTCTTCAATGTAAGCTTGAATTTTGCAATATGTAGCTCATGGTCTGAGCCACAGTCAGCTCCTGGTCTTATATTGCTGACTGCATAGAGCGGCTCCTTCTTTGGCTGCAAAGAATATGGCCAATCTGATTTCAGTCTTGACCATCTACTGATGTCCATGTCTTGTATGTTGTTGCAGGAGGGTGCTGGTTATCACCAGTGTGTTCTCTTAACAAAACTCTGTTAGCTTTAGCCCTGCTTCATTTTGTACCTCAAAGTCAAACTTGCCTATTGCTCCAGGTTTCTTTTGATTTCCTAATTTTGAATTCCAATTCCCTATAATGAAAAGGACATCATTTTTTGGTGTTAGTTATAAAAGGCCTTGTAGCTCTTCATAAGCCATTCAACTTCAGCTTCTTCAGCATCAGTGTTTGGGCATAAACTTGGATTACCATGGTGTTGAATGGTCTGCCTTGGAAATGAACTGAGATTATTCTGTCATTTTTGAGACTGCATCCAGGTACTGCATACTGGCCTCTTTTTTTACTATGAGGGCTGTTTCATTTCTTCTAAGGGATTATTGCCCAAAGTAGTAGACATAATGGTCATCAGAATTAAATTGTCTGATTCCCATCGATTTTAGTTCACTTATTTCTAAGAGGTTGATATTTACTATTGCCATCACTTGCTTGACCACATCCAGTTTACCTTAATTCATGGGCCTGACATTCTAGGTTGCTATGCAGTATTTTTTTTTTTTTTTTTTAGGTAAGAAATGGATTTATTCGGATTCAGAGAAAAACACACTCCACAGACAGAGTGTGGGCCATCACAGAGCAAATCCCACAGCTCCCAAAACATGGCGTTCTTAGCTTTTATGGGCTGAGTAATTCAATATGGTAATGAGTGGGAGGATTATTCTAGCTCTTTTGGGGAAGGGGTAGAACTCATGGAGCCTCTGGGTGTGTCATTTAGCTTACTGACAGGATCAAGGTCTAGTCTGCCATCTTGGACCCATTTGACTGTAATGGGTTTATGCTGTGTCTTGGGCTATGTCATTCGTTTAAAAATTGTGCCATGTGCTTTTCCCTAACCCTTACATTCCCTTCTCAGAAATTTTACTCCCATTTTCTTATGGGAGGCAGAGGGACGAAGGTCCCTCTTCTGTAATTGTTTCAAGGCTGAGCATGGGCATTGACCCTGCCTATCAGGGAGTAAAAATCTCTAGGTACCTGATCTAGGGGCCCCGGGGGCAGGGCAGCTCCTAGTTTTAGGCCATGTGTTGAAATCTGTATAGCCATCATCTTGATGTAGAGCGGTAGTAACTGAGTTCCTTAGCTTTCCTATGGATCCTCTTGATGATGAGGCACATTTTCTACCAGCATCAGGGTATAAATATACAATAAATGACAAAAGACTTAAAAGGCATGGTCAAACATCTGATTACAGTGTATAATAAAGGTGGGTTATGATAACCAGAATTACAAACAATTACAGTTAACATACTAAATAATCTTAGTTAAATATTTTTCTTTGTCATGCCACAGGGACTCTCTAAACCATCCTTAAGTTAGTTTTTAGTCAGATAAGATTATAAGTCACTGTGAGACAATACTTATTTTTTAATCAAAACTATATAAAGATCTCCAAAGCAAGTACAAATCATTTAAAGGCAAAGAAATTTACCACAATTTGTCAAACCACAATCTGCTTGTCAAAAGTAGCATTTTAAGAATACTTTGGAGGGAGAGACCAAATCCAGTCTGGTCTTAGCCCATCCATTATTATCCAACCCAACTAAATCATGATCATGAATAACTGTATATCACACCAAACTTAAACCATTTTCAATACCAGTTATCAGTATTGTCTTGAATATATTCCAGATAACATTAGCCTGAAACTCATTTAGGCCAGATTATTTTGTAAACATGTGTCACATGGTTTGGTAACCTGGGCTATCTTTTTTTTTCTTCTTCTTTTTTTTTTTTTTGACCCCAAAACAATATTTGCAGTAAATTCCAAGGCACTTTAAATCCATAGTGAGTGATTTCATATAAAGTCTTGATTACTTTCCACTGCTGATATTGTGGAATCATAATCCTTTTACCTAACATATACCATCTTTTTTGACTTAGTAACCCCCTGTTTTTAGCATAATTTTCTTTTTTAGTATACCAGGATTGTGATATTTCTTCTGTCTGGTCTAGAACTTTTAAAGCTGCCTGTATATTATCTGTTGGTATGCAAGCTGCTTTCTTTTCTTTTAGGTCATCTTGCTGATTTCCCTTTCCAATGGGCGTCTGAGATTGATGCCTCCTACAGTGAACAACAGCTGGCTGGATATCTTTGACCAGGCCTAAAACCTCAATATTCCACATTTTATGTCTCTTAAGGTTTCTAGTTCAACCTCATGTTCAATGTGTCCCTTTTTGTTTTTTGTTAGAATCATTTGGCAGTGAGAGTAGTTCTCGTTCCCCTCCAGAAAAAGTGGCCCCTAACTTAGTTAATAAATCTCTTCTCATTAAAGGTATTGGACAATCAGGCACAAACTGAAATGAATGTAAAAACAACTGTCCATTAGCACTGCACAAAACAGGCTCCAGGAAAGTGTGCCCCTGTTTTTCCTGACAACCCCATTACATACTCCTTACGACTGCTAAGGTTTCCAATCCTTTGGGTTAAGATTGAGAAGGTTGCACCAGTGTCTATAAGAAATTCAGCCACATCCCTATTATTAAAAATCAAATAAGCCAATTGGAGTAAATCATTCATTGGGATCTGAGGGCCAGCACTTGCTTTCTCAATTTTGCGCCTGATGTCTGGGGCAGACTGGGCTATGAAATGCATAGCCAAAAGGGCCCATCCCTCTGGGGAAGAGGGATCCACGTTTGTATATTTCCTAAAAGCCTCCAATAATCTACTTTGGAAGCCTGTAGGATTTTCATCCTGTGCCTATTGGACCTCTTTCACCTTTTCATAATCAATAGGTTTTACTGTAAGTTTTTCATACCCGCTAATAAACAGTCAATCATCTGATCTCATCTATTTCTATCAGTAGGGTTCAACTAATAATTCCATTTCGGGTTTGTCTCAGGAACAGCCTCATTCCCACCCGGTGCACTGCATGATCCTGTCGGGCTTGGACAAGGCACTTTAAATCCATAGTGAGTGATTTCATATAAAGTCTTGATTACTTTCCACTGCTGATATTGTGGAATCATAACCCTTTTTACCTAACATATACCATCTTTTTTGACTTAGTAACCCCCTGTTTTTAGCATAATTTTCTTTTTTAGTATACCAGGATTGTGATATTTCTTCTGTCTGGTCTAGAACTTTTAAAGCTGCCTGTATATTATCTGTTGGTATGCAAGCTGCTTTCTTTTCTTTTAGGTCATCTTGCTGATTTCCCTTTCCAATGGGCGTCTGAGATTGATGCCTCCTACAGTGAACAACAGCTGGCTGGATATCTTTGACCAGGCCTAAAACCTCAATATTCCACATTTTATGTCTCTTAAGGTTTCTAGTTCAACCTCATGTTCAATGTGTCCCTTTTTGTTTTTTGTTAGAATCATTTGGCAGTGAGAGTAGTTCTCGTTCCCCTCCAGAAAAAGTGGCCCCTAACTTAGTTAATAAATCTCTTCTCATTAAAGGTATTGGACAATCAGGCACAAACTGAAATGAATGTAAAAACAACTGTCCATTAGCACTGCACAAAACAGGCTCCAGGAAAGTGTGCCCCTGTTTTTCCTGACAACCCCATTACATACTCCTTACGACTGCTAAGGTTTCCAATCCTTTGGGTTAAGATTGAGAAGGTTGCACCAGTGTCTATAAGAAATTCAGCCACATCCCTATTATTAAAAATCAAATAAGCCAATTGGAGTAAATCATTCATTGGGATCTGAGGGCCAGCACTTGCTTTCTCAATTTTGCGCCTGATGTCTGGGGCAGACTGGGCTATGAAATGCATAGCCAAAAGGGCCCATCCCTCTGGGGAAGAGGGATCCACGTTTGTATATTTCCTAAAAGCCTCCAATAATCTACTTTGGAAGCCTGTAGGATTTTCATCCTGTGCCTATTGGACCTCTTTCACCTTTTCATAATCAACAGGTTTTACTGTAAGTTTTTTCATACCCTCTAATAAACAGTCAATCATCTGATCTCATCTATTTCTATCAGTAGGGTTCAACTAATAATTCCATTTCGGGTTTGTCTCAGGAACAGCCTCATTCCCCACCCGGTGCACTGCATGATCCTGTCGGGCTTGGACTACCAGTTGATCGGCATGACCTCTGGCCACCAGTATTACACCCTGCTTTTCCTCGGGAATGCAGCAGTGGGATAGTAAAATCTTTAAGTCTTGCCAGGTGAGATCAAAAGGCCTCACTAGTCTGATAAATTCTTTTGTAAAACATTTAGGATCTTCAGAAAAACTTTCCAACTTGTCTTCTGCCATACTTACTTAGATCAGACATTGAAAAAGGTACATAGACTCTTGTTTTCTGATTTCCATCATGAACTTCTCTCAGAAAGGCAAAACTGTAGGGGCAGTTGGTTGGTAACTTACATTATTGCCAATGCTAGCTGAGCTAAGGATGGGTCCCTTGGGTAACTCAAGGTACAAAGCAGCTCCTGAATATGGGTGGGGCCTGGTCTCTTTCCTAGCTGTGTTACCCTCAGAAGCAATGGCTCCTCCCAGTAGGCAGGAAGTAGCTCCAGCAGCTCCTTGCAGAGGATTTAACATTTGAAGGGCCGATAGGGTCCATCAGTTAAAAGGTCTTTTGTGTCTTTACTAGAATTTTACCTCCAAGCTACACACACCTTAAATTCCTTTTGAATCTCATTGTCTAGATACAAGGCCATGAAGATTTGAACATATGAAAGTTCCCTCCATCTAAACCCTCCTTCTACAATATAAATCTAACAAGATTGAGAAGGTTGCACCAGTGTCTATAAGAAATTCAGCCACATCCCTATTATTAAAAATCAAATAAGCCAATTGGAGTAAATCATTCATTGGGATCTGAGGGCCAGCACTTGCTTTCTCAATTTTGCGCCTGATGTCTGGGGCAGACTGGGCTATGAAATGCATAGCCAAAAGGGCCCATCCCTCTGGGGAAGAGGGATCCACGTTTGTATATTTCCTAAAAGCCTCCAATAATCTACTTTGGAAGCCTGTAGGATTTTCATCCTGTGCCTATTGGACCTCTTTCACCTTTTCATAATCAACAGGTTTTACTGTAAGTTTTTTCATACCCTCTAATAAACAGTCAATCATCTGATCTCATCTATTTCTATCAGTAGGGTTCAACTAATAATTCCATTTCGGGTTTGTCTCAGGAACAGCCTCATTCCCCACCCGGTGCACTGCATGATCCTGTCGGGCTTGGACTACCAGTTGATCGGCATGACCTCTGGCCACCAGTATTACACCCTGCTTTTCCTCGGGAATGCAGCAGTGGGATAGTAAAATCTTTAAGTCTTGCCAGGTGAGATCAAAAGGCCTCACTAGTCTGATAAATTCTTTTGTAAAACATTTAGGATCTTCAGAAAAACTTTCCAACTTGTCTTCTGCCATACTTACTTAGATCAGACATTGAAAAAGGTACATAGACTCTTGTTTTCTGATTTCCATCATGAACTTCTCTCAGAAAGGCAAAACTGTAGGGGCAGTTGGTTGGTAACTTACATTATTGCCAATGCTAGCTGAGCTAAGGATGGGTCCCTTGGGTAACTCAAGGTACAAAGCAGCTCCTGAATATGGGTGGGGCCTGGTCTCTTTCCTAGCTGTGTTACCCTCAGAAGCAATGGCTCCTCCCAGTAGGCAGGAAGTAGCTCCAGCAGCTCCTTGCAGAGGATTTAACATTTGAAGGGCCGATAGGGTCCATCAGTTAAAAGGTCTTTTGTGTCTTTACTAGAATTTTACCTCCAAGCTACACACACCTTAAATTCCTTTTGAATCTCATTGTCTAGATACAAGGCCATGAAGATTTGAACATATGAAAGTTCCCTCCATCTAAACTTCCTTCTACAATATAAATCTAACCATGATATAGTATCATAATTCAGGCACTCATTTAGTGGCCATTTTTCTTGGCTTTATAACTCATATTGTGGCAAAATATGATTACATAGCATAATAAGCTTTTTTCTTTTTAATCCCAGTAGTCTGAATCTTTCCCAGTCCCGGAGGATATGACCCAGCATGATGCTGATGATGAGCTGGAGCTGGTCTAGTGATAAGTTGGGAATAAAATGCTGGCACTTGTAATGCTTAGAGGGAAGGGAATAAAAGCAAACTACACCTTAGTGACCTCACAGGTCTTTTCAGGTTAACGAAAGAGAGAAAGAAACAAAGCAGGAATGAAAAAATGTAGGAGGAAAATCTCAGAGTCAAAGAGAACAGTATAATTCTGTCTTCTCCAGTCTACCTGGCTTACAGCTTCCCGTGTGCCTCTTTGGGACAAAAATTAACTGTAAACCTTTCTTACCTTAACACTGTCCCATTCATGGTCACCATCTGAAAGTGTTCTACCTCAGATTGAAACTTAAACACAAAACTCAGTTTGGGACTTGAACCAACATGGCTGGGATTCAAACCCAGCCAAAACCCACCATACCTGGTTTCAGTCTGCAACGGAGCTCAGGTTCTTCTTGTCTCTTTGCAGAGAAGAATTCAGTGAGAGACAGACTGATAGGTAAGAAATGAATTTATTCAGATTTTGAGAAAAACACACTCCATAGACAGAGTGTGGGCCACTGCAGAGTGAATCAAGCGGCCTATGCAGTATTTTTTTTTTTTAAAGGCCTCCCATCATGGTGGCCTCTGTTGTCACAGAGTACTGGCTCTGGGCGCATGCGCTCTAGAGCTCTGGCTCAGTAATTGGACATATCGGTTCAGTCGCTCCATGGCACGTAGGATCTTCCCAAGCCAGGGATCGAACCAGCATCCCTTGCACTACAAGGCAGTGTCCTTACCCACTGGACCATCAGGGGAGCCCCCTATGCAGTATTCTTAAAGCATTGAGTTTTCATTTCATTATCAGTCACATCCACACTGAATGTCGTTTCTTCTTTGACCCAACGGCTTCATTCTTTCTAGAGCTATTAGTAATTTCCCTCAGCTCCACCCCAGTTGTGAACAGGATACCTTCTGACCTAGGAATCTAATATTCTAGTGTAATATATTTTACTCTTCATGGGGCTCTCATAGCAAGAACATTGGAGTGATTTGCCAATCCCTCCTCCAGTGGACCACATTTTGTCACCTCTCCACCATGACCTGTCTGTCTTAGATAGTCCTACATGGCATGACTCATAACTTTGTTGAGATACACAAACCCCTTCACCATGACAAGACTAATCCATGAGCCAGAAGTTATATATCACCCATAATTTGAGAATACTGTTCCAACTTCTCTAATTGAAATGAGAGAGAAATGACAATAGATGAACATCCCTAGGACCAGGGGTGGGCAGATGAGATAATAGTGAGTGATTGCAGTTTGGTAAAAAGTTTCTTCTTAAAAATAATGAAGATCATCTAAGAATATACTGGTGGTCACACACACACACACACGCACAAACTCAGTAGAAAACCAAAAAGCAATAACTTTGAGTGAACTTTATGGCATATAAATTATATCTCAATAAATCTGCTTTATAAAAAGAAAAATAACCAATTCTAAATATTTCAGGTCTAATGGTAATGAATTAAATACTTAAAACATTCACCTACTGGTGATTGAATTTGCCTATCACATAGCTTCTAAGTTCATGATTCTACAGAGAACACAATTACTGTTAATGGAGTAAAATTCTAAAAAAAATACAACTTTAATATTTCATAAAGCTATTCAGTACTTCTGTACTCTCAGATGTTCTTGAAATAATTGTCTCAAAGTATGACTATAGTCTACTTTCATGTAATTTTCTCTTACCATAGCAGAAAAATGAAGAGCAAAAGACTCAACAAGGACATTTTTCAGTATGATTATAGTTGACACAGTTTACAGTATGATTGCGATATCTTGGATTTGGGTTTTCTTATTGACTTTTCACCCAATTAATTGTTTTTGTAAATTTTCATACAGAATTTTTTCCGCCTATCCCCTTCTTTCAGTATCTATCTAGTTGTCAGCCCTGTGTATAAAGTAAGAGGTCTATTACTGTCAATCATGAAGTTTATGAAATAAAAAAGAAGGCATAGAGAAGGTAAATATTTAAGCAAGTAGCTGATCACATAATTTTACACTGAAATCTGACCTGTAAACTATATGTAATTTAATTTTCCCATTTTACCTAGCTGTTCAGTTGTTCAGTCATGTCCAACTCTTTGCAACCCCATGGACTACAGCAAGGCAGCCTTCCTGACCTTCACCATCTCCTGGAGCTTGCTCAAACTCATGTTCATTTAGTCAGTGATGTTCCAACCATACCCCTTCCTACCATGACAATGACCCTAATCCATGAGCCAGAAGTTATATATCACCCATAATTTGAGAATACTGTTCCAACTTCTCTAATTGAAATGAGAGAAATGACAATAGATGAACATCCCTAGGACCAGGGGTGGGCAGATGAGATAATAGTGAGTGATTGCAGTTTGGTAAAAAGTTTCTTCTTAAAAATAATGAAGATCATCTAAGAATATACTGGTGGTCACACACACACACACACGCACAAACTCAGTAGAAAACCAAAAAGCAATAACTTTGAGTGAACTTTATGGCATATAAATTATATCTCAATAAATCTGCTTTATAAAAAGAAAAATAACCAATTCTAAATATTTCAGGTCTAATGGTAATGAATTAAATACTTAAAACATTCACCTACTGGTGATTGAATTTGCCTATCACATAGCTTCTAAGTTCATGATTCTACAGAGAACACAATTACTGTTAATGGAGTAAAATTCTAAAAAAAATACAACTTTAATATTTCATAAAGCTATTCAGTACTTCTGTACTCTCAGATGTTCTTGAAATAATTGTCTCAAAGTATGACTATAGTCTACTTTCATGTAATTTTCTCTTACCATAGCAGAAAAATGAAGAGCAAAAGACTCAACAAGGACATTTTTCAGTATGATTATAGTTGACACAGTTTACAGTATGATTGCGATATCTTGGATTTGGGTTTTCTTATTGACTTTTCACCCAATTAATTGTTTTTGTAAATTTTCATACAGAATTTTTTCAGCCTATTCCCTTCTTTCAGTATCTATCTAGTTGTCAGCCCTGTGTATAAAGTAAGAGGTCTATTACTGTCAATCATGAAGTTTATGAAATAAAAAAGAAGGCATAGAGAAGGTAAATATTTAAGCAAGTAGCTGATCACATAATTTTACACTGAAATCTGACCTGTAAACTATATGTAATTTAATTTTCCCATTTTACCTAGCTGTTCAGTTGTTCAGTCATGTCCAACTCTTTGCAACCCCATGGACTACAGCAAGGCAGCCTTCCCTGACCTTCACCATCTCCTGGAGCTTGCTCAAACTCATGTTCATTTAGTCAGTGATGTCATCCAAGATCTCATCCTCTGTCATGGTCTTCTCGTTTTGCCTTCAATATTCCCCAGCATCAGGTATTTTCCAATGAGTTGATTTCATCATATCAGATGTCCAAATACTGAAGCTTCAGCTTCAACATAGTCCTTCCAATGAATATTCAGGGTTGATTTCCTTTAAGATTCACTGGTTTGATTTCCATGCTCTCTAAAGGATTCCCAAACGTCTTCTCTAGCACCACTGTTTGAAACCACCAATTCTTCAGCACTCAGCCTTTTCTATGGTCCAACTCTCACACTTTATTATAAATATTAATTTGTGATATATACACATATTTGGTAATATATATTTGCATTGTGAATTGTGTAAGATCAAATTTTTGTATAGAGAAAATTTAGTTGAATGATTCATTGATCTGGTTGGAGATAATAGAAATCATATTACCAGACTTTGAAGCCTCCTTAAGTTAAATAATAATAAATTTTCTTTACAACTGGACACTGGATATGTCAGAAGGAAAAAAGGTTGAAATTACATTTTGTGAAATTAAAATATTCAGTTTGTCTGTGCCTAGGGTACTGAATAGCATTAATACTTTGAGGAAAGGCAGCCTGGTAATAAATCCAAGAACTTCCATGTATTAACTGCACAGTCTCATATAAACTACCCATTTCCCTTAGCCTCAGTTGGCTTAAGAGGATAGTACTTCACCTGAAAGTTCTGATGTGATGATTGAATAAAATATTCTATAAAACATTTACTACACATGGTATATAATGTTTTAAAATTTTGTTTTATATAAAATGTGATTTGAAATTCAAATTTATCTAGCATAAATTTGTGATAGAGAAAAATTTTCTATTATCACAGAATGCTTCAGACCTAAATTAAACTCTGATTCTCAGATATTCCATAGAATATAGTGTTTAGAAACACAGTATTAAAATGGAGTTTTACACACAACACCAGATATTAAGAGAAGTAAGTCTTTACATTACTACCTAAACTACTTTCCAAGATTATATATGCTTGATAAATTTTGTAGCAATGAATGATTAAATATAACTAAAAATAGAGCTCTAAGAAGTGAAGTCTGATTCTTCAACCAGTAGAATCTGGACCAGACCTGTATATTCTTACACAGAATATAGTGAAACTTATACCCTTCCAGTTCTTGGCCTTAACTTTAAGGTCAGCAGCTTTCATTTCTTTGCCGTTTTGAGGAAGCCCAAGCAGTCATATAGAGAGGCCCATATGGTGGATAATTGACATTCCTGACTGTTTCACCAAACCATTAGTCAAGGTTAGAGCAACTTTTAATCCTTGTGAGTGAGCTGTTTTCAAATTGTCCCTCCAAGTTCCTCAAGCAAATCCTTCCTAAAGATGCCATGTGGAGCAAACAAGAATTGTTGCCTCCAAGGCATGAGTCAGTTACAAAATCATCAACAATTAAATAATCATTGTTTTGAGACACTACATTTTGGGGATGCTTATAGTGTAGCAATAAATACATTAAACTCCAACCAAGAAAATTAACAGTATCTTTAGGTTTAAAAGATACCATGGAAAACCTCTCCTCTTCACTTCATTAATAACCTGGAAATGCTTCTAATTATGGCATTTATAAAATTTTATTATAATCACTTATCTATAGATATTTTTATTAGTTCACCTGAGTCTTTCTCAAAGAGTAGTTAATTATTTCCACAGACCCTAAAGGAAGTGTCTAATGTCTAGTAAATAACCAATGAATATTTATTGAAGAATAAATGATGAATGAATAAATGTCTAGATTCATAAGATTGTTGGTTTTTTTGTTATTTAGGAGAGAACAAATAACTATTGCCCTTGATTCCTACAACTTTAAGATATGTATCTGTAAGTTGAAATAAATGTACTTAGTTTGAAAAAAGATCATATGATTAGAATAAAGAATCAGGAGCTTAATTAATTTTTTGGCACAGATGTTAAAAAAAGCTAACAAAGCATAAAAAACAATAGAACTTTTAGAGGAATAAATTTTAACTAGTGCTCTCTTTTTCCTAGTGACACTGTACAAAATATTTATTTTAAGCAATGAGCCCAAAATTCTTTGGGATTTCCATGATATGTAAAACAACAATAACAACTAGAACCTTATAATTAGCAGCAAAGAGCCTGTGCACTGAGTTATTATATCGTACAGTCATTTCATTAGGTGCATACCACTATGTGGTGTGAGGCTGGAATAATTAGAAACCAGATGGTGATATCAACTCTAAGAGAGAATGCCTATGCATTATGCATGAGAAGTGACTTTATTGTTGTTTTTATCCATTTGGTACCATTATGTTGCTCTTGGACCTCAATCAGTGTCTCAAAAAAAAAGTATCTCTTTGGATCTGGAATTTTTCTGTTCTGAACAATTTGTAACATCACTTTGTCATATTCTGATTAGTTATCTCCCTATTCAGCTTGCAGAATTTCTAAAAGCGTATTATTTTCTGGCAGCACCATAGAACTGAGCTTTTCCATTATCAAGAGCATCTGAGCTTACCAGATATAATTTTATGTTTCTGCAAGCAGTATAAAGTTTAAGATTAGTATCTTTGAAAATTGAATCTGATTTTTAATGATTGTAGTGTCACATTGCTGGGCTGAGGTACTTTTAAAATGTCATTAGTAGATATGTGATTAATCATTTTATGTCTTTTGACCACTAAAAATATCTTTTATTTTCATTATAGATGTAATGAATTTGAAAGTAGAAAAGAACTAGAATATATAGTGATTAGATATTAGATTTCATTAATGTTATTAGTTCTTCAGTGGAGAGCTCAACAAAATGGTTGTTTGTCTTGATTCATTTTGGAAGATGGCAGCATTTCAGGAGGTTCTAAAATACTGTATCAAAATCCAAGGACATGTTGCCTTTTAATCTTCAACCTCCTAGCGGCTGCTTGACTCTATGACCTTAGCCCTTGAAATAAGACAGTTGGTGCTGAATAAGTAAGTTTTTTAATAAAAATTCTTAATAGATTACTAAGCTATCTTGCCTAGCTATAGTAGGCAAGATTTGATCATAAAAATAATGATTAGGAAAGATATAATATACATGATTCATTATGTGGACTTTACCTTCTATTGTTTGAGAACTAGTTAAACAGTTTGTGTTTATCTATTGCTTCAGCCTCTCAGGTCAGCAGAGCAGGCAGTTCCACAGTTAAGAAAGACATGAAGTAGAGGAGAGTAAAGGAAAACTGGAAACCAATTAAAGGATAGAGATTTAGACTGATTCATCACTGCCTCTAAACATCCAACTTCAGTGGTTCAAGTGATTTGCAGGGGAAGCTGATGCCCTTCATCAGGGTGTTGTTTTTTGCTCAGAAGTCAGAGAAGCTAAAAGGAGAAATTTGGCAGAAGCTAGAGATACTGCAGGTCCACCTTCTGCCCACACAGGCAAAGTGACTTAACAAATTGGTAGCAAATTCTGTAGTCTGTAATAGTGCATGGAACACTTTTTTGATAATATTTTTTTTGAATGGGAGTAGATTTATTTTTACAGAAATTTTATGAAAATAGTACAAGTCTGAACTTTGCAGAATTTCTAAAAGTTATCTCCTATTCAGCTTGCAGAATTTCTAAAAGCGTATTATTTTCTGGCAGCACCATAGAACTGAGCTTTTCCATTATCAAGAGCATCTGAGCTTACCAGATATAATTTTATGTTTCTGCAAGCAGTATAAAGTTTAAGATTAGTATCTTTGAAAATTGAATCTGATTTTTAATGATTGTAGTGTCACATTGCTGGGCTGAGGTACTTTTAAAATGTCATTAGTAGATATGTGATTAATCATTTTATGTCTTTTGACCACTAAAAATATCTTTTATTTTCATTATAGATGTAATGAATTTGAAAGTAGAAAAGAACTAGAATATATAGTGATTAGATATTAGATTTCATTAATGTTATTAGTTCTTCAGTGGAGAGCTCAACAAAATGGTTGTTTGTCTTGATTCATTTTGGAAGATGGCAGCATTTCAGGAGGTTCTAAAATACTGTATCAAAATCCAAGGACATGTTGCCTTTTAATCTTCAACCTCCTAGCGGCTGCTTGACTCTATGACCTTAGCCCTTGAAATAAGACAGTTGGTGCTGAATAAGTAAGTTTTTTAATAAAAATTCTTAATAGATTACTAAGCTATCTTGCCTAGCTATAGTAGGCAAGATTTGATCATAAAAATAATGATTAGGAAAGATATAATATACATGATTCATTATGTGGACTTTACCTTCTATTGTTTGAGAACTAGTTAAACAGTTTGTGTTTATCTATTGCTTCAGCCTCTCAGGTCAGCAGAGCAGGCAGTTCCACAGTTAAGAAAGACATGAAGTAGAGGAGAGTAAAGGAAAACTGGAAACCAATTAAAGGATAGAGATTTAGACTGATTCATCACTGCCTCTAAACATCCAACTTCAGTGGTTCAAGTGATTTGCAGGGGAAGCTGATGCCCTTCATCAGGGTGTTGTTTTTTGCTCAGAAGTCAGAGAAGCTAAAAGGAGAAATTTGGCAGAAGCTAGAGATACTGCAGGTCCACCTTCTGCCCACACAGGCAAAGTGACTTAACAAATTGGTAGCAAATTCTGTAGTCTGTAATAGTGCATGGAACACTTTTTTGATAATATTTTTTTTGAATGGGAGTAGATTTATTTTTACAGAAATTTTATGAAAATAGTACAAGACTTTCTGTTGAGAAATGTGATCTCATGTGCACAGATTTCTGGGTCAGGATGATCCCTGGGTCAGGAACATACCCTGGAGAAGGGAATGGTAACCCACTCCAGTATTCTTGACTAGAGAATCCCATGGAAAGAGGAGCCTGGCATGCTGCAATCCATAGGGTCACAAAGAATAAGACATCACTGAGGGACTGAGCACACACACTGGAAGTTGAACAGCCTGGCATTATTCCAGAGAACTTGGCTTACTAGAAAAATATCTAAATTGGAAAGCATTTCCAGGAGTTAACTCATTTTGTCAGTTCCAGCTATTTCTGAATCTCTATCTGTGCACAGTTTTGGACTCCCTCAGCCACCTTGAGATAGCGTCAATCTTCTTTCAAGCTCAGTATGAATTCTGTCATTCTGCTTAGGAGTGTATTCCGCTTAGGATGTCCTTAAATTTTAGTATTTGGCAATGGAGGGGTCAGAATTCTTCTGAGACAGTGCTAAAGAGATACATATAGTCCAGATGGCTAGTATTTGGTCATGGCCAGTGGGGAGCACTCATTGACAACAAGGACTGGTACACACTATTGGACCTGATTTTGCTCTGTTTACTATATGAGCAAAAGCCTTGTTCCATCTAGTGCTTTGTTTTGGTGCTTTACTTGGTGACTCAGTATAATATACATGATTCATTATGTGGACTTTACCTTCTATTGTTTGAGAACTAGTTAAACAGTTTGTGTTTATCTATTGCTTCAGCCTCTCAGGTCAGCAGAGCAGGCAGTTCCACAGTTAAGAAAGACATGAAGTAGAGGAGAGTAAAGGAAAACTGGAAACCAATTAAAGGATAGAGATTTAGACTGATTCATCACTGCCTCTAAACATCCAACTTCAGTGGTTCAAGTGATTTGCAGGGGAAGCTGATGCCCTTCATCAGGGTGTTGTTTTTTGCTCAGAAGTCAGAGAAGCTAAAAGGAGAAATTTGGCAGAAGCTAGAGATACTGCAGGTCCACCTTCTGCCCACACAGGCAAAGTGACTTAACAAATTGGTAGCAAATTCTGTAGTCTGTAATAGTGCATGGAACACTTTTTTGATAATATTTTTTTTGAATGGGAGTAGATTTATTTTTACAGAAATTTTATGAAAATAGTACAAGACTTTCTGTTGAGAAATGTGATCTCATGTGCACAGATTTCTGGGTCAGGATGATCCCTGGGTCAGGAACATACCCTGGAGAAGGGAATGGTAACCCACTCCAGTATTCTTGACTAGAGAATCCCATGGAAAGAGGAGCCTGGCATGCTGCAATCCATAGGGTCACAAAGAATAAGACATCACTGAGGGACTGAGCACACACACTGGAAGTTGAACAGCCTGGCATTATTCCAGAGAACTTGGCTTACTAGAAAAATATCTAAATTGGAAAGCATTTCCAGGAGTTAACTCATTTTGTCAGTTCCAGCTATTTCTGAATCTCTATCTGTGCACAGTTTTGGACTCCCTCAGCCACCTTGAGATAGCGTCAATCTTCTTTCAAGCTCAGTATGAATTCTGTCATTCTGCTTAGGAGTGTATTCCGCTTAGGATGTCCTTAAATTTTAGTATTTGGCAATGGAGGGGTCAGAATTCTTCTGAGACAGTGCTAAAGAGATACATATAGTCCAGATGGCTAGTATTTGGTCATGGCCAGTGGGGAGCACTCATTGACAACAAGGACTGGTACACACTATTGGACCTGATTTTGCTCTGTTTACTATATGAGCAAAAGCCTTGTTCCATCTAGTGCTTGTATGGTGCTTTACTTGGTGACTCAGATACCAAAATGCTATGGGCAGAAGTGTTTGGATTTCCATCCCTGATGTCTGGCCTTGTGATGATCTTTACTTGTTGCTGTTCAGTTCCTAAGTGGTGTCCAACTCTTTACAACTCCATGAACTGCAGCATGCCAGACCTCCCAATCTTCCACTGTCTCCAGAGTTTGCTCAATTTCATGTCCATTGAGTCAGTGGTAGTATCTAACCATCTCATCCTCTGCTGTCCTCTTCTCTTTTTGCTATCTTTGCTATCCTGCATGTAATTTGCATCTTTTCCTGGCATTGATGGACATTCACTGTGTTCTGCTAAAAGTTTCTATATAACAGTTTCCATATAGCACACACCCAGTTTTCTCTATTGTTAACATCTTATGTCACTATGGTACATTTGTCAAATTGATAAACTAAATTTAATATATTATTAGCTAAAGCTCATTTAAAGATTTTCTTTGCTTTTACTGATTTTTTTTACATTTCAAAATCTCATCCAGGACACCGTATTACATTTAGTTATCTTGTTTCCTTGAGCTCTTCGTGGCTACAACAGTTTCTCATGACAGTATTGGAAATTATAGGTCAAGTATTTTATAAAATGTTCATCAATTGGAATTCATCTTTTCCTCATAATTAGACTTGGAATAAGTACATCTAAAAATCATCCCTAATTTTACCATCAAAACTTTATACCTACCCAGTAACATTTTGGAGATTACTTTCGTTTACTATTTTGGAATGATATAATGTGAAAAAGTGACATAATGTATTTTACTCTTTCCAAAATATTATTTTATTGATTTTTCTCATGCCATTAGGAAACTGTCAGTTGCTGCATTAGATTCCCACAAGTATGTATCATTTATTTAAGAGGTAGTTCTATCTGCTGTAGCAAAAGAAGCCAAAACATGGCTTAAAGGAAATAGACCTTTATTTATATTCCATATAAAAATCTCCAAGACAGGTGATCTGGGAATTCCCTGCAGTACTAAAACGATCAGAGATCCAGGATTCATATACTTTGTTCCTCTGGTATCTGGACTTCCATTTCATGGATGAAGATGGTTGTTTTACCTCATTCTATCAAGTCCACATTATGATAAGAGAGAGGAGCGATATAGAACTAGTTTTCATTCTACGCACAAATGTTACACATTTATTTTCGCTTATCATATACTACCCTTATGGGCAGAAGTGTTTGGATTTCCATCCCTGATGTCTGGCCTTGTGATGATCTTTACTTGTTGCTGTTCAGTTCCTAAGTGGTGTCCAACTCTTTACAACTCCATGAACTGCAGCATGCCAGACCTCCCAATCTTCCACTGTCTCCAGAGTTTGCTCAATTTCATGTCCATTGAGTCAGTGGTAGTATCTAACCATCTCATCCTCTGCTGTCCTCTTCTCTTTTTGCTATCTTTGCTATCCTGCATGTAATTTGCATCTTTTCCTGGCATTGATGGACATTCACTGTGTTCTGCTAAAAGTTTCTATATAACAGTTTCCATATAGCACACACCCAGTTTTCTCTATTGTTAACATCTTATGTCACTATGGTACATTTGTCAAATTGATAAACTAAATTTAATATATTATTAGCTAAAGCTCATTTAAAGATTTTCTTTGCTTTTACTGATTTTTTTTACATTTCAAAATCTCATCCAGGACACCGTATTACATTTAGTTATCTTGTTTCCTTGAGCTCTTCGTGGCTACAACAGTTTCTCATGACAGTATTGGAAATTATAGGTCAAGTATTTTATAAAATGTTCATCAATTGGAATTCATCTTTTCCTCATAATTAGACTTGGAATAAGTACATCTAAAAATCATCCCTAATTTTACCATCAAAACTTTATACCTACCCAGTAACATTTTGGAGATTACTTTTGTTTACTATTTTGGAATGATATAATGTGAAAAAGTGACATAATGTATTTTACTCTTTCCAAAATATTATTTTATTGATTTTTCTCATGCCATTAGGAAACTGTCAGTTGCTGCATTAGATTCCCACAAGTATGTATCATTTATTTAAGAGGTAGTTCTATCTGCTGTAGCAAAAGAAGCCAAAACATGGCTTAAAGGAAATAGACCTTTATTTATATTCCATATAAAAATCTCCAAGACAGGTGATCTGGGAATTCCCTGCAGTACTAAAACGATCAGAGATCCAGGATTCATATACTTTGTTCCTCTGGTATCTGGACTTCCATTTCATGGATGAAGATGGTTGTTTTACCTCATTCTATCAAGTCCACATTATGATAAAGAGAGAGGAGCGATATAGAACTAGTTTTCATTCTACGGCCACAAATGTTACACATTTATTTTCGCTTACATTCACTTGACATGAATTCAGTCACATAACTACCCTAGTGGAAGAAAAATTTAGAGTTATTTATTCCAAATAGTCATATATTAACATTTGAGTGTCATTTTAACAAAAGAAATAGGAGAGGATAAATCATAAGGAAATATTTATAAAATCAACATCTATTCTCTTCTTGAGTAGTAGTCATCTGTTCTTGACAATTAAAATTTTTAGCTGCCATTAATAACGCTGTTTATCACCCTTAAAGTATGTGTAGCCACATTTATAATTTTCTAGAAAAGCGTAAATGGAAAACACTTATCTTAGGGGCAATAATAAAATATTACTAAATTACTTTCCTGCAATTTTGGGTCAAGTTGACATCCCACGAGCACTGTATAGTGAATAGTGAAAGTCACTCAGTGTGTCAGACTCTTGGCGATCCACGGACCAGCCATAGGATTCTCCCAGCAAGAATACTAGAGTAGGTAAACTTTCCCTTCTCCAGGGGATATTTCCAACCCAGGGATAGAACCCAGGTCTCACACATTGCAGGTGGATTATTTACTGTCTGCACTACCAGGGAAACCTATGAGCACTGTATAAGAACACCTAAATATCATTTTAATTCTCAAATTACTTGTGCTAATCTAACTTGTTAAACATATCTAGTAATTTAATTTACAGAATTTTAGTTACACAAGAGTTTTCAAATTGCTCTTTATAATCATTTGATTTGCTCATTATTCTTTGGAATTTTTATGTTAATTTAAAAAATTTCTTATGTGTGTAAGTATGAATATACCTATAATAAAACAGTCATACATTGGTTTAAGTTTCTGGAAGACAAATTAGAAATATTTACTAGGAACATTACAGTATTCATATAATATGATCCTTTATTATTTCCAATTTTTAGTGTTAAACAGAAGTATGTATGAAACTTTATACACTGTATTGTTAATAAAAGCAGACTTTTGAAAATCTTTATGTTTACAGTAGAGAAACAGATAAATTATGGAATATATATGTATATATGTTGAGTATCCAGCTATCCTTTATTAAATTTCCAAAAATTAATAATTGAAATATACTATACAGTTTTCATTCTACGGCCACAAATGTTACACATTTATTTTCGCTTACATTCACTTGACATGAATTCAGTCACATAACTACCCTAGTGGAAGAAAAATTTAGAGTTATTTATTCCAAATAGTCATATATTAACATTTGAGTGTCATTTTAACAAAAGAAATAGGAGAGGATAAATCATAAGGAAATATTTATAAAATCAACATCTATTCTCTTCTTGAGTAGTAGTCATCTGTTCTTGACAATTAAAATTTTTAGCTGCCATTAATAACGCTGTTTATCACCCTTAAAGTATGTGTAGCCACATTTATAATTTTCTAGAAAAGCGTAAATGGAAAACACTTATCTTAGGGGCAATAATAAAATATTACTAAATTACTTTCCTGCAATTTTGGGTCAAGTTGACATCCCACGAGCACTGTATAGTGAATAGTGAAAGTCACTCAGTGTGTCAGACTCTTGGCGATCCACGGACCAGCCATAGGATTCTCCCAGCAAGAATACTAGAGTAGGTAAACTTTCCCTTCTCCAGGGGATATTTCCAACCCAGGGATAGAACCCAGGTCTCACACATTGCAGGTGGATTATTTACTGTCTGCACTACCAGGGAAACCTATGAGCACTGTATAAGAACACCTAAATATCATTTTAATTCTCAAATTACTTGTGCTAATCTAACTTGTTAAACATATCTAGTAATTTAATTTACAGAATTTTAGTTACACAAGAGTTTTCAAATTGCTCTTTATAATCATTTGATTTGCTCATTATTCTTTGGAATTTTTATGTTAATTTAAAAAATTTCTTATGTGTGTAAGTATGAATATACCTATAATAAAACAGTCATACATTGGTTTAAGTTTCTGGAAGACTAATTATAAATATTTACTAGGAACATTACAGTATTCATATAATATTATACTTTATTATTTCCAATTTTAGTGTTAAACAGAAGTATGTATGAAACTTTATACACTGTATTGTTAATAAAAGCAGACTTTTGAAAATCTTTATGTTTACAGTAGAGAAACAGATAAATTATGGAATATATATGTATATATGTTGAGTATCCAGCTATTCAAAATGTGTTCAGAAATTAGTGATATACTTGAAACATCTTCATGATACAATGTCAAATGAAATTAAGTATTAGAAGTCACCAAGTGTGAAATATACTATACAGTACATCACAAACTTACCTTAACACAGAACTCCTTTTCTCCTAGAATATGCTAAGTACCAGTCTTATGAAATACACATTGGTAAATAATAATCTTCTTCATCAAGTTCTTTTAATAAAGTTTTTCATTATAACAGTGGTAATCCAAGAAGGACTCTAAAGAATGTGAGTAACTGGCGCACACAAGAAAATGTTAAAATCGTATTAGCTTCTATACTTCAAATAAAACCTCAAGACTGTATTTGATAGACATGTATATATCACCATCTTTTCCCTTCACTTGGTCCTCTCAACATATATATTTTTTGAGTTCCTACGATAGAGATATTTAAGTCTTCTCCTATCTAGTTTAGAATCACCTGTCCATTTTCTGGTCCAAAGAATGAAGCATAGAAGGTTACAATTTCTCTTCTGGAGTAATATTAGTAACTTTATTCTTCTGGAAGTAGCTTTAGAGATTGTGCTTACAACTGTTAACATACCAGATACATTTAGAAAATTGGAGATACTGAAGAAACATCCAGTTTTTAAAATACAATCCACAATGCTTCCTGTTTCTGTACTATAAAAACCTGATGCTCTTAAATTATTTTTACAGTTTTCAAAGAATGGCGCTGAAAGCTGATAATCTTGAAGAGTTAATATAATTTCAGTTATAATGTTTTAGTTTATGTCTGTGGTCTTTCTTTGAAAGAGCTAGTGTCAAGTTTAACAAACTTTGGAAAGTTATGCTTTTTAAGCTCTTTATAATCATTTGATTTGCTCAAAAAAAACATGTGTGTAAGTATGAATATACCTATAATAAAACAGTCATACATTGGTTTAAGTTTCTGGAAGACAAATTAGAAATATTTACTAGGAACATTACAGTATTCATATAATATGATCCTTTATTATTTCCAATTTTAGTGTTAAACAGAAGTATGTATGAAACTTTATACACTGTATTGTTAATAAAAGCAGACTTTTGAAAATCTTTATGTTTACAGTAGAGAAACAGATAAATTATGGAATATATATGTATATATGTTGAGTATCCAGCTATTCAAAATGTGTTCAGAAATTAGTGATATACTTGAAACATCTTCATGATACAATGTCAAATGAAATTAAGTATTAGAAGTCACCAAGTGTGAAATATACTATACAGTACATCACAAACTTACCTTAACACAGAACTCCTTTTCTCCTAGAATATGCTAAGTACCAGTCTTATGAAATACACATTGGTAAATAATAATCTTCTTCATCAAGTTCTTTTAATAAAGTTTTTCATTATAACAGTGGTAATCCAAGAAGGACTCTAAAGAATGTGAGTAACTGGCGCACACAAGAAAATGTTAAAATCGTATTAGCTTCTATACTTCAAATAAAACCTCAAGACTGTATTTGATAGACATGTATATATCACCATCTTTTCCCTTCACTTGGTCCTCTCAACATATATATTTTTTGAGTTCCTACGATAGAGATATTTAAGTCTTCTCCTATCTAGTTTAGAATCACCTGTCCATTTTCTGGTCCAAAGAATGAAGCATAGAAGGTTACAATTTCTCTTCTGGAGTAATATTAGTAACTTTATTCTTCTGGAAGTAGCTTTAGAGATTGTGCTTACAACTGTTAACATACCAGATACATTTAGAAAATTGGAGATACTGAAGAAACATCCAGTTTTTAAAATACAATCCACAATGCTTCCTGTTTCTGTACTATAAAAACCTGATGCTCTTAAATTATTTTTACAGTTTTCAAAGAATGGCGCTGAAAGCTGATAATCTTGAAGAGTTAATATAATTTCAGTTATAATGTTTTAGTTTATGTCTGTGGTCTTTCTTTGAAAGAGCTAGTGTCAAGTTTAACAAACTTTGGAAAATTTTGGGCAAATCTATGCTTATTGTCAAGAATGTGTGAATTTAAATCGACTAAGCACTCTTTTTCATGGAGAAAGTTATTGCACAGAAAATACAGAAAGAAGAGAACTTCTTAATGACCAAATATTTCACACTTGATATCTGATATTATTTTCTAACACTCATATCAATTTACCTAGCTTAAAATACTCTTCAAAATTAAACTGTGTGTGCATATGTGTACGTATGTATGAATTTAGATTCATAGAGATAGGAAAAAAGAAATTTCTCCTGGTGCTAATAGGCAGTATTCCTGTGTAAATATTAAATTTTTATTGCTTTACATAATGGGTAATCTACATCTAGAAGAATAAATTATTATTAAAAATACATATTAAAAATAAATATATTGTCATCTCTGATATCTCTAATAATTACATAGTTCATTATAACTATTTAATGAAATAATGCCTACCTGAAACTGAAGATATTAATAACAATTTAATCATATATTTGAAATGACACCACTCCATTTTATACTTTGATCTATTCAAAATGAACCGTGAAAAAAAAAAAACACTGCTATTTTCAGTTAACACAAAATGTTAATTTTATATAATCAATGATTTTTCCCCAAAAAATTTAAATTAATGGCTTTTACAATAAAATGTTCAGGAAGTAAATACCAAAATGATTTTCCCAAATTATTTTAAATAATGTTTAATAGTAATGTTTGAATAACCTGTCCATTTTCTGGTCCAAAGAATGAAGCATAGAAGGTTACAATTTCTCTTCTGGAGTAATATTAGTAACTTTATTCTTCTGGAAGTAGCTTTAGAGATTGTGCTTACAACTGTTAACATACCAGATACATTTAGAAAATTGGAGATACTGAAGAAACATCCAGTTTTTAAAATACAATCCACAATGCTTCCTGTTTCTGTACTATAAAAACCTGATGCTCTTAAATTATTTTTACAGTTTTCAAAGAATGGCGCTGAAAGCTGATAATCTTGAAGAGTTAATATAATTTCAGTTATAATGTTTTAGTTTATGTCTGTGGTCTTTCTTTGAAAGAGCTAGTGTCAAGTTTAACAAACTTTGGAAAATTTTGGGCAAATCTATGCTTATTGTCAAGAATGTGTGAATTTAAATCGACTAAGCACTCTTTTTCATGGAGAAAGTTATTGCACAGAAAATACAGAAAGAAGAGAACTTCTTAATGACCAAATATTTCACACTTGATATCTGATATTATTTTCTAACACTCATATCAATTTACCTAGCTTAAAATACTCTTCAAAATTAAACTGTGTGTGCATATGTGTACGTATGTATGAATTTAGATTCATAGAGATAGGAAAAAAGAAATTTCTCCTGGTGCTAATAGGCAGTATTCCTGTGTAAATATTAAATTTTTATTGCTTTACATAATGGGTAATCTACATCTAGAAGAATAAATTATTATTAAAAATACATATTAAAAATAAATATATTGTCATCTCTGATATCTCTAATAATTACATAGTTCATTATAACTATTTAATGAAATAATGCCTACCTGAAACTGAAGATACTAATAACAATTTAATCATATATTTGAAATGACACCACTCCATTTTATACTTTGATCTATTCAAAATGAACCGTGAAAAAAAAAAAAACACTGCTATTTTCAGTTAACACAAAATGTTAATTTTAGATAAGCTAATCAAATGATTTTTTTCCCCAAAATATTCCATTTTTCAAATTAATGAGCTTTTACAATAGTAATGTTCAGGAAGGGAAAAATTTCCCCAGAGAATAAAATCCCCAAAGTGTATTTATCTGTAGAAGAGCATTTATTGTCCATTTACTTATTCACTTTTGAACTTATATTTTGCATGGTGGAATAATTTTCAATGTAATTGTTAAATATTCATGTGGGAGAGAATGTGTATATGTAAAAGCATGACCCACAGAATTCCCTCAACCACATTTTTGACTATTTTTTTCTGAACATCTATTTGATATATCTTTATCAGAACATATTTATTTTCCTTCCGGTATTTTACCTTTGTCATCTTTATGCTATATCTTGTTTCACTATAGTTCACTGTTTCCAACACACACATACATACAAGCCTCTTTCGTGTTTTTTCTAGGCCAATTCAATACTCAATTGGAAATATTTATAAATTTAATATAAATACCACCTGCTTTACAGTTATTAAATGAAATGCTTAAAATATATTTTTCTCAAAATACTTCTGTATAATTGAAAATAAGGCAGCTGAGTTTCCTTGACTATTATTTTTATGATCAAATTAGGTTTTATTATTATAATGGCAATACCACCTTGGTGTGTTCTTAATGTGCTCTGCTCATTTGTCTTCCTTTTTAAATAAAAAATGGTGATGAGACTTAACACAACTGAGATAAGATAAGCTTTCAATTGACTTCTTCACTCTTGTAGGTGATTTTTTAAAAAGAGCACAATACTAAGACCATATTATTTTGTGATGTAGTCTTAATGCCTAAACCCTCCTAGTTCTCCCAGACCCTTGAAGACTCATTCACTTCAGTCATGTCTGATCTTTGCGACTCCATGGACTGTGGCCCACCAGGCTTCTCTATCCATGGGCTTCTCCAGGCAAGAATACTAGAGTGAGTTGCCATTTCTTTCTCCAAGGGATCTTCCCAAAACAGGAATGGAACCGACATCTCTTGCATCTCCTGCATTGGCAGACAGGTCATTTACCACTAATGCCACCTGGGAAGCCCTCCTAGGAACCCCAGACATTTATCACTGTGCAAAATATTTTACACTGAGAATGGTGGCAGTAGTCTATACTAATAGAGTCTCTGCCATGGTTTGTAGAGTACCTTTGACATTGAAGAAATCCCATGGATCATCTCAAAACTGAAATTTTGAAACTAAGAGTATAAAATACATTAGAGAGGGGATTCTCTGGTGGTCCAGCGGTTAAAGACACCTCCTGGCAGTGCAAGTGGCGCCGTTCAATCTCTGGCCTGGGAGGATCCCACGTGCCACGGAGCGGCTGGGCCAATGTGTCCATTACCGAGCCAGCACTCTGGAGCGCATGCGCCCAGAGCCGGTACTCTATAGCCAGAGAGGCCACCGCGATGGGAGGCCCACACAGGCCAAAGAACAAAGATGGAAATAAATGAAAGACTAATAGAAGTGGCCAAAAAAAGTAAAAAAAAAAAGATACATTAGAGAATCAAAGGAAAAAAATCTGACCTAGTGAATTCTTAGAGATTTGCATATGTTTTATAAACTTAAAATGAATTTGGTTCAGAATAAAATATGGGAAGAAAGTAATACTGGCTTGATGTTAAGTGATTAAAGATTTTACTTTTCTTATACATGTATATTTTGATATATTCATTTTGTTTATTACAAAGAAAGTTGAGCCCCCTGTTTTAGACAGGAATAAGAGTGATTCCTTGATATTATTTTATGATCAAATTAGGTTTTATTATTATAATGGCAATACCACCTTGGTGTGTTCTTAATGTGCTCTGCTCATTTGTCTTCCTTTTTAAATAAAAAATGGTGATGAGACTTAACACAACTGAGATAAGATAAGCTTTCAATTGACTTCTTCACTCTTGTAGGTGATTTTTTAAAAAGAGCACAATACTAAGACCATATTATTTTGTGATGTAGTCTTAATGCCTAAACCCTCCTAGTTCTCCCAGACCCTTGAAGACTCATTCACTTCAGTCATGTCTGATCTTTGCGACTCCATGGACTGTGGCCCACCAGGCTTCTCTATCCATGGGCTTCTCCAGGCAAGAATACTAGAGTGAGTTGCCATTTCTTTCTCCAAGGGATCTTCCCAAAACAGGAATGGAACCGACATCTCTTGCATCTCCTGCATTGGCAGACAGGTCATTTACCACTAATGCCACCTGGGAAGCCCTCCTAGGAACCCCAGACATTTATCACTGTGCAAAATATTTTACACTGAGAATGGTGGCAGTAGTCTATACTAATAGAGTCTCTGCCATGGTTTGTAGAGTACCTTTGACATTGAAGAAATCCCATGGATCATCTCAAAACTGAAATTTTGAAACTAAGAGTATAAAATACATTAGAGAGGGGATTCTCTGGTGGTCCAGCGGTTAAAGACACCTCCTGGCAGTGCAAGTGGCGCCGTTCAATCTCTGGCCTGGGAGGATCCCACGTGCCACGGAGCGGCTGGGCCAATGTGTCCATTACCGAGCCAGCACTCTGGAGCGCATGCGCCCAGAGCCGGTACTCTATAGCCAGAGAGGCCACCGCGATGGGAGGCCCACACAGGCCAAAGAACAAAGATGGAAATAAATGAAAGACTAATAGAAGTGGCCAAAAAAAGTAAAAAAAAAAAAGATACATTAGAGAATCAAAGGAAAAAAATCTGACCTAGTGAATTCTTAGAGATTTGCATATGTTTTATAAACTTAAAATGAATTTGGTTCAGAATAAAATATGGGAAGAAAGTAATACTGGCTTGATGTTAAGTGATTAAAGATTTTACTTTTCTTATACATGTATATTTTGATATATTCATTTTGTTTATTACAGAAAGTTGAGCCCCTGTTTACACTTTGGATATAGAACATCCAAAGAATTTCTTTCTGCCCACCTTCCAGTTTTAAGTGTCCTGATCCCTTTGAACTGTAGACAGGAAGCAGGCATACTCCAGAGGATGAGTACAGCATATTCACTCATCGAGTTTTGGTAGATATAGAGTTAACTTTTGTGTGAAAATCTCTAACAAGAGAATATTTACTAGCCTCACTTGAGCCCCATTATCCTTTAAATTCCTATGATTTAAGTTATTAAAATTTAAATGATGTGTAAATAGTTGGACTGATGATCAGACAAAACCAAGGCTTGCTGAACAAACATATATGCCAGCGTATGAAAATAGAGGTGGATTAAAACAGAAAGAGCACATAACAAAACAGATAATATTCATTCTAGTCAGATGATATGAAAAAGATTTGATGGATAATGTATTTCAAGTTGAAGAGTCATTTAAAGCAATCTAAATCAGAGATACAGAGTATAAGTGGATGGAGCCCTGAATAAACTGAATTTCTTCTGCTGAAACTCATCCTGTAAACTCCATCTTTAAAAAGCCCTGAGACTTTAGAAACATGCATTTTTATCTCATTTTAAATTCAGGCAAGTTTTTTTTGTTCTATCATGATTGAACATCCTTTTTTATGGTGAGTTTTTGTACTTTACCTGGAACTTTTCTTGAACAGTTAAGAATTTTTGGGCTTCCCTGGTGGTCCAGTGGGTGGAGAGTCCACCTTGCAATGCAAGGGGCACTGGTTCAATCCCTGGCCCGGGAAAATCCCACATGCTGAAGAATGGCTAAACTGGTGTGTCAGATTATGAGCCAGCTCTCTGGAGTGCATGTGCCCAGAGCTGGTGCTCCACAAGAAGAGAGGCCAGCAGCAATGGGAGGCCCATGCAGACCAAAGAATAAAGATAGATGAAAATAAATTTAAAACAACAACAAAAAAAAGACCCAATAAAACAAGCCAAAATGTAAAAAAAATAAAAAGAATTTTTGTCTCTGAGATAAAAGTATGGACCATCCCCGTGACCATTTTTGAAATGATCGCTAATTTAAGAATAAGTATGTAAATTGTGAAGAAACCTAAACAAGGTGATTATCCCATAAAAAATGGCAATACTCTTTATATGCCAGATTATAGGCATATAGAAAGTTAGGTCGAGTCATTTTTAAGTAGTGAAAAAAAAGATAGTATTTTTAAAGAAAAAAAAATGACGTATCTACCTATTTGATTATAAATAAATTATAATTTGTTGAGGTTTTTTAGATATTTTATGATATGGTATTATCACTTTGAAACACAGCTGTCATTGCTTTGGGTGGTAATTTTTTTTTACATGTGTTTGTTTTGCCCATATATTTTCCAAAACAATCACAAAGTTGAAATTTCATCACAACCATACTTGGTTTAAACACTTCTAAGTCTGAAGCACTTGTAGTGCTAAATAATAATGGGAGCCTTTAACATTAGTTAGAACTTTTGGATTACGTTGCCTAAGTTTTCACAGTATTTAATGGAAAATAGAATAAAGATAGTCCTATCAGATGTCCTTGTTATTCAGAAGTTAAATTCTGTATATAATTTGTTGGTATTCTATATATAATTGTGCTATAAAAGAAGAGAAGGGCATTAGGCTATTACCCATAGTTTAGCCACTGAGCTAAAGAAAGACATTCTAATTTTGTATTGAATCTCAGAGGCTTTACTAAGCTGAGAATACTTAGTATAGTGCTGAAATCATAATTACAATAGAATATTCTCAGAAATTCACTGGATACAATGGTTTCTTTTTTAAATAAGAAAAAGAACAATTTAAAATATATTTGAATGATCATAACACTGATAATTATACAAATAAAACTGAAAAGGCTTGGTTTTTGTGTGTGTGTGGCATATGAAAGCAGATTATTTTTTGTAGGTCTAAATGACATCTCAAAAGAACATATTTGCTCTTTAGAAGAAAATATAATAGAACATGTCAAGAAAATCTTTACCATCATGGAAAATGAAGCAGAAATCAAAAGACAAAAATATCTACACTCTACATGTTTTACCAAGCTGATTTTTCTTTTCACTTTAACCTATTTAATAACATCATGAAAACATAATTTTTTTCTATCAATTATTACTTAGTAGTCATAACTTTAATAAGTCAGTTTTACCTCATTGGGTTTTCTTCAAATGTCTAGCTTTGAGGCATTGATAACTGATGTTGCCTCTGTGGTTGAAACATATGAAGAGGCCCCTAACCTAGTGAATAAAATCTAAATTACTTAATGGCCTTCCCAAAGAACCCCTACTGCCATTGAAAACTTCTTTTCCACTCTGCCTAGGAAATCTTAGGGAGAAACTAGGAACTCCTTAATTTTAATAATGGAAAGCATGGCATCCAGAGAATGACCTGAACAATGAAACTTATTTAATTACTGGAAAAACATGGAGTTGACCTTAATATTTTAGAGGCAAATATATCTCTTTATCAGTGCAAAACACTGGCTTAAGTAAGCAAAAATGTTGAAAAAATTACCCTTTTACTGTTGGGCTTAATCAAGTATATGGAGGAAATCACCAAAGTAAAATCATAATTAATTATCAGAAAATCTATTCAAATTGAGCTATCAAATTCTTAGTATTTTTTAGAAGGTGATAATTTCTATGAAGTGTTACATTTTATGATTCATCATCATCAGTATGGTAGAAACCCAGCTTACATAATTAAAGCTCATATGTAGAATACTCATCTATCTATGAATCATGTTACTATGGCAATCATTATTTTAGTTACAGCAACATTTTTTTGATATTTTTCTGACTTACTATAACTATTGGAATTTCCATCAAAACATTACTTCTACTTCTGGAGTGGCTTACTTCAATTTTTCTCTAAAAATGATCTCTTTATCTGAAAATACCAATGCATTCCATGAGTTTCTAAGAATTAGCAACATGTTGGGAATGTGAACACTTTCTTTGAGATGTTTTTTATATGCAATTTGTTTTTATAGCTTAGTAGCCTTTTATTGAGAGCTGGTTGCATTACTTTTTCTTGTTTCTAACTGCATGGCAAAATAAACTTTTGAAAAGCGTGAAAAATAAAAGGATGAAATACAATTGCAAGTCTACTATGCAATACATAGAGGCAGACTATGTAGATTAACATCATTGAGCGTCAGGTGACACTCAGTTTCAGTGTACTGTTTGTGGAGAGATTGATGACAATTCAGACTTATACAGATGCTTAGCTTAATGGTGTGCTTTGTGATATATATATTTTTAATATTTATTTATTTATGTAGGCGCAGGTGGGGAGGGAGTGGGTGGGTGGGCCACTTCCACTGGTCTTTCATTTGTCTAGTTTCATCCATCTTTGTTCTTTGGCCCATGTGGGCCTCCCATCGTGGTGGCATCTGTTGTCAAAGAGCACCGGCTCTGGGCGCATGCGCTCCAGAGCTCCGGCTCGGTAATTGGACACATTGGTCCAGCCGCTCCACGGCACGTGGGATCTTCCCAGGCCAGGGACTGAACCGGCGCCCCTTGCACTGCAAGGCGGTGTCCTTACCCACTGGACCACCAGGGAAGCCCTGCTTTGTGATATTGATTTGCACCAATCAATATGCCACGTCAATGGAGATATGATGCAGGGACTGCTAGGGTTTCTTTTTCCTATTCTTCACTTCCTGACACTCTTGACTTCAAGACTCATTATGGCAAACACATTTCTAGTCATTTGGAGCTTGGCATTTTGCTTGGGTAGGAAAATGCTTGAGTTGTAGTGCTAATTTGAATGGCTTAGATTTTGGGGGTGTTTAATACATTTTGAAAAGTAGAAAATAGTATTGTGGTTGTAGGTCAAATGGTACTTGAGTCTACAACCAAAGAATAACTTTTAGTAGCCATTGCATACATTGTAGTAGAGTCAGCCTGCATTGATTGTATCCTCCAAGCCCATCTCCACATGGGTCTTGGAAACATTGGATAGCAGTGCATATTCCCAAACAAAGTGGGAAAGAACATCTGCTGAAGGGTGTATGTAATTTTCCAGTCAATTTGTTCTGTCAAAAAGATAAAGCATTTCATTTCTTTGAATAAAACAGTAGCATTGTTTGGCATGGGGATGGAGCTTAAAATATTGTATAGATTGATGTTTCTAACTGCATGGCAAAATAAACTTTTGAAAAGCGTGAAAAATAAAAGGATGAAATACAATTGCAAGTCTACTATGCAATACATAGAGGCAGACTATGTAGATTAACATCATTGAGCGTCAGGTGACACTCAGTTTCAGTGTACTGTTTGTGGAGAGATTGATGACAATTCAGACTTATACAGATGCTTAGCTTAATGGTGTGCTTTGTGATATATATATTTTTAATATTTATTTATTTATGTAGGCGCAGGTGGGGAGGGAGGGGGTGGGTGGGCCACTTCCACTGGTCTTTCATTTGTCTAGTTTCATCCATCTTTGTTCTTTGGCCCATGTGGGCCTCCCATCGTGGTGGCATCTGTTGTCAAAGAGCACCGGCTCTGGGCGCATGCGCTCCAGAGCTCCGGCTCGGTAATTGGACACATTGGTCCAGCCGCTCCACGGCACGTGGGATCTTCCCAGGCCAGGGACTGAACCGGCGCCCCTTGCACTGCAAGGCGGTGTCCTTACCCACTGGACCACCAGGGAAGCCCTGCTTTGTGATATTGATTTGCACCAATCAATATGCCACGTCAATGGAGATATGATGCAGGGACTGCTAGGGTTTCTTTTTCCTATTCTTCACTTCCTGACACTCTTGACTTCAAGACTCATTATGGCAAACACATTTCTAGTCATTTGGAGCTTGGCATTTTGCTTGGGTAGGAAAATGCTTGAGTTGTAGTGCTAATTTGAATGGCTTAGATTTTGGGGGTGTTTAATACATTTTGAAAAGTAGAAAATAGTATTGTGGTTGTAGGTCAAATGGTACTTGAGTCTACAACCAAAGAATAACTTTTAGTAGCCATTGCATACATTGTAGTAGAGTCAGCCTGCATTGATTGTATCCTCCAAGCCCATCTCCACATGGGTCTTGGAAACATTGGATAGCAGTGCATATTCCCAAACAAAGTGGGAAAGAACATCTGCTGAAGGGTGTATGTAATTTTCCAGTCAATTTGTTCTGTCAAAAAGATAAAGCATTTCATTTCTTTGAATAAAACAGTAGCATTGTTTGGCATGGGGATGGAGCTTAAAATATTGTATAGATTGATGACAATATTTCTACATTTAAAACAATTTTTCTGTCACACAGAGGAATGCTAATGTTGCTTTAGTCTTTTACTAAATTTCTCCTAATTTTACTATGAATATTTATGATACAGAAGTACATTATTTTTTCATGTATGATTTACTGACACTTCAAAATTGCTTGGTGAGGCAGTTTAAAAATATTAACTGAGTTTACACAAAAAATTTTTGCTGTAGACAGTGTCTATTTTATTGATGAGACAACAAAAATAATTTCTACTTTGGAGTAAACTCACAAGTATTTGTATTAGTATAGATATTTTCCAAAAAGAAAATAATTATTATCAGAGATTACTAAAACAGTTATTCAGAAAATTAATAAATCAATACTTTTAAGGAAATTGTTATTGAATTAAAATACATGGCTTTATTTTGATATCTTTAAGTCTTCACAGATAACACGAGGATATTTTATAATTATAATAGATAATAGTAAGAAAGAGAAGTTGTATTTACAACAAGCATATTACATCTACAGCATAGAGTAGAGGAAAAGATGATAATGGGTGGTTACTATTGAATACATTTTTCCTATTATTAACATAAAGACCTTATGTAGAGCATTGAGAAGGTCAGTTTACACCTGTGAACAACCTTTACTATAGTCATTCCCCCTATTGACATTAACATTTTATTAAGAGACATCTAAAGGAAACATGGCGTGTGTTACATTATTTTGGCCAACACAGACTTAGAACTTACAAGTTATAACTTATTTTGATAGGGTTTTATATTTATTCTAAGAATGTAAAAGATATAGCTTTCCAGTTATCTTAAAAGTTTATTTTTGACTTTTTTAAAATAATATTTTTAATTGGAGAATAATTTTTTTACAGTACTGTGTTAAATTCTGCCATACAACAATGTGAATCAGCCACAAGTATACATATATCCCATCCCTATTGAACCTCCCTCCCACCCAATCAGATGTTAATGGTACTTGATAAGTAATGAAATTTGAACTAGCAGTAAGTATCAGAAAAATAGAAATGTTTCATATTGTGACATTAGAATGTCAAAAACTTATTTTAGAAAATTCAACATTTCTGTTTTGTAAACATGTTCACAATATTCATATTAACTTCTCTAAGTTTTCACTATTCCCTTTACTTATATAAAACTCAGGGTGTTTAGGACATAAACTAATTTCCAGCTTCAAAAATATGTTTTAGCATTGCCGAGAATAATATAGCAAGTACTTACTGAAATTGACTAGAAGTGGGAAGGATTCTAATTTTTCCCCATGTGAGTCTTGCTCTACAATGACAAATATTATATGCACTGAGACATGCACGTCTTATGAAAATGAAAAGTTCTAGGAAAGGGAACGTATTTATCAGTCTGTGGAGTGTTAATCAGATGAGCTGAGTGGCAGGAAGGTATGCCCTCTTGGGTGACTGATTCAAGCTGCAGTGGAACCCCTAACACCCTTGCCAGTCATCTGGAAAAAATCACCAGTCAAAAACTGGCCTTTGCTGTGACACATGCACAATATCACACGTCAAAGGCAAGGAACAGTAGGTATTTTTAGTAAATTAGGGAACAAAGTTACAGGGTGACAAAGCTATTTAAACCCTCTATCAAAATATTCAGGACAGAGTATTATTCATCTCTCTCATGCTCCTGTTCCTCTAATTTGTCAAATCCATCCTCTTAATGCATGTTTCACAAACTTCATTTGTCCTATCAGCTTCATGATTCATATTACATTTAAGCATTCCATACAGTTATACAACATATTTTTGCTTAAATAAATAATAAAATAAAATGTACACCATTATTGTAGATGATATTTCAATGCCACTTTGCATTAAAGCAAAGCAAATGACTTACATTTTTCTCATATTTTTATACATCGTGAATTGAAGAATAGACTTGTTCAATATGTAGTATGTGAAATAAGTTCACAGGACACGCTTTGGAAGCCATTGTTCTCAGGCTCCTCCATAAGACAGAAAGACATTTTCTTTTTCCTGATCAATATTAATACATGTTTCCTCAAATCCATTAACCTTATAATCTTAGGCTATACTTAAACTTATTTACAGGTAAAAGAATACAATATGATAATGGCCAGCATTAAAAAGAAGAGTTGACCAGTTCACTTTAAACTGGGTATTCCCTGCACCACACACACACACATGCACACACTTATGTACACATACATACATTCACATGCCGTGAGTGTGTGTGTTTAGTTGCTAAGTTGTGTTCAACTCTTGTGGACCCCATAGACTGTAGCCTGCCAGACTCCTCTGTCCAATGAATTTCTCAGGCAGGAATATTGGAGAGGGTTGTCATTTCTTTCTCCAGGGGCTTTTCCCAAACCAGGAATCAAATCTGTCTTTTTCACTGGCAGATGGATTATTTACCACTGAGCCCCAGGGGCTTCCCGACGTGCATACATCCTTAAACAGAAATGGCACAAATGTGAACCTGACATCTGAGCCCACCCTCTAGCCCCCTCATCATACTCCTTTGTCAGATGAGCTGAGTGGCAGGAAGGTATGCCCTCTTGGGTGACTGATTCAAGCTGCAGTGGAACCCCTAACACCCTTGCCAGTCATCTGGAAAAAATCACCAGTCAAAAACTGGCCTTTGCTGTGACACATGCACAATATCACACGTCAAAGGCAAGGAACAGTAGGTATTTTTAGTAAATTAGGGAACAAAGTTACAGGGTGACAAAGCTATTTAAACCCTCTATCAAAATATTCAGGACAGAGTATTATTCATCTCTCTCATGCTCCTGTTCCTCTAATTTGTCAAATCCATCCTCTTAATGCATGTTTCACAAACTTCATTTGTCCTATCAGCTTCATGATTCATATTACATTTAAGCATTCCATACAGTTATACAACATATTTTTGCTTAAATAAATAATAAAATAAAATGTACACCATTATTGTAGATGATATTTCAATGCCACTTTGCATTAAAGCAAAGCAAATGACTTACATTTTTCTCATATTTTTATACATCGTGAATTGAAGAATAGACTTGTTCAATATGTAGTATGTGAAATAAGTTCACAGGACACGCTTTGGAAGCCATTGTTCTCAGGCTCCTCCATAAGACAGAAAGACATTTTCTTTTTCCTGATCAATATTAATACATGTTTCCTCAAATCCATTAACCTTATAATCTTAGGCTATACTTAAACTTATTTACAGGTACAAGAATACCATATGATAATGGCCAGCATTAAAAGGAAGAGTTGCCCAGTTCTCTTTAAACTGGGTATTCCCTGCACCACACACACACACATGCACACACTTATGTACACATACATACATTCACATGCCTGTGAGTGTGTGTGTTTAGTTGCTAAGTTGTGTTCAACTCTTGTGGACCCCATAGACTGTAGCCTGCCAGACTCCTCTGTCCAATGAATTTCTCAGGCAGGAATATTGGAGAGGGTTGTCATTTCTTTCTCCAGGGGCTTTTCCCAAACCAGGAATCAAATCTGTCTTTTTCACTGGCAGATGGATTATTTACCACTGAGCCCCCAGGGGGCTTCCCCGACGTGCATACATCCTTAAACAGAAATGGCACAAATGTGAACCTGACATCTGAGCCCACCCTCTAGCCACTCTCAGCCCTTGACCACTGGCCATGACTCCTTTGTGGCACCACATCTTTTCTTACTTTGAACCTCTACATCTAAAATTCCTCATCTATAGTTAGAACTGTTTCTACCTAAATTCAAGGCTCAATCTCAGATCTTTATTCAATATATTTCTTCCATTATTATCATAGAAAATGCCTTGCTAAAATATAAGATAGCTTTGTTCCAGTGTTCCTTTCAGGATACGCAGTTTCAATAGAGTCCATTGTAGGATATCCATGCTATATTTCCCTCACATTCTGTACGCAAGATCAGAATCCAGGAGAATGGGGAAGAGAGGGAGAACGAGAGGCAACTGGAAAAAGCATTTAAGTCTAGTCCATGAAAAATAACATGAATATCTCTGCTTTAATATTAATAACATTTCTAATAATGTTTAGCATTACAAAGTAGTTCATTTTATGAAGCATAAGGAAAGGACTAGAAATAAGTAAGCATCCTAACTGGAGAAGGAAATGGGAACTCACTCCAGTATTCTTGCCAAGACTATCCCATGAACAAAGGAACCTGGCAGGGTAAAGATCATGGGCTCACAAAAGAGTTGGACACAACCTAGCAACTAAACCACAACAAAGCATCGTAATAATCATTGTTAACATTGTATTAAATTGTATGCTACTTATTGTCATTAACAATTTTAAAAATTACTTTGCATAAGAACGGGGCTTCCCTGGTGGTCCAGTGGGTAAGGACAAGGCCTTGCAGTGCAAGGGATGCCGGTTCAATCCCTGGTCTGGGAAGATCCCACGTGCCTCAGAGCGGCTGGACCGATGTGTCCAATTACCAAGCTGGAGCTCTGGAGCGCATGTGCCTAGAGCCGGCGCTCTGCGACAACAGAGGCCACCGCAATGGGAGGCCCACACAGGCCAAAGAACAAAGATGGATGAAAATAGATAAATGAAAGACCAATAGAAGTGGCCCGCCCACCCACCTCCCTCCCCAACCTGCCCTTCCCACACACACACACAAAATTTACATAAGAACACCATGAATTTGGTTCTGTAGTTATATCCATTTTGGGCTTACCAGGTGACTCAGTGGGTAAATAATCCTCCTTCAATGGAGGAAACGTGAGTTCAATCCCTGGGTTGGGTTGATAAGCTAGAGGAGAGCTCACTCCAGTATTCTTGCCTGGACAGAAGAGCCTCACAGGCTACAGTCCATAAGTTCACAAGAAGTCAGACATGACTGAAGTGACTGAGTGTGCACACATGTACCAACAGTAAATAATCAAATTTAGAGTAATAGTCTTGTCATCAGAGCCTGAAAATTTTAGTTTTCTACATTCTACATTCCATAATCCATTATCCAGAAATAAACATATATATTTTCATCCTTTATATAAAGTAAAAGTATATCTACATTAAGATCTCCCATCCAAGTACTAATGAGGCCTGACCCTGATTAGCTTCCAAGTTCAGATGAGATCAGGCGCAATCAGGGTGAAATGACCATAGGCTACATTAAAATTTTGTAGAATTCAGACCATACTAAAATACTGTATGTTACATAAACTATTTTGCAAGCCACTTTTAATTTAATAGTTTTATCATTAATGTTTTTATAATAGACTATTTATTTTATGAAACCAATAGCATTCTGTAAGGATTTAATGCAGAGTTCCCCAGACTTTTTCCAGTGTATGTGTCTCTCAAGTATCTCAATAGTTTTTTTCACAGTACTTCTAACAAAAAAAAATGGTTTTATTTGTTAAGTAGATGGACAAATAGCTTAATAAGCATGTGTGGCTTAATAACTTAATACCCTTTGGAAAAATGCACATAAAATAGAGGAAAAATATTTCACTCTGAAACAACTATAACTACTTACAAATTTGATGTCTGTACCTGTTGGGCACTGCCTACTTCTCAGAACTTCGAAACTGATTGGATACCACAATATCATTTCTTTTTTCATACTAATTTTCACAGAGTGCTTTCTTTTCTACCTAGGACTGCCAAAAACCCAGCTTTGTGAAGGAACACTGTCACTGAAGGAATTGTAAACCATTCTAATGTTGAATTATAAACTATATGAAAGTAATGAATCATACAATATCTGATAGGTGTCACATATTGTTTTTTTTTTTTTTTCCTGCCTTTGAGGATTCACTACAGCACCCTTAGATGCACTGTTTGGAAACCATACGCTTATGTTGAAATAACTGTCATTAGTATGTTCATGATTTGGCTCAGTGGTAAAGAATCTGCGTGTAAGGCAGGAGACATAGGTTTGAATCCTAGATCAGGTCCAGGATTCCTAGGTCTCTTGGAAATGGAAATGGTAACCCACTCTGGTACTCTTGCCTGAGAAATTCCATAGACAGAAGAGCTGGGCAGGTAACTGTCCATGGGGTCACAAAAAGTCAAACATAACATAGTGACTAAACAACAACAACCAAACTTATACAGATCTCAGAAGATAGTTCATCCTTATTCTGTGTAACCTCAGCTGAGGCGACTCAACTGAAACTGGTGGGTCATCTTAAAGATAACTTATTTTTTGATGAGGAAGCTATTCTGGATTTAATTTAGAGATTAGGAGATTTCCTTAAAAGGCAACTGCAGTAGTCTGCCCTATGGACCTTTCCATGTGACAGCATGGTGGCTATATTCCAAAAGACAGGAGGTAAAAGCTCCTGAAAGAATAGCCAAGAACTGGCACATTATTATTTCCATCAGCCTATTAGTCACAGAAGATACAAATGAAGTCTAGAACCACTGAAGTAACAGATTACAGTGCAATTATCAGGAGGGAGTGGCATTTTTGACCATCTTTAATCCACTATAGTTAGTATGGAATGTATCAAGCAAACAATCCTGGCACTACTTTAGAGAGGAAAGTAAAGCCTTGTTTTCTTTAATAAGCAGAGGCTTGTACATAAAACTCCATTTCAATAGCAGATTCTGTAAATACTATAGAATATTTGAGACTCATTCTTTCATTTATACTTTGTGAAGATCTTTCTCTCTAATTTTGGTTTTACAAAAATCATCTCTTCTCTTTAAGGAATCTCTGCTCTGAACTTAAATCAGCATTAGCTCCTATATACCAGTGACAGGCAGGGGTGCATTGTCTGTTCCCTTTGTTGGGGAATGCAATTTCTCATCTCATTTCGAAGAAAGTTGATGCTTTGACCCTGTATTGGGAGGTGACTTAGTACTTCCGGTGTCACATCATTAAACATCTTCTTGGTAGCAGAAGTTCAGGGGTAATTGCATCTATTTAGTTTAAGATGTAGTTTTTCCAGATGTCATCATTCTAAATGGCATAATTAAACTTGGTATATATCACTTAACAAACATAGTAGTCAAACCCATGGAAACATTTCAGGTTTTATCTTAATTTTCAAGTACTAATGTCTAACTTCATTCTCTTTAACTGAAAATTGGCTCTGTGATCTGTGATGCTTAAAAAACACTTTACCTGAGTTAACACTGACCATTGAACCCTTGCCTTTGGTCATTTTATTTTACTAAGAAATTGCATAATAATGGCTTCCTTTTGCATAGTATTGATAACAAAAATACCTGCCAAGCTTCTGTGCCTATGGGTTTCTCCAGGCAAGAATACTGGAGTGAGTTGCCATTTCCTTCTCTGAGGAATCTTCCTAACCGAGGGATTGAACCTGGGTCTCCTGCATTATAAGCAGATTCTTTACCATCTAAGCCACCAGGGCAGCCTAATACAAAGAGGCAATTAAACATTCTTTTTTTTTTTAAAAAACTTTTATTATACTTTTACAGAGTTTTGTTGTTTACAGATACGAATAATCCCAGATTAGCCATATGTATATCCCTGGCCCCCTCTCTCCTCCACCCCTCTCTTAGTCCCCTCCATCCCTCCAGGCCATCACACAGAGCCCCTGCAGGATGCCCTATTCCCACGGTGCAATGAAATAGCTATCTTTTTCACATATGATAGTATAGGTTTCCATGTTACTCCTTTAAGCCTCCCACCCACTATTCATTCCCACAATCCTTGTTTTCTTTAATAAGCAGAGGCTTGTACATAAAACTCCATTTCAATAGCATATTCTGTAAATACTATAGAATATCTGAGACTCATTCTTTCATTTATACTTTGTGAAGATCTTTCTCTCTAATTTTGGTTTTACAAAAATCATCTCTTCTCTTTAAGGAATCTCTGCTCTGAACTTAAATCAGCATTAGCTCCTATATACCAGTGACAGGCAGGGGTGCATTGTCTGTTCCCTTTGTTGGGGAATGCAATTTCTCATCTCATTTCGAAGAAAGTTGATGCTTTGACCCTGTATTGGGAGGTGACTTAGTACTTCCGGTGTCACATCATTAAACATCTTCTTGGTAGCAGAAGTTCAGGGGTAATTGCATCTATTTAGTTTAAGATGTAGTTTTTCCAGATGTCATCATTCTAAATGGCATAATTAAACTTGGTATATATCACTTAACAAACATAGTAGTCAAACCCATGGAAACATTTCAGGTTTTATCTTAATTTTCAAGTACTAATGTCTAACTTCATTCTCTTTAACTGAAAATTGGCTCTGTGATCTGTGATGCTTAAAAAACACTTTACCTGAGTTAACACTGACCATTGAACCCTTGCCTTTGGTCATTTTATTTTACTAAGAAATTGCATAATAATGGCTTCCTTTTGCATAGTATTGATAACAAAAATACCTGCCAAGCTTCTGTGCCTATGGGTTTCTCCAGGCAAGAATACTGGAGTGAGTTGCCATTTCCTTCTCTGAGGAATCTTCCTAACCGAGGGATTGAACCTGGGTCTCCTGCATTATAAGCAGATTCTTTACCATCTAAGCCACCAGGGCAGCCTAATACAAAGAGGCAATTAAACATTCTTTTTTTTTTTAACAATTACTTTTATTATACTTTTACAGAGTTTTGTTGTTTACAGATACGAATAATCCCAGATTAGCCATATGTATATCCCTGGCCCCCTCTCTCCTCCACCCCTCTCTTAGTCCCCTCCATCCCTCCAGGCCATCACACAGAGCCCCTGCAGGATGCCCTATTCCCACGGTGCAATGAAATAGCTATCTTTTTCACATATGATAGTATAGGTTTCCATGTTACTCCCTTTAAGCCTCCCACCCACTATTCATTCCCCACAATGTCCATATGTCTGCTCTCTATGTCTGTCTTTCCATCACTTCACTGCATGTGTTATCATTACCATCTTATTAGATTCCATATATATGTGTTAGTATACTGTACTTGTCTTTCTCTTTTTGACTTACTTCACTTTTTATAATAGGTTCTAGATCTATCCACCTCATTAGGACTGATTCTGCATTTCTTTCTACAGTTGAGAAATAGTCCATTGTATATATGTACCAGAGTGTTTTTTATCCATTCATTCATCGATGGACATCTGAGTTGCTTCCACGGTCTAACTATTGTATGGAGAGCTGCAGTGAACATTTGGATATAGGTGGCTATTTCAGTTTTGACTTAATCAGAGTATAAGCCTAATAGTGGGGTTGCTAGGTCATATGGTGCTTCTATTTTTAGTTTTTTAAGGAATCTCTATGCTGTCTTCCATAGCGGCTGTACCAATTTACATTCCCATCAACGTTGCAAGTGTTCCCTTTTCCCCGCACCCTCTTCAGCATTTATTGTCTGTCGATTTCTTGATGATGGCCATTCTGACGGGTGTGAGGTGATATCTCATTGTAGTTTTGATTTGCTTTTCTCTAATAATAAGTGAAGTTGGGCAGTGTTTCATGTGCTTTTTTGTCCATCTGTATGTCCTCTTTGGAGAGATGTCTATTTAGATCTTTTCCCCATTTTTTGATTGGGTTGTTCATTTTTCCGGTGCTGAGTTGTCCGAGTTGCTTGTAGGTTTTGGAGATTAATTCTTTGTCTATTGCTTCATTTGCTGTGATTTTCTCCCATTCTGTGGGCTGTCTGTTCAGCTTTTTTGTAGTTTCTTTTCTGTACAAAAGCTTTTAAGTTTCATTAGGTCCCACATGTTAATTTTTGTCTTTAGTTCCACTATTCTATTAGGCAGGTCATAGGAGATCTTGCTTTGATTTATAAAAAAAAAAAAGAGAAAGAAAAAAACATTCTTTTTACAAATGCCAAAAGATTAAATTATAAAGTAAGAATGATAGTATGACTTCTGTTCTCATCTCCACCCACATTTGAACTTCTTTTAATGACTGACAAACATAATTACCACCAACCTCATTTTATATGTTTTTTGGTTTTTTGTTTGTTTTAATTTTCTGCCCTTCTGAAGAGAAGTAAAGCTTCTACAATTGACTCTGCATACCTGGGGAAGAGCCTTTTCCTCAATATAACACTTTTTTTTCTTTCTGTTTTTTAGTTAGCAATTTTTCTACTTGAAATGTATTTAAAAATGAGCAAATAAACAGACTTAACAAATTATATATATATCAAAAGACAAAACAAGGTATTGTTTTCAACAATGTATTTCAAAGCTTTTATCAATTAATTTTCCATTTATTCTCAGACTAAGTTAATGGACGGAATACAAACTAGTATTTAAATTCCAGGTTCTATAGATAGAATCTCTCTGGTTCAGTCTAATATAAAAACATTCTGTGAAAAATCATTACCTCTTATTGTAATTTTTAAGGTGGACAATTAATTAAACAACTTATTCAAACAAAAAGGAACATTTTACACTTATTTTAAATGAATTTTATTGATTCCCATCAACGTTGCAAGTGTTCCCTTTTCCCCGCACCCTCTTCAGCATTTATTGTCTGTCGATTTCTTGATGATGGCCATTCTGACGGGTGTGAGGTGATATCTCATTGTAGTTTTGATTTGCTTTTCTCTAATAATAAGTGAAGTTGGGCAGTGTTTCATGTGCTTTTTTGTCCATCTGTATGTCCTCTTTGGAGAGATGTCTATTTAGATCTTTTCCCCATTTTTTGATTGGGTTGTTCATTTTTCCGGTGCTGAGTTGTCCGAGTTGCTTGTAGGTTTTGGAGATTAATTCTTTGTCTATTGCTTCATTTGCTGTGATTTTCTCCCATTCTGTGGGCTGTCTGTTCAGCTTTTTTGTAGTTTCTTTTCTGTACAAAAGCTTTTAAGTTTCATTAGGTCCCACATGTTAATTTTTGTCTTTAGTTCCACTATTCTATTAGGCAGGTCATAGGAGATCTTGCTTTGATTTATAAAAAAAAAAAAAGAGAAAGAAAAAAACATTCTTTTTACAAATGCCAAAAGATTAAATTATAAAGTAAGAATGATAGTATGACTTCTGTTCTCATCTCCACCCACATTTGAACTTCTTTTAATGACTGACAAACATAATTACCACCAACCTCATTTTATATGTTTTTTGGTTTTTTGTTTGTTTTAATTTTCTGCCCTTCTGAAGAGAAGTAAAGCTTCTACAATTGACTCTGCATACCTGGGGAAGAGCCTTTTCCTCAATATAACACTTTTTTTTCTTTCTGTTTTTTAGTTAGCAATTTTTCTACTTGAAATGTATTTAAAAATGAGCAAATAAACAGACTTAACAAATTATATATATATCAAAAGACAAAACAAGGTATTGTTTTCAACAATGTATTTCAAAGCTTTTATCAATTAATTTTCCATTTATTCTCAGACTAAGTTAATGGACGGAATACAAACTAGTATTTAAATTCCAGGTTCTATAGATAGAATCTCTCTGGTTCAGTCTAATATAAAAACATTCTGTGAAAAATCATTACCTCTTATTGTAATTTTTTAAGGTGGACAATTAATTAAACAACTTATTCAAACAAAAAAGGAACATTTTACACTTATTTTAAATGAATTTTATTGATTCTTATATGTAAGTAATTTCAGTTCTAGGAATCTTAACATTGCCTGTATGTAGTTTTAATCACTAAAAAATATAATTACACTTTGGTTGCCTTATTAACCACATAAATTAACATTAACTTCTGTTTCCAAATTTGCACTTGTTACTTTGTAATAAAATATATTATTCATTCACTGCAATGTAACAAGAAATTATCTCCCAGGAAATGTGACTAAGTTTCAGTAGTTTTTTTGGGGATTGTAATATGCTACATTAAAAAATTAATTCATGAAAAATCAAAAATGCCTAGAGAAAAATTAATTAGTATCAAGAAATCTAGCTGTGAGAAAAAAGACGTTAATATACAAGTAATTATTGCAACTATTTAAGACTAATAGGCATTTTCTGTTTTTGTGTTATGGAAAACAAGTTGCAAATAAATAAATATAGTTATTAAAATTTGAAATAAACACTATCTAAATGAAGTAAAACAGTAATTTTTAAACTTTTCAACAAAATGTAGATATTTTATTACTCTTTTGTACTATGGATTTGCCTCTAGTGATTTGTCTGTTACTCATGCCATTATATGTAAATAATAATATGAAATGATTTGTCAAAAATTATAAATTCTTAAAAGATATCCACATACAAGGCATATGTGTTAATGTGGTTAAAAAGGAGTTAGCAATACAAAAACATTAGAGAAGAGACTCTGACTTCAAATTCCTTTTCATACCTAACCAACTATGTGATCATTATCATTGTAATATAGAAGGATTAATAGAAGGATAAAACAGAAAATGTATATAAAGTGCTTAGAATCATGTTTGGGAGTCAATTCAGAATAATAATAGTAATTAGTAGTAGTGATGATAAAAATAATATAATAGGGAAATATAGGCTGTAATGGCAGATAGTTAGCAGAGCCTGGGATCTGTTCCTATTCAATTACATACAAAAAGTAAGAACCTCAATTAAATAAGAATAAAACCTAAAAGATGACCATATTATTACAACTGAGGGAGAACTTTACACAATAAATAGAAAAAAATGAACCAACAAAGTTATAGCTAACATAAAATTTATAAAACAATGTGACTAAAATAAAGAATAAATAAAGCAGAAAATCGGTATCAGACTTACTTCTGGAGCTAGGATTGAGCTATGTAAGATTCACCAACCAATGTGGACATATAGTACCCTTTCATCAGAGACAACATGTTTTCTAAGGTAAAAATGGTTGTGCTCCTTCTCTCACTTCTCTTCCCAGTGACAACCTTGCTGTATCAATGTAAAGAATATATATATTGTATATTAATTCTTTCCACTAAGAAAGGAGTAAAGTTGTTCAACAACCATGATCAGAAGCAAAAGCTATTAATATATTTGATATTGGTAATCTTTTAATTTTCGTAAGAATTGTTGTAAGAAATAATCTCACAGATGTACTAGGCAGTGATATTTTATATGATAAACTTTGTCCTGTGTTTATTGTTTGCCCAGTAGTTGAGCAAAGCACTGAGGAAGTTTTCTGATTTGGTAGGTGTGCTATGATTAGGATTTTGAGGATAATATCCAACTAAATTCCTTTACCAAAATCCTTATGGTAAATAGAGATATTTTTTACAGATATAACTAAAAATGCTGAGCAGATGAAAAGATTTCAGTACAAGAATTAAATAAATGTCCCTGGTGGCACAGTGGTAAATATTCTGCCTTCCGGTGCAGGATACTTAGGAAATGCAGGATCCTTGCCTAGGTCAGGAAGATTCCCTGGAGGAGAAAATAGCAACCCGCTCCAAAATTCTTGCCTGGAAAATGCCATAGACTGGAGACGATGTGATCATTCAGTAATATAGAAGGATTAATAGAAGGATAAAACAGAAAATGTATATAAAGTGCTTAGAATCATGTTTGGGAGTCAATTCAGAATAATAATAGTAATTAGTAGTAGTGATGATAAAAATAATATAATAGGGAAATATAGGCTGTAATGGCAGATAGTTAGCAGAGCCTGGGATCTGTTCCTATTCAATTACATACAAAAAGTAAGAACCTCAATTAAATAAGAATAAAACCTAAAAGATGACCATATTATTACAACTGAGGGAGAACTTTACACAATAAATAGAAAAAAATGAACCAACAAAGTTATAGCTAACATAAAATTTATAAAACAATGTGACTAAAATAAAGAATAAATAAAGCAGAAAATCGGTATCAGACTTACTTCTGGAGCTAGGATTGAGCTATGTAAGATTCACCAACCAATGTGGACATATAGTACCCTTTCATCAGAGACAACATGTTTTCTAAGGTAAAAATGGTTGTGCTCCTTCTCTCACTTCTCTTCCCAGTGACAACCTTGCTGTATCAATGTAAAGAATATATATATTGTATATTAATTCTTTCCACTAAGAAAGGAGTAAAGTTGTTCAACAACCATGATCAGAAGCAAAAGCTATTAATATATTTGATATTGGTAATCTTTTAATTTTCGTAAGAATTGTTGTAAGAAATAATCTCACAGATGTACTAGGCAGTGATATTTTATATGATAAACTTTGTCCTGTGTTTATTGTTTGCCCAGTAGTTGAGCAAAGCACTGAGGAAGTTTTCTGATTTGGTAGGTGTGCTATGATTAGGATTTTGAGGATAATATCCAACTAAATTCCTTTACCAAAATCCTTATGGTAAATAGAGATATTTTTTACAGATATAACTAAAAATGCTGAGCAGATGAAAAGATTTCAGTACAAGAATTAAATAAATGTCCCTGGTGGCACAGTGGTAAATATTCTGCCTTCCGGTGCAGGATACTTAGGAAATGCAGGATCCTTGCCTAGGTCAGGAAGATTCCCTGGAGGAGGAAATAGCAACCCGCTCCAAAATTCTTGCCTGGAAAATGCCATAGACACTGGAGACTGATGGGCTACAGTCCATGGGGTCACAAAGAATCGGACACAACTGAGCACACACACACACACATTGTAATGTTTAGCAATGTAAAGATTGTTAATGACCTTGGACTTAATAAATTTGAGGAAATGAAGGCACAGTGCCTGAGGAGAAATAAGTAGGTTGAATAAGAGCTAAAGAGACCAGGTAATAGCTATAAAAAGAGGGATGAGAGGTTTTTCTAATGAAAATGATTAAAATAGTTTAAAAGTTAATGGCAAGGATCTTCTTGAAAGTAAGCAGTTGATAAAGGATAAGATCCAAAGGAGATACTGGTCCTTAAATGGGAAGAGAAAATTGCTCCATTTAGTAGGAAAGAACAGAATGGGTGCAGATGTAGTAAGTTTGAGTGTTGGTAGATCTGATGACTACTGTTGTTGCCAAGAAGTACAAAGCAAGATGATAGAAATGCAGGGAATTGTTCAGAGGTTTGAGAGAACTGGAGGTGGTTTGAAATGGTTATGGTTGATGATAAATACTGAGTTATGCAGAGAATCATAACAATTACTACGGAAGAGCTGAGAGTGATCATTGAGATTCTATAGCATTACAGTGTAGGCGTCTATTTTGTGTGACTTTTTTCAGTAGCATTGACTTCCTTCATACAAGCAAAAATAAATTCTGAAACAAAAGGGAAAATTGCATTAATCTAGGGTTAGATTTGTTGAGGCAACAAAAAGAGGGTAGGGAAAGTCTGTATTGCAAGAATGTTGTTTAATAGATTTGTGGGGGAAGCTGAATTTTGGTAGGTGTGCTATGATTAGGATTTTGAGGATAATATCCAACTAAATTCCTTTACCAAAATCCTTATGGTAAATAGAGATATTTTTTACAGATATAACTAAAAATGCTGAGCAGATGAAAAGATTTCAGTACAAGAATTAAATAAATGTCCCTGGTGGCACAGTGGTAAATATTCTGCCTTCCGGTGCAGGATACTTAGGAAATGCAGGATCCTTGCCTAGGTCAGGAAGATTCCCTGGAGGAGGAAATAGCAACCCGCTCCAAAATTCTTGCCTGGAAAATGCCATAGACACTGGAGACTGATGGGCTACAGTCCATGGGGTCACAAAGAATCGGACACAACTGAGCACACACACACACACATTGTAATGTTTAGCAATGTAAAGATTGTTAATGACCTTGGACTTAATAAATTTGAGGAAATGAAGGCACAGTGCCTGAGGAGAAATAAGTAGGTTGAATAAGAGCTAAAGAGACCAGGTAATAGCTATAAAAAGAGGGATGAGAGGTTTTTCTAATGAAAAATGATTAAAATAGTTTAAAAGTTAATGGCAAGGATCTTCTTGAAAGTAAGCAGTTGATAAAGGATAAGATCCAAAGGAGATACTGGTCCTTAAATGGGAAGAGAAAATTGCTCCATTTAGTAGGAAAGAACAGAATGGGTGCAGATGTAGTAAGTTTGAGTGTTGGTAGATCTGATGACTACTGTTGTTGCCAAGAAGTACAAAGCAAGATGATAGAAATGCAGGGAATTGTTCAGAGGTTTGAGAGAACTGGAGGTGGTTTGAAATGGTTATGGTTGATGATAAATACTGAGTTATGCAGAGAATCATAACAATTACTACGGAAGAGCTGAGAGTGATCATTGAGATTCTATAGCATTACAGTGTAGGCGTCTATTTTGTGTGACTTTTTTCAGTAGCATTGACTTCCTTCATACAAGCAAAAATAAATTCTGAAACAAAAGGGAAAATTGCATTAATCTAGGGTTAGATTTGTTGAGGCAACAAAAAGAGGGTAGGGAAAGTCTGTATTGCAAGAATGTTGAAATAATTAAAGTATGATATTAAGGTGGAGGAAACAGGATACAAGAAAGAAAAGAAGCTAATTTATTGAGAATATTCATAATAAACACCCAGTGGAGGTCCTCATATAGTATGATGACAATTGTATTAGAAGTATCAATTGGAAGGAGATAAAATCAGTATCAGAATATGTATTACAAAATTTAGGAGTAGCAAGTCCATATCATGACATTTCTAAGTAGAAAGGAAACATGAGAAATGAAAGTGTGCTCTAGTCTATGCTTTTATTACATTAATCTATAAGTTTCTTTCATGAAGTTGCAACTTAATTAATGAAGACACTATGTTTGTGCAGAATATAAAGGTAATCAGCAGCCAGGGGTACAAGTGGAGTTTATATATCTTTCTGTCAACAGAAGAAAGAAAGGTGGAGAAATCCTAGTCCAATCTGGCATAACACCAAAAATGAAATAATAAAATAACCATAAAATCAAATTGAAAACAAAATGAGTTACACTGATTATTTTAGCAAAGACTTGTTTTAGTTATGATAATAAAGAGAAAAGTTGGGAAAAACAAACTAAAAGAAATTGAAAAGGAAAAGATGAAATGTTCATAAAGCATATTCAAAGATAATTTAATTATTGCATATATTCAGATTAAATCAATGAAATGTTATTTAATGATCCATAAGATAGTAAGAGAATGAAATATAATATAGTATCCAGGGTTGGCAAATGAGGACTTTAAATGAACCCTTTCATATATCTGAAGTGGGAATGGGAAGAAAATTGCTCCATTTAGTAGGAAAGAACAGAATGGGTGCAGATGTAGTAAGTTTGAGTGTTGGTAGATCTGATGACTACTGTTGTTGCCAAGAAGTACAAAGCAAGATGATAGAAATGCAGGGAATTGTTCAGAGGTTTGAGAGAACTGGAGGTGGTTTGAAATGGTTATGGTTGATGATAAATACTGAGTTATGCAGAGAATCATAACAATTACTACGGAAGAGCTGAGAGTGATCATTGAGATTCTATAGCATTACAGTGTAGGCGTCTATTTTGTGTGACTTTCTTCAGTAGCATTGACTTCCTTCATACAAGCAAAAATAAATTCTGAAACAAAAGGGAAAATTGCATTAATCTAGGGTTAGATTTGTTGAGGCAACAAAAAGAGGGTAGGGAAAGTCTGTATTGCAAGAATGTTGAAATAATTAAAGTATGATATTAAGGTGGAGGAAACAGGATACAAGAAAGAAAAGAAGCTAATTTATTGAGAATATTCATAATAAACACCCAGTGGAGGTCCTCATATAGTATGATGACAATTGTATTAGAAGTATCAATTGGAAGGAGATAAAATCAGTATCAGAATATGTATTACAAAATTTAGGAGTAGCAAGTCCATATCATGACATTTCTAAGTAGAAAGGAAACATGAGAAATGAAAGTGTGCTCTAGTCTATGCTTTTTATTACATTAATCTATAAGTTTCTTTCATGAAGTTGCAACTTAATTAATGAAGACACTATGTTTGTGCAGAATATAAAGGTAATCAGCAGCCAGGGGTACAAGTGGAGTTTATATATCTTTCTGTCAACAGAAGAAAGAAAGGTGGAGAAATCCTAGTCCAATCTGGCATAACACCAAAAATGAAATAATAAAATAACCATAAAATCAAATTGAAAACAAAATGAGTTACACTGATTATTTTAGCAAAGACTTGTTTTAGTTATGATAATAAAGAGAAAAGTTGGGAAAAACAAACTAAAAGAAATTGAAAAGGAAAAGATGAAATGTTCATAAAGCATATTCAAAGATAATTTAATTATTGCATATATTCAGATTAAATCAATGAAATGTTATTTAATGATCCATAAGATAGTAAGAGAATGAAATATAATATAGTATCCAGGGTTGGCAAATGAGGACTTTAAATGAACCCTTTCATATATCTGAAGTGGGAATAAATGGATGCATTTCAAGAGAACAATTTGCAATATGTGTAAAAACTTAGATGTGATCAAACCTTAACCAAAATACTGAATATCTAAAAATATATGTTAAAAGGATTTTGTAAGACTATGCTAGTAAAGATATCAATCAAGTTGTACTATTAAAACCCAAAACCAAATGCCTCATGCAGAAGTTTTTGTAAACTAACAAAATATTGATAATAAATTATCACAAATTGAATCAAAAAAAGAAGATAGTTATCATCACTGTCTTATAGGATTATAAGTACTTCATTTTTTCTTCTGTATTTCAGTATTCTTTAATTTTTTATATTTGATATAGTATTTTCATAAAAAGAAAGAATTGAAAGTGTCCTGGAGTCATAAAAGAGGGTAGTTAATATTTAATTTTAATATATATAGTATAAAAGGACATTTCTTCTAACATATATATTAAGATACAAGGGGGAAGCATCTTTTAAATACCACCGAGTGACAAGATCCTGCTATATGCTGTTTGAAACATACACACAACAGTAGAATAACACACATTATTCTTAAATGTACATAGTTCATAACCCAGTATAGAACAAATGTTAGCTCAATAATTTTAAACAAGTCTCAATAATTTTAAAAATATGAAAATTATACCAGAGATCTTTTTTAACCACAGTGGAATGAAACCAGTAATTAATCATAGCAATAAAACAGAAAAATTCACAAATATTTGGAAACTAACATACTCATATTAAACAAACTTCTGTGTTATAGAGGAAATCAGAAAAATATTTTTTAAATATCTCAAAAATGAAAAAAAAAAAAAAATAATCCTAGTCCAATCTGGCATAACACCAAATGAAATAAAAAAAAAAAAAAAAAACAATAGGAGTTACACTGATTATGTTAGCAAAGCCTTGGTGTAGTTATGATAAAAAAGAGAAAAGTTGGGAAAAACAAACTAAAAGAAATTGAAAAGGAAAAGATGAAATGTTCATAAAGCATATTCAAAGATAATTTAATTATTGCATATATTCAGATTAAATCAATGAAATGTTATTTAATGATCCATAAGATAGTAAGAGAATGAAATATAATATAGTATCCAGGGTTGGCAAATGAGGACTTTAAATGAACCCTTTCATATATCTGAAGTGGGAATAAATGGATGCATTTCAAGAGAACAATTTGCAATATGTGTAAAAACTTAGATGTGATCAAACCTTAACCAAAATACTGAATATCTAAAAATATATGTTAAAAGGATTTTGTAAGACTATGCTAGTAAAGATATCAATCAAGTTGTACTATTAAAACCCAAAACCAAATGCCTCATGCAGAAGTTTTTGTAAACTAACAAAATATTGATAATAAATTATCACAAATTGAATCAAAAAAAGAAGATAGTTATCATCACTGTCTTATAGGATTATAAGTACTTCATTTTTTCTTCTGTATTTCAGTCTTCTTTAATTTTTATATTTGATATAGTATTTTCATAAAAGAAAGAATTGAAAGTGTCCTGGAGTCATAAAAGAGGGTAGTTAATATTTAATTTTAATATATATAGTATAAAAGGACATTTCTTCTAACATATATATTAAGATACAAGGGGGAAGCATCTTTTAAATACCACCGAGTGACAAGATCCTGCTATATGCTGTTTGAAACATACACACAACAGTAGAATAACACACATTATTCTTAAATGTACATAGTTCATAACCCAGTATAGAACAAATGTTAGCTCAATAATTTTAAACAAGTCTCAATAATTTTAAAAATATGAAAATTATACCAGAGATCTTTTTTAACCACAGTGGAATGAAACCAGTAATTAATCATAGCAATAAAACAGAAAAATTCACAAATATTTGGAAACTAACATACTCATATTAAACAAACTTCTGTGTTATAGAGGAAATCAGAAAAATATTTTTTAAATATCTCAAAAAAATGAAAATGAAAACCCAACTTACCATGCTTATGGAATGCAGCAAAAGCAGCAGTTAAGAGTCAGTTTTGTAAATGTTTACATTAACAATAAAGATCTCCAATAAACAATCTGTTTTTATACCTCCAGGAAAGAAATAATATAAATTAGAGCAGAAATAAATACATTTAAAATGTATTTTAAATTAAAAATAATTTTTTTATTAAATTAAAAAAAAATGGCAAAGCTAAGTTAGCTTCTCTGAGGGAATAAAATCACCAAAGACTAATGGGTAAAAAGGAAACTCATAAAATCAGATATGGGAAAGGAGATATTGAGCACATTTCTCAGAAATAAAAAGGATTACAAGGAACAATTATAAACAGTAATATACAAATTGGCTAATTTAGAAGTTGATAAATTCCTAGAAACATATAACCTTCCATGACTGAATATAGTAGAAATAGAAAATCTGAACTGACCAATAATAAGTAAGGAGATTAAAATAGTTATCAAAATCTCCCAAGGACAAAAAGCCCAGGGTCAGTTGACCTTCAGGCTACCAAAAATTCGAAGAGCAACTAATACCAGTTGTTCTTAGATTCTTCCAACAATGGAATTAGAGGTATTAATACCAAACTCATGAGACCAGTATCACTCTGATACCAAAGCTATACAAAAGTACTACAAGAAAAGAAAACTAAGGTCAAAGTCACTGTCCGATATAGACACACACACACACAAAAAAACTCAATTAAATACACAATTTAACAACACGTTAAGAAATTATATTCCAAGATCTAATATATACATTACCAGAATGAGAGATAAAATCCACCTGATTTGCAATAGATGCAGAAAAGGCATGTGACAAAACCTACCATACATTCATGATAAATTCTCTCAACAAAATAGATGGAAATGTCTACAAAAGTAAATGTTCTCAATAAAATACAGGCAGTTTGGGAAAAGCCCACAGCTAACATCATAATCAATGGGGAAAACCAGAAAGCTTTTCCCTTAATATGTGGTACAAGGCAGGAATCCCACTTCCCCAACCTATATTCAACAAAGTACTAGAATGATTAGAAGGATCAAGTGAGAAAAATAAGAGGGCTCCAAATCAGAAAGGAAGAAGTTGGGCTTCCCCTGGTGGTACAGTGCGTAAGGACACCGCCTTGCAGTGCAAGGGGCACCGGGTCGATTCCTGGCCTGGGAAGATCCCATGTGCCACGGAGTGGCTGGACCAATGTGTCCAATTACCAAGCCAGAGCCCTGGAGCGCAAAAGGGAATTTAGAGCAGAAATAAATACATTTAAAATGTATTTTTAATTAAAAAAAATGGCAAAGCTAAGTTAGCTTCTCTGAGGGAATAAAATCACCAAAGACTAATGGGTAAAAAGGAAACTCATAAAATCAGATATGGGAAAGGAGATATTGAGCACATTTCTCAGAAATAAAAAGGATTACAAGGAACAATTATAAACAGTAATATACAAATTGGCTAATTTAGAAGTTGATAAATTCCTAGAAACATATAACCTTCCATGACTGAATATAGTAGAAATAGAAAATCTGAACTGACCAATAATAAGTAAGGAGATTAAAATAGTTATCAAAATCTCCCAAGGACAAAAAGCCCAGGGTCAGTTGACCTTCAGGCTACCAAAAATTCGAAGAGCAACTAATACCAGTTGTTCTTAGATTCTTCCAACAATGGAATTAGAGGTATTAATACCAAACTCATGAGACCAGTATCACTCTGATACCAAAGCTATACAAAAGTACTACAAGAAAAGAAAACTAAGGTCAAAGTCACTGTCCGATATAGACACACACACACAAAAAAAAACTCAATTAAATACACAATTTAACAACACGTTAAGAAATTATATTCCAAGATCTAATATATACATTACCAGAATGAGAGATAAAATCCACCTGATTTGCAATAGATGCAGAAAAGGCATGTGACAAAACCTACCATACATTCATGATAAATTCTCTCAACAAAATAGATGGAAATGTCTACAAAAGTAAATGTTCTCAATAAAATACAGGCAGTTTGGGAAAAGCCCACAGCTAACATCATAATCAATGGGGAAAACCAGAAAGCTTTTCCCTTAATATGTGGTACAAGGCAGGAATCCCACTTCCCCAACCTTTATTCAACATAGTACTAGAATGATTAGAAGGATCAAGTGAGAAAAATAAGAAGACTCCAAATCAGAAAGGAAGAAGTTGGGCTTCCCCTGGTGGTCCAGTGGGTAAGGACACCGCCTTGCAGTGCAAGGGACGCCGGTTCGATCCCTGGCCTGGGAAGATCCCATGTGCCACGGAGCGGCTGGACCGATGTGTCCAATTACCAAGCCAGAGCTCTGGAGCGCAAGCACCCAGAGCTGGCGCTCTGCAGCAACAGAGGCCACCACGATGGGAGGCCCACAGGAGCAAAATAACAAAGACGGATGAAAATAGAGAAATGAAAGACCAATAGAAGTGGCCCGCCCGTCCCCCTCCCTCCCCACCCCATTTGTTGTAAACCACCCAGTATGTGGCTATTTGTTACAACTAATACAGGAAACTATTAATAATACAAGTAGCAGTTATTATTCAATTTAAATGCAAGGAATTCAGTTTAAAGCCCATTGGAATGAATCACTTACTCCAAGTTATATACTTACAATAGAAAGTGATGAAACTAGACTCTAGTATTATGCTATTTGCTTTAAGAGTATGTATTTTAGCCACTTTGCATTTTTTTTGTATACTGATACATAATCTTAATATCTGTTTTGTAGTCGTATTTATTGAAAGTCATTATATGCCAAGTACCAAGTATCACTCTAAGCTTTAGAAATCTACAAGTAAACAAAACTGAGGAAAATAATCAACAGTTTGGTCAAGTAAAGGGAGTCAAAATTATTTATAGAAAAATATATATCATTCCATACACTAATGTTATTAAAGAGAGAATAAAATAGGAAAGAGATATAGAGAATTCTGACTGGGCAATGATAGGGAACCTGGAATTTTAAATTAGGTAGGAAAGATGTCTCTCATCACATGACAGTGGAAGGAAGTATTGAAAAAGGGGGAGTAAGCACATTCATGTCTAGAGTAGCAGAGTTCCGGATCAAGAGAAAAACAAGGGTAAATGTCCTAAGGTACATGTATAACTGAGTATTTGAAGAATTATAAGGAAGCCACTGTGGGTACAGTGGGTTACAATGAATAGGTCAATAAATAACCTATGTGGGAGAAAAGTGTAGGAAAGAGTCAAGGGGCTTATCTGGTGGCTCACTGGTAGAAAATCCTCCTTTAGGAGACATGGGTTCAATCCCTTGTCCAGAAAGATTCCACATGCTGCAGAGCAACTAAACCCATGCCCCACAACTACTGGGCCTATGCTGTAGAGCCCGGGAGTCACAGCTATGGAAGCCCACATATCCTGAGGCTCACGATCCACAACCAGAAAAGCCACCTGCACCACAATGAGAAACCCTTAACTGAGACAAGAGAGTAGCCCCCACTCACAGCAGCTAGATAAAAGCACACATAACAGCAAAGACCCAGCACAGACAAAAATAAACAAATGAGTGAAGATATACAATATAGATATAGTTACTTATATATCTGATTTACTTTTCACAACAGAAACTAACACAGCCTTGTAAATCAACTATACCCCAATGCATTTTTCTTTAAAAGAACAAGAAAAAGAATAATAATAAGAGTTGTGGTTAGAGAAGAGTTAAAGGAAAAGGTTTAACCTGACATATACATATATATATATATGTGATATGTTTTATATGATATAAATACATGAGATAAGCATAAGCTCATGAAAATGAAGATTAATAAAAAGTAAGAGATCCACAGGCTGTGTTGATTGGGAAGAAAAGTGTATTCTTTTTCAAGCAAGTCTTATATGTTGAGGGAAATGGTAGCTCAGCATATGGATTAATAATCTTTGTATAAAAATTTCCAGTTAGAGTTTGTATTTATACTCTATGCATATAAAATTTTATCTAGAATTATTACAAGAAGAAAAGGCTGCTTCTTATAATATGTATTAGTTATGTTTTCAAAAACACTTGGCTCATAAACTTCTTAAAGGAGTCAAGATAAAATTTTAACATAGGTTTATAGAGATCATATATATGGTGCCAATCATAAGTCTGAAGAAATGAATAAATTATTTCACCATCTCTTCCTTTTACTGATTCAACCTATTTTTTTTTACTATAATTCTTTTGCTTAGGATTGGGTGACCTATTAGCCTAATTACTGACATTTATTGTTTACCTTTTGCCTTCATTTTTTAGTCAGTATCTTGATTCTGGTAGGTACATCAACTTCTCATAATAGGTTTTATGTTTTAGGTAGTAAAGTGACATTTAATGCTCTATGACATTCAGCTTCTCTTTCAAATATTGAACGTGGATATTTTTGTGTCACTTCTAGGGAAGGTCAGAAATAGGCTCTGTGATTATGAAATATAGGAAAGCCAATGGTTTTGTGTAAGATCAGAGTTACAGCATTGGCATTCTTCACCTAGTTGGCCTAACACATAAGCTATTAATTAATTAACACATGTATCTATTAACGATCCACTAACAAGATCCTGAAACCCTTAACTGAGACAAGAGAGTAGCCCCACTCACAGCAGCTAGATAAAAGCACACATAACAGCAAAGACCCAGCACAGACAAAAATAAACAAATGAGTGAAGATATACAATATAGATATAGTTACTTATATATCTGATTTACTTTTCACAACAGAAACTAACACAGCCTTGTAAATCAACTATACCCCAATGCATTTTTCTTTAAAAGAACAAGAAAAAGAATAATAATAAGAGTTGTGGTTAGAGAAGAGTTAAAGGAAAAGGTTTAACCTGACATATACATATATATATATATGTGATATGTTTTATATGATATAAATACATGAGATAAGCATAAGCTCATGAAAATGAAGATTAATAAAAAGTAAGAGATCCACAGGCTGTGTTGATTGGGAAGAAAAGTGTATTCTTTTTCAAGCAAGTCTTATATGTTGAGGGAAATGGTAGCTCAGCATATGGATTAATAATCTTTGTATAAAAATTTCCAGTTAGAGTTTGTATTTATACTCTATGCATATAAAATTTTATCTAGAATTATTACAAGAAGAAAAGGCTGCTTCTTATAATATGTATTAGTTATGTTTTCAAAAACACTTGGCTCATAAACTTCTTAAAGGAGTCAAGATAAAATTTTAACATAGGTTTATAGAGATCATATATATGGTGCCAATCATAAGTCTGAAGAAATGAATAAATTATTTCACCATCTCTTCCTTTTACTGATTCAACCTATTTTTTTTTACTATAATTCTTTTGCTTAGGATTGGGTGACCTATTAGCCTAATTACTGACATTTATTGTTTACCTTTTGCCTTCATTTTTTAGTCAGTATCTTGATTCTGGTAGGTACATCAACTTCTCATAATAGGTTTTATGTTTTAGGTAGTAAAGTGACATTTAATGCTCTATGACATTCAGCTTCTCTTTCAAATATTGAACGTGGATATTTTTGTGTCACTTCTAGGGAAGGTCAGAAATAGGCTCTGTGATTATGAAATATAGGAAAGCCAATGGTTTTGTGTAAGATCAGAGTTACAGCATTGGCATTCTTCACCTAGTTGGCTAACACATAGACATGTATCTAATTAACACTGTGCTATTAATTAATTAACACCATGCTATTAATACTGATTGTATAGAAGTAGTAAGGTGTATTCCATAGGTTATGAATTGCATACAGTTTTCTATATTTTACCAGTACCTTGAAGAATAAATGAGTGTGTTGGCTAGCCCTTTAGAAGAGAAGATTATAATTCAAATTGACCTTGACAAGTTGGAAGAGTGGTTGGAAATAATGAAAATCCTGAGGTCAGATATAAAGCAGGAACTACTGTAAGGAGAAACACAATACAGACAAGACAGAGAATGACTAATTAGGCATTACTGTGGCAGAAAAGAACCTAGAGATCATAGGGGACATGAATTGAACATCATTCAGCTCAGTAGAGTTATTCTAGGGGTCTGAACTCATAATACTGAAATGTACTATAAAAAGCAGTTATTCTGATGAAAAATTATGAAAATAAAGTTTCACCTACGTTTTACATTTATTAGTTTAAAACTCAGTGTGTCAAATTTTGGACAGCTGAAAACTGGAGAATTTGTACATGGCCCAAAATACAGAAGTAAGATTATGTAATTAAAAGTTGAAATTTCAAAGAATTAATAGCATTATTTCAAATGTATGATTATATAGGAGATATCAGGTATAGTTCATAACTGCCTTGAAGTATAAAAGTGGACATTTTAAGAATTGTTGATCAGCTACTCTTGAACTTCTTTGCAGTCAAACTACTTAATAAAATTTCAGCAGGGATGATATAAACTGATGGGGGAAAATTATAGTCTTAAGAGAGAATATAACCTGACATGCACTAAAAAAAATATTTTTAATATTTCACTTCCTGAGAATCAAAAGTATGGATTCAAACTTTTAGATAATCAAGTATGGATAGCAAATACTTCCTTCCCATTTCCTTCCTCACCCCAACCCTAATCATACATATTTCAGGTTCCATCTATGCCGGTAAATATTTTGTTTGAGTTTTTACAGTAATAGTTGATATAAGCAAACATTGTATTGAGAATATTGCTTTTCATTTCTAAAGAATAACAGGCACAAAAATGATAGATTGAAATTTATGTTCCAATCTTTATTTTGATGTATGAATTATCTAGTTAATGCTTTTCATATTCACTCTTCCACTACTCAGTTTTGACCTCATAGGAAGGCTTAGTTTATGTGGAAACAGAAAATTACTTCACAGATAAAATTTAAATGACACCAAACATGTACGTAAAAATATCTACTGAATAGCATTCTGCTAGTTTGCCCTTATGTTAAAATTTTTTTCATGATTTTTCAGGCAATATATCCAAATGAGTATCTCTGGAGTTTGTATTTTTCCATTTCCATTAATAGTGTTCACTCTAATACTTCATTTTTTAAAATCAATGTATTTTAGTAGTAGATTTCCTGAATATCCTATTTCTAATATTTGCCTATACCCATCTTGGGCCGGTAGTCTAATGGTAGTGTCTGTGAATATGTATATTAAAACAAAAGAAATAAAATTCTTAAAAGCACCAGAACGATATATATTGAAATGTGTGAATGATAGTATTCACATGACTTGTATTATCATTCTTGTGTTTTCTTATATATTGAAATTTTTCAAAAATAATTACAAAATTTAAGAGAAAAATGTTGCAAGTAAATTCTCTCTCTTCATTAAATTTCTTCAGACACTCATTTGTGATTATTCAATGATCCAATATTGTTTACACATTCAGTAAAAGTTTCCTAATGTGAAATACAAAATACTTTCAGGTCTGCTTCCTTCCTATATTTCCACTACTTTTGGCGTAGGTTAAACATAATTATGTCCAAATCGAAGCAGTTTTAATAGTGGAAATGATAAATCAATAAAAAGATACTCCTAATTGTATATTTTTCCCTCTCTCTTTTTTGTGTATATGCAAGCAAGGGTGGATTGCTTTTGCTTTTAGTTTTTCTTAATCTTATTTTAATATAGATGTATTATTAATCACTTGAGATCATCTTCACTGGAATGCCTTTTATCTTATTTTAAAAAATCAAGCAAAGCTTTATCTATTGTTCTTGTAGTTTATGTATTGTATTATTAAACATCTATTATGTGATTTTGTTGTAACTAATATAATCAAATAATTCAGAATGAGGAAACAGTGTTTATGATATTCAACCTTACAGTTTTACGGATGAGGAGCCTGAGGTCAGAAAATGAGTAAGGACACAAAACATTAATAACAATATTAATTAAAGCCCAGGTCTGTAATACTATAGATTTCATCACTTTTTACAAGTTCTCCTATTTTTCTCCTACAAATAGCTTTTGTATATGAATAAAGTATGCATTTAACCTAATAAAGCTGCCTCAATATTGGTTAGTTAATAGTAATGCATGTAGCATACTAATATAAGATGTAAAATACGGGGGAGAGTCTGTGTTGGGTATACGAAAATTATCTTTGCAAATGTTTATAAAGTTAAATTTTTAAAAAGGCAAAGATTATTTTTAAAATATTATTAATATTCAAGATAACAATAGACGTAATAGATCGCTAACATGATCTACAAATAATGTCTTGTTAAGAGATGAAACTGAGGATGAACATAATCAGTTGTAATACAAATATATTACTTCCAGTCCAGGAACTGTTTTTCTTAAACAACACCTATATGCCTCCCTGTTATAACATATTTTATATATCCTTGCATACACATATTAAAACTGTGACATTGGCTTACCTTTTTTAGTAAGTGATATCTTCATTTACAGAAGATGATGATTTCAGTATTACGAACCAAATAGCCATAGAGTATATCTAGATGATAAAGTACTACTCTTGATATTAAAGATCACCAAAACAATAAGTAGCACTGTCTTTTTCTTGTCATTATCTTCATGTCACCAAAGTAGGCAAGGAAAATATGTTTAAATATGTCTATTTCATTTTTAGTTACTGACTGGAGTTTCCACTGATACCTGTGGAAACAACATCTTAAAAGTTACGATAGATAAATTGAGTAAAGGCAACTTCTCAGGTAATTAGCTTTCCCTTTGTAACTTATTTTTATAAGATTCTGGTGGGTAAAATTTTGGACTTTGTCTCCATATTCCTTAGCCTGGCTCAACCAAATGTTTTTATAACTTTGTGTACATGTCAAAGGTCCTCTGTGGGAATTCTGTGGGAAATATGCAGACTGACCTGCACATAAGGAACAAGGAAAACATCACAGCATGGGACGGTATGGAAGTTAAAATGAAATATTTGCAGCTCTGTGCAAGGCTCTTTTAAAATCTTCCATAGGAGATCTGCGTTGTGCTGACAGAGGAGTCTCATTTTTTATGGTTAGGATGCTATTTAGAATTAGACACTGTCTGAATATGATTCTCTGCACAGATTTAGAATCCATTAAATATTGCATGAAAAGAACAGTGATATTTGAGACTTTGTCAGTCAAATCAATTTTCCTTTGCTGTAGCACACCAAAGTTGCAATGGGAAGGGAAACTGTCCAATCCCATTTTTGTTAGTGAATGTCTTTTTAATAAATGGAAGCTAAAATGTGCTGTCAGAGGTCTATGTCAAATCTTCACCATTATGCGATTAGCTGCTAACATTATCACTGACTGTTGCCTTTAACAACAGAAAGAATCTTCTTGTGAAGTTATAAGCAGTTCTACCTGCTTAATTTCTCTGGGAACTACTCCTTAAAAAATGTCTCCTCCTTAAAAAAAATCCCAGTACTGTGTTCGACAATGAACTTAATTTTTAAATAATTTAATCATCATATGCTCTGAAGATTAGGAAGAAATAGTCATGATATAGTGAGAATATTCTTGAAAATCTTATTGAGTGATCAAAACTGTGGTATGTTGTTTGTCATTCATCTTACAAAGTGATTTCTGATAGCTTTGCTTTTGAGTTATTTAAATTCACTAATTTCTTGAGAATATGTCATAAAGAGAATAGAGGACAAATAAAGTGAAATGAAGGGGCAAAACCCCTTTCTGCCCTCTCAAAATTAAAGACTTTAACTACTTTAAAAGGGATAGAAGTAATAGAAAGTGTTGGCTTTTTTCACCTTTTAGCACTATATGGTTTTAATGTTAAAATTAGGCTGCAAACCAGATCTGAGTCTTAAAATCCATGTTGGAGTTTCAATGATGACGTACATTAAGTATAAACATGTTTCATTTCTCAAGACAACATAGAATCTTCCAAATCTACTTTTCAGGATTTATCAGTCCACTGAATAGACGTGAAGTGATAGCATCCTTTGTCAGTTTGTTAAATGACTTAAGATTCAATCCGCAGACTGACCTGCACATAAGGAACAAGGAAAACATCACAGCATGGGACGGTATGGAAGTTAAATGAAATATTTGCAGCTCTGTGCAAGGCTCTTTTAAAATCTTCCATAGGAGATCTGCGTTGTGCTGACAGAGGAGTCTCATTTTTTATGGTTAGGATGCTATTTAGAATTAGACACTGTCTGAATATGATTCTCTGCACAGATTTAGAATCCATTAAATATTGCATGAAAAGAACAGTGATATTTGAGACTTTGTCAGTCAAATCAATTTTCCTTTGCTGTAGCACACCAAAGTTGCAATGGGAAGGGAAACTGTCCAATCCCATTTTTGTTAGTGAATGTCTTTTTAATAAATGGAAGCTAAAATGTGCTGTCAGAGGTCTATGTCAAATCTTCACCATTATGCGATTAGCTGCTAACATTATCACTGACTGTTGCCTTTAACAACAGAAAGAATCTTCTTGTGAAGTTATAAGCAGTTCTACCTGCTTAATTTCTCTGGGAACTACTCCTTAAAAAATGTCTCCTCCTTAAAAAAAATCCCAGTACTGTGTTCGACAATGAACTTAATTTTTAAATAATTTAATCATCATATGCTCTGAAGATTAGGAAGAAATAGTCATGATATAGTGAGAATATTCTTGAAAATCTTATTGAGTGATCAAAACTGTGGTATGTTGTTTGTCATTCATCTTACAAAGTGATTTCTGATAGCTTTGCTTTTGAGTTATTTAAATTCACTAATTTCTTGAGAATATGTCATAAAGAGAATAGAGGACAAATAAAGTGAAATGAAGGGGCAAAACCCCTTTCTGCCCTCTCAAAATTAAAGACTTTAACTACTTTAAAAGGGATAGAAGTAATAGAAAGTGTTGACTTTTTTCACTTTTTAGCACTATATGGTTTTAATGTTAAAATTAGGCTGCAAACCAGATCTGAGTCTTAAAATCCATGTTGGAGTTTCAATGATGACGTACATTAAGTATAAACATGTTTCATTTCTCAAGACAACATAGAATCTTCCAAATCTACTTTTCAGGATTTATCAGTCCACTGAATAGACGTAGAGAAGTGATAGCATCCTTTGTCAGTTTGTTAAATGACTTAAGATTCACATCCTTTGTTTTGTTATGTGTGTCTAAATTTGTTATAATTCCCTTATTCCAAACATCTTAATTGAATGATTAATATAAGTAAAATCTGAAATTAAACATGCTTTTTAAATTAGGGCAAATGTTATTAAATTAGTTGTTTGGTTGTTTTGATAAATGTTTTCTGGCTATTAGGAATATTTCCTCAAAATCTTTGACAAGTGATAGTAAAAATTACTGATAAATTGATAGTATCATTTACTTTCTGAATATGAGTAAATCATCAGAACCAGGATAGATGGATTGACAAAGCAAAACAAATCAAACTCCTTCAATAATACTAAAGGGATTAAAATTTTTAAAAAAGAAAACAGCACCACAACAGATGTGAAGTATCACTGTAACCTGAGCAATCCCTGCAAAGTTATAAAAGCCATAGCTCCTCTTGAAGTTCTCTTTTGCTTGAGGCCGAGGATGACAGTTTTTTTGAATCCGCAGTACACTGTCAACTAGGATACTGAAAGTGTAAATGAAATTAAAACTTTGGTATACTCTTTTCTCATCCCCTCAAAATACAGATAGGGGATTTCACAGAATGTTTCAGGGAACCCAGAAGCAATATGAAGCCATTCTGAGGATTCCTTCAGATTCTGTGATCCAGAAGCTAACAAGTCTAATTTTAAAAGATATTCCATATTCATAAAGTTTCCTTCCTTTCAGAGGAAGTAGCATTTTTAGCCTCAGTCTAGAAAAAGCTTGGATCAGCTCCATGAACTAATATGGCTTTTGTTTGTTTGCTTTATTTGAGTCATTCATTTTCATGTTTTCTTTGCAATGGTATTCTGTGCTTGCTTGTTTCAACTGTTAAATACAAATCATATCCATAAAATATAAAATAGATATTTTTATGGGTAAACTTCTGCCATTTGTTTATAATTAAGCTAATCCATTATGAGAAAGATTTTAACTACTTTAAAAGGGATAGAAGTAATAGAAAGTGTTGGCTTTTTTCACCTTTTAGCACTATATGGTTTTAATGTTAAAATTAGGCTGCAAACCAGATCTGAGTCTTAAAATCCATGTTGGAGTTTCAATGATGACGTACATTAAGTATAAACATGTTTCATTTCTCAAGACAACATAGAATCTTCCAAATCTACTTTTCAGGATTTATCAGTCCACTGAATAGACGTAGAGAAGTGATAGCATCCTTTGTCAGTTTGTTAAATGACTTAAGATTCACATCCTTTGTTTTGTTATGTGTGTCTAAATTTGTTATAATTCCCTTATTCCAAACATCTTAATTGAATGATTAATATAAGTAAAATCTGAAATTAAACATGCTTTTTAAATTAGGGCAAATGTTATTAAATTAGTTGTTTGGTTGTTTTGATAAATGTTTTCTGGCTATTAGGAATATTTCCTCAAAATCTTTGACAAGTGATAGTAAAAATTACTGATAAATTGATAGTATCATTTACTTTCTGAATATGAGTAAATCATCAGAACCAGGATAGATGGATTGACAAAGCAAAACAAATCAAACTCCTTCAATAATACTAAAGGGATTAAAATTTTTAAAAAAGAAAACAGCACCACAACAGATGTGAAGTATCACTGTAACCTGAGCAATCCCTGCAAAGTTATAAAAGCCATAGCTCCTCTTGAAGTTCTCTTTTGCTTGAGGCCGAGGATGACAGTTTTTTTGAATCCGCAGTACACTGTCAACTAGGATACTGAAAGTGTAAATGAAATTAAAACTTTGGTATACTCTTTTCTCATCCCCTCAAAATACAGATAGGGGATTTCACAGAATGTTTCAGGGAACCCAGAAGCAATATGAAGCCATTCTGAGGATTCCTTCAGATTCTGTGATCCAGAAGCTAACAAGTCTAATTTTAAAAGATATTCCATATTCATAAAGTTTCCTTCCTTTCAGAGGAAGTAGCATTTTTAGCCTCAGTCTAGAAAAAGCTTGGATCAGCTCCATGAACTAATATGGCTTTTGTTTGTTTGCTTTATTTGAGTCATTCATTTTCATGTTTTCTTTGCAATGGTATTCTGTGCTTGCTTGTTTCAACTGTTAAATACAAATCATATCCATAAAATATAAAATAGATATTTTTATGGGTATAGGTTTAAGTTAAAACTTCTGCCATTTGTTTATAATTAAGCTAATCCATTATGAGACCAAAATTCGATAATTGAAGATTTTTGATACACAATTTATCAAATAGTATTTTATTTGTAAATATCTACTTTTTAATCTGAAGATAAACTTTAATTCATTTTCTAGTTTCTTTTTTTGGCTGTCATTTGATCAGTTATTTTTACAGAATAAAGAGAAATTTTTCACTTGCATAGATAATTACCAATAGTGGCTTTCTATTTTTAAACAACCTACCATGTAATTTGAGGATACTGTTTACTTTCATTGATTCAGAATTTCAATAATAGGATTTTTAAAAAATTAAATATTGAATGCTATATTAAAGCCACTCTTATTCTTCAGTGTGTAAAGACAAGGAAGACATTCACAACTTACAATAAGGCTGAAAATAATCAATAGTGAAATGTTTTCATGATGAGATGCCATGATCCATATTCAATTGTCATTGTTCTACTATTACTTAGAAAAGATTTAAAACCAAGCATGTAACCTAACTCTCTTTACTACATGTGTGATAGAATACACACACCTTTTGCATTTGCTCAGATTCAGATATATTACCAAATTTCAAAAAGAACAATCATTATACAAATACACAGATACACAGTAAAGATTAAAAACTTTGTATTCATTAAAAGCTACATCTAAAAAAGTGAAAGCATAGATCACATAGTGGGAGGAGACACTTGGCATATATGTATATAGATATATGTGGAGAAAAACTTCATTTCCAAAGTATGTAAGAACTCCTAACATAATCCAAAAACGAGGATATGAACAAAACACTTGAATAAAGCATTTCACAAAATAGAACAGTTCCACATGGCCAGTATATATTTGAAAAGATGCTCAATGTTATTAAATATCAGAGAAATGCTTATTAAAGCTAAAGTGAAAAGTTTTAATACACACCAAAATGCCTAAAATTAAGAGGTCAGTAAATTACAAAAATTGAAGAAAATGTAAAGGAAAATCTCAGACATTGCTTGTTGGAATGTAAATTAACATAATTCTTTGGAATATATTTTGGAATAGTCTAGTAAAGCTGAACATACTTTTACCCTATAATCCAACAACTTACGTCTAGAACTATATCTACAACAACTGTGTAATCACATGCACAAAAGTACGTAGGAATAAGAATGCTTAGGGCAGTGAGTTTCATGTAAGTAGAAACTAGAAAACAACTGAAACACCCAGCAAACTAGAATGAACACGTAAAATGTGAAATATCCACACACTGTATGAGTAATCAACAAGCTCCACACAACAAAAATAAATGACTGAAAAATACTTAAGGAAAGAAGCTCAATTTTAAAAACTTGCATATTATTTGTTTCCTTTAAAATTTAAATGACATGGATACTTAGTTCTAATATTTAACAGCACATAATTATGTAACAATAACCTAAAGAAGATAATACAAGGGATTATCATAGGGGACAAGATATTGGTTATCTTTGAAAGTATAGATGATGGGGTTGGGAGAGGACAGAAAGAAAGCTTCAAAGGTGCTGGCTATATTCTGTGTCTTCATCTGAGTCAGTGAATGTGTTCACTTCATGATACAAGCTCAAATTTCTGTTTTGAGTATTTTATGTGTGTATGTTTTACTTTAGCAATAAAATGGGTTTGAAAATGCAATGGGATTTAAATATCTCCTTGAGGGGGTCTACTCTCTGTCCATCTGGATCATTTACCAAGGGAGTCATAGCTCAGAGATCTGACAGTGCTACCCAGAAGGTCAAATTTCTAATCACATTGTAGCTTTTGTTTGTTTATAAGACTAAATTAATAAATGAAGTCATACTCTAGGGTGTGTATCAAAGATCAAAGCAAAGGAAGACAAATCCAGTCAAGCACAGCATTTGAAAAGATGCTCAATGTTATTAAATATCAGAGAAATGCTTATTAAAGCTAAAGTGAAAAGTTTTAATACACACCAAAATGCCTAAAATTAAGAGGTCAGTAAATTACAAAAATTGAAGAAAATGTAAAGGAAAATCTCAGACATTGCTTGTTGGAATGTAAATTAACATAATTCTTTGGAATATATTTTGGAATAGTCTAGTAAAGCTGAACATACTTTTACCCTATAATCCAACAACTTACGTCTAGAACTATATCTACAACAACTGTGTAATCACATGCACAAAAGTACGTAGGAATAAGAATGCTTAGGGCAGTGAGTTTCATGTAAGTAGAAACTAGAAAACAACTGAAACACCCAGCAAACTAGAATGAACACGTAAAATGTGAAATATCCACACACTGTATGAGTAATCAACAAGCTCCACACAACAAAAATAAATGACTGAAAAATACTTAAGGAAAGAAGCTCAATTTTAAAAACTTGCATATTATTTGTTTCCTTTAAAATTTAAATGACATGGATACTTAGTTCTAATATTTAACAGCACATAATTATGTAACAATAACCTAAAGAAGATAATACAAGGGATTATCATAGGGGACAAGATATTGGTTATCTTTGAAAGTATAGATGATGGGGTTGGGAGAGGACAGAAAGAAAGCTTCAAAGGTGCTGGCTATATTCTGTGTCTTCATCTGAGTCAGTGAATGTGTTCACTTCATGATACAAGCTCAAATTTCTGTTTTGAGTATTTTATGTGTGTATGTTTTACTTTAGCAATAAAATGGGTTTGAAAATGCAATGGGATTTAAATATCTCCTTGAGGGGGTCTACTCTCTGTCCATCTGGATCATTTACCAAGGGAGTCATAGCTCAGAGATCTGACAGTGCTACCCAGAAGGTCAAATTTCTAATCACATTGTAGCTTTTGTTTGTTTATAAGACTAAATTAATAAATGAAGTCATACTCTAGGGTGTGTATCAAAGATCAAAGCAAAGGAAGACAAATCCAGTCAAGCACAGCATTAGAAATGCTGACAATGGAAAGAAGCAAAAAGTGAGAGCAAATGCTAGAAGTAAACCTACATGTATCTTTACTAACCACTGATCAACCATGCCTTCTGAGAATTGGCCAACCTAGGTCCGAGTCATAGAGGAAAAAATAACAAATGATAAGCCAATTCTCTGTCATATGGGCTCTATTAAATGTTTGACCATGGATTTTCATCAAGTCAGTTAGTCACTCAGTCATGTCAGGCTCTTCATAAATCTATGGACTGCAGCATGCCAGGCTTCCCTGTATTCACCATCTCCCAGAGCCTGCTCAAACTAATTTCCATTGACTCAGTGGTGCCATCCAACCATCTTTTCCTCAGTCGTCCACTTCTCTTTTTGCCTTCTATTTTTCCCAACATCAGGATTTTTACCAGCAAAGTATCTCTTCACATAAGGTGGCCAAAATATTGGAGCTTCTGCTTTAGCATCATTCCTTCCAATCAATATTCGGGGTTAATTTCCTTTAGGATTCATGGTTTGATCTCCTTGCAGTAAAAGGGACTCTCAGGAGCCTTCTTCAAAACCAAAGTTCAAAGACATCAGTTCTTCTGCTCTCAGACTTCTTTTTTATGGTCCAACTGTCATATCCACACATGACTACTGGGAAAACCATAGCTTTGACTAAACAGACTATACATACAAAGTGCTGTCTCTGCTTTTTAATAAGCTGTCTAGGTTTGTCATAGCTTTCCTTCTAAGGAACACGTGTCTTTTAATTTCATGGCTGCAGGTACTATCTGCAATGATTTTGTAGACCAAGAAAATAAAGTCTGTCACTGTTTCCATGGTTTGTGCATCTGTTTGGATGAAGTGATGGGACTGGATGCCATGATCTTCAGTTGAGTTTTTTTTTTTTAACTTTTTTTTGGGGGGAGGGTGATGTGGGGACGGATTGGGGAGGGAGGGGGCGGGTGGACCACTTCTATTAGTCTTGCATTTATCTGTTTTCATCCATGTTTGTTCTTTGGCTGTGTGGGCCTCCCATCGCAGTGGCCTCTGTCATCGCAGAGCACCGGCTCTGGGCGCATGCACTCCAGAGCTCCGGCTGGGTAATTGGACACATCGGTCCAGCCGCTCCACAGCACGTGGGATCTTCCCACACCAGGGATCGAACTGGCGCCCCTTCTACTGCAAGGCGGTGTCCTTACCCACTGCACCACCAGGGAAGCCCTGATCTTCAGTTGAGTTTTGAGCCAGCTTTTTCACTGTCTTCTTTCATATTCAATAAGAGGCTCTTCACTTCCTCTTGACTTTCTGCCATTGAAGTGGTATCATCTGCATATTGAGGTTGTTGATATTTCTCTGAGCAATCTTGATTCCAGCTGTGACTCATCCAGTCTGGTATTTCTCATGATGTACTCTGCATGTAAGTTAAATAAGCAGGGTGATAACATACAGCCTTAATGTGTTCCTTTCTCAATTGTGAACCAGTTTGTTGTTCCATGTCCAGTTCTAATTGTTGTTTCTTGTCCTGCATACAGGTTTCTCAGTAGGCAGGTAATGTGGCCTGGTATTTCCATCTCATTGAGAATATTCCACAATCTGTTGTGATCCAAACAGACAAAGGCTATAGCATAGTCAATGAAGCAGAGATACTTATGTTAGTTTTTTTTTTTTTTTTTTTTGGAATTCCTGTGCTTTTTCTATGATCCAGTGTATAAAGCAACTTGGTCTTTGGTTGCTCTGCCTTTTCTAAATCCAGCTTGTACAACTGAAACTTCTAAGATCATGTACTGCTGAAGCCTAGCCTGAAGGATTTTGAGCATAATTTTGCTGGCATTTGAAATGAGTGCAGTTTTATGGTAATTTGACAATTCTTTGAGATTGGAATGAAAACTAACCTTTTCCAGTCCTACGGGCACTGCTGAGTTTTCCGAATTTGCTGGCATAATGAGTGCAGCACTTCAACAGCAAATCATCATTTAAGATTTGAAGTAGCTCAGTTGGGATTCCATCATCTCCACTAGCTTTGTTCGTAGTAATGCTTCCTAAGGCCCATTCCAGGATGTCTGCCTCTAGGTGAGTGACCACACCATCATCTATATCATTAAGACCTTATTGTATAGGGGGACACTTGGCCTCCCATCGCATCCATCGGCCCTCTGGGCGCATGCACTCCAGAGCTCCGGCTGGGTAATTGGACACATCGGTCCAGCCGCTCCACAGCACGTGGGATCTTCCCACACCAGGGATCGAACTGGCGCCCCTTCTACTGCAAGGCGGTGTCCTTACCCACTGCACCACCAGGGAAGCCCTGATCTTCAGTTGAGTTTTGAGCCAGCTTTTTCACTGTCTTCTTTCATATTCATCAAGAGGCTCTTCACTTCCTCTTGACTTTCTGCCATTGAAGTGGTATCATCTGCATATTGAGGTTGTTGATATTTCTCTGAGCAATCTTGATTCCAGCTGTGACTCATCCAGTCTGGTATTTCTCATGATGTACTCTGCATGTAAGTTAAATAAGCAGGGTGATAACATACAGCCTTAATGTGTTCCTTTCTCAATTGTGAACCAGTTTGTTGTTCCATGTCCAGTTCTAATTGTTGTTTCTTGTCCTGCATACAGGTTTCTCAGTAGGCAGGTAATGTGGCCTGGTATTTCCATCTCATTGAGAATATTCCACAATCTGTTGTGATCCAAACAGACAAAGGCTATAGCATAGTCAATGAAGCAGAGATACTTATGTTAGTTTTTTTTTTTTTTTTTTTTTTTTGGAATTCCTGTGCTTTTTCTATGATCCAGTGTATAAAGCAACTTGGTCTTTGGTTGCTCTGCCTTTTCTAAATCCAGCTTGTACAACTGAAACTTCTAAGATCATGTACTGCTGAAGCCTAGCCTGAAGGATTTTGAGCATAATTTTGCTGGCATTTGAAATGAGTGCAGTTTTATGGTAATTTGACAATTCTTTGAGATTGGAATGAAAACTAACCTTTTCCAGTCCTACGGGCACTGCTGAGTTTTCCGAATTTGCTGGCATAATGAGTGCAGCACTTCAACAGCAAATCATCATTTAAGATTTGAAGTAGCTCAGTTGGGATTCCATCATCTCCACTAGCTTTGTTCGTAGTAATGCTTCCTAAGGCCCATTCCAGGATGTCTGCCTCTAGGTGAGTGACCACACCATCATCTATATCATTAAGACCTTTTTTGTATAGTTCTTCTGTGTAGTCTTGACACTTGTTAATGTCTTCAGCTTTTGTTAGCTCCTTGTCATTTTTAGCCTTTATTGTGCCAATCTCTGTATGAAATGTTCCGTTGGTATCTCCAGTTTTCTTAAAGAGATCTTTCCCATTTAATTGTTTTCCTCTATTTGTTTGCATTGTTCATTTGAGAAGGCTTTCTTGTCTCTCCTTGATATTCTCTGCAACTCTGCATTCAGGTGAGTGTATCTTTCCCTTTTTCCTTTGAGGTTTGCTTCCGTTCTTTTCTCAGCTGTTTGTAGGGCCTCCTCAGACCACCACTTTGTCTTCTTGCGTTTCTTTTTCTTGAGGATGGTTTTGTCACCTCCTCCAATACAATGCTCTGATGAACCTCTGTTCATAGTTCTTCAGGCACTCTGTCTATCAGATCTAGTCCTTTGAATCTATTCATCAGTTCCTCTGTATAAATCATTAAGGATTTTATTTAGATGGTACTTGAATGACCTAGTGATTTTCCCTACTTTCTTCAATTTAAGCCTGAATTTTGCAATAAGGAGTTCATGATCTGAGCAACAGTCAGCTCCAGGTCTTGTTTTTGCTGACTGTATAGAGCTTCTTTGACCACAATGAATATAATCAATCTGATTTCAGTACTGACCATCTGGTGATGTCCATGTATAGAGTCGTCTCTTGTGTTATTGGAAGACAATGTTTACTATGACCACTGCATTATCTTGGCAAAACTCTGTTAGCCTTTGCCCTGCTTCATTTTGTACTCTAAGGCCAAACTTGCCTGTCATTCCAGGTATTTCTTGACTTCCAACTTTTGTACTCCAGTCCCAAATGATGAAAGGGACATCTTTTTTTGGATGTTATTTCTGGTAGATCTTGTAGCTCTCCATAGAGTGGTTCAGCTTCAGCTTTTTCGGCATTAGTTGTTGAGGCATGCACTTGGATTACTGTGATGTTGGGCTGTTTGCCTTGGAAATAAACCAAGATCATGCTGTCATTTTTGAGATTGCAAGCAAGTTCTTCATTCTTTTGTTGAATATGAGGGTTATTCCATTTCTTGTAAGGAATTCTTGCCCACTGTAGTAGATATAATGGTCATCTGAATTTAATTCTCCCATTCCCATCCATTTTAATTCGTTGATTCCAAAAAATTCAATATTCACTCTTGCCATCTCCTGTTTGACCACATCCAATTTACCTTGATACATGGGCCTAACATTCCAAGTTCCTATGCAATCTTGTTTTTTACAGCATAGGACCTTACTTTCACCATGAGATATAACCACAAGTAGGCATCGTTTCCACTTTGACTCAGATTTTTCATTCTTTTTTAGCTATTTTTCTACTCTACCCCAGAAGTATATTAGACAGCTAATGACCTCGAGGGCTCATCTTTCAGTGTCATATCTTTTTTCTTTTTCATAGTGTTTCCTAGTCTACATCTACTCTAAAATATGGATGGTAAAAGAAAGTCAATCCAAAGAAAAGTATATCCTCATGCGTAACAACAGAAGAAACTTTCCCTAAGGGTTAGAGAAGTGTTGGTTCAGTAATTATCTTTCAACTGAGCAGTTTGTTCCCCAGGATTCACAAGTGGAATAAATAATAACCATTATAATATATGGATTTCCAGAAATAAAGAACATGTATCTAGTACTATAGCCTTGGCTCTTGAACTATCTATATCACCATTTCTCCTTGGGACCACAGATGAAGATGGGTAGAAGGGTTAAAACACAATATTTTACACCCCTGGAGTCAGATAGTCAGGTAGCTATGCTTTGTCTTTTATGGGGTCTAATAATAATGGTTGTTGTTTACTGAATTTCTGTGCAAGGTGCCATGGCAGACACTGTTCTAAATACCATTTATATGTTATATCTCATTTATATATCATAAAAATTCAATGAGGAAAATTTTTTTATTATATTTCATAAATAGCAAAAGTAAGGGTCCAAGGGGTAAAATGAATTGCCTGAGGTCATGTCTTATAATGAGAGGAGCCAAGATTTTGATCAAGATCTTAATGATTCCTGAACAAATATTTTTTTCACTAAACCACACTGACTGAGGTTTTTCCCATACTGCAGCCTTCAAATAGGAATACTTAACTACAGCTTTGGATTATCAATTATTAAAGCATAAATTAGAAAGAAAAACAGAGAAAGGAATTTATAAGAACAAGAAAATTAATCAAGAGCATAGATTAAATTCTGCTATTAGATGGTCATCTGAATTTAATTCTCCCATTCCCATCCATTTTAATTCGTTGATTCCAAAAAATTCAATATTCACTCTTGCCATCTCCTGTTTGACCACATCCAATTTACCTTGATACATGGGCCTAACATTCCAAGTTCCTATGCAATCTTGTTTTTTACAGCATAGGACCTTACTTTCACCATGAGATATAACCACAAGTAGGCATCGTTTCCACTTTGACTCAGATTTTTCATTCTTTTTTAGCTATTTTTCTACTCTACCCCAGAAGTATATTAGACAGCTAATGACCTCGAGGGCTCATCTTTCAGTGTCATATCTTTTTTCTTTTTCATAGTGTTTCCTAGTCTACATCTACTCTAAAATATGGATGGTAAAAGAAAGTCAATCCAAAGAAAAGTATATCCTCATGCGTAACAACAGAAGAAACTTTCCCTAAGGGTTAGAGAAGTGTTGGTTCAGTAATTATCTTTCAACTGAGCAGTTTGTTCCCCAGGATTCACAAGTGGAATAAATAATAACCATTATAATATATGGATTTCCAGAAATAAAGAACATGTATCTAGTACTATAGCCTTGGCTCTTGAACTATCTATATCACCATTTCTCCTTGGGACCACAGATGAAGATGGGTAGAAGGGTTAAAACACAATATTTTACACCCCTGGAGTCAGATAGTCAGGTAGCTATGCTTTGTCTTTTATGGGGTCTAATAATAATGGTTGTTGTTTACTGAATTTCTGTGCAAGGTGCCATGGCAGACACTGTTCTAAATACCATTTATATGTTATATCTCATTTATATATCATAAAAATTCAATGAGGAAAATTTTTTTATTATATTTCATAAATAGCAAAAGTAAGGGTCCAAGGGGTAAAATGAATTGCCTGAGGTCATGTCTTATAATGAGAGGAGCCAAGATTTTGATCAAGATCTTAATGATTCCTGAACAAATATTTTTTTCACTAAACCACACTGACTGAGGTTTTTCCCATACTGCAGCCTTCAAATAGGAATACTTAACTACAGCTTTGGATTATCAATTATTAAAGCATAAATTAGAAAGAAAAACAGAGAAAGGAATTTATAAGAACAAGAAAATTAATCAAGAGCATAGATTAAATTCTGCTATTAGATAAATTGTAGATTTTTATTTTGAAAATATGAAGATAGAATTAAAGACATGTTAAGTTTTTATAATTATAAAGTATATTGATATGAGTATATATTAATATCATCTGTCCCTAACAACTATTTTTATTATAAATTATGAAAGAGGCCATTTCAAAGTATTTTGAAAGATTCTTTACACAGTGGGTAGGAGAGGGGATAGATTTCCATGTCACCCAATATTATGCAAGATAAATGGTTAAATTAAATTCCTGATTGATAGACAAAAACAGATCATTAAGAGTATATTTGTGGTGCCATCTTGACTTTGCTATTATATAACATATTCTAGGCAAAATTACCAAGAAGTTGAATCATGGAAAGGATGGACCATTGGCTTGACTAGTATAGCAAGTCTTTTACACTAGAATCTATTATTTATTATGACTAGTTGTCAATGCCTAATTTACTTGGATTTTCTCTTTTCAATCCTTTACCTCACTCATTATATAAAAATGTTTAATTTCTACTACAAAGGTAGAGACTAACCATTTAAAACTGCATTCCAAATTACTATGATGAAAAAAAGCGTTTAATAATTGTAATAACTTTGCAACCCCTTGACAATCTTACAGATAATTATTATTTTAGACTATAAATACTACCTCCAAAAAGGCAAACTGTCATCTACTTTGACTCATATAATTGTCAGTCTTCTGTTCAAAATTCTAAACCATAGTAACAGGAATTTACTTACCATTTTAAGGAATGCAGTCAAGAAACTAGAGAATAATTAGCCAAAAAGCTAATAGGCAGAAATTTAGGGATGCTTAAACATTTAATATAATTTTCTTATGTAGTTTTCTTGTTTTTATATTCCCATACATTCTATATGTACATTTAGGTATTCCATATATAAAATATATATACCCTATAGACATACACATAGTGTATTTTATGTATACATATGTTACATGTATTTGTATTGATTTTATGCACACACGCATTATATATATATATATATATATATATAAAGATTGAGTGGAAATCCAGGGCCATCATCTTTAAGATTTTAGGGGATGAAACATGAAATTTTTACTCCAAACATCTTGTTTTGGAGACCTAAAGTCACATTATATGAAAGAGAAATCAATATTCCAGTTTCCAGGAGGAAAAAAAAAATGGAGGTTTGATTTATTTTATAGCTATATTCAGAAGTTCATCAGTACCTCGGTATCACTTTGATACATAAGACTTTTCATAATGACCTTTAATCAGTGACAATTGCCAATAGGAACATTCTTTATGTGATATTAAAATTTTTGTTTATTATTATTTATGAGGGACCCTAAATACAAATCCAGTGGAAGTATAAAAATTATATTCAAGAAAAAATAATCTGGACCATCCTAAACTTGAACTAACCTTTCAATATCGTGGTAATTTTATGATATCGTCTCAAGAAATCTAGTAATTTTGTCCCTTGCAAAGCAACACTCTTGTGAAAGTTTGAAGCTCAGTTTTCTGATCTAGAGCTTGTCAAATAAATCAACATGTGTATTTGGTAGTGTATACCAATGGCTAATTATGACAGTGTCAAAAGGAAAAATATCTTGCTTATTTAGATACCATGTAGATACACTCCCATTAATATAATATGCTCTGGTAAAATATAAGCAGACAATAAAACTCATCGAATTAGTTATTACTTTTACATGGAGAGCACTGGTCATTTTATTGAATTTTACGGTTGTGATTTTGTTAACAAACACTCAGAATATGTAACTGTATTAAAATGGAGGTTCTGTCGAAGCCCTTATATGGTAGATAAAACAGTGAGGAGAGGTAAAGAATTACATTCCCAAAGTGAGTTCTGAGAACTGCTTGTCTAATTCTTGGATCTCTCACCTGAATCCTGGCTACAAAATCTAAAATGTGATCAATGAACTGTAAATATTCTGATGATGACCTACAGGAGATGTTCTTGCTGCCTTGCATTGGCCTGAACTCTATAGAGTTTCTCCAAGGAAAGCATGTGTGTATGCTTCCCATTGGGATATGCAGGAAAAAGGGTACATTTCGTCCAAGAAAGTAGCTTGGTAAGAAAGATGGGATGTTGGATTCCTAAGATGATGTGGAAGGCATGAAGCCAAGATATGAGAATCTTAATCTAGTAAAAAGAATTTAATCATCAAAAAAGATAAATGATTATGAATACAGCTAGGTAGCTGTCACTTGAATTTAGGTCTTTGAAATGAAAATGAATGTAAGGGGGTAAAAATGGAAAGCTCATCCTATAAAGCTTGGATCACAAGCAGCACTGCCTTGAGATGCTCTAGCTGGAAGTGGCATTAAGGAAAAAAAAAAAAAAAGATTTCTTCTTTGGTATATCCCTTTTGATGTAGTTGTCATACTATTTTGGGACCGTGAGTGCTTGGTGGCTGGGACAAGTGAGAGATAGAAGCAGGGGAGGGATGGGAACACAGAAGGATATACCTGGGAAAACAGTGAAAGCATCCCTGTTCCTGGTGAAGCAGTTACAGCTGTCTGGTGAAGAAGTTGAATTTTTAGCAGTGCATCAGAGATTTCCAAGTGGATGTAAATGCCCTGGAGAGCAGAAAACAGCAGGCCTAATCATAGCAACTTTGAGGACTCCAAAAGGGCAGTAGAAACTACAATTTTCAATGGAGTAGAAGTAGGCTCAAGAGAAAATAAAGCAGCTAAATCTAACACAGTGGTAAAACCATGTTGATCCCACGGGAGGAGGCTAGGCTTGGTGATCTGTGCAACAGCATATGCGAATACCAACTCATAGGAACAGAAATGGCTTTAGCAGAGAAGAAGCTGCTGCCCCAAAGGAAGTAGGCTTTGTCATAAGCATTTGTGGAAGTCAGAAGATGCTCAAGAGTTCTTGAAATCTTGGCAATGGATTGTGTGCTAGAGTGGGCTGTGGAAACTGAATTCCTACAGCACGATCCAAGAGATTTTGAGTTATGTTAACGAAAACAATTTACCCACATATATAGGCATAAACTAGGGAAAATGAACACATCAGCCTTTAAACAACAAAAATTAAAATTTCTTAAAGTTTCCTCTTACTTGCGTAAATATTCTGATGATGACCTACAGGAGATGTTCTTGCTGCCTTGCATTGGCCTGAACTCTATAGAGTTTCCAAGGAAAGCATGTGTGTATGCTTCCCATTGGGATATGCAGGAAAAAGGGTACATTTCGTCCAAGAAAGTAGCTTGGTAAGAAAGATGGGATGTTGGATTCCTAAGATGATGTGGAAGGCATGAAGCCAAGATATGAGAATCTTAATCTAGTAAAAAGAATTTAATCATCAAAAAAGATAAATGATTATGAATACAGCTAGGTAGCTGTCACTTGAATTTAGGTCTTTGAAATGAAAATGAATGTAAGGGGGTAAAAATGGAAAGCTCATCCTATAAAGCTTGGATCACAAGCAGCACTGCCTTGAGATGCTCTAGCTGGAAGTGGCATTAAGGAAAAAAAAAAAAAAAGATTTCTTCTTTGGTATATCCCTTTTGATGTAGTTGTCATACTATTTTGGGACCGTGAGTGCTTGGTGGCTGGGACAAGTGAGAGATAGAAGCAGGGGAGGGATGGGAACACAGAAGGATATACCTGGGAAAACAGTGAAAGCATCCCTGTTCCTGGTGAAGCAGTTACAGCTGTCTGGTGAAGAAGTTGAATTTTTAGCAGTGCATCAGAGATTTCCAAGTGGATGTAAATGCCCTGGAGAGCAGAAAACAGCAGGCCTAATCATAGCAACTTTGAGGACTCCAAAAGGGCAGTAGAAACTACAATTTTCAATGGAGTAGAAGTAGGCTCAAGAGAAAATAAAGCAGCTAAATCTAACACAGTGGTAAAACCATGTTGATCCCACGGGAGGAGGCTAGGCTTGGTGATCTGTGCAACAGCATATGCGAATACCAACTCATAGGAACAGAAATGGCTTTAGCAGAGAAGAAGCTGCTGCCCCAAAGGAAGTAGGCTTTGTCATAAGCATTTGTGGAAGTCAGAAGATGCTCAAGAGTTCTTGAAATCTTGGCAATGGATTGTGTGCTAGAGTGGGCTGTGGAAACTGAATTCCTACAGCACGATCCAAGAGATTTTGAGTTATGTTAACGAAAACAATTTACCCACATATATAGGCATAAACTAGGGAAAATGAACACATCAGCCTTTAAACAACAAAAATTAAAATTTCTTAAAGTTTCCTCTTACTTGCACTAAGTAAAAGGGCAATTCTTCTTCCTAGGAAAATCTTAAAGTGGACCAAGCCTATTTTATGTTGAACTAGATTTCCTCAAATTATAAAGGGTAATTACATGAAAAGAGATGATGATACTATTGTCCTTTAAATGTATCATTTTAATAGCTGGATTATATTGAATAAACATTATACGATTTACACATATTCCTAATTATATAATATTAAAGTCATTTCTAAATTTGAGTATCATTCATAATGCCTCACTAAATATATTTTGCTTAATGCTTCCCACCCTTTCACCACCCTCAGATAATTTCCTTATATCAGAATCCAGGAAGTGGAATTTGCTTATGTTGTTTAGCATATATATCAAAATGACTTTTAAAATTGGTTATAGAAATTGAACTTCTACAAACAAAGTTAAAAAATACACATTTGTTTCTCTTTTATCACTATAAGGTATTCCTTAATATTTCCTAAATTGAAAGGGAAAATGTATGTTTTGCTCATGGTTAAATTGGCATTTCTCATTTTTTAAGTTAGATGTTATCTATGATGACTATTAAGGTTTTTCTCCATTTACATTTGAAACTTCAATGTTACATGTAAATTTATAATTTTAATTATATACATTATATTCATAGCAAATAGTTATCAAACACATTAATTTTTATTCATATTTAAAACATGCATGTTTTCTGTTGCAATTTGCTAATTAACCTTTTATTTGTGTTTTCCCTCATTATTTCTGACCTTAAACATTGCTTCCCATCAAATACACCGAGATTAAAAGATACTCACTTTGATTTTCTTCCATTTTTATAAATATATAAATACTCAGTGAACTTGAAGGTTGTTTTGACATAATATGTGAAATAATGTGTGTATTTATTTTTTACAATTTGCCAAGCAGTCATTTATATGTGGTTTATTGAATAATATACTCGTTCCCCTCTGAATTGTTAACCCACACTTCTATTTCTAACAATTATTATTAATCAAATCAGATTAGGTTATAGACCAATATATTTGTTGATTGTCTACTACATGTGGGATATTATAATAGTGAAGAATATACGACTAATTCAATTACTAAGCAGAAACGTGGACTTTATTTGTCCCACAATTTTCTTTATCTTTCCATCTTTATTTGAAGCCTATAATATGTATATAAATTTGGGATAGTATGAGAGCAAATCTTTAGTTCCATATTGACTAATACAACTTTATTAGTGCATGAATTTTATAATCTTTTTTTAATTCTAACAAAACTTGTTACAATATGCATGTTTTTAAGTCATCTTATAGGATGAGGGGTGTAATTTATCATCTTGTGCCAATGTATAGATAGTGAGGTAACTTACTTAAGTAGAATTAAATTAAAATTGAGAATCAGAAAGATTTAGATTCAGATTTTGACCTCAAATTTATTAGGCTTTAAGAAATTATTTAAAATTTTTGTTTCTCTTTTATCACTATAAGGTATTCCTTAATATTTCCTAAATTGAAAGGGAAAATGTATGTTTTGCTCATGGTTAAATTGGCATTTCTCATTTTTTAAGTTAGATGTTATCTATGATGACTATTAAGGTTTTTCTCCATTTACATTTGAAACTTCAATGTTACATGTAAATTTATAATTTTAATTATATACATTATATTCATAGCAAATAGTTATCAAACACATTAATTTTTATTCATATTTAAAACATGCATGTTTTCTGTTGCAATTTGCTAATTAACCTTTTATTTGTGTTTTCCCTCATTATTTCTGACCTTAAACATTGCTTCCCATCAAATACACCGAGATTAAAAGATACTCACTTTGATTTTCTTCCATTTTTATAAATATATAAATACTCAGTGAACTTGAAGGTTGTTTTGACATAATATGTGAAATAATGTGTGTATTTATTTTTTACAATTTGCCAAGCAGTCATTTATATGTGGTTTATTGAATAATATACTCGTTCCTCTGAATTGTTAACCCACACTTCTATTTCTAACAATTATTATTAATCAAATCAGATTAGGTTATAGACCAATATATTTGTTGATTGTCTACTACATGTGGGATATTATAATAGTGAAGAATATACGACTAATTCAATTACTAAGCAGAAACGTGGACTTTATTTGTCCCACAATTTTCTTTATCTTTCCATCTTTATTTGAAGCCTATAATATGTATATAAATTTGGGATAGTATGAGAGCAAATCTTTAGTTCCATATTGACTAATACAACTTTATTAGTGCATGAATTTTATAATCTTTTTTTAATTCTAACAAAACTTGTTACAATATGCATGTTTTTAAGTCATCTTATAGGATGAGGGGTGTAATTTATCATCTTGTGCCAATGTATAGATAGTGAGGTAACTTACTTAAGTAGAATTAAATTAAAATTGAGAATCAGAAAGATTTAGATTCAGATTTTGACCTCAAATTTATTAGGCTTTAGGAAATTATTTAACCTCTCAAATCCTAAATTTTCCTTTATACCTGTTAATAAGAGCATTGCTTTTTAAATAACAAATTACTGCTTAACACAAATTGTGACATATAGTTGGCCCAAAGTTACATGTTTAAGAGTTTGTGGTGTGGAACACATTTTTAATATTTTAATGCCATACTTTAATCACTTAGCAACCACATATAACAGAAAATGAAAAAGCAGCATTTCCTTCAGAGGAGAGCTTAGATGTCTTACCAACTGTTCTAGACCATTCTGATTCTTGTTGGTGCCAACCAAGGAATAGAAATTACATTAAACCATACTAATAGCATGATAGGAGTGGGGGCATACAGTCTTATTAGGAAATAATACATAGAGCAATCAAGAAAAGAATATTTTGTTTGAACACAGACAAAGTAAGATTTGAGTAGCAAGTTCAGCTAAGTTTAGAGCAGCTTTCCATTTAGTTAAAATAAATAGCAGATCCTTAGGTTCACAAGTTATAGTAGAAACATCCTACAATCTCTGTTAAATTCTCTAGTACTACTTCATTAAGATAAGTATAGAGAAGAACACCCATGCACAAAATACTGAAAATGACGAAGTTGTAGCAGAGTGTGCAGAGGAGAATTTCAAATAAAATTGAAGGTCTTCCATTTAAGAAGAAAATTAGAGTATAATTTTTAAATGTTTAAATAATAATTTGTATAAATTCCAAGATCCCTGAAATGCAGAACTGATCATCTTGACACATGTCAATGAATCATAACTTTGGCATACAATAAGAGGTGACATCACAGATCAGAGAATAAATGATAGCACATTCTAATAAATGGTTTTAGGACATTTGTTTATCCTGATAACAAATATCAAATAATTCAATATAGATTTATTAATTTTATATAATATTTAAATAAAACTAGAAATAACTATCTACAAAATATCCTGGTGAATCAGGGTATCCAAGATTTTTAATCTTACTTTAAGTAGAATTGAGGGTGTAATTTATCATCTTGTGCCAATGTATAGATAGTGAGGTAACTTACTTAAGTAGAATTAAATTAAAATTGAGAATCAGAAAGATTTAGATTCAGATTTTGACCTCAAATTTATTAGGCTTTAGGAAATTATTTAACCTCTCAAATCCTAAATTTTCCTTTATACCTGTTAATAAGAGCATTGCTTTTTAAATAACAAATTACTGCTTAACACAAATTGTGACATATAGTTGGCCCAAAGTTACATGTTTAAGAGTTTGTGGTGTGGAACACATTTTTAATATTTTAATGCCATACTTTAATCACTTAGCAACCACATATAACAGAAAATGAAAAAGCAGCATTTCCTTCAGAGGAGAGCTTAGATGTCTTACCAACTGTTCTAGACCATTCTGATTCTTGTTGGTGCCAACCAAGGAATAGAAATTACATTAAACCATACTAATAGCATGATAGGAGTGGGGGCATACAGTCTTATTAGGAAATAATACATAGAGCAATCAAGAAAAGAATATTTTGTTTGAACACAGACAAAGTAAGATTTGAGTAGCAAGTTCAGCTAAGTTTAGAGCAGCTTTCCATTTAGTTAAAATAAATAGCAGATCCTTAGGTTCACAAGTTATAGTAGAAACATCCTACAATCTCTGTTAAATTCTCTAGTACTACTTCATTAAGATAAGTATAGAGAAGAACACCCATGCACAAAATACTGAAAAATGACGAAGTTGTAGCAGAGTGTGCAGAGGAGAATTTCAAATAAAATTGAAGGTCTTCCATTTAAGAAGAAAATTAGAGTATAATTTTTAAATGTTTAAATAATAATTTGTATAAATTCCAAGATCCCTGAAATGCAGAACTGATCATCTTGACACATGTCAATGAATCATAACTTTGGCATACAATAAGAGGTGACATCACAGATCAGAGAATAAATGATAGCACATTCTAATAAATGGTTTTAGGACATTTGTTTATCCTGATAACAAATATCAAATAATTCAATATAGATTTATTAATTTTATATAATATTTAAATAAAACTAGAAATAACTATCTACAAAATATCCTGGTGAATCAGGGTATCCAAGCTTAAAACCTATGGAATATATCAAATCAAAAATGCTTTATGAATAGGACTATGTAGTAATAAGTCAAAAATAAAATAGAAAAAGCTTTTGTAACAAATGTGTCAAAAAAACATTACTAGAGTCAGTATCCTCTCTCATTTATTCAGATTTATAACCATTTAATAAATGCCCAGAAGTATCAGATACTGACCTAAGTACGGTGCTGTAGAAATTGCACACTCTTCTGTACTGGTGGAGCTTAGAATATTTGAGGTACAAACCAATGAATACTACACAAGACGGTCTTTAAATCAAGTTTTGATAAGTGCTACTGAGCAAAAGTACAAGGAACATTTTAAAAACACCTAACAGGAAAGATTTTTGTGAACAAGTGACATGTTTCAGGTGGACCCTGGAGAATATTAACAAAGTGAAAGGGGCAAAGGGAAACATTCCAGGCAGAAAGAGCAGAGTCCCAGATGTCCCCAGAGTGCAAGAGGGTTTTAAATAGTTTATTTCCTTCTGAAAGAAAAGCAAAGTGGGAAATATGAGATCGAAAAGATATAAGGACCAGATCACAAGGGCCTGTGCTAAGGAGTTTACCAAGAGCAAGCCAGTCATTAAGATAAGTATAGAGAAGAACACCCATGCACAAAATACTGAAAATGACGAAGTTGTAGCAGAGTGTGCAGAGGAGAATTTCAAATAAAATTGAAGGTCTTCCATTTAAGAAGAAAATTAGAGTATAATTTTTAAATGTTTAAATAATAATTTGTATAAATTCCAAGATCCCTGAAATGCAGAACTGATCATCTTGACACATGTCAATGAATCATAACTTTGGCATACAATAAGAGGTGACATCACAGATCAGAGAATAAATGATAGCACATTCTAATAAATGGTTTTAGGACATTTGTTTATCCTGATAACAAATATCAAATAATTCAATATAGATTTATTAATTTTATATAATATTTAAATAAAACTAGAAATAACTATCTACAAAATATCCTGGTGAATCAGGGTATCCAAGCTTAAAACCTATGGAATATATCAAATCAAAAATGCTTTATGAATAGGACTATGTAGTAATAAGTCAAAAATAAAATAGAAAAAGCTTTTGTAACAAATGTGTCAAAAAAACATTACTAGAGTCAGTATCCTCTCTCATTTATTCAGATTTATAACCATTTAATAAATGCCCAGAAGTATCAGATACTGACCTAAGTACGGTGCTGTAGAAATTGCACACTCTTCTGTACTGGTGGAGCTTAGAATATTTGAGGTACAAACCAATGAATACTACACAAGACGGTCTTTAAATCAAGTTTTGATAAGTGCTACTGAGCAAAAGTACAAGGAACATTTTAAAAACACCTAACAGGAAAGATTTTTGTGAACAAGTGACATGTTTCAGGTGGACCCTGGAGAATATTAACAAAGTGAAAGGGGCAAAGGGAAACATTCCAGGCAGAAAGAGCAGAGTCCCAGATGTCCCCAGAGTGCAAGAGGGTTTTAAATAGTTTATTTCCTTCTGAAAGAAAAGCAAAGTGGGAAATATGAGATCGAAAAGATATAAGGACCAGATCACAAGGGCCTGTGCTAAGGAGTTTACCAAGAGCAAGTCAGTCATTAAGATATTTTAAGCAGAGAGCATGACCATATATGAATTTTGAAAAACTCATTTGGACCCTTGTATGAGCATGGTATTGTCAGGGGCAGAAGTGACGTTTCAAGGCAAAGCACAGTAGAGGGAGAAGCAGCACTAAGGAGGCTTCTAAATGTCATAAGCACCAGAATGATGGTGAAAAAGTGAAAGTGAAGTTGCTCAGTCGTGTCAAACTGTATGCCACCCATGAACAAGCCATGGGATTCTCCAGGTAAGAATATTGGAGTGGTAGCCTTTCGATTCTCCAGGGGATCTCCACAACCCAGGGATCAAACCCAGGTCTCCAGCATTGCAGGCAGATTTTTTACTATCTGAGACACAAAGGGAAGCCTGAGAACACTGGAGTGGGTACCCTATCCCTTCTCCAGGATATCTTCCTGAGCCAGGAATTGAACCAGGACCTCCTACACTGAAGGCAGATTCTTTACCAGCAGAACTACAAAGGACGAGGAGGGAATGGATCAGATTTAAAGGAAAGAAGATAAATACAAATCGAAAATGTCCTATTTGATGTACCTAAAAATCATATGTGTATATTAAATGAAAAAAATAGAAATGATAATTATATATTCTTATTTCACTCAGTAAAAAATGCACAGATAAAAGTTATAAGAAATCATACCAAAGTAGAAATATCATTAATTCTAATTATGAGTTTTGGGATACTACCTGGGTTGGGAAGATCCCCTGGAGTAGGAAATGGTCATTCACTCCAGTATTCTTTTTTTTTTGTCAGGGGGGAATGGGGGCAGGTTGGGGAGGGAGGGGAGCGGGCGGGCCACTTCTATGTGTCTTTCATTATCTATTTTTTGGGGGTGGGAGAGAGGGGGATGGGCAGGCCACTTCTATTGGTCTTTCGTCTATTTTCATCCATCTTTGTTCTTTGGCCCGTGTGGGCCTGCCATTTCAGTGGCCTCTGTTGTCGCAGAGCACTAGCTCTAGGCACATGTGCCTCAGAGCCCCGGCCTGGTAATGGGACACATTGGTCCAGCCACTCGTGGGATCTTCCCAGGCCAGAGATCGAACCGGCGTCCCTTGCATTGCAAGGCGGTGTCCTTACCCACTGGACCACCAGGGAAGCCCCACTCCAGTATTCTTGCCTGGAGAATTCCACCGACAGAGGAGCCTGGTGGGCTACAGTCCATGGGGTCACAAAGAGTCAGACATGACTGAGCATATAGGATATATACCATTACACTTTAAAATTTTATTATTTTGAAATTTAAAACAATTTTAACAGACTATGATTTATTTTAAAATCTTTAATATTTAATGTTTTAATTTTTTCAGACATATTACGCATTTTGTCTAATTTAAAGATACATGAGAACTTTCTGCATACATTCACAAGAGAAACATGCTAATGCTGATTCTGTTGTGCACATTATGTAGGAGATACTGAATAACACCATCATAAACCAAATTTGATAGACATTAGTTACCTCTTTGTGAATCATGATTCAATGTTCTCTTTTGTGCATGTATGTCATGATATTTGAAACTAAATTCATGTTTGCACTGTTGAACCAGGACCTCCTACACTGAAATTCTTTACCAGCAGAACTACAAAGGACGAGGAGGGAATGGATCAGATTTAAAGGAAAGAAGATAAATACAAATCGAAAATGTCCTATTTGATGTACCTAAAAATCATATGTGTATATTAAATGAAAAAAATAGAAATGATAATTATATATTCTTATTTCACTCAGTAAAAAATGCACAGATAAAAGTTATAAGAAATCATACCAAAGTAGAAATATCATTAATTCTAATTATGAGTTTTGGGATACTACCTGGGTTGGGAAGATCCCCTGGAGTAGGAAATGGTCATTCACTCCAGTATTCTTTTTTTTTTGTCAGGGGGGAATGGGGGCAGGTTGGGGAGTGAGGGGGTGGGCGGGCCACTTCTATGTGTCTTTCATTATCTATTTTTTTGGGGGGGTGGGGAGGGAGGGGGATGGGCAGGCCACTTCTATTGGTCTTTCGTCTATTTTCATCCATCTTTGTTCTTTGGCCCGTGTGGGCCTGCCATTTCAGTGGCCTCTGTTGTCGCAGAGCACTAGCTCTAGGCACATGTGCCTCAGAGCCCCGGCCTGGTAATGGGACACATTGGTCCAGCCACTCGTGGGATCTTCCCAGGCCAGGGATCAAACCGGCGGCCCTTGCATTGCAAGGCGGTGTCCTTACCCACTGGACCACCAGGGAAGCCCCACTCCAGTATTCTTGCCTGGAGAATTCCACCGACAGAGGAGCCTGGTGGGCTACAGTCCATGGGGTCACAAAGAGTCAGACATGACTGAGCATATAGGATATATACCATTACACTTTAAAATTTTATTATTTTGAAATTTAAAACAATTTTAACAGACTATGATTTATTTTAAAATCTTTAATATTTAATGTTTTAATTTTTTCAGACATATTACGCATTTTGTCTAATTTAAAGATACATGAGAACTTTCTGCATACATTCACAAGAGAAACATGCTAATGCTGATTCTGTTGTGCACATTATGTAGGAGATACTGAATAACACCATCATAAACCAAATTTGATAGACATTAGTTACCTCTTTGTGAATCATGATTCAATGTCTTTTTGGCAACTTTACTAATCATGTTTGAAGCAACTGAACATGTATGTCATGATATTTGAAACAATAAACTGTTCAGTGTTAAACCACAATTCCCAGCCTATTTTAAGAGTGAAGCCTGATGAAATCACACACTGACTTTCCCAGTAGACTTGGCAAAAAAATTGTGAATGCTTTGTAACCAATTCTATTTGAACTTATACCTTCCTAACATTTCATTTTATTTTAAAGCTAGGCTTTATGATTTTCCATTTTTAAAAAGAGCACTTCACCAACAAAAATCTCATCATAAAGCAAGCTTTTTTTTCTTCCCAAGAGAAATTCTTTAATAACTCAACTGGGTTGGCAGTTTTTGAGTTATGGGCCCTTCACACTGATGATAAAAACCATAACATTCAGACTTATCCGGTGAGGTATATTAATGGTATATTCAACTTGACATTATGACCAATACAGCCCTCAGGAGTTGGCCTATAAATGTCAGGAGCTGTCAAAGAGTTAAAGTCTTTGTTTCTTACAGTCTGTAGTAGCCACATCTTATTCTTTATCCCCTTACTGGTGGTTGTTTAAATGTATACCCCGAATACACATGTATTGCAGAGATATAAGTTAAAGACAAAGCACTGGATATTATCCTCATGGCTGCCTTCAGGGATCTTATATTTTGATTGCCAAAATAAGACATTTGGAAAAGTGGCTGTAATATATGATTTTTTGTGTAATATAAACTGAAGAAAGTAATATGGAAAGTTTGAGAAGGTATCTTTTTCCAAATTAGCATATTATTTCATAGAAGTTAAATAAAACAATATTCATTACTATACTAATATAAATGTTGAAAACATGAAGCATGAGAATTTAGAATTCTAAAAGAGTAAATCAGGGGTTGTCTGAATAAAATCCTTGAAGGAAGTTTCTATACCAGAATTAAGTCCAGAAGCCTGCGTCTGCCCAGAGAGTTCATTTAATGTCTTTGGATTTCACAAGAGAAACATGCTAATGCTGATTCTGTTGTGCACATTATGTAGGAGATACTGAATAACACCATCATAAACCAAATTTGATAGACATTAGTTACCTCTTTGTGAATCATGATTCAATGTCTTTTTGGCAACTTTACTAATCATGTTTGAAGCAACTGAACATGTATGTCATGATATTTGAAACAATAAACTGTTCAGTGTTAAACCACAATTCCCAGCCTATTTTAAGAGTGAAGCCTGATGAAATCACACACTGACTTTCCCAGTAGACTTGGCAAAAAAATTGTGAATGCTTTGTAACCAATTCTATTTGAACTTATACCTTCCTAACATTTCATTTTATTTTAAAGCTAGGCTTTATGATTTTCCATTTTAAAAAGAGCACTTCACCAACAAAATCTCATCATAAAGCAAGCTTTTTTTTCTTCCCAAGAGAAATTCTTTAATAACTCAACTGGGTTGGCAGTTTTTGAGTTATGGGCCCTTCACACTGATGATAAAAACCATAACATTCAGACTTATCCGGTGAGGTATATTAATGGTATATTCAACTTGACATTATGACCAATACAGCCCTCAGGAGTTGGCCTATAAATGTCAGGAGCTGTCAAAGAGTTAAAGTCTTTGTTTCTTACAGTCTGTAGTAGCCACATCTTATTCTTTATCCCCTTACTGGTGGTTGTTTAAATGTATACCCCGAATACACATGTATTGCAGAGATATAAGTTAAAGACAAAGCACTGGATATTATCCTCATGGCTGCCTTCAGGGATCTTATATTTTGATTGCCAAAATAAGACATTTGGAAAAGTGGCTGTAATATATGATTTTTTGTGTAATATAAACTGAAGAAAGTAATATGGAAAGTTTGAGAAGGTATCTTTTTCCAAATTAGCATATTATTTCATAGAAGTTAAATAAAACAATATTCATTACTATACTAATATAAATGTTGAAAACATGAAGCATGAGAATTTAGAATTCTAAAAGAGTAAATCAGGGGTTGTCTGAATAAAATCCTTGAAGGAAGTTTCTATACCAGAATTAAGTCCAGAAGCCTGCGTCTGCCCAGAGAGTTCATTTAATGTCTTTGGTTCCTGTTGTTTTCCCACTGTGGCTCCCTAGGGTTAAAGTAAGCTCAGTGAGAAAGTCTCAGAACTAACTGTCAAAATTCCTGTCCAAAAGTTAGCTCACACAGCAAGCAGAAGAAACAGCATTTTCCCAGTCTTGGTTCCCTGGTATTTTTTTCCTGAAGTTTCCTTTTGATATCTTGCTTGTCGAAAAGCAAAACACATGAAACTACTTGAAAATGTAACTACATTAACTTGATCAGATTCAGTAGGATAAAGCCCAGTTTTGCATAGTCCCCCAAAGTGCTTTCAGTTTGCAAACTAAATTTAACCCTCTCATGCATAAACTCAGAGACTCTGCTTTTTTAGCTTCATACTTTGACTGTCTCACCATGTCAGATTCTTTCTCACTCCCTCCCTCAGAGTACAGCTAACTGGACCATCTATTGCTTAGTATCTAGTTTCTGGTTACTTCATTTGTATGTGATGGTTCTTATAATAAAATGAGGATTCCTTTCTCAGAGCCTTTGCCATGTTACTAAATTCTATTTGGCTAAACACCTATTGTGTTCTTATCCTCTCATAATTTATTTGGTAAATATTTAGATTTCATTCCCTTATTATTGTTTATATCTGGTCCACAGTTTTATTGCTAAGTATAATACCCTTAATTTTAAACATACTACTTTAATTTGTTTTACTTCTAAAATTACATCAGCCCCTTGCTCCATAAAATAAATTTTATCCATTTAAGTCCCCCATTGTTAATATAAACCAATTCCTAGTATCACACTTTTGTGTGTTATCCTAAATTTTCATCTACCCATAAAAAGAGACAAGTGTATTTTTTTTATTTCTGTCTTTTTTGCAATGATTTGCTTATATTTCTTTGCCTCTGTAAAACAATTTTAAGAATACCATACATACCATTATTAAATTACATAGCAATAGTACTTTTTTCCTGAAGAGTATCATTCAGTCAGTTGTGAATCTGGAGGCATATTTTTCACTGTTGTAGGTGGCTTCAATGTCTTCCTTGTTACACTGTGTAAGGGTGACTTTTCCACCATTTCTTCACTTTGTAGTTTACTGTAACTTTACATTTTAAAAAATATTAAAATATCAACAAACTAACCAGTCAGGAACTTGTTATAACCCCTGTTTTCTTCCCATCTAATTTCTCTAATTGGTGCTTACATGAGGAACCCATCTGTTCCAAGGGATACTTTCTGTGCACTCCACTATACCAAGTACATCCCTACTACATGTTGCATGTGTGTATATCATAATTCTCTCCATGTATCAGGATAACTATTCCCAAGCTTCATGAAGACCTAACTACAATCTGACATTTCTGATAAATGCATCTGAAACTAGGTTGCAACCAGTGCAGATCCACTCAAGGATGTAATGTTATATATATATCTATCTATATATCATGGAATTGCACCTGACAATCTGACCCAGATGTTAAAACATGTCTCACCATGTCAGATTCTTTCTCACTCCCTCCCTCAGAGTACAGCTAACTGGACCATCTATTGCTTAGTATCTAGTTTCTGGTTACTTCATTTGTATGTGATGGTTCTTATAATAAAATGAGGATTCCTTTCTCAGAGCCTTTGCCATGTTACTAAATTCTATTTGGCTAAACACCTATTGTGTTCTTATCCTCTCATAATTTATTTGGTAAATATTTAGATTTCATTCCCTTATTATTGTTTATATCTGGTCCACAGTTTTATTGCTAAGTATAATACCCTTAATTTTAAACATACTACTTTAATTTGTTTTACTTCTAAAATTACATCAGCCCCTTGCTCCATAAAATAAATTTTATCCATTTAAGTCCCCCATTGTTAATATAAACCAATTCCTAGTATCACACTTTTGTGTGTTATCCTAAATTTTCATCTACCCATAAAAAGAGACAAGTGTATTTTTTTTATTTCTGTCTTTTTTGCAATGATTTGCTTATATTTCTTTGCCTCTGTAAAACAATTTTAAGAATACCATACATACCATTATTAAATTACATAGCAATAGTACTTTTTTCCTGAAGAGTATCATTCAGTCAGTTGTGAATCTGGAGGCATATTTTTCACTGTTGTAGGTGGCTTCAATGTCTTCCTTGTTACACTGTGTAAGGGTGACTTTTCCACCATTTCTTCACTTTGTAGTTTACTGTAACTTTACATTTTAAAAAATATTAAAATATCAACAAACTAACCAGTCAGGAACTTGTTATAACCCCTGTTTTCTTCCCATCTAATTTCTCTAATTGGTGCTTACATGAGGAACCCATCTGTTCCAAGGGATACTTTCTGTGCACTCCACTATACCAAGCACATCCCTACTACATGTTGCATGTGTGTATATCATAATTCTCTCCATGTATCAGGATAACTATTCCCAAGCTTCATGAAGACCTAACTACAATCTGACATTTCTGATAAATGCATCTGAAACTAGGTTGCAACCAGTGCAGATCCACTCAAGGATGTAATGTTATATATATATCTATCTATATATCATGGAATTGCACCTGACAATCTGATATGTGAGTCATATTATTGCTATTCTATACAGAAATTCCCCAAATTGATTACTTAGGTAACTGACAAATAATTTGCAAAAGTAACTCACCATATGGAACTACCAGAATTATGGTAGTGTAGAACAGAAAATGTGACAAAGCCCAAACACACTACTTGACATCTGTGTATTCCAACGTCAAAGTTATGAAATACTGAAAGCTTTATGCGTTGAATATGTGCTTTTTGTTTGCGTTGCCATTATCATCACAGAAATTAGCAGTATGCATTTACCAGGTGTTCCAATGGGAAGAAAATGGGATTTCACTTTGTTGTTGTTCATGAGAGAAAACATTATTCTACTACCTACCTGTAAGACAGCAAGACTGAGTACACAATTACAATTCATTCCATAAGGAGTCTTTCTACTTGAGCATATTAAGTTTATCTGAAAAACAAGTGTTTGATAAATGGAAAAAGAAGTTGAGTACAGCTCAACCCTAATTATACAAAGTACCATATAAAATCCTTCAAAATATAGTTCTGGTGAGGTGGTAAAAGAGCAAAAAAAGAAACTTCTAAAACTTAAACTATTACAAATGACAAAGAATTAAACATACCTTATAAAATGAGCATATACACAAATAATACTATACATATTAAATATTATATATATGCATATATATTATATGATCACTGGTTGGGGTCCCTTGAAAGAATAAAAGAAGACTGAGCAAAATTTAGCATGTAAGACTTTAATTTCTTCACTTTGTGCATTAAAATATTAAAATATCAACAAACTAACCAGTCAGGAACTTGTTATAACCCTGTTTTCTTCCCATCTAATTTCTCTAATTGGTGCTTACATGAGGAACCCATCTGTTCCAAGGGATACTTTCTGTGCACTCCACTATACCAAGCACATCCCTACTACATGTTGCATGTGTGTATATCATAATTCTCTCCATGTATCAGGATAACTATTCCCAAGCTTCATGAAGACCTAACTACAATCTGACATTTCTGATAAATGCATCTGAAACTAGGTTGCAACCAGTGCAGATCCACTCAAGGATGTAATGTTATATATATATCTATCTATATATCATGGAATTGCACCTGACAATCTGATATGTGAGTCATATTATTGCTATTCTATACAGAAATTCCCCAAATTGATTACTTAGGTAACTGACAAATAATTTGCAAAAGTAACTCACCATATGGAACTACCAGAATTATGGTAGTGTAGAACAGAAAATGTGACAAAGCCCAAACACACTACTTGACATCTGTGTATTCCAACGTCAAAGTTATGAAATACTGAAAGCTTTATGCGTTGAATATGTGCTTTTTGTTTGCGTTGCCATTATCATCACAGAAATTAGCAGTATGCATTTACCAGATGTTCCAATGGGAAGAAAATGGGATTTCACTTTGTTGTTGTTCATGAGAGAAAACATTATTCTACTACCTACCTGTAAGACAGCAAGACTGAGTACACAATTACAATTCATTCCATAAGGAGTCTTTCTACTTGAGCATATTAAGTTTATCTGAAAAACAAGTGTTTGATAAATGGAAAAAGAAGTTGAGTACAGCTCAACCCTAATTATACAAAGTACCATATAAAATCCTTCAAAATATAGTTCTGGTGAGGTGGTAAAAGAGCAAAAAAAGAAACTTCTAAAACTTAAACTATTACAAATGACAAAGAATTAAACATACCTTATAAAATGAGCATATACACAAATAATACTATACATATTAAATATTATATATATGCATATATATTATATGATCACTGGTTGGGGTCCCTTGAAAGAATAAAAGAAGACTGAGCAAAATTTAGCATGTAAGACATTTAGTACTGAGTGTTGTTGGGACCAGAAATTATAGTAGGGAAGGAAGGGAAGACTGGTCCTGCTTCAGGACCAGGAATTTATTCCTACAGCTGATTTGAGTATTGGATGCTGACAGGATATAGCACTTTTCTTTCTGTGAGTTCCCTTGACCTAAGGGAGCACCCCTACACTTAGTCAAGCCCATTCTGAGGTTAGGATAGCCTTTCAGAACTGCCTTTAACTCCACCAAAATCTGTCATTGGATGCAGCCTGCCACAGAATGAGAGAAGGCCTTGGATGAGGTTTTTTTTTTTTTTTTTTAATCTGAAGAAATCCACAAAGATGATTAAAAGCTAAAAATGATATTATGACAACTCTCCCAGCAGCTTAGTCCCTATATTCCTGTTAGGGTGTCTAAAAAGTACACTGTAGTATCACCCACAAAATGTAGTGAGTCCTTTAAATAATTGCAAACATCATCACTCCTATTTGACGTTTCACAAACTCTTATTTTATATGTATCAAATAATCCCCAACAGGGTTCCCCAGTATCCAGTGGTAAACAATTTGCCTGCCAATGCAGGGGACACGGGTTCGATCCCTGGATCAGGAAGATACCCTAGAGGAGGAAATGACAACTGACTCTAGCATTCTTGCCTGGAGAATCTCATGAACAGGGGAGGCTAGCAGACTGTAGTCCATAAGATCACAAAGAGTTAGACACAGCTGGGCACATGAGTACATAAACAAATACTTCCCAAGTAACTTTTCTATGTTTTTCACTAAGAAATTGAGAAATTGACAATTGATATGAAGATTTTCCCAGAGGAAATTTACTGGACAGTGCTCTGGGAAACCCCATCTGTAAGAAAGTAAGGGAAGTAAAATTATGTATATGGAGAATTCCAACTCTGATCACCTGTCAGTGTCGTCTGTTTTCACCCCATGTGGAGATCTGGAGCTGAAATTGCTCTTCAGAGGTGTCCCCAGGTTAAGCAGGGGGGCAAACCTCTGTATCCAATATCAGTTAGTCAGTATATGTTGACTGCTTCTTAGGAAGGAAAAGACCTCATGTAAGGCAGTTCCATCTTCAAAGGTATTCCCATCAAGCAAAGACGTGCATTTTGTCAGCAGCAAGTTTCCCAGGCAGCTGTGGGAATGAGTTCCTTGGTCCTAGAAGTGGACTGTATGCATCAGTGACACCAATAAATTTGATTAACTGTATTATTTGAAAATGTCATCAGAGACTTACACCAACCTTTCTTTAAGAAAAACTAGTAATATCTTTACATATAGCACTATTATTTTCCTTAACTTTATCAGTTTTGTAGACTGTTACTTTTTTTTTTTCTTTTTGCCTCATAGTCTTTATATACTCAGGAAGGAAAAACTGAAACTATTACCAGCACTCTCCAACAACTTTCTCAGTAAGTGTCCTTCAACAAGAAGTATCATTGTAACCTAGGATATTTAATGTACAGTGTGAACATTTCACCTTTCAGATATATGAAAGTAGGGTTGAGTAAGATAGAGATGGTTGTTAATAAAAACCTTACTTCTTATATTCCAAGATTTCTGGAATTGAAATTCCTTTGCATATCTCTTGTTACAAAGTGACAGATGAATCCATGCTTTACATTTCTGTTCTGTGTCCAATAATGAAAACAGTATTTTTAATTAAGTATCAAATAATCCCCAACAGGGTTCCCCAGTATCCAGTGGTAAACAATTTGCCTGCCAATGCAGGGGACACGGGTTCGATCCCTGGATCAGGAAGATACCCTAGAGGAGGAAATGACAACTGACTCTAGCATTCTTGCCTGGAGAATCTCATGAACAGGGGAGGCTAGCAGACTGTAGTCCATAAGATCACAAAGAGTTAGACACAGCTGGGCACATGAGTACATAAACAAATACTTCCCAAGTAACTTTTCTATGTTTTTCACTAAGAAATTGAGAAATTGACAATTGATATGAAGATTTTCCCAGAGGAAATTTACTGGACAGTGCTCTGGGAAACCCCATCTGTAAGAAAGTAAGGGAAGTAAAATTATGTATATGGAGAATTCCAACTCTGATCACCTGTCAGTGTCGTCTGTTTTCACCCCATGTGGAGATCTGGAGCTGAAATTGCTCTTCAGAGGTGTCCCCAGGTTAAGCAGGGGGGCAAACCTCTGTATCCAATATCAGTTAGTCAGTATATGTTGACTGCTTCTTAGGAAGGAAAAGACCTCATGTAAGGCAGTTCCATCTTCAAAGGTATTCCCATCAAGCAAAGACGTGCATTTTGTCAGCAGCAAGTTTCCCAGGCAGCTGTGGGAATGAGTTCCTTGGTCCTAGAAGTGGACTGTATGCATCAGTGACACCAATAAATTTGATTAACTGTATTATTTGAAAATGTCATCAGAGACTTACACCAACCTTTCTTTAAGAAAAACTAGTAATATCTTTACATATAGCACTATTATTTTCCTTAACTTTATCAGTTTTGTAGACTGTTACTTTTTTTTTTTCTTTTTGCCTCATAGTCTTTATATACTCAGGAAGGAAAAACTGAAACTATTACCAGCACTCTCCAACAACTTTCTCAGTAAGTGTCCTTCAACAAGAAGTATCATTGTAACCTAGGATATTTAATGTACAGTGTGAACATTTCACCTTTCAGATATATGAAAGTAGGGTTGAGTAAGATAGAGATGGTTGTTAATAAAAACCTTACTTCTTATATTCCAAGATTTCTGGAATTGAAATTCCTTTGCATATCTCTTGTTACAAAGTGACAGATGAATCCATGCTTTACATTTCTGTTCTGTGTCCAATAATGAAAACAGTATTTTTAATTAAGTATGCAATACATAGAACTTTGTAGTCTACATGGCCTGTAATTTATTCAGATATAAATGAATAATTTATATATTGTTCTTCTGTGCTAGCTTGGGCTACAATAGCAAAATATGATAGACTGTGTGGCTTAAACAGACATTTATTTCTTCACTTATGGAGTCTCAAAATCCAAGATCATGGTGCCAGCAGGATCAGGCTCTGAGGAAGATTCTTTTCCTGACTTGCAGATGGTCATCTTCTTGCCATGTGCTTTCATGGTCTTTCCCTCTGCCTCTTTCATGGAAAGAGAGAGAGATCTCTCATTATTCCTCTTCATTTAAGGCCATCAATTTTATTATATTGGTACTTATTAACTTCAATTATCTCCTAAAGACCCTGTCTGCAAAATATAGCCATATTTGGGGTTGAGGATCCAGCCTATAAATTTGGGAGGCATACAGTTCAGTCCCTGGCAACTTCAAAAGGCTGTTTAAGTGTCCCCTCTTTTTGAGACTTACCTTTAGGCGTTTAATTGCCTCTACTGCTCTAGTATTTCTAGTGCAGCTCTTCCTCTAAAAATCTGTAGGGCTTAATTCTCAAGTAACATCAAGCTATTAGAAAAAAAATAGGAATTTTAAATGATATATATGTGTATATAAAATTGAAATAGAATTTGTCTATGAAAAGGCATATGGAACTTTGAATCAGAAGAGGAAAATTATTTGACTTATTTATAGTTTATGATTTCTGACATAACATGTTAAGTGTTTTTGTTCTTTTAGATGCATTTTACATGATGTATTTTCTCCAATTTTAGTTAAGTTTTTCTTTTTCTTGTATCTGATTTTGTTGCTATGATTATTTTCTTTTTAACTATAATGATGTTTTATGGTTTAACTTCCTTTACCACTGTCTGCTAATAACATTTCAAACATACAATTTTGTATTTAAAAACACTTCAGACATAGTTTGTCTCATGGCTACTTCATAATTCAGGCATCAGATATACTAAAATTTCCAACTAACTAAGCAAAAGTCATGATGTGAAATCATAGTGTGAACTTTCTTCTTATCATTAAAGAGTGTTAAATCTATCACTATTCAAAACTAACAAATATGTAGGGACATGCATTTTAAAAGTGCAAAGATTAAGAAAAGTTCATCCTTTTTTATTCGAAGTATCATAAAATTCAGTCATAAAAGTGGTTGTGAATTATGACTCTGAAATGGAAGAAATCACTGGAGTATGTTAAGGTAATTACCACCTGTAACTCAGGGTAGTGTTTCCTGAATGCACCATGCATGTCTTTTACTGATCCTGCACATAACTAAGTCATTTTTAACAAAAAATTTAATAAATCACATCATTTAGAATGTACTAAAAACTCTGTAACATGGAAACAATTACACATGATTAATAGGTGAAGTAAATCTTCTAAGTAGGAAGACGGTTGTAGTGTCTCTCATTATTCCTCTTCATTTAAGGCCATCAATTTTATTATATTGGTACTTATTAACTTCAATTATCTCCTAAAGACCCTGTCTGCAAAATATAGCCATATTTGGGGTTGAGGATCCAGCCTATAAATTTGGGAGGCATACAGTTCAGTCCCTGGCAACTTCAAAAGGCTGTTCAAGTGTCCCCTCTTTTTGAGACTTACCTTTAGGCGTTTAATTGCCTCTACTGCTCTAGTATTTCTAGTGCAGCTCTTCCTCTAAAAATCTGTAGGGCTTAATTCTCAAGTAACATCCAGCTATTAGAAAAAATAGGAATTTTAAATGATATATATGTGTATATAAAATTGAAATAGAATTTGTCTATGAAAAGGCATATGGAACTTTGAATCAGAAGAGGAAAATTATTTGACTTATTTATAGTTTATGATTTCTGACATAACATGTTAAGTGTTTTTGTTCTTTTAGATGCATTTTACATGATGTATTTTCTCCAATTTTAGTTAAGTTTTTCTTTTTCTTGTATCTGATTTTGTTGCTATGATTATTTTCTTTTTAACTATAATGATGTTTTATGGTTTAACTTCCTTTACCACTGTCTGCTAATAACATTTCAAACATACAATTTTGTATTTAAAAACACTTCAGACATAGTTTGTCTCATGGCTACTTCATAATTCAGGCATCAGATATACTAAAATTTCCAACTAACTAAGCAAAAGTCATGATGTGAAATCATAGTGTGAACTTTCTTCTTATCATTAAAGAGTGTTAAATCTATCACTATTCAAAACTAACAAATATGTAGGGACATGCATTTTAAAAGTGCAAAGATTAAGAAAAGTTCATCCTTTTTTATTCCAAGTATACTAAAATTCAGTCATAAAAGTGGTTGTGAATTACGACTCTGAAATGGAAGAAATCATTGGAGTATGTTAAGGTAATTACCACCTGTAATTCAGGGTAGTGTTTCCTGAATGCACCATGCATGTCTTTTACTGCTCCTGCACATAACTAAGTCGTTTTTAACAAAAAATTTAATAAATCACATCATTTAGAATGTACTAAAAACTCTGTAACATGGAAACAATTACACATGATTAATAGGTGAAGTAAATCTTCTAAGTAGGAAGACGGTTGTAGTGCTTAAAAAGGCATCTGGGTGAGAGGGAAAGCCTAAAGGCTTCCTTGTAGCTATGACTCAAGGAGGTTCCTGGAAGTGGTATATAGCTCTTCTGACAGGATTTTTGGAGAGCTGAGGTGTTTCCAGGTCATTCACTAAGAAACAAATTAAATGCAACAATCCTATGAAGAATTTGGTAAACTAGAGATAGGGTAGGGTTATAAAGTTATAATTAGTGGATTCCATTTTCAGTCAGACTTCCCCACGATAGGGTCGTCATGGTGACAACTGACCATGGTTTTACACCGCACAGATCAGGACACTGACTGCTTTCACTGAGAATTCTGAGTATCTCCTAACAATAAAAGAAACTATACACAGTATGGCACTGGTAACTAAATGCAAGCATCCTTTCTACACAATCTTTGTCAGATTAACAAAGTTCCAATTTAGCTGTCAGGAAAATTTCTTACCCTTCCTGTGGTTATGGGCCAGTCTTTGTCTTATGCTAATTACTTCACTGTAGTCACTGCATCTCAAATGTACACAAACATTTTCTTTACACCTCTCTTTCTTTTGTTGGATGGCAGACTGCTGCAGTGACCTACTGTCTTCTCACATAGTTTAGCAGGGAAGGGCGTCATGACACTGTCTGGACTTACTGGCTGCACAAAAGATGGATGCATTAGACTAACAAACACATTCCAGCTTGGAGCTCCACCAGGAGCTAAATGAGGCCATTATTTTATTTTATTTTTTTCAAGACAAAAAGAAGCTCAGGCTTCACAGCTGCTCCATAAAATACAGGGTTTTTTGTTTTTTTTTTTTAAATCATTGGAATTTGAGTAAAAATTATATGAAACAGACTGACTTATTTATGGTCCAATTTGGGAACATACTGGGTGGTTCAGGTTAAGAGTAACTTGAGAGCAATTAATCTAGCCCCAAATTATCAAAAAATGTCTTTTTAATATAAAGTATGTTTACAATTTTTGCTATACTGGATGTACCTTGTGTCTGCGATAATCGTGTTGTATACAATGGTGCCACAGTGGGTATTGATTATACAGCTATGTTAAGGACTGCATAGAAATACCTTGCATGTATAAGAGGTTTAAAGACATATCCCTGGTAACTGGGTGCACCCATTAGCATTTATTTTTAATAAAAACAATACTTATAAAGATAGAGGAAAAAATGTCAATAGTTGAAGTCTTTAAGGTGGATTCTCATCTCGAATTTATCTTCTTATACATACAGTAAATGTGCAACTGTGTAATTTTTGCCACCTCAGAATTTTAAAAATTTAAGTCTCTGGAATTGTCCTGAACTTTAGAATCACTTCCTCCACCCCCACAATGTTTCTTCGTGCTGTTTGACTAAGCAGTTGTAGCTCTATAAACTTTGATAAAACTTTAGCATCAAAATACTCTGAACACATTTTTTTCTTCAGTTTAAGGAGCATAGAAAATAAAGTTAAACAAAGCAAGAGGGGCTTATGAACACTTAAAATGGTTCTGCTAAATATTTGTAAACCAAATGCCTTAAAAATATATTTTATGGTTATATAGGAGCTAGGCACAGAGAGAGAGAGACTATTTTGTTCTTGTTGCTGTTATTCAACCACTCAGACCTGTCTGACTCTGCGACCCCATGGATCACAGCATGATCTCTGTCCTTCACCATCTCCCAGAGTTTGCCAACATTCATAGACTGCTGCAGTGACCTACTGTCTTCTCACATAGTTTAGCAGGGAAGGGCGTCATGACACTGTCTGGACTTACTGGCTGCACAAAAGATGGATGCATTAGACTAACAAACACATTCCAGCTTGGAGCTCCACCAGGAGCTAAATGAGGCCATTATTTTATTTTATTTTTTTCAAGACAAAAAGAAGCTCAGGCTTCACAGCTGCTCCATAAAATACAGGGTTTTTTGTTTTTTTTTTTTAAATCATTGGAATTTGAGTAAAAATTATATGAAACAGACTGACTTATTTATGGTCCAATTTGGGAACATACTGGGTGGTTCAGGTTAAGAGTAACTTGAGAGCAATTAATCTAGCCCCAAATTATCAAAAAATGTCTTTTTAATATAAAGTATGTTTACAATTTTGCTATACTGGATGTACCTTGTGTCTGCGATAATCGTGTTGTATACAATGGTGCCACAGTGGGTATTGATTATACAGCTATGTTAAGGACTGCATAGAAATACCTTGCATGTATAAGAGGTTTAAAGACATATCCCTGGTAACTGGGTGCACCCATTAGCATTTATTTTTAATAAAAACAATACTTATAAAGATAGAGGAAAAAATGTCAATAGTTGAAGTCTTTAAGGTGGATTCTCATCTCGAATTTATCTTCTTATACATACAGTAAATGTGCAACTGTGAAATTTTTTGCCACCTCAGAATTTTAAAAATTTAAGTCTCTGGAATTGTCCTGAACTTTAGAATCACTTCCTCCACCCCCACAATGTTTCTTCGTGCTGTTTGACTAAGCAGTTGTAGCTCTATAAACTTTGATAAAACTTTAGCATCAAAATACTCTGAACACATTTTTTTCTTCAGTTTAAGGAGCATAGAAAATAAAGTTAAACAAAGCAAGAGGGGCTTATGAACACTTAAAATGGTTCTGCTAAATATTTGTAAACCAAATGCCTTAAAAATATATTTTATGGTTATATAGGAGCTAGGCACAGAGAGAGAGAGACTATTTTGTTCTTGTTGCTGTTATTCAACCACTCAGACCTGTCTGACTCTGCGACCCCATGGATCACAGCACTCTAGACTTCTCTGTCCTTCACCATCTCCCAGAGTTTGCTCAAACTCGTATTCATTGAGTCGGTGATGCCATCCAGTCATCTCATCCTCTGTTGTCCCCTTCTATTATTTCTGATATATAGGAACTAGGCACAGACAGAAAGACCATAGGTCACAATATTCTTATATTTTTCAAAGAAAATTGCCTAAGTGACTAGCTGGAGATTCCAGCACAAATCACACAGATCTGTGTTATGTTTGTTCTCTTAGTTTCTATCATCATTTTGCAATTCTGCATTAGGCAGGACAAATAATAGCTTTTTGTTAATAAGAGGATTTATAACACATTTCTGAGTTCCTAGCATCACTGATCAGTAACAAGTATAACATGGTACAACAATCATAAAGCAACATTAAATTAACAGGAACTTATTTATCTAATAAAGTTCTCTTCTTATAATTAAGCCCATATATGTGTTATATAAATTCCCATGTTTCTATTAGTTAAAATGTTTTAAAACTTTGTTAATGAAAATCTCTATATAAGCATTGGATATACCAAGGAGAAGAAAATTGGCTTCATTTGCCAATTTAATATAAAATTTAATAAATATTTTACTAAAATTGTACTATGGAGTTTGATGATTCCTTTTATTTTGTCCTGACTACTTTATTTTTTAACATTTTACTTTACATTGGATATAACCAATTAACAATGTTCCAATAGTCCCAGGTGGACAGCAAATGTGCATATACACATATATGTTTCTCCCTCAAACTCCCCACCTATGCAGGCTGCCATATAACGTTTAGCAGAGTGATTCCTTTATTTATACAAAGATAGTCCTAAAAGTGTCGATAGTTTCTAAAGTTTACCTGCCATCAAAATATAAAGGTTTGCTATCCTTTCAGTCATTCAATCGCTTACCCTGGTCTGAAATCTAAAAAGACACTGGGTCCCTTTTCTCTCCTCACCCTTCCCACAAACAACCTAGTAATTCTTAAATCTCAGAATCTGCCACATCCTTCTCAACAACTGTGGCCAGTCACTTTGTTCTTGTTGCTGTTATTCAACCACTCAGACCTGTCTGACTCTGCGACCCCATGGATCACAGCACTCTAGACTTCTCTGTCCTTCACCATCTCCCAGAGTTTGCTCAAACTCGTATTCATTGAGTCGGTGATGCCATCCAGTCATCTCATCCTCTGTTGTCCCCTTCTATTATTTCTGATATATAGGAACTAGGCACAGACAGAAAGACCATAGGTCACAATATTCTTATATTTTTCAAAGAAAATTGCCTAAGTGACTAGCTGGAGATTCCAGCACAAATCACACAGATCTGTGTTATGTTTGTTCTCTTAGTTTCTATCATCATTTTGCAATTCTGCATTAGGCAGGACAAATAATAGCTTTTTGTTAATAAGAGGATTTATAACACATTTCTGAGTTCCTAGCATCACTGATCAGTAACAAGTATAACATGGTACAACAATCATAAAGCAACATTAAATTAACAGGAACTTATTTATCTAATAAAGTTCTCTTCTTATAATTAAGCCCATATATGTGTTATATAAATTCCCATGTTTCTATTAGTTAAAATGTTTTAAAACTTTGTTAATGAAAATCTCTATATAAGCATTGGATATACCAAGGAGAAGAAAATTGGCTTCATTTGCCAATTTAATATAAAATTTAATAAATATTTTACTAAAATTGTACTATGGAGTTTGATGATTCCTTTTATTTTGTCCTGACTACTTTATTTTTTAACATTTTACTTTACATTGGATATAACCAATTAACAATGTTCCAATAGTCCCAGGTGGACAGCAAATGTGCATATACACATATATGTTTCTCCCTCAAACTCCCCACCTATGCAGGCTGCCATATAACGTTTAGCAGAGTGATTCCTTTATTTATACAAAGATAGTCCTAAAAGTGTCGATAGTTTCTAAAGTTTACCTGCCATCAAAATATAAAGGTTTGCTATCCTTTCAGTCATTCAATCGCTTACCCTGGTCTGAAATCTAAAAAGACACTGGGTCCCTTTTTTCTCTCCCTCACCCCTTCCCACATCCAATTCATCAAACCTTTCAGATAGTAATTCTTAAATCTCAGAATCTGCCACATCCTTCTCAACAACTGTGGCCTTGATTTCAATCTCCCATCACCAAACTCCCCTCTTCAGATAATCTTCCTTCAGAAGGTGCTTTACTTTTTGAGATGATATAGAAAAACATTCTGGATGTTTTTTCTTCTTCCTAACAATGCCAGATTGTCTAAAATTCTCTGAACACACAAAAAATTATGGTGCATTTCTCTACCTCATAAACTGTGATTTGGCAATTGACACGTAATGAAGACCTTATCTCTTCTTAGGAAAATTTAAGAGTTTCTAACTCACTTTCACTTTTATGTGTATATATTACTGTTTTTATTCTGCCCACAATCATTTCTTGGAATCTTATGTGGGGTCAGAATCCAATATATTGTCCAGTTCTGATCACTGGGAAATGTCTGTGTTACATACATTTCAGTCCCATGAAAATAAAAAATGCATGTAGATTCTCAATTATGACACTATGTCAAAAATTCTATACTAAAATAGCTAGAGGATGTTGTGCAGTCAGCCTTATTTGTGTATATGCTCTGTCCCACTGGACTATAAGCCTTTTGATGGCAGAAATTATGCCTTATTCATTTTTTCAACACCAGAACTAAGAATAATATCTGCCTATAGTATATGCCAATTATTCCACACAGACTGAATATTTTTGTTCTACAAACCTTGAAAGCAATTTCAAAGAAAGACTTACAAATGGGTTTTCAGCTATGATGGCATCAGTAAAACTAACAAAAAAGATACCAAAGATACTGCAGATATTCCTCATTTTTTAACTCTCGAGTTTTTCCCAATATATCAACAGTAATTATAAGAGCTAATATAAGTATAAGAGCTAATAAAAATAAGTATAAGAGCTAATATTGGTTGAGAGCACAAAATATTTCAAGCGTCACTAAATTTTTTGTGTTTTCCAGGTATTAACTCATTGACTTTTGTTAATACTCTCAAGTACTCTGCAAGTTGATTACCATTTATACTATCATACTAATTTTCCAAGAAACTGGAAACCATAGCACAGAGAATTCAATAATTTACCCAGATTACAAAAAGGCTAGTTAGTGGCGGAGTCAAGCTTAGCTACATTCTGATGTCTTTCTCACCAATTTGATCGTTTCTGCCTCGAGGTCAGAACACTGGTGTCAGATTTTTATGATGATTTGCTATCAATAGGTACTTTTCTTGGTGCCTAGGCCAAAATTTACATACAGCACATAATATTATATAAGTTTTCCGTCAAAATATTTTGTCACAACTGTACCTTTTATGTTTATATTAGCAAACTTCAGTGTTTAACAAAATTTTCAATGTGTTTTCTTTAAATTCCCTCTTGTAAAAGCATTATTAAACAAGGTTTACTACATTATTTTAGAATTGTTTAACTCACTTTCACTTTTATGTGTATATATTACTGTTTTTATTCTGCCCACAATCATTTCTTGGAATCTTATGTGGGGTCAGAATCCAATATATTGTCCAGTTCTGATCACTGGGAAATGTCTGTGTTACATACATTTCAGTCCCATGAAAATAAAAAATGCATGTAGATTCTCAATTATGACACTGTGTCAAAAATTCTATACTAAAATAGCTAGAGGATGTTGTGCAGTCAGCCTTATTTGTGTATATGCTCTGTCCCACTGGACTATAAGCCTTTTGATGGCAGAAATTATGCCTTATTCATTTTTTCAACACCAGAACTAAGAATAATATCTGCCTATAGTATATGCCAATTATTCCACACAGACTGAATATTTTTGTTCTACAAACCTTGAAAGCAATTTCAAAGAAAGACTTACAAATGGGTTTTCAGCTATGATGGCATCAGTAAAACTAACAAAAAAGATACCAAAGATACTGCAGATATTCCTCATTTTTTAACTCTCGAGTTTTTCCCAATATATCAACAGTAATTATAAGAGCTAATATAAGTATAAGAGCTAATAAAAATAAGTATAAGAGCTAATATTGGTTGAGAGCACAAAATATTTCAAGCGTCACTAAATTTTTTGTGTTTTCCAGGTATTAACTCATTGACTTTTTGTTAATACTCTCAAGTACTCTGCAAGTTGATTACCATTTATACTATCATACTAATTTTCCAAGAAACTGGAAACCATAGCACAGAGAATTCAATAATTTACCCAGATTACAAAAAGGCTAGTTAGTGGCGGAGTCAAGCTTAGCTACATTCTGATGTCTTTCTCACCAATTTGATCGTTTCTGCCTCGAGGTCAGAACACTGGTGTCAGATTTTTATGATGATTTGCTATCAATAGGTACTTTTCTTGGTGCCTAGGCCAAAATTTACATACAGCACATAATATTATATAAGTTTTCCGTCAAAATATTTTGTCACAACTGTACCTTTTATGTTTATATTAGCAAACTTCAGTGTTTAACAAAATTTTCAATGTGTTTTCTTTAAATTCCCTCTTATAAAAGCATTATTAAACAAGGTTTACTACATTAACTGAATTAATATCAGTTTAGACAGGTGGTTGATATATTAAATGTTATAAATCTTTAAAACTTCACTCTTAAGAAATTGAATTTGGTTTGTAAAAATGAGTGTATTTGATTTGTTACCTCAGAGAATTTTTTTTATATTTGAGTCCAGTATTGTATTTTCAAGTGTTTTATATTGATTTTCTTTTTATCTCAGTGTCGTGACTTTTTTAAAGCTCAAAATAATTTTTAGGTCCTATGAGTGTAGAGATCTAAGCTTGGGAATTGTTCAGAGCTTAGCCTGGTAAGCAGTTGGTTGCAAAACTTGTCTTTTTAGTTCTTTTATCTCAGTATAAAAACCACAGTGGGATTATTGAATGGTTCAAAATTGGTGGCAATAAAAAATTAAGCATGAAAATACAGTTGCAGTTAAATAGAACTTTGTTTTAGATATGCAATAATATTTAAATGAACACTTTTTAGGTTAGTCATAATACATAACAAATAACTGAGTCAAATCTAGAAGAAAAAAGAAATGGAAGACTACTGTGTCTACTGAAGAACCATGGTTTTAATAAGCTTGGATTATTATAGTACAATATAGTTCATTAAGCCATGGAGGCAAAATTAAAATGATATAGGTCATATGCTCAGATTTGTTGCCAAAATTGCTTCAAGTGCTGTAGAAATTAGTAGTAATGTTTAGATAGTAGCTTCTTTCTTATCCTTTGTGTTTTTTTATTATCTTCCTTTCCACAATATTGAGTTTTTCTTCTATTTAACTCCTACATTTTCAAAAGGAAACTAGTTAAAAAGTGGCGGGAGTCAAGCTTAGCTACATTCTGATGTCTTTCTCACCAATTTGATCGTTTCTGCCTCGAGGTCAGAACACTGGTGTCAGATTTTTATGATGATTTGCTATCAATAGGTACTTTTCTTGGTGCCTAGGCCAAAATTTACATACAGCACATAATATTATATAAGTTTTCCGTCAAAATATTTTGTCACAACTGTACCTTTTATGTTTATATTAGCAAACTTCAGTGTTTAACAAAATTTTCAATGTGTTTTCTTTAAATTCCCTCTTATAAAAGCATTATTAAACAAGGTTTACTACATTAACTGAATTAATATCAGTTTAGACAGGTGGTTGATATATTAAATGTTATAAATCTTTAAAACTTCACTCTTAAGAAATTGAATTTGGTTTGTAAAAATGAGTGTATTTGATTTGTTACCTCAGAGAATTTTTTTTATATTTGAGTCCAGTATTGTATTTTCAAGTGTTTTATATTGATTTTCTTTTTATCTCAGTGTCGTGACTTTTTTAAAGCTCAAAATAATTTTTAGGTCCTATGAGTGTAGAGATCTAAGCTTGGGAATTGTTCAGAGCTTAGCCTGGTAAGCAGTTGGTTGCAAAACTTGTCTTTTTAGTTCTTTTATCTCAGTATAAAAACCACAGTGGGATTATTGAATGGTTCAAAATTGGTGGCAATAAAAAATTAAGCATGAAAATACAGTTGCAGTAAAATAAAATCTTGTTTTAGACATGCAATAATATTTAAATGAACAGTTTTTAGGTCAGTCATAATACAAAACAAATAACTGAGTCAAATCTAGAAGAAAAAAGAAATGGAAGACTACTGTGTCTACTGAAGAACCATGGTTTTAATAAGCTTGGATTATTATAGTACAATATAGTTCATTAAGCCATGGAGGCAAAATTAAAATGATATAGGTCATATGCTCAGATTTGTTGCCAAAATTGCTTCAAGTGCTGTAGAAATTAGTAGTAATGTTTAGATAGTAGCTTCTTTCTTATCCTTTGTGTTTTTTTATTATCTTCCTTTCCACAATATTGAGTTTAAACCTCCCTCTTAATTCTTAAAGGAGCTAAATATGTATGTAACTGCCTAAGGAAAAAATGATAGTTATTATATTTAAGGGAAATAAACTAGTAAAAAAGCACTGCAACCAACTGAAGGTTGCTCCCAGCAAAACTGAGAGCCCAGCAGTGCTGCTGGTAATAAGTTCCATTCGCTCTGTGTTCCTCTAGGCATCCAGCACAAAGATTGCACTGGTTCCTCATGCCCAAAGGAGCCCCTGTACCCCATAACCGATACACACACACACAGAAACAAAACACATTGAGAATTCTATTTTTTAAGTAACGTGAAATGCTTAAATATTCCCTGGCAGCCTCTCTTCCATAAACTGTATGTGTTCCTTGCCACAGACTTTTCTTTATTAAGGACTATTTAGAAAATCTAATAAAAGATTTTTCTGTATTTCCCGGTGCCATATTTTCATTCCTATTCTACAAAAATGTAATGTGAAATTTAACTGAGTGCTTTAAGAAAGAAAATATTAAAGAATAGCCTTTAAAGGTGACTTCATCTTTTGGAGGTCCTACATGGTAAATCTTTCTGCTGTTGTTTTATTTCTCTGTATGGGACTGTGCTTAAACTCATCATTATTAACAAATATTTAATGCACTCTATTCTACCAAAGTCATTGTATTAAAAATCATGAAGGATGTAAGATGGTGACCACATGTAGAGTTCCTAATGCCTAAAACCTGAAGATGAGTATATATTTGCATTAGTGAAGAAGGATGGTATACCCTGAAATATAAAAGCAGGAATTGAGTAAGACAGGGATAGCTAGCTGTTAGATGATTTCAAGACTTGACAATGTCACTACTGATTCTTCTCCATGCATGTAAAAATAACATGTCAAATAGGAAAACAAAATAAGAGGGTCTCCAAAACAAAGAAAAGGGCTTCTCAAGCACAAAGAAGATGTAGAACTGAAGCCATACTGATGCAGGGTTCTGGCTGCTAGTAACCAGGAGTCTGACTGCTGTGGGTAAAGGGCAAAACAACAGGCTCCCATCCTGACTCTTTGGTGGAGTTCAGGTTTTATGAGTGTGTTCTTCTTGTTTAGGAGGGAAATTAAAAAAAATTAAATGGGATTAGTGTTACTGGTCATATAACTGATACCATGGCTACTGATCCACTGTGGTTCTACCTAGCCATGAATACATATGTGTGCCCATGATACTCAGAGTTTGTCTATATTGTAGGCAAACAGAAGTTTCATGTGACAGAAGTTTCTTCTCTATAAGGCTGAATAATATCCCGTAGTGTATATATACCCCACATTTTGTTTATCTATTCATTCATCAATGGACGCTTTAGTTGTTCCCACCTCTTGACTTTTTGAATAATGCTGCTGCAAATATGGGTACACAAATGTCTCCTAGAGATTTTGATTTTAATTCTTTTGGATATATACCCAGAAATTGAATTTCTAGGTCATATGGTAGTTCTGTTTTTATTTGGGGGGAGAACTGCCATACAATTTCCATAGTGGTTGTACAACATCACAGTGTTACCAAGAGTTGAGAAGGATTCTAACTTCCCCACATCCTTTCCCAAACTCATTACTTTCTGTTTTTTGTTTGCTTGTCTGTTTATTTGTTTTGATAGTAGTAGCTGCACTGAATTTCATCTGCCAAAATTTGTTAAGTTGAAGCTATAACCCCCAGTATCTCAGAGTATGAGTTTGTTTATGGAAAGCACCTTCAAAGCGGTGAGCCAGTAAAAATGAAGCTGTTAGGATTGGTCCTTATTCAGTCTGATTGGAATCCTTAGACACAAAGAGAAACATTTAGACACAGAAGAGACATTTAGACACAAAGAGAAACATCTTGGCAGGTATGTGCCCAGGAGGAAAGTCCATGGGTAGACACAGCAAAAAGGCAGTTTTTTGCAAGCCAAAGAGAAACCTCGGGAGAAATCAAGCCCATCAATTCCTTAATCTTAAATCTTAGACTGCTAACCTCCAGAATTGTGAGAAAATAAATTACTTTTGTGTAAGTCACCAACTCTGTGATATTTGCCATGGATACCCTAACTAATATATTCAGCAGCCAATCTAATAGGTATGTGCGTGCACTAAGTCACTTCAGTTATGTCCAACTCTTTGAGATTCTATGGACTGTACCCTTCCAGGCTCCTCTGTCCATGGGATTCTCCAGGCAAGAATACTGGAGTGGGTGGCCATGCCCTCCTCCAGGGGATCTTCCTGACCCAGGAATCAAACCTGCATCTCCCATGACTCCTGCATTGCAGGTGGATTCTTGACTGTTTAGCCACCAGAGAAGCCCCCTAATGGGTGCGAGGAAATATTTTGTTATAGTTTCAGTTTGCATTTCACTAATGATAAGCAGCGTTGAACATTTTTTCATATACCATTGATCATTTGTATATCATCTTTGAAAAGCTTCATATTCAAATCCATTGCCCATTTTTTAATCAGGTTATTTGTTTTATTATTGGTGAGTTCCAAGTGATTATATATAATCTGAACATTAACCCTTTATTAGATATACACTGTTTGCAAATATTTTTCCCATTCTGCTGTCCATGGTCTTTTATATCTTCTTGCAATCCTTTGTCTGAATAGCCAAATCATGTGTCCAAGCGTTTATATGTAAATTTTACCTTGGGCCAGGTTTTACTTTTCACTCAGTGGGTGATCAATATGTGGGGCTATAGAATACCAGCAATTCATTTTTATCTTATACTCACATACCAGTGTGACTCATTCACAATACAAGCTTGGCTTATTTCCTTCAGTCGTCTGGTTATGTAAGAAACCCCTTCTTAGTAGTCTCGGATGTATGTATTTAACTACCTGTTCTTAAAGCCTATCTGTGCCCTCCAACTCTGCTCAGGTCTAATCCTAAAATTATGGGCTTCCCTAGTGAGTTAGGAAGATATGATAGATATTATAAGATAAATTGTTCCTTTCTCTACCTATACGTATGACTTATTAAGATCTGGATTCAGTTGTTTATGTTCCACGGTAAGAGCCAATAGGACATATCAGCATGTTGGTGAATGTTTTTTGAATAGTGTATGAATTTCTGCTCTAGTTAGCTTTGCTTTGCTCCAGAAACCTAGATATTTGCCATGGATACCCTAACTAATATATTCAGCAGCCAATCTAATAGGTATGGTGCACTAAGTCACTTCAGTTATGTCCAACTCTTTGAGATTCTATGGACTGTACCCTTCCAGGCTCCTCTGTCCATGGGATTCTCCAGGCAAGAATACTGGAGTGGGTGGCCATGCCCTCCTCCAGGGGATCTTCCTGACCCAGGAATCAAACCTGCATCTCCCATGACTCCTGCATTGCAGGTGGATTCTTGACTGTTTAGCCACCAGAGAAGCCCCCTAATGGGTGCGAGGAAATATTTTGTTATAGTTTCAGTTTGCATTTCACTAATGATAAGCAGCGTTGAACATTTTTTCATATACCATTGATCATTTGTATATCATCTTTGAAAAGCTTCATATTCAAATCCATTGCCCATTTTTTAATCAGGTTATTTGTTTTATTATTGGTGAGTTCCAAGTGATTATATATAATCTGAACATTAACCCTTTATTAGATATACACTGTTTGCAAATATTTTTCCCATTCTGCTGTCCATGGTCTTTTATATCTTCTTGCAATCCTTTGTCTGAATAGCCAAATCATGTGTCCAAGCATTTATATGTAAATTTTACCTTGGGCCAGGTTTTACTTTTCACTCAGTGGGTGATCAATATGTGGGGCTATAGAATACCAGCAATTCATTTTCATCTTATACTCACATACCAGTGTGACTCATTCACAATACAAGCTTGGCTTATTTCCTTCAGTCGTCTGGTTATGTAAGAAACCCCTTCTTAGTAGTCTCGGATGTATGTATTTAACTACCTGTTCTTAAAGCCTATCTGTGCCCTCCAACTCTGCTCAGGTCTAATCCTAAAATTATGGGCTTCCCTAGTGAGTTAGGAAGATATGATAGATATTATAAGATAAATTGTTCCTTTCTCTACCTATACGTATGACTTATTAAGATCTGGATTCAGTTGTTTATGTTCCACGGTAAGAGCCAATAGGACATATCAGCATGTTGGTGAATGTTTTTTGAATAGTGTATGAATTTCTGCTCTAGTTAGCTTTGCTTTGCTCCAGAAACCTAGATATCTACACTGAGATTCTCCCACTAATGGTAAAGAACCCACCTGCCAATGTAGGAGACATAAAAGACACAGGTTTGATCCCTGGGTCTGAAAGATAAAGGAAGGCATAGTCACTCACTCCAGTTTTCTTGTCTGGAGAATCCCATGAACAGAGGAGCCTGACAGGATATGGTCCATAGGGTCACAAAGAGTCAGACATGACTGAAGCAACTTAGCAGTAGTAGCTTAGAAATCAAGAAAGTGTGGTATAAGAATAATGCACTGGTTAATGGAAAAGTAGAGTCCAGAAACAGAGTCATACACTTATATGTGTTTCATGGCAAGTATAGCACCTATGTTTATTTTAATTATTGTAATGACATCATGAAGATAGTAGTTTTACCATCTGAGTTACATGTGCATGAAGGACACTGAGTGAGAACTACCTTGCCAATCCTAGTCAGCACAAACAACTGTGAGAGATAATCATAAATATTGTATTGTCACTAAATTTTAAATTGATTTAATCTATGTCAAAATGGTGACTGAAGCCATGAACAGCATTCTAACAGCAAAACAAACACATAAGAAAAAAACTGACATTTCTGGTCAGTCTTGCTGCATGCAGTGAAATAGTCCCTTATTCATTCTCAAGCTTTATTACTGTCCTAAGTAATACAAGGGAGATACAATTTTGGTTGAGGAAATATCTTAATCTACTTCATAACTTTAGAAAGTTCTTTTTTTCTCAATGTCTTTAAAGTATGCTCACATTTATATAATGATAATATTGACATCATTTTCTTTTTAAATATCCTTTTAATTTTGGCAGTTTTCGTTGAGAGTGCCACCTCCTGGTGTAGCAGCTTCTTTGTGAGTTCCATAATAGACTCTGAATTCTAGTGTTATTCCAAATACTTGCCTTCTTTTTGAAGTGTATGGCTCACATTTCACAGAGATTCTGTAGGATGATTTCCTTGCATAGTGGGAAGTTTTTGACGTGTGGGTTTACTGGAGTCCCTTGGCTTTAAACTTGGCTCAGAGCAGATGGTACTGTTACAGAGAGCAACAACACAGCTTTGAGCTTGAAAATGTTAGTGCACACATGATTCTTTTCCCCCTCAGGTCTGATGTGATTGATGGGACTTTGGAACTAAAAACTGACAAAACATAGATCCTTCACAATTGGCTATTTGCTGGCCAAAAAAAGGTATCTCAGAGAAGAATGGGATACAGTTCATTGTTTCAGTGCCAAATAACAATCCCCTGCTATCTCTACTTCCCTCTAAAAATAAAGCTTTAAAACTGCTGAGTTTAAGGGAGCCTATAATAATAAATGTAAGGAAAATAAAATAGTTGTTTTAGCTCTAAAATGCCTTTTAGCATTTCTATTATAAGAAAATGGAAGCTAAATGGCACTTAAATCCCTCCTCCAAAAATAAAGACAAGAAAAAAATGAAACATAAAGCTCAAGTACTGTGTTTTGATATAAATAACACCTAAAGTAAGTGTTAAAATAAGCAATTGATGTTAAATAATTACAAGCAATGCAATTATTGAGAGGATGACATATATAGGAGAGGTGGAGGTGTGTGAAACAGTGAAAAATATTTGCATAAATTCTTTATTATAGTTTATAATATTTTCTCAAACACCACAGAACATTTTGGGTTGGCCAAAATGTTCATCCTTTTTTTTTTCCTATAATACCTTGAAAAAAAAACCCAAAATTTTTGGTCAACCCAATATTATAAAAAGGCACTGACTACATAGTCAATTATATGAAACCAGAAAATCAGTTTACACAAAAGTAGTAAATCACTTTCTATTCAACGTTGAAACTCCTAACACACAAAAATATATGTGTATACATATCTATGTACATAAATTATTTTCCCTTTAACTAGAAAAATGGTTAAATATTTAGTATAAATTGGGTCAGAAAATTGTCTTAAATTTTATCATTTTAACTCTATTGAAAAGCTTTGAGAGACCTACAGTTTTATAAAACTAGGAATGGGAAACACTATAGAACAGACACCCCCATTTAAAAAAAAAAATACAAATTCATTGGGATCCAAAGGCACCATAGACTGGGTTTAAGGTGATAGACTAGGGAGACTCATTGAAGGTCCAGAAGTAGGGAAGCTGTAGTAGAGACTGGCAACCAGAGGACATGAGTGTAGTTGTGGCAAATACTGGAAGCTCATTTGGACCCAGTAATTCTTTAAACACATTTTGTTGCTATTGCTGTATGAACTTGTTTAAGGTTTTTTGTTTGTTTGTTTGTTTTTTAGCATTTATTCCATACTAAGTGCTCTATAGTCCTTAGTTCTAGTAATGCTCAAGCAAACATATGAAGTTTATGTTATTATTCCCATTGCATAAAGGAAAAAAAACTGAAACTTAGTGATTTGAAGTATCTTGTCTAAGTAAGAAAATTATTAAGCAAAAGTACATCTCAGGTAGTCAGATTGAAAAACCTGACACATACAAAATTTCTTGCAATATTAGTCCATAAAGGCAGGACTTTATCTATTCACTACCATAACCCTAGTGTCTAGTGCTGGTAAATACAAAATAGATTGAAATAAATGTAAAAAATACATTTTTAATAACAGAATAAGAATTTAGAAAGTATGTTATCTTAATATGACGTCTTAATTAAAGCGTGATGTGTAAAATATTAAAATGTATAAGTATACATTTTTGTGGCATGTAAAGCTGACAGTGGTTTCATAATATGTAAAAGGATATAAAGGCATTTCGCACATTTGAAAAAATTGAAACTTCTTCCCATGACAGATTTGTATGCACCTAAGTCACCAAACTTAGGCTCAGATACATCCCACACCAGGAGGGATGTCAGAGTCCTCTCCTTGAAAATGGCTTTTTCTCCTTGGGAACTGGAAATACCCCCAAAAGAAAAGGTCCACATTTATTAAGCAATAATTATTATTTGGAATTGAAATATTCCATATTTTGGTAGCTCTTTTTTCATAATCACAGTTTATCAAGACTTAGTTATAACTAAGGGCTTACCAGGTAGTGCTAGTGGTAAAGAACCTTCATGCCAATGCAGGAGACATAAGAGACCTGGATTCCATCCTCAATTGGGAAAGATCCCCTGGAAGAGAGCATGGCAACCCTCTTCAGTATTCTTGTCTAGAGAATCCTCGTAGACAGAGGAGCCTGGAGCGCTATAGTCCATAGGGTCACATAGAGTCGGACATGACTGAAGTTGTAATCAAATATTTACTGTAACCAGATTAGTCAAGACCACTGTGAGAAGACAGACAAGGAATGTGTGACTTATACCCTAGGATAATTAAAGGTTACCTTTATATGAAATTATTTGCATTCATGAAGCAATGAAAGAACAGTCAATATATAAAGAGGTGGGGTTTTCCTGTAAAAATAATTTAGAAAAGAGAAAGTTTAGGGAAATGTCAGTGATGAATTGGCCTTGACATAAAGGTAAGAAATAGAAAGACAAAAACTGGCAACATCAGACACAGACAGGAAAGCTAGCAAGAGACACAGAATTATTTTAAAAGAATTAGAAAAAAATATTTTCTGAGGAAAATTCTAAAAAATGTGGACTAGGATAGATATAAGGACATCAAACCTTTAGAATTTATAATAAACCAATTTAGTTATCTAAATTTAAATAGTCCATCAATATCCAGGCAATAAAGGCCACCTGGTTCTGCAATATTTCTTTTTTCTTTATTTCTGATTAATTCTTTACTTCCTCTATTGTAAATTAACTCTTGTTCTGTTCTGTCCTTCTGTCCTTCTCTTAGTCAGTTAGTTCACTATGGCTTCACATATTTTTTCAAATAAGGGAATTTCAGGAATGAGATTTTCATAGCATTGTTAACTTTGAGATTCAGTTTTTTAATTATAGAGGAATGTCAGGGCTCCTGATTTTTGGAAAAAGGCATTATGACATGAGAGTGTGTTTAACCTGTTAACACAAGTTGAGGTCGATTGATATAAGAATGTTACAGAATAGTGACAAAAAGAGAAACCAGCATCTGCCAGATTTTCAAGCTATTTAAACATTGGATGTGTTCCATCATTTTGCCTAGAATGTCTTCTAATAAAAATATTTTGTCTCAGAATAAATGTTTAATATCTAAAGTGTTCTTTGGTCTCAAAATGTTAATAATATAATCAAGTGTTACTCATTACGTCCTTGCTTGGCATAGCAGAGAACTACTGATACAAGCGTTTCCATATATTAAGAATTATCTTTTTTTTTCTGAAAACTTTTTAAATGTCTTTTTGTTTCTTGATTGAGCTCTTAAACTTTGACTTTTTTATTCTGTTCTGTGAATACTGATTTTCTGGATAGTTATTGCATATTTTGGTCAACTCACTTCATTTCTATGGTGTCTGAAGAAAGTTCTTTTCTTGTCAGTTTATTTTATGAATCCTATAACTGTGTCCATACTGCAACACAATGCACTCAATGAGTTTTGATAAATCGATACATTTGTATAACCATTACTACAATCAAAATGTTACTGAGTCCAAGCTCCTACTGCTCCCCATGGGACAGGTCAATAAATTCAGAGACTAGTATTGGCGCAAAGATTAGTGATTTTATTTGAAAACCCCACAGACCAAGATGTTATAATAGTGTCCCAAAGAACCATATTTCCTCAATTAGAATTCAGTCTTCTCCAATAAAGACTGTCAGTCTTTATACTAACAAGGGTGAGAAAATGACAGAGACGGGGCTGGGCCCAAGGGCAGCCCCCTCATGCATAGGCATTAGGCAGAAGGCAAAGCCACCTCCTTGTTTAGGACTTAATGAGTCCATGACATAGAAAGAATGGCATCTAAAACAGAAACATTGTAACATCTGAGCAATAATCTTCAATCTTGAAAGCCAGAAAATACTTGCAAATAAAAATGCACAGGTTAAGGAAGAATGAGTGAAGGATAAAAGCAACCCACTAGTCTCATATTCTCATGGTCAAGGAGATTTCCCAGCCTGACACGTGCAGAGGGGAGTCTCAATTTATCTTCTAGTAATAGTGGCCATATCATAATGTCATTGTAATATCATTAGAGTGTGTTTAACCTGTTAACACAAGTTGAGGTCGATTGATATAAGAATGTTACAGAATAGTGACAAAAAGAGAAACCAGCATCTGCCAGATTTTCAAGCTATTTAAACATTGGATATGTTCCATCATTTTGCCTAGAATGTCTTCTAATAAAAATATTTTGTCTCAGAATAAATGTTTAATATCTAAAGTGTTCTTTGGTCTCAAAATGTTAATAATATAATCAAGTGTTACTCATTACGTCCTTGCTTGGCATAGCAGAGAACTACTGATACAAGCGTTTCCATATATTAAGAATTATCTTTTTTTTTCTGAAAACTTTTTAAATGTCTTTTTGTTTCTTGATTGAGCTCTTAAACTTTGACTTTTTTATTCTGTTCTGTGAATACTGATTTTCTGGATAGTTATTGCATATTTTGGTCAACTCACTTCATTTCTATGGTGTCTGAAGAAAGTTCTTTTCTTGTCAGTTTATTTTATGAATCCTATAACTGTGTCCATACTGCAACACAATGCACTCAATGAGTTTTGATAAATCGATACATTTGTATAACCATTACTACAATCAAAATGTTACTGAGTCCAAGCTCCTACTGCTCCCCATGGGACAGGTCAATAAATTCAGAGACTAGTATTGGCGCAAAGATTAGTGATTTTATTTGAAAACCCCACAGACCAAGATGTTATAATAGTGTCCCAAAGAACCATATTTCCTCAATTAGAATTCAGTCTTCTCCAATAAAGACTGTCAGTCTTTATACTAACAAGGGTGAGAAAATGACAGAGAGACGGGGCTGGGCCCAAGGGCAGCCCCCTCATGCATAGGCATTAGGCAGAAGGCAAAGCCACCTCCTTGTTTAGGACTTAATGAGTCCATGACATAGAAAGAATGGCATCTAAAACAGAAACATTGTAACATCTGAGCAATAATCTTCAATCTTGAAAGCCAGAAAATACTTGCAAATAAAAATGCACAGGTTAAGGAAGAATGAGTGAAGGATAAAAGCAACCCACTAGTCTCATATTCTCATGGTCAAGGAGATTTCCCAGCCTGACACGTGCAGAGGGGAGTCTCAATTTATCTTCTAGTAATAGTGGCCATATCATAATGTCATTGTAATATCATTAGCATTGCAATATTGAACCCAACACCCGACTCCTCCCCACCCCTGTCCCATGGGTTTCACTTGGGTGCTCACAGGGAAGATTTCAAACCGGAGGCTGCTAGAAGCCCAAATAAGGAACTGAAGAAGACAGGATCACAGGCGAGGGAAAAGGGGAATCACCATCATCCAAACCCCAGAAGACTGATGCCATAATAACAACCTAGGCTGCCCCTACGGGGTGCTCCTCATTAGGGAGGATGCTCATATTCTTCTCTGAGTGTGTAACTTTCACTTCTGCCCTAAATAAAATGCTTTTTTCTTCAAAGAAGACAAAAACTGAAATCTTGATACTGAAATCAGTTGTTGCAGACTTTTTTTCTGCTGGCCAGACCCTAGAGGGGATATGATAATCTTTTGTTCTTGCAGCTGCCCCAGGTAGGCTGGTCAAGTAAACCTCCAACAAGACAAATGTTATTCCCTGTTCTGCAACTTTTTTATCTCTATATAAATGAAAAGGGCTATGCCTTTAAAGATCAAGCCTGGGAAGCAGGACCTTGAAAATGAGCTGTCATGTGTATTTCAGGCTATACACAACAGCATTTTACAAAAGGTATAGAGCCAGCATGACTAAGCATGGGACCAGAGCAATAAGTTTAGAGCTAAAGGATATGTTCTTTTCTGTTACAAATTACCAAAGATTGACATCATTCTAAAGTATTTCCTTTGTAACCCTTCCCAGTCCAATTCACCCTCATCCATAGCAACTATTGAACTTTGATTTGTCACAGTGAGTTTGCCCATCCTCTCCAGATTTTAAAACAATTGGAATCAGAGTATGCAAGTATTTTTGTCGGGATTTTTTGCTCAGGTTAATTTTGACAAGGTTCATCCATATTGCTGTGCCATCAATAGTTCAGTCTTTTTATTGCTTGAACACTATTTCATTTATGAACATACCATTATTTGTTTATCCATGTTATATTTATATTTATGCTTACGTTGTTTCCAGCTTGGACTTTTTATGAGTAAGCTGCTGTGAACATTCACGTTCATGTTTCTATGGCCAAGTCTTCTCATATTAAAGAAGAGTGGAGTAGCTGGGTCTCATGGTAAGTATATGTTTAACTTTATAAAACATTGCTAAACTGTTTTCTAGAGTGTATAATTGTACAATCCCTCAAGCCACAGAGAAGAATTTCACTTTCTCCAAAATTTACCAGGTTATGGGTTTTGCCAGTCATTTTATTTTAGACATTCTAGGGTACTTAAAGAGGTTTTCACTATTGTATTAAATTGTGTCTTACTTGATGGCTGACATAGAGTATCTTTTAGTGTGGTTTTTGACCTCCTTTATGTCTCATTTTGTGAAGTGTTTATTAAAATATTTTGCTCATTTCCCTGGGTTGTTTCATAACTGAGTTTTAAATAATGCTAACATCTTCTATATACAGTCATTAATCAGATATATTTATTGCAAATATTTTCTCCCAGCCTGTGACTTGCTTTGTGATTTTCTAAACAATGTCTCTTAAAGAGAAGAATTAGCATTTAATTTCCATGAAGGCTAATTTATCATTTAATTCTTCTTATAGTCTAAGAAAATTTTGCCTGTGCAAGGAAGAACGATTTCCTCCTATGCTTCCTATTTGTTTTTCTATAGTGTTTTTTGTTGTATCTTTTGTGCTTAAGATTATACTCTATTTGGAGTGAAAATTTTCGTCTAGTGTAATATGAGTCAGCTTTTTTATTTATTTATGCATATGTTCATGCTTTGGGATATCCATTTCTCTAAGCATTATTTTAAATTATCCCATCTCTTTTAAATTCCCTCGGAAAAATTTGTGAAAATCAGTTACCTATATATGGGTAAGTCTGTTACTGGATCTAAGCTCATATTGTTCCTCACACCACAGACGAATACATTGAGAGATTAGGTGTTGAAGCAAAAGAAATAGTGACTTTATTCAGAAAGCCAGCAGACCAAGAACAGGCAGACTAGTGTCCTAGTGATCCACATTATCCAAGTTTGAATTTAAGCTTCTTGTATACTTACTAAAAGCAAAAGAGGTGTGATTGGTTGTTGCAAAATTCTTGGTATAGGAATTCTTTGTTCTTGTTGCTCTGTTCATGTAGGATGACACTGTTTTTGAAAACACCAAGGACACAATAATTCTCTGTTAGGCAACATTTTATCTCTATTTAAATTGGAAAATATTATCCCTTTAAAGGTCAGAGCCTTGAGAATGGGCTGGCCTGTTTCAGGCCAGTAGGCAGCCTTCTTTTACAAAAGGTGCAGAGCCAGCATGACTAAGAGGCAACAGAGTACAAGGGTTAGAGCTAAAGGAATAGATCTAATAGGTTGTCAGGTTTGTTCTCTGTTACATGTCTACTTTCTGACACTATTTCTGTTGAACTGATTTAGATTATCTTTCAGCCAAAAATATACTGTGTTGCTAACTGTACCTTTACTAAGCATTAAAACCAGATACTATAAGTTATTTAACTCTTATATTTTCATTAAATTTTATCTAGCACTATGCTAAGATATAGTTAAGTGAATTTGAACCATTTTATTCTATTACTTGTTTTAAGCTTGATGGAATGTGCCCAGAGCAGCTTTTACTCTAAGCTGTAGTCTCTAATTAATTATGCCTATAACTAAAATAATCCCATTTTGAGGATCCAACACAATGTTGGTCTATAAAGGATACTTACCTTTGACTATGAGGAACAAAAACTTTTTCCAGCTCTATGTGAGCTTCAAAGATTTTTCCATCTACTCTTCTTAAGTAATGCTTTTTCTTATCACTGCTGTCCTTGGGTTCTTTTCTTACAATTGCAATGAGAATTCCATCAAAGACTTGAGGTAACCACCTCACAGATGACTAGAATGCGCTATCTTTCTTCAGCTTCCTCCACTCTGGTATATTGCTCTGAAAATTTTAGCTTCCTTGGCCTCCCTGAATGCCAAACTGCATATTTGCTTTACTTTTTTAGACTTCTGAGCTTTGTTTGGTTCCCCCTTTCCTGTACTATAGCTTGGAAAATCTCATAGGGCTCAAATTATCTCTTCCTCATTTCTTAGGGATCATTGCCTATGAAAAAGTTATACAAAGCCATCATTTCATGTAATTTTCTAAGTTTTCAATGATCTAAGACATAGAGTAAATCTCATACTTGTTTCTCCTTCACAGTCAGAAACAGAGGTTGACAGGTATCGATCGTGTTAGCTGTAGATTTTTCATTGGTGTGCTTTATTAGATTAAGAAGTTTTCTCCTTGTCCTAGTTTTTGAAAGTTTTCAGTAATGAATGTTGAATCTTGTTAAATATCTTTCTTCATATATTGAGAATATTATTCTTTTTCCCCTTACTATCTGAAAATAATGAATGGGATTGATTAGTTTCTGTATGGTGAAACAACCTTGCATTCTAAGAATGTGATCTACTTGGTTATGGTGCATTGCCATCTTTTAATATATATTGCTGTATTTAATTTGCTAAATTGAAGGGCTGTAGCATTTGTCTGTTTGAGGTATATTGTTTTATTTTGTTTTGTATTTTTTTAGTGTGTTACTGTTGGTTTTGGTTTTGGTATTAGGACTCAAATTAGTGAATTGAGAGATATTTACTATATTTCTGTTTCTGAAATTGTCTGCATGAGACTCGCCTAAGTTTTCGTTCATCAGGTGCTTGATAAAACTAACTAGTGAAGCTATCTGAATATGGAGTTTTCTTTTGGGGGCGATATTCAACTAAAATTTCTGTTCCCTAGATATGTACTCAGGACATAACACTTACTGGATGCAGTTCAAATATCTTATCATTCTGTGTGAACTTGAAAATTATTCATTTTGCAAATTCACACTTGCTCTTTGCCCTTGTTTATAGCCTTTCATTGAATATATGTATGGTCTAGAACTTAGCAAAGATTAAAGGAGATGCCTATGCATATTTTTTGAGGCCTTTGCTATGTATAACCTCCTTTCTGGAATATTCCCCTGCAGTTTCCAGCTGCCTAGTATTCAAAAATGTGATCTTATTTTTTAGCCTGTTGAGGACACTGAACTCTGAGTTACCATTTTTTATATCAAGAAATTGGATCAAAGACAGTGGTTTAACAAAATAACAGTTGAAAAAGGACATATAACACATAAATTTATTGAGTCAACTAGTGAACCATTTGCAGAGATAATTATCTCAACCCATATTATACAAAAGCAGTTTAGATTAATTCAATGATCTAGTAGATTCTCATACTTGTTTCTCCTTCACAGTCAGAAACAGAGGTTGACAGGTATCGATCGTGTTAGCTGTAGATTTTTCATTGGTGTGCTTTATTAGATTAAGAAGTTTTCTCCTTGTCCTAGTTTTTGAAAGTTTTCAGTAATGAATGTTGAATCTTGTTAAATATCTTTCTTCATATATTGAGAATATTATTCTTTTTCCCCTTACTATCTGAAAATAATGAATGGGATTGATTAGTTTCTGTATGGTGAAACAACCTTGCATTCTAAGAATGTGATCTACTTGGTTATGGTGCATTGCCATCTTTTAATATATATTGCTGTATTTAATTTGCTAAATTGAAGGGCTGTAGCATTTGTCTGTTTGAGGTATATTGTTTTATTTTGTTTTGTATTTTTTTAGTGTGTTACTGTTGGTTTTGGTTTTGGTATTAGGACTCAAATTAGTGAATTGAGAGATATTTACTATATTTCTGTTTCTGAAATTGTCTGCATGAGACTCGCCTAAGTTTTCGTTCATCAGGTGCTTGATAAAACTAACTAGTGAAGCTATCTGAATATGGAGTTTTCTTTTGGGGGCGATATTCAACTAAAATTTCTGTTCCCTAGATATGTACTCAGGACATAACACTTACTGGATGCAGTTCAAATATCTTATCATTCTGTGTGAACTTGAAAATTATTCATTTTGCAAATTCACACTTGCTCTTTGCCCTTGTTTATAGCCTTTCATTGAATATATGTATGGTCTAGAACTTAGCAAAGATTAAAGGAGATGCCTATGCATATTTTTTGAGGCCTTTGCTATGTATAACCTCCTTTCTGGAATATTCCCCTGCAGTTTCCAGCTGCCTAGTATTCAAAAATGTGATCTTATTTTTTAGCCTGTTGAGGACACTGAACTCTGAGTTACCATTTTTTATATCAAGAAATTGGATCAAAGACAGTGGTTTAACAAAATAACAGTTGAAAAAGGACATATAACACATAAATTTATTGAGTCAACTAGTGAACCATTTGCAGAGATAATTATCTCAACCCATATTATACAAAAGCAGTTTAGATTAATTAAATGACTGAAAGTAAAGAATAATGATTTAATATCTATATTATACTTATGAAGACATGTAAAATATTTTTATATGTGTAATTTTAAGATGGGAAGGTCTTTCTAAAGTACTCAAAACTCAGAAACCAAATGGAAAATCTTGACGGATTTGATGTAAAAGACTGAAAAATGTCTGCATGGTAAATTGTCCGTGAATGAATTTCAAAACAAGCTATGGACTAAAAAAAACTGTTTAAGGTAATTGTCACAGCAATAACTTAATTACTCATAGTGCAAAAGGGCTCTATATATCTACAAAAAAAACTAATAGAAAAATACGTAAAGTATGTAACTAGACAATTTAAAGAAGAAATGAATAGATTGTCAACCTCAAATGGAGATTAGGCTGTATATCTGAAAAATGCAACTAAGAAAAACAGTGTGAAACTTTGTTCTCATCTAAACGTTTTGCAAAATTAAGCAAAATCCATTCTAACCACTTAATTTAAACTATTTGAAATATATGCATATACCACTTCAGCCTGATTTGAAATTTTTTAGCTATATTAGTAAAAATGTAGCTTATTAAAATTATTTGATATAGTGATTCCTCTTCTAAAATATACACTATAAGAATATAAGCACCTGAATATATACTATATTGAAATATTTATTGTATAATAACAAAACTATAAATACTTTTTAAAGTTCACTTTTAAGAGAATATGTACAATTTTAAAAGATCACAATTCTTCTAAGAATAAGCATTTGAACATCAGAAGTTTATAAACAGTTACGTTTAAAAATTATCATAGTAAATTGTCAAGGGAACAAAGAAGTTACATATATGTCTGTGGGGCCAGCCCGCAAAGGAGAAACGGCGGTGGGATTGCCCGCGTAGCCAGGCCATGGGAAGATCCGAGAGGGGCGAGCCTGCTGTCAGCCAACCAAGCCCCTCGGCGAGCGAGACAATCAGACGCGACAGGGGTTCCCGTCGAAGCAGTTCCGTTTTATTAGTGCAGACTTACAGCTTATATAGGCAAGTGAAGGGGATTTCCTAAGGGATTTCCCATAGTTAAACCAATCAAGCTAAAGGTCAAGCGTAGATCACGCCCTCGTCTCTTCCTTCCTTATGCTTGCAACGACTTAAATCACGCCATCATCTCTTCCTTCCTTATGCTTGCAGAGGCCCTCTTTCATTTAGGGCCCCACATATGTCTATACATATTTGTGTCTATGCATTCGTGTGTGCCGTCACCTCAGTCATGTCTGACTCTTTGTGACCCTATGGACTGTAGCCCACCAGGCTCCTCTGTCCACAGAATTCTACAGGTGAGAATACTTTCATGTTCCCAGGGTATCTTAGGTGTCTCCTGCTTTGGTAGGCTACTTCTTTACCATTGACACCACTACATATTTGTGTACATATTAGAAAAAATTAAACTTGTAAAGGTTTTTTGTAAATTCTAGACAATTTAAAGAAGAAATGAATAGATTGTCAACCTCAAATGGAGATTAGGCTGTATATCTGAAAAATGCAACTAAGAAAAACAGTGTGAAACTTTGTTCTCATCTAAACGTTTTGCAAAATTAAGCAAAATCCATTCTAACCACTTAATTTAAACTATTTGAAATATATGCATATACCACTTCAGCCTGATTTGAAATTTTTTAGCTATATTAGTAAAAATGTAGCTTATTAAAATTATTTGATATAGTGATTCCTCTTCTAAAATATACACTATAAGAATATAAGCACCTGAATATATACTATATTGAAATATTTATTGTATAATAACAAAACTATAAATACTTTTTAAAGTTCACTTTTAAGAGAATATGTACAATTTTAAAAGATCACAATTCTTCTAAGAATAAGCATTTGAACATCAGAAGTTTATAAACAGTTACGTTTAAAAATTATCATAGTAAATTGTCAAGGGAACAAAGAAGTTACATATATGTCTGTGGGGCCAGCCCGCAAAGGAGAAACGGCGGTGGGATTGCCCGCGTAGCCAGGCCATGGGAAGATCCGAGAGGGGCGAGCCTGCTGTCAGCCAACCAAGCCCCTCGGCGAGCGAGAGACAATCAGACGCGACAGGGGTTCCCGTCGAAGCAGTTCCGTTTTATTAGTGCAGACTTACAGCTTATATAGGCAAGTGAAGGGGATTTCCTAAGGGATTTCCCATAGTTAAACCAATCAAGCTAAAGGTCAAGCGTAGATCACGCCCTCGTCTCTTCCTTCCTTATGCTTGCAACGACTTAAATCACGCCATCATCTCTTCCTTCCTTATGCTTGCAGAGGCCCTCTTTCATTTAGGGCCCCACATATGTCTATACATATTTGTGTCTATGCATTCGTGTGTGCCGTCACCTCAGTCATGTCTGACTCTTTGTGACCCTATGGACTGTAGCCCACCAGGCTCCTCTGTCCACAGAATTCTACAGGTGAGAATACTGGAGTGTGTTCACATGTCCTCCACTAGGGTATCTTCCCCACCCAGGGGTGTCTCCTGTTTTGGTAGGCTACTTCTTTACCATTGACACCACCTGGGAGGCTGATATTTGTGTGTACATATATGTGTATATATGCACATATATATATGTGTGTGTGTGTAAAATATGTGTATATGTATATTTATATAATGTGTGAATAAATAAAGATAGACAGTGGTCAAGTTGATAATATTTAGGCTTGCATATTGGTTTTTCCAGTTGTATATGATAGAAATTTATTGACATTATGAAACCTCAATTCTGCTCTTTGTTTTTTTAAAACTTTAATATATTTGAGCTGAATTAATATATTGATAGAAATTAACTGACTTTTACCAAAGAAGTGAGCATGAAACATTTTGCATAAAATATATAATCTGAAAAATCACATATTCTTCTTAAAAATTTATTTTGCAACTTCATATATTATAACTGTTTATAAATAAAAACTTCTTTGATTATTCAGCTCAAAAAAAGTTGCAGAAAAGACATTTAAATCATAATTTTTAAGTTTCAAGGAATTTTCTAAACTATATCTGATTTTTTTATTTCCAAATCAAAACATGTACATGTTACGTATGTATTTTTATTTGCAAGATTAACAATTGCAATGATTCTTCAAAATATAACACTTTATGACAGAGAGAAATAAATTTAAGCTTCTTAGAACATACTGAATAAACATTAAAATGGAATAAGAGGGACTGTCCCAATTTTGGTAATGGTGAAGTAACTTTCATTGATTTGAACAATGAATTCCTAGTAACAACTTTAAGCTTTGAACACAGCAACACAGCCTTTAAACACACACAAACAGAAACACAAGTATTTGAAGGTAACTGGAAAGCAGTAAAATGCAGGCAGAAACTGGAAACACATGGCCCTTGAAAAAAATGGAATTAAACTTAGTGATATCTACATGAAATAATTCTCATTTTCCTTTTAGCCATTTGTTTCCTCTTCTTTCTAGTCTCTTCCTTTATCTTCCTGAAAACAATTATTCTGAAGTCATCAGGTGCATCCAAGCAAAATGAAACATACATAAATATATTTAGGAAACTAGAATGGAGAAGAGGGTTTCACTGTTATATAAAGAGTTAGAACATATGCAGGATGAGAAATGAATCCATGTAGAACTTCTCAGTATAAGATATAATAGTTTGGCATGAAAGTCATCCGCATGTGTGGCATGAGTGTTTCATACAAGTTGACCAAGCCTGAAAATGTTGAGAATGGTATGCATGTAGAAAGATGACCTCATGTATCTACTGGTGTATGTATGGTCGAGGAGTCCAAATGAGGTGAGAACAGTATCCATCCATAGATGTAAAAATGAGATGTCAGGAGTATAAGGATCAGAGAAGTCTACTATGATGCAAGAAGAATCCTTCCACTGGGAAAGACATCTACAGTGGAGTGCTGGAGCACTGTAGGAGTTCACTGTATCAGTCTACTAAGGATATCATAACAATATACCATAGTCCAGGTAGTTTTAACAAGAAGTTTCTTAAATTCATTATGGTTCTGGAGGCCTAACAGTCAAGATCAAGGTTGCAGAGGCTTGGTTTCTCTTGAGGCCTCTGGCCATGGCTTGTGGATGCCATGTTCTCACTGTGTTCCTGCAAGGACTTTTCACTATGTATACACATCCTTGGAATCTTCCTATAAGCTTGCCAGTCATTGGATTATGACCTTATCCTTCTGATCTCATTTAACCTGAATAACCTACATAAGGGTCTGTATCTCCAAATACAGTCACATGGGAGATTATGACTTCAAGTAGTGACCTTTGGGGGGACATAGTTCGATTCATAACAGCAGCCTACAAGAGATGGGAAATATGAGAAATTGGAACCTTGGCAAGGGAAAAAAGATGTCAGGGAACACATGTGGTGGCAGGATATACTAAAAAACTTTTTGCCATTTGTAATTCCTTTTCTTCTATTTTTAAAGCCCTTTAAACACACACAAACAGAAACACAAGTATTTGAAGGTAACTGGAAAGCAGTAAAATGCAGGCAGAAACTGGAAACACATGGCCCTTGAAAAAAATGGAATTAAACTTAGTGATATCTACATGAAATAATTCTCATTTTCCTTTTAGCCATTTGTTTCCTCTTCTTTCTAGTCTCTTCCTTTATCTTCCTGAAAACAATTATTCTGAAGTCATCAGGTGCATCCAAGCAAAATGAAACATACATAAATATATTTAGGAAACTAGAATGGAGAAGAGGGTTTCACTGTTATATAAAGAGTTAGAACATATGCAGGATGAGAAATGAATCCATGTAGAACTTCTCAGTATAAGATATAATAGTTTGGCATGAAAGTCATCCGCATGTGTGGCATGAGTGTTTCATACAAGTTGACCAAGCCTGAAAATGTTGAGAATGGTATGCATGTAGAAAGATGACCTCATGTATCTACTGGTGTATGTATGGTCGAGGAGTCCAAATGAGGTGAGAACAGTATCCATCCATAGATGTAAAAATGAGATGTCAGGAGTATAAGGATCAGAGAAGTCTACTATGATGCAAGAAGAATCCTTCCACTGGGAAAGACATCTACAGTGGAGTGCTGGAGCACTGTAGGAGTTCACTGTATCAGTCTACTAAGGATATCATAACAATATACCATAGTCCAGGTAGTTTTAACAAGAAGTTTCTTAAATTCATTATGGTTCTGGAGGCCTAACAGTCAAGATCAAGGTTGCAGAGGCTTGGTTTCTCTTGAGGCCTCTGGCCATGGCTTGTGGATGCCATGTTCTCACTGTGTTCCTGCAAGGACTTTTCACTATGTATACACATCCTTGGAATCTTCCTATAAGCTTGCCAGTCATTGGATTATGACCTTATCCTTCTGATATCATTTAACCTGAATAACCTACATAAGGGTCTGTATCTCCAAATACAGTCACATGGGAGATTATGACTTCAAGTAGTGACCTTTGGGGGGACATAGTTCGATTCATAACAGCAGCCTACAAGAGATGGGAAATATGAGAAATTGGAACCTTGGCAAGGGAAAAAAGATGTCAGGGAACACATGTGGTGGCAGGAGGTGGAGGATGTCTAACTGGATGGGGGTGAAGAAGAGTGTTGGTAGTAACAACTTATTAAGTGCTTGATTATACAAGTTAAGTTTATTACAAAGAGTAGGTTTCAGGTTTATCACTGCCAGATAACGAAATTATAAATATGAAAAGGTTGAAAATTGGAATAAATCCTATATTGTTAAATTAGGGTTACAAATATTAGTAGAAATGTGATTATGTGCATATGTGTAGATTCTACACTATATACACATATATGCTTATATGTATATATACATTATATATACATAAATGCATATATAACATACATATATATATACACATATAATGGGTATTTGTGTCTGTATGTATATAAAATCACTAACAGCCTGAAAGTCTGTGATACCACAATAGGTATTATCTATTAAATATCTAGTCACCATACCTCAATCAGTAAAGAATCTGCCTGCAATGCAGGATACCTGAGTTCAATTCGTGGGTCAGGAAGATCCCTTGGAGAAGGAAATGGCAGGCCACTCCAGTATTCTTGCCTGGAGAATCCCATGGACAGAGGAGCCTGGCAGGCTATGGTCCATGGGGTCATGAGAGTCAGACAAAACTTAGTGACTAAACCACCACCTCTAAATATCATTAATTAATAGAATAAAAATCCTTGAGTAAATGGATAATTCTAGCACTGGGACAGGAGATATGTAAGATGAGCCAGGAAGCAAAGAGGTGCTGAAAGACTGATGCAGATGTCACAAAGAACAGAAGTCAGCTTTAAGAGGCTTTTTTTTGGCCCCCATGGCTTGTGGATGCCATGTTCTCACTGTGTTCCTGCAAGGACTTTTCACTATGTATACACATCCTTGGAATCTTCCTATAAGCTTGCCAGTCATTGGATTATGACCTTATCCTTCTGATATCATTTAACCTGAATAACCTACATAAGGGTCTGTATCTCCAAATACAGTCACATGGGAGATTATGACTTCAAGTAGTGACCTTTGGGGGGACATAGTTCGATTCATAACAGCAACCTACAAGAGATGGGAAATATGAGAAATTGGAACCTTGGCAAGGGAAAAAAGATGTCAGGGAACACATGTGGTGGCAGGAGGTGGAGGATGTCTAACTGGATGGGGGTGAAGAAGAGTGTTGGTAGTAACAACTTATTAAGTGCTTGATTATACAAGTTAAGTTTATTACAAAGAGTAGGTTTCAGGTTTATCACTGCCAGATAACGAAATTATAAATATGAAAAGGTTGAAAATTGGAATAAATCCTATATTGTTAAATTAGGGTTACAAATATTAGTAGAAATGTGATTATGTGCATATGTGTAGATTCTATACTATATACATATATATGCTTATATGTATATATACATTATATATACATAAATGCATATATAACATACATATATATATACACATATAATGGGTATTTGTGTCTGTATGTATATAAAATCACTAACAGCCTGAAAGTCTGTGATACCACAATAGGTATTATCTATTAAATATCTAGTCACCATACCTCAATCAGTAAAGAATCTGCCTGCAATGCAGGATACCTGAGTTCAATTCGTGGGTCAGGAAGATCCCTTGGAGAAGGAAATGGCAGGCCACTCCAGTATTCTTGCCTGGAGAATCCCATGGACAGAGGAGCCTGGCAGGCTATGGTCCATGGGGTCATGAGAGTCAGACAAAACTTAGTGACTAAACCACCACCACTAAATATCATTAATTAATAGAATAAAAATCCTTGAGTAAATGGATAATTCTAGCACTGGGACAGGAGATATGTAAGATGAGCCAGGAAGCAAAGAGGTGCTGAAAGACTGATGCAGATATGTCACAAAGAACAGAAGTCAGCTTTAAGAGGCTCCCAAATCTGGAACAATGTGAACATTAAAAAAATAATAATGTTAATGGATTATAATCAATTGAATAAAATAATGTATAAATGATAAATGTATAATATATAAATATATATAAGTATATAAATGATAAATGTATAATGTATAAATGAGCCCATCACATACACTATTATACTGATCATTATTTATTAGGGAGAGGTAATTGTTCTGTGTTTGTGTTACAGAAACCTTAAATACTGGCACACCTCAGCATCAAGTTTCTGCCTCCTTTCTTACTAAGCCACCATATCTACTGCCATAACCTCAGATGCTAAATATGCTGATATCACACAATGATGTCTCCAATGGAGATGGTTCCTCTGAGAGTCAAATTCCAAACACCTATTTAATATTTCTACATAGATGAATAGACATTGTATGTGAATATTTGCACATCTCAAAGTATATTTCAAAATTTTTGTCTTTCCCCTACACTATGTATCTTCAGCATTCCCCATTTGGTAAATGGCACCTTTATTTAGCTAAGTAGTTTATGCAAGGAATCTGCAAAAACAATTTCCTCTCCTTTCCTCCAGTCCAGTCTGTCTCCAATTCCTAAATATCCTACTTCAAAACTATCCTTTTTTAGTTTTACAAATTATCCAGCTTCTTCATATTAATTCAGTCCTAACTTGTAGGAAGTATATGACAGTGTGTATGAGTATAGACTCCATAGTCAAACTGCCTATGTTTCAATTCTTTCTTGTCCATCTAATAGCTACGTGATGTTGAAAAACTAGTTTGCCCTGTTGGTGACTCTGTTTCCTTATCTACAAAATAGTATACTAATAATAGGGCTTCCCTGGTGGTCCAGTGGATAAGGACACCGCCTTGCAGTGCAAGGGACGTCAGTTCGATCCCTGGCCTGGGAAGATCCCACGTGCCGCGGAGCGGTTGGACCAATGTGTCCAACTCCAAACCGGAGCTCTGGACCACATAGGCTCAGAGCTGGTGCTCTGCAGCGAGAAAGGCCACTGCGATGGGAGTCCCACACAGGCCAAAGAACAAAGATGGACGAAAATAGATGGATGAAATACCAATAGAAGTGGCCAAAAGAAAAAAAGAAAAGTAGTATACTAATAGTAGTATCTACTTAATAGGATATTGTGAAAGTGTACATAAATCAGCGCAGAAATAGTGCTCAAAACATTTTGGCAGCTTTTGGCTATTATTGTTTTCTAAGCCAGAATCATCACTGGCCTGTTTTGTGATGTGTATTTTTAATTGGATACTCAATATTTATCTTACCATACCTGCTTGATTCTCCATACAGCAGCCTGCGTGATTTTTCTGGTAACATCTAACCATATTACCTCTTTGTTATCTTTCATTTGTTATTCATTTAACTTCGTTGTAATGTGCAGAATAATTTTTGTGACCCTATTCTTCCATTTGTTATCCTCCAACTATAATACTATTCTCTATGTTTCTCTTAGGAACCAAGCCCTTTCTTGCCTTAGGGCCTTTGCATATCATACATGAAATGCAGACTTCATGGAATTAGACCAGGAAAGTCACTATCCAAAAATAGTTATAACAACACTAAATATTTGGGAGGGAGAAATATAATTGTCACAGTTGCTACATATATATTATGTTATGTAATATATCCAGGTTTCAACAAAAAAATATAATTAAATGGCTCAAAGAAACAGGAAAGCATAAACCATACACATAAATAAAAGCAATCAATAAAAAATGTCACTATGGAAGCAAGAATATCAATAGAGCCAGAAATTATAATAAAGGACAAAACAGAAATTTTGAAGTTGAAAAATAACTGAAATGAAATATTCACTATTCACTAGAGGCTCAATATAAATTTGAAGTTGCAGATCAAGAATTAGTAAATTTGAAAATAGCTCAATAGAGATAGTTAAGCCTAAGAAATAAAACCAAAAATAAGTGAAGATAAAAAAACAAACCTTTCCAGACTGGTTTACCATAAAGTATATCAGCATTGCAAAATGAGAGCCCCAGAAGGAGAGGAAAAAGAGAGAGGGGGGGTGGGCACAAAGTATATTTGAAGATATAATGCTAGAAAATTCCCATATTGGGTGAAATGCATTAGACACCCCACAAATTCAGGGACTCCTAGTAAGACAGTTTCAAAGAAATTCATAGCAAGACATATCATAGTCAAAGTTCCAAAGCCAAAGAGAAAGTTTTGAAACCAGCAAGAGTAAAATGAAAACATTTTGGCAGCTTTTGGCTATTATTGTTTTCTAAGCCAGAATCATCACTGGCCTGTTTTGTGATGTGTATTTTTAATTGGATACTCAATATTTATCTTACCATACCTGCTTGATTCTCCATACAGCAGCCTGCGTGATTTTTCTGGTAACATCTAACCATATTACCTCTTTGTTATCTTTCATTTGTTATTCATTTAACTTCGTTGTAATGTGCAGAATAATTTTTGTGACCCTATTCTTCCATTTGTTACCCTCCAACTATAATACTGTTCTCTATGTTTCTCTTAGGAACCAAGCCCTTTCTTGCCTTAGGGCCTTTGCATATCATACATGAAATGCAGACTTCATGGAATTAGACCAGGAAAGTCACTATCCAAAAATAGTTATAACAACACTAAATATTTGGGAGGGAGAAATATAATTGTCACAGTTGCTACATATATATTATGTTATGTAATATATCCAGGTTTCAACAAAAAAATATAATTAAATGGCTCAAAGAAACAGGAAAGCATAAACCATACACATAAATAAAAGCAATCAATAAAAAATGTCACTATGGAAGCAAGAATATCAATAGAGCCAGAAATTATAATAAAGGACAAAACAGAAATTTTGAAGTTGAAAAATAACTGAAATGAAATATTCACTATTCACTAGAGGCTCAATATAAATTTGAAGTTGCAGATCAAGAATTAGTAAATTTGAAAATAGCTCAATAGAGATAGTTAAGCCTAAGAAATAAAACCAAAAATAAGTGAAGATAAAAAAACAAACCTTTCCAGACTGGTTTACCATAAAGTATATCAGCATTGCAAAATGAGAGCCCCAGAAGGAGAGGAAAAAGAGAGAGGGGGGGTGGGCACAAAGTATATTTGAAGATATAATGCTAGAAAATTCCCATATTGGGTGAAATGCATTAGACACCCCACAAATTCAGGGACTCCTAGTAAGACAGTTTCAAAGAAATTCATAGCAAGACATATCATAGTCAAAGTTCCAAAGCCAAAGAGAAAGTTTTGAAACCAGCAAGAGTAAAATGATACGTCACATATAAGATGTCCTCAGCATTACTAATAGCACTTCTCATCAGAGGATTTTCTAACCTCTTTAGTCGCACATGCACACTGAGTTTACTCTACTTATCCTATAGTCCCTGAATTTTTTCCTTCATTGACTTTGTTGATGTTATATTAAACTGTGATTTTTTAAATCCCTGCCTGTCCACTTTCTTGCCAGATTGGCAAGAATGGCTCCTGATTCATAAGAAATCTTAATTAAATGAATGAAATAGTGAATTACTTAATACACACATATCATTTATCTAAATACATCTGACTTCCTCATTTTTATTTCTAGGTTTATTGGACTACACTAAGGAGCTCTTTCAAATTCTTAGAAAGTTTAAGGGAAAAGATAAGAAATAAGGTATTTTCAACTGTTATCATTCCAATTTTAGTGTATGTGCTGCCAAAGCAGACACCATATTTTTAAAATATTAATAGGAATAAATTCATAAATCTTAGAGTATTTATCTTTGATAGAAGAGCTGAAAAGTAATGTTTTTTGTTGTTGTTGTTATCCTACACATTTCCAGATTTTCTATAAAGACCTGCTATGAACTGAATTGGCATTGACAGTGCCCCCCTCCAAATTCATATGTTAAAGCCCTAATCCCAAGTGTATGACTATATTTGAAGATAGGGCTCCTGAATGTAATTAAGGTTAAATGAGGTCATAAGATTATGGTCCTAATACAATAGGATTGATTGTCTTACAAGGAAAGGAAGAGAGAGAGATCTCTCCATGCAGAGACATGAGAAAAGGCTATATAAGCACACAGTCAAAGAATAGCTATTTCCAAGCCAGAAATAGAGCCCTCACCAAAACCTGACTATGCTGGCACCCTAATTTTAGACTTTCAATCTCCATAACTGAGAGAAAATAAATGTCTGTTGTTTAAGTTACACAGCCTATGGTATTTTGTTATAACAGCCTAAGCTAACACAACCCTATATTTATTTTATAACAGTACAAAATCAGTTTTATATCAGACGTAATGGTGCTGTACAACTGAAAGTTTATATACTTTTGCACTATTTTTTTCAAAGGTTTGAGTCAATAAAGAAAAAGTCTTAAGTGAAGAATCGAACATAATGCAATGATTGTTAAACCAAGTATCATAACAGAAGTAAAAATCAACATCTTTTCTTCCTCAACTTCTCCATCTCTCACCCCACATTTACGCAAACGTAACTGTTTCTTAGATGTGAATTTGATGACTATATTCACCGCTTTTCCCCTTGGATCAGCTATTGTGATATAAATCTGTCTGCTGAATCTCTCATTGGAGTGTGAGCAGAAGAGTGGGGAGCAGTAATAAACTGTTCTGTTAACCAGTGTAGTACCGTTTTAACTGTTTGCTAGATTGATTTATGAAATTCTTAGGACTACACTAAGGAGCTCTTTCAAATTCTTAGAAAGTTTAAGGAAAAGATAAGAAATAAGGTATTTTCAACTGTTATCATTCCAATTTTAGTGTATGTGCTGCCAAAGCAGACACCATATTTTAAAATATTAATAGGAATAAATTCATAAATCTTAGAGTATTTATCTTTGATAGAAGAGCTGAAAAGTAATGTTTTTTGTTGTTGTTGTTATCCTACACATTTCCAGATTTTCTATAAAGACCTGCTATGAACTGAATTGGCATTGACAGTGCCCCCCTCCAAATTCATATGTTAAAGCCCTAATCCCAAGTGTATGACTATATTTGAAGATAGGGCTCCTGAATGTAATTAAGGTTAAATGAGGTCATAAGATTATGGTCCTAATACAATAGGATTGATTGTCTTACAAGGAAAGGAAGAGAGAGAGATCTCTCCATGCAGAGACATGAGAAAAGGCTATATAAGCACACAGTCAAAGAATAGCTATTTCCAAGCCAGAAATAGAGCCCTCACCAAAACCTGACTATGCTGGCACCCTAATTTTAGACTTTCAATCTCCATAACTGAGAGAAAATAAATGTCTGTTGTTTAAGTTACACAGCCTATGGTATTTTGTTATAACAGCCTAAGCTAACACAACCCTATATTTATTTTATAACAGTACAAAATCAGTTTTATATCAGACATAATGGTGCTGTACAACTGAAAGTTTATATACTTTTGCACTATTTTTTTCAAAGGTTTGAGTCAATAAAGAAAAAGTCTTAAGTGAAGAATCGAACATAATGCAATGATTGTTAAACCAAGTATCATAACAGAAGTAAAAATCAACATCTTTTCTTCCTCAACTTCTCCATCTCTCACCCCACATTTACGCAAACGTAACTGTTTCTTAGATGTGAATTTGATGACTATATTCACCGCTTTTCCCCTTGGATCAGCTATTGTGATATAAATCTGTCTGCTGAATCTCTCATTGGAGTGTGAGCAGAAGAGTGGGGAGCAGTAATAAACTGTTCTGTTAACCAGTGTAGTATCCCATGCCTCCAACATATCATGACATCTGTGGATTTTGTTATAGGAGTTTCGCATGTCATAGAGTTGTATTTTTGTCTATAACTTAAGAAGTTTTTTATCTGCTTATTTAGCCAGGTATTAAGGCCAGGAAATATTTCTTGTTCATTTAAAACCCTTATACATTTTCTTCAGTGACAATAATATGGTTCAGGGTAATTTGTTACTTTTCAAACAGTAAGGACCATAGGCTGATCAAGGCTAATACAGACCAACTGTCTTTCTGGACCTTAATTTCTTCATTTGTGGAATAAGGGTATGTACATCTGATATCTTATTTAATGTTAAATCTTCCTCCAGGTCCAGTCATGACTTTCCAGTCTTAAAAATTTTTCAATAGTTTCTCCATTCTTCTCAAAATAAGAAGAAAAACAATTAGCATTGCCCAATGATTTGACTTTAACTGTATAAACTACCATTAAAGCTGTTGTTTTATACTTCAGCTTTCTGCAAATCATGTTTTCTGGCTACAGAGAACTCTTGTCATTACCTGGACACATAATATGCTTCCAGGCATCTACCCCTAATTCCTCAGTTTACAAAGTCCTCCCCATATCAACTACCTCTCAAAGATATCTCAGCTACACCTCCTTTAAGACCCTCTAACCTTCAGATTAAATTAGTTGTGCCTTGGAGTCTCAAAGAATATTACTTGTTTTTCTGCTTTTCCTTCATTAAAAAGAAGGTTGATATGCGTGTCCGTGAACATGAAAGGAAATGTCTTGCATCTTTTCATTACTAGCACTTCTAGTAATGTGTACACACTCACGCAACTTATTTAACTCGTTAAAAAAGAACTTACATATTTATCTTAGTTATTAAGTAACCTTCAATTCATTGAAAAAAATTATTCGTTCTGATTACAAGAAGACTGATACAAATTCAAGTATAACGTTCCAGCCAAGTTTTAATGTTTAACTAACCACATTCTCTGGAATCTCATGAGAGACTGAATCTTAGATATAGTTTATGTCAGTTTATCACCCCTAAACCCCTTATTAGCATGAGGTCTCAGAAGAGTGGGGAGCAGTAATAAACTGTTCTGTTAACCAGTGTAGTATCCCATGCCTCCAACATATCATGACATCTGTGGATTTTGTTATAGGAGTTTCGCATGTCATAGAGTTGTATTTTTGTCTATAACTTAAGAAGTTTTTCATCTGCTTATTTAGCCAGGTATTAAGGCCAGGAAATATTTCTTGTTCATTTAAAACCCTTATACATTTTCTTCAGTGACAATAATATGGTTCAGGGTAATTTGTTACTTTTCAAACAGTAAGGACCATAGGCTGATCAAGGCTAATACAGACCAACTGTCTTTCTGGACCTTAATTTCTTCATTTGTGGAATAAGGGTATGTACATCTGATATCTTATTTAATGTTAAATCTTCCTCCAGGTCCAGTCATGACTTTCCAGTCTTAAAAATTTTTCAATAGTTTCTCCATTCTTCTCAAAATAAGAAGAAAAACAATTAGCATTGCCCAATGATTTGACTTTAACTGTATAAACTACCATTAAAGCTGTTGTTTTATACTTCAGCTTTCTGCAAATCATGTTTTCTGGCTACAGAGAACTCTTGTCATTACCTGGACACATAATATGCTTCCAGGCATCTACCCCTAATTCCTCAGTTTACAAAGTCCTCCCCATATCAACTACCTCTCAAAGATATCTCAGCTACACCTCCTTTAAGACCCTCTAACCTTCAGATTAAATTAGTTGTGCCTTGGAGTCTCAAAGAATATTACTTGTTTTTCTGCTTTTCCTTCATTAAAAAGAAGGTTGATATGCGTGTCCGTGAACATGAAAGGAAATGTCTTGCATCTTTTCATTACTAGCACTTCTAGTAATGTGTACACACTCACACAACTTATTTAACTCGTTAAAAAAGAACTTACATATTTATCTTAGTTATTAAGTAACCTTCAATTCATTGAAAAAAATTATTCGTTCTTATTACAAGAAGACTGATACAAATTCAAGTATAACGTTCCAGCCAAGTTTTAATGTTTAACTAACCACATTCTCTGGAATCTCATGAGAGACTGAATCTTAGATATAGTTTATGTCAGTTTATCACCCCTAAACCCCTTATTAGCATGAGGTCTCATAGAGTTGCTGGAGGAGAAAGTAATTTTTAAAATTCCTGAGTTACTGCCTGTTTTCTTTTTTTAAAAAAAATAAATTGAAAAGAGGTGATTGAAAGGAAATCTAGGGGACTTCGCTCTGAATCCCAGTAGTCTCAATTTCAGTGATGTGTCAAGTCTCAAAATACTACTGATTACAGCAGAAGGCAATCAGTAAGACAGTGATTCTTACCCTGCTCTACCTGGACAAAGATAATAGTTAATATTCCTTTGTTTCCTAGATACTTGGTGGGGATTTAGAGAGAATTGTAAAATGACCATATAGCTATAAATCACTCTTTTTTAAACAGCAAGATTGAAGCATACCTATTTGGGAATTCTAATCATGACTTAGAATGTGCTGTGCAGCCTGGATGTGCAATTGGTTTCAGGATGAAAAGAGTTTGAAGTTCACTAAAGATACCACAAATGATTTCTAATGGCTAGAAGTTGACTATGAATGATTTAGGCTTGAGTTAAATATTGTAGGAAGAGACAGAAATCCATGGCATATCATATTTCATTCAATCTGAGACACCATTCACTCTCATATGCAACAGTACTTTATATACAAGCAAAGAAGCAAGTCCAATGAGTAAGACACTTTTGCTTGTGCTATGCAGTTGGATTTCAGAAATATTAAAATGTAAAAAATATGCTACAAAGAAGTAATATAATAAATGTACATATATATATTGCATATGTATGTATTCTTTATTATATGTGTATGTTTCTACTAATCATCCCATATTCACCAAAAACTCGGTGTGTCCAAAACCAAAGTAAGTAAATCTATTCCCAAATTTGTTCTTTTCTCTCCCTTCTTTTTTGCACTGAATGGCAATACTGTTCTCCCAGTTGCTTGAATCTCTTCTCTTTATCACTCCCATATCTCAGTAGTCATCAAGATCTTTCATTTCCACTATTCTCTTCTCTCTATGCATTATTTTTCTGTTCTTAATTATTTGACTAAACTTTGTTCTACTTTTTCCCAAAAGATTTTGAATGTGGTCCAGGTTAGCTGATTCTTCACCCGATCTTTATTATATAGTTTATGTCAGTTTATCACCCCTAAACCCCTTATTAGCATGAGGTCTCATAGAGTTGCTGGAGGAGAAAGTAATTTTTAAAATTCCTGAGTTACTGCCTGTTTTCTTTTTTTAAAAAAAATAAATTGAAAAGAGGTGATTGAAAGGAAATCTAGGGGACTTCGCTCTGAATCCCAGTAGTCTCAATTTCAGTGATGTGTCAAGTCTCAAAATACTACTGATTACAGCAGAAGGCAATCAGTAAGACAGTGATTCTTACCCTGCTCTACCTGGACAAAGATAATAGTTAATATTCCTTTGTTTCCTAGATACTTGGTGGGGATTTAGAGAGAATTGTAAAATGACCATATAGCTATAAATCACTCTTTTTTAAACAGCAAGATTGAAGCATACCTATTTGGGAATTCTAATCATGACTTAGAATGTGCTGTGCAGCCTGGATGTGCAATTGGTTTCAGGATGAAAAGAGTTTGAAGTTCACTAAAGATACCACAAATGATTTCTAATGGCTAGAAGTTGACTATGAATGATTTAGGCTTGAGTTAAATATTGTAGGAAGAGACAGAAATCCATGGCATATCATATTTCATTCAATCTGAGACACCATTCACTCTCATATGCAACAGTACTTTATATACAAGCAAAGAAGCAAGTCCAATGAGTAAGACACTTTTGCTTGTGCTATGCAGTTGGATTTCAGAAATATTAAAATGTAAAAAATATGCTACAAAGAAGGAATATAATAAATGTACATATATATATTGCATATGTATGTATTCTTTATTATATGTGTATGTTTCTACTAATCATCCCATATTCACCAAAAACTCGGTGTGTCCAAAACCAAAGTAAGTAAATCTATTCCCAAATTTGTTCTTTTCTCTCCCTTCTTTTTTGCACTGAATGGCAATACTGTTCTCCCAGTTGCTTGAATCTCTTCTCTTTATCACTCCCATATCTCAGTAGTCATCAAGATCTTTCATTTCCACTATTCTCTTCTCTCTATGCATTATTTTTCTGTTCTTAATTATTTGACTAAACTTTGTTCTACTTGTTTGAATTCACTTTTGACACTGAAAAATGATTCTGAATGTGCCCAGTCCAGGTTAGCTGATTCTTCAGCAACTACAGATTTTATATATTTCCATTGACTGTCTTTATCCTATGTTATATTGAACCACTTCCTTGTCTGTATCCAACAATAAAACATAAGTTCCCCTGGAACAAGAAATGTAATCTGTTTTGTAGCTGTGTTCCTAGGACCTAGCACAATGTCTCACATTCATTAATTGTTATATAAAACTTAATGATTGAATAAATGAAAATATTAATTTAGATATTAAAAAATAAGGAGCTTTGGCTTACATAAAAAATAATACATACAAATCAAAATATTCTCAAATTGAAAAAGATCCAAAAAAGATAGCACCATGTTTTACAAAAGAAAAATTATTTGAGTCAAATACCATCTAAAAGGTATTACATTTCTGACACATATTAAGTGCCATTTTTTTTTTTCCATTTTGCTTTTATACCAGATACATACTATGTATTACGTTGAAAAAACTTTTATTTTAGGAGTTAATTGTGTTCCCTAACTCTGAACTACCCTTTTAATCTTTTGGGAGAGTGACCAGTAACCTACATTGATTGCATTTTTACTTCTATAAGACAAGAGGTTTTTAATGGAGTCTGCAATCACTGTGGTTCAGAGAATTAAGAAAACAAGCCCATTTCTTTCCAAGATATTGTTTAAGGAAGTGTAAAAGGTTAACTGTCTTGAAGAGCTTGTCTAGAAATGAAGTTGAAGTCATTACCAACTGACTACATACTTCTTACTCTGCTGACATTCTTACATATGTGACAAACAGGAAGTTCATACAGTTGAAAAATCATGGTCTCTAAGGTTCAGATTTCTTTTCATTCTAACATATTAACTCAGTATTATTGAATAGATCAGTTAATCTATGAGGATCAGTTTCCTAATCTATAAAATATAGATTATAATTTATGAGTTTTTGGAAGTATTTGAAGTAAAATTAACTGAGATTCATTTAATTAAAGAATTTAATCTCTCTGGTGAAATTCCTAACACTTAAAAATGTAAACAAAGCAAAGTAAAACAAACCCTAATGTTATAGCAGGAAAGCAATTAAACTCCTCAGGCTACTTGGAAAAAATTCAAATCACTAGTTACAATTGTAATAATACAACTAGCTCATTTTTTGAATGAAGTGAAATTTCTTCCAGTAGTTCATACAGATTTTTTTTCCCAGACTAATTAAGACCCATTTAATAACAAATAACTCTCCTGAATATTTCTTATTTAATTCAAGATGATGAAAATTGTAGAACAAAATAGTGATTGGCTACAACAGGTATGTCGGGATAAGGTAATCCTTACATTTTAAAACAAGAAATCTTTCTAAAAGAATCAGTTAGTACTACATTGTAACTGCTTATTTGTGTGGTTGCTTTAAATACTGCAAGGTTTACCCTCAGTGTTCTATTCCGGTTTTAAAGTAAGAATGACATGAAATAGTTGAAGTTCTCTTTTTTAGAAAAGTTCTTTCCTTCCTGATTCAACATGTCACATTTTTTTCTCATTTGTAACATGATAGATATTTCTGTCCTTTGGGTAAAGTATTAGATTGAACATTTAGCCTACATTTTTAGATCTTCAATTTTCATTGATTCATCTCAATAATGCCTTGGCTTTTTCACCTCTCACTTTCCTTAGTTATAATGGGTCCCAACAATATAGGGAATAAATTCACAAATCTGATTTTTTGTGGACTTGTTTATTGACAACTATAGATGATCAAGTTTTTCCAAGATATTGTTTAAGGAAGTGTAAAAGGTTAACTGTCTTGAAGAGCTTGTCTAGAAATGAAGTTGAAGTCATTACCAACTGACTACATACTTCTTACTCTGCTGACATTCTTACATATGTGACAAACAGGAAGTTCATACAGTTGAAAAATCATGGTCTCTAAGGTTCAGATTTCTTTTCATTCTAACATATTAACTCAGTATTATTGAATAGATCAGTTAATCTATGAGGATCAGTTTCCTAATCTATAAAATATAGATTATAATTTATGAGTTTTTGGAAGTATTTGAAGTAAAATTAACTGAGATTCATTTAATTAAAGAATTTAATCTCTCTGGTGAAATTCCTAACACTTAAAAATGTAAACAAAGCAAAGTAAAACAAACCCTAATGTTATAGCAGGAAAGCAATTAAACTCCTCAGGCTACTTGGAAAAAATTCAAATCACTAGTTACAATTGTAATAATACAACTAGCTCATTTTTTGAATGAAGTGAAATTTCTTCCAGTAGTTCATACAGATTTTTTTTCCCAGACTAATTAAGACCCATTTAATAACAAATAACTCTCCTGAATATTTCTTATTTAATTCAAGATGATGAAAATTGTAGAACAAAATAGTGATTGGCTACAACAGGTATGTCGGGATAAGGTAATCCTTACATTTTAAAACAAGAAATCTTTCTAAAAGAATCAGTTAGTACTACATTGTAACTGCTTATTTGTGTGGTTGCTTTAAATACTGCAAGGTTTACCCTCAGTGTTCTATTCCGGTTTTAAAGTAAGAATGACATGAAATAGTTGAAGTTCTCTTTTTTAGAAAAGTTCTTTCCTTCCTGATTCAACATGTCACATTTTTTTTTCTCATTTGTAACATGATAGATATTTCTGTCCTTTGGGTAAAGTATTAGATTGAACATTTAGCCTACATTTTTAGATCTTCAATTTTCATTGATTCATCTCAATAATGCCTTGGCTTTTTCACCTCTCACTTTCCTTAGTTATAATGGGTCCCAACAATATAGGGAATAAATTCACAAATCTGATTTTTTGTGGACTTGTTTATTGACAACTATAGATGATCTTAAAGATTTATTTTGCTGAAAAGCACATCTTTTCAACATTAAATCATGAACATTACCATGGTTGAATTGATACTTCATTGTTTTGCACATGCAAAATGTTTAGCAAATGTTTCTGGTTGACACATTTATGTGACATTAGTTTTTAAATAGTTTAAAGATTAAGGTCACAAATAAATTTGACTAGTTCCTTCTTTTATGAGAACTACAAGTTTCTCATCTAACGTAAAATAATTGAATCATGTAGACTCTTAATTTTCTTAAACCCTGAAAGTTGTTTTAGTCAACGATTCTAATTGCTGGATACAAATTCTAACTGCTGGATTCATGAGGCATTGAGTGGAGATCAGGATTTGCAATAAGTCTCATTTGCACTTGTAGGTCTTGAAAAGTGACTTGAGGAGGGAGCAGAAAAAGTCCTGTGTTGAAAGTTGTAGGTTCTGAATCTGCTGCACTGGGTATAGCTCTCAATATACTGAAAAATCATATTTGTTTTTCCAAAGGAAATAAAAACTTGGGTTTGTTCATATCATGCTAAAAGAAGCAGACAAATTATAGAAAATTCAACTATCTAAATACTTTCAAAAGCAATCACTTGTATATATCTAATATGTAAATTATTTCACAGTTTTAGATCTTTATACTTTCTTGAGGTTTGAATCCTCTCATAGTAAGTTTTGAATTCTTTTTGTTATTGTTGTGATTAGCAAAACCACTTAGAAACAAAGGGGGTGAAATTAAGGGGACTATAAATATTAAGCCATGGTGTTGCAAATTACACATAAATATAAAAATGAGACATTATGGTTTATAGACATTAACCTTATAATAGTATGTTTTGATCAATAAATCCAATTCTACATTTAGAAGAGTATATTAGAATATGTATTCCCTTGGTGGTGAATTTTGAAAATATCAAATTGATAACAGGGAATAGATGACAATTTTTTGAAGAGGAAAAAAATATGTTGTATTTATGTCATTTGAAGACAAGATAATTATGTCTATTTCAAGTGTGTTCCTAAAATCAGGTCTTTTCCATATTGCCAACATTTAAAAAAAATCTAGTTATGTATTTGTATATTATTATGTAAAAATTTCAACAAAAGACTGATGATAAATTTTTTTAAAAAAAGAGTAAAATCATTCAGAGAAAAAGAAATATCCAAAATGCAATGAACGAATAAATCAATGGTAATGCAAGTAAGAACACCAGGAACAGTAATAAAACATCAGCAATAAAAAAAGGGAGACCTAAAATATATGATTTAGGAAATGAAATCACAAAATTGTTGCTTGGCCACATTTATAATAAAATCCCTGCACAATGAGCTAATTATAGTTAGAGGACAATTAAATCCAGTCTCTTGTGAAAGAAAAGAATACAAAAGAGAGCTGCTGAAAAAGTATTTTTCTGCAACCAGTGCCCTGAATGCCTTTTAAGGAGAGGATATAATGATACAGAGTTCAAAGGAGACCAACTGAGAAGTAAAAGGAAGTAAAGAACTTATCTGGAAATCAAAAGGACATGACAAGTTTTGGAAGGGAGCAAACTGATGCATGCATTTAGCATTAAACAACAACAACAAAAACCATATTACTGTAATGGAGAACATTTCTGTCACTTAATATGAATGTGACCCTGTACAGTTTACTTTACTCATTAGAGCCTTACTTTTCTCATCTGTATAGTGGTTATAGAAATAGCATTAGCTACTTAGAGCTTTTATTGAAAATAAATGAGAGAACAATTTTTAGTGATCTGTGTGATGCTCAGCACACAGTCAGTATTACATAAATATTTACAGTGCTATGTTAATTCTTTTGTCATAAGACAATATTTTTTCTGTTGGTAAGCCTAACTTTTTTTTTTAATCTAAACTATTAACAGTGGCATTTATTAGATGTTTCTCTGCAGGCAAGACCCTGCATCATCTGTATCCCCCGGTAATGTCCGAGAGTTATCTTCTCTTTTCCATGCCACACCACTTCCGGCTCATCTAATACAAGGCTCTCCCTCTATGGAGTCTTACACTGGCTGTACTCTTTATTCTGGAAGATCCACATAACCATCCTTTCTTACTTTCTTCAATTCTGTCACAACCTCAATGATCCCCACCTAACATTGCATGGCAGAAATTGTAGTGTTTCCCACAACCAGCATTACTAAATCTTCTATCCTGCTCTAATTTTTTTTCCAAATAACTTTCTAATGTAACAACAACGTGTTTATTGATAATGTCAGTTATTTTCTTTCTCTTTCAACTCTTTAAAATATAAATTCTACAGGTATGAGTTATTGTCTATTTTGTTAGTAGGAAAGAACTTTATGTATAACAGACATCTACTAGAAACAAAGTAAATGGAGGTGATTGAATTCCAGCTGAGCTATCTCAATCCTAAAAGATGATGCTGTTAAAGTGCTGCACTCCGTATGTCAGCGAATTTGGAAAACTCAGCAGTGACCACAAGACTGGAAAAGGTCACTTTTCATTCAAATCACAAAGAAGGACAATGCCAAGGAATGTTCAAACTGCCATACAATTGCACTCATTTCACATGCCAGCAAGATTGTGCTCAAAATACTTCAAGCTAGGCTTCAGCAGAATGGGAAAGGAAAGTTCCAGATGACAAGGTGGGTTTACAAAAGGCAAAGGTACCAGAGATCAAATTGCCAACATTCATGGATCATCGAGAAAGCAACTTAAACAAAATCTATTTCTACTTCATTGATAACACTAAAATGTGTGACTATGTGGATCACAAAAAAATACCGTGGAAAACTTGTAAAGAGATCACCTTATCTGCCTCTGAGAAACCCGTGTGAAGGACAAGAAGCAATAGTTGCACCCAGATGTGGAACACCTGACTGGTTCCAAACTAGAAAAGGGGTATGTCAGTGATGTATTTTGTCACCCTACATATTTAATTTCCATGCAGAGTATACCATGTGAAATACTGGGTTGGAGGAATCACAAGATGAAATCATGATTGCCAGGAATAATATCAACAACCTCAGATATGCAGATGATACCACCCTTGTGGCAGAAAGTGAAGAGGAACTAATGAGCCTTTTGATGAGGGTGAACCTCAGCTCAGTATTCGGCTAATACAAGGCTCTCCCTCTATGGAGTCTTACACTGGCTGTACTCTTTATTCTGGAAGATCCACATAACCATCCTTTCTTACTTTCTTCAATTCTGTCACAACCTCAATGATCCCCACCTAACATTGCATGGCAGAAATTGTAGTGTTTCCCACAACCAGCATTACTAAATCTTCTATCCTGCTCTAATTTTTTTTCCAAATAACTTTCTAATGTAACAACAACGTGTTTATTGATAATGTCAGTTATTTTCTTTCTCTTTCAACTCTTTAAAATATAAATTCTACAGGTATGAGTTATTGTCTATTTTGTTAGTAGGAAAGAACTTTATGTATAACAGACATCTACTAGAAACAAAGTAAATGGAGGTGATTGAATTCCAGCTGAGCTATCTCAATCCTAAAAGATGATGCTGTTAAAGTGCTGCACTCCGTATGTCAGCGAATTTGGAAAACTCAGCAGTGGCCACAAGACTGGAAAAGGTCACTTTTCATTCAAATCACAAAGAAGGACAATGCCAAGGAATGTTCAAACTGCCATACAATTGCACTCATTTCACATGCCAGCAAGATTGTGCTCAAAATACTTCAAGCTAGGCTTCAGCAGAATGGGAAAGGAAAGTTCCAGATGACAAGGTGGGTTTACAAAAGGCAAAGGTACCAGAGATCAAATTGCCAACATTCATGGATCATCGAGAAAGCAACTTAAACAAAATCTATTTCTACTTCATTGATAACACTAAAATGTGTGACTATGTGGATCACAAAAAAATACCGTGGAAAACTTGTAAAGAGATCACCTTACCTGCCTCTGAGAAACCCGTGTGAAGGACAAGAAGCAATAGTTGCACCCAGATGTGGAACACCTGACTGGTTCCAAACTAGAAAAGGGGTATGTCAGTGATGTATTTTGTCACCCTACATATTTAATTTCCATGCAGAGTATACCATGTGAAATACTGGGTTGGAGGAATCACAAGATGAAATCATGATTGCCAGGAATAATATCAACAACCTCAGATATGCAGATGATACCACCCTTGTGGCAGAAAGTGAAGAGGAACTAATGAGCCTTTTGATGAGGGTGAAGCAGGAGAGTGAAAATGCTAGCTTAAAGCTCAGTATTCAAAAAACCAAGATCATGGTATCTAGTCCCATCACTTCATGGCAAATAGAAGGGTGGAAAGTGGAAGCAGTGACATTTTATTTTCTAGGGCTCCAAAATCACTGTACATGGTGATTGCGACCATGAAATTAAAAGACACTTGCTCCTTGGAAGAAAACCCATGACAGACCTGGACAGTGTATCAAAAAGCAGAGACATTAATATAGTCAAGGCAATGGTTTTTTCAGTAGTCATGTACAGATATGACAGCTGGGCTAATAAAGAAGGCTGAGCACAGAGGAATTGATTCTTTCAAACTGTGATGCTGGAGAAGACTCTTAAGAGTCCCTTGAACACCAGGGACCTCAAACTGGTCAGTCCTAAAGGAAATCAGCCCTGTATATTCACTGGAAGGACTGGTGCTGAAGCTAAAGTTCCAGTACTTTGACCAGCTGATGTGAAGAGCTGATTCATTAAAAAAGACCCTGATGCTGGGAAAGATTAAAGGCCAAAGGACAAGAGGGTGGCAGAGAATGAGATAGTTAGATAGCATTACTGACTCAGGGGACATGAATTTGAGCAAACTCCAGGAGACAGTGAAGAACAGAGGAGCCTGGCATGCTGCAGTCCATGGGGTCGCAAAGAGTTGGTCATGACTTAGTGACTGAACAACAACAATAGTAAACATCAATACAGTTTTTAAGTTGAATAAAATGTGTGACTATGTGGATCACAAAAATACCGTGGAAAACTTGTAAAGAGATCACCTTACCTGCCTCTGAGAAACCCGTGTGAAGGACAAGAAGCAATAGTTGCACCCAGATGTGGAACACCTGACTGGTTCCAAACTAGAAAAGGGGTATGTCAGTGATGTATTTTGTCACCCTACATATTTAATTTCCATGCAGAGTATACCATGTGAAATACTGGGTTGGAGGAATCACAAGATGAAATCATGATTGCCAGGAATAATATCAACAACCTCAGATATGCAGATGATACCACCCTTGTGGCAGAAAGTGAAGAGGAACTAATGAGCCTTTTGATGAGGGTGAAGCAGGAGAGTGAAAATGCTAGCTTAAAGCTCAGTATTCAAAAAACCAAGATCATGGTATCTAGTCCCATCACTTCATGGCAAATAGAAGGGTGGAAAGTGGAAGCAGTGACATTTTATTTTCTAGGGCTCCAAAATCACTGTACATGGTGATTGCGACCATGAAATTAAAAGACACTTGCTCCTTGGAAGAAAACCCATGACAGACCTGGACAGTGTATCAAAAAGCAGAGACATTAATATAGTCAAGGCAATGGTTTTTTCAGTAGTCATGTACAGATATGACAGCTGGGCTAATAAAGAAGGCTGAGCACAGAGGAATTGATTCTTTCAAACTGTGATGCTGGAGAAGACTCTTAAGAGTCCCTTGAACACCAGGGACCTCAAACTGGTCAGTCCTAAAGGAAATCAGCCCTGTATATTCACTGGAAGGACTGGTGCTGAAGCTAAAGTTCCAGTACTTTGACCAGCTGATGTGAAGAGCTGATTCATTAAAAAAGACCCTGATGCTGGGAAAGATTAAAGGCCAAAGGACAAGAGGGTGGCAGAGAATGAGATAGTTAGATAGCATTACTGACTCAGGGGACATGAATTTGAGCAAACTCCAGGAGACAGTGAAGAACAGAGGAGCCTGGCATGCTGCAGTCCATGGGGTCGCAAAGAGTTGGTCATGACTTAGTGACTGAACAACAACAATAGTAAACATCAATACAGTTTTTAAGTTGAATGAAATATGTAAGATATCTTTAATGCATAAAGATAAACAGATATCATAGGTATTATTAGCTCCAAAGTACTTTTGAACTGAGAACACAAGAATTACCTGTTCAAATGTTTCTACCCAATAGGTGCTTTGGCTAAAATTTAAATTCCAATCTGTGTGAATCCATAGTCTTTTCTTTTACTACTAAACAATATTTCTATCTAGTAAGGACAAATGAGTAGAATCCTTCAATTGCATAAAAGGAAGTTATCCAATCCAGAAAATCTAAACAAAGTCTTATACTCTGGAATCAAATTTTTGCATATTCTAATCTTTGCTCCTCTGACTCAATTGTTTACACTATGATAACATTAGTAATAAATGACTTAAAGAAATGAGATAGTGATTAAACAAGAAAAAGGATAGATCAACTTAATTTCAAAAAGGGAGGGTAGAACACAATGAGAATATGTTTATAAGAAGATAAAATGAGGAAAGGGCCAGATGTCTATGAAAGGAAGTACTTCCCCAAACTAAATATGTTCTAATCCTTCTAAGACTTAAGAATAGTTCCTACTCACGAAGTGTGGATGCATTATTTTTCTTATTACTTGTAAGTTATTATGCAGTTTTCCATTTCGTCATGTACCAGAAAATAGAAGGATATAATTAAATAGAATTCTACTAATACCCTTCCCCTAAATATTGGTGGAAAACCCGTTGGCTTATAGATAAAAACTAACATAAATTGTACCTGGTGTGTATGTTTTACTGATATTAAAAAGTGTTGTGCATAATGATTTTAATAATTAGCGAATAAAATCCATTTAATTACAAAATATTAGCATTCCACACCACTTCATTGTCTAAGTTTGCTTTCTACCAGTGCATACGAAAAAGATCATTTTCATGGTGATATAGGGCATTAGTTTTTCAGAAAATCCCAAGTTTGAGAATTAGCTCTGTGATACCCTAGATGTGTGACCTCAGAATGGTTTTCTGTGCTCTCTAGGACACTGTTTCCTTCATATAAAATGGAGTTAATTTGTGTCTCTTTATCAAAAAGATACTGTGAAAATTGGAAATAATATTTCAAAAGTAATATACACTCAATGACTGTTATTAGTTTTCCTTTTTCTTATATTTGTATAGTTGGTCCATCTTCTCTCTTTTTTTATTTCCTGTAATTATTACAGCATAGGCTTAGTTTAAGCTTAATATTATCATTGTTGGGCTTCCCTGGTGGTCCAATGGGTAAGGACACCGCCTTGCAGTGCAAGGGGTACCGGTTCGATCCCTGGCCTGGGAGGATCCCACGTGCCGCGGAGCGGCTGGACCGATGTGTCCAATTACCGAGCTGGAGCTCTGGAGCGCATGTGCCCAGAGCCAGTGCTCTGCGACTACAGAGGCCACCGCGATGGGAGGCCCACACAGGCCAAAGAACAAAGATGGATGAAAATAGACAAATGAAAGATCAATAGAAGTGGCCCTCCCGCCCCCCTCCCTCCCCACAAAAAATAAATAAATGTTTTTTTTTTTAAAAAATTTAATATTATCATTGTTGATCATGCTCCTGTCATTATGTATTTTTCCCAGATAGTCATTAGGCATTCGAAAGAGTTAAAAGACTTTACAAAAAAAGACATAAAAATAACTAGTGGACAAATACTTGCTGAAGAATTTTTTAAAAGAGAGACGTCATCTCTGTTACTGTCATGAGTCATCCTAAATGGATTACTTCCAGGCCAACATTAATTTGTATGATTCCTCTGCTGAAAAGGGAATATACCAGATGGACTATTACTATTCACATCCTTTACAAACAATACCTGGTAAATGCCACTAACATTACAAGTTCTTTGGGGTACATAAGTTTATATAGTGTAAACTCACATAAACCACTAAGTAACCAAAGTATTGCTGAGAATTGGTCCATATTCTTCATTGATATGATTTAAAAAAACAGATGGATGGCATTGAGAGACATATTATCCCCGCTCTAACTTGGGATAAAAGAAGGGTCATTGAAAATTTTCATTATTTTCTTAATAATTTTTTTAGGTTTTATAATAAGACCACTACTGACATTCATATTGATCTCCATTTCTCCATTTAACTCTCCACAATTAATGTTTCTTCATTTCATATGAGCTTAGGCTCTCTGTAAATACAAAAGAAAGGTTTTCAAACTATTCTGAGACATATACTTAATTCCTATGGATACAGAAGCTGTGGTACATATATACAATGGAATACTACTCAGCTGTTAAAAGAAATGCAGAAGACTCAGTCCTAATGAGGTGGCTAGCTCTAGAACCTATCATGAAAAGTGAAGTAAGTCAAAAAGAGAAAGACAAGTACAGTATACTGACTCATATATATGGAATCTAGTAAGATGGTCATGATAACACATGCAGTGAACTCATGGAACAAAGAATAGACATAAGGACATTGTGGAGAACAAACAGTGAGAGGGAGGCATAGAGGAAGTAACATCGAAACCTATACTGGCACGTGTGGAAAAGATAGCTATGTTCATTGTACTAAGGGAATAAGAGTGCCTACAATCACTTGGGGTGATGGTCTGGAGGGGTGGGAGGTGCGGAACTGGGGAGTGGGGACAGGGATATGCATATGAATGATCTGGGAACATACATGTTGGTGAACAACAAAACTCTGTAAAATCTTTAAAATAAAGAAATATATATATATATATATATATATATATATATATATATATATAAACTGATTTTTTTTGTTTTGAGATGGGCTCTCATTACCCCCTTGTAATTAACAGTATTTCAATAAACCTTTGAGATTAGATGTTGAATCTTTACAAACACAGCTAAAGGAGAGAATCCCACTCAGTTTTCAGGGTGGCAAAAGGAGAGCACTAGCCAGCCTACATTGCATCCACTACTTAGTACTCTTCAGAGGCACTGAACAAGGGAGGGATTGAAATGAATCCAGTGAAGGATAATGAACATATTTGTCAGTTATAAAGGATTCGTTATAATAAATTAATTATAAAGGGCTATGAAGAATTTGTTATGAAAAGTTATGATTTAAGAAGTTTAATTAGAGCTATATAGTTTACCTAACCAAAAGTGGGTTTTTTCCAATTAAGAAGGGTCATTGAAAATTTTCTTTTTCTAATTTTCTAGGTTTTATAAAAACCCTGACATTCATATTGATCTCCATTTCTCCATTTAACTCTCCACAATTAATGTTTCTTCATTTCATATGAGCTTAGGCTCTCTGTAAATACAAAAGAAAGGTTTTCAAACTATTCTGAGACATATACTTAATTCCTATGGATACAGAAGCTGTGGTACACATATACAATGGAATACTACTCAGCTGTTAAAAGAAATGTAGAAGACTCAGTCCTAATGAGGTGGCTAGCTCTAGAACCTATCATGAAAAGTGAAGTAAGTCAAAAAGAGAAAGACAAGTACAGTATACTGACTCATATATATGGAATCTAGTAAGATGGTCATGATAACACATGCAGTGAACTCATGGAACAAAGAATAGACATAAGGACATTGTGGAGAACAAACAGTGAGAGGGAGGCATAGAGGAAGTAACATCGAAACCTATACTGGCACGTGTGGAAAAGATAGCTATGTTCATTGTACTAAGGGAATAAGAGTGCCTACAATCACTTGGGGTGATGGTCTGGAGGGGTGGGAGGTGCGGAACTGGGGAGTGGGGACAGGGATATGCATATGAATGATCTGGGAACATACATGTTGGTGAACAACAAAACTCTGTAAAATCTTTAAAATAAAGAAATATATATATATATATATATATATATATATATATATATATATAAACTGATTTTTGTTGAATTGAGATGGGCTCTCATTACCCCCTTGTAATTAACAGTATTTCAATAAACCTTTGAGATTAGATGTTGAATCTTTACAAACACAGCTAAAGGAGAGAATCCCACTCAGTTTTCAGGGTGGCAAAAGGAGAGCACTAGCCAGCCTACATTGCATCCACTACTTGGTACTCTTCAGAGGCACTGAACAAGGGAGGGATTGAAATGAATCCAGTGAAGGATAATGAACATATTTGTCAGTTATAAAGGATTCGTTATAATAAATTAATTATAAAGGGCTATGAAGAATTTGTTATGAAAAGTTATGATTTAAGAAGTTTAATTAGAGCTATATAGTTTACCTACCAAGTGGGTTTTTTTCCAATAAGAGCTGCCTTGAAAAAATAGAATAATTATCATTTTAATTCTCTCTTCAGAACTTAAGATTTTACCATCAGTTTAGCCAATGGAAAAATAAAGTATTCTTTCTTTCCCCTAATTACTTAAATAAGTATGTGCAATATAATCAAGGAAATGTCCTCATCCCTATTCTTCTCAAGTCTTTATCTTGCAGTGAAATCAGTAGGGGGTGCCATGTACTAATTCTTGCTTATGTCTTCAGTGATTAATTTCAAGTTTCATATTAAATAATATTTAATTGTGAACAATGATATGTGTGGAATTTTTCACTTATTTGACTATCTCAAAGTTTCATTATTTAATTTGATTAAATTTAGGAGTAGAATTACTAATAACATCAGAAATTGCATATTATGAGCTATTGGAAGTTATTTGTCTCGTTTTTTCAGGCATTTCCATTTGTGTATAAACTTGAGTGATACCAAAAATATATTAAAATCATAAAAATACTAAAATCCCCAAAACTATATTCATCTTATTTTCCTAAACCTGTCATAAGGTTGCTTGCTAACAAATGTATTTTGTTTGTTTGTTTGTTTGTTTTTGGGGGGTGCGAGTTGGAAAGGGAGGGGGATGGGCAGGCCACTTCTATTGGTCTTTCGTTTATCTATTTTTCATCCATGTTTGTTCTTCTGCCCGTGTGAGCCTCCCATCGCGGTGGCCTCTGTTGTCACAGAGCACCGGCTCGGGGCGCATGTGCTCCAGAGCTCTGGCTCGGTAATTGGACACATCAGTCCAGCCGCTCTGCGGCACGTGGGATCTTCCCAGACCAGGGATCAAACCGGAGCCCTTAGAAGGAGAGAACCCACTCAGTTTTCAGGGTGGCAAAAGGAGAGCACTAGCCAGCCTACATTGCATCCACTACTTAGTACTCTTCAGAGGCACTGAACAAGGGAGGGATTGAAATGAATCCAGTGAAGGATAATGAACATATTTGTCAGTTATAAAGGATTCGTTATAATAAATTAATTATAAAGGGCTATGAAGAATTTGTTATGAAAAGTTATGATTTAAGAAGTTTAATTAGAGCTATATAGTTTACCTACCAAGTGGGTTTTTTTCCAATAAGAGCTGCCTTGAAAAAATAGAATAATTATCATTTTAATTCTCTCTTCAGAACTTAAGATTTTACCATCAGTTTAGCCAATGGAAAAATAAAGTATTCTTTCTTTCCCCTAATTACTTAAATAAGTATGTGCAATATAATCAAGGAAATGTCCTCATCCCTATTCTTCTCAAGTCTTTGTCTTGCAGTGAAATCAGTAGGGGGTGCCATGTACTAATTCTTGCTTATGTCTTCAGTGATTAATTTCAAGTTTCATATTAAATAATATTTAATTGTGAACAATGATATGTGTGGAATTTTTCACTTATTTGACTATCTCAAAGTTTCATTATTTAATTTGATTAAATTTAGGAGTAGAATTACTAATAACATCAGAAATTGCATATTATGAGCTATTGGAAGTTATTTGTCTCGTTTTTTTTCAGGCATTTCCATTTGTGTATAAACTTGAGTGATACCAAAAATATATTAAAATCATAAAAATACTAAAATCCCCAAAACTATATTCATCTTATTTTCCTAAACCTGTCATAAGGTTGCTTGCTAACAAATGTATTTTGTTTGTTTGTTTGTTTGTTTTTGGGGGGTGCGAGTTGGAAAGGGAGGGGGATGGGCAGGCCACTTCTATTGGTCTTTCGTTTATCTATTTTTCATCCATGTTTGTTCTTCTGCCCGTGTGAGCCTCCCATCGCGGTGGCCTCTGTTGTCACAGAGCACCGGCTCAGGGCGCATGTGCTCCAGAGCTCTGGCTCGGTAATTGGACACATCAGTCCAGCCGCTCTGCGGCACGTGGGATCTTCCCAGGCCAGGGATCAAACCGGAGCCCCTTGCACTGCAAGGCGGTGTCCTTACCCACTGGACCACCAGGGAAGCCCACAAATGTATTTTTTTTTCAAGTCAGCAAATGACAGTTAAATCATTATGGAGTCCATTTTAGTATGGAGAAATTATTAAAAATAATTTGGAATCTACAAGTTATCTGTGAATAAGCCAAGAATGCACTGTAAGCCTTGGATTTGTACCTCTGTAATCAGAGGCCCCCAATTAATTTTTCTCACTTATCACACTATGTTTAAATCCCTTGTGCTTTTCAAAGGGGAGAGAGAGAGACAACTTGAGTTTTAATTGGTTTTATTATTTAATCAGCTGTATTCTCAACATTCTTAGAAATATGTACATCATTTAAGTGATATTTATCTTATCCCTCATGCATAATTTCTGACCACTGATCTCATAGATGAAGCAGTAAGTCAACAAATAACATTGCTTTTATTTTGGTTAATCAAATTAGAAATATTTTGTGAAAAGTTTTAAATAGTTTAAATTAAAAACTTTATAAAACTAGTTCTTGCTTTGGGGTCATTTACCTTTGGAAGAATAGTGAGGACTTTCCAACCCATACATGTAAAACTTGTTGTCGCTACTGTTGTTAAGAGTAGCTGTTTAGTGGATCTGTTTAATCATGGTTGGTTCCCCAGGATTAGTCAGTCTCACGCCATTGCTGTTTTACATGGTAGCTTGTGTTCCAACAGCATCATGGTAAAGGCTATTCTAAGGAGGCAGACTTAAAATAGGTTTGTGGGTTGAGGAGTAGGAGGAAGGTTCACACTGTTATTACAACGTAGTCAGTCTGTGCTCCAAGGACATGAGGTTGTTCTAAACCTGTGGTGGAAAAACCTGTGTCTTTTCCACAACAGATGGGTAGTAGGAGGGGAAACTGGTTTCTTGCCTTATGTGCTCTCTGTAACTAATATTGCTTGGATATGCATAACAAACAAAACTGTTTGAGAGTGAGGTGTCCACAAGAACAACTCAGGGTACCTTTTGGTGCCAACCTGCTTTCTTTGCTGCTATCTGACTTGAGTGAGAAAGTGCTTCAGAAACTTCAGTAACAGTCGGGCAGTAAACTTCAGGTGAGTTTTCTGTTTAAACTGAGATGAAACCTATTTTGAAAAAAGAGCACAAACAGGATTTTTTTCTTTCTTTTTTTTTTTAAAGCAAATATAAGCAAAAATAAGACAACAGTCTGTATCCATACAAATAGAAAGTAGGAAATGTATTTTAAAAACGTTATTAGAACACATCATACGTCTTGATGTTTTTTTTTTTCTTGGTAGTATTTGGGACGCAAGCTCTCTACTGCCTACTTCACTGCACTCTGTAATTAGAGCTTTTCATTATTAGAGCAATAACTCAGCATTCAAATAAACAACTCAGGATTTTGACATTTGTGGAAATAGTACTGAAAAATCATTAGAAGAAAATGAATATTAAATATCTATAAGTGAAATATGATCAACTTAGTCACCTACTGAAGAAAATGAATAATTACATTTGTAAAAGTAAATTATGAAGGGAGAAAAACAGCTAGTTAAAATTCAGATAAATCACTTTTTATCCCATTGTCCTGGCACTCAGCTTCAGGACTTGATCATTTCAGAAATTAGAGTCTCCCAAGAAGAATTTCTTGCCAAGAGAGGGTTAGCATGTTAAAGCAGACAATGTTTTGTATTACTCTACATACCTCTACCATAAATAGGATATTTTCAAAATGCTGTTTTGAGCTATTCAAGTGAGCTAGTGATAACATGTGGCAGGCTTCATGATAATGATGGTCTGACATCTGAAGAGGGGAAAAGCTCATCATTTTAGATGGACAAACCTTGAGGAATTCAAACTATGACCTGTAATCTTAAATTTAAACTAGCCACTTAGCTGTTAAAGTAATGATTTGTCATGTGGCTTATTCATTTACTGCTGATCAACAGGATTCACATATTTGAAATCCCTAGCATTCAGAAACCTAGAAGTGGAGGATTCACTCACATACACATGTTCTACTTTATGCTACTGATTTGCAAAGCAATGAGGCTGATAATGATGTGAAAGATTTAACTGGCTCTCCTTGTGTCTCCTCTATCTGAACTGATTGTTATTTGTAAAGAGGAATATTCAGAAGCCTGTGGGTTCCCACAGGATGTTGAGCTGCCAGGCACTAGGTTCAGGATGATACCTGTGTCAGGGATCAGAAATCAGTCAGTTAATAGATTTGCACTTAGAATTGTCTAATATGTTTTCTTGTTAAAGGCCAATTTTCCAACATATAAAGTCATTTTCACATCCTTGGTATATTGTAGACTAGAAGAGTCTTTGAAAATGACATTAGTTTAAATGATTTCTTTCTAAAGCACAATAACTTGCTAAATAGTTTATGTATCAAATCGTTTTATAATTTAGATTTATGTAATTTGGACCTGAGAAACACAAAACAATTTATACGGACTTTATGTCAGAGATTTAGATTTTGCTCTGTTAGTGTACAAATGGTCTCTTGTAACAAGATTTTGCTTTAGTAAAATAAGGGTGAATCATTTTTTTTCTCCTATTGTCAAGACTAAATTTGTGCTGTTTCCACTGAGCAAAGTTGTTTTAATTATTTCAAGAAAGAGAGTTTTGTAGTCATCATTTTTTCTTTTTTCCTACTTACGTATGAAAATATTTAAAAAGCTCAATTAGTAGGATATGAAAAACTTTTATAAGTAGATATGTTCTTATAAGTTTTGAAAATTCAAATTAGTTTGCTTAGGTAAAGAATTATATAAATTTATGGCAAAATTAAAAACCTTCATTAAAAGGATGGATTTAAAATTAGCAAAGTCACAGTTTAGAAAATACTACTTTAATCATAGCCCCCTCACACATGCCACACTGCAGCATTGTCTTCCTTTTAAAAAGATTTCACCAAAATTTATTTAAGTGACTATATACTTTACAAAAGGAGGATGGATGGAAGAAAGACATCTGGGAGGAGGGAAGGAAAAGGGAGAGAAAAAGAAAAGAAAGATGAGTAATGACATTTCCCTTATTCCAGAATTCAGTGTAGCATTTCTTCACCTTCGAGTCAGAGATGGGCCTTTTAACATTATCTTTTTTAAAAAGATGACTAAATCATTCCAATCATTAGTGATTTATCAATACCTAGTACCAATGACACACACAAAAATGTACATCTGCTGCTTTCTTCCTTCTTCTACTCCTCGTTTCCTCTCTCTGCTCCTCCCACACAGCTTCTGTGCTCCTGTTTCAGTGTCATCATCTGTCCATTGTGAATTAAGACCATTTTGTCAGCATTATCCTCACCTAGAGGGCGTCTGATGCATCGGCCTCTGCACCGCTGACTCAGACCCTGCTTGGATTCCTGCGACTGCCAGCAAATACCATTGCTCCCAAGGCAAGCGGGAGCACACAACCCGAAGCAATAGCAGATGCCTGCATCTGTCAGAAGGGAACAGAGTTAAGAAGCATTGATGACTCAGTGACAGTTTATTTTGATCTGTTTTGGGTTTGATTTTCTTTCCTTTTGGTTAGGATATGATGCAAAATAAATGCTTCAGCACTGGGGGCCTCGTGGCAATGAGATTTACACGTTACTATTAATTTTAGCCTGTTTTGAAATGTGATGCTACAATTACTAATAATGTTACAGAATTCATTTATAGTTTGTTAACTGAAAGTCCAGTAGCTGCCAGGTGATTAAATGTGGAAGCCAGGCCTTGTAATTATTTTCCAATTTAGTTTGTATTTAGTCTCTCAGGTGATCTGAGCAAAGTTTTGTTTTGTTTTTCTCAAATATACTCATATTCATTCCAACAAAGCATGTTTTGTTCTCTAAAGCTGTTATTCAGCCTATTTTATCCAGGTAAATCCTTTTCATTATGCCAAGTAAATATCTAAAAATAGTAACAATATTTTTTACCTTGAGGTGATCAGAATATTAAATTGTATTGAGTCTCAATTAAAAAACATCTATTTACAAGATTACAGGTGCCTGCTTTGACCTGAAATGTTCCTTTCTGTTGTGTAATTAATAGAAAAGTCAAGAGACAAGCCTTTTTCCCTTCACTTCCATTGCCTTATGAAAGTACCTGACCATAACTTAAGAAAAAAGAAAAAAAAACACTACAGTAATTTCCTCAACAATACTTTAGCTTGCCCAAGAAAGCAATTTAGCCAATTAGCAAAACTGACTCATTTATTTTATCACTAAGAAAACCTATCTTTTAGGGAATCTCATATCTTAAAAAGCTATTTTCAAAATTTGGATAAAGTGCATAGGCTTATTAAAGTATTACTGACTTCTGTGATAGTTTAATAAGCCTTATTCCTGCCTCTCCAGTGGTTCTCATCATTGGCCTGACCAACTGAATAGGTGACCAACTAGCAAATCTAAGGGACACTTTGCCAAGATTACTGCCTATGTTCCCCTTTGCATTAGCAAACATTTTTTTTCTGTCATTTTAGAGACATAAAGACATCTGGAAAGAGAAAAAAAATGTGCATTTTGGAAATAAGAAAAATTGCTATCTGTCAGAAGGAACAGAGTTAAGAAGCATTGATGACTCAGTGACAGTTTATTTTGATCTGTTTTGGGTTTGATTTTCTTTCCTTTTGGTTAGGATATGATGCAAAATAAATGCTTCAGCACTGGGGCCTCGTGGCAATGAGATTTACACGTTACTATTAATTTTAGCCTGTTTTGAAATGTGATGCTACAATTACTAATAATGTTACAGAATTCATTTATAGTTTGTTAACTGAAAGTCCAGTAGCTGCCAGGTGATTAAATGTGGAAGCCAGGCCTTGTAATTATTTTCCAATTTAGTTTGTATTTAGTCTCTCAGGTGATCTGAGCAAAGTTTTGTTTTGTTTTTCTCAAATATACTCATATTCATTCCAACAAAGCATGTTTTGTTCTCTAAAGCTGTTATTCAGCCTATTTTATCCAGGTAAATCCTTTTCATTATGCCAAGTAAATATCTAAAAATAGTAACAATATTTTTTACCTTGAGGTGATCAGAATATTAAATTGTATTGAGTCTCAATTAAAAAACATCTATTTACAAGATTACAGGTGCCTGCTTTGACCTGAAATGTTCCTTTCTGTTGTGTAATTAATAGAAAAGTCAAGAGACAAGCCTTTTTCCCTTCACTTCCATTGCCTTATGAAAGTACCTGACCATAACTTAAAAAAAAAGAAAAAAAAACACTACAGTAATTTCCCCAACAATACTTTAGCTTGCCCAAGAAAGCAATTTAGCCAATTAGCAAAACTGACTCATTTATTTTATCACTAAGAAAACCTATCTTTTAGGGAATCTCATATCTTAAAAAGCTATTTTCAAAATTTGGATAAAGTGCATAGGCTTATTAAAGTATTACTGACTTCTGTGATAGTTTAATAAGCCTTATTCCTGCCTCTCCAGTGGTTCTCATCATTGGCCTGACCAACTGAATAGATGACCAACTAGAAAATCTAAGGGACACTTTGCCAAGATTACTGCCTATGTTCCCCTTTGCATTAGCAAACATTTTTTTTCTGTCATTTTAGAGACATAAAGACATCTGGAAAGAGAAAAAAATGTGCATTTTTGGAAATATCCCATTTGATGTATGTCTCCCAAAAGGATATTTAAAAGTTGCTACAAAATTCCACTATGGCGAATTTATATTCACACTGTCAACAAATACTCAACAACTGCTAAATACATGGGACTGCATCCTACTACCAGATATAAAAAGATTCGAATTCATCCACCCTTAAGACTATTCAATGCAGTTAGAGATTCATCACACACACAGCCTGGAGGAAGAGTTCACTGTACCTGGAGTTTTATTTAACCATGTTAGTGTGCTAGGTGCTCCAGAATCATTTTCTATACACCAACCCTGTAAGTTATTCCTTAGCGGCTCCATTTTCAAGATGAAGAGCCTGAGGTTCAGGAAGCCAAATTTGGCTCCTTCAGACTGGAAGAGATAATGGTTGTGGTTGATTCACACAGTAATCTCGGTGTTACTGATGCAGACATCAGGATTCTCCCATGATCAAAGGACCTTGAAAAGAAAGAAAGCATGTCTGGCTTGAGAGACCATGGATGGCTTCAACAGCACCTTGATAGATAAGTGGATAAGGCATCGTGGTGGAGTAAATGAGCAGCACTGTTTGAAACAAGAAAGAGCAGTTTGTATTTATGGACAAGTGCTTCTTAATTGGAGCCAAAAGATCCATGAAAGGTAAACAGATATATGGATCAATAGATAGATAGATGAGGCATAATAGAAATGCAAATTCATTTCAAAGTGAGGAATACTTGAATACCATAAAATGTTATATTGTACCATTTATGAAACATTCAGAAAAAAGCAAACCTAGAAATTTTATGGTGTTTATATATAGACTATGTAATGAAACATTTCTATAATTGCTTTTTATTCAATAAATATAGTATGAGTACTTTTCCAAATTTAATAAGTTATTTACACATTTTATGGATGAGTTTATTTAACATGTTGATAGCTATTCAGTTTGTTCCATTTCCATCTTTTACCATTAAAAACAATACTGAAATTAGTATCACTAATCATACACTTTTTCATATGTCCAATTATCTCCTTAAGATAAACTTATAAATTTGGGTTGCCAGGTATAATTTTTCATAAAATCCAGAAAACAGCAATAATTCCTGAACTAGCTCACCATTTATTACTTATTTACCCACACCTTCATTTACTAAACAAAATTTTAAAGATCTTAGTATGTGTTGTAATTATATGTACTCACTGGGAATAACATTTTTTTTTTTAAAGATTTATTTATTTACTTACTTTGGGCGGGGGTTGGGTTGGGGAGGGAGGGGAGCGAGCGGGCCACTTCTATTGGTCTTTCATTTCTCTATTTTCATCCGTCTTTGTTCTTTGGCTCCTGTGGGCCTCCCATCGCGGTGGGGTCTGTAGTCTCAGAGCGCCGGCTCTGGGCGCGTGCACTCCAGAGCTCCGGCTCAGTAATTGGACACATCAGTCCAGCCGCTCCGCGGCACATGGGATCTTCCCAGGCCAGGGATCGAATAGGCGCCCCTTGCACTGCAAGGCGGTGTCCTTATCCACTGGACCACCAGGGGAAGCCCTGGGAATAACATTTAAACTACTGTCTGATTCTCCTTATTAGTTAGACTATGTAAAAGTCATTCAAAGGGATTTGTTAAGACCCAAAGTTCTAATGTCTTTTATAACCTTTATTTTTCTTACCTCTCACACTTTATTATGTGCCTATTTGACTATAGATTTGAACTAACATTACAAAAATGTTCATGTGCTTGGGATTTTTTAATTTAATATTTTAATTTGACTACTTGATTACTACTCCATATTGTAATTTATCTTTTACTGTGTGTTTAATCTTTACTTTCCTGTTTGAAATTCTTGGTGTAGAATAGAATGAAATAGATGTGTATGAAATGTAAAAGACAGACTGAAGTAAATGAATGTGTTAAATCTCTGTTCTTTTTTCTCTCTGTCAAATTGAAGCGTATATCTGGACATGTGGGTAGAAATCATGCTATACATAACCTAGTGATCTTGGGGACAAAATGAGGCCCAATGTGAAGAATAGAAAATTGCATACATTCAGAGACAGAATGATCCAGGATTAAGAAATGATATATGTATTTCTCTTGGGTGTTTAGCCAGGCTTGTATTCTAAGAAAGAGTAATTCCTGAACTAGCTCACCATTTATTACTTATTTACCCACACCTTCATTTACTAAACAAAATTTTAAAGATCTTAGTATGTGTTGTAATTATATGTACTCACTGGGAATAACATTTTTTTTTTTAAAGATTTATTTATTTACTTACTTTGGGCGGGGGTCGGGTTGGGGAGGGAGGGGAGCGAGCGGGCCACTTCTATTGGTCTTTCATTTCTCTATTTTCATCCGTCTTTGTTCTTTGGCTCCTGTGGGCCTCCCATCGCGGTGGGGTCTGTAGTCTCAGAGCGCCGGCTCTGGGCGCGTGCACTCCAGAGCTCCGGCTCAGTAATTGGACACATCAGTCCAGCCGCTCCGCGGCACATGGGATCTTCCCAGGCCAGGGATCGAATAGGCGCCCCTTGCACTGCAAGGCGGTGTCCTTATCCACTGGACCACCAGGGGAAGCCCTGGGAATAACATTTAAACTACTGTCTGATTCTCCTTATTAGTTAGACTATGTAAAAGTCATTCAAAGGGATTTGTTAAGACCCAAAGTTCTAATGTCTTTTATAACCTTTATTTTTCTTACCTCTCACACTTTATTATGTGCCTATTTGACTATAGATTTGAACTAACATTACAAAAATGTTCATGTGCTTGGGATTTTTTAATTTAATATTTTAATTTGACTACTTGATTACTACTCCATATTGTAATTTATCTTTTACTGTGTGTTTAATCTTTACTTTCCTGTTTGAAATTCTTGGTGTAGAATAGAATGAAATAGATGTGTATGAAATGTAAAAGACAGACTGAAGTAAATGAATGTGTTAAATCTCTGTTCTTTTTTCTCTCTGTCAAATTGAAGCGTATATCTGGACATGTGGGTAGAAATCATGCTATACATAACCTAGTGATCTTGGGGACAAAATGAGGCCCAATGTGAAGAATAGAAAATTGCATACATTCAGAGACAGAATGATCCAGGATTAAGAAATGATATATGTATTTCTCTTGGGTGTTTAGCCAGGCTTGTATTCTAAGAAAGAGTGATTCGCTTATGGTATGGTTTAGAAAAGCAATATTTGCATTCTGAATAGTTGACTCTGCATTTCCAAGAGCAGTGTAGAAACAGTGCCCTCCTGATTAACAATCCTGCCTGCTAGAGGTGGCATGAGAAATTAAAGGACCATGAACCTGGGTTAGAATGTAAGAAAAAATAAGAATCTCAAAGGCAGCATCAATGTGAAGATTATTCTAGGCATTCAGTGAAAATTATTCTAGAAATCATTATTAATGATTTCATGGGATTCATCTTTACACAGTATCCGACAAAGAGGTGTTTTCACATCTTTGAGGGAAAAACCGACTCATTCTGTCCCTGAATTCCCGCAACACTACTTGTCCAGTTTAGAACCATGATTTTCCCAGCCTCCTCCACCACCAGGCTCACCTCCAGTCTGAAGAGGTCTTTTGCAGGTGGCATTGCTCGTAACCCAAGTGCTCTTGAAAGGCTGTACTCTTCCTTTGGATCTTACTTTGGGTTTAGATTCAACCTCGAAGTGAAATAGCCCCTGTGGTACATCATAAACAAAGTGCCTTTATATGGCAGCCCTGTCCTGACATGAGAACCTGCAGACGTCTGTCCTGGGGTCACTCATCTGATGAGGAGGTACAGTTACAAAACTGCCATCCATAACCAGCTCCTCGGTTATGAGGACTTGGGTAATTCCTGATAAGTGTCCAATTGTGATCTTGAAATAAACCAGGGTCCTCGAGTTTGGGAAAACTACTTGATTACTTCTCCATATTGTAATTTATCTTTTACTGTGTGTTTAATCTTTACTTTCCTGTTTGAAATTCTTGGTGTAGAATAGAATGAAATAGATGTGTATGAAATGTAAAAGACAGACTGAAGTAAATGAATGTGTTAAATCTCTGTTCTTTTTTCTCTCTGTCAAATTGAAGCGTATATCTGGACATGTGGGTAGAAATCATGCTATACATAACCTAGTGATCTTGGGGACAAAATGAGGCCCAATGTGAAGAATAGAAAATTGCATACATTCAGAGACAGAATGATCCAGGATTAAGAAATGATATATGTATTTCTCTTGGGTGTTTAGCCAGGCTTGTATTCTAAGAAAGAGTGATTCGCTTATGGTATGGTTTAGAAAAGCAATATTTGCATTCTGAATAGTTGACTCTGCATTTCCAAGAGCAGTGTAGAAACAGTGCCCTCCTGATTAACAATCCTGCCTGCTAGAGGTGGCATGAGAAATTAAAGGACCATGAACCTGGGTTAGAATGTAAGAAAAAATAAGAATCTCAAAGGCAGCATCAATGTGAAGATTATTCTAGGCATTCAGTGAAAATTATTCTAGAAATCATTATTAATGATTTCATGGGATTCATCTTTACACAGTATCCGACAAAGAGGTGTTTTCACATCTTTGAGGGAAAAACCGACTCATTCTGTCCCTGAATTCCCGCAACACTACTTGTCCAGTTTAGAACCATGATTTTCCCAGCCTCCTCCACCACCAGGCTCACCTCCAGTCTGAAGAGGTCTTTTGCAGGTGGCATTGCTCGTAACCCAAGTGCTCTTGAAAGGCTGTACTCTTCCTTTGGATCTTACTTTGGGTTTAGATTCAACCTCGAAGTGAAATAGCCCCTGTGGTACATCATAAACAAAGTGCCTTTATATGGCAGCCCTGTCCTGACATGAGAACCTGCAGACGTCTGTCCTGGGGTCACTCATCTGATGAGGAGGTACAGTTCACAGTTAACACTGCCATCCATAACCAGCTCCTCGGTTATGAGGACTTGGGTAATTCCTGATAAGTGTCCAATTGTGATCTTGAAATAGGGGACATTTGGAGCAGTACAGGCTCCGATAGTAAATGATTAATGTGTATTTTTCTGATCTTGACAGATTCCAAAAGAAGAGCAGATTGCTACCCATAAAACTAAGCGGCATCAATGTGGAATTACTGGAAGAATCCGAAAGTCTTTGCAGAAATGGTATGCTTACTCCAATGTTTCTCAAAACCCAGCTATTTTAAAGGGACCAGGGTCAATATAAATGAAATAAATGGAGACTAAGATAAAATATGTCAGAAAATTTGCAGAAAGGTTATTTTAAGGTGGCATGTTAAAAACAATAATGGGCCATTAGGCTGTCTTGTTAAAGCATTAAAGTCACAGGCCCAATGTATGAGTCACATGGGCGAGATTTTCCACTTTATATATAAAAACTTCAATATTGAATTTCTGATAAAAGTAAAATGTTAGAATTTCTGTATATATTATTATAAATATTTAAGCCCAGTTGTCAGCAGGGGAGTAAGCAAAGTATTAATGACTTTAGAAATGTGCTATCAAAATGTTATACTCTATAAATAATATTACAATAACAGACTAGTTTTTCTTTATAATTGTGTAAAAAAAGATCTTTGGGTGATCATTTTACATCCAGGCATAAACCTTTTTACAACCTCGCATCTCCTTGACAGAGACTTCAGTAATTATTTTTATACCAAAATTGTGAGCACCTCCGATGACAAGGAAAGGTACTAGACAATTTAATAATGTATAAGAAAGAGTTAACCTCACCTAATTTATAATTAGAGACTGGTGCCTGATGTGTTGGGAGTATGCCCCATGAGCACAGCTTCCTCTGTTTTCTGTATCACTAAGAATATACTCAATAACTATTTGTTAAAAGAAAAAAATATTATTAAATTCTTATTGTTTTGAAAATTACTTGAATAATAAATTGTTGCAGTCTTTTTCTGACTGCTATCCATAATTTTGGAGCCTATAGCTTAACTTTTTAACTCATTTGTTTTATTTAATTCTGAAGTAACTAACATTCGAGAAATATTTCTCCTATAAACTCTTTTAGGGATGTTGATGCTTAAAAAAGTACTATTTTATGAGACATGGAACACCATGGTGAATTTATTTGGCTAGAAATCTTGCCTCTGCTTTTTTTATTTATTTGCTTTTTGGTTTGTTTGCTTACATTTTTAGTTTTAGACTATTACTGGCATATCATCCACAATAAAAAAGACTAGCTATAGAGGTGCAGATATAGATATTTAATTCCTATGTATGTACAGTGTTTCATGTTGCTTAAAGTACCCACTTCTTTGTAATAGAGTCTTAGGATCGTTAATTATTTTTGGCTGTTTTAATTAAATATCTTATATCAGATACACTATATATGCTTTAATTGAAGCATAGTTGATTTATAAGTTACAATTAGAAGAATTTCTTTTTTTACTTACAATATATTAATATATATAGTATCAGCCTTTGCCTATTTAATTACTCTCTGAATGCCTTTCATTGTCACATTTTTCAGTCTTTAAAAACTGAGAGAGCAACAACTACAAAAAAAACCAACTTTTATTTTCCACCCAGCACCTTAATTTAGGGTTTGGAAAGAAGCTAATTCCTGAGCCCTGTGCTAGGACACTACCGAGTCGCTGTGGGCAAGCTGTACTGTGTGTACCTCAGCATTCACTAACACAGACTCTTGTCGTCAATGGGGTGGAGGGAGGGGGCGTTTAGAGAGTATAAGGGAAGTAGCAAGAGTATGGCAGAAGACTCCAGATGCTAGTCCGTACGGATGCTTTGATGACAGGAAACATATAAATAAATGATGACGGTACACGGAACTAGATGTGGAAGGGAGAAAAAGATACCGGATCACAAGATATACATCTGTACTCAGAAAATCACGGGTGAGATTACTGAAAACAACTGTTGGGAATTTTGTGATTTAATCCCATTGACTGGATCACTGAACAGGACATTTTTCACTTCCAGTTTTCATGTTTTCGCTGACCTAGGAAATCTCATGGTTTTGCTTTGTGACTCACGCTTTTAGGAAAACCTGTTATTTCTGCTGCTCTGCACTGCCCGATCTCCACTGAACTGCTGGGTTTCGGCAGAATTTGGAGTTTCAGTGCAATAAGCAAAGGCAGGGATATAATAGGAGGTTATATAGCTGGAGTACCCTGATGACAGTCCATTCCTGTGTAGGCAGCTGGAAGGGAGAGGGACTGCCACCCAGCGTTTTCACAGTGACTATTTCAGGCAGCTTCTAAAGTGACAATGAAAAGAGGGGAAGAACAGAAATAAGAAAAAGAGAGATCCCTTTTCCCTGAGGGAGAAAAACAACTCAAAGTAACTGAGAAAACTTAGCTATGGTAATTCCCTATTCCAAACATACACAAGTCACAGGCAACCTTATTCTTTGGTTTCTAGGCACATTTTTGAGTTTAGCACAATAGGGAGAAGAAAATTGGAGGTTAGTGAATCCAGTGGGGCAAGAGGTGAAGAGGACTAAATTTCAGTCAAGACAACAAGGAAAGTACAAAGAATACAGTTTCTCTTTCATGTGCTTTGATCGTCTTTCCTGTTTTACCCTTAATGAATACTTTCTCAAGACTAAAAATAAAACACTGCATTCTATTAAGTTAGAATTTTCCTCCTAGGGAATTCTTAACGGGTAAGTGTGTGTTTCTCATCTATGAATATGACTATATATTCATATTGTCATATGTATAGTTTACACATATGCATGCATATGTATATTTTTCTGTTGCTGGGAATCAGGCAATGGTCAGGAAAAAGAGGAGAAAGTAGTGCATGCTAGAGACCCCAAGGCAAATATTAGTTTCTGTAAATTGCTCTTATAATTCTAGTGACTGACACGGGTCAAACTCAGTTTGTCATATCAGAAGATTTGCAGAGCTGGCACAATACCACACACATGCCACAAGAAGTAGGAGAGAGAGGAAGGTAGGTGTTTATTGTCCCCCACCTGGTCCTACAGAGAAAACCTCCTCCCCAGCTCCACACTGTAGTCCCTGGAAGGTAATGACCTGAGAAAGACACTTATTAAGTAGAAGGGAAACATTTCATATCAATATTTAAGGGGCATCATGTGTGCACGCTCAAGATGAAACTTGGTTTTGTCCTTTTAGATAATGTGCCTACAACGTCTCACATTATTCTGATTAGAGAATAATGAAATAAGAGACGCTATCCTGAAAGCTTTGATTTGATTTTGCGAGCTTGCTTATGCCTTATCCAAAGGCCAAATGTGTATGTCCTCAGAGTGCAAGAACACACGCTACTTGAGCTGTGTTATCACTCCCTGGTGCTAGTTATAGCTTGCTTACTTGCAGATGGGACCTCTGCCCTGGTGGAAAGATGCTAATATATATGTGGTCAGCAACTATACTCATTTCAAACAAGTTCAGGGAGAAAAACAACTCAAAGTAACTGAGAAAACTTAGCTATGGTAATTCCCTATTCCAAACATACACAAGTCACAGGCAACCTTATTCTTTGGTTTCTAGGCACATTTTTGAGTTTAGCACAATAGGGAGAAGAAAATTGGAGGTTAGTGAATCCAGTGGGGCAAGAGGTGAAGAGGACTAAATTTCAGTCAAGACAACAAGGAAAGTACAAAGAATACAGTTTCTCTTTCATGTGCTTTGATCGTCTTTCCTGTTTTACCCTTAATGAATACTTTCTCAAGACTAAAAATAAAACACTGCATTCTATTAAGTTAGAATTTTCCTCCTAGGGAATTCTTAACGGGTAAGTGTGTGTTTCTCATCTATGAATATGACTATATATTCATATTGTCATATGTATAGTTTACACATATGCATGCATATGTATATTTTTCTGTTGCTGGGAATCAGGCAATGGTCAGGAAAAAGAGGAGAAAGTAGTGCATGCTAGAGACCCCAAGGCAAATATTAGTTTCTGTAAATTGCTCTTATAATTCTAGTGACTGACACGGGTCAAACTCAGTTTGTCATATCAGAAGATTTGCAGAGCTGGCACAATACCACACACATGCCACAAGAAGTAGGAGAGAGAGGAAGGTAGGTGTTTATTGTCCCCCACCTGGTCCTACAGAGAAAACCTCCTCCCCAGCTCCACACTGTAGTCCCTGGAAGGTAATGACCTGAGAAAGACACTTATTAAGTAGAAGGGAAACATTTCATATCAATATTTAAGGGGCATCATGTGTGCACGCTCAGGATGAAACTTGGTTTTGTCCTTTTAGATAATGTGCCTACAACGTCTCACATTATTCTGATTAGAGAATAATGAAATAAGAGACGCTATCCTGAAAGCTTTGATTTGATTTTGCGAGCTTGCTTATGCCTTATCCAAAGGCCAAATGTGTATGTCCTCAGAGTGCAAGAACACACGCTACTTGAGCTGTGTTATCACTCCCTGGTGCTAGTTATAGCTTGCTTACTTGCAGATGGGACCTCTGCCCTGGTGGAAAGATGCTAATATATATGTGGTCAGCAACTATACTCATTTCAAACAAGTTCTTGCCAACTAAATGATTTAAATAATCATATTAATAAATACATGATACTTGTACATACAAGTCACCTTTTCTCCCCCACTGATGGCTTTGATTACTGTGACAGACTAAGATACGCTAATGATACAAATTAGGAGCAAGAAGAATTAAAAGAGTGTTTAATTCTGATGCCAGGCTGTCAATTTCCTATAATCTACCAACTTACAGATAGATGATTAAAATTGTTTCGTTTAGGAATTTTGAATATTTTAAAAATTGAATGGGTTTCTGGGGGAGGAAAAAAGAAAGAAAAATCTGTGCTTAGCTAATTAGACATCCCTATTTGATTTAACAATAGAACAGAATTATTCTTTGAGCATTGAGATCATCCTGCATTAGATAAGAGCCTACTTTTTGCTGTTACAAAATGAATTTGCGAATTTGGCCTAATGTGTTTGCCTAATTCTTGATATTTATATTATTCATTCATTGTCTCAATTTATCAGTTTATGAAGAGAATGGTCATTTGCTTCTTAATTTGTTTCTAAGTCAGTTATTTCCAAAACATGATGCTAGATAGTATAGGTAAGCCCCAGATACATTAAATATGGTTTCTTTCTCTGAGGGGCTAAGAATCTAAATGGCATATGTGCACAATTAAAAACATATATTATAGAATTTTATGAGAGATGTCATAGTAAGCACAATTACTTTGATTGCATGGAGGTATATGGAGCTTGGATTTTTTTCAGACATCTTGGAGGTTTTAAACCATACTTTGGTAACTATATTGAGAGATTTACTTAATCTCTGTGAATTTCAATTGTATGCTCTGTATTGTGAGGAAAATAATAATACCAGTCTCTCAGACACATGCAAATATTAGCTGAGCTAGTACATGGAATCTTCTTAGAGTAGAGACTGGTATGTAGGAAGTGCTTTCATGATACCCAATGCCTACCCCAAAGATCAAATGTATATCTATAGTTTTATCAGGTTCTTTCATTTTGCTGTCTACTAGACTATACACCATTTGAGGTCAGAGCCTCTGCCCTGGTGGAAAGATGCTATATATAGTGGTCAGCAACTATACTCATTTCAAACAAGTTCTTGCCAACTAAATGATTTAAATAATCATATTAATAAATACATGATACTTGTACATACAAGTCACCTTTTCTCCCCCACTGATGGCTTTGATTACTGTGACAGACTAAGATACGCTAATGATACAAATTAGGAGCAAGAAGAATTAAAAGAGTGTTTAATTCTGATGCCAGGCTGTCAATTTCCTATAATCTACCAACTTACAGATAGATGATTAAAATTGTTTCGTTTAGGAATTTTGAATATTTTAAAAATTGAATGGGTTTCTGGGGGAGGAAAAAAGAAAGAAAAATCTGTGCTTAGCTAATTAGACATCCCTATTTGATTTAACAATAGAACAGAATTATTCTTTGAGCATTGAGATCATCCTGCATTAGATAAGAGCCTACTTTTTGCTGTTACAAAATGAATTTGCGAATTTGGCCTAATGTGTTTGCCTAATTCTTGATATTTATATTATTCATTCATTGTCTCAATTTATCAGTTTATGAAGAGAATGGTCATTTGCTTCTTAATTTGTTTCTAAGTCAGTTATTTCCAAAACATGATGCTAGATAGTATAGGTAAGCCCCAGATACATTAAATATGGTTTCTTTCTCTGAGGGGCTAAGAATCTAAATGGCATATGTGCACAATTAAAAACATATATTATAGAATTTTATGAGAGATGTCATAGTAAGCACAATTACTTTGATTGCATGGAGGTATATGGAGCTTGGATTTTTTTCAGACATCTTGGAGGTTTTAAACCATACTTTGGTAACTATATTGAGAGATTTACTTAATCTCTGTGAATTTCAATTGTATGCTCTGTATTGTGAGGAAAATAATAATACCAGTCTCTCAGACACATGCAAATATTAGCTGAGCTAGTACATGGAATCTTCTTAGAGTAGAGACTGGTATGTAGGAAGTGCTTTCATGATACCCAATGCCTACCCCAAAGATCAAATGTATATCTATAGTTTTATCAGGTTCTTTCATTTTGCTGTCTACTAGACTATACACCATTTGAGGTCAGAGATTATATCTCATTCATTCTTGTATCCCCACTGATTCAATATAAATTGAGAAAATGATAAAGAGATGAATGAATGTTTGATAGTCAATTGGTTAAATAATATTTTGTTGCTTAGAGGCTCTAGTAAAAACCTGCACCCACCTATCTGAGATGGTCATCTTTTTTGTTTGATTTAATATTAGAAAGCATGCAGGGGAGGACAGAAGAAAACAGACCCATCTCTAGACTGACACATAAACTGAGCCAGTTCTGGTGGCCTATGGAGTGATGTATCACTCTCATTTTCTAATATATTATAATAAATGTAAAAAAAATAAAAACAGTAAAAAATAAATCTTAAATAACAATCTCAAATTAAAAAAAAAATCAGCAGATGCCAAAATAAATTAGCACTCCTTAGTGAATGTAGCTGAAAAAAGACAGAGCCCCACGCATGAAATCAGAGCCTTCACCCTCAATCCCCTGTGGTAGTTATATGACCGTGGACAAGTTGCTTTACCTCTCTAAGCTTCACTTCAATCACTTGTAGATAGAAAATGGGGGACTTAATGGTCCTTGATTTCTTCTAGGTGTAAAATTCTGAGTCATTTCATTTCATTTTCTTATTTATCTGAATTTTAAAGGAATGTTTTTGCTTCTGTTTTTTTTAGAACGGTTGAAGGATTGTTAAAGTAGGTGGGAGGACTTGAAAACAGAACGAACTGAATGCATTCGCAGACCATATGCTAAATGGAGTGTACATTTTTGGGGGCTTGGATTGCATGGAGGTATATGGAGCTTGGATTTTTTTCAGACATCTTGGAGGTTTTAAACCATACTTTGGTAACTATATTGAGAGATTTACTTAATCTCTGTGAATTTCAATTGTATGCTCTGTATTGTGAGGAAAATAATAATACCAGTCTCTCAGACACATGCAAATATTAGCTGAGCTAGTACATGGAATCTTCTTAGAGTAGAGACTGGTATGTAGGAAGTGCTTTCATGATACCCAATGCCTACCCCAAAGATCAAATGTATATCTATAGTTTTATCAGGTTCTTTCATTTTGCTGTCTACTAGACTATACACCATTTGAGGTCAGAGATTATATCTCATTCATTCTTGTATCCCCACTGATTCAATATAAATTGAGAAAATGATAAAGAGATGAATGAATGTTTGATAGTCAATTGGTTAAATAATATTTTGTTGCTTAGAGGCTCTAGTAAAAACCTGCACCCACCTATCTGAGATGGTCATCTTTTTTGTTTGATTTAATATTAGAAAGCATGCAGGGGAGGACAGAAGAAAACAGACCCATCTCTAGACTGACACATAAACTGAGCCAGTTCTGGTGGCCTATGGAGTGATGTATCACTCTCATTTTCTAATATATTATAATAAATGTAAAAAAAATAAAAACAGTAAAAAATAAATCTTAAATAACAATCTCAAATTAAAAAAAAAATCAGCAGATGCCAAAATAAATTAGCACTCCTTAGTGAATGTAGCTGAAAAAAGACAGAGCCCCACGCATGAAATCAGAGCCTTCACCCTCAATCCCCTGTGGTAGTTATATGACCGTGGACAAGTTGCTTTACCTCTCTAAGCTTCACTTCAATCACTTGTAGATAGAAAATGGGGGACTTAATGGTCCTTGATTTCTTCTAGGTGTAAAATTCTGAGTCATTTCATTTCATTTTCTTATTTATCTGAATTTTAAAGGAATGTTTTTGCTTCTGTTTTTTTTAGAACAGATGAAGGATTGTTAAAGTAGGTGGGGAGGACTTGAAAACAGAACGAACTGAATGCATTCGCAGACCATATGCAATTTTTATTGTTTTTCTTGTGTGTGTATGTGATTTTTAAAATTAATTATAGGTCTAATTCAGTTAGAATTTTTTTTAATTAGATATTTTTGAACCACCATATTTTCTGGAAAATATAATTGAACTAGAACTAAAATTTCGTTCTTTAGGTGGACAAGCTGCAGATCTGATTTACATATATATATATATATATATATATATATATATATATACACACACAAAGCACTGCACTCTGATTCTGTCAATTATCAACCATTTTTTAAGCTTTCAGATACTATGTAATAACAAATACTTTTACTCACCTCAGTCGATAGTTGATCAGGCACATTTACATATATAACCTTATTGTTTCACACAACTATACAGAAAGTGCTCTGTGTTCGATATCTTCATTGAACCTCTAGATATACTCTTCTGTTCCAGTAGATGAATCACTATTGACCAGATAAATAACCTGGCTTATCCTGCCAAAAGATTGATAAAAGAAAGGAAGGAGAGTTAAATCAGATATCTTATTTCCCTCTTACATCATTCCTTTACGTGGTGAGGGTTTGCTGTGTAGGCTTTCCTTCCAAATTGTACATTCGTTTGTTGTTGTTTGCAGTTTAGTTGCTAAGTCATGCCCTACTCTACAACTCATGGGCTGTAGTCAACCAGACTCCTCTCTCCATGGAATTCTCTTGGCAAGAGTACTGGAGTAGATTGACATTTTCTTCTCTAGGGCATCTTCCCAACCCAGGGATGGAGTCCATGCTTCCTACATTGGCAGGCATATTCTTTACTATTGAGCCATCAGGAAGCCAATCTACCTGCTGAGGGATGGAGAAAATTCCCAGTTTCCTACACTATTCCTTGTGGTTCCTCTATACTCCACTCACACTTTTATGTTTACTAGATTGTTTTCGGAACAAGATTCAATCACTTGTAGATAGAAAATGGGGGACTTAATGGTCCTTGATTTCTTCTAGGTGTAAAATTCTGAGTCATTTCATTTCATTTTCTTATTTATCTGAATTTTAAAGGAATGTTTTTGCTTCTGTTTTTTTTAGAACAGATGAAGGATTGTTAAAGTAGGTGGGAGGACTTGAAAACAGAACGAACTGAATGCATTCGCAGACCATATGAAATTTTTTATTGTTTTTCTTGTGTGTGTATGTGATTTTTAAAATTAATTATAGGTCTAATTCAGTTAGAATTTTTTTTAATTAGATATTTTTGAACCACCATATTTTCTGGAAAATATAATTGAACTAGAACTAAAATTTCGTTCTTTAGGTGGACAAGCTGCAGATCTGATTTACATATATATATATATATATATATATATATATATACACACACAAAGCACTGCACTCTGATTCTGTCAATTATCAACCATTTTTTAAGCTTTCAGATACTATGTAATAACAAATACTTTTACTCACCTCAGTCGATAGTTGATCAGGCACATTTACATATATAACCTTATTGTTTCACACAACTATACAGAAAGTGCTCTGTGTTCGATATCTTCATTGAACCTCTAGATATACTCTTCTGTTCCAGTAGATGAATCACTATTGACCAGATAAATAACCTGGCTTATCCTGCCAAAAGATTGATAAAAGAAAGGAAGGAGAGTTAAATCAGATATCTTATTTCCCTCTTACATCATTCCTTTACGTGGTGAGGGTTTGCTGTGTAGGCTTTCCTTCCAAATTGTACATTCGTTTGTTGTTGTTTGCAGTTTAGTTGCTAAGTCATGCCCTACTCTACAACTCATGGGCTGTAGTCAACCAGACTCCTCTCTCCATGGAATTCTCTTGGCAAGAGTACTGGAGTAGATTGACATTTTCTTCTCTAGGGCATCTTCCCAACCCAGGGATGGAGTCCATGCTTCCTACATTGGCAGGCATATTCTTTACTATTGAGCCATCAGGGAAGCCAATCTACCTGCTGAGGGATGGAGAAAATTCCCAGTTTCCTACACTATTCCTTGTGGTTCCTCTATACTCCACTCACACTTTTATGATTACTGTGTCTTTAAATAAGCCTCGATCAGTCATACCAAATTTGAGTGTGTCATTTTCCATGTTTTATACACTAAGAAGCTAAATTTCAGCCTTGCCTATATTTTTAAGTATCCACAGAAGGTAGACTGTATCATTCCAAAATAAAACCTCTGTACTTACTTCTGGGCTTCTTTTTTATCAATTAATCTTATTTTTTTTTAATATTCGGTTTGCATATTCTGAGAAATAGTGAATATTTTGAGAATTACAAAGCAATCAAGAAAAAGTATCTCTTTTCATATATCTCCCAATCTAGTGCAACAATATACGCATATAATAGGGATGTCTATGCTGGAAAAGAAGCCAAAATAACAGATTTGAGTATAAAAACCTACCTGAACTGAAATCTGGAGTCTGTCATATACTATTATGGGTGACCTTGAATAATTTACTTAATGGTCTGATATTTAGATTGTTCTCCATTGTAAAATAAAATTACTTGCTCAAACTTGTCATATAAGGTGAGCATTTTAAAAAACATGTTTAAGTATTATGTGTGTAACATGCACATTAATTAGCTACATCTTATATTTTTAAGTTCAGAAGATGCTATCTCTATGAAAATATGTAGTGATCAAAACTTTTAGAAAATAGAGTTTCCCTGGTAGTCCAGTGGGTAAGGATACCACCTTGCAGTGCAAGGGGCCGTTTGATTCCTGGCCTGGGAAGATCCGTGCCACAGAGCAGCTGGACTGAGTGTAGAGTGTCCAGTTAAATCAGATATCTTATTTCCTCTTACATCATTCCTTTACGTGGTGAGGGTTTGCTGTGTAGGCTTTCCTTCCAAATTGTACATTCGTTTGTTGTTGTTTGCAGTTTAGTTGCTAAGTCATGCCCTACTCTACAACTCATGGGCTGTAGTCAACCAGACTCCTCTCTCCATGGAATTCTCTTGGCAAGAGTACTGGAGTAGATTGACATTTTCTTCTCTAGGGCATCTTCCCAACCCAGGGATGGAGTCCATGCTTCCTACATTGGCAGGCATATTCTTTACTATTGAGCCATCAGGGAAGCCAATCTACCTGCTGAGGGATGGAGAAAATTCCCAGTTTCCTACACTATTCCTTGTGGTTCCTCTATACTCCACTCACACTTTTATGATTACTGTGTCTTTAAATAAGCCTCGATCAGTCATACCAAATTTGAGTGTGTCATTTTCCATGTTTTATACACTAAGAAGCTAAATTTCAGCCTTGCCTATATTTTTAAGTATCCACAGAAGGTAGACTGTATCATTCCAAAATAAAACCTCTGTACTTACTTCTGGGCTTCTTTTTTATCAATTAATCTTATTTTTTTTTAATATTCGGTTTGCATATTCTGAGAAATAGTGAATATTTTGAGAATTACAAAGCAATCAAGAAAAAGTATCTCTTTTCATATATCTCCCAATCTAGTGCAACAATATACGCATATAATAGGGATGTCTATGCTGGAAAAGAAGCCAAAATAACAGATTTGAGTATAAAAACCTACCTGAACTGAAATCTGGAGTCTGTCATATAATATTATGGGTGACCTTGAATAATTTACTTAATGGTCTGATATTTAGATTGTTCTCCATTGTAAAATAAAATTACTTGCTCAAACTTGTCATATAAGGTGAGCATTTTAAAAAACATGTTTAAGTATTATGTGTGTAACATGCACATTAATTAGCTACATCTTATATTTTTAAGTTCAGAAGATGCTATCTCTATGAAAATATGTAGTGATCAAAAACTTTTAGAAAAATAGAGTTTCCCTGGTAGTCCAGTGGGTAAGGATACCACCTTGCAGTGCAAGGGGAGCCGGTTTGATTCCTGGCCTGGGAAGATCCTACGTGCCACAGAGCAGCTGGACTGAGTGTAGAGTGTCCACCTACCCAGCAGGAGCTCTGGAGCCCATGCACCCAGAGCCAGTGCTCTGTGACGAGAGAGGCCACTGTGATGGGAGGCCCACATAGACCAAAGAACAAAGATAAATGAATGAAAGACCAAAGAAGTGATCAAAAAAAAAAAAAAGAAAAACTTTAAGAAAAACAAATACAGTACCCATTAAACAGCAACTAATACTGTCAGATTATATATGACAGATAGCTATCAATGTCAGGTATTTACAGTAACATTTCAGTGTATAAGGAGTGATGAAAAGCATATTTTTAAAGTACAGATGTATTTAAGATCAGTTATACAGAGTAGAAATAAAATTTGATTAACACTTCCTAATGAAATGTATTTCAGAGAATTTCTAAAGTATACTTTTCCAAAAACAGTAAAAATAGGTAATTTATTTCAGCCACCTGCATCTACTAAGTCAGAATTCAAAATAATTCTGTTTGGATATTAGGGCTTTCCTGGTGGCCCAGTGGGTAAGGACACCACCTTGCAATGCAAGGGGCATGGGTTCAGTCCCTGGCATGGGAAGATCCCACATGCCGTGGAGCAGCTAGACAGATGTGTCCAACTACCAAGCGGGAATTCTGGAGCACATGCGCCCAGAGCCGGTGCTCTACAGCGAGCAAGGCCACTGTGATGGGAGACCCACACAGGCCAAAGAACAAAGATGGATGAAAATAAATAAATGAAAGACCAATAGAAGTGGCCAAAAGAAAATAAAAAAAATTTATTTGATATTAAAAGCATCATTTAAGTTCTTTGTGTTGCTGCTGCAAAGCCCTCATTAGATAATATTTTAAGTGACTTGTGATGAGAACAGTCAATAGGGAGTAACTGTTTTAGGACAGATAAACCCACATATTCTTCTTGGGCATACTTATCTAATGATACAGATTACTGAAGCTGTTAAGGATCATGTTACACTTAAAATGTATGTTTAAAATGACATCCTTTCAAGATATATATAAATAAAGCTCTGATCTGATGGTGATGCTAATGATGCTAATGATAAGAATAGTGATGAAGCAGAAGAAGGATAATAAAAATAAGGTAACATTTAATATTCAGTGAGTGTTTATTCTCAACAGATGATAGCATAGCTTTTATATATGTTAACATTATTTAATCATCTCAGTAAGTTATAGTAATACAATGAGACATGTACTATAAATTACCATAATTTTTAAATGAAGAAACAGATGATTAGAAAATCATATTTCATGTATATAGCTATATTAAAAGTTCATAGATTTCAAAACCAGAATTTTCTCTCAAGGATTGTATTAGACATTGTAGTTACTTTTTCTTATGGTAAATTCCATTCCTCCCCTCCTATATATAGCTGCCAATACCACCATTACCCTAATCATTAAATGTCATTTTTTCTAGCCAAAGGGATGCAATGCTTTAATCAACAAGATTTAAATATTAAGTAAGCATCTACAATAAGCCAGGCTCTATTCTAGACACTGAAAATATGATAGTGAATGAAGTAGAAAAGTCTTCACATTAAGGTGCTCAAATTGGGGGCATTCACAATAACTAGAGACTGATCTGCAAACTAAAAAAAAAAAAAAAATAGGAGCACAATAATAATGTACTATAATGTACTAGTTATAACCAAGAACTTTGAAATTAAAAAATACAAATTCAAATTATTGTTCATCACTTTCTATCAGTCTTGGAAAAGTTACTTAATGTCTTTTGGACTTCCTGGTGCCACAGATGGTAAAGACTCTGCTTGCATTGCTGGAGACCTGGTTTTGAATCCCGAGGTTGGGATGGTCTCCTGGAGGAGGGCATGGCAACCCACTCCAGTATTCCTTGCCTGGAGATTTCAACAACTGAACAGCTAAGCACACAACACTCTCTGAAATCCAGTTTCCTCATCTGCCAACTAAAGATGATAATAAGTGTGTGTGTGAGCTCAGTTGTGACTGACTCTTTGTGACCCCATGGGCTGTAGCCTATCAGGCTCCTCTGTCCATGGAATTTTTCAGGCAAGAATACTAGAGCGGGTTGCCATTTCCTCCTCTAGGGGATCTTCGAACCCAGGGATCCAACCCCTGTCTCTTGCGTCTCCTGCATTGGCAATTGGCTTTTACCACTGGTGCCATCTCATTCTAAATAACATTGTTGCAAAATATGAAATAATATTTATAAAGAGCTTAGCATAGTGTTTAGAATTAGTGCTTGATAGAGTAGCTATTTTTTAAGTGCATCACAGATGCATGTACATGTGGTATTGAAATAGGAGTGATCACCTGTACGTATACCTTCAATTTCTCCCTCCTTGTTTATCACATGTCTTCTTTTTTCTATTTCAAGTATCTATTAAGAATATAATTCCTTCAGGAAGACTTGTAATACTAATTAATTCAATTCCCACATAAATTTTTCACCAAGATTATTAAAACACTAATCAACTCATAAATCTTAAAAATCCCGTAAATCAAATTTGTTTTGTGTTTGGTGTTTGATGATTGTCAACCATGCTTTTTTTATTGGCTCAGGAAAGAACATCTGATGTGATTAGAGACAGCTGAACTTTCTGGCAGATTCTGAGAAAAAAAGCTAGCATTGTGTCTAATTCTTGACAGTGGGTGAGTGCATGTGAAGTGTAAATCCAAGCAGTCAGTTTGCCACTCTGAGAGAAGACAGTCTGAAGATGTTGTTGACCCTGTACAAGGCACACAGTGACAGCTAAAGCAGGGCAGTCCTGATTTCCCTCTACGTTGGACAGTCCAGTTGTAAAAACTAAATGCAGACAAGGAAAACACATTTCTCTTTGATTTATCGTTTAAACCAGATTTAGTTAATGTCTTTTGGACTTCCTGGTGCCACAGATGGTAAAGACTCTGCTTGCATTGCTGGAGACCTGGTTTTGAATCCCGAGGTTGGGATGGTCTCCTGGAGGAGGGCATGGCAACCCACTCCAGTATTCCTTGCCTGGAGATTTCAACAACTGAACAGCTAAGCACACAACACTCTCTGAAATCCAGTTTCCTCATCTGCCAACTAAAGATGATAATAAGTGTGTGTGTGAGCTCAGTTGTGCCTGACTCTTTGTGACCCCATGGGCTGTAGCCTATCAGGCTCCTCTGTCCATGGAATTTTTCAGGCAAGAATACTAGAGCGGGTTGCCATTTCCTCCTCTAGGGGATCTTCGAACCCAGGGATCCAACCCCTGTCTCTTGCGTCTCCTGCATTGGCAATTGGCTTTTACCACTGGTGCCATCTCATTCTAAATAACATTGTTGCAAAATATGAAATAATATTTATAAAGAGCTTAGCATAGTGTTTAGAATTAGTGCTTGATAGAGTAGCTATTTTTTAAGTGCATCACAGATGCATGTACATGTGTATTGAAATAGGAGTGATCACCTGTACATATACCTTCAATTTCTCCCTCCTTGTTTATCACATGTCTTCTTTTTTCTATTTCAAGTATCTATTAAGAATATAATTCCTTCAGGAAGACTTGTAATACTAATTAATTCAATTCCCACATAAATTTTTCACCAAGATTATTAAAACACTAATCAACTCATAAATCTTAAAAATCCCGTAAATCAAATTTGTTTTGTGTTTGGTGTTTGATGATTGTCAACCATGCTTTTTTTATTGGCTCAGGAAAGAACATCTGATGTGATTAGAGACAGCTGAACTTTCTGGCAGATTCTGAGAAAAAAAGCTAGCATTGTGTCTAATTCTTGACAGTGGGTGAGTGCATGTGAAGTGTAAATTCAAGCAGTCAGTTTGCCACTCTGAGAGAAGACAGTCTGAAGATGTTGTTGACCCTGTACAAGGCACACAGTGACAGCTAAAGCAGGGCAGTCCTGATTTCCCTCTACGTTGGACAGTCCAGTTGTAAAAACTAAATGCAGACAAGGAAAACACATTTCTCTTTGATTTATCGTTTAAACCAGATTTAGTTGTCTTTTTTTTTTTCCACCAAAACACAAAGAGTTCTAAGACACACAAAAACTGCTCCATTATAAGAGAGGGGGGAAATCAAGGGGCAAATATATTTTTCATGCATTTTATTCAGGCAGGAAGCACAAAACTTGAAACTGATATGACTGCTCCAGTTTACACCCTTAGTCAGCCTCAGGCTGAAGGCATTAACCTGTGCAAGCCTGCAATACCTCATGAAATGAGGATGCCAAATCATTGATTATGAGACCACTGTAGGTTCTGAACATAGCTAACTAATATTCTGAGAATCAAATGCTACAAACTCTCCATTTTGAGGCCCTTTGCCATTTGCAAATGAAAATTGCAATGGGAAATAGCAAAATGACTTAATATCAATTAAACAGAAATGGTATCAGAAAGTTTTTAGCCAAGACTAGTTTCATTATAACTTTTTTATATTTTGTATTAGATTCTTTGTTCCCTCTTTCTTCAACAAAAGTTTATGAATGATGGTTTGGAACCGACATGCTCTTCCTTATATCTCCATAGAAGCTGTTGTGTTTGTGTTCCTGTTTGTTTTTGCTGCCATTTCTTAAACTTAAATGGAATCCTGGAGTGGGTTAGCTCACATAATTGTAAAAGTTCTTGTGTGAATTTTTTTTTTCTGTTAAACATGTCAGGGAAGAAATATGTAACAAATAATAAAATGGATGCAAACACTCATCAATCAAGAGCTGCCTGCCACTTCAGTGCTGCTAGAAGGGTCCTCAGAGTGACAGCAGAAATGCATGTTGGCAGGCCAATCAAAGCTTTAGAAATAAAACAGAACGTCTCATACCAGCCCCTCAACTCTTTAAGGCGGTGACAGCCGGGTTGCAATTTCATTTTTTACATTAGTTTTGAATTTCTTTATTAAATCATTTTCAGTCTGACCCTTTGGCTGTCACATATATGCCAATACTGTTGATGGCGATAAAAAGTAGTGTGTCTGTAATCTTTGGAGAATGGTGCTCTGTAGATATAGTCATGATTTCTTTTAAAACTCAGTGATAATACTGGCATTTTTCATTCCTTCCCCTAGGGTTGTACAGTCCAGTTGTAAAACTAAATGCAGACAAGGAAAACACATTTCTCTTTGATTTATCGTTTAAACCAGATTTAGTTGTCTTTTTTTTTCCACCAAAACACAAAGAGTTCTAAGACACACAAAACTGCTCCATTATAAGAGAGGGGGGAAATCAAGGGGCAAATATATTTTTCATGCATTTTATTCAGGCAGGAAGCACAAAACTTGAAACTGATATGACTGCTCCAGTTTACACCCTTAGTCAGCCTCAGGCTGAAGGCATTAACCTGTGCAAGCCTGCAATACCTCATGAAATGAGGATGCCAAATCATTGATTATGAGACCACTGTAGGTTCTGAACATAGCTAACTAATATTCTGAGAATCAAATGCTACAAACTCTCCATTTTGAGGCCCTTTGCCATTTGCAAATGAAAATTGCAATGGGAAATAGCAAAATGACTTAATATCAATTAAACAGAAATGGTATCAGAAAGTTTTTAGCCAAGACTAGTTTCATTATAACTTTTTTATATTTTGTATTAGATTCTTTTTTCCCCTCTTTCTTCAACAAAAGTTTATGAATGATGGTTTGGAACCGACATGCTCTTCCTTATATCTCCATAGAAGCTGTTGTGTTTGTGTTCCTGTTTGTTTTTGCTGCCATTTCTTAAACTTAAATGGAATCCTGGAGTGGGTTAGCTCACATAATTGTAAAAGTTATTGTGTGAATTTATGTTTTCTGTTAAACATGTCAGGGAAGAAATATGTAACAAATAATAAAATGGATGCAAACACTCATCAATCAAGAGCTGCCTGCCACTTCAGTGCTGCTAGAAGGGTCCTCAGAGTGACAGCAGAAATGCATGTTGGCAGGCCAATCAAAGCTTTAGAAATAAAACAGAACGTCTCATACCAGCCCCTCAACTCTTTAAGGCGGTGACAGCCGGGTTGCAATTTCATTTTTTACATTAGTTTTGAATTTCTTTATTAAATCATTTTCAGTCTGACCCTTTGGCTGTCACATATATGCCAATACTGTTGATGGCGATAAAAAGTAGTGTGTCTGTAATCTTTGGAGAATGGTGCTCTGTAGATATAGTCATGATTTCTTTTAAAACTCAGTGATAATACTGGCATTTTTCATTCTTTCAGAGACTAAGTTATATAAGCACAACATTAAAAAAATCCTTTCAAACCAAAGAAAGAGACAAAAGAAAAAAAAAAAAAAAAAGAAATTTGTTCTACTCATTTCACCACTACTCTCATGTCTATCAGCCGTAGTTCTTTTATAAAGTTCTGTAAATATAGATATAACTCAACAGAAATGCTAAGATTAAAACTGATCTAATTTGCTTTAGTTTCGACTTGAGAAGCTCAAATGTTCATGCCAAATTTATTTACAATGGGGTTACTTTCTTCCATTGGTTCAGTCATAGATTGCCATTTTAATAACAAAAGCCCCAGTGTGATTTCTAAAGTTTTAGATCTGCTGTTGGTCTCGTTGAGGACATACGAAGCATGGCAGTGAAAGGAAGGGATCTTGTTAATGCATAAGGATGAATAGAAATTTCCATTTCGATTTTCATTTCAAGCTGGGAAAGCAGATGTATTCTAAGAGACAGCACTGCTGAACTAAATTCTTCTTTGCACCCAGCACTTCTCTCTTGAGGCAAATATCCTTTTCCTTTTTTCCTAAATAATTCACAAATTGCTTCAGCACAGAGGCCAAAGAGGGTCAGAACAAAATTCAATTACTTCCTATCACCATATTCTCCTCTTATAAGGGAATGCTGTGGTATAAGGTTTGCAGTCTTAATCATATATAAAGGTTAAATGCCAAACAGATGATTATACAATTTGGGGGTCAGAGGGGAGTCACCTAATATTCTATATGTTCTCTTTTTTAAAGATAGGCTCATTCTTATCTTTTATTTATCTATCACAGTGATTCTTCATTAAACCCTTCCCAAACTGCTCTTTTCCAGGATTTCTGTAATTATCGATGCCTACACACAGAACACAAGCCATGCCCTGTGTCACATTGGGTCTCATCAACATGTCACATCATGTCCTGTCACTTTATAGAACACAGTGTGACAGATGAGATTCCAGAGCGAGGATGCATTATCTCTTGGCATAATAAGACATGAAATAAAATAGATTTCTCATCTTTTTTTTCTATCTATTTGCACTTGCACACACCATATGGATTTTTCTATAAGATTCTCAAAGATCATTAGAGTTAAATTATTCTAAAAATACATTCTTCTAAGCATTGACTTTTCTTCCTTTTTTTTAAACCAAGAGAAATGATTCTAATCTAATCTCAGTGATGAGAAATAAAAGATAGGAATTAAATTCTTGAAATACTATGTTTGCCTTTATTATTTCTTGTGACGCTTGCCTAAGTTCAGCAGGTTAGGTATGGGAAAATCATTATTTCCATTTTATAATAAAAATACAGAAGTGCTGAAAGATTAGATGATTTATCTCAACTCATTCACTATCCTAACAAAGACTAGAAGAAGCCTTTCTGTTTCTCTAAGTGGCCAGATAACATGTTCAAAGCATAGTTATTGTCCATGAATGTTGAAAATTTAGAAGATAACTCTGCTATTTGTTAACCTGTGTCATTTTTCACATGTTCATGTTGTATAAACATATATTAGGCAGAATGCTGGCCTACATTGGCCTCTATGCACTTGTGTTACACTTGTGAATTTATTACGTTACATTGCAAAAGAGAGTTTACAATATAATTAAGGTGACAAATCTGTTGACCTCAAGATGGATTATTTTGAATTATCTGGTAGCCTCTGTGTAATCACATGAACTCTTCAAAGCACAGAAGGACATCAGAGAGATTTGACAGAAGAAGTGAGAAAGATTCAAAGAAAATTTTCAAGTGCCATTAATGGCTTGAAGATGGAGTAGCCAGCATATCAAAGAAATAAGAACCTCAGTCTTACAGTCTCAAAATGAGATTGTAAATGAATCCCTCCTCAGAGCTTTTTAGCTAAGAACCCAGCCAGCCCACATTTTGATTCAAGTCCTGCTACACTCTCAGCAGAATACTTAACTTAGTTCACCTGACTTTCTGACCCATAGAAACTCTTAATAAATAGTTATTCCTTTAAGACACTAAACTTACCGTGATTTGTAACAATGATAGAAAATTATACAACATGACACTTGTCTATCATAGCTGTAATATCAATGACTTCTGCATGCAAAGATCTGAGTTTACTTTTCTCCTATGTAAAAAGGAACAGGTATTATCGTCTGTTGATTCTCCTGCTAACACTGATTAAGTTAACATAGTTAACAACTCTGTAGTCTTAATTCCCTGTGGCCTAATCTGTTCTACTCTCTAGTCATTTTCACTGTAGGAGGGGATGACAAACTGGAAAATGCTGAAATCTGTTCCCACAGACACTGGTATCAGTTAACCAAAAACTTCAGCCTTTTGATTCACTTTAATCTCTTGTACTAGCAATGACCCAGGAAGGAGGGGGGATTGCCCCACAGGAGAGAGCAGAGCAAGGCCGTCAACTATGTGACAAAATGACCTTTTGCATATTAGGCCATGCATACTTTTGTTGTTGTTGTTTACTGGGTAAGTCGTGTCCAACTCTTTGCAACCTCATGGACTATAGTCTGCTAGGCTTCACAGGATCTCCCAGGCAAGAATACTGGAATGGGTTGCCATTTCCTTCTCCAGGAGTTCTTTACTGATTGAAAAAAAAAGACCTAAAATCATGGTTCCTTTACCCTGCCTCCTGTTTTTTTTCTCTTCATGCAAACACGATGTCTAGAGTTTTAGCCACAACTTTGTGATTATGAGGTAGCAAGCATAAAATGAAAAGTGAACACACGGAAAATAGTAGAGTAGAAAGAAAAGGAAAAGTCTGTGTCCCGTAGCTCTTCAGGCACTGTTCTGCTGAACCAGCATCTGCAACCACTTGCCGATTCTTGTTATGTGAGAAAAAAAAAGTAGTTTCTATTTGCTTTAAGTTACTATTGCTAAGTTATTCCTTATTTGCAGATTTTCTTTTAAGTTTCTAACTGGTCTATTAGGTTTAACCATGTAGAATTTCTGATTTTCTTTTTTTTTTTTAATTTTAAATATCTTTTTTATTTATTTATCTTTTAGGGGTGGGGTGGGGAGGGAGAGGGACGGGCGGCCCACTTCTATTGGTCTTTCATTTCTCCACTTTCATCCGTCTTTGTTCTTTGGTTCCTGTGGGCCTCCCATCGCAGTAGCCTCTGTCGTCACAGAGCGCTGGCGCTGGGCGCATGAGCTCCAGAGCTCCGGCTCGGTAATTGGACACATCAGTCCAGCCGCTCCGCAGCACGTGGGATCTTCCCAGGCCAGGGATCCAACCGGCGCCCCTTGCACTGCAAGGCGGTGTCCCTACCCACTGGACCACCAGGGGAAGCCCGAATTTCTGATTTTCATGATGTTTTAACTTACATAAATGATTTCATATAGTCAATCTACTCTATTTTGTTTTATGTGTTTAAAATACAATTCATCGAATAGGACTTTCATCTGGCAACTTGCTTGCTCTTTTAGGCTTATTCTCTCACACAGCTGCATATAAATATAGATTTCAGTATATGGTAAGTATTTATTTTCAATTCATATAAAACCAATGTTTATTTTATTGACGTCCATTTTACAAACACTGGATATGAAACATTGGATAAAATACCCTCCTGAAAAAAAAAAAAATAAGAGAGATAGTCAACATGAACATTCTTACATGAAAGTTTAAAATATAATGCCCAATGCTGGGATATAAACAAAATTTAACACATTACTAATTATGTATTTCCTAGTGTTTTTAAGAAAATATATTCTAATTAAATTGTATAAAAATGACAAATATATAAAAGCATTCATTAAAACATTAATTTTAATAGTGGAAAATTAAAACAATATTCTATCTAGAAACAGGATAAAGGGTGAGCTTATTCTGGGACATCCACTACAGTGCTAACTATATAATCATTAAGGAACATGTTCACAAAACTTAAATTAGCAGTTAACAGTCTTTATGCTCTATAATACATATATTGCTGTCTTTCAGGCACTTTTCCTTTCTTCTAGAAAGGATGTCTATCTTCTTCTGGGAAGTGATCCATAAGAATTCTTACTTGTGTTATTTTTTAAATGTAGCAACAGAGAGATCATAAATCAGCCCTTTTTGTTGGAAGAAGCCTCAATATGGGATGTTTGGGATCTTTGGTGTGCATACTTCCTGCCATCTGGGGGAATGCAATGGGCAGAGAGAGAAGCTGATATGCAGAAAGAAGTCAGTAAAAATGGCAGAAAGATTCTTGGGATGGTTTGAATGCCTAGCAATCTTCAAGGCTAAGCAGCACACTCGTACTTTCAGAATCTGAAGGTTAAAATTTCCTTCGGTTCTTTGACATCTTTCCGGCAATACTTTCTTTTCTCTTAAATCAGATTCATTTGCTTTCTGTCAGTTTTTATACAAATTTATCTTGCTTTAGTTACATTAGAATGTTAAGAGTAGAAAAAATAAAAATTGGACATAAAGCTGTATTTGCATATAGAAGGATAGCAACTACATGAAATATGCAAAGTAAAATATTTTTTTTAATCTTTAAAAATTCAGAACTTACTCACTTCAAAACTATTATTGAATACATGCTCTACTAGACATATGTTTTTTAAGCACTGGGGTTATTAGGGTTGTTTTTGTCTTTTGGTGCTGGGATTTCTGTTAATGTTATATTTAATTTTTTTTTTTTTAGTGTTTTAAAATAAATTGGCATTTTTAGGGAAATAATCCTTTTCTCAAGTGATAATAGTGGTAAAGAACGCGGCTGTCAGTGCAGGAGATATACGAGACTTTGAATCAATTCCATGGTCAGGAAGATACCCTGAAGGAGGGCATGGCAATCCACTTTAGTATTCTTACCTGGAGAACCCTATGGACAGAGAAGCCTGGTGGGAGTCCATAAATATACAAAGTATTTTTGTATATATACAAAAATATAGCTTTTGTTACAATGTAAGCAATTAGATATAAGGATTTTAATTGTAACAAGTATACTATGATATTATTGTTAAAATTATTTTAAAAATGGAGGTAGCAAAGCATTTACTTAGTTTTCTAAGCTGTGTTTCAAGGAACACATCATGCTTATAAATAGGCTGAAGGGCTGCTGATCTCAGCTTTCCTTGGAGGTGGGTGGAGCCTGGTATGGCCTGGTGCATAGGTTGGTTGCCACAAACTAAAAGAAATCTTTTACAGTCCATCTCAGTGAGCTGTATATTTATTATTTCTGAATTACTCATAATGGAGCATAAGGTTCCTCTTTTAATTGTGATGCCTACAAATTTTGAGTATAACATTCTTGATAGGATATTTAGTTCTGTCAAGACATCAGATGGACAAAGTATAATGCCCTTTTGCCACGTGGCTAGAAATCTTTGAAATAAAATATTAATCTTCAAGGCTAAGCAGCACACTCGTACTTTCAGAATCTGAAGGTTAAAATTTCCTTCGGTTCTTTGACATCTTTCCGGCAATACTTTCTTTTCTCTTAAATCAGATTCATTTGCTTTCTGTCAGTTTTTATACAAATTTATCTTGCTTTAGTTACATTAGAATGTTAAGAGTAGAAAAAATAAAAATTGGACATAAAGCTGTATTTGCATATAGAAGGATAGCAACTACATGAAATATGCAAAGTAAAATATTTTTTTTAATCTTTAAAAATTCAGAACTTACTCACTTCAAAACTATTATTGAATACATGCTCTACTAGACATATGTTTTTTAAGCACTGGGGTTATTAGGGTTGTTTTTGTCTTTTGGTGCTGGGATTTCTGTTAATGTTATATTTAATTTTTTTTTTTTTAGTGTTTTAAAATAAATTGGCATTTTTAGGGAAATAATCCTTTTCTCAAGTGATAATAGTGGTAAAGAACGCGGCTGTCAGTGCAGGAGATATACGAGACTTTGAATCAATTCCATGGTCAGGAAGATACCCTGAAGGAGGGCATGGCAATCCACTTTAGTATTCTTACCTGGAGAACCCTATGGACAGAGAAGCCTGGTGGGAGTCCATAAATATACAAAGTATTTTTGTATATATACAAAAATATAGCTTTTGTTACAATGTAAGCAATTAGATATAAGGATTTTAATTGTAACAAGTATACTATGATATTATTGTTAAAATTATTTTAAAAATGGAGGTAGCAAAGCATTTACTTAGTTTTCTAAGCTGTGTTTCAAGGAACACATCATGCTTATAAATAGGCTGAAGGGCTGCTGATCTCAGCTTTCCTTGGAGGTGGGTGGAGCCTGGTATGGCCTGGTGCATAGGTTGGTTGCCACAAACTAAAAGAAATCTTTTACAGTCCATCTCAGTGAGCTGTATATTTATTATTTCTGAATTACTCATAATGGAGCATAAGGTTCCTCTTTTAATTGTGATGCCTACAAATTTTGAGTATAACATTCTTGATAGGATATTTAGTTCTGTCAAGACATCAGATGGACAAAGTATAATGCCCTTTTGCCACGTGGCTAGAAATCTTTGAAATAAAATATTAATCATATAGTTTGAATGCATGTCTGATTTCTTAAATATATAAATAAAAAGTGCATAGATTAGGAAGGAAGAAAAATAGTTTTTGTTTGCTGATGATGTAATCATCTATGGAAAATCCAAAACAAAAGACAAAAACTCCTTGGATTAACAAATGATTATAGCAAGATCATACGAGGTATAAAAGGTTAATACAAAAAAGTCAATCATTTTCCTATATACTATCAATAAATAAGTGAAACTTGAAATTAAAAACACAATTCCATCTATATTTTCATTCCAAAAAATTAAAATACTTGGATATAAATCTAACAAAATATGTATAAGATCTATATGAGAGAAACTACAAAATTCTGATGAGTGAAATCAAAGAACTAAATATGGTGAGAGATAGTCCATGTTCATAAACAGGAAGTCTCAGTATTGTCAAGGTGTCAGTTATTCCCAATTTGACCTATAAATTCAATACCTTCCCAATCAAAACTCCACCAAGTTGTGAATATTGGCAAACTGATTGTAAAATATACATGGAGAGGGCAAACATCCAGAATAGCCAAATCAGTATTAAAAAAGAACAGTGTCAGAGGACTAACACTACCCAACTGAAGATTTGTGATAAAGCTATGGTAATCAAGACATTGTGTTCTTGGTGAAAGAATAGACAATGGATCAATGAAACAGAATAGAGAGCCCAAAACAGACCCTCATTAATACAGAGAAATGATCTTTGACAGAGTAGCAAAGGCACTACAAGAGACAGTCTTTTCAACAAATAAATGGTACTGAAACAACTGGACATCCACATTCAAAATTAATCTAGACACAAACTTTACATTATTCACAAAAATTAGCTCAAAATGAATCACAAACCTAATGGAAAAATACAAAACTATAAAAATTTCTGGAAGATAGCATGGGAGAAAATACAGATGATCTTGCACCTGGGCTTACCTTTCTAGATTCAACATCATGATCAATAGAGAAATCATTGATAAGTTGTACTTACTAAAATTAAAGGCTCCCGCTCTTCAAGACACACTCAGAATGAAAGCCGCACATTGGGAGGAAAAATTCATAAGAGACCCATTGATAAAAAACTGTTTAAGATACACAAAGAATTCTTGAAACTCGATAGTAGGAAAATAGCCTGCTTTGAAAACTGGGTCAAAGATCTTAACAGACATTTCATCAAATAATATAAGCAGATGGCAAATAATCATATGAACAGATGCTCAACATCATATGTCATTATGGAATTACAAATTAAGACAAAAATGAGGGCTTCCTGTGGTCCAGTGGGTGAGAACACTACTTTGCAGTGCAAGGGACGCCAGTTCGATCCCTGGCCTGGGAAGATCCCATGTGCCGCGGAGCGACTGGACCAATGTGTCCAACTACCAAGCCAGTGCTCTGGAGTGCATGTACCCAGAGCCGGTGCTCTGCAAAGAGAGAGGCCACTGTGATGGGAGGCCCACACAGGCCAAAGAACAAAGATGGAAATAAATGAAAGACCAATAGAAGTGGCCAAAAAAAAAAAAAAAAAAAAGAGCCATTACTACATACCTATTGAAATGACCAATATCTAAAACACTAAGACATCATATGCAGGTGAGAATATGGACCAGAAAAATGAACTCTCATTTACTGATGGTAAGAATGCATACTTTGGAAGGCAGTTTGTCAGCTTTTATAAAACTCAAAGTATTCTTACCATTTGATCCAGCAATCATGCTCCATGGTATTTGCCCAATTTAATACAAAACTTATACCCACACAAAAATCTTCAGATTTATTTATAATGGAAAAAAATGGAAACAACCAAGATGTCCTAGAGTAGGTGAATAGATAAGTTATTGTGACACATCCAGACAAGACTATTCACTGCTAAAAAGTGATTGAGATATCAAGCCATAAAAAGACATGGGGGGAAGGACTTAAATGTGTATTTCTAAAAGAAATAATTCAATCTGAAAAAGCTGCATACTATATAAATCCAACCAGATGGCATTCTGGAAAGGGCAAAACTATGGAGACCATAAAAATACCAGTGGTTGCTGGTGCTTAAAGGATATAGAGAGCTGATAGGAGCACAGAGGATTTTTAAGATAGTGAAAATATTCTGTACGATACTATAGTGGTGAATATGTGTTACTATACCTTTATCCAAACCCATAGAATGTACAAAATCAAGACTGAACCCTAAAACTATCTATAGAATGAGTGTTTATGTTCTGTCAAAATGCATATCTTGAAGCCTAGTTCCTAATGTAATGGTATTTGAGACACGATCAAATTACAAGGATAGTGTTTTCATGAATGGCTTTAGTGTCCTTACAAAAGAGATCCCAGAGTTATTCCTCCCCTCTTCTATCCTCTGAGGACACAGCAGAAAAATTATCATTTATGAAGCATGAAACTGGCTCTTACCAGACATTGAACCTGCTGGAGACTTTATCTTGAACTTCTCAGCCTCCAGAAGTGTGAGAAATACATTTCTGCTGTTTACAAATTTTCTATAATAGCCTGTAACATTCTGTTACAGAAACAAGAAGGGACTGAGCCAAATAATGTAAGATGTGGAATTTGGGTGAATATGAAGTGTCAGGCAGGGTCATCAAGCACTGTGGAGAGGGGGACTGTCCTGTGCTTCCCACTCAGCTTTGCTATGAACCTAGAACTTCTCTAAAGAGTAATGTTCATTAAATTAAAAGGTAAGGAAACAGGAAATAAAAGTATGGCATTATAAAGTAGAAATAATGACAGCAGAAATGAGTTTAAGTGAGTAATCACAGTAAATACAAATAAATCAATCTCACCAGTTGACGAAATTTCTCAAAGAGATTTTTTTAAAAGAGACCTGTTATATGAGGTAGCACACATAAAACAAAATGATAGAAAAAGATTGCATGTGAAATGATGTAAAATTAGATAGGCAAAAATTGAAGTTTTTATAATAATATCAATCAGACAAATTTGAATTTAAGAGAGAATGATTTATCTACTATAGATGAAGTCACTGATTAAAGGAAAAAATTGACATGGTGCTATAATTCACAACATGAATGAGCTGAAAACAATCTCAAAATGCATAATTCAACCTTCACCTATATTGTCAGGAAAATTGAACTTGTCTTCAGTTAGCTGGGGAGATGCACTGTTTCATACACTAGAAGAACAAGCAGAACAAAAATAAGACCATAAATGATTTCAACAAAACAAATAACAAGCTTAATCTCTAGACACTTACATGTAACTTGAACTCTTAATCCTTTCTATTAATACATTCTCTTTAAACAAAATTTAACCATATATTAAACTGCAATACCAAAATGTACCAAAAATGTCAAAGATCATATTATATAGACCATGCCTAGCATATTTCATGAATGGCTTTAGTGTCCTTACAAAAGAGATCCCAGAGTTATTCCTCCCCTCTTCTATCCTCTGAGGACACAGCAGAAAAATTATCATTTATGAAGCATGAAACTGGCTCTTACCAGACATTGAACCTGCTGGAGACTTTATCTTGAACTTCTCAGCCTCCAGAAGTGTGAGAAATACATTTCTGCTGTTTACAAATTTTCTATAATAGCCTGTAACATTCTGTTACAGAAACAAGAAGGGACTGAGCCAAATAATGTAAGATGTGGAATTTGGGTGAATATGAAGTGTCAGGCAGGGTCATCAAGCACTGTGGAGAGGGGGACTGTCCTGTGCTTCCCACTCAGCTTTGCTATGAACCTAGAACTTCTCTAAAGAGTAATGTTCATTAAATTAAAAGGTAAGGAAACAGGAAATAAAAGTATGGCATTATAAAGTAGAAATAATGACAGCAGAAATGAGTTTAAGTGAGTAATCACAGTAAATACAAATAAATCAATCTCACCAGTTGACGAAATTTCTCAAAGAGATTTTTTTAAAAGAGACCTGTTATATGAGGTAGCACACATAAAACAAAATGATAGAAAAAGATTGCATGTGAAATGATGTAAAATTAGATAGGCAAAAATTGAAGTTTTTATAATAATATCAATCAGACAAATTTGAATTTAAGAGAGAATGATTTATCTACTATAGATGAAGTCACTGATTAAAGGAAAAAATTGACATGGTGCTATAATTCACAACATGAATGAGCTGAAAACAATCTCAAAATGCATAATTCAACCTTCACCTATATTGTCAGGAAAATTGAACTTGTCTTCAGTTAGCTGGGGAGATGCACTGTTTCATACACTAGAAGAACAAGCAGAACAAAAATAAGACCATAAATGATTTCAACAAAACAAATAACAAGCTTAATCTCTAGACACTTACATGTAACTTGAACTCTTAATCCTTTCTATTAATACATTCTCTTTAAACAAAATTTAACCATATATTAAACTGCAATACCAAAATGTACCAAAAATGTCAAAGATCATATTATATAGACCATGCCTAGCATATTTCAGAGTAAACTCAAGACACAGATATAACAGATGATAATACTAATTACAACAACAACAACAGTAGTGGTAAATGCTTTATAACATTACATTTAACAAACTATAAAAAATTGGGATGTATTTGAAAGTTTCTACTAACACATCAATTTATTTTAAAATTTTTATTGAATGTTAAATTTTACAAGATATATTGCATTTCTTTAAGATTAACAAAAGTAAGACTTTTAAAAATAAACTATAACACAATGGTACTAATTGAACGAATATTACTTATATTTAACAATAATAATGTTTCTTTCTATTCCATAGTATAGTAGGATATTTATGCCCTTTCTGTCTCCTTTTCTCCCCCGAATGGCTTTCAGATTTTAGGAAATCATTCTTTTATTTAAAAGTAAGGCAATTTGATCATCCATAAGATTCATTTTGATTTCCATCTCTGTTCTTATCCAGTCCCAATCCTTTGATATCTGCTGTTAGCTAATTGATAACTAGACTAAAGAGTCTCCCAACAAAAGCCTTTTAGCTTGGTAGAAACAAACAAACAAATAAATAGACAAGCAAGATTGGTATTTTACTTTCTTACAACAAAAGATTTTAAACTTGTCAGAATTACTTTCTGGCTTTCCAGAAACGCTTGTTTACTTGTATCAATAGTCCTGTTTTAGTAGCTTTCACAATCAGGTTCTTTGCATCTATAAATTCATCATATACCCTATAGGCTATTCATGTCTAAAATATCCATAATTTTTAAAGAATCAATTCAGTATATTCAGAACTTAAACCTTTTTCAGAAAGATTTTCAAAAACAAAAATTTTACCCTATAGGCTTTTTATTCACCTATATTGTCAGGAAAATTGAACTTGTCTTCAGTTAGCTGGGGAGATGCACTGTTTCATACACTAGAAGAACAAGCAGAACAAAAATAAGACCATAAATGATTTCAACAAAACAAATAACAAGCTTAATCTCTAGACACTTACATGTAACTTGAACTCTTAATCCTTTCTATTAATACATTCTCTTTAAACAAAATTTAACCATATATTAAACTGCAATACCAAAATGTACCAAAAATGTCAAAGATCATATTATATAGACCATGCCTAGCATATTTCAGAGTAAACTCAAGACACAGATATAACAGATGATAATACTAATTACAACAACAACAACAGTAGTGGTAAATGCTTTATAACATTACATTTAACAAACTATAAAAAATTGGGATGTATTTGAAAGTTTCTACTAACACATCAATTTATTTTAAAATTTTTATTGAATGTTAAATTTTACAAGATATATTGCATTTCTTTAAGATTAACAAAAGTAAGACTTTAAAAAATAAACTATAACACAATGGGACTAATTGAACGAATATTACTTATATTTAACAATAATAATGTTTCTTTCTATTCCATAGTATAGTAGGATATTTATGCCCTTTCTGTCTCCTTTTCTCCCCCGAATGGCTTTCAGATTTTAGGAAATCATTCTTTTATTTAAAAGTAAGGCAATTTGATCATCCATAAGATTCATTTTGATTTCCATCTCTGTTCTTATCCAGTCCCAATCCTTTGATATCTGCTGTCAGCTAATTGATAACTAGACTAAAGAGTTTCCCAACAAAAGCCTTTTAGCTTGGTAGAAACAAACAAACAAGTAAATAGACAAGCAAGATTGGTATTTTACTTTCTTACAACAAAAGATTTTAAACTTGTCAGAATTACTTTCTGGCTTTCCAGAAACGCTTGTTTACTTGTATCAACAGTCCTGTTTTAGTAGCTTTCACAATCAGGTTCTTTGCATCTATAAATTCATCATATACCCTATAGGCTATTCATGTCTAAAATATCCATAATTTTTAAAGAATCAATTCAGTATATTCAGAACTTAAACCTTTTTTCAGAAAGTTATTTTATAGCATAGTGATAATTAGAGCTTATAAAATTGAAATTATACTCCAATTAAGTTATATTTTTAGTAAAGAAAGTGAAAAATTCCTGCCTACCTTCACTGCCCTTTTCTGATAAAATTCTGCAGCAGGCTTAATACTTTTTTAAAAATAAAATTAGTCATTTCTTCATAGTATGAGTTTCTGTCATACATAACTTACAGATTAAGGTAACAGTTCAGTTTGCAGTTAGTTCATCAATATCTATACTCCTTATAGTTTTTCAAAGGACCATCAAAGAATTTTAGTGAATGAGTATATAAATTTCTGTTTGTAGTCATTTTCTGCATACTCATTCTTAATGTATTTCCTAACTGGAGGAAGACATTTTTCCTCCCTACCTTTTGAAAAATAGGATTTTATGACATATTTAAGATTTTTCTATGGGAGGCAATAGTTTTATAATCTTGTAGGCACTTCTATAAATCAAAAACTTCATTAGGTGCTTCTGAACACATTGAAGAAATGAAAAATGATAAAAAGAAATGTTTCTCTGTACAAGTTTGTATATGATAGAAAAATAAATTATGCCTTCTTTTAGCAATGCATACAAGGTATACAGGATGGTTAGCATATCAGAGCTGTTCTTTTTTGATAAGAAGAATGCAATTTGCTAGGGTTTATGTTTATACTTACTGCTGAAAATGCAGATAGATGAGTATGGCTTTGTTTGTATCTGGACCAGATATCAGCAATCTATTGTTTTATAGTTTTCATATTTTCATCGAAATTTTCATGGAAATTAAGCAGACTACTCAAATCTTAACTTTACAGATCAAGTACCTCAAGTTTAAGGGAAACATTTCTGTTGTTCTTGTTTTTGTGCCGTGATTGACATATCATACCACTTGATGGTACAATAAGAAAACATTGTCATTAGTAAGATGGGACAGAAACAGCTCTACACTGTAAGGACCAAACAGCAGACACTTTATTTGTATTGTTTTAAACACAGGACATCTTAGTTGCTATTACTTTTTCAAAAAATGTAGCTTTACTTATTTTCATTGAGATATGATGATGTATGTTCACGCACGTGTTATGCCCAAGCTAATTCAGCAGTCATGGTTTCTGGCCGAGCGTTGGTATCTTTGGGAGATGAAAAGTACTGTGACTGATTTAGAAGTATTTGCCAGTCTTGACTTGTGAGATTCAGTCTTCACGTATGCTTTCTCCACCATACCTAACTTCAAATTATATTTTGCACATTTTATAGAATGCTCTGTTTGGTTATGTATCTCCTGAATCCTCTTTTATGTGTTCTTCCATCTGACATCAAAATTGCCCAGTTGTTTGGCCTTTTTCATTGAGGTCTGGGTAATGTTGATATCAATATTATTTTGTTCCCAGTTTTATTACCTAAACTCTTAAAAGAGCTGGTAACAATATCCACAAGGTTAAAAACTAAATTAAAGGTAACTAGAGGAAAACTCAGAGTCAGACTTTTTTTTTTTGGCCCCACCACAAGCCTATCAAAAAATGAGCAAAAGTATGAAAGGTAGCTTATGGAAAAGGGAAATCAAATTGATATGTTCAATATGTTTCAGTTTCATTAGAAACCAGAAAATTCAAACTTAGATTGCAAGAGCTGTTAAAACCATATAATTAGAAATAGGACACCTAAAGACACTAAGTTGATGAAACTGTGGCAAAACAGAATCTCTTTTGTATTGCTATTGGGAGAGCAATGAGATACAATTCACTTGGAAATCAATCTGACAGTATCTATTAAAGTTATAAACTTGCCTTTTTTTTTGCTATTTAGTAATTTATATCTGTGGGTTATATCTTGTACAGTGAACACTGTACAAGAAAAAATATTTAAGCATATTAATTGCATGATTGTAACAAGGAAAAGAGGAAAACTAATTATTCCTTTGTAGGGGAATATATAAATGAATGATTTAAATATATGCATTCATCAAACTGTTGAATAATAAAGACTAATTAAAATGAGTTGGCTCTACATTATTCATCATGGATTATTCTTAAAAATATTTTTGAGTTATAAAAAGGAAATCACACTACAGTATATATATTACATATCATTTTTGTATTTTTGTATCTTTTAAATATAGAAAGCAATGTAGCACAATGTTTATGCATCCATGTATATCTACCAAAACATAAATCAGATTTAAATGTACTGATTTTCAGGAAAATTTTTTTCTTGTAGGATTAAGCAGTGAGATAAGGATGGTAGAGATGAGCTTTACTATACCTGTCAAATCTAATTTTTTTTGCTTAAAACAGCAATAACAAATATTATGCTATTTTACTATAGTTTGGAGTATACTGGCATCTATAATACTGACCATCTGAAATATTCTGTAATCGAAAAATTGTGTATGAATTCCAGGTAATAAGGAATATGAATTATGTGCTAATAAGTACACATATGACTTACTGTGCCTAGCTATCACTAAAAATATTTTTGTGCAGTATTGTAAGAGAGATGTTGACAATCGACTAAAGAGAAAATCTGCATGTGCATGGATAGGAAGGTGATAGTAAACTGAGAAATGCTGGCAATTATATTTTAGGACCCAAAGTATGCCAGGTTTCCTATGAATGTGTCAGTAAGGTATACACATGTATGAATCAAAGAAGTCAATGTCTATAAAATCAAATACTAAAATTGTTGAGGACAGTAATGAGCCTATCTTCAGTAAAATATTGTGGTATTTATTAACTTTAAGAGGCTATTATTTAGCCTAATGTAGGTAAAAAGAGACATTTGACGACCTATTATTTCTTTGTTTGTTTATTGATTTTTTTTACATTTTCTTGGATTATAGCTAATGTACAATGTTGTACAAGTTTCAGATGTACAGAAAAGTGATTTAATTATGCATAAACATTTATTCACTCTGCCAGAATCTTTTCTCATATACCTTATAGACTATCACCTAGGATGCTATACTGCAGGTCCTTATTGGTGATCTATTTTATATATAGTAGTGTGTGTGTGTGTTAATCTCAGGTCCCCCTTGTCTTCCCTTTGGCAACCATAAGTTTGTTTTCTATATGTGAGCATCTTTCTGTTTTGTGAATAAGTTTGTTTATATATTTTTTAGATTACACATGTAAGTGATATCATTTAATATTTGTCTTTCTCTGACTTACTTCACTTAGCATGATCATCTATGAGTCCATTCATATTGCTACAAATTCATATTATTTCATTCTTTTTTATGGTTGTGTAATTCATATATATATATATATACACATATATATATGTATATCACATCTTATTTATCCATTCCTTTGTCAATTGACATGTAGTTTGCTTCCTATGTATAGGCTACTGTAAATAGTGCTGCAATGAGCATTGGGGTATGTGTACTTTTCAAATTATGGTTTTCTCCAGATATATCCCCAGGTATGGGATTGCTGGGTTATATGGTAGTCCTCCTTTAGTTTCTTAAGGAATCTCCATATTGTTCTTCATAGTGGTTGTACCAGTACCTACTGTTTTCATTTGCCCATAACCTCTTCATGATTTCTTGTTATGGAAACCCCCATTTCATAAAATACTTATTTTCTCCCATTCCATATAGATTTGGTGGGAAGAGTCCAATCACCGCTTTCTACTTCTCCCTAGACACAGGATTACACACTTAATCCTACATCCAATTGGTATAACAGGTTAAGTTTCATGAGTCTAAATCGTGGACTCATGACATGGCTGACTATTTGGACTCCACTGTTTGGTGTTTTAAGTGTGGAGACAGAGAAAAAGAGCCTCATTTCCTGGAGTCTGGTGCTAAGCTGACATTAGTCTGATATTAGCCAGGCTCATTATTACAAGGGGGAGGCATGTTAGGAGAAAAGAATGAAACCAAACACTTGGAGACTGAATGGAAAGTCAGTGCTCTATGGTCCACTCTTGTGCCAGCTCAATGAGCTGGTTCTATGAGCTGATTAAATGCCCTTTGTTGGCTTCAACTTCAGCATGAACTGAGTTTCTGACCAATATAATGGACAGAGTTGTCCACCTTGCTGTAGAAGAAATTCCCAATAAATGTAGACTTGAGTGGGTAGATCTCAGTGATCCCTACAAACAAACAAACTCTCCAATATCTTCTAAATGCAGTAAAAACAAAAACCTGGAAAAATAAAAATAAGAGCTCATTAAACATTGGCAACAGCAGTTATGACACTGTACTTTAAATGCTTATAAATTTTCTGAAACAGCTTAGATATAACACAGTTTTCTTATTCATCTGTTACTGAAGAAATGGGTATAATGTAAGTTATAGAGAAGTCTAAGCTTATTTTTTCTATAGAAAATATTGTAATGATCAACAAAAACTATCAAAATAAATACTCATGAGCCAACTTCCAAATAAACAAAGATTCAAACAAAAATCACAGCTGACAGGCATCCTTGGAATGCCTAAAAATGCCTTAAAGCTTCTTGCTAAAATTACTTCAAAGTATCTATTTAAATTATATATTATTAATTAATGTTTTCTTTATACTTCTTATTTCTTAAAGTCAAAAAAAATTCTAGAAAAGTATATTAGAATTCATAAAATTTTATATACATGAGTCGCTCAATTCAATAAATATGCCAAGAAGTATCATACTGTTTGTCTTACCAGTATTTTTTTCACTTGAGTTAAGCTTTTTTTGTAGCTTCTTCTAAAACAAAGCAAAACTTAAAATCCATCAGGGCCTTGGTCTGCAATATAACTTCCTGTTATAAAGTAGTTTCTACAGGAACATCAGATCTGATTTCATCCTATGAACTTACTTTTATTTTTCCAGGAATACAAACATCAAAATATTTAAGGAATAAAGTATAAAAACACAGGTTTAGCAAATATAAGTAAGGTATCAAATTCAGAGAAAAAGAGCCTCATTTCCTGGAGTCTGGTGCTAAGCTGACATTAGTCTGATATTAGCCAGGCTCATTATTACAAGGGGGAGGCATGTTAGGAGAAAAGAATGAAACCAAACACTTGGAGACTGAATGGAAAGTCAGTGCTCTATGGTCCACTCTTGTGCCAGCTCAATGAGTTGGTTCTATGAGCTGATTAAATGCCCTTTGTTGGCTTCAACTTCAGCATGAACTGAGTTTCTGACCAATATAATGGACAGAGTTGTCCACCTTCCTGTAGAAGAAATTCCCAATAAATGTAGACTTGAGTGGGTATATCTCAGTGATCCCTACAAACAAACAAACTCTCCAATATCTTCTAAATGCAGTAAAAACAAAAACCTGGAAAAATAAAAATAAGAGCTCATTAAACATTGGCAACAGCAGTTATGACACTGTACTTTAAATGCTTATAAATTTTCTGAAACAGCTTAGATATAACACAGTTTTCTTATTCATCTGTTACTGAAGAAATGGGTATAATGTAAGTTATAGAGAAGTCTAGGCTTATTTTTTCTATAGAAAATATTGTAATGATCAACAAAAACTATCAAAATAAATACTCATGAGCCAACTTCCAAATAAACAAAGATTCAAACAAAAATCACAGCTGACAGGCATCCTTGGAATGCCTAAAAATGCCTTAAAGCTTCTTGCTAAAATTACTTCAAAGTATCTATTTAAATTATATATTATTAATTAATGTTTTCTTTATACTTCTTATTTCTTAAAGTCAAAAAAAATTCTAGAAAAGTATATCAGAATTCATAAAATTTTATATACATGAGTCGCTCAATTCAATAAATATGCCAAGAAGTATCATACTGTTTGTCTTACCAGTATTTTTTTCACTTGAGTTAAGCTTTTTTTGTAGCTTCTTCTAAAACAAAGCAAAACTTAAAATCCATCAGGGCCTTGGTCTGCAATATAACTTCCTGTTATAAAGTAGTTTCTACAGGAACATCAGATCTGATTTCATCCTATGAACTTACTTTTATTTTTCCAGGAATACAAACATCAAAATATTTAAGGAATAAAGTATAAAAACACAGGTTTAGCAAATATAAGTAAGGTATCAAATTCAGATTGAAATATTTAATTAAAAACACTACAACTGTGAAGAAATTAAACAAAAGAATCAATAGATCTTAATAAACTAAATGTTGTCTTTAATCATCAAATGGATCACTCTTGAGATAATTAGCCTGAGAGTTTAAGTAGGATGCTAAGGATCATGATAGTTTACAAAATATGTACTTGTAAGATATGTAAAGGAAAAAAGTTGTCCATGTTAACACACAGTAGCTCTTTCACTTTGCAGATATGTAATAAAACTGCTTTTGACCATGAAGAAAAGACACTGGACAAAAGATGATTCTTTGAAAGAGGATCATTTGATCATTTGATCACTTATGCAGTTCCTTTCCTTTTACTAATAAAAATTCTAGTCAAAAAACACTTAGCCAAGCCTTGGATATAACTGATGATATACCCAATTCTTAAGAAGGGCAGTGTTTGTCTTAATCAATATAGTCTATTCCTAGGAGTATCATCAGGGTACGTATGATCAAAATATTCAAATCACAGTGAATCTTGCCATTTTCCTGGCAAAGTTACAATAAAAGTACTCATCTTTCTTTTTGCTTGCTGGAGTAACACTAGTAGGAAAACTTTAGCCACCTTAAGGAATACTGCCTGAAGTTGAAGCCAATATGCATAGGTAAGAGATCACACACATGTACACACATACACACACAAAATGGAACCAAGATAGTGAAAAAAACTAACCATGAAGTTTATCCCATCACTGAACAACCATTTATGAAACCAAGAATTTCTTCATTGTTAGGGTTATATTGAGTCAGATTTTTCTAATGGCATGTAACTGCAGTCATTTTATCAGATACAACAAATCACCAATAGCAAATTCAGTCTCTATATTTCATTGAAATATAATTGAATTTCAAAGCTGTGTTAGTTTCTAGTATATAGCAAAATGATTCAGTTATATATATATATAAATTCATTTTCATATTTTTCCCATTATGGTTTACTACAGGACATTGAATATAATTTCCTGTACTAGACAATAGAATCTTACTGTTTATCCATCCTTTCATATAATAGCTTGCATCTACTAATTCCTCCACTGTCCCACATCCCCCTTGACAACCGCAAGTTTGTTTTCTGTGTCTGTGAGTCTGTTTCTATTTTGTTCATTTGTGTCATGTTTTAGATTCCACATATAATTGACATCATATGGTATTCATCTTTCTTTTCTGACTTCACTTAGGATGATAATCTTCAGGTCTATCAGTGTAGCTGCAAATGACATTATTTAATTTTTATGGCTGAATAGTATTCCACTATGTATATGTATGTATGTATATAAGTGTGTGTGTATCTCTCTCTCTCTCTCTCTATGTATATATGTATATCTGTATATACAACACATCTTCTTTATCCATTCATTTTCCAGTACATATTTGACTGTTTTCATGTCTTGGCTTTTGTAAATAGTGTTGATATAGATATAGGACTGCATGTATCTTTTCAAATTGTAGTTTTGTCTGAATATATGCCCAGGAGTGGGATTATTGGATCATATGGCAACTCTATTTTTAATTTTATAACTGATGATATACCCAATTCTTAAGAAGGGCAGTGTTTGTCTTAATCAATATAGTCTATTCCTAGGAGTATCATCAGGGTACGTATGATCAAAATATTCAAATCACAGTGAATCTTGCCATTTTCCTGGCAAAGTTACAATAAAAGTACTCATCTTTCTTTTTGCTTGCTGGAGTAACACTAGTAGGAAAACTTTAGCCACCTTAAGGAATACTGCCTGAAGTTGAAGCCAATATGCATAGGTAAGAGATCACACACATGTACACACATACACACACAAAATGGAACCAAGATAGTGAAAAAACTAACCATGAAGTTTATCCCATCACTGAACAACCATTTATGAAACCAAGAATTTCTTCATTGTTAGGGTTATATTGAGTCAGATTTTTCTAATGGCATGTAACTGCAGTCATTTTATCAGATACAACAAATCACCAATAGCAAATTCAGTCTCTATATTTCATTGAAATATAATTGAATTTCAAAGCTGTGTTAGTTTCTAGTATATAGCAAAATGATTCAGTTATATATATATATAAATTCATTTTCATATTTTTCCCATTATGGTTTACTACAGGACATTGAATATAATTTCCTGTACTAGACAATAGAATCTTACTGTTTATCCATCCTTTCATATAATAGCTTGCATCTACTAATTCCTCCACTGTCCCACATCCCCCTTGACAACCGCAAGTTTGTTTTCTGTGTCTGTGAGTCTGTTTCTATTTTGTTCATTTGTGTCATGTTTTAGATTCCACATATAATTGACATCATATTGTATTCATCTTTCTTTTCTGACTTCACTTAGGATGATAATCTTCAGGTCTATCAGTGTAGCTGCAAATGACATTATTTAATTTTTATGGCTGAATAGTATTCCACTATGTATATGTATGTATGTATATAAGTGTGTGTGTATCTCTCTCTCTCTCTATGTATATATGTATATCTGTATATACAACACATCTTCTTTATCCATTCATTTTCCAGTACATATTTGACTGTTTTCATGTCTTGGCTTTTGTAAATAGTGTTGATATAGATATAGGACTGCATGTATCTTTTCAAATTGTAGTTTTGTCTGAATATATGCCCAGGAGTGGGATTATTGGATCATATGGCAACTCTATTTTTAATTTTCCAAGGGACTTCAGTGCTGTTCTCTGTAGTGGCTGGATCAATTTACATTCCCACCAGGAGTGTAGGAGAGCTCCCTTTTCTCCATACCCTGTCCAACACTTTTTATTTATAGATCTTTTAATAATGACAATTTTGACCAGTATTAGATGGTACCTCTTTGTAGTTTTGATTTGCATTTCTCTAATAATTAGGGATAATGAGAATTTCTTCATGTGACTATTGGGCATATGTATGTCCTCTTGGGAGAAATGTCTATTTCGGTCTTCAGCCCATTTTTTGATTGAATTGTTTATTTTCTTGTTATTGAGTTGTATGAACTATTCATGTATTTTGGAAATTAAGTCCTTATCTGTCACATCATTTGCAAGTAAATTAAATATATAAATTTAAAGTGTATAAGATTTAAAATATATAAAGTAGCTTTATCTTCAATATATACAAAAAAAAAGCCTAAATGGGTGGTGAATTATCTATAGCTAAACAATCTTTGAACATAACAAGAACAAAAAAGGGTTGACTCATTAACTGGAAAGTTAAGTAGGAAAGTGAGTGGGGTACAGAGGGAATTTATTTTGTGAAATTTTAGCCTTAAGGTATTCACAAAGATTCCAAATAATGTAGACCTATTTCTTTTTTGGGGTGGGGGCTCTTTTTTTAATTGATATTTTTGTTTATTTATTTTCATCCATCTTTATTCTTCAGCCTGTGTGGGCTTCCCATTGCAGTGGCCTCTCTCACTGCAGAGCGCCCACTCTGGGCACATACATTCCAAAGTGCTAGCTTGTAATTGGACACGCCAGTCCAGTCACTCCGCGGCATGTGGGATCTTCCCAGGCCAGGGATCGAACCAGCGCCCCTTGCACTGCAAGGTGGACTCTACCACTGGACCACCAGGGAAGCACCTGGACCTATTTCTTAATAAAATATCTATGCTAAATCTCCAGGAAGTGTCCCAAAACTTAAATAAAAAGAACATTGTTGAACTGATTATAAAGGTCTTCTAATTGAAGAACTATTTATAAACTCTAAGGACATTCAAAACAAGGTTTCCTTAGTATGACTTCTTCGGCTATTCTCAAAGTTTGTTAGGACTTAGTAAATGAAAAAGTTCATAGGTTCACTGTATTTAAAAAAAAAAAAAATTTATTGCCATATAATTAATTTACAATGTGCTAGTTTCAGGTGTACGGCAAAGTGAATCAATTATACATGTACATATATCCACTCTTTTTTAGATTCTTTTCCTATATAGGCCATTACAGAGTGTCTTAGCACTCAGAGTTGCCTGAGCTATACGGTATGTCCTTATTAGTTATCTATTTCATAATGTGTGTGTGCACGCATGCCAATCCCCATCTCCTAATTTATCCCTCCCATGCCCCTTCTCCCTGGTTAGATTCACATTATACAATCGTCTTTTAGAGCTTCAAAGCAGTGATCTACTAAAACAGAGACTGAAATTTTAATGAAAACCTTAGTATTGGTGTGAAACAAAAGATCACAATAGGGGTTTCCCTGGTCGTCCAGTGAGTGGAGAGTCCGCCTTGCAGTGCAGCGGGCACTGGTTTGATCCCTGACTCCGGAAGATCCCGTGAGCTGCGGAGTGGCTGGACCAGTGTGTCCAATAGCGAGCCAGGGCTCTGGAGCCCATGCACCCAGAGCTGGTGCTCTGCAACCACAGAGGCCACTGCAATGGGAGGCCCACACAGGCTGAAGAATAAAGATGGAGGAAATATAAATAAATAGAAAAACAGTAAAAAGAAGCCAAAAATTAAACAAAAAACGATCACAGTAGAATAACCACAAGCATGTAAAAGAATCATGTATTCTCAAATCTCAGAAGAACACTCATTAACATCCTTTTTAATATGAATATTTTCTTGATCACTAAAAATCTACATATATATGTTATCTCCCAACTGTGAACAGGTAGCATGATGTTGGAGGTCATGTTCTTTCTATTTTCTATACTCTTTCCTTGGTCCAGATAAAAAATGTCTCCTAATAATCTCTCTGTCACAGTGAAGTTTGGATAAAAACTTTCCACCTTTCCTTCAGCCCTTGTAAGCTCTGCCCCCTCCCATGGTAGCAGTACTGACTTACCTCATTCTCCAATCCATAAAAGAAGCTAATGTTTTAAATCATTTCTGAATATATATATATATATATATGTATGTATATATATATATATATTTCTCAATTGACTCAGAATTCTTAGAGACCAGTTCCCATTGTCAAATTACAACACAAAACTTAGATGTACTTTGAATCACAGAAAACTTGCCATTTAAATGCTCACATTCTAAATGTTGAATGAATATTTGTTGATGTATAACAATTTAGCTGGAGAGAAAAGAGATAGTATCTTTGAGGTGTTATTTTTGGTATAATATTAATAGTGTTAAAATTACTCTCTGTGTATTTTGTTAGATTATTATTTAGATTATTATAGCAGCTCCAATGCATTAACTGTTATACTCATTTGAAAAGTGAAAGTGAAAGTCACTCAGTCATGTCTGACTCTTTGCAACCCTATGGACTGTAACCTGGCAGGCTCCCCTGTCCATGGAATTATCCAGTCAAGAATACTGGAATGGGGTGCCATTCCCTTCTCCAAGGGATCTTCTTGACCCGGGAATCAAACCCGGGTGTCTTGCATTGCAGGCAGATTCTTTACTGTCTGATCCACCAGGGAAGCCCTTACTCATTTAAATCTATTCAGATATCTCATTTAATTCCTTTGACCTCTATTAAAAAATATCATTGGCTATATATGACAGATTAAAAATGTACAGGATGGTTTAAAAACTGAAAATTCTAAAGGGACAAAAATTAAGAACTATTTTTTAATGCATAAGCTATAACTATAAATTAGTTTACTATTTTTAACATAAGCCTTTAATTTCCCATAGAAAGGAATTTTAAAGGTTTTGAGAGATTCATAGGTAAAGGAGTCATAAGTACTCAGAACTTTAAATTAAAAGACTCTTATAACTTCATTTTTTTTGCATGTAGCTGTCCAATTTTCCCAGCACCATTTGTTGAAGAGGCTGTCTTTGTCCCATTTTATATTTTCACCTCCTTTGTTGAATCTGTAGACGATATTTGGTAGTATGGTCATTTTCACAATATTGATTCTTCTGACCCAGGAACATGAAATATCTCTCCCATCTGTTTAAGTCTTCTTTAATTTCTTTCATGAGTGTCTTATAATTTTCTGTGCACAGCTCTTTTGTTTCTTTGGGTAGATTTATTCCTAGGTATTTTATTCTTTTGGTTGCAATGGTGAAGGGGATTGCCTCTTTGATTTCATTTTCTGATTTTTTCACTGTTTGTGTATAGGAATGCCAGTGATTTCTGTATATTGATTTTGTATCTCGCGAGTTTGCTGAATTCGCTGATTAGCTCTAGTAGTTTTGTAATAGTGTCTTTGGGATTTTCTATGTATAATATCATGTCCTCTGTGAATAGAGAGAGTTTTACTTCTTCCTTTCCAATCCGGATTCCTTTGATTTCTTTCTCTTCTCTTATTGCTGTTGCTAGAACTTCCAGGACTATGTTTAATAATATTCATGAAAGTGGACACCCCTGTCTTGTTCCTGACCTTAGAGGGAATGCTCTCAGTTTTTCACCATTGAGGATAGTGTTTGCTGTGGGCTCCTCATATATGGCTTTCACTATGTTGAGATAGGTTCCTTCTATTCCCATTTTTTGAAGAGTTTTTATCATAAATGGATGTTGTACTTTGTTGAAGACTTTTTCTGCATCTATTGAGATTATCATGTGATTTTTGTTTCTCAATTTGTTGATATGGTGTATCACATTGATTGATTTGTGCATATTGAAGAATCCTTGCATGCCTGGGATGAACCCGACTTGGTCATGATGTATGAGTTTTCTGATGTGATGTTAAATTCTGTTTGCAGGATTTTGTTGAGGATTTTGGCATCCAAATTAAAATGTGGTACTTTTAATGAAAAATATTATTTAATAGGGTTTTTGTCAGACTTTAATTACAATATTTGAAAAACAATGAACATATAATTTAGTAAAGCCATTTACTCTACTATTGCCAAGAATCAGCAAACAATTCATGGTTTGTCTTTGTGTTTTTGCTTCAGTATTTGGATGGCATTTGTGAAAATAGAAAAAATACTGAACATTCATCTTAATATTTTGCACATGTCAATTTCCCGATTGTTAGAGCTTTCCCCCATTTTATATTTTCACCTCCTATGTTGAATCTGTAGACGATAATTGGTAGTATGGTCATTTTCACAATATTGATTCTTCTGACCCAGGAACATGAAATATCTCTCCCATCTGTTTAAGTCTTCTTTAATTTCTTTCATGAGTGTCTTATAATTTTCTGTGCACAGCTCTTTTGTTTCTTTGGGTAGATTTGTTCCTAGGTATTTTATTCTTTTGGTTGCAATGGTGAAGGGGATTGCCTCTTTGATTTCATTTTCTGATTTTTTCACTGTTTGTGTATAGGAATGCCAGTGATTTCTGTATATTGATTTTGTATCTCGCGAGTTTGCTGAATTCGCTGATTAGCTCTAGTAGTTTTGTAATAGTGTCTTTGGGATTTTCTATGTATAATATCATGTCCTCTGTGAATAGAGAGAGTTTTACTTCTTCCTTTCCAATCCGGATTCCTTTGATTTCTTTCTCTTCTCTTATTGCTTTTGCTAGAACTTCCAGGACTATGTTTAATAATATTCATGAAAGTGGACACCCCTGTCTTGTTCCTGACCTTAGAGGGAATGCTCTCAGTTTTTCACCATTGAGGATAGTGTTTGCTGTGGGCTCCTCATATATGGCTTTCACTATGTTGAGATAGGTTCCTTCTATTCCCATTTTTTGAAGAGTTTTTATCATAAATGGATGTTGTACTTTGTTGAAGACTTTTTCTGCATCTATTGAGATTATCATGTGATTTTTGTTTCTCAATTTGTTGATATGGTGTATCACATTGATTGATTTGTGCATATTGAAGAATCCTTGCATGCCTGGGATGAACCCGACTTGGTCATGATGTATGAGTTTTCTGATGTGATGTTAAATTCTGTTTGCAGGATTTTGTTGAGGATTTTGGCATCCAAATTAAAATGTGGTACTTTTAATGAAAAATATTATTTCATAGGGTTTTTGTCAGACTTTAATTACAATATTTGAAAAACAATGAACATATAATTTAGTAAAGCCATTTACTCTACTATTGCCAAGAATCAGCAAACAATTCATGGTTTGTCTTTGTGTTTTTGCTTCAGTATTTGGATGGCATTTGTGAAAATAGACAATACTGAATCACAAAAATGATATATACATCTTGCCTGAATCATTAAGTATTCAGTTAGATTAGCAAAGAAAGGAAACATCTTTTTCAAATTCATCAGACTTGCTCAGCATAATTTCCCAGTCCTGATTCCACAATGCACAATATCCTCCATAAAAATCATGGTGGAAAGAATATGTTTTTCTTAATCTTTTGCAAAGATTTCTTATAAAATTGTCAAACAGTTTTAGCATATTGTCTTTTGCTCTTTAATTAATTAAAATTTATGAAATTCCTCCATCATGCTTGTGCTTCTCATTTTACCTCCATTTATCCAAAACTTATCCCTTTGTCAGTCTGGGAATGCTCCTTGCTCAGAACTGCTCTTTCGCATAGTTTATGTCTCAAACATTAACACTTCATCATACATTAGTAGTATTGTTCAAAAATTATTGTTATTTTATAATCATAAACTTATAAGAGTATTGCCTTTAAAAATATCTTCTCATCAAACTTAGCATTCTTAAACTGTAACAAATATATGTTTATTAAATTAAATTAAATGCCTCTATAAGATAGGTGAATATGACCAAAGTGCCTCCACTGGAACTTCCTTCAAAAAATAGGAAATTACTTTGACTCACATTTCTGTAGAAAAGTAGACATAAATGTAAATCTATTTTCCCTTCATTACATAGATTAAAGTTGCTTTCTGTGGCAGAGTGGTGGATATGATAATAAGACAGGTTGTATTACTATTTTAATTACAGGTTGTCTATTTTATCTAAACATTTTGTCTTACCTTGACAAAAATCTTCAGTCACTTCTTCATACTACTAAAGTAATTTATTTAGGGCAGCTTTTTATTCCAGAAAGCTGGTCATGGCCCATATACGACACTATAAAAGGAAGTTCCTAATATTTATTACAAAATATTAGCTGAATTCATTGACCTCCAAATTAAAATGTGGTACTTTTAATGAAAAATATTATTTAATAGGGTTTTTGTCAGACTTTAATTACAATATTTGAAAAACAATGAACATATAATTTAGTAAAGCCATTTACTCTACTATTGCCAAGAATCAGCAAACAATTCATGGTTTGTCTTTGTGTTTTTGCTTCAGTATTTGGATGGCATTTGTGAAAATAGACAATACTGAATCACAAAAATGATATATACATCTTGCCTGAATCATTAAGTATTCAGTTAGATTAGCAAAGAAAGGAAACATCTTTTTCAAATTCATCAGACTTGCTCAGCATAATTTCCCAGTCCTGATTCCACAATGCACAATATCCTCCATAAAAATCATGGTGGAAATAATATGTTTTTCTTAATCTTTTGCAAAGATTTCTTATAAAATTGTCAAACAGTTTTAGCATATTGTCTTTTGCTCTTTAATTAATTAAAATTTATGAAATTCCTCCATCATGCTTGTGCTTCTCATTTTACCTCCATTTATCCAAAACTTATCCCTTTGTCAGTCTGGGAATGCTCCTTGCTCAGAACTGCTCTTTCGCATAGTTTATGTCTCAAACATTAACACTTCATCATACATTAGTAGTATTGTTCAAAAATTATTGTTATTTTATAATCATAAACTTATAAGAGTATTGCCTTTAAAAATATCTTCTCATCAAACTTAGCATTCTTAAACTGTAACAAATATATGTTTATTAAATTAAATTAAATGCCTCTATAAGATAGGTGAATATGACCAAAGTGCCTCCACTGGAACTTCCTTCAAAAAATAGGAAATTACTTTGACTCACATTTCTGTAGAAAAGTAGACATAAATGTAAATCTATTTTCCCTTCATTACATAGATTAAAGTTGCTTTCTGTGGCAGAGTGGTGGATATGATAATAAGACAGGTTGTATTACTATTTTAATTACAGGTTGTCTATTTTATCTAAACATTTTGTCTTACCTTGACAAAAATCTTCAGTCACTTCTTCATACTACTAAAGTAATTTATTTAGGGCAGCTTTTTATTCCAGAAAGCTGGTCATGGCCCATATACGACACTATAAAAGGAAGTTCCTAATATTTATTACAAAATATTAGCTGAATTCATTCACATACAGAAATAATCTTTTTGCTTTTCCAAGTGAGCACTGTTGAAAACTAGTTCTATTTGCTAATGGATTTGACCATGTTTTAGTTGACAAGATGTTTTGAAGATGGTGATCACTACTTCCACTCTGCCACAGATCTGACCAACATCTGTGGTTTTCCCATTTGAAATACAGAGCATATGTCCTCCTCCCTCTAACCTAAATGCATCTGATTTAATGGGGAAGACTCTTTCTCCAAATAGGAACAATTTATCAATTGGACTGATTCAATCAGATAGTCTCTTCTGGTAAATCTGAGATGAAGATGCTGAGGAAATAAGAAAAGGACAAAGTTAAGACCAAAAAGAAGCTTGAAAGCAATCTCATTAACAAGTTATAACAGCCCAAATTTCCTCTTTCTGAGGCTTTGATACTATAATGATACATGAATTGGATGATTACTTTGTAATATATTAGGCATGATTTTTTAAAAAAAGATTAACTTAAAGCACTGGAGTGCTCATGTAAACACACAAAAAGAAACTCACAGCCATCCTGTTGTAAGAATTTTTTTCTCTAGTCAGTATGATGAAATCGCTAAAAATCAAGTTCAGAAAGCAGCTTAGAAAATTCCTGAAATTTTTCCCAACATTTTAAGTATGACAATTTAAATCATAAAACAATGAATTATACTTAATGCCCAAATACCCAACATCTATGCTGTTATTTGTTAAATTTATCATAAAATTATATACATATATGAAAAAAATTTATTTCCTAAAACATTTGATAGTAGGTTTCAGATGTCAGATGTCTTTTTCCTTCATTGATTTATCCTGCATCTTCAAAGAATAAGAATATTTGCCTATATAAAATGCCATTATCATTTCTAAGACAATTATTAATAATTTCCTAATTTCTAGTTTTATTCCAGAAAGCTGGTCATGGCCCATATACGACACTATAAAAGGAAGTTCCTAATATTTATTACAAAATATTAGCTGAATTCATTCACATACAGAAATAATCTTTTTGCTTTTCCAAGTGAGCACTGTTGAAAACTAGTTCTATTTGCTAATGGATTTGACCATGTTTTAGTTGACAAGATGTTTTGAAGATGGTGATCACTACTTCCAGCATACAATCTCTGCTAAAAGAACCTTCTGACCAACATCTGTGGTTTTCCCATTTGAAATACAGAGCATATGTCCTCCTCCCTCCAACCTAAATGCATCTGATTTAATGGGGAAGACTCTTTCTCCAAATAGGAACAATTTATCAATTGGACTGATTCAATCAGATAGTCTCTTCTGGTAAATCTGAGATGAAGATGCTGAGGAAATAAGAAAAGGACAAAGTTAAGACCAAAAAGAAGCTTGAAAGCAATCTCATTAACAAGTTATAACAGCCCAAATTTCCTCTTTCTGAGGCTTTGATACTATAATGATACATGAATTGGATGATTACTTTGTAATATATTAGGCATGATTTTTTAAAAAAAGATTAACTTAAAGCACTGGAGTGCTCATGTAAACACACAAAAAGAAACTCACAGCCATCCTGTTGTAAGAATTTTTTTCTCTAGTCAGTATGATGAAATCGCTAAAAATCAAGTTCAGAAAGCAGCTTAGAAAATTCCTGAAATTTTTCCCAACATTTTAAGTATGACAATTTAAATCATAAAACAATGAATTATACTTAATGCCCAAATACCCAACATCTATGCTGTTATTTGTTAAATTTATCATAAAATTATATACATATATGAAAAAAATTTATTTCCTAAAACATTTGATAGTAGGTTTCAGATGTCAGATGTCTTTTTCCTTCATTGATTTATCCTGCATCTTCAAAGAATAAGAATATTTGCCTATATAAAATGCCATTATCATTTCTAAGACAATTATTAATAATTTCCTAATTTCTAGTTTTATTCAAATTTATCAGTGCCTAATAATGTGAAATGAAACAGATGGAACTGAAAAAGAGAAGTAAGCCGATCCACAAGTATGGTGAAAATTGCAACATGCATGTTTGAGGATAAATAAAAGCAGAAAAATCTATGAGTATAGATTATAATGATTAACAAACTTAATCTAATGATATGCACAGAAAAGGGCATCCAAGAACGGTTGATTCCCATAATTTTCAGATGCTCATGAAGACAGAAAAAATTGTTAAGGAAAAAAATCCCAACAAATCCCAAAAGATTGAATATGTGTAAGTATCACTGTTGATAATAATAGAATTATATAAAATAAATAATAAAAATTATTTATATTTTCCAACTATGTAGAAATATAAAGACTCACATAAATAGTGTGTCAAATGAGTGATCATGTTACAAAGTAAAAAATATCTTGAAATACATATATAAGGGAAAAATGGGACATATAAAATTCAGATTTTTTTTTATTTATTTATTTATTTATTTATTTATTTATTTATTTTTGTACATGTATGTTCCCAGATCAATCAGATGCATATCCCTCGGCCCTCCCCCCACCCAGGTTCCTCCCCCCCATCCCTCCAGACCATTGCTCCAAGTGGTTGTAGGTACTCCTATTCCCTAGCACAATGACAATAGCTATCTTTTCTACACATGACAGTATAGGTTCCCATGTTACTCCCTCCCATTGTTCGGTCTCCACAATGTCTTTATGTCTATTCTCTGTTTTTTCATGAGTTCACTGTGTGTGTTATCATGACCATCTTACTAGATTCCATATATATGAGTTAGTATACTATACTTGTCTTTCTCTTTTTGACTTACTTCACTTTTTATGATAGGTTCTAAAGCCAGCCACCTCATTAGGACTGAGTCTTCTGCATTTCTTTTAACAGCTGAGTAGTATTCCATTGTATATATGTACCAGAGCTTCTGGATCCATTCATTTGTCGATGGACATCTAGGTTGCTTCCATGTTCTAGCTATTGTATAGAGAGCTGCAATGAACATTGGGGTACAGGTGCCTCTTTCAGTTTTGATTTCATCAGGATATAGGCCTAATAGTGGGATTGCTGGGTCATAGGGTGCTTCTATTTTTAGTTTTTTAAGGAATCTCCATATTGTCTTCCATAGAGGTTGTATTAATTTACATTCCACCAGCAATGCAAGAGGGTTCCTTTTCTCCACACCTCTCCAGCATTTGTTGTCTGTCGATTTGTTGATGATGGCCATTCTGACGGGTGTGAGGTGGATTAAATTTGATTAACAAAACTATGAGTATAGATTATAATGATTAACAAACTTAATCTAATGATATGCACAGAAAAGGGCATCCAAGAACGGTTGATTCCCATAATTTTCAGATGCTCATGAAGACAGAAAAAATTGTTAAGGAAAAAAATCCCAACAAATCCCAAAAGATTGAATATGTGTAAGTATCACTGTTGATAATAATAGAATTATATAAAATAAATAATAAAAAATATTTATATTTTCCAACTATGTAGAAATATAAAGACTCACATAAATAGTGTGTCAAATGAGTGATCATGTTACAAAGTAAAAAATATCTTGGAATACATATATAAGGGAAAAATGGGACATATAAAATTCAGATTTTTTTTTATTTATTTATTTATTTATTTATTTATTTATTTTTGTACATGTATGTTCCCAGATCAATCAGATGCATATCCCTCGGCCCTCCCCCCACCCAGGTTCCTCCCCATCCCTCCAGACCATTGCTCCAAGTGGTTGTAGGTACTCCTATTCCCTAGCACAATGACAATAGCTATCTTTTCTACACATGACAGTATAGGTTCCCATGTTACTCCCTCCCATTGTTCGGTCTCCACAATGTCTTTATGTCTATTCTCTGTTTTTTCATGAGTTCACTGTGTGTGTTATCATGACCATCTTACTAGATTCCATATATATGAGTTAGTATACTATACTTGTCTTTCTCTTTTTGACTTACTTCACTTTTTATGATAGGTTCTAAAGCCAGCCACCTCATTAGGACTGAGTCTTCTGCATTTCTTTTAACAGCTGAGTAGTATTCCATTGTATATATGTACCAGAGCTTCTGGATCCATTCATTTGTCGATGGACATCTAGGTTGCTTCCATGTTCTAGCTATTGTATAGAGAGCTGCAATGAACATTGGGGTACAGGTGCCTCTTTCAGTTTTGATTTCATCAGGATATAGGCCTAATAGTGGGATTGCTGGGTCATAGGGTGCTTCTATTTTTAGTTTTTTAAGGAATCTCCATATTGTCTTCCATAGAGGTTGTATTAATTTACATTCCCACCAGCAATGCAAGAGGGTTCCCTTTTCTCCACACCCTCTCCAGCATTTGTTGTCTGTCGATTTGTTGATGATGGCCATTCTGACGGGTGTGAGGTGGTATCTCATTGTGGTTTTAATTTGCATTTCTCTAATAATAAGCGAGGTTGAGCATCGTTTCATGTGCTTTTGGACCATTTGTATGTCCTCTTTGGAGAGGCGTCTCTTTAGATCTTTTTCCCATTTTTTGATTGGGCTGCTCATTTTCCTGTGCTGAGTTGTCTGAGTTGCTTGTAGATTTTGGAGATTAATTCTTTGTCTGTTGTTTCATTTGCTATGATTTTCTCCCACTCTGTGGGGTGTCTGTTGAACTTTTTTGTAATTTCTTTTGCTGTACAAAAGCTTTTAAGTTTCATGAGGTCCCATATGTTCATTTTTCTTTTCAGTTCTGCTATTTTAGTTGGTGGGTCAGAGAAGATCTTGCTTTGATTGATGTCCTTGAGGGTTTTGCCTATATTCTCCTCTAAGAGTTTGATGGTTTCTGGTCTTACATTGAGGTCTTTAATCCATTTTGAGTTGATCTTAGTGTATGGCGTCAGGGAATGTTCCAATTTCATTTTTTTGCATGTAGCTGTCCAATTCTCCCAGCACCACTTGTTAAAGAGGCTGTCTTTGTCCCATTTTATAGTTTCTCCTCCTTTATCAAAAATAAGGTACCCATAGGTGCGTGGGTTGATCTCTGGGTTCTCAATCTTGTTCCATTGATCTATAGTTCTGTTTTTGTGCCAGTACCATACTGTCTTGATAACTATTGCTTTGTAGTAGAGTCTGAAGTTAGGGAGGCTGATCCCTCCAACTCCATTTTTCTTCCTCAGGATTGCTTTGGCTATTCGAGGTCTTCTGTGTTTCCATATGAACTGTGTTATTATTTGGTCTAGTTCTGTGAAAAATGTCAGTGGTAGTTGAATAGGTATTGCATTGAATCTGTAGATGATATTTGGAAGTATGGTCATTTTCACAATATTGATTCTTCCAATCCAGGAACATGGAGTATCTCTCCATCTGTTTAAGTCTTCTTTAATGTCTCTCATGAGTGTCTTGTAATTTTCTGTGTACAATTCTTTTGTTTCTTTGGGTAGGTTTATTCCTAGATATTTGATTCTTTTGGTTGCAATGGTGAAGGGGATTGCCTCTTTGATTTCATTTTCTGATTTTTCATTGTTTGTGTATAGGAATGCCAGTGACTTCTGTGTGTTGACTTTATATCCTGCAACTTTGCTGAATTCATTGATTAGTTCTAGTAGCTTTGTAACCGTGTCTTTGGGATTTTCTATGTATAATATCATGTCGCCTGCAAAAGAGAGAGCTTGACTTCTTCCTTTCCAATCTGGATTCCTTTGATTTCTTTCTCTTGTCTTATTGCTGTTGCTAGGACTTCCAGGACTATGTTGAATAGCAGTGGTGAAAGTGGGCACCCCTGTCTTGTTCCTGATCTTAGAGGGAATGCTTTCAGTTTTTCACCATTAACAATAATGTTCGCTGTAGGTTTCTCATAGATGGCTTTTATTATGTTGAGATAGGTTCCTTCTATGCCCATTTTCTGAAGAGTTTTGATCATAAATGGATGTTGTACTTTGTCGAAGGCTTTTCTGCATCTATTGAGATGATCATGTGATTTTTGTCTTTCAACTTGTTGATATGGTGTATCACGTTGATTGATTTGCGGATGTTGAAGAAGCCTTGCATGCCTGGGATGAACCCAACTTGATCGTGATGTACGAGTTTTTTGACATGTCGTTGAATTCTGTTTGCTAGGATTTTGTTGAGGATCTTGGCATCTAAGTTCATCAGTGAAATTGGCCTATAGTTTTCCTTTTTTGTGTTGTCTTTGCCTGGTTTGGGTATCAGGGTGATGGTGGCCTCGTAGAATGTGTTTGGGAGTTTTCCTTCCTGTGCAATTTTTTGAAAGAGTTTTAGAAGGACAGGCATTAGCTCTTCTTTAAATGTTTGGTAGAATTCGGCTGTGAAGCCATCTGGTCCTGGGCTTTTATTTTTGGGTAGATTTTTAATCACAAAGTTGATTTCTGAGCTTGTGATTGGGTTGTTCAAAGTTTCTGTTTCTTCCTGGCTCAGTCTTGGAAGATTAATCCTGTCCAAGAAACTGTCCATTTCTTCCAAGTTGTCCAGTTTGTTGCCATAGAGTTGCTCATAATAGTCTCTTAGAATCCTTTGGATTTCTGCATTATCTGTTGTAATCTCTCCTTTTCTTTTTGATTTTGTTGATCTGGTTCTTCTCTCTCTTTTTCTTAATGAGTCTGGCCAGTGGCTTGTCAATTTTGTTTACCTTTTCAAAGAACCAGCTTTTTGTTTTATTTATCTTTACTATTGTTTCTTTTGTTTCTTTCTCATTTATTTCTGCTCTGATCTTTATGATTTCTCTTCTTCTGCTGGCTCTGGGATGTTTTTGTTCTTCTTTCTCCAACTGTTTTAAGCGGAGGGTTAGGTCATCTGCTTCATATTTTCCTAGTTTCTTGAGGTGGGATTGTATTGCTATAAATTTCCCTCTTAGAACTGCTTTTGCTGTATCCCATAGGTTTTGCACTGTCGTGTGTTCGTTGTCATTTTCTTCTAGGAATTGTTTAATTTCTCCTTTGATTTCCTCAACGATCAGTTGGTTTTTTAGGTATGTATTGTTTAATCTCCATGTGTTTCTGTTTTTAGGGTTTTTTTTCTGGTAGTTGATCTCCAGTCTCATTGCATTGTGGTCCGAGAAGATGGTTGATATAATTTCGGTTTTCTTGAACTGACTGAGGTTAGATTTGTGGCCCAAGATGTGGTCTATCCTGGAGAATGTTTTTGTAACTTTGTTTCGAAGTTTTCTTTTTTTGCATCTATTGAGATGATCCTGTGATTCTTGTCTTTCAACTTGTTGATATGGTGTATCACGTTGATTGATTTGCGGATGTTGAAGAAGCCTTGCATGCCTGGGATGAACCCAACTTGATCGTGATGTACGAGTTTTTTGACATGTCGTTGAATTCTGTTTGCTAGGATTTTGTTGAGGATCTTGGCATCTAAGTTCATCAGTGAAATTGGCCTATAGTTTTCCTTTTTTGTGTTGTCTTTGCCTGGTTTGGGTATCAGGGTGATGGTGGCCTCGTAGAATGTGTTTGGGAGTTTTCCTTCCTGTGCAATTTTTTGAAAGAGTTTTAGAAGGACAGGCATTAGCTCTTCTTTAAATGTTTGGTAGAATTCGGCTGTGAAGCCATCTGGTCCTGGGCTTTTATTTTTGGGTAGATTTTTAATCACAAAGTTGATTTCTGAGCTTGTGATTGGGTTGTTCAAAGTTTCTGTTTCTTCCTGGCTCAGTCTTGGAAGATTAATCCTGTCCAAGAAACTGTCCATTTCTTCCAAGTTGTCCAGTTTGTTGCCATAGAGTTGCTCATAATAGTCTCTTAGAATCCTTTGGATTTCTGCATTATCTGTTGTAATCTCTCCTTTTCGTTTTGATTTTGTTGATCTGGTTCTTCTCTCTCTTTTTCTTAATGAGTCTGGCCAGTGGCTTGTCAATTTTGTTTACCTTTTCAAAGAACCAGCTTTTTGTTTTATTTATCTTTACTATTGTTTCTTTTGTTTCTTTCTCATTTATTTCTGCTCTGATCTTTATGATTTCTCTTCTTCTGCTGGCTCTGGGATGTTTTTGTTCTTCTTTCTCCAACTGTTTTAAGCGGAGGGTTAGGTCATCTGCTTCATATTTTCCTAGTTTCTTGAGGTGGGATTGTATTGCTATAAATTTCCCTCTTAGAACTGCTTTTGCTGTATCCCATAGGTTTTGCACTGTCGTGTGTTCGTTGTCATTTTCTTCTAGGAATTGTTTAATTTCTCCTTTGATTTCCTCAACGATCAGTTGGTTTTTTAGGTATGTATTGTTTAATCTCCATGTGTTTCTGTTTTTAGGGTTTTTTTTTTCTGGTAGTTGATCTCCAGTCTCATTGCATTGTGGTCCGAGAAGATGGTTGATATAATTTCGGTTTTCTTGAACTGACTGAGGTTAGATTTGTGGCCCAAGATGTGGTCTATCCTGGAGAATGTTCCGTGAGCGCTTGAGAAGAAAGTGTATTCTTCTGCTTTTGGATGGAACGTCCTAAAGATATCGATGAGGTCCATCTTTTCCAGTGTAGCATTTAAGGCTTGTGTTTCTTTATTAATTTTCTGTTTTGTTGATCTGTCCATTGGTGTGAGAGGAGTGTTAAAGTCTCCTACTATTATTGTGTTATTGTTGATTTCTTCTTTTATGTCTGAAAGTACCTGTCTTATGTATTGAGGTGCCCCTGTGTTGGGTGCGTAGATATTCATGACTGTTATGTCTTCCTCTTGGATAGATCCCTTAATCATGATGTAGTGACCTGCCTTGTCTCTTAGAATCTTCTTTACTTTAAAGTCTATTTTGTCTGATATAAGGATTGCTACTCCAGCTTTCTTTTGATTTCCATTTGCATGAAATATCTTTTCCAGCCTTTCACTTTCAGTCTATGAGTGTCTCTAGGTCTGAAGTGGGTCTCTTGTAAACAGCATATATATGGGTCTTGCTTCTGGATCCATTCAGCCAGCCTGTGTCGTTTGGTTGGAGCATTTAGTCCATTTACATTCAAAGTAATTATTGATACGAATGTTCCTATTGTCATCTTCTTAGAAATTTGGGGTTTGATTTGTAAGGCTTCTCCTACTCTTGTATTTATTGGCTATATCAGGTCCTTTAACACTTGTTGTAGGGCTGGTTTTGTGGTACAGAATTCTTTTAGTTTTTGCTTGTCTGTGAAGCTTTTGACTTCTCCATCAATTCTGAATGAGATTCTTGCTGGGTAGAGAATTCGTGGTTGCAGGTTATTCTCTTTTAGCCGTTTAAATGTATCTTGCCATTCTCTTCTGGCCTGTAGGGTTTCTGTTGAGAGATCCGCAGTTAAACGTATGGGGTTTCCTTTATATGTTATTTGTTTGCTCCTAGCTGCTTTTAGTAATCTGTCTTTATATTTAGTCTGCGTTAGTTTGATTAGTATGTGCCTTGGTGTTTTGTTTCTGTATGGAACTGTTTTCTTGAACTGACTGAGGTTAGATTTGTGGCCCAAGATGTGGTCTATCCTGGAGAATGTTCCGTGAGCGCTTGAGAAGAAAGTGTATTCTTCTGCTTTTGGATGGAACGTCCTAAAGATATCGATGAGGTCCATCTTTTCCAGTGTAGCATTTAAGGCTTGTGTTTCTTTATTAATTTTCTGTTTTGTTGATCTGTCCATTGGTGTGAGAGGAGTGTTAAAGTCTCCTACTATTATTGTGTTATTGTTGATTTCTTCTTTTATGTCTGAAAGTACCTGTCTTATGTATTGAGGTGCCCCTGTGTTGGGTGCGTAGATATTCATGACTGTTATGTCTTCCTCTTGGATAGATCCCTTAATCATGATGTAGTGACCTGCCTTGTCTCTTAGAATCTTCTTTACTTTAAAGTCTATTTTGTCTGATATAAGGATTGCTACTCCAGCTTTCTTTTGATTTCCATTTGCATGAAATATCTTTTTCCAGCCTTTCACTTTCAGTCTATGAGTGTCTCTAGGTCTGAAGTGGGTCTCTTGTAAACAGCATATATATGGGTCTTGCTTCTGGATCCATTCAGCCAGCCTGTGTCGTTTGGTTGGAGCATTTAGTCCATTTACATTCAAAGTAATTATTGATACGAATGTTCCTATTGTCATCTTCTTAGAAATTTGGGGTTTGATTTGTAAGGCTTCTCCTACTCTTGTATTTATTGGCTATATCAGGTCCTTTAACACTTGTTGTAGGGCTGGTTTTGTGGTACAGAATTCTTTTAGTTTTTGCTTGTCTGTGAAGCTTTTGACTTCTCCATCAATTCTGAATGAGATTCTTGCTGGGTAGAGAATTCGTGGTTGCAGGTTATTCTCTTTTAGCCGTTTAAATGTATCTTGCCATTCTCTTCTGGCCTGTAGGGTTTCTGTTGAGAGATCCGCAGTTAAACGTATGGGGTTTCCTTTATATGTTATTTGTTTGCTCCTAGCTGCTTTTAGTAATCTGTCTTTATATTTAGTCTGCGTTAGTTTGATTAGTATGTGCCTTGGTGTGTTTCTTCTGGGGTTTCTCCTGTATGGAACTCTTTGTGCTTCCTGGACTTGGCTGACTATCTCCTTTCCCATGCTGGGGAAGTTTTCAACTATAACCTCTTCAAGAATTTTTTCATAGTCTTTCTTCTCTTCTTCTTCTGGAACTCCTATAATTCTAATGTTGGTGCGTTTAATATTGTCCCATAGGTCTCTGAGGCTATCCTCAGTTCTTTTAATTCTTTGGGCTTTGTTCTGTTCTTCAGCACTTATTTCCACCATTCTGTCTTCCAGCTCACTTATCCGTTCTTCAGTCTCTGATACTCTACTGTTGAGACCTTCTATAGTATTTTGAGTTCAGCAATTGAGTTGGTGGTCTCTATTTGCTTATTTTTCATTTCCTGCATGTCTTTTCTCAATGCACTAATTTCCTCTAATATTCTGTTTTCGGTGTTTTGCATCCTCATTAGTATAGTTTTTCTGAATTCTCTTTCAGATAGCTTGTCTATCTCCTCCTCTGTCATTTGAAGTGGTGTTTCTCTAGCTTGGTCCTTCATTTGTACAGTGTTTCTCTGACGTTTCATTATTAGGTTAATTTTTGTTTCTTTGTGTGTGTCTGTGTGTATGGAGTTCTTATTCCCACCAGGCTTCTTGGTTGAATTCTCCTTCCTGTGGGTTTTGTCCTTGTAGAAGGGTTCAGTGGCTTGTGTCTTGGGTGGTGATAGACCTTGTTTACAGGTGAATAATCTGTAGTATTGTATGTTCTTTGATAATCAGTGTGGGGTCTTGGAATCCGGGCTTCCGCTTCGAGGATCCTTGGTTTGATGATTGGTCAGGAGTGTAGGCTCTATGTCTGGTTTGCTATGGTGTTCTGTGATACTAGTTCACACACTAGCATCTGAGGAACAAGAGGTGCATCCCTGATGGGTGACAGTCATAAAAGCATGCAGATGTTTTCTAACATAATCATAAGATACACATACATATACAGCAATCCCCACAACTGACCAGTTTTACAGAGATAAGGCGCAGGAAATCTTTCTAGCAACTCATGCAATCACAGATGATACTTGCCCGTTAAGCTTTGAATTAATTAAAATAGTGCCTGAATAATAGATCTAGCACAAGGTCCTGGCTTGGATAATTACAATGAAAGCAATTTTAAATTAGGACATGTGCTCGGGGTGACAAGGAGGAGAGTCTATAAGTAATAAAAAGGAAAAGATTTGTCTTGGAATTATTTTATAGGATTAGGTAGCAAAGATTAGTGTGTGTACTGTTTAGTGCATTTGGAAGTGAATATTGCAGACAGAAAGATAGGAAATAATTTGTCTAGAGGATATTGATAGCTAGGAAGATGTTTTACATTTAGAACATAGAGAAAGAAAGCAGTGGGAAAGAGGAAAGAGAAAAGAGAATTAGAGGTTTTCAAGAATTAAAATTAAAGTTAAAAAAATATAATAAAAGTCAAAAGAAGGTTAAAAATTAAAAAGAGCAAAAAAAAAAAAAAAATTAATGAGACCGAAAAACAAAGAAAAAACACATAGAATAAATCAAACAAATGAAAACTACAAAAAAAAAAAACAAACATAAAAAACCCCCAATAAACAAAGAAACTAATAAACCCCAAACCAATCAATTGAATAAGCAAAATAGTCCACCACAAACAAGCAGAAAAAAATGAAAAAGGAAAAAAAAAAAAAGTTAAATACTGTCTTTGGTTTTTATCTTCATATCTGCCTGTTGGAAACCAATCTGCTCTTGATGGTGGTGTCTTGATGGCGTGGTCTTTCCCTTACAGTGCCGGTTGCTGTGGTTTCTGTTTTTGTGTTCAGCAAAATGAGGGCTTTGCTGCCATACTGGGTGCTGGCCGGGACGGTGGGCTGATCCCAGTCAGTCGGGCGGAGGCCGCGGCGCGCGCAGTCCCGTGTTGGAGGGGGGCGTCCCGGCTCGACCGTGCGCCCGCCTGTCGTCTCCAATCCCTGCTCTTTCCCCAGCTTCCTCCGCTGCTACTGCTGCTCTAGGGGAGCGCAGGCTCCTCCGACACTGCCGGTTATGTATCTAAGTACCAAAGGCGGACGCGAGCTTTCCCGTCCAACTCGTGCCCAGTCCCTGATCAGCAACCCGTGGACGACTTCCTCTCTCCGTTCAGCAAGCCCTCCAGTTGGAGTGGCTGAACTTACCCGCCCGGCGCGCGCTCTCGCGGCGCTCGCCTCGCTCGCGGCGCCGCGGGGTCCGCGCCCGCGGCCTCGCGGCGGTCCGCGGCTCTCGCGCGGGCGGTTCCCCGGCTGCGCGCCGCGGGCGGGTTCCGCGGCTCGCGCGGGCGGGTTCCGCGGCTCGCGGCGGGCGTGTTCCGGCGGCTCCTCGCGGCGGGCGGGTTCCGGCGGCTCCTCGCGGCGGGCGGGTTCCGGCGGCTCCTCGCGGCGGGCGGGTTCCGGCGGCTCCTCGCGGCGGGCGGGTTCCGGCGGCTCCAAAATTCAGATTTTTAATAATTTCTGTAAATTGTTAGAATAGGAAATTAATGTCCTCAAAAAGTAGAAGGAAGAAAATAATAAATGAAATAGAAAATAAAAGTAGAAAACATTCAGCAAAGCCAAGTTTAGCTTTATTTTTAAAAAAAGAGTAAGAACTGAAAAACCTATAATTTGTCTTCACCACAAACAAGCAGAAAAAAATGAAGAAAGAAAAAAAAAAAAAATAAGTTAAATACTGTCTTTGGTTTTTATCTTCATATCTGCCTGTTGGAAACCAATCTGCTCTTGATGGTGGTGTCTTGATGGCGTGGTCTTTCCCTTACAGTGCCGGTTGCTGTGGTTTCTGTTTTTGTGTTCAGCAAAATGAGGGCTTTGCTGCCATACTGGGTGCTGGCCGGGACGGTGGGCTGATCCCAGTCAGTCGGGCGGAGGCCGCGGCGCGCGCAGTCCCGTGTTGGAGGGGGGCGCCCCGGCTCGACCGTGCGCCCGCCTGTCGTCTCCAATCCCTGCTTTTTCCCCCAGCTTCCTCCGCTGCTACTGCTGCTCTAGGGGAGCGCAGGCTCCTCCGACACTGCCGGTTATGTATCTAAGTACCAAAGGCGGACGCGAGCTTTCCCGTCCAACTCGTGCCCAGTCCCTGATCAGCAACCCGTGGACGACTTCCTCTCTCCGTTCAGCAAGCCCTCCAGTTGGAGTGGCTGAACTTACCCGCCTCGCGGCGCCGCGGCTCCTCGCGCGCCGCTCGCGGCGTCCGCGGCTCCGGCCGCGGCCTCGCGGCGCCGCGGCTCTCGCGCGCGCCGCGGCTCGCGGCGCGCCCGCGCTCGCGGGCGCCCGCGGCTCGCGCGGGCGGGTTCCGCGGCTCGCGCGGGCGGGTTCCGCGGCTCCTCGCGCGGGCGGGTTCCGCGGCTCCGCGCGGGCGGGTTCCGCGGCTCGCGCGGGCGGGTTCCGCGGCTCTCGCGCGGGCGGGTTCCGCGGCTCGCGCGGGCGGGTTCCGCGGCCTCGCGCGGGCGGGTTCCGCGGCTCCGCGCGGGCGGGTTCCGCGGCTCTGATTTTAATAATTTCTGTAAATTGTTAGAATAGGAAATTAATGTCCTCAAAAAGTAGAAGGAAGAAAATAATAAATGAAATAGAAAATAAAAGTAGAAAACATTCAGCAAAGCCAAGTTTAGCTTTATTTTTAAAAAAAGAGTAAGAACTGAAAAACCTATAAAAAGTTGACCAAATAACAGGCACAGATATCAATATCAAAAAAATTTTTAAGTGAAAATATTCAATTGGTAAAGGCAATGAAAAGAAAATAAGAGCATGATAGATTAAATGCAAAATGGCTTTTATTCCCATTTTCCCCTCTGTCACTGCTTTTTGCAAAGGGACTTTGCAACTCCTTCTTTAAAGAGATTGTAGGTCTTGTCATAATTTTCTTAACTAATAAAATATGGTTGAAAATAATGGGATGTAAATTCTAAGCCTAGGTCTCAAGAAGCCTTCCAAATACTACACTCTTTCTGTAGGATTCCCACCTTCACCATATGAACAAGTCCAAGCTAGTCTGAACTGAAGAAACCATGAGGAGAAAACTAGAATAAGTCCAAGATATAGCTAAGGCTCCATACATGTGAGAGGCCCCGGTCAAGATCTGTAAAGCCACCCAGTTTAACACAGCTGACTATTAAAGCATGAGTGATCTCTCCAAGTACAGCTTGTTGTTGAGTCGTGTCTGACTCTTTGCAAACACATGGATTGCAGTTGCCAGGTTCCTCTGTCCATGGGATTTTCCAGGGCATGAATACTGGACTAGGTTGTTGTTTCCTTGTCCAGGGGCTCTTCCTCACACAGGGATCAAATCCACATCTCCTGCATTGGCAGGCAGATTCTTTACCTCTGAGCCACCTGGGAAGGCTATAAGAATTGTGCCAAGTTGATGAGCAGAAAGAACAAAGCCAAGATAAACAAGCAAACAAACAAACTGATATATAAGATTAGAAAGGCAAAAACAAAGTTCTTAGTATTTTGCAAATATCATTTTCACATAGAAAATTCAAACAAATCAACAAAGCTTGATGGACACAAAATCATTGCACAAGAAAATAATGTTTCTTAAGCCAGTAAATCTGTAGCTTATTTCACAGAGCTATTGTAGGAAGATATTACTCGCCAAAATAGAACATTATAAATAGCTTTTATGTAAATAAATACAAAAATTTCAATAGAAATCCTAGAAAATAGTTGTATATACTTAATAAAGAAATAGAAAATCTGATTAAGCCTTTTGTAATTGAACTAATTAAAATAGCCCTCCAAATAACAGGCACAGATATCAATATCAAAAAAATTTTTAAGTGAAAATATTCAATTGGTAAAGGCAATGAAAAGAAAATAAGAGCATGATAGATTAAATGCAAAATGGCTTTTATTCCCATTTTCCCCTCTGTCACTGCTTTTTGCAAAGGGACTTTGCAACTCCTTCTTTAAAGAGATTGTAGGTCTTGTCATAATTTTCTTAACTAATAAAATATGGTTGAAAATAATGGGATGTAAATTCTAAGCCTAGGTCTCAAGAAGCCTTCCAAATACTACACTCTTTCTGTAGGATTCCCACCTTCACCATATGAACAAGTCCAAGCTAGTCTGAACTGAAGAAACCATGAGGAGAAAACTAGAATAAGTCCAAGATATAGCTAAGGCTCCATACATGTGAGAGGCCCCGGTCAAGATCTGTAAAGCCACCCAGTTTAACACAGCTGACTATTAAAGCATGAGTGATCTCTCCAAGTACAGCTTGTTGTTGAGTCGTGTCTGACTCTTTGCAAACACATGGATTGCAGTTGCCAGGTTCCTCTGTCCATGGGATTTTCCAGGGCATGAATACTGGACTAGGTTGTTGTTTCCTTGTCCAGGGGCTCTTCCTCACACAGGGATCAAATCCACATCTCCTGCATTGGCAGGCAGATTCTTTACCTCTGAGCCACCTGGGAAGGCTATAAGAATTGTGCCAAGTTGATGAGCAGAAAGAACAAAGCCAAGATAAACAAGCAAACAAACAAACTGATATATAAGATTAGAAAGGCAAAAACAAAGTTCTTAGTATTTTGCAAATATCATTTTCACATAGAAAATTCAAACAAATCAACAAAGCTTGATGGACACAAAATCATTGCACAAGAAAATAATGTTTCTTAAGCCAGTAAATCTGTAGCTTATTTCACAGAGCTATTGTAGGAAGATATTACTCGCCAAAATAGAACATTATAAATAGCTTTTATGTAAATAAATACAAAAATTTCAATAGAAATCCTAGAAAAATAGTTGTATATACTTAATAAAGAAATAGAAAATCTGATTAAGCCTTTTGTAATTGAACTAATTAAAATAGCCCTCCAGATAAAGCTCCAGGTGGAAATGCTGAAATTAATAAATAGAAAAATGCTAATTTTAAATAACTACTTTCATAAACTCAAAAGTAGAACCATTCCAAACTCTTTTTTTGAGTCCAGTGTAACTTGATATTACAACCCCACAAGTCCATTTTTCTTATGAATAAACACAGAAGTCCTAAAGAAAATATTCTGAAAATGAAAAAATCAGTGAATTAAAAAGATAATATTTCACAAAAAAACTTTGAATGCTTTTAGCAATAATTGATTTATTATTAATTTTCTATAACAATTAATATTGTAAGATATTACTTTTAGTAATAATTTAAATAACTTTAATTATTTGATTCAAAAACACTGAATAATTTTAGCAAGCTTGAATAACTCTTGTCTGAATCAATTATTTATATTTTCTTAAACATTGGAGAATGTCGATCAAAAAGATTATTAGCTGATATACTTCTGTATAAAAGAGATTTTCTACATCACATGGGGATTCATGCTATTTTCTCCTTTTAAAAAACTAAATATATTCATTGTTTTTCTTTAATTAACAACTTTTAAAAAAAATGGTATTATAATCACCTTCAATGGAAAAATTAATTTGTTCTGTTTTAGTTTGGTTTATTTATTTATTCTTATTTTCTTCTTTTGAAAGTCATGGCTTTTCCTTCCTTTCTCCTTTTCTTCATGTCTCCCTTTCTTCATCCCTCTATTTCTTCCTTTCTACCTTCTTTCCTTCTTTTTTTAATCTCTTATATTTGAACTGTTACATAGTTGACCATGAGGAGCTCCTTTTAGCTGGCTTTTATGTTCCTTTAAAATGCCAAAAATGAATGGTGACATTTTAAAGGAAGGTACTTTTAATATATCCTAGCTTCCTGACAGTATAAAGTCTTATAAACTCATCTTGGACTTTATTTGCCCCAGACCTGGAATTGATGCCAAAACCCCTTTAAAGCTTGATGCAAAATCATCACAAGAAAATAATGTTTCTTAAGCCAGTAAATCTGTAGCTTATTTCACAGAGCTATTGTAGGAAGATATTACTCGCCAAAATAGAACATTATAAATAGCTTTTATGTAAATAAATACAAAAATTTCAATAGAAATCCTAGAAAAATAGTTGTATATACTTAATAAAGAAATAGAAAATCTGATTAAGCCTTTTGTAATTGAATCTAATTAAAATAGCCCTCCAGATAAAGCTCCAGGTGGAAATGCTGAAATTAATAAATAGAAAAATGCTAATTTTAAATAACTACTTTCATAAACTCAAAAGTAGAACCATTCCAAACTCTTTTTTTGAGTCCAGTGTAACTTGATATTACAACCCCACAAGTCCATTTTTCTTATGAATAAACACAGAAGTCCTAAAGAAAATATTCTGAAAATGAAAAAATCAGTGAATTAAAAAGATAATATTTCACAAAAAAACTTTGAATGCTTTTAGCAATAATTGATTTATTATTAATTTTCTATAACAATTAATATTGTAAGATATTACTTTTAGTAATAATTTAAATAACTTTAATTATTTGATTCAAAAACACTGAATAATTTTAGCAAGCTTGAATAACTCTTGTCTGAATCAATTATTTATATTTTCTTAAAGATTGGAGAATGTCGATCAAAAAGATTATTAGCTGATATACTTCTGTATAAAAGAGATTTTCTACATCACATGGGGATTCATGCTATTTTCTCCTTTTAAAAAACTAAATATGTTCATTGTTTTTCTTTAATTAACAACTTTTAAAAAAATGGTATTATAATCACCTTCAATGGAAAAATTAATTTGTTCTGTTTTAGTTTGGTTTATTTATTTATTCTTATTTTCTTCTTTTGAAAGTCATGGCTTTTCCTTCCTTTCTCCTTTTCTTCATGTCTCCCTTTCTTCATCCCTCTATTTCTTCCTTTCTACCTTCTTTCCTTCTTTTTTTAATCTCTTATATTTGAACTGTTACATAGTTGACCATGAGGAGCTCCTTTTAGCTGGCTTTTATGTTCCTTTAAAATGCCAAAAATGAATGGTGACATTTTAAAGGAAGGTACTTTTAATATATCCTAGCTTCCTGACAGTATAAAGTCTTATAAACTCATCTTGGACTTTATTTGCCCCAGACCTGGAATTGATGCCAAAACTTTAGCTTTTCTGGCTTCCCTGGTGGTCTAGTGGGTAAGGACACTGCCTTGCCAGTTCGATCCCTGGCCTGGGAAGATCCCACGTGCCGTGGAGCGGCTGGACCGATGTGTCCAATTACCGAGCCGGAGCTCTGGAGCGCATGCGCCCAGAGCCGGTGCTTTGCGACGACAGAGGCCACCGTGATGGGAGGCCCACACGGGCCAAAGAACAAAGATGGATGAAAATGGGCAAATGAAAGACCAATAGAAGCGGCTCGCCTGCTCCCCTTCCTCCTCACCCCACCCCCACCAAAATAAATAAATAAATAAATCTTAAAAAAAAAAAGAGTGATAAATTCTGTTATCTGCTGGGTCTTGACAGATCTCTGCTACAGTGATGATGCTAATTTTACTAGAGCATGGCAGACTCAAAGTCTGTCTAATAACTCATGCATCATGCCAAGGCTTAAACCTGGTCTGTAATAAAGCAGCCCTTGAATTGAGGCAAAGACGATGAAGATAGAGGAATGAAAGACCAATAGAAGTGGCCCGCCTGCTCCCCTCCCCCCCAACCCCACCCCCACCAAAATAAATAAATAAATAAATCTTAAAAAAAAAAAAGAAAGAAAATAGTGAAAGCTAAAAAAAAAAAAAAAAAACTTTAGCTTTTCTATACACCAGTACCAAATCAAATCTCAGAGTTTGGGGATAAAGTAGAAAAGGATGGCTTTATTGCTTTGCCAGGCAAAGGAGAGCCACAGCGGACCAGTGCCCTCAAACCTATGTATCCCCCCTTGGGAAAGACAGTGATAAGTTTTACAGTAATTGTCAAAGAGGGCATAAACATTTCCTGGACATTCTTCTTGATGGGTAGGTAGTGAGGTAAGTATGAGTCAACATCATCAACCTTCAGGTCAAACTGGTATGGGGTCTACATGCTTGTGGGAAGCATGCCATTTCTAATCATTAACTTCTCCCACCTGCAGGGAGTTCCAGTATCAGCAAAATAGCTCAAAGTTATTGTTGTGTGTATCCTTTGATGGAAAAACAGGACCCTCCCCAAGGCTGCTCTGGATTGTTTGCTTCTCCGTGGTCCCATCCCCTCCCTTTACTAACAACTGCTTGAATTTGGCAAATGGAACTTGGGAAAGGTCCTGGATTCTGAATGAGGGTGTTGCCTGTAATCAAAGAAATGGGGAAACAAAGGTCTTGTGCCCAGGAGCCTCACAGGGCCCTGCCGGGTATCAGAATCAGCCACTTTCCCAAAAAGCCCTGATTCTTTGTTAACAGAATAATATTTAGAAACCAAGTTTTCTGAGCATGGTTATGTTCATTGGTGTGCCAAATTTTTAGGCCCTCTCAATACTCAGAAATATAAAGTATATTTTATAAATATAATGAGTTCATATTAAAATCTCCAACTCAAATTTTCAAATTGCTCATTTACAGGCCTGTATTTAATTTTTTTGTTTTTATATCTGTATTTTTATCTAATTACATTTGTAAATTGGTTCCTAATAAGATTAATACAATTATAAAATTATTTATTTTATTCTACACTATTCATACTATGATTTCAAAAGTACATCATCATTATTACTATTGACCATAAACCACTAAATAAAGCATGAGATTATTTTGCAGATTATTTATAGTACTAGAATTAAAATGATATATTAATGCTAGAATTAAATTATACACATGCACCTTATTAAACTAGAGCAGAAAAAGCTACCTACAGAGAACAAATAAAAAACAGAGTTGGAGAGAAGAGTGAAGGTGTACAGCAACTTATTGCTAGTTATCATAGAGTATTTCCTTGGTTCATCATTGTCTTTCTAAATTCTTTTTCCTAGAACTCTTGAGGCCTGTTATTTGACTCATCCTTAACTCTTACAAAACCCCCATTTTATTACTCCAGTACCACCATACTTTATTTGATTCTGGTAATTGCAAAACTACATTATCATTGCTATATTTAGGGGCTTCCCAAGTGGCACTAGAGGTAAAGAACCTGCCTATCAATGCACAAAACCTAAGAGACTCAGATTTGATTCTTGGGTCAGGAAGACCCTAGAGGAGGGCACGGCAACCCATACCAGTATTCTGGCCTGGAGACACCCATGGACGAAGGAGTCTAGCAGGCTACAGTCCATGGGGTCGCACAGAATTGTGTGTGTATCCTTGTGCAGGGATTGTTTGCTTCTCCGTGGTCCCATCCCTCCCTTTACTAACAACTGCTTGAATTTGGCAAATGGAACTTGGGAAAGGTCCTGGATTCTGAATGAGGGTGTTGCCTGTAATCAAAGAAATGGGAAACAAAGGTCTTGTGCCCAGGAGCCTCACAGGGCCCTGCCGGTATCAGAATCAGCCACTTTCCCAAAAAGCCCTGATTCTTTGTTAACAGAATAATATTTAGAAACCAAGTTTTCTGAGCATGGTTATGTTCATTGGTGTGCCAAATTTTTAGGCCCTCTCAATACTCAGAAATATAAAGTATATTTTATAAATATAATGAGTTCATATTAAAATCTCCAACTCAAATTTTCAAATTGCTCATTTACAGGCCTGTATTTAATTTTTTTGTTTTTATATCTGTATTTTTATCTAATTACATTTGTAAATTGGTTCCTAATAAGATTAATACAATTATAAAATTATTTATTTTATTCTACACTATTCATACTATGATTTCAAAAGTACATCATCATTATTACTATTGACCATAAACCACTAAATAAAGCATGAGATTATTTTGCAGATTATTTATAGTACTAGAATTAAAATGATATATTAATGCTAGAATTAAATTATACACATGCACCTTATTAAACTAGAGCAGAAAAAGCTACCTACAGAGAACAAATAAAAAACAGAGTTGGAGAGAAGAGTGAAGGTGTACAGCAACTTATTGCTAGTTATCATAGAGTATTTCCTTGGTTCATCATTGTCTTTCTAAATTCTTTTTCCTAGAACTCTTGAGGCCTGTTATTTGACTCATCCTTAACTCTTACAAAACCCCCATTTTATTACTCCAGTACCACCATACTTTATTTGATTCTGGTAATTGCAAAACTACATTATCATTGCTATATTTAGGGGCTTCCCAAGTGGCACTAGAGGTAAAGAACCTGCCTATCAATGCACAAAACCTAAGAGACTCAGATTTGATTCTTGGGTCAGGAAGACCCTAGAGGAGGGCACGGCAACCCATACCAGTATTCTGGCCTGGAGACACCCATGGACGAAGGAGTCTAGCAGGCTACAGTCCATGGGGTCGCACAGAATTGGACATGCCTGAGCAAATTTTACACTTTCCTATATTTAGGTCCTTGCTAAATTAATAAACTCATTTTAATGTTGAAAAAATTAAGACTTAAGAGCTGTTGTGAAACTAGCACAAATATCAAATTTATATAAACTAGCACTGCTAAGAACCAAATGGAGGTTTGTTTAACTCTAATGTTCACCTCCTTTAGAACTATTCTGGAGAAGGAAATGGCTTCCGACTGCCATATTCAACACCTGAGAAGTCCCATGGATTGAGGAGCCTGGCATACTGCAGTCCATGGGGTTGCAATGAGTCAGAGACAACTTATGGACTAAACAACAACAGCAACAATACCTGTATAATTCTTTAAGAAAATCAAAAGTTTCCTTTTGTTCATATGACTTCAAGACTTATTTCCATGGGTGTATCGTCTTAGCTCTGGTTTTGAGCTAAGATAAATACCAAGATTTCTTCCTGCAAAACATTACTTCACTGGTTGAAAATATATCATAACAGCAGAGTCAAATATGTTGGAAATTGTGAGAAACCGGCCCAGATACATTTGCTTTCATATGGTTGATTAATTCAAGTAATTCCAGAAATAAATATGCAAGAATCTCTGCAGGCATGACCATTAAAATAGCTCTGTTCCTAATAATACCAACCTAGCAGTAGGAGTTATTGGAGAAATGTTATTCCAGTAGTTTCCTTACAGTTCTATGCTCTCAGCATCAAGTTTGACACGAAAGTGAGAAGAAGGAAGACACAAAGCTATACCATATTTGCTTGACTTTATCATGATCTCATATGAGAAATTTAGTCAAAATTTGACTCTAGATTATAAAAACAAAAATCTGGCCATGGTGGTTAAGTAAGAATCTACATTTCAAATAAGTATAATTATAACAGACTTTGCTTTCTGGTTTAAGTCTAAGACAGTTTATCTAAAACTTTTGTAGTAATTGTGATATTAATTAATATTTGTTAAATCAAATGTTGCATGTAAAATAAATATATTTTCAATATTTCCTGGGATATTAAATGTCAACATCTAATTCCTAATTTTATATTAGTGCCCTATTGGTCAATTTGTCCATTCTGTGAAATTAATGGATTACTGAAGCATTTGTAGAAATATTCTTCTAATATTTTAAAAACTGTATTTGCTTTAGCTGAAGGCAGTTCAGAAGTACATGCTTACAAATGATACCTTTAGAGTAAGTTTTAACTTTTTAAAGAAGTACATAGTCACTGGGAAAAAAAGAAAAAAAACTTGTCTTTCTAAGATAATTCCAAAATTATATGTAAAGCCATTGCCAGCAAGAGTGGCTGTTACTTGCACAAAATGTGTGTCTTATCTTCCAAGTCCATCATTCACCATTTTATGCATAACTTCATTAAATAGACATTTTCTTACTTTCAAACTGCCTACCCCACTTTATCTCTAGCAAGTCATAATAATGTTCAGTCACAGGACAGATTGATTTAGGATATATTCATATTTTTTTTACTATTTATGTATAACAACAAATATAAAATTTTTGACTTTTAATTAGAAATATGCAGGTTTTAACATATTATAACTATAAAAGTGCACAAAATAAAATCTTATGATTGATAAGAGATTGATTACTTTAAAAAGGTAATGACTACTACTTCATTTGTAATAAGAACCAAATTTTGTGGAGTCATTTCAGGATTAAACACCTGCAACATATTCTGATATCCAAGAACAGAACTAGGCTGAAGTTAAAATGGAGCCTTATGTGATCATTTTCAGCATTATAATTTCCTGCAAAATTTGAGTGATTTGCAGAACTGTGGTAGATTTCCCATGAATAGGATGGTGGCAAAAGCTTTGTCGATTCAAAAATAGTTTTGCTGAGGCAATGAGAAGTAATGTACTATCAGGTTAGAAGCTGTTCATCATATTTTACCAAGCTATTCATATTTTAGAAGCTCAAAGAGCATTTGTCTCTAAACACTGCAAAATTCTGCTTTTCTTATTTTTTTGAATTTTCTTCATTATTTATTGTGATAATTAAATTTAATTTTTTTGTTAAATCAAATGTTGCATGTAAAATAAATATATTTTCAATATTTCCTGGGATATTAAATGTCAACATCTAATTCCTAATTTTATATTAGTGCCCTATTGGTCAATTTGTCCATTCTGTGAAATTAATGGATTACTGAAGCATTTGTAGAAATATTCTTCTAGTATTTTAAAAACTGTATTTGCTTTAGCTGAAGGCAGTTCAGAAGTACATGCTTACAAATGATACCTTTAGAGTAAGTTTTAACTTTTTAAAGAAGTACATAGTCACTGGGAAAAAAAGAAAAAAAACTTGTCTTTCTAAGATAATTCCAAAATTGTATGTAAAGCCATTGCCAGCAAGAGTGGCTGTTACTTGCACAAAATGTGTGTCTTATCTTCCAAGTCCATCATTCACCATTTTATGCATAACTTCATTAAATAGACATTTTCTTACTTTCAAACTGCCTACCCCACTTTATCTCTAGCAAGTCATAATAATGTTCAGTCACAGGACAGATTGATTTAGGATATATTCATATTTTTTTTACTATTTATGTATAACAACAAATATAAAATTTTTGACTTTTAATTAGAAATATGCAGGTTTTAACATATTATAACTATAAAAGTGCACAAAATAAAATCTTATGATTGATAAGAGATTGATTACTTTAAAAAGGTAATGACTACTACTTCATTTGTAATAAGAACCAAATTTTGTGGAGTCATTTCAGGATTAAACACCTGCAACATATTCTGATATCCAAGAACAGAACTAGGCTGAAGTTAAAATGGAGCCTTATGTGATCATTTTCAGCATTATAATTTCCTGCAAAATTTGAGTGATTTGCAGAACTGTGGTAGATTTCCCATGAATAGGATGGTGGCAAAAGCTTTGTCGATTCAAAAATAGTTTTGCTGAGGCAATGAGAAGTAATGTACTATCAGATTAGAAGCTGTTCATCATATTTTACCAAGCTATTCATATTTTAGAAGCTCAAAGAGCATTTGTCTCTAAACACTGCAAAATTCTGCTTTTCTTATTTTTTTGAATTTTCTTCATTATTTTTTAACTATTTTCGTGTCTCTATACTGACAAAAATCATTGTATTCACAATTTAATAATTAAGTATTGTCTATTCTACAGCAATGATAATTATCGAAATTTGCAAATTTGTACCTTAGTGCTGATTTGAAAAAAAAAAAAAAAAAATTGCCATCCTAAAATATAAAGGAATCAGAAGCAGAACTTCACAAAGACTTACTATCAAGCCCTAGCAGGATACCTGCAATGAACTGAACAACGAAGGTCACCATGCTTAAGAACTCTGGAAGACTTATTAATATATATAATAGGTTTACTCTAACAGAGCCACTCACTGAAAATCCACATTAATTGATATCCTACAGTACTGTTTGTATCCTTGAATCCTGATTTATGTCAATATCACATTAGGATACCATCTTTCTGGGATACCACACTGAAGAGTACTTTCTCTCACTTAATCAGCAACAAAATTCGCACACAGAAATACTGATACACAAATGCTTGGTGGTGGTGGTGGTGATTTATTCACTGAGCTGTGTCCACCTCTTGCGACTGTGGCCTGCAAGACTCATCCGTCCCTGTTATTTCCCAGGCAGGAATATTGGAGTGGGTTGTCATTTCCTTCCCCAGGGGGATCTTCCTGACCATTGAACCGGTGTATCTTGCATCGCCTGCACTGCAGGCAGATTCTTTACCGTTGAGCCACCAGGGAAGTCTACACAAATGCATACTTACTGAAATTATTGAACTGTGATAAAAAAAAAAAAAAAAAAAACCTCAACTATTATTTCCTCAGATATCACTTATTCTCTCTCAGCTGTCCTAAAGGGACTCCAATTAAGAATACATAAGATTATCTAACAGTGTCTCATGTGTCTCTCACTTTGTTTTCCATTCTTTTTATTTTCTTGCTGTGCTTACTTCTATTGGATATGTTTAATTCACCTGTATTTAAATTCACAAATCAGATTTTTTTTTTTTTTGCAGTTTCTAAGCAACTTTTAAAGCCACCCAGTGGATTTAAAAAATTGACATATATTTGACATACATTGAAATGTACAAATTTCTTAACTGTACAGGTTAATGAATTTTGTCTATGCATATATACTCATATAGTCACACTTCAATATGGTAATATTTCCATTATTCCAGAACAGGCTCTTGTGTCAGTCACCTTCCTTCCCTTTGCCCTTCAGAGAGATAATCTGTATTTCTATAGTTTCTGTCTCATAAGTCAACTCTGTCCTCCTTTATTACTGAACCTTAAGAAAATTAAATCACTAAAAATACTTGTTACCTGTGCATGCTTAGGCACTTTAGTCATGTCTGTGAGACACAATGAACCACAGTCCTCCAGGATCCTCTGTCCATAGGATTCTCCAGGCAAAAACCCTGGAGTGGGTTACCATATCCTTCTCCAAGCAATCTTCCCTACCCAGGGCTCAAACATAGGTCTCTTACATCTACCTGCATTGGCCAGGGGGGTTCTTTATGATTAGTGCCACCTGGGAAGACCCTGTTACCTGGCTTCCTTTTATGGGTTAATCATGCTATTTAAGATGTGTAAATATTACAGTTTTTTAAATTTCTGAGTAGTATTCCATTGAATGACTGTATCATAATTTATTTATCCATTCTGCTGTTTTTGTATTTTAGCTTGGTTATTTCCAGTAGTGGCCTATTGTGAATTAAACTGGCCCTGAAGTGGACAAATATAGTTATTTTCTTGGATATACAGGTAGTAATGGAATTACTGTGTCAATTTATAAAAACCTATCAGGCAGATTCTTTACCGTTGAGCCACCAGGGAAGTCTACACAAATGCATACTTACTGAAATTATTGAACTGTGATAAAAAAAAAAAAAAAAAAAACCTCAACTATTATTTCCTCAGATATCACTTATTCTCTCTCAGCTGTCCTAAAGGGACTCCAATTAAGAATACATAAGATTATCTAACAGTGTCTCATGTGTCTCTCACTTTGTTTTCCATTCTTTTTATTTTCTTGCTGTGCTTACTTCTATTGGATATGTTTAATTCACCTGTATTTAAATTCACAAATCAGATTTTTTTTTTTTTTTGCAGTTTCTAAGCAACTTTTAAAGCCACCCACTGGATTTAAAAAATTGACATATATTTGACATACATTGAAATGTACAAATTTCTTAACTGTACAGGTTAATGAATTTTGTCTATGCATATATACTCATATAGTCACACTTCAATATGGTAATATTTCCATTATTCCAGAACAGGCTCTTGTGTCAGTCACCTTCCTTCCCTTTGCCCTTCAGAGAGATAATCTGTATTTCTATAGTTTCTGTCTCATAAGTCAACTCTGTCCTCCTTTATTACTGAACCTTAAGAAAATTAAATCACTAAAAATACTTGTTACCTGTGCATGCTTAGGCACTTTAGTCATGTCTGTGAGACACAATGAACCACAGTCCTCCAGGATCCTCTGTCCATAGGATTCTCGAGGCAAAAACCCTGGAGTGGGTTACCATATCCTTCTCCAAGCAATCTTCCCTAACCAGGGCTCAAACCTAGGTCTCTTACATCTACCTGCATTGGCCAGGGGCGTTCTTTATGATTAGTGCCACCTGGGAAGACCCTGTTACCTGGCTTCCTTTTATGGGTTAATCATGCTATTTAAGATGTGTAAATATTACAGTTTTTTAAATTTCTGAGTAGTATTCCATTGAATGACTGTATCATAATTTATTTATCCATTCTGCTGTTTTTGTATTTTAGCTTGGTTATTTCCAGTACTGGCCTATTGTGAATTAAACTGGCCCTGAAGTGGACAAATATAGTTATTTTCTTGGATATACAGGTAGTAATGGAATTACTGTGTCAATTTATAAAAACCTATCAGACACTTTCTGAATTGCTTATAATTTTCAAGCTTTTACCTGTTGTATAGGAGAGTTTTAGAGTCTCTACATCATTGCCAATCTTTGATACTGGCAGTTCAGTTAGCTGACCTGATCAAGAAAGCATGTTTTCATTGCAAATTAATTCTGATTTATAAATTTATTTCCATTTCCCTTATGATAAATTATGTTGAGGAAAAAATTTGACCATTCAGATATTCTATTATACTTTTGATTTTTTTAAGTCTAAGTCTCCTGTCCATAAAAAAAATGTTTTCTTTTTTCAAATTAATTGGTAGGAGTTATTTATGAATACTGCATGAAATTCTTCACCAAATAATTTGTATTGCAAATATCTTTTACTAGTTTCTGCCTTGAATTCATAATTTTAATGCTATCCTTGATGAACGATACTTCAAATTTTAAATTTGTATATTTTCCTTTTATGGTTAGTAGCTTTGTATATTACTATTACTATTACATCCAAAGTATGAACACATTTTCATTTATTTGACTACAGAAGTTTATTTAGGAATTTTGATCCATTTCAAATAAATTCTTACTAATGGAGTAGAATAAGAGTCAAGGGTCATGATTTGCCTTATAGATATCCTCTTGCTACAGCTGCATTTATTTACTTATCTTCCCCCATTGTAGTATAGTGACACCTTTGATGAAAATCAAGAGCCCTCAGATATTGTGTTTACAGTCCTAAAGTGTCCTTCCATTCTTTTAAGGGAATCTAATACCCTGTGTCAGTATTCCTGCTGTTAGTCTATTGTGTTCACATTTTCTCTGTTTTCCTTAATATTTAATTTAGAATTGAATTATAGTTGAAATGTTGTCTGTTAGCATTGATAGCAGGTTCCTCTCTGGGTCTATAATTACTGACTATTCTATCTCTTGAATATCTATTAGCTATTTCTTTCTTATTCACGTGCCTAGTGGATCTGTGTCTGTATTGGGTGTTGGACGTTTCTGAGGCTGTAGATTATATTATATTCCTCAAATAAAGGTTATTTTATTTTCCAGTGTGCAGTTAAATCACCTCAAGGCATAGTTTCAAGCTTCTGGGATTGTTGCTGTTTAGTAGCTAAACAACTCTTTGTGACCTCCTGGACTATAACGTGAGAAGTTCCTCTGTCAATGGGCTTCTCCAGGCATAAATGCAGAAGTGAGTTGTTTTTCCTTCTCCAGGGCATTTTCCTGAACCAAGGATCAAACCTGTGTCGCCTGAGTTGGCAGGCAGATTCTTCTGGGTTAGGTCTTTTTAAATTTGGTACTGGTTTCTTAGATGTAGCCCTGACTCTAGGGCTTGACTTGTAGACATCTCGATCCAATGCCTGAATTGGTCATCAAGGTCAGTCCACTCTGGCTGAATTGGAAAAGTATCTCCACAGCAATTTACAATTTCTGAAGCTCTTTTCAACTCTGTATGCCTGCCAGAATCTTGGCTTGTCTACATGCAATTTATCTGTTAGTCAAGGATCTTTTGGAAGTTTCTGTGCAGAATTTTGAAAATTTGTCTCTGTGGCTCCTTTCTTTTCTATATCTTGTCCTGCAACTCACCTCTCTGTAGTGAACAGGAATAGCAATCTGCTTCCTCATCCAGTAAGACGGTTGCCCTGAGCTTACTCTCTGTTCCCCTTACATGACATGGAAACTGGTTTCTGAGAGAAAGTCGGAGTAAATGTGCAGCTTAGTTAATGGACTGTTCTTTTCTCAAGAGTTGTAGCTCCCTGTTGTTTACCAATACCTGAAAAGATTATTTTAGATATATTTCCATTATTTATAGTTGTTTATGGTAGGAAAATGAGACTCCTATAATAAAAATACTGTCAGCTACTTTATCATGACCAGAACCAGAAGTGCCAAGTATTTTTTAATATAGGTTAAAAAATGTTTTTTTAGAAGTTTAATAGCTTAATCAACTTCTAACTTTAATATATATATATATATATACATATATATATATAAATGGAAAAATTTGAGTTAAAATATCTTATTTGTTTCTGGAGATATTGGAAGACATAGAAAAGAGTGAAGCTTCCCAAATGAACTGGAACTTCCACACACAACTAAGACTCAGAGTGAAGCTGATTTTTTGACCAACTTAAGTGCAAACCCAGCTGAGACTATCAGCCAGATGTAGTTTTAGTTTGAAGAAATGAAAACAGCATGCTCACTAGAAATTAAGTTGAGGCAAGTAAATCTTTTGCAGCAGTTCTAGAATGGTCATGAGATGCAGTAATACTTGGTTGCTGACAATGTACACTGGATTTAAATGCAAAGCTTAAAGGTGAAAGGCTACATATCCTATTATGTGTTCTCTCAACCACAAAATTGCAACTTCCTAGGAACTGAAATACAGAGATTTCAAGCTTATTTAAAAAGGCCAAAGTATAACAGTCCTATGAAATGTGACCAGTTTGGAGGAAAAAGTTACTGCTTACCAATGGTGAAGGATTTAAACATGTCTTTAAAATTATTTACTGAAGCTCTTTTCAACTCTGTATGCCTGCCAGAATCTTGGGCTAATTTTGTTTTTACATCCCCAATTTTTATCTTTGTTAGTCAAGGATCTTCTGGAAGTTTCTGTGCAGAATTTTGAAAATTTGTCTCTGTGGCTCCTTTCTTTTCTATATCTTGTCCTGCAACTCACCTCTCTGTAGTGAACAGGAATAGCAATCTGCTTCCTCATCCAGTAAGACGGTTGCCCTGAGCTTACTCTCTGTTCCCCTTACATGACATGGAAACTGGTTTCTGAGAGAAAGTCAGAGTAAATGTGCAGCTTAGTTAATGGACTGTTCTTTTCTCAAGAGTTGTAGCTCCCTGTTGTTTACCAATACCTGAAAAGATTATTTTAGATATATTTCCATTATTTATAGTTGTTTATGATAGGAAAATGAGACTCCTATAATAAAAATACTGTCAGCTACTTTATCATGACCAGAACCAGAAGTGCCAAGTATTTTTTAATATAGGTTAAAAAATGTTTTTTTAGAAGTTTAATAGCTTAATCAACTTCTAACTTTAATATATATATATATATATATATATATATATATATATATACACATATATATATAAATGGAAAAATTTGAGTTAAAATATCTTATTTGTTTCTGGAGATATTGGAAGACATAGAAAAGAGTGAAGCTTCCCAAATGAACTGGAACTTCCACACACAACTAAGACTCAGAGTGAAGCTGATTTTTTGACCAACTTAAGTGCAAACCCAGCTGAGACTATCAGCCAGATGTAGTTTTAGTTTGAAGAAATGAAAACAGCATGCTCACTAGAAATTAAGTTGAGGCAAGTAAATCTTTTGCAGCAGTTCTAGAATGGTCATGAGATGCAGTAATACTTGGTTGCTGACAATGTACACTGGATTTAAATGCAAAGCTTAAAGGTGAAAGGCTACATATCCTATTATGTGTTCTCTCAACCACAAAATTGCAACTTCCTAGGAACTGAAATACAGAGATTTCAAGCTTATTTAAAAAGGCCAAAGTATAACAGTCCTATGAAATGTGACCAGTTTGGAGGAAAAAGTTACTGCTTACCAATGGTGAAGGATTTAAACATGTCTTTAAAATTTATTAATATAGGGAATGCTAGTGAAGATCCTACACTACTATTCAGTAGGTTAAACCGCTGCTTATGCGTGAATGCCTGTAAAACATTATTTTTGATGTTCCATACATTGTTATAAACTATGTCCTGGTCAAAGAAAAGATCACAGAAGTATACTTATTTTTCTAGCTTAAGACTTTTTCTTGCTTGCATGAACAATTTCCATACATTGTTATATATATATAACATGAACAATATATATATAACATGAACAAGCATGAACAATTTCCATACATTGTTATATATATATATAACAATGTATGTTATATATATATATAACAATATTATATGTTATATATATGTGTGTGTGTGTGTGTGTGTGTGTGTGTGTGTGTTCCATACATTGTTATAAACTATGTCCTGGTCAAAGAAAAGATCAAAGAAGTATACTTATTTTTCCAGCTTAAGATTTTTTCTTGCTTGCATGAACAATTCAAGGATCCAATAATTTGGCTATGGTGGGTTCTTCATTTCCTAATAAACTTCATGTTTAGAAAAGGCAAAAATACATCTTTTTGACTGTAATTATGCCAAGCATTTTAAAACAGGCTATACATGAAACATAAAGAAAAAGTGAAAGGGAGATGCTTACTTAATTCAATTGAAGACTTAAAATTAGGAACTCAGTTCTATCAGACATTTAATATTGCATTTTATTCTCTACTCTTTTGTGCTAATAGAAAATAATGTCATGCCAATTGTATATGATTATGGATAGCTATTTATGGAACTGAGTCTTGCCTCTACACTTAATTACATTTTGTTTGGAGGTTAACATTATATTACAACTGTAGCTTTTATTTAAATCTATTCTTATGGTTTTCCTCTCTCATTAAGATTTAGATTGCTGGTTCATAGGTTCTCTTGTTTGTGATTTTCTCTATTTCTGTTTTGTATTTCTAGGCCCATTCTCTAGTGCTGTATTATTCTTTTTAATGACATACCTATTATGTGTTCTCTCAACCACAAAATTGCAACTTCCTAGGAACTGAAATACAGAGATTTCAAGCTTATTTAAAAAGGCCAAAGTATAACAGTCCTATGAAATGTGACCAGTTTGGAGGAAAAAGTTACTGCTTACCAATGGTGAAGGATTTAAACATGTCTTTAAAATTTATTAATATAGGGAATGCTAGTGAAGATCCTACACTACTATTCAGTAGGTTAAACCGCTGCTTATGCGTGAATGCCTGTAAAACATTATTTTTGATGTTCCATACATTGTTATAAACTATGTCCTGGTCAAAGAAAAGATCACAGAAGTATACTTATTTTTCTAGCTTAAGACTTTTTCTTGCTTGCATGAACAATTTCCATACATTGTTATATATATATAACATGAACAATATATATATAACATGAACAAGCATGAACAATTTCCATACATTGTTATATATATATATAACAATGTATGTTATATATATATATAACAATATTATATGTTATATATATATATGTGTGTGTGTGTGTGTGTGTGTGTGTGTGTTCCATACATTGTTATAAACTATGTCCTGGTCAAAGAAAAGATCAAAGAAGTATACTTATTTTTCCAGCTTAAGATTTTTTCTTGCTTGCATGAACAATTCAAGGATCCAATAATTTGGCTATGGTGGGTTCTTCATTTCCTAATAAACTTCATGTTTAGAAAAGGCAAAAATACATCTTTTTGACTGTAATTATGCCAAGCATTTTAAAACAGGCTATACATGAAACATAAAGAAAAAGTGAAAGGGAGATGCTTACTTAATTCAATTGAAGACTTAAAATTAGGAACTCAGTTCTATCAGACATTTAATATTGCATTTTATTCTCTACTCTTTTGTGCTAATAGAAAATAATGTCATGCCAATTGTATATGATTATGGATAGCTATTTATGGAACTGAGTCTTGCCTCTACACTTAATTACATTTTGTTTGGAGGTTAACATTATATTACAACTGTAGCTTTTATTTAAATCTATTCTTATGGTTTTCCTCTCTCATTAAGATTTAGATTGCTGGTTCATAGGTTCTCTTGTTTGTGATTTTCTCTATTTCTGTTTTGTATTTCTAGGCCCATTCTCTAGTGCTGTATTATTCTTTTTAATGACATTAAAGGCATTTAGGGGTATAAGGAAAGAAATAATTCATTTTGCCACATGCTGAAGGTTTGATAAACAGTGAATTTACAAGCTAAATAAAATATGTCACATATGTTGTAATTCCTAACAAATATATTTGATTTTTAATTTGTTTCTCCATCCTTTATACTCTATCCTACTATAGGATCATTGTGATTGCTATGACCTGTTCGTCTCATATCATACAAATATGCACTGAAACTAGTGATAGCTATCTACCATCTACATTGTTCAGTATGTTGCATCACTTCGTGTTTCTTCCTATTCCACGAAAAAATCTAAATTATTCATTTATTACAGGTACAATTTTATGTTACCAGTAATAAGAAACTCAAGAAAAATACGACTAGATTTGTTTCCATTAATACTCCTCCTTGATAACAGCATGATTTCTTTGAAGTTTAACCCTATACCTGGCCCAGTTGTTTTCATTATTTAGCAATCATTTACTATTTTGCAAAGTTACTTTAAATTATATTGTTTAAGTCAATTCTAATTAATCACATAGCTGTAGTTTTGTTATTATTCCATATTGCCTAGGAATAAGGTCAATATGACACTTCATAAATTGAAACCATGCCTTCCTAACATGTTCTGATATGCCAAGCAACAAATAGATTCTTATTTTTATTCATGGAATTTTGTGACCAATAACTAGCTGGTAAAGAATGTGTAGAAATCAATCAAGTTGTAAATACATGCTCAATAGATGAAGAGGGAGAATCACTAGGTCTGCTCATAGAATTGCACTTTCCAGCTAACAGGAGCTATTTTTTCATTAGTGTTCCAAATATCTCATGTTTGGTGAAGTCTTCAGGTAATATATGCAGTGAAGAACATTACTAGGCACAGGGAAACAATAGGCTTCTATCAATCAACATACATTTGAATATGAACGGCTTTTAGGAAAGCTTTGGGTATTTTCTTTCACTGACATTGATGTTAATTAAGTATCATAATTTAATGAACCCAAAACTGACATTTGTACAATTAAATATGTCATCATATTTTTTTGTATTTCTAGGCCCATTCTCTAGTGCTGTATTATTCTTTTTAATGACATTAAAGGCATTTAGGGGTATAAGGAAAGAAATAATTCATTTTGCCACATGCTGAAGGTTTGATAAACAGTGAATTTACAAGCTAAATAAAATATGTCACATATGTTGTAATTCCTAACAAATATATTTGATTTTTAATTTGTTTCTCCATCCTTTATACTCTATCCTACTATAGGATCATTGTGATTGCTATGACCTGTTCGTCTCATATCATACAAATATGCACTGAAACTAGTGATAGCTATCTACCATCTACATTGTTCAGTATGTTGCATCACTTCGTGTTTCTTCCTATTCCACGAAAAAATCTAAATTATTCATTTATTACAGGTACAATTTTATGTTACCAGTAATAAGAAACTCAAGAAAAATACGACTAGATTTGTTTCCATTAATACTCCTCCTTGATAACAGCATGATTTCTTTGAAGTTTAACCCTATACCTGGCCCAGTTGTTTTCATTATTTAGCAATCATTTACTATTTTGCAAAGTTACTTTAAATTATATTGTTTAAGTCAATTCTAATTAATCACATAGCTGTAGTTTTGTTATTATTCCATATTGCCTAGGAATAAGGTCAATATGACACTTCATAAATTGAAACCATGCCTTCCTAACATGTTCTGATATGCCAAGCAACAAATAGATTCTTATTTTTATTCATGGAATTTTGTGACCAATAACTAGCTGGTAAAGAATGTGTAGAAATCAATCAAGTTGTAAATACATGCTCAATAGATGAAGAGGGAGAATCACTAGTTCTGCTCATAGAATTGCACTTTCCAGCTAACAGGAGCTATTTTTTCATTAGTGTTCCAAATATCTCATGTTTGGTGAAGTCTTCAGGTAATATATGCAGTGAAGAACATTACTAGGCACAGGGAAACAATAGGCTTCTATCAATCAACATACATTTGAATATGAACGGCTTTTAGGAAAGCTTTGGGTATTTTTTTCTTTCACTGACATTGATGTTAATTAAGTATCATAATTTAATGAACCCAAAAAAGACTGACATTTGTACAATTAATCTACGCAAACCTGATCTTCCAAATCTGAATTTCAGACAACTGGTACTGCTATTGTGCACATAGAAGCCTGACACGAGCTTCCAAGTATCCCATTATATTCTTAAGCGTAGTGGCATGAAATGAATTAAATGAGACAAGGCTTCAGCCATAATCTTGCTTTACTCAATTGAGAAGCATATAAAGAATGAATAAGGAAGGGCACCATCAACTCTGGCAGGGTTTACTGAAAATTTAGGGCAGCCCTAGTAGGATAACAAAATATTAATTTGTAATGTGTCCTCATTATATCTGCAAATATTTTTACCTGCATTCTCATGTATTACAGATTCTAGCTGATTTCTTTGCTTTAATATACCTCAATAACCCTACTAATTATTCCACTGGAGAACTCATTCCCTTTGAATTTTTTGTTTGGTATTGTTTTATGGGGTAAAATGCTTAGCTGTCTTACATCAGTCACTGGCAAGGGAATGGAAGCACAACGATTGCCTTAATCCCATGTTTTTTCACCTCCTATTGTGACATTAATCAGTTTGTGATGTTAACTTGTTGAATTGCAGCTAGCAATTCCTTTTGGAGTGAAATAGAGTAGGCAAGAATAGAACAGAATAGAGAATGAATTACGTATAGTAACCCTAGATGTTTTCATTTATACGTGTATATCTGAATTAGATTGTAATGTAGCATGCTTATACATTAATCATTGTGAGTGAAGTTAAAAATGGTCTGATTTGAACCCAGGTCTAATTAGGTCCAGGAGACAACATTTTGTCTCAATATGACTGCTGTATAAAAGAAAGAAGTAAAATAAATAATGAAAAGACAACCAAAATGTCAACTGTGATGAAACTGTATCATGATCTCACGCTATAATTCTTCCCCTTAAGTCATGGGTGAAGGCCTATAAATATGAGATCACCCCCATGATTAAGTTACTGTATATGGAAAATAAAAAGGGAATTTTCAGATATAATTAAGGTTTCTATTTAATTGAGTTTGGGCTAATCAAAAGGAAGTTTACCTTGATGGGTCTGACCTAGTCAGGTGAGGCATTTAAAAGAGAATCTGAAGGTAAAAGATAAGCAGCAGATGTTCTCATGTTGGCCTTGAAAAAATCAAATTGCTGTGTTGTGGAGAGAGGGTCATATGGCAGAGACCAATGGATAACCTCTAGAAGCCAAAGATCTTTATCCTCCATCTATAAGGAAATGAACTGTGCCAATAGCCAGAGAGCTTGAAAGAGGACTTCGAGCTTCAGATGAGATTAGAGCCCCAGCTGACACGTTGATTTCATCCTGTGAAACCTGAGGCAAAGGACCCAGTTAAGACTCAGACAAACTTCTGACCTAAAGAAACTGTGAGATAATAAAAGAGTGTTGTTTTCTGTCACTAAATATGCAAAAATGTGTTACATAGCAGTAGAAAACAAATACTATTGTCTATTCAGGTTCCAAGTGCAAGAAACCATTTTTCTTTGCCATGGAACTCTCACTGATACTATCTGGAGAAAGAACATTGGCTTTCTATTATCTGGCTGTGCTTTTTCGAGGCCAAAACCCTTCATTAATATAGTTCTCTTTCCCACGTGCACAACATATTAAATAAATGTCTTTCCTGTAGCTTTTCATAATATGCCCCAATATTTTTAAAAAGCACATGGAAAACTACACGTGGGTAAGAAAGGTTGGCATGTAATTTTCACACAGTTATAAAGTTGATATTAACCTGCCCTACAGAAGAGAAAGCCAGAAGACAGAGAGATTTAGAAGCTTTTTTTTTTTTTTTGTAAGAAACAGCTTCTGTAGCTCAAAACAAGAGTTCCAATTTGTTTATCATAAAGCTTATTTTGAAGTGAAATTATTGTGTGGAGTTAGCAAAGTTAAACTATTTGAAACTCTATCTTCATGTTTCCTCACTTGGGGAAAGAGAGAGATGGGAATTACACCTATACTCCAGAGTTGTGGGAATTATGAGGTGACTACTGATTACATATTTATTTTAAAATTACTTAATCACTGTCCTAATTCTGTTGACTCCCTTTTCCATATACTGTAATAGACGTTTATAATTTAATTTCAAAATTAAAATGGACCAATGCCCCAGAAATTCAATAAAACCCTTGCAATAAATTTTTCACTAATAGAGAATTTATGATAATTTAAATAGAATGAGACCTGAAGTTAAAGGGAGAAAGAATAAATCATGAATACTAATAGAGCAAGTGAGATATTAATTATTATATTTTTAAATATACTTTGTTATAATAATGCATGATTTACTATAAATTAAGCTTATACAGATTAAAAGATTTCTACCTAGCGACTTTTCATTGAATACTACCGTGAATATTTGTGTACCTTCCCTTATATTATTTTTGGAAATCTAATTGAATGTTCCTTCCAATAATTTAGTTGCCTCAACAATGAATTTTTAATCCTATGTTAAAGTAAATCAAAAGTATTTGGACAGCGCTTCCCTGGTGGTCCAGTGGTTGGAGAGTCCACTTTGCAGTGCAAGGGACACCAGTTCGATGCCTGGCTGGGGAAGATCCCACGTGCCACAGAGCGGCTGGACTGGTGTGTCCAATTGAGAGCCAGTGCTCTGAAGTGCATGCACTCAGAGCCGGTGCTTTGCAGCGAGAGGCCACGTGGTTTAAGAAACCCTTCATTAATATAGTTCTCTTTCCCACGTTTTGGTAGCTTTTCATAATATGCCCCAATATTTTTAAAAAGCACATGGAAAACTACACGTGGGTAAGAAAGGTTGGCATGTAATTTTCACACAGTTATAAAGTTGATATTAACCTGCCCTACAGAAGAGAAAGCCAGAAGACAGAGAGATTTAGAAGCTTTTTTTTTTTTTTTGTAAGAAACAGCTTCTGTAGCTCAAAACAAGAGTTCCAATTTGTTTATCATAAAGCTTATTTTGAAGTGAAATTATTGTGTGGAGTTAGCAAAGTTAAACTATTTGAAACTCTATCTTCATGTTTCCTCACTTGGGGAAAGAGAGAGATGGGAATTACACCTATACTCCAGAGTTGTGGGAATTATGAGGTGACTACTGATTACATATTTATTTTAAAATTACTTAATCACTGTCCTAATTCTGTTGACTCCCTTTTCCATATACTGTAATAGACGTTTATAATTTAATTTCAAAATTAAAATGGACCAATGCCCCAGAAATTCAATAAAACCCTTGCAATAAATTTTTCACTAATAGAGAATTTATGATAATTTAAATAGAATGAGACCTGAAGTTAAAGGGAGAAAGAATAAATCATGAATACTAATAGAGCAAGTGAGATATTAATTATTATATTTTTAAATATACTTTGTTATAATAATGCATGATTTACTATAAATTAAGCTTATACAGATTAAAAGATTTCTACCTAGCGACTTTTCATTGAATACTACCGTGAATTTGTGTACCTTCCCTTATATTATTTTTGGAAATCTAATTGAATGTTCCTTCCAATAATTTAGTTGCCTCAACAATGAAATTTTAATCCTATGTTAAAGTAAATCAAAAGTATTTGGACAGCGCTTCCCTGGTGGTCCAGTGGTTGGAGAGTCCACTTTGCAGTGCAAGGGACACCAGTTCGATGCCTGGCTGGGGAAGATCCCACGTGCCACAGAGCGGCTGGACTGGTGTGTCCAATTGAGAGCCAGTGCTCTGAAGTGCATGCACTCAGAGCCGGTGCTTTGCAGCGAGAGGCCACTGCAATTTGAGGCCCAAACATGGCAAAGAATAAAAAAGATGGATGAAAATAAATATAAATTTAAATAAAAGAGGCATGATGAGGACAAGAAAAAAGTGTTTATAAAAAAAAAGTTTGGACATATTAAGACATCAAAATATCTAAGAAACTTTTATTAAAAAATAAAATTTATCTCTGAATATCTTTTCAAAACTAAAAATAATTCAGAAAGTTGAACTCACAAAAATAGAGAGTAGATTTGTAATTGCAGGAGGTGGGGGCAGGAGGGAGATTGGGAGATATCGACCAAAAGGTACAAATTTTCAGTTATAAAATCAGTACATTCCAGGAATCTACTGTAGAGCATAGTGAAAGTAGTTAGTAATATTGTATTATATAATGGAAAGTTGCTGTGAGAGTAAAGCTTTAATGTTTTCACCATGTACACACAAAACTAAGTGAGGTTTGCTAACTAACATTTATGGTAGTAATAATTTCATAATATTTATGTGTATCAAATCATCACATTTCATATTTTATATAATATTCTATCAATCGCAATAAAGCTGGAAAAAATATATTTTCATGGCTTAAATGGTATGCAAAACACATCTTCTGATAAACAGCCTGAATTTAAAACTAGAAACAATCCATGATTATGTGTCTCAGTAGAAGTTAATTCTGTACTTCCAGCACACATCTGCACTGGTTGAAATCTGACAACATTAGTACAATAGAACAGGAAGCTGCCTGCTTTTGCAAATCTGAATTAATGCCTCTGTGTATGTATCATCATGCTTTATATAGTGTATTTTTATTTTCAAGGTCATCATGTTAATGACCACATGCTTATACAGATTAAAAGAATAGTTCCTACCGTGAATTTGTGTACCTTCCCTTATATTATTTTTGGAAATCTAATTGAATGTTCCTTCCAATAATTTAGTTGCCTCAACAATGAAATTTTAATCCTATGTTAAAGTAAATCAAAAGTATTTGGACAGCGCTTCCCTGGTGGTCCAGTGGTTGGAGAGTCCACTTTGCAGTGCAAGGGACACCAGTTCGATGCCTGGCTGGGGAAGATCCCACGTGCCACAGAGCGGCTGGACTGGTGTGTCCAATTGAGAGCCAGTGCTCTGAAGTGCATGCACTCAGAGCTGGTGCTTTGCAGCGAGAGGCCACTGCAATTTGAGGCCCACACATGGCAAAGAATAAAAAAGATGGATGAAAATAAATATAAATTTAAATAAAAGAGGCATGATGAGGACAAGAAAAAAGTGTTTATAAAAAAAAAGTTTGGACATATTAAGACATCAAAATATCTAAGAAACTTTTATTAAAAAATAAAATTTATCTCTGAATATCTTTTCAAAACTAAAAATAATTCAGAAAGTTGAACTCACAAAAATAGAGAGTAGATTTGTAATTGCAGGAGGTGGGGGCAGGAGGGAGATTGGGAGATATCGACCAAAAGGTACAAATTTTCAGTTATAAAATCAGTACATTCCAGGAATCTACTGTAGAGCATAGTGAAAGTAGTTAGTAATATTGTATTATATAATGGAAAGTTGCTGTGAGAGTAAAGTTTTAATGTTTTCACCATGTACACACAAAACTAAGTGAGGTTTGCTAACTAACATTTATGGTAGTAATAATTTCATAATATTTATGTGTATCAAATCATCACATTTCATATTTTATATAATATTCTATCAATCGCAATAAAGCTGGAAAAAATATATTTTCATGGCTTAAATGGTATGCAAAACACATCTTCTGATAAACAGCCTGAATTTAAAACTAGAAACAATCCATGATTATGTGTCTCAGTAGAAGTTAATTCTGTACTTCCAGCACACATCTGCACTGGTTGAAATCTGACAACATTAGTACAATAGAACAGGAAGCTGCCTGCTTTTGCAAATCTGAATTAATGCCTCTGTGTATGTATCATCATGCTTTATATAGTGTATTTTTATTTTCAGGGTCATCATGTTAATGACCACATGACTAATATTCCTTATCACAACTATGAGATTTCCTTAAAATTTGTCACAATATCTATTATGTAACAACAGATTTTTCTTGATAGATCCTGCTTTCAAGTACTAAATGACAAGAATATTTTTAATACAGTTTTTCCTCGACTTACATGGGATTATATCTCAATGTACCCACTATAAATTGAAAGTAATTTGAAGTCGAAAATGAATTTAATAACCAACACTATGAACATGGTAGCTTAGCCTAGCTTACCTTAAATGTGCTAAGGATACTTACTGTAGTCCACAGTTAGACAAGATCATCTAACAAAAAGCTTGTTTTATAGTGTTGAATAGCTCACATAATTTATTGAATAATGTACCCAGAATGGTTTGTATGAGTACGGGTTTGTGAGTGTATCAGTTGTATATCTTGGTGATGCCCCAGTTTCCTGAGAACAGTGTCTTACTACTTCTGGCCAGCGTCATGGAGCATAATTGCATAGATCTAGCCCTGGGAAAAATCGAAATTCAAAATTCCAAGCACAGTTTTTACTGAATGCTATCATTTTGTACAGTTTATGAGTCTAAAATTGAACCATTGTAAATCAGGAATAATCTTTAACTTGTTAATCTAATATTCATATCTATATTATATTATGACAACATCTGTACTGGTGGGGGGATTTCTAGAGCTTTCTGCCTTCTTTTGAATATATTTCGTTTCTTCTGTTTAATTCTTCAAAAAATTGTTATTTGTTAGGATGAATAGTGTGTATTTAACCAAAAAAAGAAAACCTTTTTTTAAAGATGTTTGAGTAGACGGGAAAAAATTGGATTTCTCATAATATTTATGTGTATCAAATCATCACATTTCATATTTTATATAATATTCTATCAATCGCCTAAAAATTTTAAAACCTTTTAAAGAAAACAAAATCCATGATTATGTGTCTCAGTAGAAGTTAATTCTGTACTTCCAGCACACATCTGCACTGGTTGAAATCTGACAACATTAGTACAATAGAACAGGAAGCTGCCTGCTTTTGCAAATCTGAATTAATGCCTCTGTGTATGTATCATCATGCTTTATATAGTGTATTTTTATTTTCAGGGTCATCATGTTAATGACCACATGACTAATATTCCTTATCACAACTATGAGATTTCCTTAAAATTTGTCACAATATCTATTATGTAACAACAGATTTTTCTTGATAGATCCTGCTTTCAAGTACTAAATGACAAGAATATTTTTAATACAGTTTTTCCTCGACTTACATGGGATTATATCTCAATGTACCCACTATAAATTGAAAGTAATTTGAAGTCGAAAATGAATTTAATAACCAACACTATGAACATGGTAGCTTAGCCTAGCTTACCTTAAATGTGCTAAGGATACTTACTGTAGTCCACAGTTAGACAAGATCATCTAACAAAAAGCTTGTTTTATAGTGTTGAATAGCTCACATAATTTATTGAATAATGTACCCAGAATGGTTTGTATGAGTACGGGTTTGTGAGTGTATCAGTTGTATATCTTGGTGATGCCCCAGTTTCCTGAGAACAGTGTCTTACTACTTCTGGCCAGCGTCATGGAGCATAATTGCATAGATCTAGCCCTGGGAAAAATCGAAATTCAAAATTCCAAGCACAGTTTTTACTGAATGCTATCATTTTGTACAGTTTATGAGTCTAAAATTGAACCATTGTAAATCAGGAATAATCTTTAACTTGTTAATCTAATATTCATATCTATATTATATTATGACAACATCTGTACTGGTGGGGGGATTTCTAGAGCTTTCTGCCTTCTTTTGAATATATTTCGTTTCTTCTGTTTAATTCTTCAAAAAATTGTTATTTGTTAGGATGAATAGTGTGTATTTAACCAAAAAAAGAAAACCTTTTTTTAAAGATGTTTGAGTAGACCTAGAGGAGAAAAAAAAAAACTTGGATTTCTCCACATACAATTTTAGGCTAAGTCATGAAAATCCACATTAAAATAGCATTAAATGGGGAAAAATAAAGTTGGCCTGAATAACAAGAAGGACTATATCACAAATGAATTCCAAGCATAAGAGCTGTCAAGATTATTCACAGTTTTGTGATTTTTGAAAATTTCTTGCTTCTTTTAAAAATTATTAAACAAATGCAAGGAATGAACCATGTACAGTGGTGTCTTCCATAGCTTCTGCTGCCCTCTCACTGGAACTTTCCTGGCTACAAACCTGAGGTGAATTTTGAGAGAGGCAGCTGGAGATGACTTGAAGGTGGGCACAGTGCTGGCAGTAGCCCCTATAGAGCTCTTGCATGAGGACTTTCAGGATTGGAATAAATGGCTCTCTACAGAATTGAGCCTGGAAAATACAGGGGATAATACCATGTGGTAAAAGAAGGAGAAGTAAGAGAAATGTAAAGGGCATTAAGGAGAAACAAAGAGGCCAGAAGTGAGAGTCAGTTTAGCTGGCTCCCTAGAATACTCTCTGCCCTAATGGTGATACAACTCTGTTTTATTTATTTATTTATTTATTTTATTATTTTTATTTTACTTTCTGCTTTTGCAGAGTTTTGTTATTTACAGGTATGTATAATCCCAGATTAGTCGTATGTATATCCCTGACTCCTCCCTCCTCCGCCTCCTTCCCAGTATCCCCCATCCTACCCATCCAGGCTGTTGCATAGCCTCCCCCACAGGATCACCCATTCCCACAGTGCAATGACAATAGTTATCTCTTTCACATATGATAGTATAGGTTTCCATGTTACTCTTTCCACATCTCCCACCCACTGTTAATTCCCCTCGGGGGATTTTTAATCTGAATTTAACTTGTTAATCTAATATTCATATCTATATTATATTATGACAACATCTGTACTGGTGGGGGGATTTCTAGAGCTTTCTGCCTTCTTTTGAATATATTTCGTTTCTTCTGTTTAATTCTTCAAAAAATTGTTATTTGTTAGGATGAATAGTGTGTATTTAACCAAAAAAAGAAAACCTTTTTTTAAAGATGTTTGAGTAGACCTAGAGGAGAAAAAAAAAAACTTGGATTTCTCCACATACAATTTTAGGCTAAGTCATGAAAATCCACATTAAAATAGCATTAAATGGGGAAAAATAAAGTTGGCCTGAATAACAAGAAGGACTATATCACAAATGAATTCCAAGCATAAGAGCTGTCAAGATTATTCACAGTTTTGTGATTTTTGAAAATTTCTTGCTTCTTTTAAAAATTATTAAACAAATGCAAGGAATGAACCATGTACAGTGGTGTCTTCCATAGCTTCTGCTGCCCTCTCGCTGGAACTTTCCTGGCTACAAACCTGAGGTGAATTTTGAGAGAGGCAGCTGGAGATGACTTGAAGGTGGGCACAGTGCTGGCAGTAGCCCCTATAGAGCTCTTGCATGAGGACTTTCAGGATTGGAATAAATGGCTCTCTACAGAATTGAGCCTGGAAAATACAGGGGATAATACCATGTGGTAAAAGAAGGAGAAGTAAGGGAAATGTAAAGGGCATTAAGGAGAAACAAAGAGGCCAGAAGTGAGAGTCAGTTTAGCTGGCTCCCTAGAATACTCTCTGCCCTAATGGTGATACAACTCTGTTTTATTTATTTATTTATTTATTTAATTATTTTTATTTTACTTTCTGCTTTTGCAGAGTTTTGTTATTTACAGGTATGTATAATCCCAGATTAGTCGTATGTATATCCCTGACTCCTCCCTCCTCCGCCTCCTTCCCAGTATCCCCCATCCTACCCATCCAGGCTGTTGCATAGCCTCCCCCACAGGATCACCCATTCCCACAGTGCAATGACAATAGTTATCTCTTTCACATATGATAGTATAGGTTTCCATGTTACTCTTTCCACATCTCCCACCCACTGTTAATTCCCCACAATGTCCATAAGTCTGTTCTCTATGTCTGTTTTTCCATCACTTCTCTGCATGTGTTATTATTCCCATTTTACTAGATTCCATATATATGCATTAGTATCAGCTGTTTTAGATTGTATATGTCCTCATGCTGAAACCTCTTAAGATGTCTTGAATGAATTTAGTATTTCATAAAAAGTAATTTATTGGTTCAGAGAATTCCTTGGCATGCTAATAAATTTTGGATTTTTTTTTTTTTTTCTTTTCTTACACTACAATATATTTTCTATTTGAAACTCTGGAACCATGAGGGAAAAAGAAAAGAAAAGGGGAAGAAACAAAATGCTCCTTGCATTGAGTCCATTTCTATGTTGACTTAACTCAAAGTAAGTAGACTCTGAGTTGATCAAATTTGGCTGATTTTTTTCCAAAATGGTGCCTCTGAAGCATGATTGCTAAATAACAAGAGAGCAACATTTTTTTTTTTCAAATGAACAGCATTTTTTTAAAAAGTGAATTAATTACCATTGGCCGCAAACTCTAGATAATGTCTGTAGCAATGACTTTCAAGCCTTTGATCACAGGACTGTTTCTTTCTCTTAAAAACTAGTGAGTCAAGGATTCTCTGCTTTTCTAGTAGTATAGAATCCACTTTACTATTCAAGGGACACTGGTTCAATCCCTGATCTGAGAAGATCCCGCATGCCACAGAGCAACTAAGCCAGTGTGCCACAACTAATGAGCCTGTATTCTGGAGCCCATGTGCCACAACTACTGAAGCATGACTGACCTAGAACCTGTGTTCCACAACAAGAGAAACCACCACAATGAGAAGCCCATGCACTGCAACTAGAGACCAGCCCCTGCTCACTGCAACTAGAGAAAAGCCCAAAAGAAGCAATGAAGATCCAAAACAGACAAAAATAAGTCAATATTAAAAAACACCCAACTAGTTCTATTTTTAGTTTTTTAAGGAACCTCCATATTGTTCTCCATAGTGGCTGTATCAGTTTACATTCCCACCAATAGTGTATGAGAGGGTCCTTTTTCTCTATACCTTCTCCAGTGTTTATTGTTTGTAGATTTTTTGAGAATGGCCATTTTGACTGGTGTCAGGTGATAACTCATTGTAGTTTTGATTTGCACTGTAGTTTTGATTTTCTCTAATAATTATGATGTTGAGTATCTTTTCATGTGATTGTTGGCCATCTGTATGTTTTCTCTGGAAAAATGTCTATTTAGTTCTATATGACACAGCCTAGCAATCCCCCTCCTGGCATATACCCAGAGAAAACCATGATGCAAAAGGATAAATGCACCCAATATTCATTGTAGCACTATCTACAATAGGCAGGACATGGAAGCAACCTAAATGTCCATCAATAGAGGAAAGGATAAGGAAGATGTGGTACATATATGCACTGGGACATTACTCAGCCATAAAAAAGGGACAAAATTATGCCATTTTCAGAGACTTGGATAGACTTAGAGACTATCCTACAGAGTGAAGTGCATCAAAAAGATAAAAACAAATATTGTATAACATTCCTTCTATGTCAAACCGAAGAAAATGGTACAGATAAATTTGCAAAGCAGAAATAGAGACACAGACACAGAGAACAAATGTAACAGATACCAAGGAGGGAAGAAGGACTGGGTCGAACCGAAAGACTGGAATTGACGTTTATACACTACTATGTATAAAATAGGTAACTAACAAGAACCTACTGTATCACACAAGGAACTCTACGCAGTAGTCTGTGGTGACCGAAATGGGAAGGAAATTCAAAAAAGGGGATATATGCATATATATAGCTGATTCACTTTACAGTAGAAAACTAACACAATATTGTAAAGCAACTATACCTCAACAAAAAGTAGTTAAAAGAAAAAAAAAAATAAAATAAAACTAGCAACAAACCTGGAAAGCTTTGTTTTTATGAGAAAGATTTCAAGTATTCTTTTAAAAATAACAAAAGTGGGCTTCCCTGGTGGTCCAGTGGGTAAAGAGTCTGCCTTGAACTGCAAGAGGCGCTGGTTCGATCCCTAGCACGGGAAGATCCCACATGCCATGGAGTGGCCGGATCGGTATGTCCAAAGCGCCCAGCGCCGGTCCTCTGCTGCAAGAGAGGTTGCTACAATGGGAGGCCCACACAAGCCAAAGAACAAAGATGGATTAAAATAAATAAATGAAAGACCAATAAAAGTGGCCAAAAAAAATAACAAAAGCATATTACATGTTAAAATACATTAAATCCTTTATGAAAAATAAGTATATTTTTCAAAAAAAATTATGAAGCATTATTTTGCATTTTTGAAAGTCTGTTTACTATATGGATGATAGAAAATCACTGCATTGTCATACCTGCTTCTGTAGTCTGTTACAATATGTGGTTTGGTTGGAATATATGAAGAAAATATGACCCTAAACACATATGAAAATGTCTCAGTGTCCTCCAAGTGGCCTCAGATCACATTCACAGAACAACTGCTCTGTGGATATCCTTCTACTTATACTTTTGTCTCTACCTTTACCTACTCACCCTAAATAGCTCTGCTCTTTCATTTTTTCATTTATGTTATAGCTGTGTTTGTTTTTCTCATCCCCTTATCTATTTTTTATCTACCTTATTATCTCTCTACTCCTTTATTTTTCTGACCTATACCTCCCTTCTTCACTTGTTTTTCCTCCCCTTGAGCAGTCTACTCTGTTTTCTCCAAGTTATGTATGAAAATGAAGTCTTTCTTAAAAAGGAGTTATGTTAGGGGATCTTAGAAAGATATATAACATTTCTTTCATTCCTCCATAAATTATCTCTTAAAATGATAGTATCTTGTCATTTGTACAAAAAATGCCACATACCCTCATTTCATACATTTTGTCTCATCATTGTCCTTCCAAAATATATCCGAAGTCTCTCTAACTCCAATTTTACTTTTAAGTTCAATGCAGTTTAGTCCACTTTCCCCTCTCATTTATAGTATTATAACAGTCTATTAACTGATTTTCCTTCTCCTCTTTCCCAAGCCCACCAAAACCACAATCAGTTCACCCCTCAGTAGCCAATGTGATTGTAGTAAAAGTTCTTGGTGATCTAGGTTGATCTCTCTTGCCAGCTATTTGTGAAGATTGGCTAATAATAATCCACAACCGACTGTGGTCTCCTCTGCAGATTCACTTTCACAAAATAGAAGCTGCCTTCTCCCGAGGCTGTACTCTCTTACAGGCCCAGGATGGTAACGAATAGGTAAGGTAAAGGAGGCTGGTCTCTGGCCTCCAGGGCTAAATCCGCGGTACACTTTTTTTTTTTTTTTTCTGAGATTACATTCTTACTTCTCTCACTCCCATTCTCCTGAGACAGCTGCCTGTCTCATGGTCTGCTTGAAGGGAGCCCAAGCTAAGATGGTACAAGCCCAGTAATCTATCAAATTATTTAGTTTTCTGCTTAAAACCTTCCAATAAATTCCAACCTGTTCTTTTAACAGTACAAAATACTGCTGTAACTGACAACTGACCATCCTTCTAACCTCATTTCCTATCAATCAACTCAGAAAGAAAGGTCTTTCCTCTGGGCATTTATACTTGCTATTTCTTCAGTCTGGATTTTTGTAGAGTTAAATTGTCATGTCAAATATTAGTTCTTCTAGAGGCCTTTCTGACCACTCTATGTAAATTTGTTCCCCATTTCCCTCAGTATTCTGTTAAATTAATAGTTTATATTTTTCAGAGCATTCATTACTATTAGAAATTATTTTGCTTATTTTTAATTATCTGTCTATTTACTAAAATGTAAGGCATAGTTTTTATCTGTGTTGATCATTGCTACATCCATAATGATAGAACTAAGTATGTCACATAGTAGATGCTCAATAAGTATTGTTGTCTTGAATTAATATTGAATTATAACATGTATGCTATTTTTCAAAGTAATATTTTATTCCATTGATCATGTAGTAATTTACTCATTCATTTCATTTAACAGATATTTTAGAGACTTATTTTGCTGAATGTTAAAGTTAGTGTTATAAAGTTTAGAAACTTGTTAATAGACACTGCTACTTTTCTTCAATGTCTGGTTACTTCCTCTGGAGAATACAAGAAAACTACATGTTCTGGCCTGTTGTGTGACTAGGCAAATTGTGTGAAAATTTCCATAACAATAGTGTAGGCAATGTACTATAAGAATTCACAAGTATGTGAGAAGATAAACAAAGGCTTCAGTGAAAATGTGGTAACTGATGCTTTTTCATAAATGTATATTTTCATAAATGTATATTATAGGAGTTCATCATGATGGTTTAGTCACTAAGCTGTGTCCAACTCTTTGTGATCCCATCGACTGTATGTCACCAGGGTCCTCTGTCCATGGAATCTCCCAAGCAAGAATACTAGAGTGGATTGCCATTTCCTTCTCCAGGGTATCTTCCCAGCCCAGGGATCAAATCCACATCTCTTGCATTCCAGGTAAATTATGTGCTGCTAAACCACCAAGGAAGCCCATAGGAGTAAATAATCTTAGTCAAAAGAACCAGGATGAAAAATAGAAGAAAATGCAAAATCTAGTCAAAAAGGGGAAAATGATTAGGCCAAGATAAAATTATATGTGGGGGGAGGAATATTTGGATTGATGACCTAATGTTGAAGGGAGAAGACTATCCATTCCTGTTCTTCAATGATTTACAGATGGCCAGAATTTTTTCTTTTAAAGAAGAAGGAAAAAACTCCTCAAATACTCATGGCTTAATCAGCATATTTCTGCTTTTACAGAAAGTGAAGCAGCAGCTGTGTGAGATGTGATTCAGGATTTTATCCAGCTGTCTGCTTCTCAGCATCCTTACGATGGGGATAGTGCTGGATGTAGATGTGTCTTTAACTAGCAGCAGGGAGAGAGCTCACTTTTTCTTTGGAGCCTGTACCTCATCTAAGAGTGCTCCCAGTTACATTTCAGTGAAAAAAGATTTTATTGGCTAATTTATATCAAACATATGATAAGTATTTTTATGGTCCCTTCTCTTGAATAAGTGCTTTGTCAAAGTGCAGATATATCTGGATAAGTTTCTTCATCTGAGCCTATGCTAATACATCAAACCAGGCTAATAGGTCACTCCAGTAACAGTTCAGTTGGGGGAGGGTATTGGGGAAGAGGTGGAAACAAACGCAGTTAGTGTTATAAAGTTTAGAAACTTGTTAATAGACACTGCTACTTTTCTTCAATGTCTGGTTACTTCCTCTGGAGAATACAAGAAAACTACATGTTCTGGCCTGTTGTGTGACTAGGCAAATTGTGTGAAAATTTCCATAACAATAGTGTAGGCAATGTACTATAAGAATTCACAAGTATGTGAGAAGATAAACAAAGGCTTCAGTGAAAATGTGGTAACTGATGCTTTTTCATAAATGTATATTTTCATAAATGTATATTATAGGAGTTCATCATGATGGTTTAGTCACTAAGCTGTGTCCAACTCTTTGTGATCCCATCGACTGTATGTCACCAGGGTCCTCTGTCCATGGAATCTCCCAAGCAAGAATACTAGAGTGGATTGCCATTTCCTTCTCCAGGGTATCTTCCCAGCCCAGGGATCAAATCCACATCTCTTGCATTCCAGGTAAATTATGTGCTGCTAAACCACCAAGGAAGCCCATAGGAGTAAATAATCTTAGTCAAAAGAACCAGGATGAAAAATAGAAGAAAATGCAAAATCTAGTCAAAAAGGGGAAAATGATTAGGCCAAGATAAAATTATATGTGGGGGGAGGAATATTTGGATTGATGACCTAATGTTGAAGGGAGAAGACTATCCATTCCTGTTCTTCAATGATTTACAGATGGCCAGAATTTTTTCTTTTAAAGAAGAAGGAAAAAACTCCTCAAATACTCATGGCTTAATCAGCATATTTCTGCTTTTACAGAAAGTGAAGCAGCAGCTGTGTGAGATGTGATTCAGGATTTTATCCAGCTGTCTGCTTCTCAGCATCCTTACGATGGGGATAGTGCTGGATGTAGATGTGTCTTTAACTAGCAGCAGGGAGAGAGCTCACTTTTTCTTTGGAGCCTGTACCTCATCTAAGAGTGCTCCCAGTTACATTTCAGTGAAAAAAGATTTTATTGGCTAATTTATATCAAACATATGATAAGTATTTTTATGGTCCCTTCTCTTGAATAAGTGCTTTGTCAAAGTGCAGATATATCTGGATAAGTTTCTTCATCTGAGCCTATGCTAATACATCAAACCAGGCTAATAGGTCACTCCAGTAACAGTTCAGTTGGGGGAGGGTATTGGGGAAGGGGAGGTGGAAACAAACCAATTAATTGACAGTTTTCAAGCTGATTAGTCAGTGAAGCCGAAGCCAGCTTATCCACCAGACTGAAGTTTTGTTTAAATGTCATTAATTGCAAACTTGGAGAACAAAAGATGACTGATTACAAAAGTTTGGAATTCTTAAGGTGAATCTAAACTATTGCTTTAATCTTGGGATGGAAAAAAAAAAGATACCACTTTTATCAAAGTTTGTACATGTGTAACTCTAATGGTGAAGTTAAGCTCCTGAGACCCTTTATAGAATATAAATCTCTAGCACTGGGGATGCTGTCACAATAGATGCCTCACCACAGACAGACATCTTGTTAGATGCAATTGATGCACTTTCCAAAGAGAAGACAGAGAACCACCACATCTTGTGGTGGCTTAACAGGGAACATTTAGGTCACCATATTGGATTTTTTACATATTTATGTTATACACACTCAGGAAATATGTTCTGACAGTTTCAAAAATAGCATAATTATTTTTGAAAATTGAGGATGACATAGCTGTTTTATGATTTTATAAATGTAATAAAATAAGGGATCTATCTAGAGGAAGATTATACCTTGATTTTTAATAAGTTTAATGAAACAGAGTAAACACAATTAGCCATAATAATTTTTGCAACCTCAATCATTATCTGTCAAACTGTTTGGGGGATCATTTCTGCTTCGCTAGTTGGGATAAATAAATATGGCATAAAACACAGAAGGTCTTTTGTTCCTGCACTAGCTAAACTGTTATGCATGTAAAAGCTGTACAGGATTTTATCCAGCTGTCTGCTTCTCAGCATCCTTACGATGGGGATAGTGCTGGATGTAGATGTGTCTTTAACTAGCAGCAGGGAGAGAGCTCACTTTTTCTTTGGAGCCTGTACCTCATCTAAGAGTGCTCCCAGTTACATTTCAGTGAAAAAAGATTTTATTGGCTAATTTATATCAAACATATGATAAGTATTTTTATGGTCCCTTCTCTTGAATAAGTGCTTTGTCAAAGTGCAGATATATCTGGATAAGTTTCTTCATCTGAGCCTATGCTAATACATCAAACCAGGCTAATAGGTCACTCCAGTAACAGTTCAGTTGGGGGAGGGTATTGGGGAAGGGGAGGTGGAAACAAACCAATTAATTGACAGTTTTCAAGCTGATTAGTCAGTGAAGCCGAAGCCAGCTTATCCACCAGACTGAAGTTTTGTTTAAATGTCATTAATTGCAAACTTGGAGAACAAAAGATGACTGATTACAAAAGTTTGGAATTCTTAAGGTGAATCTAAACTATTGCTTTAATCTTGGGATGGAAAAAAAAAAGATACCACTTTTATCAAAGTTTGTACATGTGTAACTCTAATGGTGAAGTTAAGCTCCTGAGACCCTTTATAGAATATAAATCTCTAGCACTGGGGATGCTGTCACAATAGATGCCTCACCACAGACAGACATCTTGTTAGATGCAATTGATGCACTTTCCAAAGAGAAGACAGAGAACCACCACATCTTGTGGTGGCTTAACAGGGAACATTTAGGTCACCATATTGGATTTTTTACATATTTATGTTATACACACTCAGGAAATATGTTCTGACAGTTTCAAAAATAGCATAATTATTTTTGAAAATTGAGGATGACATAGCTGTTTTATGATTTTATAAATGTAATAAAATAAGGGATCTATCTAGAGGAAGATTATACCTTGATTTTTAATAAGTTTAATGAAACAGAGTAAACACAATTAGCCATAATAATTTTTGCAACCTCAATCATTATCTGTCAAACTGTTTGGGGGATCATTTCTGCTTCGCTAGTTGGGATAAATAAATATGGCATAAAACACAGAAGGTCTTTTTGTTCCTGCACTAGCTAAACTTATGAATCTCCTACACATGACTCATTATTTTTAAACTATAAAAACTTTTGTGTCTTCTGCATAATTTCAAAGGGTGGATGATAAATGTTTAACAAGCAAAAGAAGGGAAAGAATAAAGGATATGTTTATATTTAATCAAAATTTAATAAAGTGTTCGATTAGAAAATATCTTCTTTGTGGTACAAATCAAGGTTTTACAGCACACTACTTTTCAATGTCTAAAGCTGACTGGACATAGTGCCTAAAGTTTATCTATCAATCCATGATAATAAATAGTTACATTCCAGGAAGATGGTATTTTCTCATACTTGTAAAACAAATTATTATTGAATGTATTCATGTTCCTTTTTTTTTCCACACTCAATCGCAAGTTTGAGCCAATCATTCTCATTATTAACTTCTGAGGAGTAATAATTAACCCAATACTCTAATATCATTACTAAGGCTCTTAATATGCCATGTCTCTTTTCCCAGTCTCACATGGTGTGTGTGTGTATGTTTTCTTGTTTTGTTTCTTTTACAAAGTACCCATCAGCTTTGACAGCACTGCTTGTGAAACCAGTCAACTCAATTTAAGTGGTTTGAGAAACTGAATAAAAAACATACAGTCTAAAATCTCATAGAGTCTATTTCAAAGAGAGAAAATAAAACACTTGAAGAAGAACCTATCCAGCAAGGAATGTAGAAAGGTTAACAAGACGGTAAGTGGTAGAAAGCTTCAGATGTATTTCCCAAAAATTCTCTACACACTACTAACTCTTTTCTCCAAGTTGCACTTTTCTCTGGCCAATATGTCAGTCATAACTGCTTTAAAAATTTAGTTCATGTATCATATCCATCTCTAAAATGAAATCATTTTAATGATACTTTACCTTTAATGTTTCATTATTGTTTTGATGCTACATATTCCTTATCTCATTTAGAAATATATAACAACCCAGTGGAAAAATCTGTGGATACCCTCATCATACTCCTGAAGGTCAAAGCTGTAGGTATTTCTTAACTCGTGTGAGTCATCCAGGCATTCAGCCCTGATTGGAACGCAGCCCCAGGTCACTTTCAGTTCAGCATTCTTATGAAAATACCCACTGAAGTCTGAAAGTTTCTCCACAATTTGGGAAGGTAATTTTTCTAGTCATCTCAAAATGTTTTTATGTGAATAGTGCTATAGGTTGAGTTGTGTCCCCTCAAAAAGTATGTATTAAAACCCTTACATTTAATGTAATACTTGGCGATAAGGCCTCTGGGGAAGTAATTAGGGTTAAATGAAGTCATAAAAGTGGGGCCCTCATGATTAGATCGGTAGCTTTATAAGAAAAGGAAGAGAGATCGCTCTCTTTGCCACGTGTAAGCACAAAGAAAAGGCCATCTGCAGCTAAGAATAGGGCCATTACCAGGAATAAAATCAACCGGTTCTTTCACCTTGGATTTCAGCCTCTGAAACTATAAGAAATTAATGTCTAAGCTACACAGTAGTATTTTGTTTATAGCAGCCAAAGCTGACTATAGTTGTACAATTCATATTACCATGGCGTAGTATTTACCAATTCACAAGTGCATTAATTTAGAAACATACCCCCTTTACCTCAAATTTTCAAACAATTTTATGAGATTAATTCATGCCAATTTTATTAATCACGGTTTCCTTTTGCTTGATTCATTTTTGTTTGCGAAGCATTCACTTTTTCCTCTTATTCTGGTGGTTTCTCAGGAGGGCTTCATTTAAATGATGTAATTATTACAAGTTTTGTTGAATTTAGGATTCAAGATGTTTATGAACAATTGACTCCTCTAGGAAGAGAAAGAAGTCAAATTGAGATGTAGACCTGACAAAGTCTGAACCCATCTTGCCCATCAGAGTATCAAAGTTGATCTGCCTTGAGCCAAATGGCCCAGCCTTGTTACCCTCACCTCACTCAGCCTCTGAATGGGGGCTGTTCTGAGAAATTCCTGAATGTGTTGACTACTGGAAATGTCTGTTGACCACCTTCCTTGCAACCAAGCAGGATAAGGTTGCCGCATCTCAATTTTCACCACAACAGCTAGATATTTAGATTACCCATTACCATTGCAGTGTGGGTAAAGCCAAATTCTGAACATCCTGAAGGATGCCCTGTGTCAGAATATCCTGAAAACATGCAGTTGATCCTATTGAAGTCAATGGGATGGGCCTGGCTGTTTTATGCCATGTCTACACCCTATCACCCTCCTGGCTACCTTTGGAAAAACTGATTTGCTGTAGCAAACCACACTGACCATCTGCTCATCCTCTCATCACAACTCTTGTCTATTAGACCCACAATACAGTAAATTAACTTTACTACACATTTTCTCTAGATGAATAGCAAAGGAGGGAATCTTACTACTGAAGCATTTATCCCTGTTTTAGTAATAATATTATGGATCAATTAATTACCAAAAGGAGGTGATAATCTTCTAAAGCTTTATAAGAAAAGGAAGAGATCGCTCTCTTTGCCACGTGTAAGCACAAAGAAAAGGCCATCTGCAGCTAAGAATAGGGCCATTACCAGGAATAAAATCAACCGGTTCTTTCACCTTGGATTTCAGCCTCTGAAACTATAAGAAATTAATGTCTAAGCTACACAGTAGTATTTTGTTTATAGCAGCCAAAGCTGACTATAGTTGTACAATTCATATTACCATGGCGTAGTATTTACCAATTCACAAGTGCATTAATTTAGAAACATACCCCCTTTACCTCAAATTTTCAAACAATTTTATGAGATTAATTCATGCCAATTTTATTAATCACGGTTTCCTTTTGCTTGATTCATTTTTGTTTGCGAAGCATTCACTTTTTCCTCTTATTCTGGTGGTTTCTCAGGAGGGCTTCATTTAAATGATGTAATTATTACAAGTTTTGTTGAATTTAGGATTCAAGATGTTTATGAACAATTGACTCCTCTAGGAAGAGAAAGAAGTCAAATTGAGATGTAGACCTGACAAAGTCTGAACCCATCTTGCCCATCAGAGTATCAAAGTTGATCTGCCTTGAGCCAAATGGCCCAGCCTTGTTACCCTCACCTCACTCAGCCTCTGAATGGGGGCTGTTCTGAGAAATTCCTGAATGTGTTGACTACTGGAAATGTCTGTTGACCACCTTCCTTGCAACCAAGCAGGATAAGGTTGCCGCATCTCAATTTTCACCACAACAGCTAGATATTTAGATTACCCATTACCATTGCAGTGTGGGTAAAGCCAAATTCTGAACATCCTGAAGGATGCCCTGTGTCAGAATATCCTGAAAACATGCAGTTGATCCTATTGAAGTCAATGGGATGGGCCTGGCTGTTTTATGCCATGTCTACACCCTATCACCCTCCTGGCTACCTTTGGAAAAACTGATTTGCTGTAGCAAACCACACTGACCATCTGCTCATCCTCTCATCACAACTCTTGTCTATTAGACCCACAATACAGTAAATTAACTTTACTACACATTTTCTCTAGATGAATAGCAAAAGGAGGGAATCTTACTACTGAAGCATTTATCCCCTGTTTTAGTAATAATATTATGGATCAATTAATTACCAGTAGACATGTAAGAAGAAATGTTAAGACTATTTTAACCCTGAAATATCCAAAGCATCATTTAATCTTTATAAAGCTGTTGACCAATACAAAATATTGTTTTACTCTGTTTCTTTTTAACAGAACCAAAACTTATTCCCAACTCTCCTTGAAAAGCAGATCAATTAGTACAGCTCTGGTTTCTCTCTACCCCTTTGCTCATCCCATCCCTGGGAGGTGGAGTGATCTAAGGAATTTGTAAATTCGACCAAGAATATCTGGGCATGTGTGGTCCACATGCACCCTTCCTCCTCGTCTGGTGAAACTGCCAAAAGAGAGCATGAGTTCTTCCCTGTTCTCCCAGGAGAGGCCTTCCACATGGGGCTGCCTGTGAATGAAAGTTAAGGACCAGTCTAATTGTGGAACTATAATTCATGCCCTACACCTGAATTTTAGACACTTCCTGAAAGAAACACTTGGTATCAATATTTATTCTTTGTGTAATTTTCAGTAGAAAAATTTGAAAGAAAGTTCTCTGAGAATCTTCCTCAGAAACCTTGAATAATTATAGCAAAATGGACAAATAAATAAAACCCTAATCTATTTTATAATGATGAGTTTGAATTAATTTTCATATAAGTAAAAGAGAAAGGGAAATTAACAATGAAATATGAAGAGGGATATGTATATTTTTTTCCAAAAGTGAGTGATACACTCCTTTGAAAAGTCTGCTTTGACATCAAAATACTCAAAATTCTTCTATAAATCTGATAATAATACAATACAATAAATAATGTAAACAGCTCAAATTTTCTTCTGGTTACTTTTTGTTTGTTAATTTATTCAAGAAATCCCCTTTAAAAGTTGATCCTATTGAAGTCTACTGGCTGTTTTATGCCATGTCTACACCCTATCACCCTCCTGGCTACCTTTGGAAAAACTGATTTGCTGTAGCAAACCACACTGACCATCTGCTCATCCTCTCATCACAACTCTTGTCTATTAGACCCACAATACAGTAAATTAACTTTACTACACATTTCTCTAGATGAATAGCAAAAGGAGGGAATCTTACTACTGAAGCATTTATCCCCTGTTTTAGTAATAATATTATGGATCAATTAATTACCAGTAGACATGTAAGAAGAAATGTTAAGACTATTTTAACCCTGAAATATCCAAAGCATCATTTAATCTTTATAAAGCTGTTGACCAATACAAAATATTGTTTTACTCTGTTTCTTTTTAACAGAACCAAAACTTATTCCCAACTCTCCTTGAAAAGCAGATCAATTAGTACAGCTCTGGTTTCTCTCTACCCCTTTGCTCATCCCATCCCTGGGAGGTGGAGTGATCTAAGGAATTTGTAAATTCGACCAAGAATATCTGGGCATGTGTGGTCCACATGCACCCTTCCTCCTCGTCTGGTGAAACTCCCAAAAAGAGAGCATGAGTTCTTCCCTGTTCTCCCAGGAGGCCTTCCACATGGGGCTGCCTGTGAATGAAAGTTAAGGACCAGTCTAATTGTGGAACTATAATTCATGCCCTACACCTGAATTTTAGACACTTCCTGAAAGAAACACTTGGTATCAATATTTATTCTTTGTGTAATTTTCAGTAGAAAAATTTGAAAGAAAGTTCTCTGAGAATCTTCCTCAGAAACCTTGAATAATTATAGCAAAATGGACAAATAAATAAAACCCTAATCTATTTTATAATGATGAGTTTGAATTAATTTTCATATAAGTAAAAGAGAAAGGGAAATTAACAATGAAATATGAAGAGGGATATGTATATTTTTTTCCAAAAGTGAGTGATACACTCCTTTGAAAAGTCTGCTTTGACATCAAAATACTCAAAATTCTTCTATAAATCTGATAATAATACAATACAATAAATAATGTAAACAGCTCAAATTTTCTTCTGGTTACTTTTTGTTTGTTAATTTATTCAAGAAAATCTCTTTAAAACCTGAGTTGACCAAATGGAGTGCCTACCCTGACATCATATAAGAACAGCTAGAAATTTTGGGTAATAAATGAATATGATAGAGCTGTGTATTAGAAACAATAATCTGGGTTTGTCCTAAGAGTTTGCCCCATAGCCAGGTTTACTTTGAGCCAGCATATGAAAGATTTTGTGATTAGGCCTCAAAGCACAAAAATACCAATTAATTATGATGACTAGATATGTCTTCATTAGTACTCTATAAATAAATCATGTTCAGCATTATACAGTCAGCTCTACTGGAAAAATATCCCTCTAGAGTGCTGTGAAAACAGCTTAATTAATTATAAATGCTCTGCAACTTACCACATATTATATTTTGAAATGTTAAACATACATATAAACACATGTTATATGTATGTGTGGAGATATTTGTCAAACTGTTTCAGTGTTTCTTTATGCTACTTAGCACTAAAATGCTTTCCAGAATCAAGATGGGAGTTTGTTAAAAAATCTGTATTTATTGTTAAAAATGAAAATGTTAGAATGCTTATATTTCCAGTTCCTTTCATGTTTTCGAATGGCAGTGTGTTTCTCTTTGATATTTAACTTCTGTGCTTACAGGAATGTTTTGTGAATGTGCTCCTCTCTTTTTCCCTCCCCTCAGTATATTTTTTTCATTTATTCAAGAGAATTTTTTCCTGAATGTGTCACTTTATTAAAAACATTTTCATTGCATTTGCAGTTAACCCAAACGTGCAAGGTAGATCCCCGTCCCCTTTCCTCTACCCTGCTAGACCACCAAGAGACTGACCTCTATGAACTGTATCCACCAATTCCTGGTCCTCCAATTTCCCATTGATTTCTGCTAACGGGGATCTCTAGCAGAAGATCAAGGTGGGTAGGGGACCACTGCTTGACTAAACTGTTATCATAACTTGGAAGAGAAATCTCACCAAACTAGCATCCAGATTCCTGAAGAAATATTGAACAACATCAGAAGGTGCTGGAATTCCTGCAAGTGCACATCAAGGCTGGTCCGGCACATGTTGAAAGGCTGAAAACTCAATTCAACATTTTACTAAAACAAACTCTTCCAAAGGAAAGAAGTGAGAAGAGGCCAAGGTGATGCTCATAGGGACAGGAAGAAAATAGGAAGCAACAACATAAAGTGGAAAGTTCCTTCATCCTCAAGCCTGGTCCGGAGTTGACCAAATGGAGTGCCTACCCTGACATCATATAAGAACAGCTAGAAATTTTGGGTAATAAATGAATATGATAGAGCTGTGTATTAGAAACAATAATCTGGGTTTGTCCTAAGAGTTTGCCCCATAGCCAGGTTTACTTTGAGCCAGCATATGAAAGATTTTGTGATTAGGCCTCAAAGCACAAAAATACCAATTAATTATGATGACTAGATATGTCTTCATTAGTACTCTATAAATAAATCATGTTCAGCATTATACAGTCAGCTCTACTGGAAAAATATCCCTCTAGAGTGCTGTGAAAACAGCTTAATTAATTATAAATGCTCTGCAACTTACCACATATTATATTTTGAAATGTTAAACATACATATAAACACATGTTATATGTATGTGTGGAGATATTTGTCAAACTGTTTCAGTGTTTCTTTATGCTACTTAGCACTAAAATGCTTTCCAGAATCAAGATGGGAGTTTGTTAAAAAATCTGTATTTATTGTTAAAAATGAAAATGTTAGAATGCTTATATTTCCAGTTCCTTTCATGTTTTCGAATGGCAGTGTGTTTCTCTTTGATATTTAACTTCTGTGCTTACAGGAATGTTTTGTGAATGTGCTCCTCTCTTTTTCCCTCCCCTCAGTATATTTTTTTCATTTATTCAAGAGAATTTTTTCCTGAATGTGTCACTTTATTAAAAACATTTTCATTGCATTTGCAGTTAACCCAAACGTGCAAGGTAGATCCCCGTCCCCTTTCCTCTACCCTGCTAGACCACCAAGAGACTGACCTCTATGAACTGTATCCACCAATTCCTGGTCCTCCAATTTCCCATTGATTTCTGCTAACGGGGATCTCTAGCAGAAGATCAAGGTGGGTAGGGGACCACTGCTTGACTAAACTGTTATCATAACTTGGAAGAGAAATCTCACCAAACTAGCATCCAGATTCCTGAAGAGAAATATTGAACAACATCAGAAGGTGCTGGAATTCCTGCAAGTGCACATCAAGGCTGGTCCGGCACATGTTGAAAGGCTGAAAACTCAATTCAACATTTTACTAAAACAAACTCTTCCAAAGGAAAGAAGTGAGAAGAGGCCAAGGTGATGCTCATAGGGACAGGAAGAAAATAGGAAGCCAACAGCAAGCATATAAGATGGAACAAGTTCCTTTTTGCCTTCATCCTCACAGCTCTATTTTGTGCTTCCTACTGGCCAACGAGAACAGAGGCAACTGGCAAAGCTAACAGATTTCCAGCCCCAGCATGATAGAACAGTGTAGAAGAAAGAGTTTGAACTGAGAGGCAATGACTTAATAAGTGGCATAAGGTAGCAGCCAGAAAATCAACTACACTCCTTTAGTGAAAACACAGTTTCAGAGTTTTTGCTGCATAACAGACCCTGTGTGAGGCTGATCTGTCTTAATCGTAGATAAGTTTTGATCATCTTTCTAATAGAGTACTTAATATGACAAAGAAAGTAACTATAGCATTATATAAGAATTACCATGATAAAAGTAATAATATGAGACTTTGGAAATGGCATTTAAATTAGGCAACAAAAATAAATAAAAGCAACCAAATTGGAGAGTAAGAAATAAACTGTAACTGTTTGCCAGTAGCATGAGATTATATATAGTAAAATTTAAAGTCTCATTAAAAATCTGTTAGAACTAATAAACAAATTCAGTAAAGTTACAGAACACAAAATCAATACACAAAACTCTGTTACATTTCCATACACTAATGACAGATTATCGTAAAGAGAATTAAGCAACAGTCCCATTTATAATTGCATCTAAAATAATGTAAAGTTGTTCACTCGCTTAGTCACATCTAATGCTTTACGATCCCATGGACTGCAGCACACTAGGCTTCCCTGTCCTTTACTGTCTCTTGGAGTTTGCTCAAACTCAAGTCCATTGAGTTGGTGATCTCATCCAACCGTCTCGTCCTCTGTCACACTCTTCTCCTGCCTTTCATCTTTCCCAGCTCTGGGGTCTTTTCCAGTGAGTCAGCCCTTCACATCAGGCGGCCAAAGTATTGGAGCTTCAGCTTCAGCATCATTCCTTCCAATGAATATTCAGGATTGATTTGCTTTAGAATTGACTGGTTTGATCTCCTTGTATTCTAAGGAATTCTCAAGAGTCTTGTCCAAACACAGTTTGAAAGCATCAGTTGTTCACCACTCAGCCTTTTTTATAGTCTGACTCTCACATCCATACGTGACTATGGGAAAAACCATAGCTTTGACTAGATAGAGTTGGCCAAGTGATGTCTTTGCTTTTTAATATGCTTTTTCTAGTTTTTGTTGAAAAGGGGTTTTTTAAAGCCTAGAAAAAACCTGGCAAAGCTAACAGATTTCCAGCCCCAGCATGATAGAACAGTGTAGAAGAAAGAGTTTGAACTGAGAGGCAATGACTTAATAAGTGGCATAAGGTAGCAGCCAGAAAATCAACTACACTCCTTTAGTGAAAACACAGTTTCAGAGTTTTGCTGCATAACAGACCCTGTGTGAGGCTGATCTGTCTTAATCGTAGATAAGTTTTGATCATCTTTCTAATAGAGTACTTAATATGACAAAGAAAGTAACTATAGCATTATATAAGAATTACCATGATAAAAGTAATAATATGAGACTTTGGAAATGGCATTTAAATTAGGCAACAAAAATAAATAAAAGCAACCAAATTGGAGAGTAAGAAATAAACTGTAACTGTTTGCCAGTAGCATGAGATTATATATAGTAAAATTTAAAGTCTCATTAAAAATCTGTTAGAACTAATAAACAAATTCAGTAAAGTTACAGAACACAAAATCAATACACAAAACTCTGTTACATTTCCATACACTAATGACAGATTATCGTAAAGAGAATTAAGCAACAGTCCCATTTATAATTGCATCTAAAATAATGTAAAGTTGTTCACTCGCTTAGTCACATCTAATGCTTTACGATCCCATGGACTGCAGCACACTAGGCTTCCCTGTCCTTTACTGTCTCTTGGAGTTTGCTCAAACTCAAGTCCATTGAGTTGGTGATCTCATCCAACCGTCTCGTCCTCTGTCACACTCTTCTCCTGCCTTTCATCTTTCCCAGCTCTGGGGTCTTTTCCAGTGAGTCAGCCCTTCACATCAGGCGGCCAAAGTATTGGAGCTTCAGCTTCAGCATCATTCCTTCCAATGAATATTCAGGATTGATTTGCTTTAGAATTGACTGGTTTGATCTCCTTGTATTCTAAGGAATTCTCAAGAGTCTTGTCCAAACACAGTTTGAAAGCATCAGTTGTTCACCACTCAGCCTTTTTTATAGTCTGACTCTCACATCCATACGTGACTATGGGAAAAACCATAGCTTTGACTAGATAGAGTTGGCCAAGTGATGTCTTTGCTTTTTAATATGCTGTCTAGTTTTGTCATAGTTTTTCTTCTGAGGAGCAAGTGTCTTTTAATTTAATATAATACCTAAAAGTAAATTTAACCAAAATTTTGAATACCTGTATACTCAAATACTCCATGAATCAACAAATTTTTGTCAGTGTTTTTAAACTTACTACAAAGTGGTAATGATTGCCACACATGCCTGAGTTTTGCACGCATGCATGTATGCTAAGTTGCTTCAGTTATGTTCAAACCAGGGTCTCCAGCATTGCAGGAGGAATGTTTACCATCTGAGCCATGGAAACATATATACATAATTGTAATCCCTTTCTCCTCTCATTTCCTTTCCTTTCAGTCGCTATTGCCACAGGAATAAGTGATGGTTAAGTTTATAATTTCATATATATTTTATTGAACATCAAGATTGGATTCAAGAGAACTAGGATCAGGATCTGCAAGGATCCTAGACTTGGAGCTAGGTGCAGGGGTGGAAGAGACCTAAAGTTTTTTGTTTATGAGACACTGGTAAAAATGGATATTTTAAAAATCATTTTGTTTTTATTTTTTACAGAGTTTTGTTGCTTACTGCCCCACATCAACCTGAATCAGCCATAAATATACATATGTCCTCTCCCTCTTGAACTTCCCTCCCATCTCCCTCCCCATCCACCCCTGTAGGTTGCTACAGAGCCCCTGTTTGAGTTCCCTTAGTCTTACAGCAGAATCCCCTCCCTCCCCGCAATGTCCATAAATCTGTTCTCTATGTCTGTTTATCCATTGCTTTTCTGCATATACATTTATCTGTGCATCAAATGGGGTCTTTTCCAGTGAGTCAGCCCTTCACATCAGGCGGCCAAAGTATTGAGCTTCAGCTTCAGCATCATTCCTTCCAATGAATATTCAGGATTGATTTGCTTTAGAATTGACTGGTTTGATCTCCTTGTATTCTAAGGAATTCTCAAGAGTCTTGTCCAAACACAGTTTGAAAGCATCAGTTGTTCACCACTCAGCCTTTTTTATAGTCTGACTCTCACATCCATACGTGACTATGGGAAAAACCATAGCTTTGACTAGATAGAGTTGGCCAAGTGATGTCTTTGCTTTTTAATATGCTGTCTAGTTTTGTCATAGTTTTTCTTCTGAGGAGCAAGTGTCTTTTAATTTAATATAATACCTAAAAGTAAATTTAACCAAAATTTTGAATACCTGTATACTCAAATACTCCATGAATCAACAAATTTTTGTCAGTGTTTTTAAACTTACTACAAAGTGGTAATGATTGCCACACATGCCTGAGTTTTGCACGCATGCATGTATGCTAAGTTGCTTCAGTTATGTTCAAACCAGGGTCTCCAGCATTGCAGGAGGAATGTTTACCATCTGAGCCATGGAAACATATATACATAATTGTAATCCCTTTCTCCTCTCATTTCCTTTCCTTTCAGTCGCTATTGCCACAGGAATAAGTGATGGTTAAGTTTATAATTTCATATATATTTTATTGAACATCAAGATTGGATTCAAGAGAACTAGGATCAGGATCTGCAAGGATCCTAGACTTGGAGCTAGGTGCAGGGGTGGAAGAGACCTAAAGTTTTTTGTTTATGAGACACTGGTAAAAATGGATATTTTAAAAATCATTTTGTTTTTATTTTTTACAGAGTTTTGTTGCTTACTGCCCCACATCAACCTGAATCAGCCATAAATATACATATGTCCTCTCCCTCTTGAACTTCCCTCCCATCTCCCTCCCCATCCACCCCTGTAGGTTGCTACAGAGCCCCTGTTTGAGTTCCCTTAGTCTTACAGCAGAATCCCCTCCCTCCCCGCAATGTCCATAAATCTGTTCTCTATGTCTGTTTATCCATTGCTTTTCTGCATATACATTTATCTGTGCCATCTTTCTAGATTCCATATATATGTGTCAGCATACAATATTTCTCTTTCTCTTTCTGACTTCACTCTGTATAGAATGTTCTAGATATTTTGGCTATGAGAGGAAAGAGCCCCTGGAGAAGTGAATGCCTACCCACTCCAGTATTCTTGCCGTGGACAGAGAAGCTTGGCAGGCTATAGTCTGTGGGGTTGCAAAGAGTTGGACATAACTGAGTAACTAACACTTTCACTTTCATATATATTTTAAAAAGATTTGCTGAGAAAAAGATACATCATTGGAGCCAATGGTCATTTTTACAATGATCACAAAATTATATCTACATATATGTATATGTGGATGTGTGTGTGTGTATGTATATATATATATGACTTTAATTTTTAAAATATTTTTGTCTGTACCATGTGGCATGTGAGATCTTAGTTCCTCCACCGTGGATTGAACTGGCAACCCCTGCACTGGAAATGTGAAGTCATAACCTCATAACCACTGGACTGCCAAGAAGTCCAAATATCACCTTTATTTTTCTCTAAACTATATATTTCCTTTGCCATTGGCATCGTGGAGTTCTTTAGCCAGTAAAGTGATCAACCCTTTTTTCCTAGGAGTTTTAAGCTCTTATTAGTTCTATCTATACAAAGTCTCAATCTTTTACAAGTAGATAAGATTGTATGAAAATTCTCAGGGATCATTTAAGAACCCATCCTTCTTGATACATCATTTATCCTATTTTCTCTTGATTTCTAGATCTAATGAACCAATTGAATATAGTAAACCCAGTTTTTCCCTGTTGACTCAGTTTCATGAAACTATGACTGGTCTAGATTATGTTGCTTACTTCCATCCAACCATTGCTGAATCCCTGGTACAACATTTTTCCCATGGCTATTACTAATGTCTAAACTAGTAGTTCCCAATCTCAGGGATAAGAATTTTTTCTAAAAATGTCAGTGATTGATTAGGTTTAATTGTGAGAGGTACTATAATAACTGTTATTTTATTCCTTTGTTTTTGTGTTTTTCTGCTTAGTCATTCAGCCATGTCCAAATCTTTGCAACCCCATGGACTGTAGCCCACTAGGCTCCTCTGTCCATGAGGTTTTTCAAGGCAAGAATACTGGAGTGGGTTGCTATTTCCTTCTCCAGGAGATCTTCCTGACCCATGGATCAAACCCACATCTTCTTTTCTCCTGCATTGCAGGTGGATTTTTTATCTGCTGAGCCATCAGGTAATGCTGTTTTTGCCTGAAATGGCTATTTTTGGGGCAAAGAGTTGGACATAACTGAGTAACTAACACTTTCACTTTCATATATATTTTAAAAGATTTGCTGAGAAAGATACATCATTGGAGCCAATGGTCATTTTTACAATGATCACAAAATTATATCTACATATATGTATATGTGGATGTGTGTGTGTGTATGTATATATATATATGACTTTAATTTTTAAAATATTTTTGTCTGTACCATGTGGCATGTGAGATCTTAGTTCCTCCACCGTGGATTGAACTGGCAACCCCTGCACTGGAAATGTGAAGTCATAACCTCATAACCACTGGACTGCCAAGAAGTCCAAATATCACCTTTATTTTTCTCTAAACTATATATTTCCTTTGCCATTGGCATCGTGGAGTTCTTTAGCCAGTAAAGTGATCAACCCTTTTTTCCTAGGAGTTTTAAGCTCTTATTAGTTCTATCTATACAAAGTCTCAATCTTTTACAAGTAGATAAGATTGTATGAAAATTCTCAGGGATCATTTAAGAACCCATCCTTCTTGATACATCATTTATCCTATTTTCTCTTGATTTCTAGATCTAATGAACCAATTGAATATAGTAAACCCAGTTTTTCCCTGTTGACTCAGTTTCATGAAACTATGACTGGTCTAGATTATGTTGCTTACTTCCATCCAACCATTGCTGAATCCCTGGTACAACATTTTTCCCATGGCTATTACTAATGTCTAAACTAGTAGTTCCCAATCTCAGGGATAAGAATTTTTTCTAAAAATGTCAGTGATTGATTAGGTTTAATTGTGAGAGGTACTATAATAACTGTTATTTTATTCCTTTGTTTTTGTGTTTTTCTGCTTAGTCATTCAGCCATGTCCAAATCTTTGCAACCCCATGGACTGTAGCCCACTAGGCTCCTCTGTCCATGAGGTTTTTCAAGGCAAGAATACTGGAGTGGGTTGCTATTTCCTTCTCCAGGAGATCTTCCTGACCCATGGATCAAACCCACATCTTCTTTTCTCCTGCATTGCAGGTGGATTTTTTATCTGCTGAGCCATCAGGTAAGCCCCATTCCTTTGTTTGGGAGCTATATATGCTCATTATGACTGAAATAGTGCAATATGTTGGTCAGTGTTTCAGATCATTGCTAGCATCCTATGATGTGATGCCATAGTTGATTCCTTAGTAAGGTACATGATAAGACTAAAGTAACCTAAGCACGTTACCCTATTGTCTTACTTATTTCATGGGAAATTGAGTTCCTTGTTTGGAAGAAATGAGAAATGTCATAATGTTGAATAAAGTATTCATTTGATTAAAACATTCCTAAAGGGCTTCCCTGGTGGTCCAGTGGCTAAAGAGTCCACCTTGCAGTGCAAGGGGCACCAGTTCGATCCCTGGCCTGGGAGGATCCCATGTGCTGTGGAGCAGCTGGACCGGTGTGTCAAATTATGAGTCAGCACTCTGGAGCGCATGCGCCCAGAGCTGGCGCTCTGCAATGAGAGAGGCCACTATGATAGGAGGCCCACACAGGCCAAAGAATAAAGATGGATGAAAATAAATAAATAAACAATAAAAGAGGCCCCCCCAAAAAATTCATAAAAATTCTGTCTTGAGGCATGATGAATGCAGAAATAAAATCTAAATCCAAATCCAGGATAAGTATAATAACTAATCCACACCACAGGGACTCTCCATGACAAAAGAAGTAAAGAAAAAAATCGTCAACTGATGCCCAAGTATATTATTGTACAATATTACAGGTTCAGGTATACTACTTTTGGAAAAATGTCTTCATACACTGATAACAGGAATTCTGTATTGTTGCACTTGTGAATAGCATCTATCATGTTCACCACAGGCATGTAGTTCATTAGGTAAGTTCTGAATATATTATAAAAGGGATATGACTGACAATGAGAAATCATGTTCTCTTGTCTACCTAATTATTGTGAGTGAAGATGTCCTTTGAGCATGTAGCATGAATATTCTTTATGTTCCAAGCCTATTTCAAAAGACTTCATCCCTGCTTCTCATTCCCCTCCAAAATATATGTCCTTTGAGATTCCTTATTACTTAAGAAAACTAGCAACCACTTCCTATAAATTCTGACAGGCCCTCATTGAAGGCAATGTGAAACAGTTGTCAAAATCTGCATGTCGGACAAGTGACAGAAGATTGGGCTTGCTGTGGCATTGTTTTGTACCTTGAGATTCACAAGTGACCCCATAGGTTATAAAGAAAGAATATCTTCCAATAGGTACAAAGAATCAATACATGCTTAAAGTTCATTCAATATTTCCCTTTCACCAGGGCACATTCATCCTGGTAAGTGGCTATAGGTGTCTATCTATACACAATCTCAATCTTTTACATACACAGTAGATAAGATTATATGAAAATTCTTAGGGACCTCCTTGATGCATCATTACCCTCTAGATGTTTCTTTGCATGCTCTTTAGTGTCAATGGACTTTCTGTGTGAGTTAGTGTTTGGACTGCCAAAATACTCTTTCTACCAGTTCTTTAATTTTCACATGAGAGAGAAGGAAAAAATGTGACTCGAACTAATAGTCTTAATTTTACTATCTCTAAGACAAGATTTTATATTTTTACCCAGCTCAGTCCCTGCAGCAACAAAAGATAAGAGATTCTTTTATCTTGATCCTAGAAACTCCCTGGATTTCAGTCAGTGCTATGAGCCTAGAATTCAAGGATTTTAACTTGTCACTCTCTTTCTTTAAGCTGCCCATTGATGTTTGAAGCAGCTGCCCCTTTTCTAAGGCCATAAATTCCTCATGTACATCCTACTGTTCTGTGGTAAGAGCAACTCAATTCCCATAAGTCATGCCTGCACTGTGCACTTGATCCAGGTGACCACAGGCTGTGATTTGATTAGCTTTTTCACTGCTGAAGAATTCCCATCTTGGCATTTAAGCAAGGTTTTGACTAGTTTCTGATTCAGCTATGCCAGATAAACAATTGATGATCCCCATATTCTCTTGCAGTTATCTATCAATGCACGATGTTCCTTGGTAACAATTTCTCTCTCAGTTAGGGATCTTGGTTGTGAGCAGCAAAACAGCTCTGGCTAATAAAAGGAGAAAATTAATTTGTTGAAAGAATGTTGGATAGCTCACAGAATTAGCTGGCAAGATGGAAGACCTGCTAGGAAAATGGGCAGAAAACAACAGAAGCTTTGTGGGAGAAGCTGCAGCCAAGTCGGTGTTGAAGAAATGTTCTTGTTTGGATGCTCCTTAGGTACCACTGGTGCCATAGGTCTGCAGCAGGGCACTGCCACAGCTACACACACCTGAAAGTGGGAGATGACAAATCCAAAGAACAAAAATCAATACATGCTTAAAGTTCATTCAATATTTCCCTTTCACCAGGGCACATTCATCCTGGTAAGTGGCTATAGGTGTCTATCTATACACAATCTCAATCTTTTACATACACAGTAGATAAGATTATATGAAAATTCTTAGGGACCTCCTTGATGCATCATTACCCTCTAGATGTTTCTTTGCATGCTCTTTAGTGTCAATGGACTTTCTGTGTGAGTTAGTGTTTGGACTGCCAAAATACTCTTTCTACCAGTTCTTTAATTTTCACATGAGAGAGAAGGAAAAACTGTGACTCGAACTAATAGTCTTAATTTTACTATCTCTAAGACAAGATTTTATATTTTTACCCAGCTCAGTCCCTGCAGCAACAAAAGATAAGAGATTCTTTTATCTTGATCCTAGAAACTCCCTGGATTTCAGTCAGTGCTATGAGCCTAGAATTCAAGGATTTTAACTTGTCACTCTCTTTCTTTAAGCTGCCCATTGATGTTTGAAGCAGCTGCCCCTTTTCTAAGGCCATAAATTCCTCATGTACATCCTACTGTTCTGTGGTAAGAGCAACTCAATTCCCATAAGTCATGCCTGCACTGTGCACTTGATCCAGGTGACCACAGGCTGTGATTTGATTAGCTTTTTCACTGCTGAAGAATTCCCATCTTGGCATTTAAGCAAGGTTTTGACTAGTTTCTGATTCAGCTATGCCAGATAAACAATTGATGATCCCCATATTCTCTTGCAGTTATCTATCAATGCACGATGTTCCTTGGTAACAATTTCTCTCTCAGTTAGGGATCTTGGTTGTGAGCAGCAAAAACAGCTCTGGCTAATAAAAGGAGAAAATTAATTTGTTGAAAGAATGTTGGATAGCTCACAGAATTAGCTGGCAAGATGGAAGACCTGCTAGGAAAATGGGCAGAAAACAACAGAAGCTTTGTGGGAGAAGCTGCAGCCAAGTCGGTGTTGAAGAAATGTTCTTGTTTGGATGCTCCTTAGGTACCACTGGTGCCATAGGTCTGCAGCAGGGCACTGCCACAGCTACACACACCTGAAAGTGGGAGATGACAAATCCAAAGAACAAAAATCCAGTTTACATCAGTGGTGAGCATAAAAAGAACTCAGATCAACAGAAGAGAAACTGAAGTCTATCTCTGTTGGTGATACATAGGAATGTAATAGAGGCATTCATTATTTGAGATTAAGGGGGAAGGGATATTAAGAGACATTTGATTAATATGCCATCTTCATTTAATATCTTCCATTATGTTCAATTATCAGTTGTATGACCTTGAGAAAGTCACTTATCCTTCCCGTAACTGGCTCATTATCTCTAAAATGAAGATAATAATATCTACCTCATGAGGATGATGTGAGGAAAAAATGAGTAACACACACGAAACAGGTATAGTGGTACCCAGAATAAAAGATGCAGTTTAGAGTGTTAGTTAACTAGTAGTAATAGCAGAGAGATAAGAGCCACTTTAAGTTTGAAGAAAATAAATACAAATATGTAAATACAAAGAAAATAGCATGTAATCAGTTACTATAATTAATTTTAAAACTGCTGTCATTAAAAAAATTGTCAATTAGATGTCTTTCACTTTTCATCTTATGTTAAACAATTAAGTTATAATATTTAAATTAGTATTTTTCTCAGAGATGATGCTTGTCTTGAGATGGGATTTTTGTTATAAAAATAGTATGCTGGAAATAGAAAGAAAATATGACTAACCATATCTAATACGAGAAAAACCAACAGTATACTTGATGCTAAAATATTAATGGCAGTGCCTTTATAATGAGAAGTAAGATGCCACTATTAGTACTTCTTGAGTTCCTACATAATATAATTATACAAAGCAATACATATATAAGATATTATAATGGTAGAAAAAAATACTCGTATAAGACACAAGGGAATTAATGGAACAAACAAATGTTTTAAATCAGGCCTAGTAAAATAGTTCTAAAAGATAACTGAGTACACCAATAAAGAAAAACCAATGGCATTCACATTAATATACATAAGATACAACTACTCAAAAATACAGTAAAAATATATAATAGAAAAATAGCATATAAAATAGAGGAAAAATTCCACTCACTGTGATAGCAAAACCTGTAAGATTCCTATGGATTAATCAGACAAGTATAGATAAAACTTAAATGGGAGGAAAAAAAGCTTTCCTGAAGACATGAAATGTATTCCTGAATGTGAAGTTTCAATCCTAAATCTTAAGTCTCCTTAATTGTTAATTCTCCTCTAAATCTGTTAATATTTGTTTTGAAAAGTCAAATTCATTTTTTCATTGTACTTGTCCAACTTATTTTAAATGGTTTTGGTTTTTTTTTTCTGTTTTTTGCTTTGTTTTATTTTTGCTTTTTCTTAAATAAGTTTTCTCAAACAGAGATATTGCTAACATATTAGTTGAAAGATTTCTTTGTTGGATGAGACTCTTTCAGTTATTGAAATATGTTGACATCTCTGGTCTTCACTGAGTAAATGCTAGTGGCACACTATAAGTCATTATGACACCATAAAATGCCCTCACACCTTCCCAATATTCCCTAGTGATATGGAGCAACTTCATATTAAGAATTAGTGGTCTGGAAAATATACATCATACTATACAGCCAAATAAGCAAAACACTGTAGTGTATACACAGAAATAGGCAAATAGGTCAGTAAAACAGAATAGGAAGTATGAAATAGATTTATGTGCATATTGAGGAAAGATAGATTATAATGATTCAGTCAGATGTCTAACAAACATACACAGACACAAGCAGGCAGTTTCCAAATGGATTGAAGCATTAAATAAAAAGGAAAATAAATGAATTTCTTGGAGGACTATAGGGGAGTATTTCTATACTGACAAAGGATTGACAAACAAATACTGTCCCTAGGAAGAAAAAAAATTAGAAAACAGTAACAATTTTGCCTACAAAGTATTTTAAAGTCCTCTTAAATGACAGACACTGTAAAATATTAAAAGATATGTAGCAGCAGAGAAGAAAAATTAACACATAACACTCAGAATATAAAGTGTTTCTGTATAATGATAAGTTGAAAATAAAGTAATGGGTATTTGGATTTGAAAAAAAAAAAACATTATATGTCTTAAAAAAATTTTTCATATAAAATAGAGGAAAAATTCCACTCACTGTGATAGCAAAACCTGTAAGATTCCTATGGATTAATCAGACAAGTATAGATAAAACTTAAATGGGAGGAAAAAAAGCTTTCCTGAAGACATGAAATGTATTCCTGAATGTGAAGTTTCAATCCTAAATCTTAAGTCTCCTTAATTGTTAATTCTCCTCTAAATCTGTTAATATTTGTTTTGAAAAGTCAAATTCATTTTTTCATTGTACTTGTCCAACTTATTTTAAATGGTTTTGGTTTTTTTTTTTTTTCTGTTTTTTGCTTTGTTTTATTTTTGCTTTTTCTTAAATAAGTTTTCTCAAACAGAGATATTGCTAACATATTAGTTGAAAGATTTCTTTGTTGGATGAGACTCTTTCAGTTATTGAAATATGTTGACATCTCTGGTCTTCACTGAGTAAATGCTAGTGGCACACTATAAGTCATTATGACACCATAAAATGCCCTCACACCTTCCCAATATTCCCTAGTGATATGGAGCAACTTCATATTAAGAATTAGTGGTCTGGAAAATATACATCATACTATACAGCCAAATAAGCAAAACACTGTAGTGTATACACAGAAATAGGCAAATAGGTCAGTAAAACAGAATAGGAAGTATGAAATAGATTTATGTGCATATTGAGGAAAGATAGATTATAATGATTCAGTCAGATGTCTAACAAACATACACAGACACAAGCAGGCAGTTTCCAAATGGATTGAAGCATTAAATAAAAAGGAAAATAAATGAATTTCTTGGAGGACTATAGGGGAGTATTTCTATACTGACAAAGGATTGACAAACAAATACTGTCCCTAGGAAGAAAAAAAATTAGAAAACAGTAACAATTTTGCCTACAAAGTATTTTAAAGTCCTCTTAAATGACAGACACTGTAAAATATTAAAAGATATGTAGCAGCAGAGAAGAAAAATTAACACATAACACTCAGAATATAAAGTGTTTCTGTATAATGATAAGTTGAAAATAAAGTAATGGGTATGAATGACATTGTTACAGTGTTAGATTTCAATCCAACATATCATTTTAAAGAAAAATGTTTTGTATACATTTTTGCAAAATGAACATACTTGCCTCAGTTGAAGACCAGTTGTGATTAAAAAATGTCCCTTCAATATTGGACAAAAAAGAAAAAGAAATAGAGAAAAGGAAGGAAGGAAAGTAGGAAGGAAGAGGAAAGAAGCAAGGGTCTAATTAGTCATAATCTGGTGAAATGTGTGAATTTCAAGTATTTAAAAAAATAGTAATCTATAAGAAATGGAAGATCTATCAGGAAAAACAAATATCAGTAAGGACACAGTTTAATTCCAGGGCACCATTAATCAGCTGGGTATAATTGACATCTATAGATTGTTTCAACCAGCAACCACAAAATACAGATTCTTCTTACATGGAACATTCTCCAAGATATACCATGTTCTGGGCCATAAAACACACTTTAACAAATTTAAAATTTATAAGAATTTTATAGTTCATACATTATCTGCTCTCAGACCACAGTGGTGTTAAACTAGAAACCAATAATAGAAAGATAACTGTAAAATCCCCAAATAAGTGGGAGATTAAATAACATATTTCTAAGTAACACATATGTCAAAGAAAAAATTCTCAAGGCAAATTTTAAAATATTTTTAATTAAATAAAAGCCCAATTTATCAAAATTTGTGAGATACAATGAAAACACTACTTAGAGGAAAATATATATCATTGAATAAATACATTAGAAAAGAGAAAAGACAAATTTACAAAACTGCATTTCTAGTTTGGGAAACTACAGAAAGAAGAGCAAATGAAATCCAAAGTAAGCAGAAGAAAAATCAATAATTAGGACATAAATCAACAAAATTGAAAACAAAATCAATAGATGAAATTAATGAAACTAAAATCTGGTTCTTTGGAAAGATTAATTTAAAAAATACACCTCTAGCAGGCTAAAAAAACAAGAGAGGATAAAAACTACAGTATATGAAAGGAAAGTGAAGATATCACTAGAGATCCTGTGAACATTAAAAGAAAGATAAAGGAATACTATGAGCAATTCTATGTCCACAGATTTATTAACCTAGGTGAAATGCACAAATTCCTTGAAAGGTCCAATTTTTCATCCAAGAAGAAGCAACCTGAGTTAGTCTAAATCTATTATAGAAGTTGGATTGATAATTAATAACCTCCTAAACCATAAAACATCAGACCAGTGAATTCCACCAAACATTTAAGGAAGAATTTGTACCATTTCTCTAAAATCTTTTTTCAGATGATAGAAACAGATGGAATACTATCTAACTCACTCTCTTTAAGGCCAAAATTGCACTAATAACAAAATCAGATGAAGATATTATAAGAAGGAAAAAAAAAAGCTAAGACCATTATCTCTCTTGAATATTGATGCAAAAATGCTCAAGGAAATATTTGCAAATCAGATCCAACAGTGTATAAAATGTATTATACACCATGACCAAGTGAAGTTTATCCCAGGCACACCAGATTAGCTTAACATTCAAAAATGAATTAATGTAATCAAGTACATCAGCAGACCAAAAACATCACATGGTTATATCATTAGATGCAGGAAGACATTTGGAAAAATCCAACAGCCATTCATGATGTTAAAAAAAAAAAGAAAGAAAGAAAGAAAAAAAAAAGCTTTCAGCAGAATAGGGATAAAGGATAATTTCCCCAACTTAATAAATATTCTCAAACAAAAACCGCCAGCTAACATCAGAGCTTTCCCACAGGTACAAGACAATGATATTTCTCCTAGCAAACTCTTTTTCATCATTGTACGGGAAGTACTAGCTAATGCAATAAGAAAAGGAAGCAAGAGATATACAGCATGGGACGGGACATAAACCGCCTTTGTTCATGGAAGACAACAAATGAGTGGACAAAAAAAGGGGGAAATTGATAAGTGATTATAGCAAAGTTACAGGATACAAAGTAACATATAAACCTCTTTACAAAGCCTAGGTAAACAAAATTGAAAAACAAAATCAAAAAGATAAAAAATTAATTAAACTAAAATCTGGTTCTTTGGAAAGATTAATTTAAAAAATACACCTCTAGCAGGCTAAAAAAACAAGAGAGGATAAAAACTACAGTATATGAAAGGAAAGTGAAGATATCACTAGAGATCCTGTGAACATTAAAAGAAAGATAAAGGAATACTATGAGCAATTCTATGTCCACAGATTTATTAACCTAGGTGAAATGCACAAATTCCTTGAAAGGTCCAATTTTTCATCCAAGAAGAAGCAACCTGAGTTAGTCTAAATCTATTATAGAAGTTGGATTGATAATTAATAACCTCCTAAACCATAAAACATCAGACCAGTGAATTCCACCAAACATTTAAGGAAGAATTTGTACCATTTCTCTAAAATCTTTTTTCAGATGATAGAAACAGATGGAATACTATCTAACTCACTCTCTTTAAGGCCAAAATTGCACTAATAACAAAATCAGATGAAGATATTATAAGAAGGAAAAAAAAAAGCTAAGACCATTATCTCTCTTGAATATTGATGCAAAAATGCTCAAGGAAATATTTGCAAATCAGATCCAACAGTGTATAAAATGTATTATACACCATGACCAAGTGAAGTTTATCCCAGGCACACCAGATTAGCTTAACATTCAAAAATGAATTAATGTAATCAAGTACATCAGCAGACCAAAAACATCACATGGTTATATCATTAGATGCAGGAAGACATTTGGAAAAATCCAACAGCCATTCATGATGTTAAAAAAAAAAAGAAAGAAAGAAAGAAAAAAAAAAGCTTTCAGCAGAATAGGGATAAAGGATAATTTCCCCAACTTAATAAATATTCTCAAACAAAAACCGCCAGCTAACATCAGAGCTTTCCCACAGGTACAAGACAATGATATTTCTCCTAGCAAACTCTTTTTCATCATTGTACGGGAAGTACTAGCTAATGCAATAAGAAAAGGAAGCAAGAGATATACAGCATGGGACGGGACATAAACCGCCTTTGTTCATGGAAGACAACAAATGAGTGGACAAAAAAAGGGGGAAATTGATAAGTGATTATAGCAAAGTTACAGGATACAAAGTAACATATAAACCTCTTTCACATAAAGCCTAGGCACCTCTTCATCGGTTTTTTCTACACAGAGTCCCTGAAGGATTGGACTTCTTATGATAATAACAGACCTCGGTTTTATGGAAATTTAGAGGTAATTGATCAGTGCTTGGGTTGCCTGTATCTCATGGAGGGAGTCAAAAGCACAGAAGTTTTCCCAGCCATGAAATTTTACACATATATAAATTTTGAGATTGAAATAAATTCCGGAAGAATTGTTTTCATTAAGGGACCAAGTAAGCTTATAGTGGAGTCATGGATGAACAAATCCTAGTCCTAGTCTCCTGGGTGATTTTGAGGGTTTACCTCAGAGACCATCTGGTTTTATTCATTGAAAATACTCAGTACCTGTGAGTATTCTAACCTGATCCCTACATTCATGGAAACCCTTTTCTCATTTTATACAGAGCCTTCTGACTGAGTGGGGTCCAAGTCTGGCTCCTGCTGTGATTATTTCCAACTCTCCTGTGAGCAACAGACCTGCCTATGCACAGATGGAGATTCCATGACCATGCTGGAACAGTGAAGAACAGTTAAGGGCTTTATTTCATAGTTATTTGTATGGTTTCTTCACACTGCAGGAAGGCGAGAATGAGGTTTGTTAGTGATTACTGTGATCTTACAAATGAGGCCCAGACCTGTACTAGCAATAAATCTGGGAGTGCAACATGGGTCTTTTGCTTCCCAACCCAGTCCATTATGTAGTTTTTGAACTCTTTCCTTTCTGAAGCTAATATATTATTGATATCCACCCAATATTCACAGAAGAGGAAGAATGAAGGGGTTGTTAAAAAACTGTAGTCTGAACTTTGAAAGGTTTCCTATAATAAATGGGCAATTTCCTTTCTGGGTTCAATTTCAAAATGTAAACAAAGATGACTTCTATAATTCTGAAGTACTACTAGTACAGTAAACACGGTGCTTATTTTTTCTGAACTTTTAGCAGAACAATTTAAATACACAGTAAGAGCGCTGCTTTTTTCAAATAAATTTAATGAGCAGTCAGGTAGAACTTATCTACCAAAACATAAAAGCACAAATTAAAAAATATGTTTTAGAGGGAAAATAATTTTTCTTAAGGGATGAGTGGACAGGGGGCAAAGTTACAGGATACAAAGTAACATATAAACCTCTTTCACATAAAGCCTAGGCACCTCTTCATCGGTTTTTTCTACACAGAGTCCCTGAAGGATTGGACTTCTTATGATAATAACAGACCTCGGTTTTATGGAAATTTAGAGGTAATTGATCAGTGCTTGGGTTGCCTGTATCTCATGGAGGGAGTCAAAAGCACAGAAGTTTTCCCAGCCATGAAATTTTACACATATATAAATTTTGAGATTGAAATAAATTCCGGAAGAATTGTTTTCATTAAGGGACCAAGTAAGCTTATAGTGGAGTCATGGATGAACAAATCCTAGTCCTAGTCTCCTGGGTGATTTTGAGGGTTTACCTCAGAGACCATCTGGTTTTATTCATTGAAAATACTCAGTACCTGTGAGTATTCTAACCTGATCCCTACATTCATGGAAACCCTTTTCTCATTTTATACAGAGCCTTCTGACTGAGTGGGGTCCAAGTCTGGCTCCTGCTGTGATTATTTCCAACTCTCCTGTGAGCAACAGACCTGCCTATGCACAGATGGAGATTCCATGACCATGCTGGAACAGTGAAGAACAGTTAAGGGCTTTATTTCATAGTTATTTGTATGGTTTCTTCACACTGCAGGAAGGCGAGAATGAGGTTTGTTAGTGATTACTGTGATCTTACAAATGAGGCCCAGACCTGTACTAGCAATAAATCTGGGAGTGCAACATGGGTCTTTTGCTTCCCAACCCAGTCCATTATGTAGTTTTTGAACTCTTTCCTTTCTGAAGCTAATATATTATTGATATCCACCCAATATTCACAGAAGAGGAAGAATGAAGGGGTTGTTAAAAAACTGTAGTCTGAACTTTGAAAGGTTTCCTATAATAAATGGGCAATTTCCTTTCTGGGTTCAATTTCAAAATGTAAACAAAGATGACTTCTATAATTCTGAAGTACTACTAGTACAGTAAACACGGTGCTTATTTTTTCTGAACTTTTAGCAGAACAATTTAAATACACAGTAAGAGCGCTGCTTTTTTCAAATAAATTTAATGAGCAGTCAGGTAGAACTTATCTACCAAAACATAAAAGCACAAATTAAAAAAATATGTTTTAGAGGGAAAATAATTTTTCTTAAGGGATAGTATCAACATGCCACTTGTTTTCTTTGTCTTCTTGAGCTAAAACTACAGCTGAGAGAAAGCTTTATAGGACAAGCTTTAGCTTCAGAAACTTCAACTATCTGTACTCAGAGACTCAATCTGTTCTCAGAGGATCCTCTATTGGAGGTAAGGTTAATGCCTAATTTCAGGTTGCTTACTGTTTTAAACTCAATGCAAGGTCTAATCATAATGAAAATTCAAACATTGCTTTAAATTCTGTACTAGCTCATGGATTTCATCCAATATGAATTAATAGTCTTTGTCTTCTTTTTAAAAAGTAATAATAGGGAATATGTTAACTTGACACTTACTGATTACAAAAAGTTATGTCCTTATAAAATTTTCTAACTAATTCAACCAGCCAGGGTTGTCATCTGTGGTAAACCCTTTGTTCTTCAAAATGCTGCTTCTGCCAACCGAATCTCATGTTTTCTTCTTTACAGACAGGAAATCCTTTACATTTCAGTTGCAATTCCATTTACCTTGGGTGGGACACAAAATCAAGTTCAGTTTCTTTTCAGTTCCTAAATCTCTACTTTGCGATTATATTTTCATTTGTTAACAATTCCATGTATTTACTGGTGATTTTCCCCTCAAACCTTTGTGATTTCCCTCTTTACAGTTTCTAGTACAACAGGGAATTTTTAAAATTTGTGCACTAGAGTTCCACAGTGAAGACACTATCCAGCTTCTCTACAGATGTGTCGAATAGTTCCATCAGGTGTAGTCCTGAGATGGGAATCCTTATGCCTGATGCCTTGAGAGATGAGACCTGCAAGATATTGTTGCTCTCATTCTCAAGTGGCAGTTCCTGACTTTTCATAACTTTGTTGGTAAAATCATTTCCGTCTTAAATTCCTTCCTAAGTCCTTTTAGGTACCCTCAAAACCCACCCCTGCTCTTGGCAGTACCTGCAGTTTTCGTAAGGTCCTTAAGTATGAAAAAGATACATACATGCAGTAAACACTGCTGCTTTTAGCAGAACAATTTAAATACACAGTAAGAGCGCTGCTTTTTTCAAATAAATTTAATGAGCAGTCAGGTAGAACTTATCTACCAAAACATAAAAGCACAAATTAAAAAAATATGTTTTAGAGGGAAAATAATTTTTCTTAAGGGATAGTATCAACATGCCACTTGTTTTCTTTGTCTTCTTGAGCTAAAACTACAGCTGAGAGAAAGCTTTATAGGACAAGCTTTAGCTTCAGAAACTTCAACTATCTGTACTCAGAGACTCAATCTGTTCTCAGAGGATCCTCTATTGGAGGTAAGGTTAATGCCTAATTTCAGGTTGCTTACTGTTTTAAACTCAATGCAAGGTCTAATCATAATGAAAATTCAAACATTGCTTTAAATTCTGTACTAGCTCATGGATTTCATCCAATATGAATTAATAGTCTTTGTCTTCTTTTTAAAAAGTAATAATAGGGAATATGTTAACTTGACACTTACTGATTACAAAAAGTTATGTCCTTATAAAATTTTCTAACTAATTCAACCAGCCAGGGTTGTCATCTGTGGTAAACCCTTTGTTCTTCAAAATGCTGCTTCTGCCAACCGAATCTCATGTTTTCTTCTTTACAGACAGGAAATCCTTTACATTTCAGTTGCAATTCCATTTACCTTGGGTGGGACACAAAATCAAGTTCAGTTTCTTTTCAGTTCCTAAATCTCTACTTTGCGATTATATTTTCATTTGTTAACAATTCCATGTATTTACTGGTGATTTTCCCCTCAAACCTTTGTGATTTCCCTCTTTACAGTTTCTAGTACAACAGGGAATTTTTAAAATTTGTGCACTAGAGTTCCACAGTGAAGACACTATCCAGCTTCTCTACAGATGTGTCGAATAGTTCCATCAGGTGTAGTCCTGAGATGGGAATCCTTATGCCTGATGCCTTGAGAGATGAGACCTGCAAGATATTGTTGCTCTCATTCTCAAGTGGCAGTTCCTGACTTTTCATAACTTTGTTGGTAAAATCATTTCCGTCTTAAATTCCTTCCTAAGTCCTTTTAGGTACCCTCAAAACCCACCCCTGCTCTTGGCAGTACCTGCAGTTTTCGTAAGGTCCTTTAGTATGTTCCTATGTTGTCATCTGCTTCATTTTCTTCTGAAAGGTTGAATATTTCAATCAATCCCTTGTCTTTACACTAGATTCTTTTTTCTTTTTTTTTAATTTTTTTGGGGGGAGGGGCACTTCTATTGATCTTTCATTCACTTATATTTTTGTGGTGGTTGTTGTTCTTTGGTCTATGTGGGCCTCCCATTGCAGTGGCCTCTCTGACCAGCTCTGGGCACATGTGCTCCAAGAGCTCCGGCTTGGTAATTGGACACATAGGTCCAGCCGCTCCACGGCACGTGGGATCTTCCCTGGCCAGGGGTTAAACTGGCGCCCCTTGCACTGCAAAGCAGTGTCTTTACCCACTGGAACCAGGGAAGCCCCTACACTAGATTCTTTAATTGCACCTTTCTACCCCAGTGTAATGTTCGACTCACAGAATAAAGTCTTTCTTCCTTACCAGCTGCTTCACAAAGCCTTACCTTCTGCCTGATTTAGCTCTCTGATCTTGCAGCAGCAAGCCTGTCCCCTTGAACAATGCCCGTGCATATCATAGCTCATGGAAACTACCCTTGGATCAGTTGGTGGCATTTTGTTCTGTCCATGGCCTGTTGTTCATGTTGGTCTGTGCTCTCACAGGGCAGGTCCCCTAGCCCCACTTGTCTCTTATTACAGAGTATTTTATTTAAGTATAGCTACCCCTACCCTCTGTTCAGTTCCATATGCATGGAATATATTCTTCAAAACCTTTCTTTTCAGTCTTCGTATGTCTTCATCTTAAAGATGAAGCCTTTTGTAGTTAACACATAGTTGAATGTTGCATTTTTTAATCCATTCAGTCACTTTGCTTTTCCATCAGGTGATTTTCCTCAAACCTTTGTGATTTCCCTCTTTACAGTTTCTAGTACAACAGGGAATTTTTAAAATTTGTGCACTAGAGTTCCACAGTGAAGACACTATCCAGCTTCTCTACAGATGTGTCGAATAGTTCCATCAGGTGTAGTCCTGAGATGGGAATCCTTATGCCTGATGCCTTGAGAGATGAGACCTGCAAGATATTGTTGCTCTCATTCTCAAGTGGCAGTTCCTGACTTTTCATAACTTTGTTGGTAAAATCATTTCCGTCTTAAATTCCTTCCTAAGTCCTTTTAGGTACCCTCAAAACCCACCCCTGCTCTTGGCAGTACCTGCAGTTTTCGTAAGGTCCTTTAGTATGTTCCTATGTTGTCATCTGCTTCATTTTCTTCTGAAAGGTTGAATATTTCAATCAATCCCTTGTCTTTACACTAGATTCTTTTTTCTTTTTTTTTAATTTTTTTGGGGGGAGGGGCACTTCTATTGATCTTTCATTCACTTATATTTTTGTGGTGGTTGTTGTTCTTTGGTCTATGTGGGCCTCCCATTGCAGTGGCCTCTCTGACCAGCTCTGGGCACATGTGCTCCAAGAGCTCCGGCTTGGTAATTGGACACATAGGTCCAGCCGCTCCACGGCACGTGGGATCTTCCCTGGCCAGGGGTTAAACTGGCGCCCCTTGCACTGCAAAGCAGTGTCTTTACCCACTGGAACCAGGGAAGCCCCTACACTAGATTCTTTAATTGCACCTTTCTACCCCAGTGTAATGTTCGACTCACAGAATAAAGTCTTTCTTCCTTACCAGCTGCTTCACAAAGCCTTACCTTCTGCCTGATTTAGCTCTCTGATCTTGCAGCAGCAAGCCTGTCCCCTTGAACAATGCCCGTGCATATCATAGCTCATGGAAACTACCCTTGGATCAGTTGGTGGCATTTTGTTCTGTCCATGGCCTGTTGTTCATGTTGGTCTGTGCTCTCACAGGGCAGGTCCCCTAGCCCCACTTGTCTCTTATTACAGAGTATTTTATTTAAGTATAGCTACCCCTACCCTCTGTTCAGTTCCATATGCATGGAATATATTCTTCAAAACCTTTCTTTTCAGTCTTCGTATGTCTTCATCTTAAAGATGAAGCCTTTTGTAGTTAACACATAGTTGAATGTTGCATTTTTTAATCCATTCAGTCACTCTGTGCCCTTTGATTGGAATTTAGTCCTCTTACATTTAAAATAATACTTTAAAAGGTAAGGACTTACTTTTACCATTTAATCAGTTGTTCTGTGACTATTGTGTAATTCCTTTGTTTCTTTTTTATTCCTTTGCTCTGTTCATTTATGATATGATGATTTTCTGTAGCAGTATGCTTAGATTCCCTTTTTTATATTATTCATGTATTTACATAGGTTTTTGCTTTGTGATTACAATGAGGCTTACAGAAAACATCTCTTATTTATAACAGTTTATTTTAAGCTTTAAAAATTTAACTTTGTGTAATAAAGCTTTACATTTTGACTACCCCACCCATGCACACATTAATTTTATAATTTTGATGTTAAAATTTGCATCTTTTATTGTGTGCATCCATTAGCAAATTATTGTAGTTATTTTTAATACTTTTTCTTTTAACTTTCATATGAAGTGGTGATTAATTTATTCCATTAAAATTTTAATCAGAGTTCACTTTATTTTCACAGGAAAATAATTGAGATATTAGAGCATAATTAAATCATGTAATTGTCCAGCTTTTACCTGCATTTATTATGTAGATCAGTTAAACATTTTATTGGGAAAGTCGTTTTGCAAGATTAAATAACTATTATTTCTGATCAATATATATTGAATTCCTAAATATGACTGCTCTATACTCAATGATATGCCCTAAATATAGACTTTATATTTAACTTGAAACATTTATAAGGCATTTATTTAAATTAAGAAATGTTTTTATAATAAAGTATGATTGAGATACTCAGCTATTAGGTTGAGATATCAACATTACCATGAAAATTATAAGAATGGACTGAATACGAGATTCCAAAAAAGGTGATGTTTCATGCTGAATCACCTTCAGCAATTTGTATTTGCAGGGCAATTTCCCAGGTTGGATTTATAGTCTGTGACTCAAGATTCTTGATAAAGATAACTTCCCAATGTGGGAGAAACATTTTTAACCAAGCAAAACATTAAAAAAACACTTTTAATAATATGTTCTAACAAACTGAGTCAACTGAATTTCATGCCTCATCTTTTTCTCTAATCAATTTTAGATTCATTCTTTATAGAATCGTAGACTGTGTTTAAGTGTTTCTCAAGATCATGCATAGATCTTGGATTCCAAGATTCCAAGTTCATGGAGAACTTTGTCTAAGTCCTAATACTGTCTTTTTAGCAGGTTTGCATGTTCAGAAAAGTTACCTAATGCTCTAAACCTGCTTTTCCTCTTATACATATATAGACATAATAGACAGTAGGGCTTTCCAGGTGGTAGTGACTGCCAATGCAGGAGATGCAAGAGATGCAGGTTCAATCCCTGGGTCGAGAAGATCCCCTGGAGTAGGAATAGCAACCCACTGCAGTAGTCTTGCCTGGAGAATTCCATGGACAGCGGAGCAGTGGGCTACAGTCCATGGAGTCTCAAAGAACTGGACATGACTGAGCACACAGTGCATATAAAATGTAGGACTGTGGTGAGAATTAAATAAGGAATTGCATATAAAGGTTTATCCCATGCCCAATAAGTACAGAAAATGAATAAATGTTAGCTATTATATTATTGTTATTATTTATTTGACAATGCCCTTTCCTCCAGCAGATTTACAGAGAGACATTGTCAATAAAATCAAACTGGATCCACATTCTTAGATAAATTGAATGCTTTTGTAATTGTCCAGCTTTACCTGCAATTTTTGAGATTTTTTAAAAGTCGTTTTGCAAGATTAAATAACTATTATTTCTGATCAATATATATTGAATTCCTAAATATGACTGCTCTATACTCAATGATATGCCCTAAATATAGACTTTATATTTAACTTGAAACATTTATAAGGCATTTATTTAAATTAAGAAATGTTTTTATAATAAAGTATGATTGAGATACTCAGCTATTAGGTTGAGATATCAACATTACCATGAAAATTATAAGAATGGACTGAATACGAGATTCCAAAAAAGGTGATGTTTCATGCTGAATCACCTTCAGCAATTTGTATTTGCAGGGCAATTTCCCAGGTTGGATTTATAGTCTGTGACTCAAGATTCTTGATAAAGATAACTTCCCAATGTGGGAGAAACATTTTTAACCAAGCAAAACATTAAAAAAACACTTTTAATAATATGTTCTAACAAACTGAGTCAACTGAATTTCATGCCTCATCTTTTTCTCTAATCAATTTTAGATTCATTCTTTATAGAATCGTAGACTGTGTTTAAGTGTTTCTCAAGATCATGCATAGATCTTGGATTCCAAGATTCCAAGTTCATGGAGAACTTTGTCTAAGTCCTAATACTGTCTTTTTAGCAGGTTTGCATGTTCAGAAAAGTTACCTAATGCTCTAAACCTGCTTTTCCTCTTATACATATATAGACATAATAGACAGTAGGGCTTTCCAGGTGGTAGTGACTGCCAATGCAGGAGATGCAAGAGATGCAGGTTCAATCCCTGGGTCGAGAAGATCCCCTGGAGTAGGAATAGCAACCCACTGCAGTAGTCTTGCCTGGAGAATTCCATGGACAGCGGAGCAGTGGGCTACAGTCCATGGAGTCTCAAAGAACTGGACATGACTGAGCACACAGTGCATATAAAATGTAGGACTGTGGTGAGAATTAAATAAGGAATTGCATATAAAGGTTTATCCCATGCCCAATAAGTACAGAAAATGAATAAATGTTAGCTATTATATTATTGTTATTATTTATTTGACAATGCCCTTTCCTCCAGCAGATTTACAGAGAGACATTGTCAATAAAATCAAACTGGATCCACATTCTTAGAATTAAAAGTCAGTTCCACTGTACACTCATGTCTACACAAATCTACTGATAGAAATGGATCCCAAACTTGGAATTCAAGATGGAAGAGCTGGTTTATTGTGTATCTGACAAGGTGCACAAATGTATTTTCATAGACCTATCTTCCAGATGTGTTTAGCTTCTCTAACAGAGATACAAATTAATTTAGATTTTGTTACAGGATAGACTGTATAGGTGGCATGATTTGAAGCAATTGTAGTAGGTGGCTTTCGAGAAAGCTAAGCCAAAATGAAATGTATTTCATTATGGGTTTATTCTTAAGATGCAAAATGCATTTTAGGAAGACTGTCTGAATGTATTAACTTTTGCATTTGCCCAGTTTCATGGCAGGCCCAGGTGGGAATATCAAATGCCCATCCTTTGTTTATACCCTGTCTCATACCCCTGACTGTACAAAGATATTTGTGCTGGAGAGGATAATTAAACTGGCCTTATCCAATGTCTCTTGCACATTACATGTGTGCATTTTTACAAAGGAAAAATAAAACCTGACTGCAAAGTATAATTATAAATGGTAATAGTTACATTTTCATCATATTTATGCAATAAATAAGTCTGTCAACCCTTGAGTTTGGAATTTGTCGTGTGGCTTCCCTCCTGTACTGAAATAATTTATTTTGCTCCTCTGCTAATGAGGCTGGCTTTAGCTAGCCGTGAGCACCAGTCTCAAATAAAAATTAAAAGTCAGTATATTACATTTCTCCTTCTGTTCCTTCTGCATATTACATTGCTCCATAAGCTCATTGATTCTGGAATTCTATCTCTGCTTTGGCACAATTTTCCTCTGTGGTATGATGCTATGAATATTTATGGCACAATAAAAATAATATAATAATAGGCATTTTCTAAACTCACGCTGCATATATCTTCAGACAGGAGCTGGGAGGGCTGTATCTGTTACCTCCCACCAGAGAAGATCTTTATGTCCTGTGAAATAGCTGGCTGTCCCAAAGACCTTCACTTTCACGTGAGTTAAATGGCTTCTGTACTGAAAAATTCCGAGAAGAATTTTTTGTTCTGCCATATATAGCTTAGACTCTCATCATCTCTGAAACATTGCCAGGTTTTCCTTACATTGAGTAGGCTTCAATTGATATCCTTTTTCATCCTTCCTATGTCAACCACTACAATTCATGCTTTTATAGCCACCTTAAATCTTTAGTCTCTAAAATTCCAGGGTCCAGAGTACTCTGAGCAGACTATTATCTTGCTCAGTGAAGCAGGACTGTTTCACCCTCACTTCCTTCCTTAACTGATGGAATTTCTTTTCATTTGTAAATTTAACTCAAATTGTTTTCTTTTCTCAAGATTGTAGTAGGTGGCTTTCGAGAAAGCTAAGCCAAAATGAAATGTATTTCATTATGGGTTTATTCTTAAGATGCAAAATGCATTTTAGGAAGACTGTCTGAATGTATTAACTTTTGCATTTGCCCAGTTTCATGGCAGGCCCAGGTGGGAATATCAAATGCCCATCCTTTGTTTATACCCTGTCTCATACCCCTGACTGTACAAAGATATTTGTGCTGGAGAGGATAATTAAACTGGCCTTATCCAATGTCTCTTGCACATTACATGTGTGCATTTTTACAAAGGAAAAATAAAACCTGACTGCAAAGTATAATTATAAATGGTAATAGTTACATTTTCATCATATTTATGCAATAAATAAGTCTGTCAACCCTTGAGTTTGGAATTTGTCGTGTGGCTTCCCTCCTGTACTGAAATAATTTATTTTGCTCCTCTGCTAATGAGGCTGGCTTTAGCTAGCCGTGAGCACCAGTCTCAAATAAAAATTAAAAGTCAGTATATTACATTTCTCCTTCTGTTCCTTCTGCATATTACATTGCTCCATAAGCTCATTGATTCTGGAATTCTATCTCTGCTTTGGCACAATTTTCCTCTGTGGTATGATGCTATGAATATTTATGGCACAATAAAAATAATATAATAATAGGCATTTTCTAAACTCACGCTGCATATATCTTCAGACAGGAGCTGGGAGGGCTGTATCTGTTACCTCCCACCAGAGAAGATCTTTATGTCCTGTGAAATAGCTGGCTGTCCCAAAGACCTTCACTTTCACGTGAGTTAAATGGCTTCTGTACTGAAAAATTCCGAGAAGAATTTTTTGTTCTGCCATATATAGCTTAGACTCTCATCATCTCTGAAACATTGCCAGGTTTTCCTTACATTGAGTAGGCTTCAATTGATATCCTTTTTCATCCTTCCTATGTCAACCACTACAATTCATGCTTTTATAGCCACCTTAAATCTTTAGTCTCTAAAATTCCAGGGTCCAGAGTACTCTGAGCAGACTATTATCTTGCTCAGTGAAGCAGGACTGTTTCACCCTCACTCCTCCTCCATCACCTTAACTGATGGAATTTCTTTTCATTTGTAAATTTAACTCAAATTGTTTTCTTTTCTCAAATATTTGCCAAACTTTCTCATTCCAGCCCATTTTCCCAGCTTGATATCTGCTTAGCTACACACAATGTTCCTAATTCTTTGACTTTGGATATTGCCCCATGTCAGTCTCTCACTTATCCTCTGCAGTCATTCTTCTTATCTGTGTTATTAAGATAGAATCCATTCCATTTCCCACTAACAATTACTAGAGAAAGAGGTTTTTTTTTTTTTTTTTAACTTTGTCAACTTAAAGAAATTCTGAGGTTCATATCATATGAACATCCTGATATTTTGTGTGTGTGTGTGTGTGTGTGTGTGTGTGTGAAGAGAAAGAGACGGAGACAGAAACAAAAACACAGACAGAAAATGCCCTTTAAGATATTTTTCTATGGAAACGTTTTGGAGAGACAGTTATCCATGAGTTTCTCACATTTCTGCAGATCTTCTGCGCAGAGGCCTAGGCCTTTGTTCTGGGCAAACAGCCTTAGGAGATAGTTTCTTCCCCTGGAGCAAAGGACAGTTTTATCTTTTGTTCTGTGTTTCTTTTCTTTGTTTTTGTTGTTCTTATTTGTTTGTGTTGCAGTCCAGTAAAATGAAAACTTGTTTGTCTTTGGGTAAAAAGCAGGCATGCTTTCTATGTATTACAAAGGGTTTGGTTTCTCTAACTCAAGTTGTGTCTCATACTGTATCCCACTCCCTGTGCAAAGAGGGAAACTGAATCTCTATGTCACCCTATGAGAACTGGCACTTGGGAAACCCCTGTAAATATGACAGGAGCTGGGAGGGCTGTATCTGTTACCTCCCACCAGAGAAGATCTTTATGTCCTGTGAAATAGCTGGCTGTCCCAAAGACCTTCACTTTCACGTGAGTTAAATGGCTTCTGTACTGAAAAATTCCGAGAAGAATTTTTTGTTCTGCCATATATAGCTTAGACTCTCATCATCTCTGAAACATTGCCAGGTTTTCCTTACATTGAGTAGGCTTCAATTGATATCCTTTTTCATCCTTCCTATGTCAACCACTACAATTCATGCTTTTATAGCCACCTTAAATCTTTAGTCTCTAAAATTCCAGGGTCCAGAGTACTCTGAGCAGACTATTATCTTGCTCAGTGAAGCAGGACTGTTTCACCCTCACTCCTCCTCCATCACCTTAACTGATGGAATTTCTTTTCATTTGTAAATTTAACTCAAATTGTTTTCTTTTCTCAAATATTTGCCAAACTTTCTCATTCCAGCCCATTTTCCCAGCTTGATATCTGCTTAGCTACACACAATGTTCCTAATTCTTTGACTTTGGATATTGCCCCATGTCAGTCTCTCACTTATCCTCTGCAGTCATTCTTCTTATCTGTGTTATTAAGATAGAATCCATTCCATTTCCCACTAACAATTACTAGAGAAAGAGGTTTTTTTTTTTTTTTTTAACTTTGTCAACTTAAAGAAATTCTGAGGTTCATATCATATGAACATCCTGATATTTTGTGTGTGTGTGTGTGTGTGTGTGTGTGTGAAGAGAAAGAGACGGAGACAGAAACAAAAACACAGACAGAAAATGCCCTTTAAGATATTTTTCTATGGAAACGTTTTGGAGAGACAGTTATCCATGAGTTTCTCACATTTCTGCAGATCTTCTGCGCAGAGGCCTAGGCCTTTGTTCTGGGCAAACAGCCTTAGGAGATAGTTTCTTCCCCTGGAGCAAAGGACAGTTTTATCTTTTGTTCTGTGTTTCTTTTCTTTGTTTTTGTTGTTCTTATTTGTTTGTGTTGCAGTCCAGTAAAATGAAAACTTGTTTGTCTTTGGGTAAAAAGCAGGCATGCTTTCTATGTATTACAAAGGGTTTGGTTTCTCTAACTCAAGTTGTGTCTCATACTGTATCCCACTCCCTGTGCAAAGAGGGAAACTGAATCTCTCTATGTCACCCTATGAGAACTGGCACTTGGGAAACCCCTGTAAATATCAGCATTCTGGCTATTACTGTCACTGGAATTGATAAAGTCCACTTCTAGGGACTTCTTTTCTTTATTATTTATTTACCTCGTGTGTTTTCAGGGAATCTATGACAGAGAATAACATTCTAGTTAGGTAAAATCTCAAACCCCTCCATTGTCTTGATAGATGGGATGCTGACAGAGACATGGCTTTCTGCAGGAATAAAGAGAAGGGTTCATGAACTGATAGACAGGAGAGAAGTTTATGTATGGTTAAGTGGGTATAAAAAATCCTCCATTTTTTAATTAACAGGAATTGTGGAGATGGTTTCAGGCTAAGCACTAGGAAGTAAGTGTAAACACAGCATCAAATGGTGCCCAAGATATTGCTAATTCTCTTGTAAGGGCAAAATCCAAAGTTTCTCAGCTGGATCATTCGCAAGCCTGTTTCTTTGCAATAACTGGCTCTAGAACTTGTCCTGGAATTTGGTGGCAAAAAGTTCTACCACTACTGGTTCAAGAGATGTACTGAGAAAACTTCATGACCACTGGGGGTAAAAGCAGGCAGATCATTAGAAGTTTGACTTGTTGGCTGAGGAGATGAGACCAGAGGATATAATGCTTGACTTAGGGACATAGAATACCTGTGAAGGCAGAATGATTATACAAGGGTTGCCTTATGGCTTAATCCCTTCTACAGTCTAGCAGGCCAACACTAGATCCTTCCAGAGATGACAATAAATGGTCTCGGGGCTTTGTTCATTGGGCCCTGAGCCACCATGAGAGGAATTTCCATGGGAAAGAAAACTCCTTTGGGAAACAATAGATGCAGAATTGACAAAGATTTGGGCTCATACTGTCCTGGTTTATCTTTTGTTCTGTGTTTCTTTTCTTTGTTTTTGTTGTTCTTATTTGTTTGTGTTGCAGTCCAGTAAAATGAAAACTTGTTTGTCTTTGGGTAAAAAGCAGGCATGCTTTCTATGTATTACAAAGGGTTTGGTTTCTCTAACTCAAGTTGTGTCTCATACTGTATCCCACTCCCTGTGCAAAGAGGGAAACTTAATCTCTGCATGTCTCCCTATGAGCACTGGCACTTGGGAAACCCCTGTAAATATCAGCATTCTGGCTATTACTGTCACTGGAATTGATAAAGTCCACTTCTAGGGACTTCTTTTCTTTATTATTTATTTACCTCGTGTGTTTTCAGGGAATCTATGACAGAGAATAACATTCTAGTTAGGTAAAATCTCAAACCCCTCCATTGTCTTGATAGATGGGATGCTGACAGAGACATGGCTTTCTGCAGGAATAAAGAGAAGGGTTCATGAACTGATAGACAGGAGAGAAGTTTATGTATGGTTAAGTGGGTATAAAAAATCCTCCATTTTTTAATTAACAGGAATTGTGGAGATGGTTTCAGGCTAAGCACTAGGAAGTAAGTGTAAACACAGCATCAAATGGTGCCCAAGATATTGCTAATTCTCTTGTAAGGGCAAAATCCAAAGTTTCTCAGCTGGATCATTCGCAAGCCTGTTTCTTTGCAATAACTGGCTCTAGAACTTGTCCTGGAATTTGGTGGCAAAAAGTTCTACCACTACTGGTTCAAGAGATGTACTGAGAAAACTTCATGACCACTGGGGGTAAAAGCAGGCAGATCATTAGAAGTTTGACTTGTTGGCTGAGGAGATGAGACCAGAGGATATAATGCTTGACTTAGGGACATAGAATACCTGTGAAGGCAGAATGATTATACAAGGGTTGCCTTATGGCTTAATCCCTTCTACAGTCTAGCAGGCCAACACTAGATCCTTCCAGAGATGACAATAAATGGTCTCGGGGCTTTGTTCATTGGGCCCTGAGCCACCATGAGAGGAATTTCCATGGGAAAGAAAACTCCTTTGGGAAACAATAGATGCAGAATTGACAAAGATTTGGGCTCATACTGTCCTGGTTGAGTTTTACAATGCTGATGAAAGTGACCCACTAGTGAATAAGAAAAATGGACCCAAAGAAAACTGGTAAATTTGTTCAGTAAGGGTGCCACCTTGGAAAACTCCCTTAGGTCTTACACTGAAACTGGGCAAGAACTTAAGTTGCTATTTTGACAACGCAACTTCAGAATTTCTAGATTAAGTTAGAATCAAAAAGTCTCTACTACGTATGGTACATCTCGAGCAACCAAAAAGAGTAACGCTACAGCCTCAACCAAGCAATGTGACTATGGCAATTGAATCAAAGTTTCCCCAAAGCTAAAATAGCTAGTGCCTATAGTTCTAATCTTGGTTTCATATACGACTCTGGATGGACTGAAAACATAGGAGGCTCGTTTGGTTGAGCTGTGTATAGACACCACTATGCTCACAATTGAAAGTAAACCTGACTTGCCTTCTGATTACTCCAGGCTCTGATTCCTCCCTGTTAATTAACCTGACTTCAACCACTTTAAAGAGAAAGGTGATTTTGGATGAGTTCTATGTGTCCCTGATTCTGTGCAAAACCAAAGGCCATATGTATCCATCCAAGTTTGTGGGGAATTTGGAGGAAGGAAGAAATTTAAATGTGTGTAGTTCTGTTGGAGGAGGTTGCATGCATGCTTAGTCACTAGGTCATGTCTGACTCTTTGTGGCCCCCTGGACTGTAGCCCACCAGGCTCCTCTGTCCACTGAGTTACCTGGGAAGCCCCTGGATAAGGGTCCCCAAGTCACAATCCTCTTGGTTCTGTAATTAGAACTATATCCAGATTCAGGTAGTGAGATTCAGACTGGGTAAAGGCCTCTTTACATTGGGTTGTTCTTGTGGATGCCACCTTTTGGGCCAATTCAATGTACTGTTGTAATTTCTGCCCCCAAATATACAATTATATTAACTTACATTGTTTATTGTGAATACTTTGGGTAAGTGTCAGGCGCTTTGAAAGTCTAGCAGGCCAACACTAGATCCTTCCAGAGATGACAATAAATGGTCTCGGGGCTTTGTTCATTGGGCCCTGAGCCACCATGAGAGGAATTTCCATGGGAAAGAAAACTCCTTTGGGAAACAATAGATGCAGAATTGACAAAGATTTGGGCTCATACTGTCCTGGTTGAGTTTTACAATGCTGATGAAAGTGACCCACTAGTGAATAAGAAAAATGGACCCAAAGAAAACTGGTAAATTTGTTCAGTAAGGGTGCCACCTTGGAAAACTCCCTTAGGTCTTACACTGAAACTGGGCAAGAACTTAAGTTGCTATTTTGACAACGCAACTTCAGAATTTCTAGATTAAGTTAGAATCAAAAAGTCTCTACTACGTATGGTACATCTCGAGCAACCAAAAAGAGTAACGCTACAGCCTCAACCAAGCAATGTGACTATGGCAATTGAATCAAAGTTTCCCCAAAGCTAAAATAGCTAGTGCCTATAGTTCTAATCTTGGTTTCATATACGACTCTGGATGGACTGAAAACATAGGAGGCTCGTTTGGTTGAGCTGTGTATAGACACCACTATGCTCACAATTGAAAGTAAACCTGACTTGCCTTCTGATTATTCCAGGCTCTGATTCCTCCCTGTTAATTAACTTGACTTCAACCACTTTAAAGAGAAAGGTGATTTTGGATGAGTTCTATGTGTCCCTGATTCTGTGCAAAACCAAAGGCCATATGTATCCATCCAAGTTTGTGGGGAATTTGGAGGAAGGAAGAAATTTAAATGTGTGTAGTTCTGTTGGAGGAGGTTGCATGCATGCTTAGTCACTAGGTCATGTCTGACTCTTTGTGGCCCCCTGGACTGTAGCCCACCAGGCTCCTCTGTCCACTGAGTTACCTGGGAAGCCCCTGGATAAGGGTCCCCAAGTCACAATCCCTCTTGGTTCTGTAATTAGAACTATATCCAGATTCAGGTAGTGAGATTCAGACTGGGTAAAGGCCTCTTTACATTGGGTTGTTCTTGTGGATGCCACCTTTTGGGCCAATTCAATGTACTGTTGTAATTTCTGCCCCCAAATATACAATTATATTAACTTACATTGTTTATTGTGAATACTTATAAAGTCCAGAGGAAATTCTTCTAATTAGGAAGTGTCACAGAAAATCACCAGTGGACATATAAATCACTTCCCAGCTCCTCTGTCTGTCCACTCCAAGGTGGTCTGACAGAAACAATATATAATCCAAGAAAAACACAATATATAATCCAAACGGAAATCACAGTCTTAAATTCTTAAAAATAGCAAGGATAGGTTGCATATCAACACAGTCCTGTGTGGTCAGTGAAAAATGATAATGGGAGATGGAGTCTGATGGTAGCTATTACCAACTGAATCTTGTTATTGCTATGATAGCCCCACAAATGAATTCCTTGCAGAGACTGATGGCCCTTGTATGCTGTGTTAAACATTGGCAACAGCTTCTTTTCTATCCCACTGACATCTGAGGATCAAGACCAATTTTCCTTCACTCATCAAGGCCTCCAATATACATTTGCAGTTCCTAGAGGTAGCTAAACTCTCCTGCCTTTTGCCTTCAGGGTGTGGCCCAGGTAATACCAATGTCTCTATCTTATCAAGTCTGAAATCTTCATTAAATAGATGATAACCTGTGGGACAGCAAGTTTGAAGCTTCAGTGTGAATAGTCTTAACTTCAGTATTATTACATTTCTCCCAGCAAGAGTGGCTGTTAAACCCAACAAAATTTAGAGGCATTCTAGCCAAGGAGTATCTTGGAATTATGTGAGTATATATCAAAGCTCTAAACCCCTCTGGCAATGAAGGAAAAACTACTGTCTCGTTACTACTCCTCAAAGGGAGATCCAACAATTTATAGAGCTCCTTGAGTATTAAAGACTGTGCATATCTCAAGTGAGCATTCTGTTTGGAAGTTTATATTGGTTAGTTCACAAACATGTATCCTTTGAATGGGACCCAGATCAAAAGGGTGGGTTGAAATCTATCCAGTGAGCTCTACATGTTCTCTACACAACTGACCTCTGTGACTGATGGTATTGCCAATCAGAATCTCTGGCAAAGTGGCACCCTCCATTCCAGGGATTGACCTCAGTTAAATGCCACCTCTTTACATTGGGCCAATTCAATGTACTGTTGTAATTTCTGCCCCCAAATATACAATTATATTAACTTACATTGTTTATTGTGAATACTTATAAAGTCCAGAGGAAATTCTTCTAATTAGGAAGTGTCACAGAAAATCACCAGTGGACATATAAATCACTTCCCAGCTCCTCTGTCTGTCCACTCCAAGGTGGTCTGACAGAAACAATATATAATCCAAGAAAAACACAATATATAATCCAAACGGAAATCACAGTCTTAAATTCTTAAAAATAGCAAGGATAGGTTGCATATCAACACAGTCCTGTGTGGTCAGTGAAAAATGATAATGGGAGATGGAGTCTGATGGTAGCTATTACCAACTGAATCTTGTTATTGCTATGATAGCCCCACAAATGAATTCCTTGCAGAGACTGATGGCCCTTGTATGCTGTGTTAAACATTGGCAACAGCTTCTTTTCTATCCCACTGACATCTGAGGATCAAGACCAATTTTCCTTCACTCATCAAGGCCTCCAATATACATTTGCAGTTCCTAGAGGTAGCTAAACTCTCCTGCCTTTTGCCTTCAGGGTGTGGCCCAGGTAATACCAATGTCTCTATCTTATCAAGTCTGAAATCTTCATTAAATAGATGATAACCTGTGGGACAGCAAGTTTGAAGCTTCAGTGTGAATAGTCTTAACTTCAGTATTATTACATTTCTCCCAGCAAGAGTGGCTGTTAAACCCAACAAAATTTAGAGGCATTCTAGCCAAGGAGTATCTTGGAATTATGTGAGTATATATCAAAGCTCTAAACCCCTCTGGCAATGAAGGAAAAACTACTGTCTCGTTACTACTCCTCAAAGGGAGATCCAACAATTTATAGAGCTCCTTGAGTATTAAAGACTGTGCATATCTCAAGTGAGCATTCTGTTTGGAAGTTTATATTGGTTAGTTCACAAACATGTATCCTTTGAATGGGACCCAGATCAAAAGGGTGGGTTGAAATCTATCCAGTGAGCTCTACATGTTCTCTACACAACTGACCTCTGTGACTGATGGTATTGCCAATCAGAATCTCTGGCAAAGGGTGGCACCCTCCATTCCAGGGATGCCTCTTGCAACCATGACATAGTTAAATCACAAAGATAATGACCCATTGGTTGAGAACATTACTTGCCAAGGTCTCCTGCAGTAGTCCACACGGATCCAAAGAAGAACTCTGTAAGTTCTATCATATTGCCTTTGTCACTTTTGCATCTCTCCCTTCTGAGTGTGAGTAGGGAATAGTTGAGAAACCATGAAGTAATAGCTACTGGAATGGACACAGATATTTTATGACAGTGGAGGAAGAGTGTCATCCTGGAACCAGCAGAGGGAACATCTTAGATTCTGGGAGGCATGGATAATAAAGGGACATTAACATTTTTTTTCTTTCATACCACCCCTAAAATCTTCCTCAAGAAAAATGCCCTTATGTATCACTCCCAAACTAATAAACACTTAAATTTCATTAATTTCAGGGTCTGTTTTCCCTCATCAAGCAGGTCGGGTCTCCATTTGATTGCCAAATTTCTTAAAAATTACCAAAAAGCCTACTAAAGGGGCAGAGAATAGCCCTCATCCCTACAATTCACAGTAAAATTCTTGTCAACATCTTTGGTATCTGCATCAACCCTATGCCAAGTACTGTAGTTCAGTGATGCACCAGAGTGGACAAAAGCTACTCACCTGATGATGCAGATAAATAGGACAGAATGGACTGATTGTACTTAGACAGTACCTTCAAAACAATAACTAGACTCAGTTGTTCAAACTGAATTGAGAAATCTAGAATCTGCTAGCTGGGTATGATGCCACATTGGAGCAGAGTCAAATTGTGTTCCTGGATGACGTAGGTCAGGGGTCCCCTACGTCTGGGATCCAATCCCTGATGTTCTGAAGTAGAACAGCTGTAATAATAATAGAAATAAAGTGCATAATAAATGTAACATGTTTGAACCATTCTGAAACCATCCTTCCCACCCCTCAGGTCTGTGGAAAATTTTTCTTCTATTGAATGGGACCCAGATCAAAAGGGTGGGTTGAAATCTATCCAGTGAGCTCTACATGTTCTCTACACAACTGACCTCTGTGACTGATGGTATTGCCAATCAGAATCTCTGGCAAAGGGTGGCACCCTCCATTCCAGGGATGCCTCTTGCAACCATGACATAGTTAAATCACAAAGATAATGACCCATTGGTTGAGAACATTACTTGCCAAGGTCTCCTGCAGTAGTCCACACGGATCCAAAGAAGAACTCTGTAAGTTCTATCATATTGCCTTTGTCACTTTTGCATCTCTCCCTTCTGAGTGTGAGTAGGGAATAGTTGAGAAACCATGAAGTAATAGCTACTGGAATGGACACAGATATTTTATGACAGTGGAGGAAGAGTGTCATCCTGGAACCAGCAGAGGGAACATCTTAGATTCTGGGAGGCATGGATAATAAAGGGACATTAACATTTTTTTTCTTTCATACCACCCCTAAAATCTTCCTCAAGAAAAATGCCCTTATGTATCACTCCCAAACTAATAAACACTTAAATTTCATTAATTTCAGGGTCTGTTTTCCCTCATCAAGCAGGTCGGGTCTCCATTTGATTGCCAAATTTCTTAAAAATTACCAAAAAGCCTACTAAAGGGGCAGAGAATAGCCCTCATCCCTACAATTCACAGTAAAATTCTTGTCAACATCTTTGGTATCTGCATCAACCCTATGCCAAGTACTGTAGTTCAGTGATGCACCAGAGTGGACAAAAGCTACTCACCTGATGATGCAGATAAATAGGACAGAATGGACTGATTGTACTTAGACAGTACCTTCAAAACAATAACTAGACTCAGTTGTTCAAACTGAATTGAGAAATCTAGAATCTGCTAGCTGGGTATGATGCCACATTGGAGCAGAGTCAAATTGTGTTCCTGGATGACGTAGGTCAGGGGTCCCCTACGTCTGGGATCCAATCCCTGATGTTCTGAAGTAGAACAGCTGTAATAATAATAGAAATAAAGTGCATAATAAATGTAACATGTTTGAACCATTCTGAAACCATCCTTCCCACCCCTCAGGTCTGTGGAAAATTTTTCTTCTATAAAACTGGTACCTGGTGCCAAAAGGGTAGGGACAGCTGATGTAGATGCCTCTTCAGTGGTCCCAGTAGCATTTCTTTTTAGGGATGGCTCAGAGTGTAAAGAATCTGCTTGCAATGCAGTAGACCTGGGTTCAATCTCTGGTTGGGAAGATCCCTGGAGGAGGGCATGGCAGTCCATTCCAGTATTCTTGCCTGGAGAATCTCCATGGACAGAGCCTGGCAGACTGCAGTCCATGGAGTTGCAAAGAGTTGGACATGACTGAGTGACTAGGCACAGCACATGTATCCTTAGAACTATGTGCCCTGTGTGGAAACTTAAAAAACAATAGGCTATTTCTTTCCCCTAAATGGTAACTGTAACCTTAAGAATGATCATAAAGTCCTCCAAGTTTTTAAGGAAAATGCTCCAAGAGGATAAAACAGCCCTTAGATGGCTACACCATCTTCCCAAAATGATGACTTGGAGAAGCTTCCCAGACAGGGAGCTGAACAATACTTGCACCCACCTTGCAGTAAGTTTTCCCTGCAGTATGTGTTGTTCAATTAGGAAAGGTGATACAAAGTTCGTCTTTGATTTTAGCTGAGGTGATACTGCCCCATTCCTGGAATGTATTCAGGTTAGCAGTAACTCTGTGACTCATCTTGTGACAGATGATATTGTCCCTAAATTTGCTCCTTGAGTTCCAAGGTAGAATCTGTGTAATCTCTACAACTCCTGCTGTATCTGGACTAAGGCCATGGGCCCACTTGAAAGGTCAATGTGGAAATTCAGGGGGAAAATACACCCAGATTTCTAAGTTAGATCCAGATGGTTTGGGAGATTTGCTCAGCTCATTGGGTCTGGGACAGTTGATGTTAATACTGCATATTTCCTCATCCTGCTGCTTGGAGTCCTGTTGATAGCATCCTTAATGAAATGTGGTATGAGCCAAATTGAACAGATTTAGTTCTAATCTCTATCAGCCGGATTAATCAATGTGGTTGACAGAGGGCTGTACTCAGAGGAAAATTTTCCAGATGGTCCACATTGGAGCAGAGTCAAATTGTGTTCCTGGATGACGGGTCAGGGGTCCCACGTCTGGGATCCAATCCCTGATGTTCTGAAGTAGAACAGCTGTAATAATAATAGAAATAAAGTGCATAATAAATGTAACATGTTTGAACCATTCTGAAACCATCCTTCCCACCCCTCAGGTCTGTGGAAAATTTTTCTTCTATAAAACTGGTACCTGGTGCCAAAAGGGTAGGGACAGCTGATGTAGATGCCTCTTCAGTGGTCCCAGTAGCATTTCTTTTTAGGGATGGCTCAGAGTGTAAAGAATCTGCTTGCAATGCAGTAGACCTGGGTTCAATCTCTGGTTGGGAAGATCCCTGGAGGAGGGCATGGCAGTCCATTCCAGTATTCTTGTTTGAGAATCTCCATGGACAGAGCCTGGCAGACTGCAGTCCATGGAGTTGCAAAGAGTTGGACATGACTGAGTGACTAGGCACAGCACATGTATCCTTAGAACTATGTGCCCTGTGTGGAAACTTAAAAAACAATAGGCTATTTCTTTCCCCTAAATGGTAACTGTAACCTTAAGAATGATCATAAAGTCCTCCAAGTTTTTAAGGAAAATGCTCCAAGAGGATAAAACAGCCCTTAGATGGCTACACCATCTTCCCAAAATGATGACTTGGAGAAGCTTCCCAGACAGGGAGCTGAACAATACTTGCACCCACCTTGCAGTAAGTTTTCCCTGCAGTATGTGTTGTTCAATTAGGAAAGGTGATACAAAGTTCGTCTTTGATTTTAGCTGAGGTGATACTGCCCCATTCCTGGAATGTATTCAGGTTAGCAGTAACTCTGTGACTCATCTTGTGACAGATGATATTGTCCCTAAATTTGCTCCTTGAGTTCCAAGGTAGAATCTGTGTAATCTCTACAACTCCTGCTGTATCTGGACTAAGGCCATGGGCCCACTTGAAAGGTCAATGTGGAAATTCAGGGGGAAAATACACCCAGATTTCTAAGTTAGATCCAGATGGTTTGGGAGATTTGCTCAGCTCATTGGGTCTGGGACAGTTGATGTTAATACTGCATATTTCCTCATCCTGCTGCTTGGAGTCCTGTTGATAGCATCCTTAATGAAATGTGGTATGAGCCAAATTGAACAGATTTAGTTCTAATCTCTATCAGCCGGATTAATCAATGTGGTTGACAGAGGGCTGTACTCAGAGGAAAATTTTCCAGATGTCAAAATTGATTTGGATGGAGAGGTAGATATTGTTAGAAGACAAGTCTCCATAGTTCTTGCATGTTTATTGCTCAGTATGGATTCCCACTACTGTAATACAAACCACTGTGTGTGTAGGCACTTGGCTTAGTCTGCTTTGTCGTATGGGGCACCAGCATAAATGCTGACAACTGCTTTTTCTATGAGTAATAAACTCCCATATTTCCATAGTCCCCTGTCTTCTGCCAGCACCCATGAAACTGTGTCAATCTAACTTGGCACACAGGTAGACTATTGCCTCAGATCCATGTACTTTTTGACATGTATAATGTTACTAATATATATTAATCAGGATTTCAGTTACATTAAGGAGAATGGGAGAAAATAAAACCCTTAGCCTACACACCTTGTAGCTAACATTTTCAAGGCATACTGGGCTTTAATTAAGTGAATAAATGAATGTGATTAAATTGAAGGCAATTCAGCACTGTCCTGAAGAGAACTTCTGGTTACCACTAAGAGGATTTATTTTAATATGTTGGAGAAATTGGTGAAGGGCATAGAAAATGTCCAATGACACAAACTGTGCTTGGACATGTGTAGATAGCTCTAAGTCTTGTATCATTTAAATGAGAATCTTGCTCTAAGTGAATTTGCTGCTTTTCTAGATGAGGATACTGCTCCCAGGCCAACCTGCTGGCACCTCCTAGGAACAACATAACCAGTTACAATAATCTCATGGAATTCTAGGAAATGCAACATATTGATAATCAGAACACTAGAACAGTTTAAGATGATTCATTGCTAGGTATATGAGTATGTATTAATATAGCATAAATATGGACTCACGTGTATCAGATACATTTCTAAATTAATTTTGACTTGATACTTTAGAAGTAGGGGCAAATAGCTTGCTGAAAAGTTTAAAGGTATATACTATACCAACTAATGAATTTGCTAATAGTTGTCCTCTGTCGATGGACATGAATCTAGCATTTTAACATCTTTTTTTTTTTTTTTTTGGTCCACTTCTATTGGTCTTTCATTTATTTCCATCTTTGTTCTTTGGCCTGTGTGGCCCTCCCATCGCAGTGACCTCTTTCCTTGCAGAGCACTGGCTCTGGGTGCATGCACTCCAGAGCACTGGCTCGATAATTGGACACATCAGTCCAGCTGCTCCACAACATGGGATCTTCCCAGGCCAGGGATCGAACCAGCACCCCTTGAACTGTAAGGCAGTATCTTGACTCACTGGACCACCAGGGAAGCCCGAATCTAGCATTTTATATGTTATTCACATGAAGTTCAAAACACCAGGGAGCCAAGAAAAAGAAAATCATTATCCATTTGGAGTGAGTGATTTAGCCATTCTTCAAACATGAATTGTGTAATGAAAAATAGCAAAGAACGGTAGGTCAAATCTTAAGAAACCATTTTTCTATAATGTCTTATTCTTACAGCAAAATGGGCCAACACTTGTAATTCTATAATTCCCTTGGGAAATGCATGAGGGAAACTGTGCTTGGAAAAAAATACTCAACATTTTCTTCATTGCTAGTATTAGAAAAAGGTACTGAGGGTAAGAAAAAGTTATTCATTTGCCATTACTCAACCCATGCTGAGCACAGAACATAAAATAGGAATAAAGAAAGGAAGTCATCTCTTCAGTCCCAGCTGCAGGCTGATGAATCACTTAGTGATTAATAGTTGCTACTAGTAATTGAAATAATTGTATTTCAGAGAGGGGAGAAAAAGCAGTTGGTCTCTCAAATTTTTCCCCTGAAACTGTAATTGCTGCAATATCAAAGACTTTTTAAAAGGAGGTATAAAGATCTTAATGTAAAACGAAAAGGCATATAACTTCCAAGATTGACCCAACATCTGGCATTAGATTTTGAAAAACTTTCCTCTGTCAAAATTGGTGGTATCCTTTACAATAACCACCTGTCTTATTTTCCTATATAGTTTTCTTTACAATCGAGTTTAACGTATAGGGGACACAGCATAATATAGAACATAAAACAACAAAAAACTAAGTAATGTATATTACCCCTTTTTCCAAAAAGCCACTGAGTTCACATTTACTGCTCCCAAAATAGTATTTAAACATTTTAATTAATGTTAATGTAAGTCAATGGACAGACTTTATCATGTTTAGAGTTCTAAATGTTTATGGTCCTATGTCAGTAATTTTGGGAGTTACTACATTCAGTGAGTTTATTGTCTAATTATGGAGGTATAGTATATACAGAAAATGTTAGCAATTAGTTTTGGTGCATGTGAGCATTATAGAAAAGACATCATGAAGTCAGAGATTTGCATTTGAAAATCTGAATTTGCTCAATATGTTTAGGACTTTTCAAAACTTTTTTCGAAACTAATCTCCACAATGATGCTGAGATGAGATATCAATTTTAAGTAATAAATAAATAGGATCAGAAAGACTGAGTGATTTACTCATGTTCACACAGCCAGTAAAAGGTAGAGCCAGCTTTAAAATTTGGTTCTCTTTCCCTCTGATTGTGAAAGGAAGAGAGAAAGATAACTCCACATTTTAAATCCTTGGTGATAAAAGTATAAGATATTAGTATATATAGACTAGAGTTATGAGAAAAAGCTGGCATGGGAGAGGAGATGGGTTTATTTGTGCATATTGTTTCTGAAGCAATAATAGGGCATATAAGAAGAGATATTATTTCATTATCAGGTAGAGATTACAAATCCTAGTTTAAAAATCAGTCTTGGGGGCTTCCCCTGGTGGTCCAGTGGGTAAGGACACCGCCTTGCAGTGCAGGGGGTGCCAGTTCGATCCCTGGCCTGGGAAGATCCCGTGTGTCACAGAGCGGCTGGACTGATGTGTCCAATCACTTAGTGATTAATAGTTGCTACTAGTAATTGAAATAATTGTATTTCAGAGAGGGGAGAAAAAGCAGTTGGTCTCTCAAATTTTTCCCCTGAAACTGTAATTGCTGCAATATCAAAGACTTTTTAAAAGGAGGTATAAAGATCTTAATGTAAAACGAAAAGGCATATAACTTCCAAGATTGACCCAACATCTGGCATTAGATTTTGAAAAACTTTCCTCTGTCAAAATTGGTGGTATCCTTTACAATAACCACCTGTCTTATTTTCCTATATAGTTTTCTTTACAATCGAGTTTAACGTATAGGGGACACAGCATAATATAGAACATAAAACAACAAAAAACTAAGTAATGTATATTACCCCTTTTTCCAAAAAGCCACTGAGTTCACATTTACTGCTCCCAAAATAGTATTTAAACATTTTAATTAATGTTAATGTAAGTCAATGGACAGACTTTATCATGTTTAGAGTTCTAAATGTTTATGGTCCTATGTCAGTAATTTTGGGAGTTACTACATTCAGTGAGTTTATTGTCTAATTATGGAGGTATAGTATATACAGAAAATGTTAGCAATTAGTTTTGGTGCATGTGAGCATTATAGAAAAGACATCATGAAGTCAGAGATTTGCATTTGAAAATCTGAATTTGCTCAATATGTTTAGGACTTTTCAAAACTTTTTTCGAAACTAATCTCCACAATGATGCTGAGATGAGATATCAATTTTAAGTAATAAATAAATAGGATCAGAAAGACTGAGTGATTTACTCATGTTCACACAGCCAGTAAAAGGTAGAGCCAGCTTTAAAATTTGGTTCTCTTTCCCTCTGATTGTGAAAGGAAGAGAGAAAGATAACTCCACATTTTAAATCCTTGGTGATAAAAGTATAAGATATTAGTATATATAGACTAGAGTTATGAGAAAAAGCTGGCATGGGAGAGGAGATGGGTTTATTTGTGCATATTGTTTCTGAAGCAATAATAGGGCATATAAGAAGAGATATTATTTCATTATCAGGTAGAGATTACAAATCCTAGTTTAAAAATCAGTCTTGGGGGCTTCCCCTGGTGGTCCAGTGGGTAAGGACACCGCCTTGCAGTGCAGGGGGTGCCAGTTCGATCCCTGGCCTGGGAAGATCCCGTGTGTCACAGAGCGGCTGGACTGATGTGTCCAATTACTGAGCCAGTGCTCTGGAGCACGTGTGCCCAGAGCCGGTGCTCTACAGTGAGCAAGGCCACTGCGATGGGAGGCCCACACTGGCCAAAGAACAAAGACGGATGAAAATAGAGAAATGAAAGACCAATAGAAGTGGCTCACCCGTCCCCCTCCCTCCCCATCCCACCCCCCCAAAAAGATAAATAAATAAAAAATAAATATCAAAAAATCAGTCTTGGATATGTGGGTATGGTATTCAGCATTGTTTCAATGTAGCCAAAATGAATAATAATAATAAATGAGCAACTATATTCTTGATTCCACACAACTAAATGATGCCATCTGGAAATTCAAATTCTAGGAGGTGTAATGTGTCGTTGGCAAAGGGGACTGTAACAATTCTTCCTGTGCCTGCGCATGCATACAACACCTCATGTTAAAAATTGGAACCTATTTTTTCTCCCTTGGAGTATGGGTTGACTTTAGAGTTACTTGAGCAATAGAATGTGGGAAAAGTGATGCTGTACTAGTTCAGGTTCTAGGCTTCATGAGACGTGGCAGCTGCTGCTTTCATTCTTTTGGTATTGTGATCCTTCTGGTAAAGAAGTCCAGGCTCTCCATCTTGGAGAACGAGGCTACAGCCAACAGCCCAGCACTAAGGCCCCCAACACAGGAGTGAGACCATCCTGACCCTCCAGCCTAGCTGCCTTCTGTATGTGTGAGTACCACTGACACAGCAGAAAGGAGTGATCTTTAAGGAGTGACCCCTACTCAGATTTCTGAACCACAGAATCATGATTAATAAATGTGATTCATTTTAGTTCGCTATGTGTAGGGTAGAGTGTTACTGAGCACTGCTCAAAGAGAAAAGAGACTGACTAATTAATTAAATAAATATTTGCCTTTTCTTCCTGGCAGGAATTGGATCATTCTTGTAAGAAGCATAAAACAGGACTTAACGATAGAGAGCTGCCCAGGAGGTGGTAGAAAAATGCTTGCATTGGGTGATCAGAGAAGGCTTCCTGAAGAGGTGACATCTGAGCAGAAAAGGAAGTTAGAGAATTGAATGGATCATAGTGATGAACCATGAACATCAGGGAAAAATATTCCCAGTGCTTCACAATAGGCTATAACTGGCATATTTAAAATCAAATTCCCATCTGTATATTGGCACCAATACAAAAGGCTCTTCCCAGCTTTTCTTTTGTCTGTACATCAAAGAATTGAAGACAAAGACGAAAAAATGAAAACAGAGAAATGAAAGACCAATAGAAGTGGCTCACCCGTCCCCTCCCTCCCCATCCCACCCCCAAAAGATAAATAAATAAAAAATAAATATCAAAAAATCAGTCTTGGATATGTGGGTATGGTATTCAGCATTGTTTCAATGTAGCCAAAATGAATAATAATAATAAATGAGCAACTATATTCTTGATTCCACACAACTAAATGATGCCATCTGGAAATTCAAATTCTAGGAGGTGTAATGTGTCGTTGGCAAAGGGGACTGTAACAATTCTTCCTGTGCCTGCGCATGCATACAACACCTCATGTTAAAAATTGGAACCTATTTTTTCTCCCTTGGAGTATGGGTTGACTTTAGAGTTACTTGAGCAATAGAATGTGGGAAAAGTGATGCTGTACTAGTTCAGGTTCTAGGCTTCATGAGACGTGGCAGCTGCTGCTTTCATTCTTTTGGTATTGTGATCCTTCTGGTAAAGAAGTCCAGGCTCTCCATCTTGGAGAACGAGGCTACAGCCAACAGCCCAGCACTAAGGCCCCCAACACAGGAGTGAGACCATCCTGACCCTCCAGCCTAGCTGCCTTCTGTATGTGTGAGTACCACTGACACAGCAGAAAGGAGTGATCTTTAAGGAGTGACCCCTACTCAGATTTCTGAACCACAGAATCATGATTAATAAATGTGATTCATTTTAGTTCGCTATGTGTAGGGTAGAGTGTTACTGAGCACTGCTCAAAGAGAAAAGAGACTGACTAATTAATTAAATAAATATTTGCCTTTTCTTCCTGGCAGGAATTGGATCATTCTTGTAAGAAGCATAAAACAGGACTTAACGATAGAGAGCTGCCCAGGAGGTGGTAGAAAAATGCTTGCATTGGGTGATCAGAGAAGGCTTCCTGAAGAGGTGACATCTGAGCAGAAAAGGAAGTTAGAGAATTGAATGGATCATAGTGATGAACCATGAACATCAGGGAAAAATATTCCCCAGTGCTTCACAATAGGCTATAACTGGCATATTTAAAATCAAATTCCCATCTGTATATTGGCACCAATACAAAAGGCTCTTCCCCAGCTTTTCTTTTGTCTGTACTATCATTTGTATTTAAAATTGAATTCACATACCATCTTCCTCTGAAAGGCCTGAGTTCTCTCACTTGAGCTGGTGTCCTCTTCTGTGTCATTATTGCCACCCGTGTTTTCTTCTGGGAGATTTGGAACATGTTATGCAGCTTTTTTTTTTTTTTTTTTAACCTAGACCTCATGCCACTAAACTTAAAGCTGGTTTTGATCTCTTTACTTTACAATATGTATATTGTAGATGAAATGACAGTACTGTCTTGCCACTATATCTTACATTCATTCCCCTTTCTTTTATTCTTTTCTTTAGGCCTCCACTGGATCCCAGCTTAAGCACATAACCAAAATTTAGATTATGTTAAAAAAAAAAAAAGATCTTTTGTGGGGGGAGGGGGCAATACTTACTCTGTCACTGAGAAGTAGCAACAAAACAAAGCTTTTTATCAATGAGAAAATGTACTGTGCTTCCTTCGAGAAGGTAAACAAGACAGTAGATACAGAAGACTCACTCAAAGAGGAAGAAAGGAAGCGGAATGATTTTAAGAGTAACACCTGTCAAACAAAGCTGTAATGGGTACTGCTTGACAAAATAGGCTGGTGACTGTCAAAATAAATAGTAAATCTTCCAGCTCTGACTAATAACAGGGTTACACCAAAAGACTTGAGGGAAGCATCCAACAAAACACAAAATTGAAAGGAAAATTGGAAGGATTGGCATAGCCTCCCAGCAGTTAAATTTCAAGTCATTCTGGAGAAACTCAAACCATTCACCAGGTTTCATGGCAGAGGGAAACGTTCCAAAAACTCTTCTTGATTTTTTAGCATTTCATGGCTGCCAGGATGTTGGATCATTCTTGTAAGAAGCATAAAACAGGACTTAACGATAGAGAGCTGCCCAGGAGGTGGTAGAAAAATGCTTGCATTGGGTGATCAGAGAAGGCTTCCTGAAGAGGTGACATCTGAGCAGAAAAGGAAGTTAGAGAATTGAATGGATCATAGTGATGAACCATGAACATCAGGGAAAAATATTCCCCAGTGCTTCACAATAGGCTATAACTGGCATATTTAAAATCAAATTCCCATCTGTATATTGGCACCAATACAAAAGGCTCTTCCCAGCTTTTCTTTTGTCTGTACTATCATTTGTATTTAAAATTGAATTCACATACCATCTTCCTCTGAAAGGCCTGAGTTCTCTCACTTGAGCTGGTGTCCTCTTCTGTGTCATTATTGCCACCCGTGTTTTCTTCTGGGAGATTTGGAACATGTTATGCAGCTTTTTTTTTTTTTTTTTTAACCTAGACCTCATGCCACTAAACTTAAAGCTGGTTTTGATCTCTTTACTTTACAATATGTATATTGTAGATGAAATGACAGTACTGTCTTGCCACTATATCTTACATTCATTCCCCTTTCTTTTATTCTTTTCTTTAGGCCTCCACTGGATCCCAGCTTAAGCACATAACCAAAATTTAGATTATGTTAAAAAAAAAAAAAGATCTTTTGTGGGGGGAGGGGGCAATACTTACTCTGTCACTGAGAAGTAGCAACAAAACAAAGCTTTTTATCAATGAGAAAATGTACTGTGCTTCCTTCGAGAAGGTAAACAAGACAGTAGATACAGAAGACTCACTCAAAGAGGAAGAAAGGAAGCGGAATGATTTTAAGAGTAACACCTGTCAAACAAAGCTGTAATGGGTACTGCTTGACAAAATAGGCTGGTGACTGTCAAAATAAATAGTAAATCTTCCAGCTCTGACTAATAACAGGGTTACACCAAAAGACTTGAGGGAAGCATCCAACAAAACACAAAATTGAAAGGAAAATTGGAAGGATTGGCATAGCCTCCCAGCAGTTAAATTTCAAGTCATTCTGGAGAAACTCAAACCATTCACCAGGTTTCATGGCAGAGGGAAACGTTCCAAAAACTCTTCTGATTGAGCATTCCTCTTTGGTTAGGAAATCACATCTCTTCTGATGGGCTGCCAGGATGTTGGTTTCTGCTTTTTCAATACAGAAACAGTCATGCCGTGATGGTGGTGTTCTCTGTGCAGACATTCAGCTCTCTGCCAATAATATCCACAGGAGGAGCAGCCAGCTCTGGACCCCTTTGTTGGCAGAGTGGGGCACACTGCAGAAAAGGCAGAGATCCACGGAAAAGCAAGTTCTGATTTCTTCCTATGTCCATTTCTTGCCACTTGAGGTACCTATTTTTCTTTTCCCGTAGCTCCTTAGACAATCAACTTATTTTCTCTTTCCAGAAAGCAAGGTTTTCTAACACAATTACAGAGAAAACTGCCCAAGTGTCTGCAGATAATGTTATGACCCTTTCCAGGGGCAGTTTCATTTAAACAAATTGTTTTTTGGAAGCCCCAAAACCCTTGATAAATTTCTGCTCTGAGATTTAATAATACATCACAAGTGGAAGAATATATTGTTAGTGGAAGAATTTTAAGCATCTCAAAAACACCGTCCTGCAAAAACCATCTTGCTTCAGAAATTATCCGCTTATGCCTCAAGTTTTAAGTGTCAGAGGTGAGGTGTGGCTTGTCCCTCTGCCTGACTTTCTTAATTGTATTTTTGTTTCTAGACAGAGCTATTCTCTGGGCTCCTGAAGTTACCGTGAAAGAGAAGGAAGGAAAAAACATCAAACAGGATATCAGCTCCCAAGGAGGAGCACTTTGAGATATTACTTAGCCTACAGTAACATGGCTTGCTTTCTCATTTAGTTTTATTTGTTTATGTTCTTCCATTATTTATTCTTCCTTTATCTGTTTCATCCATTATATTTATTGACTCTAGTTCCAAATATGTTTTTCATAAGAACTTGTTGCTAAGTAAACAATTTAGAGATGTGAAATAAGCAAAACATCAAATCTGAAAACACAAATTTACTACTGGTTTCTTTCCAGCCAAAAGTATTTGCTAAAATTTGTAATCAAAAAAAAAAAAAAAAACTAACCATTTTATTTGTTTATTTTAAACACTATCTTGGAGAGTTATACTAATCTAAAAACTACATTCTGTGTTATTTTGATAGCTATATTTATTAAAGCAAAACATCAAGACACACTCAGATTACAGAATGAATATCTGAACTCGGGACTATATCAGGTATACAAGTAACTATCAAGATGTGTCACAAGTGAAGTGAAAGGTTAGTTTCCTCAAATAACCATGAATCACAATGGGGAGGAACCAGGATGCCTTTATGTTGTAATCCAGTGATTTCAACATTCTAGGGTGATTTTATTCACCAGTCCATTTGGTTGATCCATCCTACTCTGATAAGAGGGTGACCCAACCAGTCACCATCGTGTATAAGGAATCCTGCTCTTCCTCGAGCAATTATTCTGTTTGGCAGGACTGTCTTCTCCACACCCTTCTCCGCTCATTATTCTTGCTGCCTCTGCAGATAATGTTATGACCCTTTCCAGGGGCAGTTTCATTTAAACAAATTGTTTTTTGGAAGCCCCAAAACCCTTGATAAATTTCTGCTCTGAGATTTAATAATACATCACAAGTGGAAGAATATATTGTTAGTGGAAGAATTTTAAGCATCTCAAAAACACCGTCCTGCAAAAACCATCTTGCTTCAGAAATTATCCGCTTATGCCTCAAGTTTTAAGTGTCAGAGGTGAGGTGTGGCTTGTCCCTCTGCCTGACTTTCTTAATTGTATTTTTGTTTCTAGACAGAGCTATTCTCTGGGCTCCTGAAGTTACCGTGAAAGAGAAGGAAGGAAAAAACATCAAACAGGATATCAGCTCCCAAGGAGGAGCACTTTGAGATATTACTTAGCCTACAGTAACATGGCTTGCTTTCTCATTTAGTTTTATTTGTTTATGTTCTTCCATTATTTATTCTTCCTTTATCTGTTTCATCCATTATATTTATTGACTCTAGTTCCAAATATGTTTTTCATAAGAACTTGTTGCTAAGTAAACAATTTAGAGATGTGAAATAAGCAAAACATCAAATCTGAAAACACAAATTTACTACTGGTTTCTTTCCAGCCAAAAGTATTTGCTAAAATTTGTAATCAAAAAAAAAAAAAAAACTAACCATTTTATTTGTTTATTTTAAACACTATCTTGGAGAGTTATACTAATCTAAAAACTACATTCTGTGTTATTTTGATAGCTATATTTATTAAAGCAAAACATCAAGACACACTCAGATTACAGAATGAATATCTGAACTCGGGACTATATCAGGTATACAAGTAACTATCAAGATGTGTCACAAGTGAAGTGAAAGGTTAGTTTCCTCAAATAACCATGAATCACAATGGGGAGGAACCAGGATGCCTTTATGTTGTAATCCAGTGATTTCAACATTCTAGGGTGATTTTATTCACCAGTCCATTTGGTTGATCCATCCTACTCTGATAAGAGGGTGACCCAACCAGTCACCATCGTGTATAAGGAATCCTGCTCTTCCTCGAGCAATTATTCTGTTTGGCAGGACTGTCTTCTCCACACCCTTCTCCGCTCATTATTCTTGCTGCCTCTGCAGGGTCAGTAATGTGTCTGCCAGTAAAGTGTTGTCTCCTTCCATTTCCTATTCCCATAACCACAAAAAGTAGAAGCAGTTCCCTAGTTGAGGAAAGAGCATGTGTTCATTAATAACCACACAGCCAAATCCCTTGCTAATTCTCTGGTCATTTTTAACTTGGACTACTATAACCACATTCTGTGCTGTCTCCAAGGCTTTATTCTTTTGTCCAGTTTAAAATGATCTGCATTCTGCAGATCAAATCATTTTCTAGATGGATTTAAGTTTGCCGTGGGAAGAAACAGCCTGGGCTTGGCAATATCGTTCATAGGGAGTGTGGTATGGAATGGGGAGACCAGTGTCTAAGAGAGGCATGTAAATACACCCTAGGATGACAGGGACCCAGTTGTTCTTTTTTCTTTGTCCTTTTTGTATTCCAGGAATCAGAAACTCTCAAGATCTTATTACAATTTTAATGACTACATTTGACAAATTATGGAAACTTGCTCTGCCTGTGTCCCAACTTATTACATAGCATTAAAAATATTTTGTGTATAGGAAGATGGTTTGACTTACATATATTGTGAAATGATTACCAGAGAACATTCAGTGAACATCCATCATCTCTTATAAATAGAAAAAAATGTTTTCCTTGAGATGAGAACGCTTAGGACTTACTCGTTTAAGAACTTTCGTATATAACATACAGCGGTGTTGATTATAATTATTATGCTGTTTGTTACATTCCTAGTACTTATAACAGGAGGTCTCTACTCCTGACTGCCTTCAATCCAATCCCCGTCCCTGAATCCCTCCTCTTATAACCACAAATCTGATCTCTTTTCTATGAGTGTGTTTGTTTTGAAGTGTAATTGACTGACAACCTTCTTTCTGAATAAGGTTAGTTTCCTCAAATAACCATGAATCACAATGGGGAGGAACCAGGATGCCTTTATGTTGTAATCCAGTGATTTCAACATTCTAGGGTGATTTTATTCACCAGTCCATTTGGTTGATCCATCCTACTCTGATAAGAGGGTGACCCAACCAGTCACCATCGTGTATAAGGAATCCTGCTCTTCCTCGAGCAATTATTCTGTTTGGCAGGACTGTCTTCTCCACACCCTTCTCCGCTCATTATTCTTGCTGCCTCTGCAGGGTCAGTAATGTGTCTGCCAGTAAAGTGTTGTCTCCTTCCATTTCCTATTCCCATAACCACAAAAAGTAGAAGCAGTTCCCTAGTTGAGGAAAGAGCATGTGTTCATTAATAACCACACAGCCAAATCCCTTGCTAATTCTCTGGTCATTTTTAACTTGGACTACTATAACCACATTCTGTGCTGTCTCCAAGGCTTTATTCTTTTGTCCAGTTTAAAATGATCTGCATTCTGCAGATCAAATCATTTTCTAGATGGATTTAAGTTTGCCGTGGGAAGAAACAGCCTGGGCTTGGCAATATCGTTCATAGGGAGTGTGGTATGGAATGGGGAGACCAGTGTCTAAGAGAGGCATGTAAATACACCCTAGGATGACAGGGACCCAGTTGTTCTTTTTTCTTTGTCCTTTTTGTATTCCAGGAATCAGAAACTCTCAAGATCTTATTACAATTTTAATGACTACATTTGACAAATTATGGAAACTTGCTCTGCCTGTGTCCCAACTTATTACATAGCATTAAAAATATTTTGTGTATAGGAAGATGGTTTGACTTACATATATTGTGAAATGATTACCAGAGAACATTCAGTGAACATCCATCATCTCTTATAAATAGAAAAAAATGTTTTCCTTGAGATGAGAACGCTTAGGACTTACTCGTTTAAGAACTTTCGTATATAACATACAGCGGTGTTGATTATAATTATTATGCTGTTTGTTACATTCCTAGTACTTATAACAGGAGGTCTCTACTCCCTGACTGCCTTCAATCCAATCCCCCGTCCCTGAATCCCCTCCTCTTATAACCACAAATCTGATCTCTTTTTCTATGAGTGTGTTTGTTTTTGAAGTGTAATTGACTGACAACTCTCTGCTAGTTTCTGTTACACAACATAGTGATTTGACATTTCCATACATTTCAAAATAATCAGCACAATGTCATTACCATCAATCACCATACAAATATAATACATAATTATTGACTGTATTCTCCACACCCTACATTTCATATTGGTGACTCATTTATTTTGCAACTGGAAGTTTGTACCTCTCAGTCTCCCTTACCTATTTTTCTCAATGCCTCCTGCCTCTTCCCTCTGGAAAACACCCGTTTGTTCTCTGTATCTATGATTCTGGTTTTGTGTTGTTGCTTTTGTTCATTTTTTTGTTTTTGTTTTTTTTTTGATTCCACATATAAGTAAATTTATATAGTATTTGTCTTTCTCTGTCTGACTAATTACATGTAGCATAGTACCCTCTAGGTTCATCCATGTTTCTGCAAATGGCAAGATTTCATTCTTTTTTTATAGCTGAATAGAATTTCATTGTATATAATACCATGTCTTTATCCATTCATCTATCGATGGACACTTAGGTTGGTTCCATGTCTTGGCTGATGTAAATAGTGCTGCATTGAACATAGGGTACATATATCTTTTCTAATTAATGTTTTCATGTTTTTGGATAAATACCCAGGAGTGGAATTTCTGGATCTTATGGTAGTTATATTTTTAATTTTTTAAGGAGCCTCCATAGTATTTTCCGTAATGACTGCATCAATTTATATTCTGCCTGTGTCCCAACTTATTACATAGCATTAAAAATATTTTGTGTATAGGAAGATGGTTTGACTTACATATATTGTGAAATGATTACCAGAGAACATTCAGTGAACATCCATCATCTCTTATAAATAGAAAAAAATGTTTTCCTTGAGATGAGAACGCTTAGGACTTACTCGTTTAAGAACTTTCGTATATAACATACAGCGGTGTTGATTATAATTATTATGCTGTTTGTTACATTCCTAGTACTTATAACAGGAGGTCTCTACCCCCTGACTGCCTTCAATCCAATCCCCCGTCCCTGAATCCCCTCCTCTTATAACCACAAATCTGATCTCTTTTTCTATGAGTGTGTTTGTTTTTGAAGTGTAATTGACTGACAACTCTCTGCTAGTTTCTGTTACACAACATAGTGATTTGACATTTCCATACATTTCAAAATAATCAGCACAATGTCATTACCATCAATCACCATACAAATATAATACATAATTATTGACTGTATTCTCCACACCCTACATTTCATATTGGTGACTCATTTATTTTGCAACTGGAAGTTTGTACCTCTCAGTCTCCCTTACCTATTTTTCTCAATGCCTCCTGCCTCTTCCCTCTGGAAAACACCGTTTGTTCTCTGTATCTATGATTCTGGTTTTGTGTTGTTGCTTTTGTTCATTTTTTTGTTTTTGTTTTTTTTTTGATTCCACATATAAGTAAATTTATATAGTATTTGTCTTTCTCTGTCTGACTAATTACATGTAGCATAGTACCCTCTAGGTTCATCCATGTTTCTGCAAATGGCAAGATTTCATTCTTTTTTTATAGCTGAATAGAATTTCATTGTATATAATACCATGTCTTTATCCATTCATCTATCGATGGACACTTAGGTTGGTTCCATGTCTTGGCTGATGTAAATAGTGCTGCATTGAACATAGGGTACATATATCTTTTCTAATTAATGTTTTCATGTTTTTGGATAAATACCCAGGAGTGGAATTTCTGGATCTTATGGTAGTTATATTTTTAATTTTTTAAGGAGCCTCCATAGTATTTTCCGTAATGACTGCATCAATTTATATTCCTACAAAAATGCAGGAGAGCTCCATTTTCTTCATATCCTCACCAACACTTGTGGTTGTTTTTTTGTTTTGTTTTATTTTAAATAATAGCCATTCTGATAGGTATGAGGAGATATCTGTGGTTTGATTTGCATTTCCCTGATGATTAGTGATGTTGAACATCATTTCATGTCTCTATTGATCATGTATATGTCTTCTTTAGAAATGTATCTACTCAGATTCTGTGCCTTGTTTAAATTTTTTTTTCAATGTTGAGTTGCATGAGTTATTTGCTATACTTTTGATATTAGTTCATTTTTCTGATATATTGCTTGCAAATATAGTCTTCCATCTAGTAGATGAACTTTATGTTTTGTTTCTTCCAGTATGTAAAAAGTCTTTTAGTTTGATGTAGTTCCATTTATTTATATTCAGTTTTGTTTCCTAAGCATGATGAGATAGATCTAAAAAAATTACTAAGACCTATGTTAAAAAACATACTACCTCTGCAGACCTTAAATTTATATAGTGCTGTATGTTGACTATATCTCAATAAAGATGGAAGAAAAAAATTTTTTAATTGAATAACTATATAATAAATACATACTTAAGAGAACATCATAAAATGGGAAACTGGTAAGGACCTGAGGCAAAACTCTTATACTAAAGGGTAATTTGGGAGAAATCTGCCTTATATTTATCTACTACCAGATTAAAACAGACAATTTGTGCATGGCATGTAGCAGATGCTCAATAAACATGTACGTGTGTGTGTATATATATATATATATATGTGTGTGTGTGTATATTGTGCATGTGCGTGTGTTTGTTCCATTTTTGCAAGCTGAAAAGCCACTAAGGTGTACTGCCATGCTATTGTTTAATAACTTCCTCTTTGATGCAGTCAAATCAGTAGTCAATTTTTAAGGAACTTTTTGAGCAATAGTATGTAATCCAACCAAAGCCCCAGATAAGAAAAGAGTAAAAACAAAAGAAGCTTAAGAAAAAAAGATAGAAAAAGAGCAATTAATTATCTGCTACCCCAGGACATCGTTTAATTTCCTGGCACCCTAGATATGTTTGTGGCTTATATTTTGGAATTACTATAGCTCTCTAAGAAAGAGTTACTTCATTCCCAAAAGGTGAGCCATTTCCTGTCTACTGAATTGTAAAATCAGAGTAAGTACTATTTTATCAAAGAACATTGGCTGTCACCCAGCGTTAATCACTTTCAGAACAATCATGATTTATTTTAGACATAAGGCTAATGAATCTCTAGTTCCAGATTCCATTTTGGCAACTTTGAGCCTTACCTCATGCATAAGATTATTGCTGAAAACAGTGCTTCTCCAACTTATCTTTTCTTTTTTTTTTGTCTTTTAAAAAAATTAATTACATCCAAGCTAGTGAGCCTATAAGCGTCTGAGAGACCAATGCTAGCTCAAGTATTATTTGTCTACAATCCTGCACAGATGTGGAGTCAATAGGGAACTAGCGCACTGTGTGCTTTTACACATCTTTTAGTTAAATTAAAAATTCAAAAGGTAAATCTTGTGTTCTGGGACAGCATGTGAATTTGACATTTCCTGGAGGCTATTAGAACCAAAATAGAAAATCCATTTAAGTGCTGTATGTTGACTATATCTCAATAAAGATGGAAGAAAAAAATTTTTTAATTGAATAACTATATAATAAATACATACTTAAGAGAACATCATAAAATGGGAAACTGGTAAGGACCTGAGGCAAAACTCTTATACTAAAGGGTAATTTGGGAGAAATCTGCCTTATATTTATCTACTACCAGATTAAAACAGACAATTTGTGCATGGCATGTAGCAGATGCTCAATAAACATGTACGTGTGTGTGTATATATATATATATATGTGTGTGTGTGTATATTGTGCATGTGCGTGTGTTTGTTCCATTTTTGCAAGCTGAAAAGCCACTAAGGTGTACTGCCATGCTATTGTTTAATAACTTCCTCTTTGATGCAGTCAAATCAGTAGTCAATTTTTAAGGAACTTTTTGAGCAATAGTATGTAATCCAACCAAAGCCCCAGATAAGAAAAGAGTAAAAACAAAAGAAGCTTAAGAAAAAAAGATAGAAAAAGAGCAATTAATTATCTGCTACCCCAGGACATCGTTTAATTTCCTGGCACCCTAGATATGTTTGTGGCTTATATTTTGGAATTACTATAGCTCTCTAAGAAAGAGTTACTTCATTCCCAAAAGGTGAGCCATTTCCTGTCTACTGAATTGTAAAATCAGAGTAAGTACTATTTTATCAAAGAACATTGGCTGTCACCCAGCGTTAATCACTTTCAGAACAATCATGATTTATTTTAGACATAAGGCTAATGAATCTCTAGTTCCAGATTCCATTTTGGCAACTTTGAGCCTTACCTCATGCATAAGATTATTGCTGAAAACAGTGCTTCTCCAACTTATCTTTTCTTTTTTTTTTGTCTTTTAAAAAAATTAATTACATCCAAGCTAGTGAGCCTATAAGCGTCTGAGAGACCAATGCTAGCTCAAGTATTATTTGTCTACAATCCTGCACAGATGTGGAGTCAATAGGGAACTAGCGCACTGTGTGCTTTTACACATCTTTTAGTTAAATTAAAAATTCAAAAGGTAAATCTTGTGTTCTGGGACAGCATGTGAATTTGACATTTCCTGGAGGCTATTAGAACCATAAACCAACGAATAGAATATATTCATCCATTTAAGTGGTTTGTGACTGTGAAAGACTAAATATTTACAATGTCTTTTATCCTTGGATACAGTATAATGATTTCATCATTTTAATAGCTCTTTACTCAAACGTAGCTGCATGCCACTTAGATTTTAAAGACATGCATTTAAAATAGTTTGGATCTCATTAAGCATTTGAATAAACCCCAAGAATGACAAAATACATAGCAAGAGTTCAAGGTGTTGAAATCATGATTTTACTTTTGATTTATGTCTTCCCTCCTGAATCTTGCACTATTTACCAAACTTTGCTCTCAGTGTTCAGATAAGAAGATATATTTTTTCACACACTGTCAGAAGGTCACTAACAGATCTCAGGCATCTGCATATAAATACGGGGCTATGCACACAAATAGGGACTTTTTGATGAAATGTGAATGAACCAGGAGAAAACCACGGCAGCCATTATGGAAGCAATGAAAGCATTGTTTCCCCACAGCAAGCTGTGTGAATAACCTTGTACATAGAAAATATGGTATTATCTCATAAAACCCATTATCTCCTCATTTGCCTTTCCTTTTAGAGTCCTACAAATCCCTGAACGTTCTTCCTCTCATTATTTTCCGTTGTATATGCTTACAGTTCCTGGAAAGAAAACTGAATTAGTATCTTTTGGTTAATATTCTTCTTCCCTTCTCCCATTTAGGATAAAAACAAAATCTGGTTTATTTTCAACACAGAAATGTAGAGAAAAACATTGAAACTAGTTTTCATTTGCATAAGATTATTGCTGAAAACAGTGCTTCTCAACTTATCTTTTCTTTTTTTTTTGTCTTTTAAAAAAATTAATTACATCCAAGCTAGTGAGCCTATAAGCGTCTGAGAGACCAATGCTAGCTCAAGTATTATTTGTCTACAATCCTGCACAGATGTGGAGTCAATAGGGAACTAGCGCACTGTGTGCTTTTACACATCTTTTAGTTAAATTAAAAATTCAAAAGGTAAATCTTGTGTTCTGGGACAGCATGTGAATTTGACATTTCCTGGAGGCTATTAGAACCATAAACCAACGAATAGAATATATTCATCCATTTAAGTGGTTTGTGACTGTGAAAGACTAAATATTTACAATGTCTTTTATCCTTGGATACAGTATAATGATTTCATCATTTTAATAGCTCTTTACTCAAACGTAGCTGCATGCCACTTAGATTTTAAAGACATGCATTTAAAATAGTTTGGATCTCATTAAGCATTTGAATAAACCCCAAGAATGACAAAATACATAGCAAGAGTTCAAGGTGTTGAAATCATGATTTTACTTTTGATTTATGTCTTCCCTCCTGAATCTTGCACTATTTACCAAACTTTGCTCTCAGTGTTCAGATAAGAAGATATATTTTTTCACACACTGTCAGAAGGTCACTAACAGATCTCAGGCATCTGCATATAAATACGGGGCTATGCACACAAATAGGGACTTTTTGATGAAATGTGAATGAACCAGGAGAAAACCACGGCAGCCATTATGGAAGCAATGAAAGCATTGTTTCCCCCACAGCAAGCTGTGTGAATAACCTTGTACATAGAAAATATGGTATTATCTCATAAAACCCATTATCTCCTCATTTGCCTTTCCTTTTAGAGTCCTACAAATCCCTGAACGTTCTTCCTCTCATTATTTTCCGTTGTATATGCTTACAGTTCCTGGAAAGAAAACTGAATTAGTATCTTTTGGTTAATATTCTTCTTCCCTTCTCCCATTTAGGATAAAAACAAAATCTGGTTTATTTTCAACACAGAAATGTAGAGACAACATTGACTAGTTTCTTTTGCAATTGGCTTTAATACTCACAGGTTTTCATTTATGTTAATTCTCAATTTTAGCATAAAAAAGAAATAAAACATACTGAATGACATAGACATTATCAAAATAAATTAATAATTACCTCCCTTAAGATGTACAGAGGATATGATCTATTAGGACTTTTATACTAAGACTTTTGGAATGCTCATTGAGTTGACCTCAATGATTATTTCATAAATCATTATTCTAAGGCACCTATCTAAAATGTGTTATAAAATAAAATAAAATGCATTATAATAACTTTGTTGGGTCATCAGTCAAGGCTTAGTTTATGGCATGATGAGGTAAAATGAAAATGAAACCTAAGGGAATTTTGATTTATAATATACTGATCCTTAATGAACGTTCAAAGAAAACCATGTATGTACAATTTTTCTTTCTGTCCCACAACAGAGAGAAAATACACATATATATGTGGGATTAAATGTAATGTTTAATAGTAAAAACTACAAGCAAAGTTCTACTGTTAGCACAGAGATCTATATTTAATCTTATTATTACCCATAAGAAAATAATAATAATTAAAAAACAATGTATATTATATATAACTGAAGCACTTTGCTATATATCAGAAATTAACACAACACTGTAAACCAACATTATTTAAAACAAACAAAAACTCTCAATTACTTATTGACTTTGTGTTATATAACAATATCTACTGTATAGTACTTTACAAACTTATTGAAATTTTAAAAGGAACAATGTGCTTGAAAGAACTATGAAAGTCAAAAACAACATGTAATGAGAAGATGGCACCATTAATTCACTGGTAGTGCTGGCAAGTGAGGATACATGAACAACATCTTGTGTCTGCCTTTTATTGTTGTTGTTTAGTCTCTCAGTTGTGCCTGACCCACTGCAACCTTATGGACTGTAGCCCACCAGGCTCCTTTGTGCATGGGGTTTCCCCAGGAAGAGTACTACAGTGAGTTTTCTGCCTTTTGGGGGCTGTGATACAGTAGAAGAATCAGACCCATAAAATGGCATGGGTAAAACAGTAGGAAGTTCTCAGCTTCCTTGGAACATAGCAGAAAGCTACATAGAAGAGATGACATTTGGATGTGATATTAAAGGCTTTTCTGGTGACTCAGACAGTAAAAAATCTATCTGCAAAGTGGGATTCCTGGGTTTGATCCCTGGGTTGGGAAGATCACTTGGATAAGGGAACAGCTACCTACTCCAGTAGAATTGCCTGGGGAAATTCATGAACAGAGGAGTCTGGAAGACTGCAGTTCATGGGATCACAAAGAGTCATACAAGACTGAGCAACTTTCACTTTCAAGGGATCTTCAAGTGGAGAAGAAAGTAAACAGCATTCTGCATAAAGAGAACAATAGGTAACCATTAGGATACACAAGAAAAATCATAATAAATTCATCAAACTTGTAGGTGAGATGGGAGAATGGGAAAATAGTGAGCTGAAGGTGGCTGATGAAAAACCTGATGTACTAGAGTCATTTATGTGAAAGTCTGAGGAGTTAAAATTTCATTGTCTAATTGATGGAGACTTTCTGATTTTATTTATTTATTATTGAAGTATAGTTTATTTACATTATATTAGTTTCAGGTATATGACAGAATGATCAAGTATTTTTCCAGATTATACTCCATTAAACTTTTCACAAGATAATAGCTTTAATTCCCTGTAGTGTACAATATATCCTGGTTGCTTATCTATTTTGTACATAATAGTTTGTACCTCTTAATCATGTACTTCTACTGTGCCCTTCCTCTCTCCTTTCTGACCACTTGTAATCTTTACTTTGGAAACACAAGGGTGGGAAAGCTCTTGCATTTTTAGAGCGGAAAATATATCATACAATGTATATTTTTGAAAAAAGATTAATCTTAGGTCAACCATATGGGTTTGTTATGGACGGAATTGGTAAACAGATAGACTAGAAAGAAAAATGGCTAGGAATTTATTATAATAATCCAGAAAGAAAGGGTTAACAATCCATGTTAATTTCAATGTCCTAAAAATGGTGAAGAAGGATTAAATTTGAGAGTTGCAGAGTAAAAAGTGACATGTCATTGTATTAAGGGTTTTGATATATCCCACTGCAACCTTATGGACTGTAGCCCACCAGGCTCCTTTGTGCATGGGGTTTCCCAGGGGTACTAGTGACCCTTTTATCAGTAGAAGAATCAGACCCATAAAATGGCATGGGTAAAACAGTAGGAAGTTCTCAGCTTCCTTGGAACATAGCAGAAAGCTACATAGAAGAGATGACATTTGGATGTGATATTAAAGGCTTTTCTGGTGACTCAGACAGTAAAAAATCTATCTGCAAAGTGGGATTCCTGGGTTTGATCCCTGGGTTGGGAAGATCACTTGGATAAGGGAACAGCTACCTACTCCAGTAGAATTGCCTGGGGAAATTCATGAACAGAGGAGTCTGGAAGACTGCAGTTCATGGGATCACAAAGAGTCATACAAGACTGAGCAACTTTCACTTTCAAGGGATCTTCAAGTGGAGAAGAAAGTAAACAGCATTCTGCATAAAGAGAACAATAGGTAACCATTAGGATACACAAGAAAAATCATAATAAATTCATCAAACTTGTAGGTGAGATGGGAGAATGGGAAAATAGTGAGCTGAAGGTGGCTGATGAAAAACCTGATGTACTAGAGTCATTTATGTGAAAGTCTGAGGAGTTAAAATTTCATTGTCTAATTGATGGAGACTTTCTGATTTTATTTATTTATTATTGAAGTATAGTTTATTTACATTATATTAGTTTCAGGTATATGACAGAATGATCAAGTATTTTTCCAGATTATACTCCATTAAACTTTTCACAAGATAATAGCTTTAATTCCCTGTAGTGTACAATATATCCTGGTTGCTTATCTATTTTGTACATAATAGTTTGTACCTCTTAATCATGTACTTCTACTGTGCCCTTCCTCTCTCCTTTCTGACCACTTGTAATCTTTACTTTGGAAACACAAGGGTGGGAAAGCTCTTGCATTTTTAGAGCGGAAAATATATCATACAATGTATATTTTTGAAAAAAGATTAATCTTAGGTCAACCATATGGGTTTGTTATGGACGGAATTGGTAAACAGATAGACTAGAAAGAAAAATGGCTAGGAATTTATTATAATAATCCAGAAAGAAAGGGTTAACAATCCATGTTAATTTCAATGTCCTAAAAATGGTGAAGAAGGATTAAATTTGAGAGTTGCAGAGTAAAGAAGAGATAGTGACATGTCATTGTATTAAGGGTTTTTGATATATCAATGTTTTGATAATAACGTGGGAGTAATTCTATAAACGTATACTTAAACTCTACCAGAATGAAAAGTATGCATTGCTCCAATGTGGTTCTCTGTGATGTTTTCTGGTAAGTAGTCTATTTCCTATTTGACCCTCCTTCCCACAGTATATAAAGTATTTTCCAAACATGTAAAACAGACACAAACTAGCAATTTATTAATTTCTGAGAGGAGATATGGAAGATTCAGGAAAAGTTCCATTGTGCACACCCCTTCTTATCACACTCTCATTTGAACAGCACTCAGTCAAGTCCTGGGATTTCAGCAGGGTTCCTTCCTACATGATTGGTGGTAAGGTTGTGAATCACCATGACATGCATCTCCCGAGTGACTCCTTTTTCACCCAGTTCACTGATATACTTTCCTCAAGAGTGCAAATGTTCATGGTAAAAACTTACTTATCTCTTTCCCCTTGTTTAATGAATGACCTTAAATCGCCTGCATCATTGCTGTCTGGACAGTTCATACTCTAAACTCCAATGAGGCAGGAATTGAGCTTAATTCCAGTTTATAACATTCAGTGCTGCCCTCTAAAAATATGAACACTTAATAAATTTTGGGTGATAAAGGAATAATTTATCTCTTCCAGGGAGCATCCCTTTCAACTGAACCAAGAACAGCATACATTGTACTGGTTTAGGGAGGATAAATGTAAGACCATGACAATTAAAAATGATAGGGGGAATAAAAACCCATCCATCTGCCTAATGACTAAACTTCAGTGGTAAAGATTTGATAATTCTAGTAAAGTTGTTAGTGAAAGAGCCTGTTATTTAATACATTTTAAAAATTCAGGGACGTCTGACTGCTTCTGCTGGCTCAGTGTATCAAGTCACTTTAGGCAATCTCAGCGAACTCAGGAAATGGACAGGATTTGTATTTGTACTTTAAAACAAAAGAACACATGCTTTGTTTCTGTTTAAATCAGTTTAGACTTAGTTCAGATTGTTCCAATATGGTACTCAAGTCATAGAATTTAAGCTCCCTATAACACACACACAGACACACACACAGGGGTGTGTGTGTGTGTCTGTGTGTGTGTGTGTATACACATGTATAAGATACAGATGTGTAAGATCAAATGTGTATGACCTTATGTAAAATATATGCATGTTTATTCCCTTAGAAAAATAATCATTTTTATGATTTATTGCTTGAAAAGATTATTCTACTTCTTATATCTAAAAACTGCTTATCAACTGAAATAGGTATATAAATGAATTAAAATAAGCTTTTATTAATAGAATTTTAAGAATTGGATTATTTTTTATTGATTTAGTTTGTGCACAGATTTGTGTGTGTGTGCGTATTTAATACCTACAAAAATTGACCCATGCAGTTCTTAGAGACTATTTGCTGAAAACTTGGCTGATTGATTAAGGCTTCTTTTCATAGTCACAAAATCAGGACTGTAAACTCAGAATTTTTTAAAAAAACTCTCAAAATGAAGCAAAATGGATTTGTAAAAGGAAATTTCTCATCCTCACCAGAATATGTTTTACAAATCTGTTATATTTAGGTAAACATGTATTGTCAAACAGGAAATTAGAAGTACAATAAAACCTTCTGTCCTAGTCTATTGAATAATTTCTTCTTGTTCAGTCTCCACAGCAAGGGAAGGGCATTGGTTATTTCAATGACTTAGAAAAAGCATAATCTGAGTATTTTCAAAGAAATCTTATTAAAGTACATTGTTTCAAGCCAAGCCTATTAAAGCCACCAATGTGATTATCTATATTCCTTACTAACATATAATACAAATTCAATTGACTTCTTTTGCTGCAGTTCTTGTGGTAGATGGTAATTTCTAAAAAAGAAACAATGTACTCAAGTCAGTAGTTTTTAGTATGCATCAGAAATAGGATAGTTAGAATTTCATTTATAGAATTTTAAATCATGGAGTTGATTTTGTAGATACCACTGAAATACTTATTTAAGGGATACGTTCTTATTTTAGAAAATGTAGTTCCCATTTTATCATTTATATTTATGTTCCAGTAAACTTGCTTTCTCCTTTGATTTAATTTTATCCACTGAAAAATTGCCTCTGATGTGTTTTGCATTTCCCTCCTCCCTCCAGATCTGTCCTTACATGTTTCACCACCAGCAGATTTACTCTGGTGTTGTTGGCAAATTCTGCCACCAGAGAAAGTTATGGTTTTTTTATTTTTTATTTTTTCCTATCGCTGCCTTGCAAAGGTTTAATGGAAGCTGGGCTATATTTCAGTTCACAATAATTTCTGTCCACCTAAGCTACAGTTATTTTTTGAGAAGTTTATTTTTGTGCCTAAAAATAATAACCATTGTTAGTTTATATTGACATTTTGAGATAAATTTTACTATTCTAAATAATATTTCCCTTGAGTTAACATTTTTTATTTATATATTTGAGTTTTTAAAGATTTGTTGCATTCATAATTAAATGTATTATGTTTTGATCCAAATGACTGAAAAAGTGTCTATATCTAGTTTTATATTGCTAATTCACAGAAAAACATACAAAGCACAAAGTTAGATCTTCTCCACTGAGGTGCCCTCTTTGGGTCTAAGTGCTGCCACTCTGCCACCTCTGACAGGCCATTTGAATTACTTTGCATTACTTTTCCTATTTGTGAGGGTAGGATCAAGGTTTAAACACTCAGCTATAATAACTACAGTGCTTGACAATTGCACAGACTAGTAGGAAAGACATACATAATGAGGTAGCATGAAAAGTTTTCTATAAGAGAAACATAGAGAAATTATGATTAAAATACAGAAGGAATAAAATCTCATCATCAGATATAGCATGTTTGAAGGTGATGAGATATGGTAAGAAGGTAGGTTTCATGGAGACTGCTAGATTTCCAGTGAGATCTTGAAAACAGATTTTATATATATATGTGTATATATATATATATATATATTTTGAAATTACTTCTTAGAATTTCTAATATGAACTTCTGAGAATATTGTGATTATTGTTCAGTTGCTGAATCATATCTGACTCTGCAGTCTCATGGACTGCAGCCTATCAGTTGATGAACCAGTACTTTTCGTTCATTTTAGAAAATGTAGTTCCCATTTTATCATTTATATTTATGTTCCAGTAAACTTGCTTTCTCCTTTGATTTAATTTTATCCACTGAAAAATTGCCTCTGATGTGTTTTGCATTTCCCTCCTCCCTCCAGATCTGTCCTTACATGTTTCACCACCAGCAGATTTACTCTGGTGTTGTTGGCAAATTCTGCCACCAGAGAAAGTTATGGTTTTTTTATTTTTTATTTTTTCCTATCGCTGCCTTGCAAAGGTTTAATGGAAGCTGGGCTATATTTCAGTTCACAATAATTTCTGTCCACCTAAGCTACAGTTATTTTTTGAGAAGTTTATTTTTGTGCCTAAAAATAATAACCATTGTTAGTTTATATTGACATTTTGAGATAAATTTTACTATTCTAAATAATATTTCCCTTGAGTTAACATTTTTTATTTATATATTTGAGTTTTTAAAGATTTGTTGCATTCATAATTAAATGTATTATGTTTTGATCCAAATGACTGAAAAAGTGTCTATATCTAGTTTTATATTGCTAATTCACAGAAAAACATACAAAGCACAAAGTTAGATCTTCTCCACTGAGGTGCCCTCTTTGGGTCTAAGTGCTGCCACTCTGCCACCTCTGACAGGCCATTTGAATTACTTTGCATTACTTTTCCTATTTGTGAGGGTAGGATCAAGGTTTAAACACTCAGCTATAATAACTACAGTGCTTGACAATTGCACAGACTAGTAGGAAAGACATACATAATGAGGTAGCATGAAAAGTTTTCTATAAGAGAAACATAGAGAAATTATGATTAAAATACAGAAGGAATAAAATCTCATCATCAGATATAGCATGTTTGAAGGTGATGAGATATGGTAAGAAGGTAGGTTTCATGGAGACTGCTAGATTTCCAGTGAGATCTTGAAAACAGATTTTATATATATATGTGTATATATATATATATATATATATTTTGAAATTACTTCTTAGAATTTCTAATATGAACTTCTGAGAATATTGTGATTATTGTTCAGTTGCTGAATCATATCTGACTCTGCAGTCTCATGGACTGCAGCCTATCAGGCTTGTCTGTCTTTCACTATCTCCTGGAGGTTGCTCAGACTCATGTCTATTAAGTTAATATTGTCATCCAATCATTTCATCCTCTGTTTCCCCCTTTCTCCTCCTGCCCTCAGTCTTTCTCAGCATTGAGATCTTTTCCAATGAGTAGGCTCATTGCATCAGGTGGGCAAAGCATTTGTGCTTCAGCTTCAGTTCTTCCAACGAATATTCAGGGTTGATTTCCTTTAGTATTGACTGGTTTGATCTTGTTGCAATCCAAGAGACTATATCTAAGGATATAGAAACACATCAAACGGGAAAACTATTGCTCTTGTAGTGTCTCTAATCTTGTGAGTTATGTGCCAGACACACATAGACAGAAATCACTTGTCACTGAGAGACTGACAGTTCTCTCTGCAGCTTTGGAGGAATAGGTGTGTGTGAGGAAGAGGAGTTTCTACACAGGTGAAGCGAGCAGTTTTTGACAGGACAGCAAACTGCCGAAAGGTCTTTGGGAGCCATTGATGTCAAAGGCTCATGATCATGGAATAAAAGAAAACAGGGCATGGGTCCCTGCTGTATTCCTTCTTCCCTCTTTGCCAAATACCCCCAACCATATTCTTCTTCATTACTTTGCAGGCGGAGTCAAAAACAAAGAAAAAGAAAAGAAACAAAAACACAGCTTGTCATAAGACAGACTTGGGGAAAGAACTCAGAAAATACTTCAACCATCAGTCTTCTGTCTTCCGAAAAATGTGAAATTTGACCCTTCCTAAATAAATGGGTTAAGTGTTGTCCTTATCAATAACATACATTGATTAACTTTTGAGCTCACGGCATTTTTGCAACATTTTATTTAAAGGGCAGTGGATGATATGAGAATGGTAGATAATAATACATTTAGATATTCTCAGTGGAAACTAAGTGGTAAAGACACAAAGTCTACTGGCCTCCAGAGGGAAGAGTGACATCGGTGGGATATGGTGAATGCTGAGATGTGGTCAGTAAAGCAACACTTTTCAGACAAGTAGACAAGGCATTATCAAAGTGTGCATATCTCATTGAGGATTTTTTTTTTTCCCCTTTGGCCACTTCTATTGGTCTTTCATTTATTTCCATCGTTGTTCTTTGGCCTATGTGGGCCTCCCATCGCAGTGGCCTCGCTCACTGTAGAGCACCGGCTCTGGGCACATGCGCTCCAGAGCACTGGCTCGGTAAGTGGACACATCAGTCCAACTGCTCTGTGGCACGTGGGATCTTCCCAGGCCAGGGATCGAACTGGCACCCCCTGCACTGCAAGGCAGTGTCCTTACCCACTGGACCACCAGGGAAACCCTGAAGATTATTCTTGACTGCCTATAATATAAAGCCCCCAAATAGCAGTCTTTATAAGAGATAGATTCCCTATATCTCTTAGGAAAAAACATCCATAAGTATGTGATAGAATATGCAGTATTTCCCCAGGATTCTCTTTTTTGTTCTGTCATTTATTCTGGGGGAGGAGTGGAAATGACTGCATACTCAGAGGAGTAGTAGTCCAGACTTAAAAACAGAAATTATTTATAGAGGTGCCTAAAAGGTTAAGAGCAGCACAAGAGAATGTTGAAGATCCTCAGGACTAACAACAAGGGGATGCAAACATATCCTTAGGCTGCTCTAGGAAGTTAGAACTGTGGCGGTAAGAAGAGGCACTACTGGCTTAGAAAGAGGGACACAGCTGCTGCTACAGACCAGCTCAACAGAGAGGAAGTGTAGGGAATGTATAAATCATCAGTCTCCCTTCGACATTTCATTGCTTCCCATTGGCCAAACACAACCAGAAGCTACAGGGCAAGGAAGTCCAGGGAGATACTTTCAGCTTCTCAAAGCACAGAACAGGAGATAGAAAAGTAAAGAATTGAACCAGAACAACACAGAGAAAAATCAACACAATTCCCCACTCAGCACTGTATCCCTCAGCATCTGCTTTTTTTTGTTTGTTTTTCCATTGTGGGTAGCTGGAGTCACAAAATTACTTCTGTTTTATGATTAGGTCAGACATTAAGAGTTTACCAGGACCCAATTGTATGCCAGGAGCTACTTTTCAAATTGAGTATAAGTAGTAGCAGGATAGGTCATGACTTTAATTAAAATCAGCAGTTCTCTCGTCCACACATTATTCCTATGTGTGGATTTATCAGACACCTCACAAAGCTTCTCCATGTATCACAGTTGCTCTCAAGACCACTGTGCCTGCCAGGTCCTGAGCTTGGATCTGCTGTGTAGCCTTCCCTTGCTTTGGACTCAACTCAGTACTGTAGCCTTAGAGACCATATGGTAAACATATCAAAAAACATGCCCAGATAGTTTATGCATTTGCTTCAAAATCTGAAGAAGTTAATCAACCGTTATGCCTATTTTGGGGGGAAGGATATGAAATCATACGGCAATTTGTCTTTCACTTTTAAGAGAGAATTTCTAGATAACCTCCCACCTGAGAAACCCCAAGAAACTTTGTGGATTTTCCTGGCATGCATACGTCAAGATTTTGGTGCTTGTTACTTTCCTTTTGCTTGTTTCAATTAGCATAAGGCAATGGATCAGCATGTAGGCTATGAAACACCACAAGCAAACAACTAAAGATGATTCCTTCATATCATATTATGACAGAGAACAAAAGAATTTCTATAAAACAGGAAAAAATGGTAAATAGTGCTACTGTTGCTGATAGGCAAAGACAATCTGTTTCCAATTATGTTAATTAGCTGGTAGTCAAAGGCAGTGGTTTTGTTAAGGTCATAGCATACCATAGTCTAGGGCTTCTATTCACTTGCTCCAGTGAAAACATTAGGTCCAGAGCAACAGATGCATTTTTTTTTTCTGGATTGTTATAAAGATTTTTATAATCCACAGTCATTCTCCAAGTCCCTCTGACTTTGCAGTAAGCGAACAGAAAATTAAATGGATAGAAACTAGAAACACCCACTCCATTAAAGTCCTTGGTGGTAGCAACGGTATCTAGAATACCCACCAGGAATGTGGTGTTGCTCTCTATTTGCTATCTTTTGGTTTAGTATTTTAAGGGAGAAATACCACAAAAGTAAATTATATGGACCATTTCTATGATAATAGCCCTCATTCCTTGGCACAGAAAACCAATGTAAAGACTCTTGTCAAAAAAAAAAAAAAAGACTCTTGTCAGTTGCTAAGTATATGTTTACTCCAAAATATTTCAGGACCAGGGAAATAACAGACAATCCAAATAGATTTAGTGTAAAATTGGCTTTGCCAAGATTTTCTCTCTCACCTGATCTCCATTAGCCCCTAATTGGACCAGAGGCCCACATGGTTCCACTCAGAGCCAGCAGCTAATAATCACGTAAGGTCTGGCTATTTGCTTTTTCACAGTCACGTTATTAAGGATTATAGCCTTCAGAGAGGACTTGGATGAAGATTCACAGTAAAGGGTTGAGGCCCTTTTCAAGAGTTTTCCCTCAAAGAGGGCAGTCCTCCCTGCCAATCATTCTGGGTCTGTGAGATAGTTTACATTTTAGAACTGAATGAGAGGCCATGAACCTTTATGCCTATTTTGGAAGGATAGAAATCATCGGCAATTTGTCTTTCACTTTTAAGAGAGAATTTCTAGATAACCTCCCACCTGAGAAACCCCAAGAAACTTTGTGGATTTTCCTGGCATGCATACGTCAAGATTTTGGTGCTTGTTACTTTCCTTTTGCTTGTTTCAATTAGCATAAGGCAATGGATCAGCATGTAGGCTATGAAACACCACAAGCAAACAACTAAAGATGATTCCTTCATATCATATTATGACAGAGAACAAAAGAATTTCTATAAAACAGGAAAAAATGGTAAATAGTGCTACTGTTGCTGATAGGCAAAGACAATCTGTTTCCAATTATGTTAATTAGCTGGTAGTCAAAGGCAGTGGTTTTGTTAAGGTCATAGCATACCATAGTCTAGGGCTTCTATTCACTTGCTCCAGTGAAAACATTAGGTCCAGAGCAACAGATGCATTTTTTTTTTCTGGATTGTTATAAAGATTTTTATAATCCACAGTCATTCTCCAAGTCCCTCTGACTTTGCAGTAAGCGAACAGAAAATTAAATGGATAGAAACTAGAAACACCCACTCCATTAAAGTCCTTGGTGGTAGCAACGGTATCTAGAATACCCACCAGGAATGTGGTGTTGCTCTCTATTTGCTATCTTTTGGTTTAGTATTTTAAGGGAGAAATACCACAAAAGTAAATTATATGGACCATTTCTATGATAATAGCCCTCATTCCTTGGCACAGAAAACCAATGTAAAGACTCTTGTAAAAAAAAAAAAAAGACTCTTGTCAGTTGCTAAGTATATGTTTACTCCAAAATATTTCAGGACCAGGGAAATAACAGACAATCCAAATAGATTTAGTGTAAAATTGGCTTTGCCAAGATTTTCTCTCTCACCTGATCTCCATTAGCCCCTAATTGGACCAGAGGCCCACATGGTTCCACTCAGAGCCAGCAGCTAATAATCACGTAAGGTCTGGCTATTTGCTTTTTCACAGTCACGTTATTAAGGATTATAGCCTTCAGAGAGGACTTGGATGAAGATTCACAGTAAAGGGTTGAGGCCCTTTTCAAGAGTTTTCCCTCAAAGAGGGCAGTCCTCCCTGCCAATCATTCTGGGTCTGTGAGATAGTTTACATTTTAGAACTGAATGAGAGGCCATGAACCTTACTACAGTATTTCAAGTCTTAATTTTACTCAGCAGACCTGGAATGTTCTGCTTATAAGTCAAACAGCACATTAAGAGGTTGCCCAGCCATTTCAATCACAGAGCCCTGGGAATAATTAGCCACAGCTATAGCCCTCTGTGGCTGATTAGGGTAATTGTGCCCACTATATAGCTAAAGGTTACATGCTAACACCTGACCTCACCACACTGGGATCTCATTTTTGCCGGAGAGTCCAGTGCCATGGTAGCAGACACACTGTCTTCCTGAGCTCAGAGAGAGCAGCCTTCATAGCCCTCTTCACGAATTCTGGTGTTCCATAGACTCCTTAGTGTGTTAGTGAAGAGAATGTCCTGCAAGCTGACAGTTGTGTTCGTGTGGAAGCCGTTCTCTCCTGGAGAAGGCCCTGACATGTCTGTGTTTGGATCCAATTCTCATTTGGGGAACAGCATCAAGAACGAATCTTGGGAGTGGATATTGAAGAGAACCAGCCATCTCTTCATGAGGTATCTGCACCAGGTAACATGATTTAAACATTTTTGTTTCTTTTTGTGTTTTTTCTGTTTTCAATATGAGAGACCCGTTCTCTCCAGCAGCCATGAGTGCTCGGAGGGGGAGGATGGTAGGAGGTTCAAATTCTCAGCCCCATTGATGTCTACCTAAACCCAAGCTACATCTCCAGTTTTCCCCAATACCACTGTTAACTTATCGTAAGAGACCTGGTGGGAATCTGCAGTTTAGTTTTACAAAACTGCGCTGACTTTACAATCTGTCTATCCTGGTATACGCAGTGTCTGGGGAGCTGCTAAATATTGGTCATCCAGAATGTAGTTAAAAAAAGTGTGTTGTACCTTAAAAAAGCTTGAGTTCAAAACCTTCCTCTATTAGAACCTCTAGCTACATATCTGGTTATCTTTGTTTTACTGTTAGATTTTCTCTCACCTGATCTCCATTAGCCCTAATTACAGGCCCAAGGTACTGGAGAGATTCACGTAAGGTTAGGCCCTTTTCAAGAGTTTTCCAAGAGGGCAGTCCTCCCTGCCAATCATTCTGGGTCTGTGAGATAGTTTACATTTTAGAACTGAATGAGAGGCCATGAACCTTACTACAGTATTTCAAGTCTTAATTTTACTCAGCAGACCTGGAATGTTCTGCTTATAAGTCAAACAGCACATTAAGAGGTTGCCCAGCCATTTCAATCACAGAGCCCTGGGAATAATTAGCCACAGCTATAGCCCTCTGTGGCTGATTAGGGTAATTGTGCCCACTATATAGCTAAAGGTTACATGCTAACACCTGACCTCACCACACTGGGATCTCATTTTTGCCGGAGAGTCCAGTGCCATGGTAGCAGACACACTGTCTTCCTGAGCTCAGAGAGAGCAGCCTTCATAGCCCTCTTCACGAATTCTGGTGTTCCATAGACTCCTTAGTGTGTTAGTGAAGAGAATGTCCTGCAAGCTGACAGTTGTGTTCGTGTGGAAGCCGTTCTCTCCTGGAGAAGGCCCTGACATGTCTGTGTTTGGATCCAATTCTCATTTGGGGAACAGCATCAAGAACGAATCTTGGGAGTGGATATTGAAGAGAACCAGCCATCTCTTCATGAGGTATCTGCACCAGGTAACATGATTTAAACATTTTTGTTTCTTTTTGTGTTTTTTCTGTTTTCAATATGAGAGACCCGTTCTCTCCAGCAGCCATGAGTGCTCGGAGGGGGAGGATGGTAGGAGGTTCAAATTCTCAGCCCCATTGATGTCTACCTAAACCCAAGCTACATCTCCAGTTTTCCCCAATACCACTGTTAACTTATCGTAAGAGACCTGGTGGGAATCTGCAGTTTAGTTTTACAAAACTGCGCTGACTTTACAATCTGTCTATCCTGGTATACGCAGTGTCTGGGGAGCTGCTAAATATTGGTCATCCAGAATGTAGTTAAAAAAAGTGTGTTGTACCTTAAAAAAGCTTGAGTTCAAAACCTTCCTCTATTAGAACCTCTAGCTACATATCTGGTTATCTTTGTTTTACTGTTAAAATTCTAGTGTTTATCCATGCTGAATGTGAGGAGTAAAGAAAAGGACAAGTATAATGTTCCTCCTGAAAGCAGTGCTCACTATGAATTCCTGTGTCCATTGTTCCCTTTATTTTCTTTCCTCTCCCTTTCTTTTACCTACTTCAGGATCATTGACAAAACCATGCTGCTACAGTCCCCACTTCACCTCAAGAATTCAAAACCTTCTAAATCTCCTATCTTTAAAAAATATAAAAATGCCAGACACCACTGTATGTCTCTAGTATCCGTTAACACAGAAAACATGAGAGAAAATATTAATAAAGCATTGTGAACATCTTGGGAATATAATAACTCAAATATTGATGCAAAATTTTATAACATTGATTATGTAAACAAAATGAAAACGAGTTTTGTGAGAAATCATAAATATTGCACATTTCAAGTCTATTAATTTTAAGGACTCTGTTTCCCAAAGATAAAGTAGGGGTTATATAAGACCTGTAAGAATATCAATAATTGAGTCTCTGTTCTGTGCTAAATTTGATAGGTGAGTTTTTAATTTCCTGTTAATATTTCCTCAGTCATTTGAAAAGAATTAAGTGCCAGAGGGGAAGATTTTTTCCCCTTTGTTCTTATTCTTATTTACTATATAAACAGCCATTTGTTTGATTTCAGTTTTATTCAGTGATTCCAAATTGGTCAATAAAATGCTAATGACTGCCAACATACTATATTTCTCACTGGGAGATCATCATTTAATTCTAACAAATGCCAGTTGGATACTTGTTAAAACAGCAGGGACTAATTCATATATTCTAGCTAAATAAATAAAGTTTGATTGCATATTTGTTCCACTCAGCTTTGATGACTAGCACTGTTAGAGAGGTGCTTCCTATAAATTACCCTGGAAAAGCCTGATAACCAAGTCTCAGAGATAAAACTGACATGTTAACAGTGTGTGCCTAAATGTCACTTTGTGTGGCTGTAAATCGGTGCTAACCCTTGAAAGTCATATTCTGAAATCCTAGGCCAGGCTTGTTACATCTGGCAAAGTCCCATGATGGAGACCTTCAGAAACTTATCAGTACTTTTCCATAAAGTCTGTGTATCAGTCCACCCACTACCAACTCAAAAATTCTACTAAGGGCTTCCCTGGTGGTCCAGTGGGTAAAGAGTCCACCTTGCAGTGCAAGAGGCACCTGGGAAGATCCCACGTGCAGTGGAGCAGCTGGACCGGTGTGTCCAATTAAGAGCCAGCACTCTGGAGCGCATGCGCCCAGAGCCGGTGCTCTGCAATGAGAGGGGTCAACACAGGCCAAAGAATAAAGATGGATGTAAATAAATAAGTAACAATAAAAGAGGCCAAAATTTAAAGAAAAATCCTGCTAAGAATAATGACTACAAGACGATTTTAATCACCTTAACATAAGAGTGAATACTTAATGTTCACTTTAAAATAGACTTTCATTGACCTGCTTCTTGAAGCTGCTTTTGATTTCTTGGAAACCTTATACTTTGAAAAAATTCATCTTTGAATCAATTTCTAGTAAAACATTTCTCAGGGCTTTTAAAAATTTCATATAACTTTTTTGTTTAATTGAAGGAGAATTGCTTTACAATGCTGTGTTGGTTTCTTCCATATGACAGTGTGAATCAGCCATAAGTATACATATGTCCCCTCCCTCTTGAACACTCCTCCGACCTCTCTAGACTGTCACAGAGCACCAAGTTAAACTCTCAGGGCTTGCTTTTGGGAAATATGACCACTGTCTTATTTGTGATTAGCTCATGTGACTTACACTCTAATGTAATCCCGTCTGCTCTTTATGTGTGATCAACAAAGTGTCTATGTGTTTACCATACCAGGGTCTTATTTTGTAGTTTCTTTTCACAATATGGAAAACCAGAAGTTCAATTGGCTTATCTTGATGTTTTGGCAAATATCACGTAAGAAAAAAATTATGTGTAACTTTTTAATTTCTAAAGTTTAATTTCTTTAAAATTATCAGGATCACAGAAGAGTCGAAAGTTTAAGTAAATATGAAAGTGACATGAACATTTTATTCAGAATTGAAAAGAAACAGAACTTTCTGTAAATAATCTTAATAAGTCCAATAAACATTTCCTAAAGTCTGGGGCTATCAACCCTTGAAAGTCATATTCTGAAATCCTAGGCCAGGCTTGTTACATCTGGCAAAGTCCCATGATGGAGACCTTCAGAAACTTATCAGTACTTTTCCATAAAGTCTGTGTATCAGTCCACCCACTACCAACTCAAAAATTCTACTAAGGGCTTCCCTGGTGGTCCAGTGGGTAAAGAGTCCACCTTGCAGTGCAAGAGGCACCTGGGAAGATCCCACGTGCAGTGGAGCAGCTGGACCGGTGTGTCCAATTAAGAGCCAGCACTCTGGAGCGCATGCGCCCAGAGCCGGTGCTCTGCAATGAGAGGGGTCAACACAGGCCAAAGAATAAAGATGGATGTAAATAAATAAGTAACAATAAAAGAGGCCAAAATTTAAAGAAAAATCCTGCTAAGAATAATGACTACAAGACGATTTTAATCACCTTAACATAAGAGTGAATACTTAATGTTCACTTTAAAATAGACTTTCATTGACCTGCTTCTTGAAGCTGCTTTTGATTTCTTGGAAACCTTATACTTTGAAAAAATTCATCTTTGAATCAATTTCTAGTAAAACATTTCTCAGGGCTTTTAAAAATTTCATATAACTTTTTTGTTTAATTGAAGGAGAATTGCTTTACAATGCTGTGTTGGTTTCTTCCATATGACAGTGTGAATCAGCCATAAGTATACATATGTCCCCTCCCTCTTGAACACTCCTCCGACCTCTCTAGACTGTCACAGAGCACCAAGTTAAACTCTCAGGGCTTGCTTTTGGGAAATATGACCACTGTCTTATTTGTGATTAGCTCATGTGACTTACACTCTAATGTAATCCCGTCTGCTCTTTATGTGTGATCAACAAAGTGTCTATGTGTTTACCATACCAGGGTCTTATTTTGTAGTTTCTTTTCACAATATGGAAAACCAGAAGTTCAATTGGCTTATCTTGATGTTTTGGCAAATATCACGTAAGAAAAAAATTATGTGTAACTTTTTAATTTCTAAAGTTTAATTTCTTTAAAATTATCAGGATCACAGAAGAGTCGAAAGTTTAAGTAAATATGAAAGTGACAGCTTATGAACATTTTATTCAGAATTGAAAAGAAACAGAACTTTCTGTAAATAATCTTAATAAGTCCAATAAGGATGTGGGATGATTCTCTGACTGCTGATTATTTTGTTTATAATTACCAAACTATAGATCCGTAGGTAACCTTCCTTCTCAAATATTACTAACATTCAGAGAGAAGATTTTTAAGCAGATTCTCTAATTCAGATGCAAGTTTAGCAGTGCTTTTGCCTAGAGACTTTTGTTTGTTAGCAATCAGTTTCTAATGTCAAATAAAAACTCAAATAGAGTAAGGACGCAAAACTTTTCACAGAGCTCTCCTTGACAGAATAGGAAGCAGTTTAAAAGATTTTAAATTTGCAATATATGCATTGAAAAAAAGGTTCAAACACTTCTTTATTGTGTGTATAAATTTTTTATTATGATGAATTTGCTATTATTACTAATAGTATTTGAATAGACTGACTATTTTTTAAATTCCAAAGTAAGAATGTCAGCAAGGTTATCATATCCATGTACTCCTATGTAGAATGCTTTGTCTCACCTGAGGTAACTGGCCAGATTATACTTATAGCATAATATACACCCCCAGCTGATGGACAATTACTATGCTACTAATTAGTTAAAGATCTAAGTTATTCAAATGTAAAATAGTTGTTTAATATGTATTTGTGTGCAGAGTCATTATACCTTTTTCTTTAGCATAATTTGAATGAGAAAATATTGAGCTAGCCTTTAAGTATATGTCTTAGCCAACAAAGGTGAAATATAGCTGAATCAGGAATCTTCATACCTCAGCCAGTAAAGACTCTGTCTGCAATGCAGAAGACCCCAGTTTGATCCCTGCATTGGAAAACCCCCCTGGAGAAGGGCATGGCAACCACTCCAGCGTTCTTGCCTGGAGAAGTATTCTTGGACAGAGGAGCCAGATGGGCTACAGTCCACAGGTTAGCAATGAATCGGACATGACTGAGCAACTAACACTTTCAGCTTCTTTCAGAGACTATTAAAGCTTTTAAATGGAAAAAATGAGCACAGACAGTATTAAAGCACACAAAATAGAGAGCCTCAAGAGATAATTTAAAAGGCTAAAATCTGAAAAATGTTTATTAAAAGGTGGCAGTTAACTGACTAACAAATGTGTATTAAGCATCTGGTCTATGCAGAACACCATGTTTGACCCCAGGTCATAATGAGGTCTTTAGCCTGTGGACAGAGATGCCCAAGAGATAGTCATTTATCAATGTGTTAACAGTTTAGTTGTTACTCTCTACTGCTAGCAAAAGGGGAAAAAAAAAAAAGCTTTTCACTTGACACACTAGATATAATGCTGCTTGTTTGTACAGCCCACACAGAGACTCGGAGATGGGGCTCTACCTCACACAGTGCTCACGCACCCACTGTGTGCTGAGGGCTGCTCTGTGCTTTAGGATTATTGCCATCTGTTGAGGACCTGCCATGTGCAAACACAGTGTTCAGTGCTTCATATGTATTAGCAATTCTCAGAACCAGGTTTGAGAGTGCCTATTTTATAATGGATGACTCTACAAGTTCACAGAATGAAGCACATGACCTGAATTTATATAGCTAGTGAAGGGATGAGGCAGGCAGGACATTTCTGTGGTCCCACAATTGATACATTTTCTGATAAATTCCAATCTCACCTTCAGAGGCATTATAATGCTGATGAAAAAATTCACCATCAAGGTGTTGAGTAAATCTATATATTTAATCTCACCATAACACTCAATAAACCTATCCACACTTTGAGTGGACCAATTAAACTAAATGCACTAAAATGCACTTCAGCCACAAATCATTATGTTAATATAACAGGAAAATTGATAACTTCTTTTCTTTTTATCTACACTTACAGTTTTTCCTAGGATTTAAGAACATCTCTACAACAGTAGTTAATAGGTATTTAAAATCTCAGGGATTCAAGTGAGTCAGTGATGAGCATGAAAATAGTTTCCATGTAATTGTAGTTCATAATTTCATTTTTATTTTATGCTCATTCCAAAGAAAACTTTACAAAAATTTAAAAATCTAGTTCACTTAAGACACTTGATTAAAAGTTAAAGTCACTTCATCTCAAACTAGACCAGACCAGAGCTGTGGTGCTAAGGAATATAAATAGCTACAAAATGTTGATCTGTATAGGGACATGATAGAGCAGATATCAAAACTATCTTTAAAACATTTTGTCTAGTTTGCATGGAAAAAAAAAAAAAAAGCCAGCCCCTTGTAAGTACTGTTGAATAAATAAAATGGGTACAGTTCCCCAACATGTGAAACTTATAGATATGAAACATATTTTCACAAATAAGTTATACTATAGCATATTATGTGGCTTCCCAGGTAGCACTAGTGATACAGAACTCACCTGCCAGTGCAAGGGACGTAGTCCCTGGAGTGGGAAAATCTCTGGAAGAGGGCATGGCAACCCACCCATTCTTGCCTGGAGAATTCCATGGACAGAGGAGCCTGGTGGGCTATAGTCGATGGGGTTGCAAAAGTGTTGGGCATGACTTAGTGACTAAACAACAAAGGTGAAGTATATCTTATAGCCATCATTATCATTACCATCATCATGTGGTTTACAACTATATTGTACTGACTCCTTAGCATTTGTGTTCCTTCTTATTTTCTAAATTGCATTGCTTTAAGAATTTCTCTTCCCTAAATAAACAATATAAAAATAAAGCCTATATATACAATACTCTTGAAGATCAAAGTCAGTTCCCTTTATCTCTATATTGAAATTAAAATGTTTCTACATATCTAATTTAATATGTAAAATTATTAGAAGTAGTATTGCCATGTTTTGTAATCATTTCTTTCTAGAATGTAAAGTATAAGCCCAAAGAATTGAGTCAGGTCCTGACTCATTTCTCTCTTGGTACTTTGCAGTGAGGCATTATAATTTGCCTTGGAAATTTTTCTAAAGGTGATATTTTACATTTAAACAAGAATGGAGCATATGGAGCATAAAGACTCCTCTCTCAGGAAGTGCAGAGGAAAAGATTTCCAAGGCCTGGGAGCATCCCAAAGTGAGAACCTTAACCACCTGGCCCAACAGATCTAAGGATGCTTCTCACCCCAGACTGAAAAGAGAATTGCCCTCCCTTAGTCAGGTGACTAACAAAACTTTACAAAAATTTAAAAATCTAGTTCACTTAAGACACTTGATTAAAAGTTAAAGTCACTTCATCTCAAACTAGACCAGACCAGAGCTGTGGTGCTAAGGAATATAAATAGCTACAAAATGTTGATCTGTATAGGGACATGATAGAGCAGATATCAAAACTATCTTTAAAACATTTTGTCTAGTTTGCATGGAAAAAAAAAAAAAAAGCCAGCCCCTTGTAAGTACTGTTGAATAAATAAAATGGGTACAGTTCCCCAACATGTGAAACTTATAGATATGAAACATATTTTCACAAATAAGTTATACTATAGCATATTATGTGGCTTCCCAGGTAGCACTAGTGATACAGAACTCACCTGCCAGTGCAAGGGACGTAGTCCCTGGAGTGGGAAAATCTCTGGAAGAGGGCATGGCAACCCACCCATTCTTGCCTGGAGAATTCCATGGACAGAGGAGCCTGGTGGGCTATAGTCGATGGGGTTGCAAAAGTGTTGGGCATGACTTAGTGACTAAACAACAAAGGTGAAGTATATCTTATAGCCATCATTATCATTACCATCATCATGTGGTTTACAACTATATTGTACTGACTCCTTAGCATTTGTGTTCCTTCTTATTTTCTAAATTGCATTGCTTTAAGAATTTCTCTTCCCTAAATAAACAATATAAAAATAAAGCCTATATATACAATACTCTTGAAGATCAAAGTCAGTTCCCTTTATCTCTATATTGAAATTAAAATGTTTCTACATATCTAATTTAATATGTAAAATTATTAGAAGTAGTATTGCCATGTTTTGTAATCATTTCTTTCTAGAATGTAAAGTATAAGCCCAAAGAATTGAGTCAGGTCCTGACTCATTTTCTCTCTTGGTACTTTGCAGTGAGGAATTATAATTTGCCTTGGAAATTTTTCTAAAGGTGATATTTTACATTTAAACAAGAATGGAGCATATGGAGCATAAAGACTCCTCTCTCAGGAAGTGCAGAGGAAAAGATTTCCAAGGCCTGGGAGCATCCCAAAGTGAGAACCTTAACCACCTGGCCCAACAGATCTAAGGATGCTTCTCACCCCAGACTGATAAATGAGAATTGCCCTCCCCTTAGTCAGGTGACTAACAAAGCAACCTATAGGGCAAATAGCTAGAATTTACTTCAGTTAGAAGAGGCTATTTGAAAAGGTAATTTCTTCAAGAATAGGATGGATTTGTCAGTTTTGCATAGTAGTTTTATATAAACTCTTAAAACACATGCCCATGAGACATTTCAATATTCAATAGAGAAAAATTATATCTTAATCTAGGAGATAACTATTTCTAGACAATGATGCTGAACTTCTAGAATACACATTATATGTTCAAGTAGTTTTTGAATCTTGTTAAATGCTTTTTAATGATGAGCACTTTGAATCCATTGTAATATAATGTTGCTATGTGTAGATGGTGATGACAATAAAAGGAAATCATTTTACTCTTTTGCTACCAAATTCAAAAGAATTTGATTGTCTGAAAGCAATGGATTAAAATGAATATTTCCATAAATTATCTGGAGCAAAAGTGAACTACATTAAATTGCCTCTCTTCTAAAAAAATTAATTTTCACATTTTATTTAGGATATTAGCATATATTGGTTTCATGTGGACAGGCTGGCGGGGGGCGGGGGAGGAGAATTATTGTATTGAGAGAAACAGAAAAGTACAAGCTATAAAGTTAATTTTATTTTTGTTGATATGCAATAAAATCAGGAAAATATTTTTCATTGATATTGATGCCGTCCCACTTTTACTAAGTTTTCCTTTTTTTATTTTTGTATGGAGATTTCCAGTAAGGGAATACAATTATTTTATTTTTTGATGTGTTTTCTGGTATTCATTAAAATTCTCTCAGTGGAAAAGAGTATTTTGCTTACTCTCCTATAGTGTCATTTACAAATTCAGATAAAAGTCTACAATTCTTTAATCAAGTATAGTATATGATATACACATCAACTTGTCTTTATTCCATCTAACTCTGCTTCCTAAGTAGAGGGAGGGAGTCTGATTGCCCAGAAAACTTCATTCACAAGAACAAGAATGTCTTATTTTCCTTTCCAGTGTTAGTCATCATTGGGTAGTACTAGACAGTGTTGCAACTGAAGGCAGAACCTAGGGGAAAGCATACATCCCTACTGGCTTCCCAGGGCTCATCTGTTGAGTGGTGTTTGTCCTCTAGGCATTTGTCCTCAGCATTTTCAGTGCCATAGTTGCATTTTTCTCAAAACTGACTATACATTTCGATTCAGTATTTTCACCATGAAAGAAGGAAAATACAAATAGAGAACACGAACAGAAAGAAAAATTCTGAAGGGCAACATTAGAGGAATAAGTACCAGCTGTGCTTGCTGGGAAGTTGGGAAGCAAAGCCACCCACAGTCATGAGCACATTTGAGCACACTATCATTTCTAAAACACCAGTTCCCACTAGCAGAGTCAAGGGATATGGAGATATGGTCAATTGAAGGGCTATGCAGGAAAAGTATAGTACTTGATTATGCTAGAAAGTTCTAAAGGATTTAAAAATGGACAGAAGCATGTCAAAAAGATAAAGGGCTTCCAATGGCTAAATCTTAAAAGTCTGAACATCAAAAAAATGAAGTTAATTAATTCTGTATTAAAAAAAAAAAAATCTGTGTTCATGCTGATACTAAATAAAGAGAAAATGTCTTCCTTAGAAGAGAATGGATGTTAGTCATAAAATTCCTTTTCCAGTCAGAAAAATAACTGATTTAGAGGAATATTCATCAGTGTGTGCTAAAACTAAAAATATTTGATGGGAAACAGAATATCTGTAAGTCTCAGTTTGTGTCATAACTGATTACTACTTCAGAGAAAATGATAATTTTTTGGTAGAGAAGCATGGCAAGCCATATGATACCAAATGACACGAAAGTTAACATCACCAAATAATGGGAAAAATTGACATGTGTCTCCTGTTGTGAGGCACTGAGAAGCACAAAAAATACTGTATTCCTGATGAGAGATCATAGGATGCATCTATTTATTAGGCAACAATCAGAAAAAAGGAACATTCAGCAAAACCTCTGGAAACTGGTATTAAGAAATGTCAGTGTTTTGAATGGCAAAAGGTAGGGAACCATTACAGATTAATGAGACTGAAGAGATATGAAGATTGGATTGGCAGAAATTCTAACAGGACTTTAAGACACTTGGCAAAATTTAAATATAGGAGGTATATTAAATAATAGTGCTCTAAGATATTAAGATTATATATTTTATAATTGTATATAAAATGTCCTGTTTTAGAAGATAAACATACTGAAACAATTAGAACAGTCATAATTCATAATGGCTTTAATATACTCTAAAATTGTTTAGCAAAACTATATATATGCACACATACATACTCAGAAAGTGAATGTGACAGAAGCTAATAGACTGGTAAATGTGAGTGAGAATAAGTATACTGTCTACTTTTGCAGCTTTTCAATTCATTTTAATTTTTTAAATTAAAAGTTCAGAGATTGAAAGCAAAAAGGGGTGGGATACTTTTCATTCATCCTGAACCTTACTATGGTACATTGCCCAAGGGTGGGCAGTGGAGTTGTCAATCAAAAATTAGATAGTTTTAATCAAACCACCAAAAATATTGATACCTCCTGTCCATCTCCCTAAAAATATGTTTCAACAGTGTTATTCACATACATGATAATTGTTAAAATTTGCAAACATTTTATTATTTTGATGAACTCTGTTTTATTATTAAAATAGTAAATAATTACCTTAAAGTGAGGAGGAATAAGTTCCCCAGAAAATTGGTAAAAATCCCTAGCCACAGTCCCCCAAACTGACTCAGTAAATATGTTGTGGATACAACAGTCTGTCTCCTTAACAAACACTCCAAGTTATTCTGAAGCAGGTCATTACAACCTACCCCATGAGCTACACAAGCCTTTTATACTGTTTACCAGAGAAAATGATAATTTTTTGGTAGAGAAGCATGGCAAGCCATATGATACCAAATGACACGAAAGTTAACATCACCAAATAATGGGAAAAATTGACATGTGTCTCCTGTTGTGAGGCACTGAGAAGCACAAAAAATACTGTATTCCTGATGAGAGATCATAGGATGCATCTATTTATTAGGCAACAATCAGAAAAAAGGAACATTCAGCAAAACCTCTGGAAACTGGTATTAAGAAATGTCAGTGTTTTGAATGGCAAAAGGTAGGGAACCATTACAGATTAATGAGACTGAAGAGATATGAAGATTGGATTGGCAGAAATTCTAACAGGACTTTAAGACACTTGGCAAAATTTAAATATAGGAGGTATATTAAATAATAGTGCTCTAAGATATTAAGATTATATATTTTATAATTGTATATAAAATGTCCTGTTTTAGAAGATAAACATACTGAAACAATTAGAACAGTCATAATTCATAATGGCTTTAATATACTCTAAAATTGTTTAGCAAAACTATATATATGCACACATACATACTCAGAAAGTGAATGTGACAGAAGCTAATAGACTGGTAAATGTGAGTGAGAATAAGTATACTGTCTACTTTTGCAGCTTTTCAATTCATTTTAATTTTTTAAATTAAAAGTTCAGAGATTGAAAGCAAAAAGGGGTGGGATACTTTTCATTCATCCTGAACCTTACTATGGTACATTGCCCAAGGGTGGGCAGTGGAGTTGTCAATCAAAAATTAGATAGTTTTAATCAAACCACCAAAAATATTGATACCTCCTGTCCATCTCCCTAAAAATATGTTTCAACAGTGTTATTCACATACATGATAATTGTTAAAATTTGCAAACATTTTATTATTTTGATGAACTCTGTTTTATTATTAAAATAGTAAATAATTACCTTAAAGTGAGGAGGAATAAGTTCCCCAGAAAATTGGTAAAAATCCCTAGCCACAGTCCCCCAAACTGACTCAGTAAATATGTTGTGGATACAACAGTCTGTCTCCTTAACAAACACTCCAAGTTATTCTGAAGCAGGTCATTACAACCTACCCCATGAGCTACACTGAAGTGCTTTCAAGCTTCCTCCCATGGAAAGGCAGCTGATTTGCCTAGGAGCAAGTGCAAGCAGCTAACAAGAGACTGAATGAAGTCTTTCCTAAAACCCAGAGAGCAACAATTCTGCAGCAGAAAGGAAGAATCTATACAATTTTGGTTTTATGCTCTCAAGGACTGAACATTCAATTCCATGCCCCACCCCCAACCTTGACAAAACATTTTGAACATTTTCCTAACTCCTCATTTCCCTGTCATGACTGAATACAAATTAGGGTTTAGATATTTGAATTCATAGACTTTTTTTTAGCAATGAGCAATACAGAAAATTACAAATAATAAACACTTATGAACCTGCACTTTACTGACATTTTTGTGTTTTTTTTTTCTTGTTAAAATATTTTTTTGTTGCTGAAGTTGAAATTCCTACTGTTTGAAACTCCAGGTCCCATTCCTATCCACATTCCTATCCCCAGAACTAAGCATTATTTGGGATACAGTGTAAAATTTTCTAGTTCATTTTCCTTACCTGTGTATATGCATACTTGGTCATAGAATATATATGTGTGTGTGTATATATATATATATATATATATATATATATAGCATTTTTATTGACATAAACATATCACATTTTGTGTATCTCTTTGGTATTTCGTCAATGAAACTATTTCTTTAGTCTTTTCATTTTGATAAAGATATAACTAGTTCAGTCAACACACATTTAAGAGAAATGTAGCTTGAAATGATACACTAAGAACACTAAGGTAAAACTATATATTATCTCAGAATTTCCAAGGCTTAATTTGAGTGCTTTATTCAGAGTCTATAGGCTTAAATCAAGCTGTCAGTGAAGGTTATGGCCACATCTGAAAACCTGGGACTCTCATTCATGATAATGTAGTTGTTGGCAGGGTCCAAAACTCCTTGCAGTTAGAGAGTTGGGGTTGACAATTCCCTTCCATGTGGCTGTCATCTTTGGCAATTCACAACATGGTAGCTTAATTCTTTAAGTCCAGTGTGAGCATCTTCTTGTATAAGTGCTGGTAAGGCTGAGACTTTAGACAGACAGTCCTCTCCTTTGCAGGGTATGGTGAGAATATAAAAATGATGGTACATCCTGAAACCATACAGAACAATCTTATCAATGAGAAATTACAAAGTTTCTTACTATTTTTCTGAGACCTTAAATTTTGTCAAAACATTTTAAAATCATTATAGATTGAAAATATATAGGAAAAATTTTAAATAGTAAAACTAAAGTATATCTAGAACTGTAATTTCAAATGGTAGACATTAGTGTTTGATTTCTTTGTAGAAGTGCTTATATTAAGAGTAACTTGAACAGGCTGTCCTTCTCATCCTGTAATCTATTATATGGAATGAGCATCTTTTCTGTGTCTTGGTGAAATGTCATAGGCCTTTCGAAGTCTGAGTTAGCCTTCAACATTTTAATCTTTGCATCTTCAATATCAGGAAACCATTTCCAAGAGCTCCTTTTATGTAATGTGTTCTACCAGCCTTTTCTGGACATCTCCATCCCAACCACTTCATCACCTATGTCAGAGAGTTCACCTTCACCAAGTTCTTCAGTGTGTGTCTCCTTTGTGGTCATTTGTAATCCTGTATCCTCGTTCATATACATTCTTAATAGAAAGACCTTCCAAAACTGACTTCTCATAACCATTAAATAATTCACAATTATAACCATCTTACCCAGTACTTGGAATTTGGGCATGAATTTTACAGCTGCATTCTTATCAGCTCTGGTAGCTTCACCAAATAATGTAATATTAATTTATGCTACTTCTGAAACAATGAAACCAAACTTTACTGGCAGTAAAAATGATTCCTTCAGCCTCAGTAATTATCTTCTTTATTTTCAATTAAGCAACAAAAGGCAATACTTTGACCTGAATCTAAAAAAACACTGACTGGAATTCTTTTTATTACAGCCTTCAATCCAAAGTGGAACTAAAATCTCCCTTCACTGGTGCAATTTAAAATTTATTGAAGTGATTTTGTCCTCCCCCTACCCTTTTCCCTTCCATGTGGCTGTCATCTTTGGCAATTCACAACATGGTAGCTTAATTCTTTAAGTCCAGTGTGAGCATCTTCTTGTATAAGTGCTGGTAAGGCTGAGACTTTAGACAGACAGTCCTCTCCTTTGCAGGGTATGGTGAGAATATAAAAATGATGGTACATCCTGAAACCATACAGAACAATCTTATCAATGAGAAATTACAAAGTTTCTTACTATTTTTCTGAGACCTTAAATTTTGTCAAAACATTTTAAAATCATTATAGATTGAAAATATATAGGAAAAATTTTAAATAGTAAAACTAAAGTATATCTAGAACTGTAATTTCAAATGGTAGACATTAGTGTTTGATTTCTTTGTAGAAGTGCTTATATTAAGAGTAACTTGAACAGGCTGTCCTTCTCATCCTGTAATCTATTATATGGAATGAGCATCTTTTCTGTGTCTTGGTGAAATGTCATAGGCCTTTCAAGTCTGAGTTAGCCTTCAACATTTTAATCTTTGCATCTTCAATATCAGGAAACCATTTCCAAGAGCTCCTTTTATGTAATGTGTTCTACCAGCCTTTTCTGGACATCTCCATCCCAACCACTTCATCACCTATGTCAGAGAGTTCACCTTCACCAAGTTCTTCAGTGTGTGTCTCCTTTGTGGTCATTTGTAATCCTGTATCCTCGTTCATATACATTCTTAATAGAAAGACCTTCCAAAACTGACTTCTCATAACCATTAAATAATTCACAATTATAACCATCTTACCCAGTACTTGGAATTTGGGCATGAATTTTACAGCTGCATTCTTATCAGCTCTGGTAGCTTCACCAAATAATGTAATATTAATTTATGCTACTTCTGAAACAATGAAACCAAACTTTACTGGCAGTAAAAATGATTCCTTCAGCCTCAGTAATTATCTTCTTTATTTTCAATTAAGCAACAAAAGGCAATACTTTGACCTGAATCTAAAAAAACACTGACTGGAATTCTTTTTATTACAGCCTTCAATCCAAAGTGGAACTAAAATCTCCCTTCACTGGTGCAATTTAAAATTTATTGAAGTGATTTTGTCCTCCCCCTACCCTTTTTCTCCTAGTAGATTCATTGAACTCTTTCAATATAATTAAAAATAAATACCATAGATAAAGTAACTTCATGCAGAGTTAAGTTTTCATTTTGCTGTGTCCATATTTTAATACTCTAATCACATCTAATTTTACTCCCAGTGTTTTCATTTCTTTGCTCTGCATTTCTTGGTTAGCCAGGTCTTTCTATTAATTATCCATTTATAGAAAATTTTACAAGTTCTTTTGCAAGAAGACAAGGAGACAATACAACTACCTGCTTTGCTGTGACTGCATGAAGTGACTAACATGTGTAGTGAACAACTATAAACAGACTTTGTAGGAAAATCAATGATTGGTCATTGGTCATGATGTGCATCTGTTATTTACGTAGTAATAAGCAGGTTGAAGAAGTACAAGCAAAATTTTTATGTATGTAATTATAATTAATGTGCAGTGATAACTGAAATCTGGATCGTATAGTTGGGGGATTAGTGATAGTTACATAAACTGTGGTAAATGAAGTTTGTGTGTATCAGAACCATGCTAAACAATGACTGTATATTTTAACCTAAGCACAATAGTGACATTCTATCATTTTTCTTTCATTGATTAGAAACATATGACACTCATACTCAAAGGAGGGGTGGCATTATACAGAGCATAACACCAGAGGGAGAGCGATGGGGATCAGGAGGACCATTGCAGAATTTTTCCTACCATAGAATTTGGGCATGAATTTTACAGCTGCATTCTTATCAGCTCTGGTAGCTTCACCAAATAATGTAATATTAATTTATGCTACTTCTGAAACAATGAAACCAAACTTTACTGGCAGTAAAATGATTCCTTCAGCCTCAGTAATTATCTTCTTTATTTTCAATTAAGCAACAAAAGGCAATACTTTGACCTGAATCTAAAAAAACACTGACTGGAATTCTTTTTATTACAGCCTTCAATCCAAAGTGGAACTAAAATCTCCCTTCACTGGTGCAATTTAAAATTTATTGAAGTGATTTTGTCCTCCCCCTACCCTTTTTCTCCTAGTAGATTCATTGAACTCTTTCAATATAATTAAAAATAAATACCATAGATAAAGTAACTTCATGCAGAGTTAAGTTTTCATTTTGCTGTGTCCATATTTTAATACTCTAATCACATCTAATTTTACTCCCAGTGTTTTCATTTCTTTGCTCTGCATTTCTTGGTTAGCCAGGTCTTTCTATTAATTATCCATTTATAGAAAATTTTACAAGTTCTTTTGCAAGAAGACAAGGAGACAATACAACTACCTGCTTTGCTGTGACTGCATGAAGTGACTAACATGTGTAGTGAACAACTATAAACAGACTTTGTAGGAAAATCAATGATTGGTCATTGGTCATGATGTGCATCTGTTATTTACGTAGTAATAAGCAGGTTGAAGAAGTACAAGCAAAATTTTTATGTATGTAATTATAATTAATGTGCAGTGATAACTGAAATCTGGATCGTATAGTTGGGGGATTAGTGATAGTTACATAAACTGTGGTAAATGAAGTTTGTGTGTATCAGAACCATGCTAAACAATGACTGTATATTTTAACCTAAGCACAATAGTGACATTCTATCATTTTTCTTTCATTGATTAGAAACATATGACACTCATACTCAAAGGAGGGGTGGCATTATACAGAGCATAACACCAGAGGGAGAGCGATGGGGATCAGGAGGACCATTGCAGAATTTTTCCTACCATAGCATTTACAATTTTATCAGATTCTGCCTAATTCTGTGTTATCATCTGCTCCCTCCGGGAGTATATGAGGATTCCTGCCTCTCTACAATTTCACTGAAACTATTATCAAATACTTATTTCTGCCAGTTCAATAGATACAAAGCCCTAACTTTGACTGAAATTCTATTACTTTAATTTTCATTGAAATTAAGTATTTTTCATGTTTTTAGCCAATCTGTTTTCTTTTTATTGAATTGCCTGTATTCATTTCTTATTTTTCTATTGCTGATATTTTTCATTTTGCTTCTTAGGAGTTTTTTATATATACTGGATAATAATTAGTAGTATTAATATATACAGTGAAAACTTATCTTCTCAGCCTATTCTATGCCCATCTTAAATTATTGTTTATTGTATAGAAGTTTTAATTTGAATGTATTAAAATATATCAGTCTTTTTGTTTATGCTGTTTCAAAAACACTCCCAAACCCTAAAAATGGTCGTTAATATTTTTATTCACAAAAATTAGTACCAAAGTATGGAATTAACAATCAATTGCTAAACCATGAAAATTACTCTGTTACAATAATTCATTTAAATTCTAAATGGACAAAGTTAGAATTTAATATCAAAAGCAAATATAAATATAGGGACAATTTAAAAAAAATTATTATTATGTTAGTGGCATTTTCCAAGAGAATTAATAGTACATTCTGACAACAACTCCTCCCAGTAGGACATAGATAGAAGATATCAAAAACAATTTCAGATTTTGCAAAAAAAGAAATATGACTAAGATATCTTGGCAAATTTACACTCATAGTTAAATAAAAAGTGCTATTCTTCATACAAAATATCTCAAATGCATTAGAATAGCAGCATTATCAGGGATAAAACCAATGAAGTTTGTGTGTATCAGAACCATGCTAAACAATGACTGTATATTTTAACCTAAGCACAATAGTGACATTCTATCATTTTTCTTTCATTGATTAGAAACATATGACACTCATACTCAAAGGAGGGGTGGCATTATACAGAGCATAACACCAGAGGGAGAGCGATGGGGATCAGGAGGACCATTGCAGAATTTTTCCTACCATAGCATTTACAATTTTATCAGATTCTGCCTAATTCTGTGTTATCATCTGCTCCCTCCGGGAGTATATGAGGATTCCTGCCTCTCTACAATTTCACTGAAACTATTATCAAATACTTATTTCTGCCAGTTCAATAGATACAAAGCCCTAACTTTGACTGAAATTCTATTACTTTAATTTTCATTGAAATTAAGTATTTTTCATGTTTTTAGCCAATCTGTTTTCTTTTTATTGAATTGCCTGTATTCATTTCTTATTTTTCTATTGCTGATATTTTTCATTTTGCTTCTTAGGAGTTTTTTATATATACTGGATAATAATTAGTAGTATTAATATATACAGTGAAAACTTATCTTCTCAGCCTATTCTATGCCCATCTTAAATTATTGTTTATTGTATAGAAGTTTTAATTTGAATGTATTAAAATATATCAGTCTTTTTGTTTATGCTGTTTCAAAACACTCCCAAACCCTAAAAATGGTCGTTAATATTTTTATTCACAAAAATTAGTACCAAAGTATGGAATTAACAATCAATTGCTAAACCATGAAAATTACTCTGTTACAATAATTCATTTAAATTCTAAATGGACAAAGTTAGAATTTAATATCAAAAGCAAATATAAATATAGGGACAATTTAAAAAAAATTATTATTATGTTAGTGGCATTTTCCAAGAGAATTAATAGTACATTCTGACAACAACTCCTCCCAGTAGGACATAGATAGAAGATATCAAAAACAATTTCAGATTTTGCAAAAAAAGAAATATGACTAAGATATCTTGGCAAATTTACACTCATAGTTAAATAAAAAGTGCTATTCTTCATACAAAAATATCTCAAATGCATTAGAATAGCAGCATTATCACAAAAACTGTCTACATTACAAATTCAAAGCATCACTTGGAAGCTTGGCCTGAACAGTTTATTTTCTAGAATATAAGGTCTGTTTTCTTTTCTTCTTTCCAAGTAGGTTAATACAAAAGCACTCCAGTTAATAGGAAAGCCAAAGAATTGAGTCTTTTCATCAAAACATGAAATAGAAATGCTGTGAAATTAAAGACAGAGATCTGTTTGTTTGTATAAAGATAAATTAAAAATGCATCTATAAAACAGAAGTCAGCTTTTTCATAGTTGGCTTTCATCTGAAATAATCTAATGCAAATATGAGCATACATATATACTATGTGTTTGCTAATTAGAAATGGTTTTTAAAAATAGCATCCCAAATACCCATTATTTAATTTTCGACAACTCCTCCAAGTTTTTGTTAATTCTCAAAAAAAATATTTTTTCTGTTTTTAAAATAGCTTTAACTTGTCTAACATATTTGTTTCACATGGAAGATATGCACACCTTTGAAAAGTCTCTTTCTGTTATCTATGTGCTCAGTATCAATATGCAAAGAGAGTCCTGCAATTCAGCAAGAAACTCCACAAGGATCCTCTTAGCCAATCCAAAGACAGGATATCTGGTCATATAACCTGAGTCTGCAGTTTTGAAGTCCAACCTATTGCCTTGTCAATTGCAGTTTATTCCCTGAAGGCAGTGCATCAACACCTGAAAACCTGAATTGAAGCTTTAAAAGAGAAAATTATCCAAAAAAATATTAGCTAAACCATGAAAATTACTCTGTTACAATAATTCATTTAAATTCTAAATGGACAAAGTTAGAATTTAATATCAAAAGCAAATATAAATATAGGGACAATTTAAAAAATTATTATTATGTTAGTGGCATTTTCCAAGAGAATTAATAGTACATTCTGACAACAACTCCTCCCAGTAGGACATAGATAGAAGATATCAAAAACAATTTCAGATTTTGCAAAAAAAGAAATATGACTAAGATATCTTGGCAAATTTACACCCAAAGTTAAATGAAAAGTGCTATTATTCATTTAAAAATATGTCAAATGCATTAGAATAGCAACATTATTATACAAAGTTTCTACACTACAAATTCAAAGCATCACTTGGAAGCTTGGCCTGAACAGTTTATTTTCTAGAATATAAGGTCTGTTTTCTTTTCTTCTTTCCAAGTAGGTTAATACAAAAGCACTCCAGTTAATAGGAAAGCCAAAGAATTGAGTCTTTTCATCAAAACATGAAATAGAAATGCTGTGAAATTAAAGACAGAGATCTGTTTGTTTGTATAAAGATAAATTAAAAATGCATCTATAAAACAGAAGTCAGCTTTTTCATAGTTGGCTTTCATCTGAAATAATCTAATGCAAATATGAGCATACATATATACTATGTGTTTGCTAATTAGAAATGGTTTTTAAAAATAGCATCCCAAATACCCATTATTTAATTTTCGACAACTCCTCCAAGTTTTTGTTAATTCTCAAAAAAAATATTTTTTCTGTTTTTAAAATAGCTTTAACTTGTCTAACATATTTGTTTCACATGGAAGATATGCACACCTTTGAAAAGTCTCTTTCTGTTATCTATGTGCTCAGTATCAATATGCAAAGAGAGTCCTGCAATTCAGCAAGAAACTCCACAAGGATCCTCTTAGCCAATCCAAAGACAGGATATCTGGTCATATAACCTGAGTCTGCAGTTTTGAAGTCCAACCTATTGCCTTGTCAATTGCAGTTTATTCCCTGAAGGCAGTGCATCAACACCTGAAAACCTGAATTGAAGCTTTAAAAGAGAAAAATTTTCAGACATACAGACTTCTACATCAATCTCCAGATGGTTTCAATGCATTTTAAAATTTCAGCCTCAGAATTTCTCTGTAGGATTTTCTGTCTTTTTATTTCTTTGACCTAAAAAATATTCATATGAGTATTTATTTGCTCTCTTTGAATTTCCCTTATATTTTCATAACATTTAATGACAATCATTCAATTTAAAAATCTCATTAAATGGCAAAAGCACAGGTGGAAGACCACTTTTAAAATGTCTCACATAGTCGTCCACGGCCATGAGAGTTGTGAATGTCTGAGGAACGTATAGATATTCATTTTGCATGTCTGTACATTCACACAGCATATGACAATAGTGTAGAGAATTGAGACAAGCCCACTTTTATTGTTGTTACTTATTGGCCAAGTCGTATCAGACTCTTTGGGGTCATGAACTGCATGCAGCACGCCAGGCCTCCCTGTCTCGCACCATCTCCCGGAGTTTGCCCTAGTTCATTTTCATTCAATTGGTTATGTCATCCAACCATCTCATCCTCTGTCCTCCCCTTCCTCCTTCTGCTTTCAATCTTTCCCAGCATCAAGGGCTTTTCCAATGAGTCAGCTCTTCACATCAGGCAGCCAAAGTGTTGAGCTTCAGCTTTAGCACCAGTCCTTCCAATGAATATTCAGGGCTGATTTCCTTTAGGATTGACCCATCTGGTCGTCTCGTATTCCAGGGGAGTCTCAAGAGTCTTCTCCAGCACACAGTTTGAATGCATCGATTCTTCCACAATCTGCCTTCTTTATGGTCCATGTCTCACATCTATACATGACTACTGGAAAAATCATAGCTTTGACTATATGGAGTTGCTTTTTAATATGGTGTCTAGGTTTGTCATAGCTTTGCTTCCAAGGAGCAAGCGTCTTTTAATGTCATGCCTTAAAATAAATTTAATCAAGAATTTTAAATACCTGTATACTCTGATACTCCGTGGATAAACAAGCTTTTGTCAGTGCTTTTAAAATTGGTAATGATTGCCATGCATGCCTGCATGTTGCTTGCATGCATGTATGCATGTATACTAAGTTGCTTCAGTTATGTTCAGACCCAAGTCTTCTGCATTGCAGAAGGAATGCTTATAGTCTGAGCCATAACTTTGACTATATAGACCTTTGTCAGCAAAGTGATGTCTTTCCTTTTTATTACACTGTCTAGGTCTGTCATAACTTTTCTTCCAAGGAGCAAGCATCTTCTAATTTCATGGCTACAGTCATTATACACAGTGATTTTAGAGCCCAAGAAGAGGAAATCTATTACTGCTTTCACCTTTTCCCCTTCTTTTTTGCCATGAAATGATGGGACAGGATGCCATGATCTGAGTTTTTTTAACATTGAGTTTTTTCCCTCTCCTCTTTCACCCTCAAGCGGCTCTTTAGTTCTTCTTCACTTTTTGCTATTAGAGTGGTATAATGTGCATATCTGAGGTTGTTGATATTTCTCCTGGCAATCGTGAACTCTAGCTTGTAACTTATCCAACCCGGTGTTTCACATGATATGCTAAGTCGTATCAGACTCTTTGGGGTCATGAACTGCATGCAGCACGCCAGGCCTCCCTGTCTCGCACCATCTCCCGGAGTTTGCCCTAGTTCATTTTCATTCAATTGGTTATGTCATCCAACCATCTCATCCTCTGTCCTCCCCTTCCTCCTTCTGCTTTCAATCTTTCCCAGCATCAAGGGCTTTTCCAATGAGTCAGCTCTTCACATCAGGCAGCCAAAGTGTTGAGCTTCAGCTTTAGCACCAGTCCTTCCAATGAATATTCAGGGCTGATTTCCTTTAGGATTGACCCATCTGGTCGTCTCGTATTCCAGGAGTCTCAAGAGTCTTCTCCAGCACACAGTTTGAATGCATCGATTCTTCCACAATCTGCCTTCTTTATGGTCCATGTCTCACATCTATACATGACTACTGGAAAAATCATAGCTTTGACTATATGGAGTTGCTTTTTAATATGGTGTCTAGGTTTGTCATAGCTTTGCTTCCAAGGAGCAAGCGTCTTTTAATGTCATGCCTTAAAATAAATTTAATCAAGAATTTTAAATACCTGTATACTCTGATACTCCGTGGATAAACAAGCTTTTGTCAGTGCTTTTAAAATTGGTAATGATTGCCATGCATGCCTGCATGTTGCTTGCATGCATGTATGCATGTATACTAAGTTGCTTCAGTTATGTTCAGACCCAAGTCTTCTGCATTGCAGAAGGAATGCTTATAGTCTGAGCCATAACTTTGACTATATAGACCTTTGTCAGCAAAGTGATGTCTTTCCTTTTTATTACACTGTCTAGGTCTGTCATAACTTTTCTTCCAAGGAGCAAGCATCTTCTAATTTCATGGCTACAGTCATTATACACAGTGATTTTAGAGCCCAAGAAGAGGAAATCTATTACTGCTTTCACCTTTTCCCCTTCTTTTTTGCCATGAAATGATGGGACAGGATGCCATGATCTGAGTTTTTTTAACATTGAGTTTTTTCCCTCTCCTCTTTCACCCTCAAGCGGCTCTTTAGTTCTTCTTCACTTTTTGCTATTAGAGTGGTATAATGTGCATATCTGAGGTTGTTGATATTTCTCCTGGCAATCGTGAACTCTAGCTTGTAACTTATCCAACCCGGTGTTTCACATGATATGCTCTGCATACAAGTTAAATAGACAAGGTGACAATATACAGCCTTGTTGTACTCCTTTCTTAATTTTTAACCAGACAGTTGTTCCCCGTCTAGTTCTAACTGTTGCTACTTGACCTGCATACAGGTTTCTCAGGAGAGAGGTAAGATGGTCTGGTATTCCCATCTCTTTATGAATTTTCCACAATTTGTTATGACCCACACAGTCAAAGGCATTCACATAGTCAATGAAATAGAGGTAAATATTTTTCTGGAAATGCCTTGTTTTCTCTATGATCTAGCAAATGTTGGCAATTTGATCTGTAGTCCCTCCGCCTTTTCTAAACCCAGCTTGTACATCTGGAAGTTCTTGATTCATATACGATTGAATCCTATCTTGAAGGATATGAGCATAACCTTTTACCACAGGAAGCAAGCACAATTGTCCAATAGTTTGAAAATACTTTAGTGCTGCCCTTCTAGGGAACTGGAATGAGAATTGACGCTTTCCCTATGGCCACTGCTGGGTTTTCCAAATTTGCTAACGAACTGAGTGCAGCACTTTAACAGCATCATCTTTTCAGATTTTAAATAGCTCTGCAGGAATTCTATTTTACTACCCCTCCATTGTACTTCATCTCCAAATCTGCCCTCCTCTTTTTCAGGTGGAGGAGCAGCATGACCTAAAGAGACTGAATAGGAAGGCTTCTGTGCCCTGATTGTCCAGTTCTGAAGGGCTGATGGAAATCTCAGCAGAAGATGTGAAAGAGAAGAGAATGTGTTGAGGGTATTTGTTTTCTTGGCTCCCTTCTAACACTACCAGAAATGGCTACTCCTGGCTAGCCAGCCCATTATACACAGTGATTTTAGAGCCCAAGAAGAGAAATCTATTACTGCTTTCACCTTTTCCCCTTCTTTTTTGCCATGAAATGATGGGACAGGATGCCATGATCTGAGTTTTTTTAACATTGAGTTTTTTCCCTCTCCTCTTTCACCCTCAAGCGGCTCTTTAGTTCTTCTTCACTTTTTGCTATTAGAGTGGTATAATGTGCATATCTGAGGTTGTTGATATTTCTCCTGGCAATCGTGAACTCTAGCTTGTAACTTATCCAACCCGGTGTTTCACATGATATGCTCTGCATACAAGTTAAATAGACAAGGTGACAATATACAGCCTTGTTGTACTCCTTTCTTAATTTTTAACCAGACAGTTGTTCCCTGTCTAGTTCTAACTGTTGCTACTTGACCTGCATACAGGTTTCTCAGGAGAGAGGTAAGATGGTCTGGTATTCCCATCTCTTTATGAATTTTCCACAATTTGTTATGACCCACACAGTCAAAGGCATTCACATAGTCAATGAAATAGAGGTAAATATTTTTCTGGAAATGCCTTGTTTTCTCTATGATCTAGCAAATGTTGGCAATTTGATCTGTAGTCCCTCCGCCTTTTCTAAACCCAGCTTGTACATCTGGAAGTTCTTGATTCATATACGATTGAATCCTATCTTGAAGGATATGAGCATAACCTTTTACCACAGGAAGCAAGCACAATTGTCCAATAGTTTGAAAATACTTTAGTGCTGCCCTTCTAGGGAACTGGAATGAGAATTGACGTTTTCCCTATGGCCACTGCTGGGTTTTCCAAATTTGCTAACGAACTGAGTGCAGCACTTTAACAGCATCATCTTTTCAGATTTTAAATAGCTCTGCAGGAATTCTATTTTACTACCCCTCCATTGTACTTCATCTCCAAATCTGCCCTCCTCTTTTTCAGGTGGAGGAGCAGCATGACCTAAAGAGACTGAATAGGAAGGCTTCTGTGCCCTGATTGTCCAGTTCTGAAGGGCTGATGGAAATCTCAGCAGAAGATGTGAAAGAGAAGAGAATGTGTTGAGGGTATTTGTTTTCTTGGCTCCCTTCTAACACTACCAGAAATGGCTACTCCTGGCTAGCCAGCCCATTTACATACTTTCTATATTCCTGAAACTGCCGTCTCCACCCTGTTTCAGGTTGAGGTATAGTAACAGCTTGGCACTTGCTAGCTCTGTGTTACTCCACAATTCCTTGGGTTGCTCTCCAATCACACTTGAAGTAAACTGCTTTTTTGCATTTAAGATGTCTCAAATTATTTCAAGTACACCATGTGTTTATTGGAGCTCCTGATATACTCACTATAATAAATTAATTGTTAAATTAATCAGTGATTCTGTAGACCCAATTATAAATATAGTTTACATACACAATTTTTCCAATTCAGTCATCCAGAATGACAACTATTAGGAGGTATTCTTGACTTTTTTTTTCTTAGCATCTAAAAGGGACCTTAAGGAATGTAATGCATATCCAGGTTGTGCCTGACAGAGTCATACGATGTGAAGGTACTAATGTTTTATCACACAGATGGTGGAACAGAGAAAGACAATGTGTGTATTGGGAGTGAAATACCAGAAACCAGAAGCAATATTTGACTTGTGTTTAAATCATACACTACAGCAGTCACAGGGATGCCCAGCTCTCTGATAGAGCAACAGAGATTCCATGAGCAGAAGAAAAAGGATGGCTGTGAGACAGGAGAATTTCGTAGAGTATTAGAGGACTTCTGCTGGTGTAAAGTACTAATGAGAATTCCTTGAGGAATCTGGCCTGGGGGATTCAGATCACTATGTGAGAAATTTATGTGGACTATGTATATGCTGCTGAAAAGAATGTCACCAAGAACTTCCTAAGCTCTCATAGTTCTGAGAAAACAGAAAGGGGAAAATAAGGAGATAGCATGGGATAAGGAAGATCTGCCAGCTGAGTGTGGTGCTACAGAACTGGGAAACAGGAAGTGATTGCACTGTTAAAGTGTGGTTCTCCACAAGCAAGGGGTGAGGATAGAGTGGGATAAGCAGATACCCTTCCATAATTTGATCATGGGCCTCAAAATAGAATCAGATCTTGTACTAAAATGTGTTGGACCCAGCTAGTAAGAAAGCACCATCTCCCAGTTCCCATTTTTTTTTAATCCTATTTCTAATATATTTCTCACAAGTGTGGACTGAAAAGGTCAGAATCTAAGCTGACTTCTGGGGAGCACCTACAAGGAACAGGGAACATGGACCTTCTCCAGAGTCAGCACCACTTGGGTGGAGTAAACTAAAGAAAATCACCAGCCCAAGGGAAAAACTCTCCTCCCAAATGGTCTCATAGTTTGGTTGGCCCACCCTCTTAGGATTAGAAATTAGGGGCTGGATTAAAAGAAGAGTCTTTTAGTCTTGAGTTAGTAGAGAACTGAATACTACTACTAAATATCACATCAACTTTCCCATTGATTTCTTTAAGAGGGAACATATTATGAACTCACCAATGGACAAATATTGAAATATGTAATATGATCAAAGGAGTGTGACATTGTATGATACAAAACAAAAACTCTGCCTAATAGCACATAGAGCCCAGTCAGGAAAGACAACAAACAAGATCAGTGAGTCAGGTATATCATAGGTATTGTGATGTTGTTAAAGAGCAAAACTCATTGAAAAGTCATCTAAGGAAAACGTGAAGGAGGGGAATTGGGAGTAAACACCTGGGAGAAGAGGGTGCTGTGAACAGGAAGCAAGTAGACTGAACAGAAGTCTCCTGTTCCAGGAGAAGCACAGGGGCCAGCACTTCTGGAGTGCAGTGAACCAGAGGAAAGGAGAAGAGGTCAGAAAGCCAAGGAGACCTAAACCCTGTGAAGTCATTGCAAGGACTTTGACTTGTGCATGGAACAAGATGAAGGCAATGGAGGGTGATGATAAAGGAGGGATGTGATCTGACTTTAGCTGGGACAAGGCCATTCTGGCTGCTGGCTCAAGAAGTGGCTAAAGGAGAGCAGGAGCTGAAGCAGGATGCCAGGGAGAAGGTCACTGACTGAGGACAGCCGGAGACTTGGGGGCTTGGGGGAAGGTGCCAGCAGAAAAGGGAGGGAGTCCAGTTCTACCTAGGGAGAACTGGGAAAGGAAGATTGCACTGAAGTGTGGTTCTCCACAAGCAAGGGGTGAGGATAGAGTGGGATAAGCAGATACCCTTCCAAAGTCAGGGCCTCAAAATAGAATCAGATCTTGTACTAAAATGTGTTGGACCCAGCTAGTAAGAAAGCACCATCTCCCAGTTCCCATTTTTTTTTAATCCTATTTCTAATATATTTCTCACAAGTGTGGACTGAAAAGGTCAGAATCTAAGCTGACTTCTGGGGAGCACCTACAAGGAACAGGGAACATGGACCTTCTCCAGAGTCAGCACCACTTGGGTGGAGTAAACTAAAGAAAATCACCAGCCCAAGGGAAAAACTCTCCTCCCAAATGGTCTCATAGTTTGGTTGGCCCACCCTCTTAGGATTAGAAATTAGGGGCTGGATTAAAAGAAGAGTCTTTTAGTCTTGAGTTAGTAGAGAACTGAATACTACTACTAAATATCACATCAACTTTCCCATTGATTTCTTTAAGAGGGAACATATTATGAACTCACCAATGGACAAATATTGAAATATGTAATATGATCAAAGGAGTGTGACATTGTATGATACAAAACAAAAACTCTGCCTAATAGCACATAGAGCCCAGTCAGGAAAGACAACAAACAAGATCAGTGAGTCAGGTATATCATAGGTATTGTGATGTTGTTAAAGAGCAAAACTCATTGAAAAGTCATCTAAGGAAAACGTGAAGGAGGGGAATTGGGAGTAAACACCTGGGAGAAGAGGGTGCTGTGAACAGGAAGCAAGTAGACTGAACAGAAGTCTCCTGTTCCAGGAGAAGCACAGGGGCCAGCACTTCTGGAGTGCAGTGAACCAGAGGAAAGGAGAAGAGGTCAGAAAGCCAAGGAGACCTAAACCCTGTGAAGTCATTGCAAGGACTTTGACTTGTGCATGGAACAAGATGAAGGCAATGGAGGGTGATGATAAAGGAGGGATGTGATCTGACTTTAGCTGGGACAAGGCCATTCTGGCTGCTGGCTCAAGAAGTGGCTAAAGGAGAGCAGGAGCTGAAGCAGGATGCCAGGGAGAAGGTCACTGACTGAGGACAGCCGGAGACTTGGGGGCTTGGGGGAAGGTGCCAGCAGAAAAGGGAGGGAGATCCAGTCCAGTTCTACCTGTGTTGTAGATGGAGAGATTCAGGCTATGATGGCCAGGCCTCTGTTACATTCCCTCTTGTGCCAGAGGGAGTCTCTACCACAATGTATGCCACACATTTGTGGAAAAACAGCTTAAGTAGATTTGCTAAGGACTAAGAATATTCACCTATTTACAGGCTGATTCCCTTCATGCAAAGGGAATCATTTATTCTTGGAGGTAGCTTCCTCTCAAGTGAAAGATTTGCATTTATCAAATTTGTATTTCCTTGTGATGCTGAGGCTTTCAAAGTAGCTAGGGATGGCGAGTGATCAAACTTCTATTTTCCTGAGTGCATTGTACTAGTACAGGCCTAGGACTAAAAGGATGGTAATACTGAAGGGATTTTTCCTGGCAGCGTAGACATTTTCTGCACTAGTGTTCAAAGACATGATGGTGAGGCTCTTTAAGGTCCTCTGAAATTATGTCAGATTGGAGGAAAGCACTGACTACAAACTACAGGAAAAAACACACACACACACACACACACACAATCTGCATAATGAAAAATACATAAATAAGTGAAAGATAAATATTAGATCGAGAAATATTTACATTTTGAATGTCTACCAATATAGAACCTGTGTCAACGTCATTAATTGTTCAAATTTGAATTCATAAAAAAAAGTCATATATGAAAACAATTTTAGGTTATCAATGTTCACTTTATAAGAATCTAAGAGTTAGCATGATTAATAGAATACAGAGTCAATTATAATTTTAACAGTCACTTCCGGCTAAATAACTTCAAAAGCAAAGTTATAACAGCTCTTTCAAAACTGTTTACTGCACAAAGTCACTTAATGTGCTATATGGATGTGGGGGGGGTTGGGCAGTGAACCAGAGGAAAGGAGAAGAGGTCAGAAAGCCAAGGAGACCTAAACCCTGTGAAGTCATTGCAAGGACTTTGACTTGTGCATGGAACAAGATGAAGGCAATGGAGGGTGATGATAAAGGAGGGATGTGATCTGACTTTAGCTGGGACAAGGCCATTCTGGCTGCTGGCTCAAGAAGTGGCTAAAGGAGAGCAGGAGCTGAAGCAGGATGCCAGGGAGAAGGTCACTGACTGAGGACAGCCGGAGACTTGGGGGCTTGGGGGAAGGTGCCAGCAGAAAAGGGAGGGAGATCCAGTCCAGTTCTACCTGTGTTGTAGATGGAGAGATTCAGGCTATGATGGCCAGGCCTCTGTTACATTCCCTCTTGTGCCAGAGGGAGTCTCTACCACAATGTATGCCACACATTTGTGGAAAAACAGCTTAAGTAGATTTGCTAAGGACTAAGAATATTCACCTATTTACAGGCTGATTCCCTTCATGCAAAGGGAATCATTTATTCTTGGAGGTAGCTTCCTCTCAAGTGAAAGATTTGCATTTATCAAATTTGTATTTCCTTGTGATGCTGAGGCTTTCAAAGTAGCTAGGGATGGCGAGTGATCAAACTTCTATTTTCCTGAGTGCATTGTACTAGTACAGGCCTAGGACTAAAAGGATGGTAATACTGAAGGGATTTTTCCTGGCAGCGTAGACATTTTCTGCACTAGTGTTCAAAGACATGATGGTGAGGCTCTTTAAGGTCCTCTGAAATTATGTCAGATTGGAGGAAAGCACTGACTACAAACTACAGGAAAAAACACACACACACACACACACACACAATCTGCATAATGAAAAATACATAAATAAGTGAAAGATAAATATTAGATCGAGAAATATTTACATTTTGAATGTCTACCAATATAGAACCTGTGTCAACGTCATTAATTGTTCAAATTTGAATTCATAAAAAAAAGTCATATATGAAAACAATTTTAGGTTATCAATGTTCACTTTATAAGAATCTAAGAGTTAGCATGATTAATAGAATACAGAGTCAATTATAATTTTAACAGTCACTTCCGGCTAAATAACTTCAAAAGCAAAGTTATAACAGCTCTTTCAAAACTGTTTACTGCACAAAGTCACTTAATGTGCTATATGGATGTCCCACTAAGTCTGAGAAATGGGAGATAAAATTTCTAATGGAAGTCATAGGGATCCTTGGAAGCAATGGAGACATCAACCAGGGAAACTTTTTAAATATCTAATTTCCCCAGGGAGCCCGCAGTAAATAGTTTAGTATCTTACCAACTTAAGACCCCCCAAAATGATGATTCTGCTTCAAGGTAAGATTAGCAAATCAGAGGCCGCCTAGGAGGAAAAAAAATAAGTCTATGTGGCATTGAAATATGCTAATTTTGACTCTATTTTTTAAAATAAATATGCTGAAAAAAAACCAGACATCAATTTGGAAAAATATTGTAAACTGAAGTTTTGATTTTAGTTTTAAAAGGTTCACCATGTTCAAGAATTTGAGGGGTATGTTCGTAATTTATAGATTATCTGGCAGAAAAGAAAATAAAGCTTACTGCTTTAAAAATTAACATGAATTTTTGGACCAGGGAATTACAAGAAAAAAAAAAAAAATTAGTTATCCAGAAAAAATTTCTCTGACTCTAAACAAAAGGAAAGCTACAAACTACAGCAGCATGTAGCCCTTCCATAATGAGGAAAGGGCTAAACATGCTGATTAGGAGTATTTCCAGGAGTTAACAAAGTGGGGGGAAAGAGTAGTAAAAATAGCTTAAGCAAAATTACTTCCAGCAATAAATTGTTATCTTATTAAAATGTAAGTTGCTGGGTGCTGTATATATTAAGTCATTGAAATAATGGAAAGATTTGCACCAAAATTTGCAGCCATTGTGAGATGATTAGAAGTTTTACCATTTTTCAAGTTTGATAGCTTGAAATGACAAACCTGAAAAACCTTCTTTTGCTATTTTCTATCTGAAATTAATCTCCCAATCCGAAGGAAAAATAGTAAGGATATATCTTTTTCTTTGTTGTCTGATTTGACAATTCTTGTTCATCACAAATCCCCAGAGAATAACATTTTCATTTATCATTAACTGAAAGGATGAATGGTTTAACAAAATTCTTGTGTTTTTTCTCTTAATCCAAAATTTCAGAATGTGGTGGTCTACCAGAGGTCTTATTCCTCAACCAAATGCAAGGGGCTGAAAGCTCATTTAAAGGACTGGGCAGGGAGTCAAGAGCTAGTTTGGAATTCAAGGAACTCTGGATCTGAATCATAGCTTTTCTTCTTCCTGATCTGTAAGGCTCACTTCCATAAATGATAACTCAAGAGTTTTATAAGAACTATTAAATATATGTGAGACATTGTCCAACCTTTGGTGCTGGAATTCTAGAATGAACCACATTATGACCAGTTTTCCAGCTTGTGTGTTCAGAGAGGAACTAAAGGAGGTAAACTTTCATAAACATGTATATTTGTTTTTGGACTATTAACCTTAATTTTTTATCATGAAATGATTTAATGTCCTCAGAATAAACTTTCTAATGAATAATAACAACATACTTCCATGCTTTGAGAGTTGTATTAAAGGTTATATCATCTTGTTCTTTAGGTGAGATTTCATTTGATGGCTCAACATGTTGGGTGCTTTCCCTCTCCTTATACCTGCTGGGTATCTGTCTTCTGCCAGGCCTCCTCAAGGATAGGTCTTGAGGCTCCAGCCAGAGACTTTGAGTTTGAGAATAAGGGAGAGTTGAGAGAGAAATGCAACCCAGCTATGCGACCAAGTGTCCTTGAGCTATGAGCTATTCTAGTTGGTAAAGAGATGGTTTAGCCTGAAGAGCCTGTTATTCCCTGACTGGGATCTGTTGCCCTGGGCTATTCCATTTCACTGCTTACTAGAGGTAGTTATATTCAAAATAATTAATAGGTTTATCCTAGATATGATTACTGAACAAATGTTGACTCTGTTATCCCTGCCCATCTAACTATAGAATATTTTTGGTCGTACAAGTAGACATTCCTCATTCATTCATGCCAGTTAGATGCTGAGGCCACCACTGGGACCTAGTATCTCAATTCATAGATTAAATGAGCTAATATATCTTAAGCACTTAGACCTGTGTTTGTTACTTTATTTATAACATATGAGTGCTTGCTCTTAAGACCCAAAGAAAAACAAAAACCATCCACTGGCATAGCCACAAGGGAAGGGGTACAGAATGTATTTCAGCTTGCAAAATGAGTAACGATTTACCTCACATCTCAGGCATATGGAACATGAGACCATTTTTGTTCCCTTAAGTCCCAGTTGTAGGCCATGAATAAAGCTCAAAATTCTCACATATGCAGGGATATGAGCCCAGTCATGTCTAAGCCACCATCTCCTCTTTTTCAGGTAACTTCAGTAAAGTGAGAAGGTAAGCCGAGAATTGTGTGAAATAATAAATGGTTTCTGTCCCCTTGCAAGTAACTCAAATAGAAAGATTTAGGATTCAATATAGGAAAGTTTGAGAAGATCCCACCCTATTTATATATGTCAGTTAAGAAGTCTGTGCATTCTTGTTTTTTTATGTGCTTGAAATGTTTAAAATAATTTAACCCATATGAGTATATTTAAATGTCTAACTCAGTATTTTATTTAGGCCTGTGTTTTTTAAGTTGAAATAGTGCCATTTATTTATAGTGATAGAACACTGAATAGTCTTTAGGATTCAACATATTTAAAAGTTTAATTTGTTAGAAGTACTCAAGAAGATTTTAAGTTAGAGTCATTGGAAAAGACCCTGATTCTGGGAAATTGAGGGCAAGTGGAGAAGTGGGTGGAAGATGGTGACATGGCTGGATGGTGTCTGCAGCTCAATGGACCTAAGTTTGAGCAAACTCTGGGATATGGTGAAGGACATGGAAGCCTGGCATGCTGGAGTCCATGTGGCCACAAAGAGTAAGACATAATTTAGTAATGAAACAACAATTACATTGTCTGTTTACTATGATCCTGAGAGAAGAAAAATGTTTGCTTTTATATATATTTAAATTTCCCAATATATTCTTACCAAGTTTGAGCTTACCCACATGACAGCCCAATGAATCCAAGAGACAAGGTGTTGAGGCAAGGCATATAACCTTATTTGGAATATCAGCTTATGGAGAGGATGGCAGACTAATATCTCTTGTTGGGGTCTGGATGCTAGATTCTTTTATAAAACTAAAGAAAAAAGCAATGAGGAATAACATATGATGCTTGCTCTAAGACCCAAAGAAAAACAAAAACCATCCACTGGCATAGCCACAAGGGAAGGGGTACAGAATGTATTTCAGCTTGCAAAATGAGTAACGATTTACCTCACATCTCAGGCATATGGAACATGAGACCATTTTTGTTCCCTTAAGTCCCAGTTGTAGGCCATGAATAAAGCTCAAAATTCTCACATATGCAGGGATATGAGCCCAGTCATGTCTAAGCCACCATCTCCTCTTTTTCAGGTAACTTCAGTAAAGTGAGAAGGTAAGCCGAGAATTGTGTGAAATAATAAATGGTTTCTGTCCCCTTGCAAGTAACTCAAATAGAAAGATTTAGGATTCAATATAGGAAAGTTTGAGAAGATCCCACCCTATTTATATATGTCAGTTAAGAAGTCTGTGCATTCTTGGTTTTTTATGTGCTTGAAATGTTTAAAATAATTTAACCCATATGAGTATATTTAAATGTCTAACTCAGTATTTTATTTAGGCCTGTGTTTTTTAAGTTGAAATAGTGCCATTTATTTATAGTGATAGAACACTGAATAGTCTTTAGGATTCAACATATTTAAAAGTTTAATTTGTTAGAAGTACTCAAGAAGATTTTAAGTTAGAGTCATTGGAAAAGACCCTGATTCTGGGAAATTGAGGGCAAGTGGAGAAGTGGGTGGAAGATGGTGACATGGCTGGATGGTGTCTGCAGCTCAATGGACCTAAGTTTGAGCAAACTCTGGGATATGGTGAAGGACATGGAAGCCTGGCATGCTGGAGTCCATGTGGCCACAAAGAGTAAGACATAATTTAGTAATGAAACAACAATTACATTGTCTGTTTACTATGATCCTGAGAGAAGAAAAATGTTTGCTTTTATATATATTTAAATTTCCCAATATATTCTTACCAAGTTTGAGCTTACCCACATGACAGCCCAATGAATCCAAGAGACAAGGTGTTGAGGCAAGGCATATAACCTTATTTGGAATATCAGCTTATGGAGAGGATGGCAGACTAATATCTCTTGTTGGGGTCTGGATGCTAGATTCTTTTATAAAACTAAAGAAAAAAGCAATGAGGAATTAAAGTCGAAAGGCACAATAGAGAGGAAAAGGCACTAAGGAAGTAAAGTAAGAAGTTTTACAAGATGTCTCCAGAATGGCCAGCCTTTGGAAGGAATGTGTCAGTCTCTTCTTTTCCTGGGTGGACAGGGGAAGATTATCTCCCCATGAACGATGGCACTAGTGGTAAAGAACCCGCCTGTCAGTGCAGGAGCCATAAGAGACTCCAGTTCAATCCCTAGGTCAGAAGATTCCCTGGAGGAGTGGATGGTAACCACTCCAATATTCTTGTCTGGAGAATCCTTATGGACAGAGAAGCCTAGCTGGGCTATAGTCTATGGGGTTGCAAAGAATCAGATATAACTGAAGTGACTTAGCACGCAAACAAGTGAGCTAAACAAAGGCATTTTAGTTTAACTGACATATGGGCAGGGTCCTCTGAGGTAGGCCATTATGTATGATCATATTAAGAAAAGCAATAAAAAGCCAAGTCAGAAACCATTCAAATCTGTAGTAAAGATTGGTGTCTCCCTGCAATATAAATGCCCTTTGGCTGTTACAACAAACTTAACACAGATATAGTGGCATAAAAACAACCCAGATCGGACTTCCCTGGTGGTCCAGTGGGTAAGGACACCGCCTTGTAGTGCAAGGGGCGCCGGTTTGATCCCTGGCCTGGGAAGATCCCGCGAGCCGTGGAGCGGCTGGACTGATGTGTCCAATTACCAAGTTGGAGCTCTGGAGCGCATGCACCCAGAGCCAGCGCTCTGTGACAAGAGAGAGCGCTGCGATGGGAGGCCCACATGGGCCAAAGAACAAAGATGGATGAAAATAGACAAATGAAAAACCAATAGAAGTGGCTCGCCCACCCCGCTCCCTCCCCAACCCGCCCCCTCAACACCAAAAAAAAAAAAAAAAAAAAACAACCCAGATCTATTCTCTCACAGCTCTAGAGTTCGAAAGTCTCAAATGAAGCTCATAAGTCTAAAATTAGGGTGTTAGCAGGGCTGGTTCCTTCTGGAGGCCCCAAGGGAGAGTGTATTCCTTACTTCCACTAGCTTCTAGAAGTTGTTAGCATCCTCTGGCTACATCATTCCAACAATCTGCTTCTTATCATTGTCACGGAGCCTTCTCTGGACTGTAATTTACTGCCTCCCTCTCATGAGAGCCCTTACAATTATATTGGGATAATTAGGATAATTTCTTAATCTCTGGATACTTAATTTAATCTTATGGGCAAAAGTCCTAACTCTATCATGTAATGCAAAATATATTCACAAGGCCTAAGGTTTTTCTGGGCTTCCCTGGTGGCTCAGATGGTAAAGAATTCACCTGCAATGCAGAAGACCTGGGTTCAGTGCCTATGTTGGGAAGATAACTTGGAGAAGGGAATGACTACCTACTCCAGAATTCTTGCATGGGGAATTCCATGGAGAATCCTCCTTGACTCATCCATGGGGTTGCAAAGAGACACAACTGAGTGATTTTCAATTAATAGTAATAGGGTTTGTGTACTTAAAAATATGCTCAATGTGAGAGTTGCGAGTCAAGTTTTATTTGGGACAAAATCAAGACAGCAGCTCAGGAGACAACTACTCAGCTCTGAGAGATTGCTCCAAAGAGGCAGTGGGGGAAGGTAAATATATATAAGATTTTGGTGAAGGGGGGAGTTCAATACAATCAAGCTCTTACTTTACAAAAGGTTTTCTGCTAGTGGATCTGATGTCACTATGAAGGGACTTTGTGATTTTCTAGACATAATGAGGTGCAAGGATTGGGTAACTACTTAAAGGCAGATTCTAGCAATTTCCCTGGAGCACAGAGTGCCTCATTCTCCACTGTGAATTCCCCTTAGGAAATTTTGAAGGTTGACAGCTGAAGCAGAACAGGGTTCAGTCTCCACAGAGGCAATAGTAAACACCCTGGTGGTGGTTCTGTTGTTGGCGAATGCTCTTTGAAAGTGCCAATTAGTAGTTCACAGGTTTAGGGTACAAAAAACTTTGGGGCCATTATTCAACCTCTCATAGCAATTTTTGGATTAAAACATTCAACATCTGAGAACTAGGATTCTTGTTAAAGTATAGCAGACTCCAGTCTATGACAATAATGTATAAATGTGTTTGTGACTGTGAAACCATTTACCTCAGATTGAGACTTCAACCCATGTGGCTGGAACTTGAACCCAGCCAGAACCCACAGTAAGAAAGATGAGGTTCTTGGTATCTCATCACAGAATTCTGTGAGAGACAAAGTGATAAATAAGAAGTGGATTTATTCAGACAGAAACACACTCCGCAGACAGACTGTGGGGCATTGCAGAGGGTGAATGCAGGAGCCTTGAAATGTAATGTGATTGAGTAATTTCATAGGCTAATGCGTGTGAGGATTATTCCAACTATTTGGGGGAAGGAGTGGAGCTTTCCAGAAATTGGGTCACTGTCTACTTTCTGGTCTTTTGAAAGTGCCTTGGAACTGACATGGCACCTATGGGTGTGTCATTTAGCTTGAGGATCAAGGTCTAGTCAAAGTTGACTTATCTGCCATTGTTGTCTTTAAATTTCTCCATCCTGTCACAATTTTTGGAACCCTATGGACAGCAGCACAAAAGGCTTCCCATTCCTTAACCATCTCCTGGAGCTTGCTTGAACTCATGTCCTTTGAGTCGGTGATGCCATCCAACCATCTTATCCTCTATTGCCCCCTTCTCCTCCTGCCCTCAATCTTTTCCAGCATCAGGGTCTTTTCCAGTTAATCAGCTGTTCACATCAGGTGGCCAAAGGATTACAGCTTCAGCATCAGTCCTTAAAATAATATGGTTGATTTCCTTTAGGATTGACTGGTTTGATCTCCTCTCAAGAGTCTTCTCCAGCACCACAGTTTGAAAACATAAATTTTTCAGTACTCAGCCTTCTTCATGGTCCAAATCTTACATCCACATATGACTATTGGAAAAGACCCTAGCTTTGACTAGACGGACCTTTGTTCGCAAAGTGATGTCGCTGCTTTTGAATACACTGTCTAGGTTTCTCATAGCTTGTCTTCCAAGGAACAAGTGTCCTTTAATTTCATGTCTGCAGTCACCATCCACAATTATTTTAAAGCCTAAGAAAATAAAACCTGTCACTCTTTCCATTATTTGCCCATCTATTTGCCACAAAGTGATGGGGTCAGTCACCATGATCTTCTTTTTTTTTCAATGTTGAGTTTTAAGCCAGGTCTTTCACTCTCCTCTTTCATCTTCATCAACAGGATCTTTAATTTTTCTTTGCTTTTTGCCATTAAGGTGATGTCATGTGCATATCTGCAGTTATTGATATTTCTCCCAGCAATCTTGCTATTGTTTGTGACTGTGAAACCATTTACCTCAGATTGAGACTTCAACCCATGTGGCTGGATAAAGGTTTCTTGGTATCTCATCACAGAATTCTGTGAGAGACAAAGTGATAAATAAGAAGTGGATTTATTCAGACAGAAACACACTCCAGACAGACTGTGGGGCATTGCAGAGGGTGAATGCAGGAGCCTTGAAATGTAATGTGATTGAGTAATTTCATAGGCTAATGCGTGTGAGGATTATTCCAACTATTTGGGGGAAGGAGTGGAGCTTTCCAGAAATTGGGTCACTGTCTACTTTCTGGTCTTTTGAAAGTGCCTTGAACTGACATGGCACCTATGGGTGTGTCATTTAGCTTGAGGATCAAGGTCTAGTCAAAGTTGACTTATCTGCCATTGTTGTCTTTAAATTTCTCCATCCTGTCACAATTTTTGGAACCCTATGGACAGCAGCACAAAAGGCTTCCCATTCCTTAACCATCTCCTGGAGCTTGCTTGAACTCATGTCCTTTGAGTCGGTGATGCCATCCAACCATCTTATCCTCTATTGCCCCCTTCTCCTCCTGCCCTCAATCTTTTCCAGCATCAGGGTCTTTTCCAGTTAATCAGCTGTTCACATCAGGTGGCCAAAGGATTACAGCTTCAGCATCAGTCCTTAAAATAATATGGTTGATTTCCTTTAGGATTGACTGGTTTGATCTCCTCTCAAGAGTCTTCTCCAGCACCACAGTTTGAAAACATAAATTTTTCAGTACTCAGCCTTCTTCATGGTCCAAATCTTACATCCACATATGACTATTGGAAAAACCATAGCTTTGACTAGACGGACCTTTGTTCGCAAAGTGATGTCGCTGCTTTTGAATACACTGTCTAGGTTTCTCATAGCTTGTCTTCCAAGGAACAAGTGTCCTTTAATTTCATGTCTGCAGTCACCATCCACAATTATTTTAAAGCCTAAGAAAATAAAACCTGTCACTCTTTCCATTATTTGCCCATCTATTTGCCACAAAGTGATGGGGTCAGTCACCATGATCTTCTTTTTTTTTCAATGTTGAGTTTTAAGCCAGGTCTTTCACTCTCCTCTTTCATCTTCATCAACAGGATCTTTAATTTTTCTTTGCTTTTTGCCATTAAGGTGATGTCATGTGCATATCTGCAGTTATTGATATTTCTCCCAGCAATCTTGAATCCAGCTTGAGCTTCATTCAGCCCAGCAATCACATGATGTACTTTGCATATGTTAAATAAGTGGGATGACAATATATAGCCTTGACATACTTCTTTCCCAATTTGGACCAAATCCATTGTTCCATGTCCAGTTCTAACTGTTGCTTCTTCACACACATACAGGTTTCTCAGGAGGCAGGTAAAGTTGTCTGGTATTCTCATCTCTTTAAGAATTTTCCAGCTTATTGTGATCCACCCAGTCAAAGGCTTTTGTGTAGTCAATGAAGCAGAAGTAGATGTGGTTTTTTCTTTGGAATTCTCTTTTTATATGATCCAACAATTTTTGGCAATTTGATTTTTGGTTCCTCTGCCTTTTCTAAATCCAGTTTGTACATCCTGATTCATGTACTGTTGAAGCCTAGCTTGAAGGATTTTGAGCATTACCTTGCCAGCATGTGAAGAGTGCACTTGTGTGGCAATATTTACATTCCTTGGCTCTTCCTTTCTTTGGGATTGGCATGAAAACTGACATTTTCAGTCCTGTGGCCACTGCTGTGTTTCCCAAATTTGCTGGTCTACTGGATGTAGCACTTTAGCAGCACCACATTTTAAGATTTGAAATAGCTCAGCTGTAATTACATCACCTCACTAGTTTTGTTCATAGTAATGCTTCCTACTTGATTTCACACTCTAGGATGTCTGGCTCTAGGTGAGTGATCATCTAAGTATCTGCCATCCTGGCTCCATTTGATTCCAATCAGTTTTGTTGTGTCATCGGCTATGCTATTCTCTTATGCTTTTGTTTCTTCCAAGGAACAAGTGTCCTTTAATTTCATGTCTGCAGTCACCATCCACAATTATTTTAAAGCCTAAGAAAATAAAACCTGTCACTCTTTCCATTATTTGCCCATCTATTTGCCACAAAGTGATGGGGTCAGTCACCATGATCTTCTTTTTTTTTCAATGTTGAGTTTTAAGCCAGGTCTTTCACTCTCCTCTTTCATCTTCATCAACAGGATCTTTAATTTTTCTTTGCTTTTTGCCATTAAGGTGATGTCATGTGCATATCTGCAGTTATTGATATTTCTCCCAGCAATCTTGAATCCAGCTTGAGCTTCATTCAGCCCAGCAATCACATGATGTACTTTGCATATGTTAAATAAGTGGGATGACAATATATAGCCTTGACATACTTCTTTCCCAATTTGGACCAAATCCATTGTTCCATGTCCAGTTCTAACTGTTGCTTCTTCACACACATACAGGTTTCTCAGGAGGCAGGTAAAGTTGTCTGGTATTCTCATCTCTTTAAGAATTTTCCAGCTTATTGTGATCCACCCAGTCAAAGGCTTTTGTGTAGTCAATGAAGCAGAAGTAGATGTGGTTTTCTCTTTTGGAATTCTCTTTTTATATGATCCAACAATTTTTGGCAATTTGATTTTTGGTTCCTCTGCCTTTTCTAAATCCAGTTTGTACATCCTGATTCATGTACTGTTGAAGCCTAGCTTGAAGGATTTTGAGCATTACCTTGCCAGCATGTGAAGAGTGCACTTGTGTGGCAATATTTACATTCCTTGGCTCTTCCTTTCTTTGGGATTGGCATGAAAACTGACATTTTCAGTCCTGTGGCCACTGCTGTGTTTCCCAAATTTGCTGGTCTACTGGATGTAGCACTTTAGCAGCACCACATTTTAAGATTTGAAATAGCTCAGCTGTAATTACATCACCTCACTAGTTTTGTTCATAGTAATGCTTCCTACTTGATTTCACACTCTAGGATGTCTGGCTCTAGGTGAGTGATCATCTAAGTATCTGCCATCCTGGCTCCATTTGATTCCAATCAGTTTTGTTGTGTCATCGGGCTATGCTATTCTTTGAAAAGTTGTGCCCTGACCTCTTCCCTCCTGTTTTGATTGTGGCTTTGGTTAATTTCATGATTCCCTAGTATGGGAGAAGTGGGTATTTTACAGATAACAATACTAAGGCAGAAAAGGGGAGATGGGGATATCAGAGGTATTCTCTAGAATATGTCACAATACTGCTCAAAGGGAATATTGGGTTTCAGCTCAGACTCCAAGAGGAAAATTGTATTTCCAGGAGAATTTACTTAACCCAGCCACACCCTTCCTCCATCCAGTAAGGAAAAGCATTGTAAGCTTGGAAGGAGGAACCTGAGGGACTGCCAAGATTGACATCCAAGAGCATGGAGACTCAGTGTCACCAACTTGTTCAAATAAATGAAGCTGTGCATCCCACAGATATTTTTTTTTGCTATAGAGCATGGTGTAGGGAAAGTGAGTCTTCCTCAGGAATCAGTAGATTTTGAGAGGAGACAACATATTCACACTTTCAGAGTAGTAGTGCCTCTTTTCCCTTCCAGAATTACTTACTGGTTTCAATTCTGACAGGGATGTCTCCATGTTAAAATTAAAATTCTAGAATAGTTTAGAGATAGGAGAATCCACAGGATACATTCTTACCTGGTGGCTCCACTGAGAATCTGCCAGCAGTGCCAAAGACTCAGGAGATGTGAATTCTATCCCTGGGTTAGGAAGATCCTTTGGAAGAAGAAATGTCAATCCATTTCATTATTCTTGCCTGGAGAATCCTATAGACAGGGAAGCCTGGTGGGCTACCGTCCATTGGGTTGCAAAGAGTTGGACACACCTGAGCGCACACACACACACGGTACAAGGAAAGTACATTAGAATTAGGAGCAAGAGACTAAGATTTATACCGTTACTGATACGGCAGATACTTTCCCCATGGCTCAGGGGTAAAGAATCCACCTGCAGTGCAGGAGGTACAGGAAACATGGGTTCAATCCCTGGGTTGGGAAGCAACCCACTCAAGTATTGCCTGGAGAATTCCATGGACAGAGGAGCCTGATGGGCTAAGTCCAAAGGATGGCAAAAAGTTAGACGCAGCTAAGTATGCACCTGTGCAATATGGCAGATATTATTAAAATACTTTTTCAAAACACCAAGAAATGATGGGTACTACAAAACAAACAGCTTTTTAAGTGTATGGCTTAGCTTTTGAGAAGACAAAAAAATAAAGAGGAAACTGAAAACCAAGGAATTGAGCTGATGCTTTCAGTGCCTTGGGGACATTTGACTTTAAATGTCTCCTTTGACATTAAGCATGTTAACTCAGTTATGCCTGTAAAAGTTTGAGAGATGAAATAACCACCAAAAAATAGAACATCTAAATCAAGAGTGGAGAAATAATATATATGGAAAAAAAAGTAGAAAATCAGGGGACTACTTTGAGAGGGACAGCTGTGTAGTAATTTCTCCTTGGACCTAAGGATCCTCTTTGAGCTATTGACAATAAGCATCATGCACAATGCAATTTTTTGGTGCAATCAAAGCAGATTTTCAAGGCTCAAAAGTTCATGGTGCTGGACTTCCCTGGTGGTCCAGTGGGTAAGGACACCGCCTTGCAGTGCAAGGGATGCCGGGTTGATCCCTGGCCTGGGAAGATCCCACGTGCCGCGGAGCGGCCAGACCCATGTGTCCAATTACCGAGCCAGAGCTCTGGAGCGCATGAGCCCAGAGTCGGTGCTCTGCGACGATGGGAGGCCCACATGAGCCAAAGAACAAAGATAGATGAAAATAGACAAATGAAAAACAAATAGAAGTGGCCCACCTGCTCCCCTCCCTCCCCACCCCGCTCAAAATAAGTAAATAAATAAATCTTTAAAAAAAAAAAAGTTCATGGTGTCTAAGAATCTATGAATTAGCTCGTCTTTGGTAAAAGTGATTCCTCACCTCCTTCTCCCCCTCTTCCTTTGCTTAGGTGAAGAGATGCCTATCCCTTTTTCTATGTCTGCCCTTTCCCCTCTCTCCTACTCCTCCTACTCATCTTTAGTTAACAAAAAGATCTATTTAATAAATATTACTAAATTTAAATTAAATTCTGGTGGGACCTGCCCCACCAGATTCCCTGAAGCAAGAAGTGCCTCACTCCACCCTGAACTCCCTCAGGGGGTGTTGAAGGTCAGCAGCTGTAGCCCAAGGTTCAACCTCCACAGAGGCAGATGGCAAATATACTTGTTGTTCAGTCACTGGCAACTTAATTGCTAAGTGTCAATTTGTAGTTAACACAGACCAAGGATCACACTAGTATCTCCTGTACTGCAAGACAGATTCTTAACCAGGGAAGTCCCTCAAGTAAATTTTAATTTAATTATTTCATTATATTTTTCAAATAGAGTCATTTTTTTCCTTTTACTAGAGATACTTTGTATTCGATAATAATAGAAACTATTTAGTGATAACATCCAGATAATTCCTGTTCTTAAACAGAAATTCTAATTTTGTAGTTATTTTTATCTGAATTTAATGTAAAAGAACTAAGAAGATTTATTTTTAAAAAAAGCTAAGAATTTTTTAATGTCTTTGTTACATTAGTGTATAATTGCCCTACTTATAATATAAAAAGAAAATCACAATTTTTTATTTTTGATACTTTCAAAATTTTGAGAATTTAATAAGACACAACTAATCTTATAGCTTAGTAAAAGTGTAACTATGAGATGAATTCTCTCTTTTTTATATTTCCTTGGAAGGTTTTGAAATAATGGAATAGACACAAAGAAACTAACATTATAAAAGTTATCATTATAAAAATATCAGAAAGGTATAGAAAACAATAGACATTTGTAAAACTATAAAGGATGTTTATCTGAAAAATGTATAGAAAATATTCACTGGCCCTAAATATTAGAAAAAAAGTGAATAAAATCTATCAATATCAGTAATGGGAAAAAAATGGCAGTGTTCAATTTTTATCCCATTGCCGACTAAAAAAGATGAACAACTTGAGAGGTGTGGGTTAAGTTTTATTTGGGGCATAAAGAGGACTGCAGCCCAGGAGGCAGCACCCCAGATGGCCCTGAGAGACTGCTCCAAACAGGCAGAAGGAGGATCAATATATAAGATTTTGACGAGGAAGGAGTTCCATACCAGTAAACAGTCATTTTGCAAAGGGTTTTTGGTTAATCATTAGAATCTAATTTCATCATGAAGGAATTTAGTGCTTTTCTAGATGCAAGGATACACAAGGATTGAGATAATAAAAATCTGTTCCTAAAAGGCATCCACCTATCTAAAGACTTGCCCTACCTTGGAGCACAGAGTGTCTGTACCCCACCCTGGTCTCCATCAGGGGGCACTGAAGATCAGCAGCTCTCAACAACCCACGGAGCGAGTTGTAGTTAACACAGACCAAGGATCACACTAGTATCTCCTGTACTGCAAGACAGATTCTTAACCAGGGAAGTCCCTCAAGTAAATTTTAATTTAATTATTTCATTATATTTTTCAAATAGAGTCATTTTTTTCCTTTTACTAGAGATACTTTGTATTCGATAATAATAGAAACTATTTAGTGATAACATCCAGATAATTCCTGTTCTTAAACAGAAATTCTAATTTTGTAGTTATTTTTATCTGAATTTAATGTAAAAGAACTAAGAAGATTTATTTTTAAAAAAAGCTAAGAATTTTTTAATGTCTTTGTTACATTAGTGTATAATTGCCCTACTTATAATATAAAAAGAAAATCACAATTTTTTATTTTTGATACTTTCAAAATTTTGAGAATTTAATAAGACACAACTAATCTTATAGCTTAGTAAAAGTGTAACTATGAGATGAATTCTCTCTTTTTTATATTTCCTTGGAAGGTTTTGAAATAATGGAATAGACACAAAGAAACTAACATTATAAAAGTTATCATTATAAAAATATCAGAAAGGTATAGAAAACAATAGACATTTGTAAAACTATAAAGGATGTTTATCTGAAAAATGTATAGAAAATATTCACTGGCCCTAAATATTAGAAAAAAAGTGAATAAAATCTATCAATATCAGTAATGGGAAAAAAATGGCAGTGTTCAATTTTTATCCCATTGCCGACTAAAAAAGATGAACAACTTGAGAGGTGTGGGTTAAGTTTTATTTGGGGCATAAAGAGGACTGCAGCCCAGGAGGCAGCACCCCAGATGGCCCTGAGAGACTGCTCCAAACAGGCAGAAGGAGGATCAATATATAAGATTTTGACGAGGAAGGAGTTCCATACCAGTAAACAGTCATTTTGCAAAGGGTTTTTGGTTAATCATTAGAATCTAATTTCATCATGAAGGAATTTAGTGCTTTTCTAGATGCAAGGATACACAAGGATTGAGATAATAAAAATCTGTTCCTAAAAGGCATCCACCTATCTAAAGACTTGCCCTACCTTGGAGCACAGAGTGTCTGTACCCCACCCTGGTCTCCATCAGGGGGCACTGAAGATCAGCAGCTCTCAACAACACAGGGTCCAGCCTCTGCAGAGGCAGAGGGCAAATGTCCTTGTAGTCCAGTCATTGGCAATGGAATTGGTAAATGCCAGTTTGTAGTTGACACCATCTATAGCACTAAAGAATGGAATTCCCATTCCAATCAGAAAATAAAACAATTGGGGAATTCTATGACTTTCCTAAAGCCATGGCAAGTTAGCAATCACTAGTGGACTCCACTTTGAAATCATGCATGTCAAAAATGCATGCATGTTTCCTGTTTCATTCTTTCACTTTTTTTTCTTCCTGTATATCTTTTTGATCACTGACTTACTTGAAAATGTCTTTATTCCCTGTTCTTAATTCAGAGCTTCTTTTTTGTGTGTGTGTGGCAATTCTGAGCTTCTAAAACCCTTACAATTTCCTGAGTGATAGAGGTCAGAGTAGAGTCTTTTATTATTCATAATAACAACCAGACCTTTCAACCACACCTTATTTTATGTTGATGCAGTGGCCTTTCCAGGATGAGGGCTGATTGTTAGGAGAACTGTGTGATTAGTACAGTTTTCATCCTCACAGAGGGAAGTCTCTAGGAAGGGGAGAGGGGCTGAGCTAACCCCCAATGGTCAATAACAGCATACTCATACCTACACAATGGAATCTCCCTAAAAATGAAGGAGTTGGTAGAGCTTCCAGGTTGGTGAACATATGGATGCACGTGCTGGGAGGGTGACACACTTAAATGCCAAAGGGAAAGAAGCTCTTGTTCTCAGGACCTTTTCAGATCTCACTTGATGTATCTCTTCATTGGGCTCTTCATCTGTCTTCTTATAATAAATTGGCAAACATAATTAAAATGTTTCCCTGAATTCTGTGAGCTCTTTAATAGATGATGGAATATGTAGGAGAGGTTGTGGGAAGCCTGACTTTGTAGTCAAGTCAGAAGAAGATCCCTTGGGGAATGTAGTCTTGTGAAACTGAGTCCTTAAGCAGGTGGAGTTTGACACTCAGGTTGGATCAAATAATTCAAGTTAGGAGCAATTCTTTGATACACTAGATTAGAAGTCATAATGTATTGGGGATGAAACTTGCCTGGCAAACTTGCATTCTGATATTATAGAGATGATTACTATGTTTATATGGATCTTTTGAATTTCTTAGATTTCAATTCAATCCAACAGAGTCTTCAGTCAGAGTGTGTGAGAAAACAGAATGAGCACTGGGCCATGAGTTTTAGGGCTTCAGCATAAAAACACTATGTTGACATCAGGTTTACTGAAGACTCCCATTTATCTGTGCAGGTGGGTTTTTTTTGGATCATTTTTATTTTTTTCCTTTTCATTTTTTATTGAAGTACAGTTGCTGTACAATATTGCATAAATTACAGGTGTGCAACACTATGATTGACAATTTTTAAAGGTTATACTCCATTTATAGTTATTATAAACTACTTGCTACATTTCCCACTTTGAACAATATGTCCTTATAGCTTATTTTATGCCTAATAGTTTGTAACATGATACTTCAGTTGAAGCCTGGATTTGGTGGTAAACTATGTTCTAGTTGGACATCATGTTACACACACTAGGCTCTGTATTGGTGGTTATTAAAAAACTTTAAGGAAACATTATAAAGAGCCTAGTGTTTCTAAATTGTTTCCAAGATGATGAAATTAGTTTTTAAAATGACTATCTTAAACTCTCGCTGCTCTAGATAATTTGTCTCTTTTGTTTGTTTGATTTTTGTTGTTCTGCTTGACACAGTGCTTAGCTTAGGCACAATGAAGATGGAAAGACTGAATTTGATAGCACATCTCACCACCAAGGGTTGGATTGATGATCTCTCAAATGACTCAGTTAAAGCACATAAAGAGAGCTCTCTTTTGTAACTTTATGCAACGAATGAAATTATGCCAGTAAGCATGGCAAATACCTAGAAGTATATGTAAACACTCTGCCTCTTACAGAAACCCATTAAAACTTGAAGAATCTTATTGCCCTTAGAAATAGTCTTTGAAGGCCCGAAAGTCTCCCAGAATTGCATATAAAGTTTCTCAAGAACCACCTTTAAAACTTCTTACAGCTAGAGAAAACAGAATGCCAACTAAACACTACTAAATTGTATTGCTTTACCAAAAAAAAAAGCTTAGTGAAAAAACACATGAGAATGAGAAAAAAATGAATGCACTAGTTAGCTGAAATATGTGTCAGTTACAAATAGCAGGTATCTTGTCCTCTTCCTATATGAACACAAGGTTAAGACATTCAGTATTAGAAGCCAAACTGGAAACTATATAGACCCTATATTAAATTATGAGGAAAAAATGATCTCAAATAAATTCAATGCATCTCCACTGCACTACAATGATGCAGCAGAGATATTTTTACACAACTGATCTCAAGAAGCTTACAGTTTATCACAGGAAAAGTCACATGCATGGATACATACATATAGCACAAATATGAATGAAATAATGTGAGGGCAAACAAATATGAATAATAATATGAAATATGAATAATAATAAGAAGGGCAAGCAAAGTTCTTTGGCAACGAGGGAAAAAACTCAACAAAGTAACTCTTGAATAAACAAAATTTACTAAGATTCCACAGGATGTGGGAATTCTAAGATGAAGAACTGTCATTAGCAAAGCAGAAATCTTGACAGTACATCTAGTATTTTAGGTTTGCTTTGACCATTGCAAATGTGTAAAGGCTTAGTTTTTTCAAATATTCATTGATTAGCAATGTGAACTGTGCATTTGTTTTCTCATCTACAAAATGGCCTTAAAATAGTACTTGCTTCATAAATTGTTAAAATTAGTATGAATACATAACAAGTATATACAACAATGCCTAACACAAAATGAGAGCTCACTAATTAACTGTTACTAAAAATAAGTTATGTATGTATGTATTGTTTTATTGAAAGACCCATAGATTTATAGAATTAGCTAATATAGCAGCTTAGTTTTCCTAAAATCCTACAGGTCATTCTGCTCATGATCTTTAGGTACATGTCCTTGAATGAGTAGACAGAAAGCTCAGAATTTACATCCTTTTCAATAGGGAAGTCAAGTGGTGCAGTCAAAAAGCAGTGATATTCAGAGAAAAATACAAATTGGCTAAAGCATTCAAAAAAAAAAAAAAAATATATATATATCCTCTATTGTGCTCTTAAAAAAATAAAGGGGGTCCAAATGCATGGCTTACCATACCTGTTTATTTTAATTCCTTTTCTTTCCTATCTAATATTTTTTCATGGTACCCCCCAATGAGTGTCTTAATCAGTGAAAAATATAATATTGAAACCTACTGTTCTATTTACAAGTGCCTAAGCCTATTTTTTTCATTCGTTATCTGGTGATGTTGCTAACCAGTCGTACCTGAATGTATAGTGTAAAAGTGAAAGTGTTAGTCACTCAGTCGTGTCTGATTCTTTGCAACCCATGGACTGTAACCCACCAGGCTCTTCTGTCCATGAAATTCTCCAGGCAAGAATACTGGAGTGAGTAGCTGTGGAAGCCTTTCACAGAAAGGAAGGCAGCAGGATTGCCCCCGACTGAACCGGAAATCTCGGAGAGAGGTGTGTCTTCTGCCCGCCAACCCAGCCCCCCTTGACAAGCGGGAGACAATCAGACGTGACAGGAGTTCTGTCAAAGCAGTTCCGTTTTATTAGTGCAGACTCACAGCTTTTATAAGCAAGTGAAGGGGGTTTTGCAAGGGACTTCATATAGATTACACCAATCAAGCTAAAGGTCAAGCAATTATCCACGAGCGCAGAAACCAGGGGAACCAATCAGAAATTTTGACAATCAATTTAACAATTTAGATTACGCCCTGTCTCTTCCTTTAGGCGCCATCTTAGCTCCAAACTGAAACAATGTGATTAAACTTCCTCATACTGGCAACGGTTCTCTTTCAATTCAGAGCCCCACAGGTAGCCATTCCTTTCTCCAGGGAATCTTCCCAAACCAGGGATCTAGATTCCCTGCATTGCCGGCAGATTCTTTACTCTCTAAGCCACCAGAGTATATAACCTTCCATTATCCATTTATTTATTCAACAAGAATAAATTGCATCTCTATCACATATCATGCCTTATGTTAATAATGAGAAGTAAAGGAAAAATAAGTTAATTTCTGACAAGGAGCTTAAGGCCTAGTGGGTGAGGAAGATATGTAAAAATATTTGCTGTACATGGTGATAAATATAATAAAAATCTATTACAAGTTTTAATGATGACACAAAGGATACATATCTGAAGTGGGTCAGAGATTTCCCCAAACTGGTGATATGGTAACTGGCTCTGAAAGATGAGACATTTGTTCTCTTGATAGGCTAGGAAGTAAAGGGCACTTCAGACAAGGGGAAGAGCATGTACAAGGGTGGAGGCAGCTAGGGCGCTGGGATCTTTCAGTGGTGAACTAAGGTGTGAGTGTTAGTTAAATTTGGAAGTAGTTAAAAGGAGAATGTTGACTATTACACATGTTATGTTTAGGAAATTAGAAAGAAATTGAAGACTTTTAGACAGCAGGGAGCAATCATCAAATACTCCCTCTCCAAATTTTGTTACACCTACTGTCCTCTTGAAGGTTCCATGCCTCTGATCCCTGTATCCATCCCACACAGATTCTACTGAGCCTCACCAAAGTGCTTTATTTCTCTGGCATGACTTAAAAATTTGACTCTAATGCTTTGAAATGTTGTGTTTCAAATAATGTGTTTCAAATGGTATGTTTTCCATTTCTATTTCATTATGGTACAAACCAATTCTGGGGCTTCCCAGGTGGCACTAGTGGTAAAGAACATGCCTGCCAGAGCAGGAGACAAAAGAGACATAGGTCTGATCCCTGGGCAACCAAAAAAAAAATCAGAAATTTTGACAATCAATTTAACAATTTAGATTACGCCTGTCTCTTCCTTTAGGCGCCATCTTAGCTCCAAACTGAAACAATGTGATTAAACTTCCTCATACTGGCAACGGTTCTCTTTCAATTCAGAGCCCCACAGGTAGCCATTCCTTTCTCCAGGGAATCTTCCCAAACCAGGGATCTAGATTCCCTGCATTGCCGGCAGATTCTTTACTCTCTAAGCCACCAGAGTATATAACCTTCCATTATCCATTTATTTATTCAACAAGAATAAATTGCATCTCTATCACATATCATGCCTTATGTTAATAATGAGAAGTAAAGGAAAAATAAGTTAATTTCTGACAAGGAGCTTAAGGCCTAGTGGGTGAGGAAGATATGTAAAAATATTTGCTGTACATGGTGATAAATATAATAAAAATCTATTACAAGTTTTAATGATGACACAAAGGATACATATCTGAAGTGGGTCAGAGATTTCCCCAAACTGGTGATATGGTAACTGGCTCTGAAAGATGAGACATTTGTTCTCTTGATAGGCTAGGAAGTAAAGGGCACTTCAGACAAGGGGAAGAGCATGTACAAGGGTGGAGGCAGCTAGGGCGCTGGGATCTTTCAGTGGTGAACTAAGGTGTGAGTGTTAGTTAAATTTGGAAGTAGTTAAAAGGAGAATGTTGACTATTACACATGTTATGTTTAGGAAATTAGAAAGAAATTGAAGACTTTTAGACAGCAGGGGAGCAATCATCAAATACTCCCCTCTCCAAATTTTGTTACACCTACTGTCCTCTTGAAGGTTCCATGCCTCTGATCCCTGTATCCATCCCACACAGATTCTACTGAGCCTCACCAAAGTGCTTTATTTCTCTGGCATGACTTAAAAATTTGACTCTAATGCTTTGAAATGTTGTGTTTCAAATAATGTGTTTCAAATGGTATGTTTTCCATTTCTATTTCATTATGGTACAAACCAATTCTGGGGCTTCCCAGGTGGCACTAGTGGTAAAGAACATGCCTGCCAGAGCAGGAGACAAAAGAGACATAGGTCTGATCCCTGGGACAGGAAGATCTCCTGCAGAAGGAGGGCATGGCAACCCACTCCAGGATTCTTGCCTAGAGAATCCCATGGACAGAGGAGCCTGGTGGATGACAGTCCATAGAGTTGCAAAGAGTCAGACACAATTGAAGCAACTTAGCACGCATGTACCCACAAGTCAATTCCACATAATTACTTTAGGAGATGTGACTCTTCTCCAATGTAAATATATTCAGAAAACATCTCTGAATAATGCACACAAAATGTCTACTAATGTCTTTTTTAATGGCCTTGTCTGAGAAAGGAGAATTTGAAGAGTTTACCTAGATGATACTCCTTCATTATTTTACATATATATGTATATATATATATACACACACACACACATACACATACACATATATATATACACACACTCTTCTGTCCCTCCATATAGACTTAGCTACAGAAATAAGAGTTTAAAATCTTTAGTATTCCTCTTTCTAGGGTTTTTTGTTTGACCATTTCTTGCTTTCCATGTAAGTGTTGCATCAACCTTTCATATAATGTACATTTAGGATATACATAGAACTAAACTTAAAACAATATTTTCCAACTGGGAGAAAAAAGGGTTAAAAACTGTTTTGTTTTTTTCCTTTAAACAGAGATATGATTTAAAAATGCCTAAAATTTAGGAAAATTTAGGACAAGATTAATCTGCAATTTTACAAATTGGGTATAAGAATAATATAAGATTTCAGTTTACAAAGCACCAGAATTTGTGTTTGTGTAAAATAAGCATCTTGTTTGCTAAAATGCAAATTTCTTGCATTAAAATGGAAAAATATGCTCTGTTCTTTGTTGACTTTACATATCATATTTCATTAATTATTTTATAGGATTGGAATTAGGATTTTAAAATTCCCAAATTACATTCCAGAAATGTTGATTTATATATCTTTATTACTGATGGAGTAGTGTGAAATGTCATAGGCTCTAAAACCACTTTCTCTTTTATATTTCACTTCACAACTTCAGGCTAATATTAAAATATTTAGTAGAGTCTGATCATTTCCTGCTGGTTGGATTGTATTAAAAATATATGGCTTTATGGGCATAGAAATTAAATATGTGAACAATCCTGCTTTGTAAAAATGTACCACATGTTAACCTAAGTAAAAGCCATAAAATATAAACAAAATGTGAAAATTTAGAACATTCCCATAATATATGCTATTTTTATGAGCTAACTGCTCTGTTGTGGGTCATATTGCAAGACTAGAAAAAAGGATATAATTTAAAAGATCTTTTCATGCAGTTTTGAAAACGATAAAGGTAAACTAAATCTTTAGTTAGGTTTTTTAATCATAAATCTTTTTTAAGGTTAGTGGCTACCTGATGTAGTATTCTGACACCTTGACAATAAAGAAGGGCTTATAACAGTGCTGGGGGCATTGTTTTAAAGTGTTTTCCTACAGTTAAGCAGTAAATCAGTGACAGATTCCTACCCTGCCAAATTTTACCATGGCTACATTAAGTTACAATAAAAAATGTAATTTCTCTCAATACCAGTTGAAGATAAGTTATTCTGTAAATCTGCATTTAAAACTTCTGGATGAAGTCCTGTTTGCATACAGCCATTGTAATTTCCAGGAAAATATAGGAACTGTTTCAATAATGGCTTGCTGAAGACCCAAGAAAGGTTATTCCATAAAAAGAAGTCATAGGCTGATTTTTTTTTTTCCCTTTAATGGATATGTTAGTTCATTGGCCAGACTTTTTGGCAATGAATAAATTTAATACATCAACCAAAATAATGAAATTATTGTACTAATTTTGAAAGGAAATGCAATGTAATACTTTTAACAATATGTTTGCTATAACTGTATATTATAAAATAATTCAATAGAGCATGAAAGAATGTGGGGACTTTATTTAGTACATCTAAAATAACCCAACCGATTAATGTGCGGATTCACTACAAACTCGCTGTATTAAACTGTATTTCTTGTAGAAAAACTGTGACCAATTTCAAAGGAAACTGAATTATGTTCAATATTTGCAAATGTCACTCATGGAACAGCAGTGCCATACTGACTTTCCTGAAAAGGTTTATTTGTGAAAGAGTTAAGAGTTCCCTTAAATTAAAAAAATTTAACAAGGTAACTCAGGCATGTACATACTCTCACCTGGAAGAATTATAGAAGAATTAAAAATAGAATGTGAACACACCTTTATAATATATAATCTACCATGTCAATATATGTCCGAGATATGTGAACCTGTCTTTGGCGACATATGGTTTAGGTGATTTCATTTCCATTAATTTTCTGTTTATTTACAAATTTAATTTCAGTATACGGTGATCAGATTATTCTTTTAAGAGGATTTCAATATTCAATTGCGATCAATATATAATAAAAAATGTGGATTAGATCTGATAGAATTTGAACTAAAACTTGCAGACACAAAGCAGTCCTCAGACATGATTAAGCATTATCTAAGTAGTTCTGACACCTTGACAATAAAGAGGGGCTTATAACAGTGCTGGGGGCATTGTTTTAAAGTGTTTTCCTACAGTTAAGCAGTAAATCAGTGACAGATTCCTACCCTGCCAAATTTTACCATGGCTACATTAAGTTACAATAAAAAATGTAATTTCTCTCAATACCAGTTGAAGATAAGTTATTCTGTAAATCTGCATTTAAAACTTCTGGATGAAGTCCTGTTTGCATACAGCCATTGTAATTTCCAGGAAAATATAGGAACTGTTTCAATAATGGCTTGCTGAAGACCCAAGAAAGGTTATTCCATAAAAAGAAGTCATAGGCTGATTTTTTTTTTTCCCTTTAATGGATATGTTAGTTCATTGGCCAGACTTTTTGGCAATGAATAAATTTAATACATCAACCAAAATAATGAAATTATTGTACTAATTTTGAAAGGAAATGCAATGTAATACTTTTAACAATATGTTTGCTATAACTGTATATTATAAAATAATTCAATAGAGCATGAAAGAATGTGGGGACTTTATTTAGTACATCTAAAATAACCCAACCGATTAATGTCGGATTCACTACAAACTCGCTGTATTAAACTGTATTTCTTGTAGAAAAACTGTGACCAATTTCAAAGGAAACTGAATTATGTTCAATATTTGCAAATGTCACTCATGGAACAGCAGTGCCATACTGACTTTCCTGAAAAGGTTTATTTGTGAAAGAGTTAAGAGTTCCCTTAAATTAAAAAAATTTAACAAGGTAACTCAGGCATGTACATACTCTCACCTGGAAGAATTATAGAAGAATTAAAAATAGAATGTGAACACACCTTTATAATATATAATCTACCATGTCAATATATGTCCGAGATATGTGAACCTGTCTTTGGCGACATATGGTTTAGGTGATTTCATTTCCATTAATTTTCTGTTTATTTACAAATTTAATTTCAGTATACGGTGATCAGATTATTCTTTTAAGAGGATTTCAATATTCAATTGCGATCAATATATAATAAAAAATGTGGATTAGATCTGATAGAATTTGAACTAAAACTTGCAGACACAAAGCAGTCCTCAGACATGATTAAGCATTATGCTGCATGAAATATTTTAGCAGAAGCCTTCATTAGTTGGTGCCTTCTTTTTTTTTTGGTTCAGTCCTAGGATTTAAATCAGGTCAAAAATCATTTAGGACACAGAGCTTACAGGGTTTTTTTGGTAAGCTCTACTAAATATAGGTGTTATGAAAGGGACATTTAAAATTAAATTTGTTTTAATTTTGAACTTCAATCTAATTCTGAAACCAGAATTGAAAGGGTGTCTTAGATTCATTTATCAAGTATGAGAACATAAATGCTCTGAGCAAACCCAGGTTCACCCTGTAAGCGGTCGCTGTTGAGATTCCAAATCTGTACACACGCTGCAACAGTAACATTATTCCATTGTAAGATATGCTTATCTATTTTTTTTGGCTTTGAATGCTATTTATTGATTTATTTATTAGAATGTTTAATGTGTCCCTAACTTATGTGGTCCATCTTAGTAAAATGAATAACAAATTGGTGTTTGGAGGGCAATGTACCATGCAAAATGCAAATGGGATTCCTGAATGGAAGACATCCAGCATAGATCAAGACCTTGCCCATATGTGGGGTCTTTGTCTAAGCAATCTTTTTATAAGCTTTTTAATGCTTGAACAGCTACCGAAGCAAACAGAGACATATTATTTATTAATTGTGCACCGTTAATAGTGAGGTCTCACCAACTGCCAATCCATATGGACATAAAGCCCTCAGTCCTAAATCTGCTCAGATTAATTTCTTTCAACGGCCTCCAACAGCATGAGGTTGAAGTGAGAACCGGGTTTTGCTCCTGCCTTTTTATGCCATGCGTGGCAGATTAGTTCAGTAGGACTTCTTCACAAGCAAGAAAAGCTGCCGTCATTCTTGGTCCTGTCCAGTCTAGAGATTTACTAAGATGAAGATGAAAGGACTTTAGCTCTGTTGTGTTTTTCCCAGATCCTCTCTAAAGCCTGCATAATCCTATTGTGTCCTGCACCACCAAAAAAAAGGTAATAAAAAAAGATAAGAAACTTGCTTTAACAAATTCAAACAACTACAAAATCTAATTATATTAAGTGGAACTCTTACTTACAAAAGCTCAGACTTAAAAAAATAATTAGGCTTAGTTGTAATTTCAAGATGTTTGTATTTGTGATTCCTGGTTACTTTCAGTCATCTGATTCTTCACATGAAAACATAACATCTACCTAATCTAATTATAACCCCCCCATATAAACATTATATGCCACATTTCATTATGTTCATTTTTTTTAATTGAGACACATTCTAGCCTTTCCTTAAATTTGCAAGCTAGCTCAATATCCCTGGGTAAATCAGTTCAAAGAAAGGACCCAAATTTTGCTGCTTCCAGAGCTACTTTCTGCTAGATGCCTTCCTCCTATTCTTAAAAGACAGAAATGGTCATTTAGAGGAGTTTGTTTGTCCCTGGTCACTTGCTTTTCTCTTTCTGCTTCCTCTGGGTTTGGTGCAATGTGACTCTATTCTTGTCCCTCTGGTGATCCTGCCTTAATCTGTCTAAATGACTTGAGCCTTTGCATGATACATTTATTTCCTTGTAGAGATTTGCAAATAATAGAAATTAGACAAGTTTCTATTTAACAAAATATAAACACTGGAGATTTTGAGTAGGGGTGTGTGTGCGTCCGTGCGTGCATGTGTTTTAATGAATTCAACCATGGTCAAACCAAAAGCATTTTTACTCACTTTTCAGAGCAGTATATTTACTATGTTAAGAAGTTGTTCAGTAAACCATTAGAAAAACCTGAAGTACTGAACTTTGGGAGTGATCTGTTTCAACAGGAACTCTGAAATCTGACTTCCATCCCTTGCTGGCAAAGAACTAAAAGTTCCCAAAGGAAGATTCCCTTGAGAGGGAGATTAATTTCTTTCAACGGCCTCCAACAGCATGAGGTTGAAGTGAGAACCGGGTTTTGCTCCTGCCTTTTTATGCCATGCGTGGCAGATTAGTTCAGTAGGACTTCTTCACAAGCAAGAAAAGCTGCCGTCATTCTTGGTCCTGTCCAGTCTAGAGATTTACTAAGATGAAGATGAAAGGACTTTAGCTCTGTTGTGTTTTTCCCAGATCCTCTCTAAAGCCTGCATAATCCTATTGTGTCCTGCACCACCAAAAAAAAGGTAATAAAAAAAGATAAGAAACTTGCTTTAACAAATTCAAACAACTACAAAATCTAATTATATTAAGTGGAACTCTTACTTACAAAAGCTCAGACTTAAAAAAATAATTAGGCTTAGTTGTAATTTCAAGATGTTTGTATTTGTGATTCCTGGTTACTTTCAGTCATCTGATTCTTCACATGAAAACATAACATCTACCTAATCTAATTATAACCCCCCCATATAAACATTATATGCCACATTTCATTATGTTCATTTTTTTTAATTGAGACACATTCTAGCCTTTCCTTAAATTTGCAAGCTAGCTCAATATCCCTGGGTAAATCAGTTCAAAGAAAGGACCCAAATTTTGCTGCTTCCAGAGCTACTTTCTGCTAGATGCCTTCCTCCTATTCTTAAAAGACAGAAATGGTCATTTAGAGGAGTTTGTTTGTCCCTGGTCACTTGCTTTTCTCTTTCTGCTTCCTCTGGGTTTGGTGCAATGTGACTCTATTCTTGTCCCTCTGGTGATCCTGCCTTAATCTGTCTAAATGACTTGAGCCTTTGCATGATACATTTATTTCCTTGTAGAGATTTGCAAATAATAGAAATTAGACAAGTTTCTATTTAACAAAATATAAACACTGGAGATTTTGAGTAGGGGTGTGTGTGCGTCCGTGCGTGCATGTGTTTTAATGAATTCAACCATGGTCAAACCAAAAGCATTTTTACTCACTTTTCAGAGCAGTATATTTACTATGTTAAGAAGTTGTTCAGTAAACCATTAGAAAAACCTGAAGTACTGAACTTTGGGAGTGATCTGTTTCAACAGGAACTCTGAAATCTGACTTCCATCCCTTGCTGGCAAAGAACTAAAAGTTCCCAAAGGAAGATTCCCTTGAGAGTAGCTGGGACTCAGCAGTGTCAACTAAGTTTTTAATGTAGAAAACTAGCTATTTTAATCTTGCTTGCCCAGTACACATGCCCTTTAAGAATAGATATAGAATCTGCATTATATATATGTATATATATGTGTGTGTGTGTGTGTATAGATATAGATATAATGGAATTCTACTCAGCCATAAAAAAGGAATGCATTCAAGTCAGTTCTAATGACAGGATGAACCACGAGTCTACTATACAGAGTGAAGTAAGTCAGAAAGAGAAAAACAAATATGTGTATATATATACACATGTATAAATATGTGTATATATATATATATATATATATATAAAAATCTAAAAAGATGGTATTGATGAACCTATTTGCAGGTCAGCAATGGAGACCCAGACAGAGGCGTCTTATGGACATGGGAGGAGAGGAAAGAAGGAGAGAGGGTGAAGTGAATGGAGAGAGTAGCATGGAAGCATATACACTACCATACGTAAAGTAGATAACCAATGGGAACCTGCTGTTTTACTCAGGAAACTCAAACTGGGGCTTTGTGACAACCTAGAGGGGTGGGATGGGATGGGAGGTGGAGAGATGTTCGATAGGGATATATGAACTAATGTTCATATTTTGATGAACATGAAAATCATAACACAGATAGAATGGCTAATTCAGGCTGATGTTAGGCAGAAATGAAATGAAAATTGTAAAGCAATCAGCCTTCAATTAAAAAAAAACAGCTATTTTTTTTCTCTTTCTGCTTCCTCTGGGTTTGGTGCAATGTGACTCTATTCTTGTCCCTCTGGTGATCCTGCCTTAATCTGTCTAAATGACTTGAGCCTTTGCATGATACATTTATTTCCTTGTAGAGATTTGCAAATAATAGAAATTAGACAAGTTTCTATTTAACAAAATATAAACACTGGAGATTTTGAGTAGGGGTGTGTGTGCGTCCGTGCGTGCATGTGTTTTAATGAATTCAACCATGGTCAAACCAAAAGCATTTTTACTCACTTTTCAGAGCAGTATATTTACTATGTTAAGAAGTTGTTCAGTAAACCATTAGAAAAACCTGAAGTACTGAACTTTGGGAGTGATCTGTTTCAACAGGAACTCTGAAATCTGACTTCCATCCCTTGCTGGCAAAGAACTAAAAGTTCCCAAAGGAAGATTCCCTTGAGAGTAGCTGGGACTCAGCAGTGTCAACTAAGTTTTTAATGTAGAAAACTAGCTATTTTAATCTTGCTTGCCCAGTACACATGCCCTTTAAGAATAGATATAGAATCTGCATTATATATATGTATATATATGTGTGTGTGTGTGTGTATAGATATAGATATAATGGAATTCTACTCAGCCATAAAAAAGGAATGCATTCAAGTCAGTTCTAATGACAGGATGAACCACGAGTCTACTATACAGAGTGAAGTAAGTCAGAAAGAGAAAAACAAATATGTGTATATATATACACATGTATAAATATGTGTATATATATATATATATATATATAAAAATCTAAAAAGATGGTATTGATGAACCTATTTGCAGGTCAGCAATGGAGACCCAGACAGAGGCGTCTTATGGACATGGGAGGAGAGGAAAGAAGGAGAGAGGGTGAAGTGAATGGAGAGAGTAGCATGGAAGCATATACACTACCATACGTAAAGTAGATAACCAATGGGAACCTGCTGTTTTACTCAGGAAACTCAAACTGGGGCTTTGTGACAACCTAGAGGGGTGGGATGGGATGGGAGGTGGGAGAGATGTTCGATAGGGGATATATGAACTAATGTTCATATTTTGATGAACATGAAAATCATAACACAGATAGAATGGCTAATTCAGGCTGATGTTAGGCAGAAATGAAATGAAAATTGTAAAGCAATCAGCCTTCAATTAAAAAGAAAAAATATGCAGGAAGCAGCCTGTTACTCACAGGTAAGAAGGACGCCAGCGTGTGGGCAGCCCCACAGGGAACTCTGGAAGCACTTAGCCCTGTTTCTGCCTGAGGCTTCCTGGGAAGAAAAAGTCATTTTCCTTAAGGATTGCACTTCCAAGCAAGGGCTAAGCTCTGGGCATATGAACATCACTAGTTTTCCACTGAAATGGTATTTTTAAAACAGTGTTTACTCTTGGCAGTGGTAGCACTCCCTTTGTATTACTTTTTGTTTGTTTCCAAACAAGTCATTTTAGAAAGTCACCGCTGCTTCCTGAGGAATGCATTCATATTTAAAGCTGATTGACTTTTAGTGACTTGCCAAGCTTTATATGTTGTGCTCTGGAGCAGTATTTAACTGTGGTTTGTAAGCTCACCACAGAAGAGTCTGACTAAGAATATATATATATATATAAAACTTTTCTTTCTTCATCTTTAATTCTTAAATCCAGAGGGATGAAATCACATTTTATTCATCTTAAGACTTCTAAACCATCTGAGAAGGTTAGATCCTTGACTTTTTCATCTCAGGCAGCAGCTTGCTGTAGATCTAATGAAAATCTGTGCATGTGCACAAACTCACTAAAGGGAGTACATCAAATGTTAATTCATAGATACAGAAGTAATATGCAAATAGAGATTCTAAACTTACTGTGCCATCATTTTTAATGAAATAAGTTATTCAGCCCTTACATTTAAAAGAAATAATAACATTATGCCTTGGCTCAGCACAGTGGAATATAGAATCTCTTTCTCTTAATTCACTGATTGCCAATTCACTTCTCTTTTCCACCAGATGTATTTGAACTTTTGAACTAAAAGGAAGTGAATGGGGAAAGTAGCATGGAAGCATATACACTACTATATGTAAATCACCAATGAAAATTCACTGTATGACTCAGGAAACTCAAACTGGGGCTTTGTAACAACCTATAGGGGTGGGATGGGATGGGAGGTGGAGAGATGTTCGATAGGGGATATATGAACTAATGTTCATATTTTGATGAACATGAAAATCATAACACAGATAGAATGGCTAATTCAGGCTGATGTTAGGCAGAAATGAAATGAAAATTGTAAAGCAATCAGCCTTCAATTAAAAAGAAAAAATATGCAGGAAGCAGCCTGTTACTCACAGGTAAGAAGGACGCCAGCGTGTGGGCAGCCCCACAGGGAACTCTGGAAGCACTTAGCCCTGTTTCTGCCTGAGGCTTCCTGGGAAGAAAAAGTCATTTTCCTTAAGGATTGCACTTCCAAGCAAGGGCTAAGCTCTGGGCATATGAACATCACTAGTTTTCCACTGAAATGGTATTTTTAAAACAGTGTTTACTCTTGGCAGTGGTAGCACTCCCTTTGTATTACTTTTTGTTTGTTTCCAAACAAGTCATTTTAGAAAGTCACCGCTGCTTCCTGAGGAATGCATTCATATTTAAAGCTGATTGACTTTTAGTGACTTGCCAAGCTTTATATGTTGTGCTCTGGAGCAGTATTTAACTGTGGTTTGTAAGCTCACCACAGAAGAGTCTGACTAAGAATATATATATATATATAAAACTTTTCTTTCTTCATCTTTAATTCTTAAATCCAGAGGGATGAAATCACATTTTATTCATCTTAAGACTTCTAAACCATCTGAGAAGGTTAGATCCTTGACTTTTTCATCTCAGGCAGCAGCTTGCTGTAGATCTAATGAAAATCTGTGCATGTGCACAAACTCACTAAAGGGAGTACATCAAATGTTAATTCATAGATACAGAAGTAATATGCAAATAGAGATTCTAAACTTACTGTGCCATCATTTTTAATGAAATAAGTTATTCAGCCCTTACATTTAAAAGAAATAATAACATTATGCCTTGGCTCAGCACAGTGGAATATAGAATCTCTTTCTCTTAATTCACTGATTGCCAATTCACTTCTCTTTTCCACCAGATGTATTTGAACTTTTTGAACTAAAAGGATATTTTTTTCCTTTTATCTTAATTTAGGTAAGCTTGACAGTAAAGATTCCTAGTTGTGTACAAATTATGTGTTAGCATGTTTTTACACATGTGTAAATATGTGGATAAATGAATATTATAAGACAGACTGCTAATTTGATACAATATTGACACAGATTCAATAAATGTATTACTGCCTCTCCAAGATGAGCTATAAAACAGATAAACTTTACTTGTACATTGAATATTTATTTACAAAATTGTGTCTACATTAAAATTTATATTTATAACATTTAACTTAATATTTTATATTCAGCTAAATTTTTATTGTAAAAAATTGATTTTTATCAAGATTGAGGCTATTTATTATAGATGAAAAATATTAATTAGTAGTAATTATACAAGTGATGATTCTACCAGAAAACTTTGAAACCAAAGGGTCTGTCCATTTGAAAGCAGGATATTCCTCTCAAATTCTAACAAAGACATATTTTTTTTTTTCCTGTAAAGTGTGTTAACCCTTCATCATTAAGCTAATTTTCTGTCTTCAAGAAGCAAAGAATAAGAAAAAGGAAAAAAAAGAAGAAGGGTCATGAGGTGAGTTAGTACAGGCATTGAGTCAATTCATCCAGATTCTACCCATCTTGTCCATTATCTCCAAGTACATTTTAATGTTATAGATTTACTTCAGTCTAAACAACCTCACCATCACAGTACAAAGGTGGAAGAGGTGAGATATCAATGAAAATATAATGTGAATAAATTGAAAACAAAAATAGATGAGAAACAAAATGTATATAGTTCAGAGGAAGAAATCTTGGACATGTGAAATTTCACCTCACAGCACAAAATCAGAAAGAGTAGATAAAAGAAAGAAGATGCCTTTACTTTGCCACCAAGTTATAAAACTGCCCTTAGCCCTAGGGGGAAGGAGAACTTGTTTTTTGTTGTTATTTGTTTGTTTTATGTAATTGAAATATAGTTAATTTACAGTATTGTGTTAGTTTCAAGTATCAGTTCCGTACATGCACTCAGTCAAGTCCATCTCTTTGTGACCCCATGGACAGCAGCATACCAGGCAACCCTGTCCTTCACCATCTCCTGGAGCTTTCTCAAAGTCAGATTGATTCAGTAATGCCATACAACCATCTCGTCCTCTATAGTCCTCTTCTCCTTCTGCCTTGTATTTTTCCCAGCATGAGAGTCTTTTCCAGTGAGCCTTCTCTTCTCATCAGGTGGCCAAATACTGGAGCTTCAGCATCAGTTCTTCCAATGAATAATCAGGATTGATTTCCTTTAGGATTAACTGATTTGATCTTTTGCAATCCAAGGGACTCTCAAGAGTCTTCTCCAACACCAAAGTTCAAAGGCATCAATTCTGTGGTGCTCAGCCTTCTTTATGGTCCAACTCTCACATCTATTCTAACTACTGGGAAGAACATAGGTTTGACTATATGGACTTTTGTCAGCAAATATGCTGTCTGCTTTATAATACACTGTCTAGACTTGTCATAGCTTTTCTTCAGAAGAGCAAATGTCTTAATTTCATGACTGCAGGCACCACCTTCAGCAATTTTGGAGCCCAAGAAAATAAAGTCTGACTGTTTCTAGTATAAAGCAAAGCAATTTAGTTATATATATATATAACACACACATACATATACATATTTCAGATTATTTACCACTATAGGTCATTATAAAATGCTGAATATAGATAGCTCCCTGTGTGTGTTAGTCAGTCAGTCATGCCCAACTCTTAGAGACACCGTGGACTATAGCGTACAAGGCTCCTCTGTCCAGGGAATTTTCCACTAAAGAATACTGGAGTGTATTGCCATTTCCTTCTCCAGGTGGTCTTCCTAACCCAGGTATCTAATCTGGGTCTCCTGCATTGCAGGCAGATTCTTTACCATCTTAGCCAGCAGGGAAGCCCGTTATAGCTTCCTGTGCTATCAAATAGATCCTTATTTGCCCATTTTCTATTTGGTAGAGCTTGTTAGGGGAAGGAGAACTTGTTTTTTGTTGTTATTTGTTTGTTTTATGTAATTGAAATATAGTTAATTTACAGTATTGTGTTAGTTTCAAGTATCAGTTCCGTACATGCACTCAGTCAAGTCCATCTCTTTGTGACCCCATGGACAGCAGCATACCAGGCAACCCTGTCCTTCACCATCTCCTGGAGCTTTCTCAAAGTCAGATTGATTCAGTAATGCCATACAACCATCTCGTCCTCTATAGTCCTCTTCTCCTTCTGCCTTGTATTTTTCCCAGCATGAGAGTCTTTTCCAGTGAGCCTTCTCTTCTCATCAGGTGGCCAAATACTGGAGCTTCAGCATCAGTTCTTCCAATGAATAATCAGGATTGATTTCCTTTAGGATTAACTGATTTGATCTTTTGCAATCCAAGGGACTCTCAAGAGTCTTCTCCAACACCAAAGTTCAAAGGCATCAATTCTGTGGTGCTCAGCCTTCTTTATGGTCCAACTCTCACATCTATTCTAACTACTGGGAAGAACATAGGTTTGACTATATGGACTTTTGTCAGCAAATATGCTGTCTGCTTTATAATACACTGTCTAGACTTGTCATAGCTTTTCTTCAGAAGAGCAAATGTCTTAATTTCATGACTGCAGGCACCACCTTCAGCAATTTTGGAGCCCAAGAAAATAAAGTCTGACTGTTTCTAGTATAAAGCAAAGCAATTTAGTTATATATATATATAACACACACATACATATACATATTTCAGATTATTTACCACTATAGGTCATTATAAAATGCTGAATATAGATAGCTCCCTGTGTGTGTTAGTCAGTCAGTCATGCCCAACTCTTAGAGACACCGTGGACTATAGCGTACAAGGCTCCTCTGTCCAGGGAATTTTCCACTAAAGAATACTGGAGTGTATTGCCATTTCCTTCTCCAGGTGGTCTTCCTAACCCAGGTATCTAATCTGGGTCTCCTGCATTGCAGGCAGATTCTTTACCATCTTAGCCAGCAGGGAAGCCCGTTATAGCTTCCTGTGCTATCAAATAGATCCTTATTTGCCCATTTTCTATTTGGTAGAGTTGTCTGTTGCTCCTATACTTGTAGTTTATCCCTCCCTCATTTTCCCCTTTGGTAACCATAAGTTTGTTTTCTATATCTGTGATTCTGTTTCATAAATAAATTCATTTCTGTCCTGACCCGCGGGCTTCGTCAGCGCAGACCTAGGATTCGTCAATGCAGGTCCTAAAGGGGGGGAGTGGGAATTGAGAGGACAAGAGACACGAGAAATAGAGACAAGACAGGAGTTTGATCGAGCCTGGTTTTATTGCAGAAACAAGGGGGTATTTATGCTACACAGAAACAGGAAGGAGCTACTCATAAGCCAATCGTGTAAAAGGTCAGATGCACACGCACTTCCGACCCCATAGGAATGCAAGGGAAGCATGCACTGATCACGAGCACGGAAACTAGGAACCACCTATCAGAGCAATATGCACACGCCTTAAACCACACCCCCCTACATCCACCAGGCGCCATCTTTGTGCAAACATGACAATGCTCCTAAACTGGAGGCTGCAAAGTGCGGCCAGGGCTTATGTGTGAAAGGCTCCGCTAGGCGCCATCTTAAGTGGCGCATTGCAGTATTCATGCGCGGGAGGCTATAGAGTATGGCTGGTCCGCCCCACGGTCCCGGACACATTTCTATTATTTTTTTTTTTTTTGGCTTACACGTATAAGTGATATCATATAATGTTTGTCTTTGTTTGAATTTCTTCACTTAATAGTATAATCTTTAGGTCCATCTACGTTGCTCTACATGGCAATATTTCATTCTTTAATAAGACTGAGTAATAGTTCACTGTGTGTGTGTGCATACATTACATCTTTATCCACTTATCTGCTTGATAGACTCTTAGATTGCTTTTATGTCTTGACTATTGTAAATAGTGCCAACATGAGCATTGGGTGTGTATATCTTTTCAGATTAGTTTTCTATGGATATGTACTGAGGAGTAAGACTGCTGAATTGTATTGTAACTCTATTTTTAGTCTTTTTAAGGAACCTCCATACTGTTTTCCATAGTGACCATACCAATTCACATTCCCACCAAAAAAAAATAGGAAGTTTCTTTTTCCTCCACAGCCTCTCTGCCATTTATTATTTGTAGACTATTTGGTAGAGTTGTCTGTTGCTCCTATACTTGTAGTTTATCCCTCCCTCATTTTCCCCTTTGGTAACCATAAGTTTGTTTTCTATATCTGTGATTCTGTTTCATAAATAAATTCATTTCTGTCCTGACCCGCGGGCTTCGTCAGCGCAGACCTAGGATTCGTCAATGCAGGTCCTAAAGGGGGGGAGTGGGAATTGAGAGGACAAGAGACACGAGAAATAGAGACAAGACAGGAGTTTGATCGAGCCTGGTTTTATTGCAGAAACAAGGGGGTATTTATGCTACACAGAAACAGGAAGGAGCTACTCATAAGCCAATCGTGTAAAAGGTCAGATGCACACGCACTTCCGACCCCATAGGAATGCAAGGAAGCATGCACTGATCACGAGCACGGAAACTAGGAACCACCTATCAGAGCAATATGCACACGCCTTAAACCACACCCCCCTACATCCACCAGGCGCCATCTTTGTGCAAACATGACAATGCTCCTAAACTGGAGGCTGCAAAGTGCGGCCAGGGCTTATGTGTGAAAGGCTCCGCTAGGCGCCATCTTAAGTGGCGCATTGCAGTATTCATGCGCGGGAGGCTATAGAGTATGGCTGGTCCGCCCCACGGTCCCGGACACATTTCTATTATTTTTTTTTTTTTTGGCTTACACGTATAAGTGATATCATATAATGTTTGTCTTTGTTTGAATTTCTTCACTTAATAGTATAATCTTTAGGTCCATCTACGTTGCTCTACATGGCAATATTTCATTCTTTAATAAGACTGAGTAATAGTTCACTGTGTGTGTGTGCATACATTACATCTTTATCCACTTATCTGCTTGATAGACTCTTAGATTGCTTTTATGTCTTGACTATTGTAAATAGTGCCAACATGAGCATTGGGTGTGTATATCTTTTCAGATTAGTTTTCTATGGATATGTACTGAGGAGTAAGACTGCTGAATTGTATTGTAACTCTATTTTTAGTCTTTTTAAGGAACCTCCATACTGTTTTCCATAGTGACCATACCAATTCACATTCCCACCAAAAAAAAATAGGAAGTTTCTTTTTCCTCCACAGCCTCTCTGCCATTTATTATTTGTAGACTTTTTGGTGAAGAGCATTCTGACAGATGTGAGGTGGTACTTTATCTTAGTTTTAATTTGCCTTTTCCTAAAAATTAGCAATATTGAGCACCTATTCACATGTCTGTTGGCCATTGTAAGGACTTTGTTTCAAAAAGCAAAGTTTTTACTATAGTTGTATTGATTACAGTATAAAACACTTACTAGAAAGTAGATGCACTTACCTATCTTTGTTATTTATTCATCTGTCTTTTTTTTCTTTAAACATTGAGGCTTAAGAGCCTCATGTCAGATACTCTCCTAGGTGTACATTCTAATGATAGGAACTGATGTGTTAATATGTTAATAAAGCATAGCAGATAAAAATAGAAATATATATTTTTAACAGGGACTAAAAATAATTCTGGAGTTGTTAATGTAACTTTCCTTTATAAATTATTTGTGAAGCATAATGCAGTGATTTAGACAATTAGGAAGTGACTCGTTTAAATAAAATCTATTGAAATCATGTAATTAAATAGCCAAAGTATATAGTTTTGTAAAGGAAATAAATAACAACATGGCAGTGCAGTGCATAAAAGCTTTTGGAGGAAATAAGATATTAAGTTAACTACTTTCTTGCCATTTAAAATTCAAAGGCTTAGTTATTTCACCCTTTTAAAACTTAAAACATTTCAATTTAAAAATAAGCTGCTTGTATACTTAGATGCAGTAAAGCATAAGATATTACTGTAATAAAAGTATGAATTCTAAAGTCATGCCCTTTTCTGAGGTATTAACTTCAATTCTGTTACACGTATAAGTGATATCATATAATGTTTGTCTTTGTTTGAATTTCTTCAAAAATTTCTTATTGGCAATATTTCATTCTTTAATAAGACTGAGTAATAGTTCACTGTGTGTGTGTGCATACATTACATCTTTATCCACTTATCTGCTTGATAGACTCTTAGATTGCTTTTATGTCTTGACTATTGTAAATAGTGCCAACATGAGCATTGGGTGTGTATATCTTTTCAGATTAGTTTTCTATGGATATGTACTGAGGAGTAAGACTGCTGAATTGTATTGTAACTCTATTTTTAGTCTTTTTAAGGAACCTCCATACTGTTTTCCATAGTGACCATACCAATTCACATTCCCACCAAAAAAAAATAGGAAGTTTCTTTTTCCTCCACAGCCTCTCTGCCATTTATTATTTGTAGACTTTTTGGTGAAGAGCATTCTGACAGATGTGAGGTGGTACTTTATCTTAGTTTTAATTTGCCTTTTCCTAAAAATTAGCAATATTGAGCACCTATTCACATGTCTGTTGGCCATTGTAAGGACTTTGTTTCAAAAAGCAAAGTTTTTACTATAGTTGTATTGATTACAGTATAAAACACTTACTAGAAAGTAGATGCACTTACCTATCTTTGTTATTTATTCATCTGTCTTTTTTTTCTTTAAACATTGAGGCTTAAGAGCCTCATGTCAGATACTCTCCTAGGTGTACATTCTAATGATAGGAACTGATGTGTTAATATGTTAATAAAGCATAGCAGATAAAAATAGAAATATATATTTTTAACAGGGACTAAAAATAATTCTGGAGTTGTTAATGTAACTTTCCTTTATAAATTATTTGTGAAGCATAATGCAGTGATTTAGACAATTAGGAAGTGACTCGTTTAAATAAAATCTATTGAAATCATGTAATTAAATAGCCAAAGTATATAGTTTTGTAAAGGAAATAAATAACAACATGGCAGTGCAGTGCATAAAAGCTTTTGGAGGAAATAAGATATTAAGTTAACTACTTTCTTGCCATTTAAAATTCAAAGGCTTAGTTATTTCACCCTTTTAAAACTTAAAACATTTCAATTTAAAAATAAGCTGCTTGTATACTTAGATGCAGTAAAGCATAAGATATTACTGTAATAAAAGTATGAATTCTAAAGTCATGCCCTTTTCTGAGGTATTAACTTCAATTCTGTAATGGGTTTTTAGCCTGTCGCATTTAAAAACAACTGGAGTAAGAAAGATAACTGAACAATGCATATGAATGAAAGTTTAATGGAAATTAAAATGTGAGAAATTTTTTGTCAGTAGAAGAGAAAAAGACAGAAGTCTTGGCAGAAGAATAAATAAATCATGTCATTCTGAATGTCATGCTTATGGGAAATAACAATTGTGTAGACCCACAAAGCCAATTTATGGCACACTCTGCAATTGTAGTGTTTGTTGTGTAAGGGAAATGTGCAATTGTAATATGTAAAGACAAAAATAGTATACATTCCTTGTTAATGGAACATTTTTGCAAGAGCATGACCACTTTTTGTACAATTATAAGGTAATTTCCCTCAATCCAGTATCTACCAGATGTAAATTCTGATTAAGGTTTTTTGTATGCAAATGGAGGAGAACGAGAGCAGAGAAGAGGGTGGGGATGGCAGAGAAAGGAAGGGAGGGGATGCAAAGAAAGAGAAAAATAGGGAGGAAAAGTGACTGAACTTCCTAGTGAACAGGATTATATTGAATATAGAGCTAAACTGGGCATAATTAAATTTGACAAGTTTCCACATAATACTAATATCCACTTCTACTCCTGAGGAAGTGGTTAAAAACTACATAAAATTGTTCTGACTTGGTTTGAATTCCTCTTGTTTTATTGTGCAACTTCAACTTTAGCTTATTCTATGATATGCTTTCTACACTATGTATTCCATTTTCCTCTTTCCCAATTTGGTCACCATCCCCATTTAAGATACAGATGATTTAGACAATTAGGAAGTGACTCGTTTAAATAAAATCTATTGAAATCATGTAATTAAATAGCCAAAGTATATAGTTTTGTAAAGGAAATAAATAACAACATGGCAGTGCAGTGCATAAAAGCTTTTGGAGGAAATAAGATATTAAGTTAACTACTTTCTTGCCATTTAAAATTCAAAGGCTTAGTTATTTCACCCTTTTAAAACTTAAAACATTTCAATTTAAAAATAAGCTGCTTGTATACTTAGATGCAGTAAAGCATAAGATATTACTGTAATAAAAGTATGAATTCTAAAGTCATGCCCTTTTCTGAGGTATTAACTTCAATTCTGTAATGGGTTTTTAGCCTGTCGCATTTAAAAACAACTGGAGTAAGAAAGATAACTGAACAATGCATATGAATGAAAGTTTAATGGAAATTAAAATGTGAGAAATTTTTTGTCAGTAGAAGAGAAAAAGACAGAAGTCTTGGCAGAAGAATAAATAAATCATGTCATTCTGAATGTCATGCTTATGGGAAATAACAATTGTGTAGACCCACAAAGCCAATTTATGGCACACTCTGCAATTGTAGTGTTTGTTGTGTAAGGGAAATGTGCAATTGTAATATGTAAAGACAAAAATAGTATACATTCCTTGTTAATGGAACATTTTTGCAAGAGCATGACCACTTTTTGTACAATTATAAGGTAATTTCCCTCAATCCAGTATCTACCAGATGTAAATTCTGATTAAGGTTTTTTGTATGCAAATGGAGGAGAACGAGAGCAGAGAAGAGGGTGGGGATGGCAGAGAAAGGAAGGGAGGGGATGCAAAGAAAGAGAAAAATAGGGAGGAAAAGTGACTGAACTTCCTAGTGAACAGGATTATATTGAATATAGAGCTAAACTGGGCATAATTAAATTTGACAAGTTTCCACATAATACTAATATCCACTTCTACTCCTGAGGAAGTGGTTAAAAACTACATAAAATTGTTCTGACTTGGTTTGAATTCCTCTTGTTTTATTGTGCAACTTCAACTTTAGCTTATTCTATGATATGCTTTCTACACTATGTATTCCATTTTCCTCTTTCCCAATTTGGTCACCATCCCCATTTAAGATACAGATGATGAGTCCTTACAGATTTGCTAAGTGTTCATTTTAAGACACATTGTTATGTCAAAGAAGCTTTGTCTCTCCCCAGTACACACTGCAAAACCCCCATGGCTTGAATGCTTACTTAGAGCCTAGTTGACTTTTGTGCTGTGTATTCAGACAGTCTCCCTAACCTGAGAAATATTCACTTGTCTTCTCTATGCTTGATTCTTTCTCAACTTTTAACAGGAGAAGCTGGACAAAAAGTTGGACAGAGAGGGAATCGGTTGCCTGATGAGAGTCTATAGAAGACATATTCCAACTTCCTTACCAAACTGATCTTGTTAGATTCCATACCATACCCTTTCTGTTTTTCATAGGAAATAGTCACTATCTTCAGGCCCAGGAATGAGTCATTATTGGTTTAAATGGCTCACAGTGGTCTCATTCCTTTTGCCAGTGATTATTTTAGGCATGGCAGGCAACGTGGCTCTGGCTAGCATTACAAGGGGTCAACTTTGCTGAATGTCGTTTGGGACACGTTTTGATTCTAATTGAAAAAAAAAAAAGCTATTTTTAAAAAACTGAGATGTTGTCATGCAAATAGAATCAATAGCATCTTGCAACCAAGAGAAAACCTCACTTGATGATGGTGGAGTAGAAACCTAGGGGGAAAAAAAAGACAAAACCTAGGTCCATGAATAGCTATGTATCATTATGCTGAGGAGGTAAATTAACCAATCCCATATCTGTTTCAAATTCCACCAAAACCTGGAGATTGATAAAAACTATACACGATTACTCTAAGAAACAGTCTTTTTTTTTTTTTTTTTTCCTAAATGATGAAAGGGAGAGTGGAGTGAGGGGGGAAGAAAAACTTTTTAAAAAATGTGTTTTTTTACATTATAGGTAGCACTACTAGTAAATAACCTGCCTGCCAGTGCAGAAGACATAAGAGACTCAGGTTTAATCCCTGAGTTGGGATGATCTCCTGGAGGATGGCATAACAAACCACTCCAGTATTCTTGTCTAGAGAATTCTATGTACAGAGGAGCCTAGCAGGCTATAGTCCATAGCATCGCAAAAGTCGAACATAACTGAAGCGACTTAGCATGAATGCACACATACTTAATTAACAATGTTTTGCTAGTTTTGGGTGTAGAGCAAAGTGATTCAATTATATATATATACATGTATCTATTCTTTTTCAAATTATTTTCCCAATTAGGTTGCTACATAATGTTCAGAAGAGTTTTTCCTATGCTATACAGTAGGTCCTTATTGTTATCCATTTTAGAAACATCAGGGTATACATGTCAGGTTGTATTATTAATATCAAACTGATCACCATTTGTATCAAATTTGGCTGATTGCTCCACCTGGAGCTACTTTCTTAAAAGAATCCAAATAAAGAACATAGGGCAGCGAAGAGCGGGTTTCTGTGATACAAATTTGGAAGACAAAAAGAAAAATGTATGCATAGGCTCCTTCCTCCACTGTGTAACTTGGTTTTCTAGAAGAGTGAGATAAAGACAAAAAGATCTAGAGTGGTGCCTAGTGACACATAGTGGTACATATATGTACCTTCTATTTTACTGTTTCTTGAGGGATTCATTTCTTTGTAAATAGAGAAGTCTCTTCTGGTATCTTTCTAAATGAAGAACATTCCTGACACACAGGTCTGCTAAAGAACTCACTCTGTCCGGTCTTCAAAAAAGGTTTAATTTATTTTCATTTTTGAGAGAGAGATCTTTGAAGTAGATATATAATTGTGGGTGGATACTTTACTTCTTCCCATACAGCCAATATCCCCTTTTAATGTGCTTCACTTTATCATGTCTTGAAGGTATTGCATTTTTTCTTTTTTAACAAGTTTTAGGTTTATGACACCCCTGTATCAAGCAAGTCTATTGGTGGCTTTTTTCCCAAAAGAATTTGCCCTCCTTGTGTCTATTTACTATTTTAGTACTTCTTACAGTATTACAAACTTTTAAGTTATTATAATTGTTGTGCTGACCTGTGATCAGTGATCTTTGATGTTACTATTGTCCTTGTTTCAGAGGCACTGTTAACGGCATCCACAGCAGAAGGCACATTTAAGTGATATACGCACGTGTTCTACTGCTCCACCAACTGGTATTCCCTCATGTCTCTTCACTTCTCAAAACTCCCTACACCTAAAACACAATACAGAGATTAGGCTAATGAGTAACTCTAAAATGGTGTCCAAGTATTCAAGAGAAAAAAGTGTCATATCTCTCTCATTTTAAACTAAAAGCCAGAAATGATTCACCTTAATGAAGAAGCTACATTGAAAGCTTAGATAGGCTAAAAGCTAGGCCTCTTGTGCCAGTTAGCCAAGTGGTGAATACAAGGGAAAAGTTCTTAAAGGAAATTAAAAGCACCACTCCAGTGAACACAAAAATGATAAAAAAGCAAAACAGATTCATTGCTAATATAGGGAAGGTTTTACTGGTTTGGATCAGGCCAGCCACAATATTGTCTTAAGTCAAAAAATCCAGGACTTCCCTGGTGGTCCAGTGGGTAAAGAGTCTGCCTTGCAGTGCAGGGTGCACCGGTTCCATCCCTGGCCCAGGAGGATCCCACATGCCAAGGAGTGGCTGGACTAGTGTGTCCAATTAGGAGTCAGAGCTCTGGAGTGCGTGAGCGCAGAGCCAGTGCTCTGCAATGAAAGAGGACCCAGCAATGGGAGGCCCATACCGGCTGAAGAATAAAGACGGATGAAAAATAGATAAATAAAAACTCAATAAAAAGAGGCCAAAATTAAAAAAAAAAAAATCTGCAATAAGATATCCAGAAGATCTAGCTAAGGTAATTGCTGAAGGTGGCTATACTAAGTAACAAATTTTCAGGGCAAACAAAGTAGTCTATTGGAAGAAGCTATCACCCAGCAACTTCATAGTTGGAGGGGAGAGAAGTTATCCTGGCTTCAAAACTTCAAAGGGCATGCTGACTTGTGCCTAAATTCAGTCCTATTGATTACTTATCACTTGATATTAGGTTGCTTTTCTTATTTTTCTGAATGTTTTACAATTTTTCACTGAATTCTAGACATTGACTTTAGATTTTTAGCAGTTGTTATTTAGTCACTTTGTCAGTTCTGACTCTTTGTGACCCCAAGGACTGTAGAATGCCAGGCTTCTCTGTCCATGGGATTTCCCATCAAGAATACTGGGGTAAGTTGCTATTTCCTAGATCTTTAGAAACCTAGGTAAATAATATCTACCATGAATATGTGCTGTTCTTTTCTTCATTCGGGCTGTTAGACTGAGGTACTGTTCTGTCCAGCTGATGAGAAAATGAGTTGAGTTTTAGTTTTGTTGCTTCTGTAGTTACATTGGTATACCACAACCTTTAGTTTCTCATATATCAGTAGCATTGCATTGTAAGAGGGCAGAGTGAGGTTCCAGATACTTTTTTTTGAGCATTTACTTTCCGCCTTTGGTTTTCAGCATCATTGTATGCCTATACCACAGAATGGGTCTCTCCACATTCTCATCTTTCCCTCGGTGGTTGGCTGATTTGCGTGTTAATATGTAATAACTTTGTCTTAGGGATGGGAAGTCTATATTATACTGGCTTCACTTCAATCTTAGGGACGTCATATGCCTCTGGACTTTGGGGTGGATTTCTTTCAGCACTGATAACCCCCTTCCTCATGGCAGCTCATATCCTCTGCTTTGGTGCAGGGTGCACGTTCCATCCCTGGCCCAGGAGGATCCCACATGCCAAGGAGTGGCTGGACCAGTGTGTCCAATTAGGAGTCAGAGCTCTGGAGTGCGTGAGCGCAGAGCCAGTGCTCTGCAATGAAAGAGGACCCAGCAATGGGAGGCCCATACCGGCTGAAGAATAAAGACGGATGAAAAATAGATAAATAAAAACTCAATAAAAAGAGGCCAAAATTAAAAAAAAAAATCTGCAATAAGATATCCAGAAGATCTAGCTAAGGTAATTGCTGAAGGTGGCTATACTAAGTAACAAATTTTCAGGGCAAACAAAGTAGTCTATTGGAAGAAGCTATCACCCAGCAACTTCATAGTTGGAGGGGAGAGAAGTTATCCTGGCTTCAAAACTTCAAAGGGCATGCTGACTTGTGCCTAAATTCAGTCCTATTGATTACTTATCACTTGATATTAGGTTGCTTTTCTTATTTTTCTGAATGTTTTACAATTTTTCACTGAATTCTAGACATTGACTTTAGATTTTTAGCAGTTGTTATTTAGTCACTTTGTCAGTTCTGACTCTTTGTGACCCCAAGGACTGTAGAATGCCAGGCTTCTCTGTCCATGGGATTTCCCATCAAGAATACTGGGGTAAGTTGCTATTTCCTAGATCTTTAGAAACCTAGGTAAATAATATCTACCATGAATATGTGCTGTTCTTTTCTTCATTCGGGCTGTTAGACTGAGGTACTGTTCTGTCCAGCTGATGAGAAAATGAGTTGAGTTTTAGTTTTGTTGCTTCTGTAGTTACATTGGTATACCACAACCTTTAGTTTCTCATATATCAGTAGCATTGCATTGTAAGAGGGCAGAGTGAGGTTCCAGATACTTTTTTTTGAGCATTTACTTTCCGCCTTTGGTTTTCAGCATCATTGTATGCCTATACCACAGAATGGGTCTCTCTCCACATTCTCATCTTTCCCTCAATGGTTGGCTGATTTGCTTGTTAATATGTAATAACTTTGTCTTAGGGATGGGAAGTCTATATTATACTGGCTTCACTTCAATCTTAGGGACGTCATATGCCTCTGGACTTTGGGGTGGATTTCTTTCAGCACTGATAACCCCCTTCCTCATGGCAGCCAAATTATACCTTGTACTTGTGGTTGGTACTAGGTGAGAGTGTCCGACCTCCGCTCTAGTAGTAGGAAATCTCTGCTTGGTGGTCATATAGGATATAAAACCTAAGAACACCTGCTCTTCCCTTGATGGTTATTGCTTCATCATAGAGAAGGACCTTGGTAACAGAGCAGAGAGTTTCATCTAGTTCCTGTTCTACTGCTCATCACTTCATTTCTGTCTTGTGGATAACAGTGTCTGCTGCCCTTCCTCAAAAAGCTTGTGCTGTTGTTTCCTAGGATAGAAAAGTCCACAGAAGTGTGCAGTGTTTTTGCCTGTCCCCTACCACCTCCTGCATGCTGTCATCATGGATGACCTCTCCTCTCCTGCTCTCAAATTGCTACAATGATGGTGTTCCAAGTATCTGTTGCTGCCAGTAAACCATCCCAGCAGTCAGTGGTTTAAACTATAAGAATCATTCATAGTTCTCTTCACTGACAGCCTCACCTTAGCTGTCCTTACTTGAGGTCTTTTATGCATTTGTGTTCAAGATGAGAGGGCTTTCCAGGTGGCTCTGTGGTAAAGAATCTACCTGCCAATGCAGGGGACACGGGTTTGATCCCTGGGTCAAGAAGATGACCTGGAGTAGGAAATAACAACCTACTCTAGTGTTCTTGCCCGGAGAATTCCATGGACAGAGCATCCTGGTGGAGTTAATCCATGGGGTCACAAAGAGTCAGATGAGACTAAGCACATATGCATGCCCATTCAAAATGAGGCTGGGACTGGAGTCATCTGTAATTTCAGTGTCCAATATAGCTCATTCCCATAACTGACAGAGGATTATAGCTCTTGACTAAAACTCAGATGTATTTTTTAATTGAGTATCTCTTTGTACCTTGTGCTTCTCATAACTTGTGCTTCTTGTGCCTTGTGCTTCTCGTGCCTTGTGCTTCTCACAGTGTTTTCTTGTTTTTTCTTTTTAAGGTGCCCGAGTGTACTGCAAGACTCTTAACTTAGACCCTGAATGTCATACTCACTGTATTCTATGAGTTGCATAAGTCACTAGAGCCAGTCCAGATATATGTGGAGAGGGAATCTTGCCTCTTGATGTGAGGAATAGTAAGCCTTTCAGCAAAGGAGGGAACTGATAATGAGCATCTTCAAGACAGTCCTCCACAAACTGCTGTAGGAGACCCGTAATCCATGTCTCTTCCTCATGAGATATCGTTATTCATCAAATAAGAGCTTCAGTATCACCTCATTACTAGTTTTTAACCCTGGATTTTAGCATCTAAATTGCTTTTAACTCCAGGTTATCAGGCATCCTTCTCCCAGTCTGAAACTTTGTGAGCTAGAAAGATAATGTCTCTGCCTCTTCTGCCCCCTTTTCTCGAACCCAACATATGACAGTGATACAGGGATAAAATAATTGCAATAGACCCTCCTGTTTCAAAAGTAAAGAAGAGGACAGGGGCACAGAGCCATCACCAGTCCGTCTCTGCACATATCACCTGTCACTTGATGAGCTTAAATTCTACTCCCTAGGAACCATTTTCCACAGCCCTTGAGTCCATTTGCTAGACTCTTGGTTTTGAGATTCAGGTAATCCATAAGAAAGGACCAGTATGAGCAGCTTAAGCAGCTCTCATCTTGCTTTCTGTCTGTAGAAGATTGGGGACTCTGAGGGCTTTCCTTTTGAATGGACTCTGTCTTTTTTTACTCCAAAGTGATGACATTTTTATTAATCCAACATTCCTAAAATGTTAGACCTCTTTTATAAATCTTACTAGGACTCAATATACTTGACTGAAGGCATAGTCAAAAATTGCTTTAAGACAATTTCTTTAACCTCATCTGCTTAGGGCTGAGAATCATGGCACACAGTACTATCAGGATTTTAGAAATCTTTTGGTCTAGAGAGAGAGCGAGGGTCTGAAAGATACATCATTATCATTACTTCCAAGCTTAAAATACCTAGGAAGTATACCCTTAAGATTCTTAGAAATCTTCCTTCCAAGCTGAGATGGTACACAAAGCACTGCCTTAAGTATTTTTGAGGTCTTAACAAAAGGTCTTATAACCACAACTTCAGTCTGTATTCTATGAGTTGCATAAGTCACTAGAGCCAGTCCAGATATATGTGGAGAGGGAATCTTGCCTCTTGATGTGAGGAATAGTAAGCCTTTCAGCAAAGGAGGGAACTGATAATGAGCATCTTCAAGACAGTCCTCCACAAACTGCTGTAGGAGACCCGTAATCCATGTCTCTTCCTCATGAGATATCGTTATTCATCAAATAAGAGCTTCAGTATCACCTCATTACTAGTTTTTAACCCTGGATTTTAGCATCTAAATTGCTTTTAACTCCAGGTTATCAGGCATCCTTCTCCCAGTCTGAAACTTTGTGAGCTAGAAAGATAATGTCTCTGCCTCTTCTGCCCCCTTTTCTCGAACCCAACATATGACAGTGATACAGGGATAAAATAATTGCAATAGACCCTCCTGTTTCAAAAGTAAAGAAGAGGACAGGGGCACAGAGCCATCACCAGTCCGTCTCTGCACATATCACCTGTCACTTGATGAGCTTAAATTCTACTCCCTAGGAACCATTTTCCACAGCCCTTGAGTCCATTTGCTAGACTCTTGGTTTTGAGATTCAGGTAATCCATAAGAAAGGACCAGTATGAGCAGCTTAAGCAGCTCTCATCTTGCTTTCTGTCTGTAGAAGATTGGGGACTCTGAGGGCTTTCCTTTTGAATGGACTCTGTCTTTTTTTACTCCAAAGTGATGACATTTTTATTAATCCAACATTCCTAAAATGTTAGACCTCTTTTATAAATCTTACTAGGACTCAATATACTTGACTGAAGGCATAGTCAAAAATTGCTTTAAGACAATTTCTTTAACCTCATCTGCTTAGGGCTGAGAATCATGGCACACAGTACTATCAGGATTTTAGAAATCTTTTGGTCTAGAGAGAGAGCGAGGGTCTGAAAGATACATCATTATCATTACTTCCAAGCTTAAAATACCTAGGAAGTATACCCTTAAGATTCTTAGAAATCTTCCTTCCAAGCTGAGATGGTACACAAAGCACTGCCTTAAGTATTTTTGAGGTCTTAACAAAAGGTCTTATAACCACAACTTCAGTCTGAACATTGCTACCCTGAAGCCTGATTTTACTGGCAAGACCTTGTATTTGATCTTTGCCCTGAGTCCATTCCTTATTTGGAAAGCATTTTTAACATTGTAAAAGTCCAAGAATGAGCAACAGTTTAACTTTTGACCTAGTATTTTCAGGCTCTGTTTTATTCCTTCAAATGTTTTGAGAATGAATATTTCACTTTTTATCTCGCCTCTGTTTCTGTCCGTACCTGAAGTCATACATGGTTTTCCAAAACAAACAAAAACAGTTGCATTTTTATGGTTCTGGAAATCTTAATCAAAATTGATTTATAGTATTTCTGTTTCTGCTTAATCCCAAGTGTCACCGAACATTTTGGTACAACAAATATAAAATGGGTCACTTTTCTTTATCCTCTAACAAAATTTCATCTGTGCCTTTCAGATTTACCATAATCGTCTTGAGATCCCTCCAGTCTGTGTCTGCCTCTCAGTTTCAAAGAATGTACACGTGTTTTATTTATTTATTTATTTATTTATTTATTTTGGGTGGGGGTCGGGTTGGGGAGGGAGGGGAGCAGGCGAGCCGCTTCTATTGGTCTTTCGTTTCTCTATGTTCATCCGTCTTTGTTCTTTGGCTCCTGTGGGCCTCCCATTGCGGTGGCGTCTGTCGTCGCAGAGCACCGGCTCTGGGCGCATGCGCTCCAGAGCTCCGGCTCAGTAATTGGACACATCAGTCCAGCCGCTCCGCGGCACGTGGGATCTTCCCAGGCCAGGGCTCGAACCGGCGGCCCTTGCACTGCAAGGCGGTGTCCTTACCCACTAGACCACCAGGGGAAGCCCTGTACACATGTTTTGTAAGGTTTTGTGAGGGCAGCAACCAACCTCTGGCACCACTTTTTATTCTATTTATTTATTTCTGTTGGAAAAAAGTACAGCAAAACTCAGTGGTTTAAAACAACCATTTACTGTGACTTCCCATTGTGTGTAGGTTGACTGATCTCAATTGGGTGATTGTCACTTTGAATTCCTTATGAAGTTACAGTAAGTTGGCTGCTATGGCTGGAGGGATCTGAAGTCTCCACTGGGCTAGACATCTAAGGTAGCCCATTCATATTGTCAGTGATGCTATCTGTTTCCTGGAAGCCCATCTTTGTTGTCTACCAGGACAGCTACACATGGTCCCTTCATGTGGTTTCAACTGCCTTCTCGCGGCCTAGGGGCTTGTGTTGGAACAGAAACATCCCCACAGGAGTCATTCAGGAGACCTCAGTAGAAGCTACAAGACTGTTTTTGACCTAATATTGTTACTTCCACTGCATTCTTGGGTAGACAATTCATTAAGACTAGACCAGCAGCAAATGACAAGCAGCATACGCATATATAGGGAGAGAAGGAAATCATAGCAATCATTTTGAAAACTACCACAGAAGGTATGTGCAGACTTAGTGAAGGAATGATGCTCAGAATTAGCAGACTTGAAAAGTCAGTTTTTCATAATGGTCTCTGTTTCTGCACACCATACATAGTATGTACAGAACCCACACACCTTAGTTCTCTAGCAACTTATTTGTCATTATATTCTATTTTGTCTTCAGTGATCATGTTAGAGACTAAAAAGCTTCATCATTTATCAATTACTAAATCGTTTTGGTTTCATTGTTTTATAAAACTGCTACTCATATATGAACCTCATTTTATGACTTACATACACACACACACACTCTCACTAGGAAGGCATAGATTAATACTATGACAGACCACTCCCTAATAAGTACCCATATACCAAATGAAATATAACATTTAACTTCTATTCAGTTTTAGTTAAATTTTTCAGAGATTAAGCTGCTGTGGAATTTTGATTCCCAAAGACTTATAACTAGTCCAAGTTTTACTTTATACTGCGCTGGTTTCTAATTAACCTCCATTACTCTGTTCATCTAAATAATGACTACAATTACATATCACTAGGCCATTTTAGCAGATTGAGATTGTAATGGTTGTTGGTGATTTTGACCTGTTGTTATTGTTTTTTTTTAATCACATATTTGTTGGCTCTTTGCCTTCTGCACCATCAGGTTACTAACTTCTGAACTACATGTACATTCATAGAAATTTTAGGAGTAAATCACACAGGTAACTTAAGATACCTAATTAAAAATACAGTATGTAAATGTTCTGCTTTCAAGAAAATTACTTAACCTCTATGTGCCACCTTTAAAAATAGAACAAAATAATTACCCTGTATTACTTCATTGACATGTTTTAAGGGGCTGCTTACAGGATCTTTCAGCTTGCTGAAGTCCTTCAGTACCCTGTAGTTCAAAGTAAAAGAACTGAAGGAAATTAATATTCAACTGCCTTCTCGCCTAGGGGCTTGTGTTGGAACAGAAACATCCCCACAGGAGTCATTCAGGAGACCTCAGTAGAAGCTACAAGACTGTTTTTGACCTAATATTGTTACTTCCACTGCATTCTTGGGTAGACAATTCATTAAGACTAGACCAGCAGCAAATGACAAGCAGCATACGCATATATAGGGAGAGAAGGAAATCATAGCAATCATTTTGAAAACTACCACAGAAGGTATGTGCAGACTTAGTGAAGGAATGATGCTCAGAATTAGCAGACTTGAAAAGTCAGTTTTTCATAATGGTCTCTGTTTCTGCACACCATACATAGTATGTACAGAACCCACACACCTTAGTTCTCTAGCAACTTATTTGTCATTATATTCTATTTTGTCTTCAGTGATCATGTTAGAGACTAAAAAGCTTCATCATTTATCAATTACTAAATCGTTTTGGTTTCATTGTTTTATAAAACTGCTACTCATATATGAACCTCATTTTATGACTTACATACACACACACACACTCTCACTAGGAAGGCATAGATTAATACTATGACAGACCACTCCCTAATAAGTACCCATATACCAAATGAAATATAACATTTAACTTCTATTCAGTTTTAGTTAAATTTTTCAGAGATTAAGCTGCTGTGGAATTTTGATTCCCAAAGACTTATAACTAGTCCAAGTTTTACTTTATACTGCGCTGGTTTCTAATTAACCTCCATTACTCTGTTCATCTAAATAATGACTACAATTACATATCACTAGGCCATTTTAGCAGATTGAGATTGTAATGGTTGTTGGTGATTTTTCTGTTGTTATTGTTTTTTTTTAATCACATATTTGTTGGCTCTTTGCCTTCTGCACCATCAGGTTACTAACTTCTGAACTACATGTACATTCATAGAAATTTTAGGAGTAAATCACACAGGTAACTTAAGATACCTAATTAAAAATACAGTATGTAAATGTTCTGCTTTCAAGAAAATTACTTAACCTCTATGTGCCACCTTTAAAAATAGAACAAAATAATTACCCTGTATTACTTCATTGACATGTTTTAAGGGGCTGCTTACAGGATCTTTCAGCTTGCTGAAGTCCTTCAGTACCCTGTAGTTCAAAGTAAAAGAACTGAAGGAAATATATTAACAATTCCTACTTTCAAAAAAAATCCTATTACTTTCAAAGTGCACACCCATAAACATACAGCTTCTTATTAAAGTTGAATAAACCCAAATATTTATCACCCAATATTGATTCAAGACATCAAGCACTATAAACAAGCACTATATTAAAATCTGTGAGATTCATTTTTAAAAGAATAGTTATAACCACAGGAGCTAATTTTAGGGATAAACAATATAGAGAAAATAAGCATTGAAATACTTAAGAAAAATGCACCTTTTAAGAAATCGAGTAAGGTAACTGTAGAGGAGTAGTTCAATGACTTTTACAAATTTTTTGGTATTAGGAAGGAAATACATACTCAATACAAAATATTTGAAGAATAGAAAATAGAAAGTGACCACTCTTCTTGGACCCTCCATTAATGAGCTTTCAAAACTTGGCCCGTCTCCTAATTTATAAAGTGGGAAAATGACATTACCTACATTATATAACTGTTTTCAGGATTAAATGTGTTAATGCATAAAAAGAATTTTTGCAATTAGTTAACTTATGGAAAATATTTGTATGTTAACCATTGTATTATTATTATATAAATGTTTAAAATTTGCTGAAAGCATATTAAGTGTCAGACATTGGTCTGGCCATTAGAAAAAAACAAGCAGGTCTAACAGACTTAAATCTTTGCCTTATGGAGCTCACCTTCTAATGGAAAGAGAAGGAATAATACACACCAAAATAATGAGTTTACTGCCAGTTAAAAAGTGATAAATGTTATGAGTATAAGTGAATCAAGTAAGTAGGAGAGAAATGACCTGGTGGACAGGTGATCATACTTTGAAGGAGTGAGAACTGGATAGATGTAACTGAGAAAGTTAATTTAAGCAAAGACCCAATGAAGGTGATGGAGTGAGCCATGCAAAACACAATGCAAAGGTCCTGAGGTGTTCATGGAGCAGCACAGAGGACTCTGCCTGGAGAAGACTGGGGGAGGGAAGGGAAAGCAGAGGTGTGGCCAGAGAGCTAGAGGAGGAGCTCATTCATGCAGGGAAGTATATGTCTATGACTTCCAATTGGCATGAAACGAGGAGCTCTTTGAGGATTTTGAGTAGACATGATCAGATGGATGTTTTATAAAGAATCTTTTTTTTCCAGCTTTGTTGAGACTAGATCATAAGGAGACAGATGGAACTAGGGAAGCCAACTGAGGGGCTACTGCTATCATCCAGAAGAATGAGGATGCTGACTTGGGCTAGGGTAGTACCAAGAAATGACAGTACTGAGGAAAAAGCTGGTGATGCAGGAAAGAGAACACACTTCTTAAATAGAAATCATTTAATAGGGAAAAAAATATACATACAGCTTTGCTTTAGATCAGAACCACTGTTCATACAGTAACAGGAAGGATGGTAGGAAGGTGTGGGGTTGGGGCTTTATGAGATTCTCTTATACTGTTGTTTCTAACTGCAGAGAAAAGAACCACTGATATTTGATGTGTCCGTGTCCAGGCTTTGCTCTCAATATCACATGAGAAAATGAGAGCAGAGATTGGACTGATGCATCTATAAGCCAAGAAATGCCAAAGATTGCCAGCACACCAACAGTAAGTAGGAGAGAGGCATGGAATAGCTTCTACCTCAGAGCTTTTAGAAGGAACTGAATTGGCAGATATATGATCTTGCACTTTTAATTCCCAGAACCAAGAGACAATGCAATTTGGTTGTTTAAGACACCTAATGGGTCATACTTTCTTAAGCAGCCATAGCAAACTAATGTACTACTGTAGCCAAATGATCAAGGTCAATATCAACAGTTGATAAGATGTGATGAAAATGGCACTTTATGTCTGTGGTCCTCTCCAAAACACCCCAACCACAGCCAAATCATGAGGAAAACATCAGATCAATTCTAACTGTAGGATATAGCATAAAATACCTGACTAGTATGTATCACAACTGTCAAAGTCTTTTTAAAAAAAAAAAAGGAAAAATGTGAGAAATTATCACAGCCAAGAGGCATCTACGGGGATATGATAATTAAATTCAATGGGGTAAAGTGGACGGGATTCTGGAAAAACAAAAAGTACATTAGGAAAAACTAAGGAAATCCTTAGATTTATGCTTATATAAATTTTAGTTAATAACTATCAGTTTCATTAACTGTAGTTAATGTACCATACTAATAAGCATGAGATATTGGGGAAACTAGGGCTTTCCAGGTGACAAAAATAAACCAACAAATAGTCTTTGGTAAAAAAAATTTGAGCATCTGAGTCATCTGAGTAGATAATCTTAACTTAGTGGTAAGGAATCTGCCTGCCAATGCAGTAGATGCAAGAGACACAGGTTTGATCCATGGTCTGGAAGATCCCCTGGAGTAAGTCACAGCAACCCACTCAAATATTCTTGCCTCAAGAATTCCATGGATCGAAGAGCGTGGAGGGCTACAGTCCATGGAGGTCACACAGAGTTGGATGAGATAGCACACTTTGGGGAAATTAAGTGTAGGCTGTATGGGAACTTTCTAATATCTGTCAAATTTTTGTAACCTTATTTTTTGTGATTTTGAACCTTTTTACCATATTTATATAAAGTGAAAACTATTGTAAAAATAATATGTATTTTTTAAAACTGGGGGAAGCTTTTGGCTAACCCCTATACTAGTTTATCTAGATCTAAGACCCTCAGTGATTCCGCCATGCTTATCTGCATCTAACTCAGATGCTTTCCTCAGTTAGGATTCCAACATACAGGCCTTTTCTTTTTGGTCAGCTTAGGTTACAGTGATGTAGTGGGTGCACAAACAAGATGAAGGCCATATTAGTTTACCTTCCTTCACCAGAGACTTGAGAAAAGGTAAATGAAGAAAAAGTTGTTCAATGATGACAATTTTTTAATTAAAAAATTTGTTTAGTCTTCAAATCTGAGAGGTACACAATCTAATGAAGAGGATAAAGAAATGAAATTATATAAAGGAAAAATTTATTTAATATATGTTTGCATGAAAGCCATAGAAAAAGTTTTATGTCAACTGCATGCAAATGTGATCAAGACTATACAGAAAGATGTTACATATTAGCCTTTCACTGTATTTTTCAAAACAAATTAGATTAAATAGAAAATATTTGAATTTTTTATATTCTACAATCATCAGTTAGAATAAAGAACAATATACAAAATACCATAATATTGAAATATATAGAGAAATATTTTTAAAATATTAGAAAGCAAAACTTCCAGGAAGACAAGAGCTTCCACAAAAACAAAACAAATACAAACAAAAAACAAATTATTCACCACTTCTAAATAGAAATGAAATATATTTTAAAAACATGTTTTACTTGACTTTCAAGCATGAAAATATCTCAGTTGACTTTAGAATGAGTATTAGATTTTCTAGTTTCTTTGAGCAATGCTAATGACTATGGATCTAAATGACAGGACAATAAGTGAAATCTAGTTTAAAAAAATTGAGGTAAAACTAATTTCAATTTGAAAAGTCAAGCTGATTTTCTGGAAAGAGTTCATAGTATAAACTGTTGTTTTATTTATTATAATTATTATTTAGCTACTAGATGTTGTAATGTTGTAGAAAATACAATTTTTAAATTTCCCTGTTCTTATCTTTAAGGGTATTCTATCTGCAAATTTAGAAGCAGTCAACTTGACCTTATGTGTTATAGCAAGATTTATTTTTTTACAGCAAGTTTTATGTTTCTGCTTTTTAAGAATATGTAATGAAAACCAGGAGTCCAAACTGTATGTTTTATAAATAAATACAACATTACTTATCCCTATCTCTTGAGTGTGCTTTTGGGTTGTTCTCACAACACTGTTCTTTCATCTCATCCCTTCCTGCAAACAAAGACAACTTGTCAGGGTTTGGGATATGAGCTGTGACCATAGGTTAAAGCAAACCAGATGACCTGAAGTATTAGTTTACCTTCCTTCACCAGAGACTTGAGAAAAGGTAAATGAAGAAAAAGTTGTTCAATGATGACAATTTTTTAATTAAAAAATTTGTTTAGTCTTCAAATCTGAGAGGTACACAATCTAATGAAGAGGATAAAGAAATGAAATTATATAAAGGAAAAATTTATTTAATATATGTTTGCATGAAAGCCATAGAAAAAGTTTTATGTCAACTGCATGCAAATGTGATCAAGACTATACAGAAAGATGTTACATATTAGCCTTTCACTGTATTTTTCAAAACAAATTAGATTAAATAGAAAATATTTGAATTTTTTATATTCTACAATCATCAGTTAGAATAAAGAACAATATACAAAATACCATAATATTGAAATATATAGAGAAATATTTTTAAAATATTAGAAAGCAAAACTTCCAGGAAGACAAGAGCTTCCACAAAAACAAAACAAATACAAACAAAAATCTACTTATTCACCACTTCTAAATAGAAATGAAATATATTTTAAAAACATGTTTTACTTGACTTTCAAGCATGAAAATATCTCAGTTGACTTTAGAATGAGTATTAGATTTTCTAGTTTCTTTGAGCAATGCTAATGACTATGGATCTAAATGACAGGACAATAAGTGAAATCTAGTTTAAAAAAATTGAGGTAAAACTAATTTCAATTTGAAAAGTCAAGCTGATTTTCTGGAAAGAGTTCATAGTATAAACTGTTGTTTTATTTATTATAATTATTATTTAGCTACTAGATGTTGTAATGTTGTAGAAAATACAATTTTTAAATTTCCCTGTTCTTATCTTTAAGGGTATTCTATCTGCAAATTTAGAAGCAGTCAACTTGACCTTATGTGTTATAGCAAGATTTATTTTTTTACAGCAAGTTTTATGTTTCTGCTTTTTAAGAATATGTAATGAAAACCAGGAGTCCAAACTGTATGTTTTATAAATAAATACAACATTACTTATCCCTATCTCTTGAGTGTGCTTTTGGGTTGTTCTCACAACACTGTTCTTTCATCTCATCCCTTCCTGCAAACAAAGACAACTTGTCAGGGTTTGGGATATGAGCTGTGACCATAGGTTAAAGCAAAGTTAATTATTCTGTAGAAGCATCAAACCCAAGTCTTTGACCTCAAGAGTGTCATGCTTGAAGTAAGTGGACCAACTTGGCCACAGATAAATTAGTAAGACACTTTAAAGCAAAATAAAGTTGCAAATGAGCTAGCATTTGAACCAGTGGTAGGAGGGTGACGGTGGGAACTCATTTTTCTTCAGCATTTCAGTTTTACCTTTGAGGAAATTAATCCATTCCAGAAAGCTCCTGGCACTTTTGCTGTCTTCCCCTGCTCATTTATTCTCATTCTTCCCTGCTCACAAATCCCTAGACCCTTACAGAGACCTAAGAGAGTTCAGAGAGAGGATAAAACAACCTAGTCTTTCATCTTCCTTTAATTCCTAATCATCTGTATCCTCCATCAACCAATAAGTTTTTCTGTTAGTTTGGACTTTTTTCCTAATTTACATAATTTGTAGTTTAAAAGGAAAAGCTCTCATTTTCAGGCTTGGAACATTGATAATATGTATTAACCCTAATCTTCATTCCTCTCATGAGGGAGGTTACTCAAGATGCTCTGCCTACAATTTTGATTATCTCCTACAATTGTCTTTTGGTTTTATTCTTTTTCACCTTGATACAGTTTTCCCTGTAGCATATGCTCACCATGGCTTATCCCTCACTTAAGGAATACTCTTAATCACTGACTTCCCTGACATGATTCTATATCCTCTCCAATACATTTTATTCATGATTAAAATATTCAGCCTCAGATCCCTACATAATTGCTGACTCCCCATCACCAAACACATCACACTCAAGCTCTTCTCACTATCCTCTAGGGCACACAGATGTTTATTATCTCCATTGAAACGAACTTCTTTTTTTTTTTTTAATTCCTCTCACAGATTTTTAAAAATTAACTAATTAATTAATTTATTATTTTACAGTTTTGTTGTTTACTGCCACACATCAGCCTGAATCAGCCGTAGGTATATATATGTCCCCTCCCATTTGAACTTCTCTCCCATCTCCCTCCCCATTTCACCTCTCTAGGTTGTTACAGAGACACTGAGTTCCCTTAGTCTTAACATCAGATTCCCATTGGTTATCTATTTAACATTTGATAATATACAGGTCCATGCTACTCTTTCCATACATTTCACCCATTCATCCCTCCCTACAATGTCCATAAGTCAGTTCTGTTTCTCCATTGCTGTTCTGCATATACATTTGTTGGTACCCTCTTTGTAGATTCCATATGCTAGTATACAATATTTATCTTTCTTTTCTGACTTATTTCACTCTGTAGAATAGGTTCTAGGGTTATTTACCTCATTAGAACTGACTCAAATGCATTTCTTTTTTTTTTAAGTTTAAGCTTGTTGTATTTGTAATAGGGAAGCCTAAGAATATGGTTCAAACGCTGACAAACCAAGTAAAGAGTATATGTAAACAACCTTATAAGACAATGGTAAAAACTAAAAGTGGGTAGTATAAGAGAGGATAAGGAATATGAAGTATATTAATTTTATCATCATTCATACAAAAGAACTAAGCAATTCTGTATAGAGAAACAGACACATCAGAATACTATATAAAACTACAATTATAAAGGTAAACATGAGAACAAAAATGCCAATCCTGCTGAATGTCAGAACTGCAGCTGTTCTTTTTCACTTTATTTTTAATTTTTATTTATTTTTAAAATTTTTATTCGATTTATGTCAATTTCAGGTGTACAGCAAAGTGAATCAGTAATAGATACATATGTGCTCAGTGACTCAGTCATGTCCAAATTTTTGCAACCCCATGGATGTTGGCCCAACAGGCTACTCTGTCCATGGGATTCTCCAGGCAAGAATACTGGAGTGGATTGCCATTTCCTCCTCCAGGGAAATGTATTTCTTTTTATGGTTAAGTAATAGCCCAGTGTATATATATACCACAACTGCTTTATCCATTCATCTCTAGATGGACATCTAGGTTGCTTCCATGTTCTAGCTATTATAAATAGTGCTGCAATAAACAATGGGGTACATGTGTTTCTTTCAAGTTTGATTTCCTCAGGATATATGCCTAGTAGTGGGATTGCTGGTTCATATGGTGGTTATTTTTGTAGTTTTATTTTTTTTTTTTAAAGGAATCTCCACATTGTTCTCCATAGTGGCTGTATCAATTTACATTCCCACCAACAGTGCAGCAACAGTGTTCCCTTTAACCCACAGTGTCTCTGCCATGTACTGTCTGTGGATTTTTTGACGATGGCCACTGACTGGTATGAAGTGATATCTCATTGTAGCTTTGACCTGCATTTCTCTAATAATAAGTGAAGTTGGTCATCTTTTCATGTGTTTGTTGGCTTTTCTGTATGTCTTCTTTGGAGAGATGTCTGTTTAGGTCTTTTTCCCATTTTTTGATAGGATTGTTTGGTTTTTGTTTTTTTTTTTTTTTCTGTGTGGAGTTGTCTGAGCTGCTAGTATATTTTTGGAATTAATTCTTTGTCAGTTTTTCGTTTGCTATCATTTTCTCCCATTCTGAGGGCTGTCTTTTCACCTTGTGAAACTAACTTCTTAATACCCACTGTGCCCCAATTTTCAGCCTGGAGTCAATACCTTTATAGATTGCAGAGAAATGTCACCTAAGTTTCCCATTTTCAAGGTACTGAATCCCCACCAGCTCTCCTCTTGAGTCTCATGCCCTTCACACATACAGGAACCAACACCAAGGGATTGCCCTGGTGGCCCAATGGCTAAGACTTGAGCTCTCAATGCAAGGGGTCAGGGTTCAAGCCCTAGTCAGGGAATTAGACCCCACATGCCATAATTAAAAAAAAAGAAGAAGAAGAAGAAGCAACCCCAAACACAACCAAGAAACCCTGACTCCTTCTGATCATACTTTCATGTGTCCTCTTCCAAGTGCTCAAGGAATTAGTCTATACTATTTTGTTCCTTATCTTTTCAAAGTTAAAGTCCATCAATTAGTGTTACACATTAATAAGTCACAAAACGTTGAGTGAAAAAAGATTGAAGAATGTTCAGTTTGATATCAATTTTACAGAAGAATTTTTAAGCATAGAAAACAATGTTTGAAATACAAACAGTAAAAATTTGTCATAGATATATTAAGGTATGTTAAAAATCTAGGTTGCTTCCATGTTCTAGCTATTATAAATAGTGCTGCAATAAACAATGGGGTACATGTGTTTCTTTCAAGTTTGATTTCCTCAGGATATATGCCTAGTAGTGGGATTGCTGGTTCATATGGTGGTTATTTTTGTAGTTTTATTTTTTTTTTTTAAAGGAATCTCCACATTGTTCTCCATAGTGGCTGTATCAATTTACATTCCCACCAACAGTGCAGCAACAGTGTTCCCTTTAACCCACAGTGTCTCTGCCATGTACTGTCTGTGGATTTTTTGACGATGGCCACTGACTGGTATGAAGTGATATCTCATTGTAGCTTTGACCTGCATTTCTCTAATAATAAGTGAAGTTGGTCATCTTTTCATGTGTTTGTTGGCTTTTCTGTATGTCTTCTTTGGAGAGATGTCTGTTTAGGTCTTTTTCCCATTTTTTGATAGGATTGTTTGGTTTTTGTTTTTTTTTTTTTTTTCTGTGTGGAGTTGTCTGAGCTGCTAGTATATTTTTGGAATTAATTCTTTGTCAGTTTTTCGTTTGCTATCATTTTCTCCCATTCTGAGGGCTGTCTTTTCACCTTGTGAAACTAACTTCTTAATACCCACTGTGCCCCAATTTTCAGCCTGGAGTCAATACCTTTATAGATTGCAGAGAAATGTCACCTAAGTTTCCCATTTTCAAGGTACTGAATCCCCACCAGCTCTCCTCTTGAGTCTCATGCCCTTCACACATACAGGAACCAACACCAAGGGATTGCCCTGGTGGCCCAATGGCTAAGACTTGAGCTCTCAATGCAAGGGGTCAGGGTTCAAGCCCTAGTCAGGGAATTAGACCCCACATGCCATAATTAAAAAAAAAGAAGAAGAAGAAGAAGCAACCCCAAACACAACCAAGAAACCCTGACTCCTTCTGATCATACTTTCATGTGTCCTCTTCCAAGTGCTCAAGGAATTAGTCTATACTATTTTGTTCCTTATCTTTTCAAAGTTAAAGTCCATCAATTAGTGTTACACATTAATAAGTCACAAAACGTTGAGTGAAAAAAGATTGAAGAATGTTCAGTTTGATATCAATTTTACAGAAGAATTTTTAAGCATAGAAAACAATGTTTGAAATACAAACAGTAAAAATTTGTCATAGATATATTAAGGTATGTTAAAAATCTATAAAGAAATGCATAGGAATAGCAAATCTGTAATTCAGGGGTAGAGGCAAGTTCTGTGCAGGAGCAAAAGGAAGAGGGGTCTTTAATACCATAGAGAATGCTTTATTTTATAAGTTGAGTGGTGAATACATGAACAGGTGTTATGTTATTTCTCTTTTTATATATTCTATGCTTTATCATAATAAATTCAAAGGCTAATCAATATCCTTAATATTATACACCAAATTCATAATACATGTACTATTTTCTTAACTGTAATATTACACATCCCTGGTGGTTCAGATGGTAAAGAAACTGCCTGCAATTCAGGAGACCTAGTTCAGTCCCCGCGTCAGGAAGATCCCCTGGAGAAGGAAATGGCAACCCACTCCATTATTCTTGCCTGGAAAACTCCATGAACAGAGGAGCCTGGTGACTACAGTCCATGGTGTCAAAGAGAGTTAGACACAACTGACTAACACACACATAACAACTACAGTGCATAGCCCATGGTTGTGAAAGCCAAGCTAAATAAATGAAGTGAGGAAAAGATGTGAAATAAAAGGAAGAATCAGTGGTAATGCTACCATTTTTTAAGAAAATAATTGTATTTATTTGTGTATATTTGTTTTGGGCTGCGCTGGCTCTTCATTGCTATGTGGACTTTTCTGTAGCTGTGGCAAGTCGGGGCTACTCTAGTTGCAGGGCAGGGCTTCTGCTTGAGATGCTTTCTCTTGTTGTGGAGCACAGGCTCTAGGGCACACCGGTTTTGGTAGTTGCGGCACATAGCCTCAGTAGTTTTGGTTCCCCAGATCTAGAGCACAAGTTTAATAGTTTTGTAGTGTACTGGTGTAGATGCTCCATGGCATGTGGGATCTTCCTGGATCAGGGATGGAACCTAGGTCTCCTGCACTGGCAGGCATGAGCCACCAGGGAGACTCTACCATTTTTTGAGTCTTGAGGAAATGTTAAAAAAAATGCATTCTGGTTTTGGGATTTTTCATAATCATGACTGCAAATATTGTTTTGTTCACCTGAGTGGTTACTTTCACCCTTCTTTGCACGAATGCTGGCATGAGAAGCACTGTCCCAGAACCGCTTTATGTCTTCAGGGAAGCTTCTTAAGGCCTAATTTTCTTTTGTGTAAATAGGAATGACAGGAATATCACTCCCACACATTACTCAAAACTATTCGTTGGTCTATTATTATTTTTTCATATTGTTTATAGGGAAGATCTAAATGGCCATATGCTGTTTGTTCTCAGACATTTGAAACTACTTGTGCAGAATTCCTTCCTAACCCCCTCTTAGTTCTTAGACTATACATTTTCTAAGACAGGACACTTTCAACTCCATAGAAATACATGTAAAGCTACAAACTAGAGTCTCATGAATTCTGCCTGCCACTCCAGTCAGGGAATTGTCTAGATGCTTTTCAGCAAACACCATCATGCATTCACTTCTATTTTCTTCAGAAAATAAAACGTTGATTTTAATTTGTGGCACAGAACAGAGGAGCCTGGTGACTACAGTCCATGGTGTCAAAGAGAGTTAGACACAACTGACTAACACACACATAACAACTACAGTGCATAGCCCATGGTTGTGAAAGCCAAGCTAAATAAATGAAGTGAGGAAAAGATGTGAAATAAAAGGAAGAATCAGTGGTAATGCTACCATTTTTTAAGAAAATAATTGTATTTATTTGTGTATATTTGTTTTGGGCTGCGCTGGCTCTTCATTGCTATGTGGACTTTTCTGTAGCTGTGGCAAGTCGGGGCTACTCTAGTTGCAGGGCAGGGCTTCTGCTTGAGATGCTTTCTCTTGTTGTGGAGCACAGGCTCTAGGGCACACCGGTTTTGGTAGTTGCGGCACATAGCCTCAGTAGTTTTGGTTCCCCAGATCTAGAGCACAAGTTTAATAGTTTTGTAGTGTACTGGTGTAGATGCTCCATGGCATGTGGGATCTTCCTGGATCAGGGATGGAACCTAGGTCTCCTGCACTGGCAGGCATGAGCCACCAGGGAGACTCTACCATTTTTTGAGTCTTGAGGAAATGTTAAAAAAAATGCATTCTGGTTTTGGGATTTTTCATAATCATGACTGCAAATATTGTTTTGTTCACCTGAGTGGTTACTTTCACCCTTCTTTGCACGAATGCTGGCATGAGAAGCACTGTCCCAGAACCGCTTTATGTCTTCAGGGAAGCTTCTTAAGGCCTAATTTTCTTTTGTGTAAATAGGAATGACAGGAATATCACTCCCACACATTACTCAAAACTATTCGTTGGTCTATTATTATTTTTTCATATTGTTTATAGGGAAGATCTAAATGGCCATATGCTGTTTGTTCTCAGACATTTGAAACTACTTGTGCAGAATTCCTTCCTAACCCCCTCTTAGTTCTTAGACTATACATTTTCTAAGACAGGACACTTTCAACTCCATAGAAATACATGTAAAGCTACAAACTAGAGTCTCATGAATTCTGCCTGCCACTCCAGTCAGGGAATTGTCTAGATGCTTTTCAGCAAACACCATCATGCATTCACTTCTATTTTCTTCAGAAAATAAAACGTTGATTTTAATTTGTGGCACAGAACATTTGTGAGAAATTAGAGAAATTACTGCAAAAGAAAAAAAAACAAAAACAAAACAAACATGAGATGGAATTACATGCCACTGAGTGCAGTACATCTAATGGCAACGTGAATCTTGGTTTTATTTCCAAGTGTGATAATGGTTATTTGCTAGAGAATTCAGCATAATTTGTATTTAAAATATTTGTATGCTAACTCTGATATTAACTTAGGTTATGCTGTCTTGTCTTTCTGTAATTTGCAACTATGTTAACCTTTTTTTTCTAATAATTATATATCTTTTCTGTGCTGGGTCTTCATTACTGCATGAGCTTTTCTCTAGTTGCAGAGAGCAAGGGCTATTTTTCATTGCAATACATGGGCTTCTCATTGTGGTGGCTTCTCTTCTTGTAGAGCACAGGCTCTGGGTGTGTGGGCTTCAGCAATTGTGCAGTTTCCAGCTCAGTAGTTACAGTTTCCAGGCTGTAGAGCATAGGCTTAATAGTTGTGGTCCACAGACTTATTTGCTTTGAGACATGTGGGATCTTCCTGGACCAGGGATCAAACCCTTATCTCTTGTATTGGCAGGTGTATTCTTTAGCACTAAGCCACCAGAGAAACCTCTATGTAAAACTTAGTATTAGAAAGTTGAAAGCTTTATCTGGTAGGTCTATTCCTTAGGATGACCCTTGGGACTATAAAGAAATGACAACATGTGGTTATTTTCTTCATTTTTATATATTTTTTGACCTCAAATGCAGTTTTTACAAATATGTTTCTTATTTGCACTTTGAAAGTCTTCACTAACAGTAACACAGTAGTTACTGTGTTGTGTGAAGAAATCAACAGCATTTTTATAATTTGCACAAATAGATCTGAAACCTTGAATTTCCACAGTTTGGGGGAAATAAAAATTACAGAGCATATATTTTTGTGAAAAAGACACAATATGGAAAAATTTACATATGCATTTATATAAAGAAATTGTGCCTTTCAGGAATATTGTTAATATCTTTAAAATATCAATTTATAAATAATATAAATTTTAATTTTGTTTTATAAGATTCCTTAAATTAATAATAGCCATTACTTACACATGCACACAGTGGTGCCTCTTTAGAAATAATACATAAAATCTCCAAAAAAAAAAAACACCTTTCATAGTTGTTCATCACAAAATGTGGCAACTTTTAAAAGAACATATCAAATGATTGGTGCTAACTTAATGGCATACTTTGAAAAAATGCAGTCTCATGTATGGCTTTATTTCTTGTAAGTGACTGGTATAAATTAGCCTTTCTGTGGGAATGTGAAGTATATGACATAACCTGGTAATTTAAAGTGGCCAGAAGTGAGATCAAGGTCAAGAGTGTGTGGTGAAGAATAGGTACAAGCCATTTATCTTCACTTTTTCCTTTTTTGGTTAATATTTATTCAAATTTTTAAGATAGTGCCGATTTTCATCCCCCACTTAAAAAGAATGAGCTTCCTTTTTTTGTTAATAAGTAAACCTTTGATTTTTAAAATGACAGAGTTAATAACCCTCTGAAAAATTGCTCAACAGGAAATCATATAGAGTGATGTGGAAAGTCAGGAGAGGCTAACATGGTGGTCAGCGAGGAGCCTTGGAGAATGGGAGGCCTTGTACTTATCGGAGCCGAGCAGGCTCCAGGAAGGAGAAGTTCTCTGCCAGCACTCACTCCACCACTTGACGGGTGTGTAGTTAGACACAGTACAATGATCACAGCATTGGATGCAGTCAGAATTTAATACCTTGGCAGCTGTGGAAACAGTAAGACGATCCACCTCACTATAGCGGGATTGAGGAACATTCACAGGCTTCACTGGGGGTTCAAAAAAGCATAGCAGCGCCTGCTCCATCGAGCTTCTTATAATTCTCCACCAGTTTGAAATTTTTTCTGTTTCAAAAGGAACATTAGCTGAAGGTCATTTCTCCTGACTGAGGTTGCAGTGATTAATTTCATTTCCCTTGTTCAAGTGGCCTGTGTATACCTTACAAAATTGCATCAACAAATTGGGTTAGTGGCCTATTAGGCTAAGGAAAATAAAATTATCGCCCCTCATCTTCTCTTTGTACTTTCTGCTGCAGCACGAGTGTGTCTGCCTAGGTCCTGGATGTCTTCACATGATAAGATGAACTTTAATGGAAAAAGCATAAGTAAGCAGAAGAATACAACTAATTCAATTTTCTTTGAATGTGAAATAATTAGAAATCAGGGAAATAGGCAATACTGCATTTTAGGGATTCATGAAGGATAGTTTAGGAACCCAGAAATGCCTTTTGTCTTTCTTTTAAGTTGAGATATATTTGATATATAACATTGTATTCATCACCAGTGTACAACATAATGATGGAGTATGTGTATATATTGCAAAATGGCTACCACAAATCAAAGTTCAGTTAACCTCCTTTACCACAATTACAACTTTTTTCTCTCATGATGAGAACTTTTAAAATCTACTCTTAGCAAATTCCAAGTATACAATACTGTACTGTTAACTATAATCATACTGTACCTCCTTAGGCCTTATTTATCTTGCAATTGGACAGCAACACCTTTTGAGTTATACATCTGCTTAGTTCAGCAGGAGGCTGCAGCTCTTTGGACACTTGATTATTTTGAATGCATGCAACCATTTGTTACTATGACATTTTCATATTTTCTGTTCATTTACAGATGCTTAAATATTTTTTCTCATGGTAATTAGCACTCATAGTAATTTATTCTGTTTCAAACTCTAGGAAATATTTTAAAATTCTAGTCATAGAGGTAATTTGTTCTCAGAAGAGCAGAGTAAATGATCTTTATGGCAGATAATAACATAAAAGAAGAGACCTCTTGGATAGGATGTGAGCAGAAGGAATGTGTGTGTGAGGGGATGTGGGTGTGCCTATGTGTCCGTGTTTTGTTGCTGTTGGTACCGCCACTCTTACATCAGGAGGAAAGAAGAGAGCAAGTGAGAAGTGTGGGCAAAGAATTTTTCAGTGGAATAGATGAAGAAAAACATAGCTATGTGAAAGCTGGTGGAAAACTATTAAAAGAAACAACAAACAGCTGTTTAAAAAATGTCAAAACAAAATCCTAGAGTACCTTTCAAAGAACTTTTTCTTCATATCAGTAAGAACAATTCATTTTCTTTAAATTTTCAGCCCAAAGAACGATCAAGATGCATTACTTTATTTTGGAGCACGAGTGTGTCTGCCTAGGTCCTGGATGTCTTCACATGATAAGATGAACTTTAATGGAAAAAGCATAAGTAAGCAGAAGAATACAACTAATTCAATTTTCTTTGAATGTGAAATAATTAGAAATCAGGGAAATAGGCAATACTGCATTTTAGGGATTCATGAAGGATAGTTTAGGAACCCAGAAATGCCTTTTGTCTTTCTTTTAAGTTGAGATATATTTGATATATAACATTGTATTCATCACCAGTGTACAACATAATGATGGAGTATGTGTATATATTGCAAAATGGCTACCACAAATCAAAGTTCAGTTAACCTCCTTTACCACAATTACAACTTTTTTCTCTCATGATGAGAACTTTTAAAATCTACTCTTAGCAAATTCCAAGTATACAATACTGTACTGTTAACTATAATCATACTGTACCTCCTTAGGCCTTATTTATCTTGCAATTGGACAGCAACACCTTTTGAGTTATACATCTGCTTAGTTCAGCAGGAGGCTGCAGCTCTTTGGACACTTGATTATTTTGAATGCATGCAACCATTTGTTACTATGACATTTTCATATTTTCTGTTCATTTACAGATGCTTAAATATTTTTTCTCATGGTAATTAGCACTCATAGTAATTTATTCTGTTTCAAACTCTAGGAAATATTTTAAAATTCTAGTCATAGAGGTAATTTGTTCTCAGAAGAGCAGAGTAAATGATCTTTATGGCAGATAATAACATAAAAGAAGAGACCTCTTGGATAGGATGTGAGCAGAAGGAATGTGTGTGTGAGGGGATGTGGGTGTGCCTATGTGTCCGTGTTTTGTTGCTGTTGGTACCGCCACTCTTACATCAGGAGGAAAGAAAGAGAGCAAGTGAGAAGTGTGGGCAAAGAATTTTTCAGTGGAATAGATGAAGAAAAACATAGCTATGTGAAAGCTGGTGGAAAACTATTAAAAGAAACAACAAACAGCTGTTTAAAAAATGTCAAAACAAAATCCTAGAGTACCATTACAAAGAACTTTTTTCTTCATATCAGTAAGAACAATTCATTTTCTTTAAATTTTCAGCCCCAAATAAAGTATAAAATATGCTGATTTCTGGGCTTCCCTGGTGGTCCAGTGAGTGGGGACACCGCCTTGCAGTGCAAAGGGGGCCGGTTAGATCCCTAGCCTGGGAGGATCCCACGTGCCGCAGAGCGGCTGGACCGATGTGTCCAATTACCGAGCTGGAGCTCTGGAGCACATGCGCCCAGAGCTGGTGCTCTGTGACAACAGAGGCCACCGCAATGGGAGGCCCACATCGGCCAAAGAACAAAGATGGATGAAAATGGATAAATGAAAGACCAATAGAAGTGGCCCGCCTGCCCCCTCCCTCCCTACCCCACCCACTGCCAAAAAAAAAAAATGTTGATTTTTGAAAAATATTTGTTCAATATATTGGATGGCCTGGAATTTGGGGTTAGTGATTTAGTTAATCATGAATCAGGCATGGAACTTCTGAAGCGAGAGGAGGAAATAAGGCTGTTTCATAGGCCAGTGATACACTTGTGACTAAATGGGGCTTTTACTGCTTATTCCAATGGAGGTTGCTTAGAGGATTTCTCTGGAACATTTTGCACTTCTGCTGGTGGTACAAATCAGTGTTTCCCCAAAGGATTCCTTTTACAAAGGAGGTTGTAAACCAAAAAGAGAAAGATACAAGTTACTTGTCATTTATGTCAAAGAAAAGCACTTTTTTGTAAGTATTTTTGGTAGTGATGGGTTGTTTGATGTTTGGAAATCATGTTAATTTGATCATTTGTTCTCAGACTTTGATATTGCTTATGTATATATTTTCTATGCAGATGTCAGTAATTTTTTTCTATAAAAGGATATATGCATCTATCCTTTATGTATATGCATGTGTGTGTAGATATGTATTATATGTATTTACCTTTAGGAGTCACATAAGCCCACTATCTAGGCTGCTTCTGCTTTTATCTCTCTTCTTCTCTCTCCCCTCTTTTTTTGCTCCTCCTTCCCTACCCTCCTAAAATGTCTGACTTGTTCCTTCCATACAATAAGGCTTTGAGGAGCCACTTACATAAGAACAAAAAAAAAATTTTCATTTCTTTCATATCAGTAAGAACAATTCATTTTCTGTAAATTTTCAGCCCCAAATAAAGTATAAAATATGCTGATTTCTGGGCTTCCCTGGTGGTCCAGTGAGTGGGGACACCGCCTTGCAGTGCAAAGGGGGCCGGTTAGATCCCTAGCCTGGGAGGATCCCACGTGCCGCAGAGCGGCTGGACCGATGTGTCCAATTACCGAGCTGGAGCTCTGGAGCACATGCGCCCAGAGCTGGTGCTCTGTGACAACAGAGGCCACCGCAATGGGAGGCCCACATCGGCCAAAGAACAAAGATGGATGAAAATGGATAAATGAAAGACCAATAGAAGTGGCCCGCCTGCCCCCTCCCTCCCTACCCCACCCACTGCCAAAAAAAAAAAATGTTGATTTTTGAAAAATATTTGTTCAATATATTGGATGGCCTGGAATTTGGGGTTAGTGATTTAGTTAATCATGAATCAGGCATGGAACTTCTGAAGCGAGAGGAGGAAATAAGGCTGTTTCATAGGCCAGTGATACACTTGTGACTAAATGGGGCTTTTACTGCTTATTCCAATGGAGGTTGCTTAGAGGATTTCTCTGGAACATTTTGCACTTCTGCTGGTGGTACAAATCAGTGTTTCCCCAAAGGATTCCTTTTACAAAGGAGGTTGTAAACCAAAAAGAGAAAGATACAAGTTACTTGTCATTTATGTCAAAGAAAAGCACTTTTTTGTAAGTATTTTTGGTAGTGATGGGTTGTTTGATGTTTGGAAATCATGTTAATTTGATCATTTGTTCTCAGACTTTGATATTGCTTATGTATATATTTTCTATGCAGATGTCAGTAATTTTTTTCTATAAAAGGATATATGCATCTATCCTTTATGTATATGCATGTGTGTGTAGATATGTATTATATGTATTTACCTTTAGGAGTCACATAAGCCCACTATCTAGGCTGCTTCTGCTTTTATCTCTCTTCTTCTCTCTCCCCTCTTTTTTTGCTCCTCCTTCCCTACCCTCCTAAAATGTCTGACTTGTTCCTTCCATACAATAAGGCTTTGAGGAGCCACTTACATAAGAACATTAGAAGAATATTAACCCTAGGACCATAGACCATTATTTCCATAAATGACCTTAAGGTCATTGCATTTAACATTGACTTGTTTCTGAGGTTTTTATTTTCCTGATGAAGAAACTTGGAGCATAAAGTGATTATATGTTGTTTTCTGGAATGCTCAATGAAGATACCAAATAGGTTTTTAAGTCATCAGTTTAAAATCAGTGCCAATTGTCTTTTTCCAAGATGTCTAAAATGTTGGCATCTCACTACAATACTGATTCTGTAGATGTAATTAATAAAAGGTTGAAAGACAGCTGAAAGTATGTCAAAGCAGCCTCAAACTCCACATTTGCATAGGAGGAATCATAACTAAAGTTTAAATTTAAATATCCATTTTCTTTCAAGGAACATCTCATAAAGGATCTTTTGCCCTAATCCTAGTCAGAAATGTCTTTAATGAGCAAGCTAGGGATTCATTTTTCATGAGCCTTCAAGAGCTCTGTTTCAGTAATCTTCCTTTTTCAGTTTTCTCAGATTTCTTGAAGGATCTCATCAACACCAATCACTTTTATATCTAGCTTCCCAAACCCCTACCTTGATACCTTCAGTTCTGATTTTTAATTTTTCTTGTGATCCGTTTATCTAATTGCCTAACAGGCATCTTTCTCTGGGGCTGCCACATATATCATAAATGCCACATGTGTGAAATATAACTAATTCTCATTTTCCCCAAGCCTTCTCCTTCCATCTGTATTATAATATCTGTTCCGTTCAGTTCCTCAAGCCTGAATGCTGTGTGTCCTGTTTAGTTTATTTACCTCCCACCCCATCCCCATGCCCAACCACTTACTGAATTCTGTCAACTTTATCTCTTTTGTATCTTTTATATCCACCGTGTTTCCATTTCTACCACTACTGACTTAGTGCAGGACCTCATTATCCTGGCTTATACTGGTTCAATAATCTCTCTGCCAGCAGCCTTGACCCTCTCTAATCTATACCTGACACTGCGGCTAGAGTAATCTTTTAAAATGCAAATTTAATCATCTTATTTCCTTGTTTAAATCCTTCAAATGGCTTCTCATTTCCTCTCAGTTAAAATCCAAATGCTTCTGTATGGAATACAAGGCACTTCCAGGATCTCACACTTAGACTCATCTCTTGCCTCTGTGTCCACTCTCCATCCGTTCTAACTCCCAACCATGAAGATCCAACGAACTTCTTGGAGCTTCTGCACACCCCAATTCTAATTTCTCACATTCTGATTTCTCTACTTATAAATCTTTGATCTCTTCATCCCATTTCTCAAACACCCACTCACAACTTTAATATTTAGCATAAATGGCATATTCTATACTAATCAGGGCTCTCAAGAGAAAGCAAACCACGTATATAATATAATTTATGATATACTGATATATAATTTATGAGGAATTGACTCCTATGATTCTGGAACCTGGTGTGTCCAAAATCTGCAGTGTGGGTTGGTAAAACAGAAGCCCCAGGGAGAGGTAAGGGCCATCAGTTGAATGGCCCTCAGGCAGGAAGATCCCATGTACTAGTGAAGACTGAAGCAATTAATTGAAGAATTTTCTCTTACTTGGGAGAGGGAGGCATTGTCAGTTTTTCTGTTCTATCCAGGACTTGGACTGACTAGATGAGGCCTTCCCACAATGGGGAAGGCAAGCTGCTTTACTCAAGTCCACTGATTTAATGCTAATCTCATCAAAAACATCCACACAGAAGTACCGTGGATTATATCGGATCAACTACTTATATGTGGGAATCCAATGGTCACCAGAATTAACCATCACACTTGGTATGAAGTAATTCTCTTTTCCACCCCCCGTATTATAATATCTGTTCCGTTCAGTTCCTCAAGCCTGAATGCTGTGTGTCCTGTTTAGTTTATTTACCTCCCACCCCATCCCCATGCCCAACCACTTACTGAATTCTGTCAACTTTATCTCTTTTGTATCTTTTATATCCACCGTGTTTCCATTTCTACCACTACTGACTTAGTGCAGGACCTCATTATCCTGGCTTATACTGGTTCAATAATCTCTCTGCCAGCAGCCTTGACCCTCTCTAATCTATACCTGACACTGCGGCTAGAGTAATCTTTTAAAATGCAAATTTAATCATTTTTATTTCCTTGTTTAAATCCTTCAAATGGCTTCTCATTTCCTCTCAGTTAAAATCCAAATGCTTCTGTATGGAATACAAGGCACTTCCAGGATCTCACACTTAGACTCATCTCTTGCCTCTGTGTCCACTCTCCATCCGTTCTAACTCCCAACCATGAAGATCCAACGAACTTCTTGGAGCTTCTGCACACCCCAATTCTAATTTCTCACATTCTGATTTCTCTACTTATAAATCTTTGATCTCTTCATCCCATTTCTCAAACACCCACTCACAACTTTAATATTTAGCATAAATGGCATATTCTATACTAATCAGGGCTCTCAAGAGAAAGCAAACCACGTATATAATATAATTTATGATATACTGATATATAATTTATGAGGAATTGACTCCTATGATTCTGGAACCTGGTGTGTCCAAAATCTGCAGTGTGGGTTGGTAAAACAGAAGCCCCAGGGAGAGGTAAGGGCCATCAGTTGAATGGCCCTCAGGCAGGAAGATCCCATGTACTAGTGAAGACTGAAGCAATTAATTGAAGAATTTTCTCTTACTTGGGAGAGGGAGGCATTGTCAGTTTTTCTGTTCTATCCAGGACTTGGACTGACTAGATGAGGCCTTCCCACAATGGGGAAGGCAAGCTGCTTTACTCAAGTCCACTGATTTAATGCTAATCTCATCAAAAACATCCACACAGAAGTACCGAGAATAATATTGGATCAACTACTTATATGTGGGAATCCAATGGTACAGACTTGCAGAATTAACCATCACACTTGGTATGAAGTGACTTTTCCTTTAAAGAGAGGGAGATGAGGGATTCCCTGGTGGTCCAGTGGGTAAAGAGTCTGCCTTGCAGTGAAGGGGACACTGGTTCGATCCCTGGCCTGGGAAGATCCTATGTGCCGAGGAGTGGCTGGATGGACCGGTGTTTCCAATTGCAAGCCATCGCTCTGGAGCACATGCACCTAGAGCCAGTGCTCTGCAGTGAGAGAGGCCACTGCAGTGGGAGGCCCACACAGGCCCAAGAGCGAAGATGGATGAAAAATAAGGAAAGGAAAACGAATAAAAAAGGTCAAAAATTAAAAGAGAAGGAGCTGGATTATCCTCTCGGTGTAGTGTGTCTGTGTCAGGTCGCCTCAGTCATATCCAGCTCTTTCTCAACCCTATGGATTCTAGCCCACCAGGTTCCTCTGTCCATGGGGTCCTCCAGGCAAGGAGTGGGTTGCCATTTCCTTCTTCACTCAATGGAGCATAAACATCAATTATATGTCTCTATTTCTATTTATAATATTTTGCAATTATTTATGTCAGTCTATGAGGAAAGATACTATTGCATTGGTCCTTAATAGTGGTTTTGAAGATAACAATAAAACCAGATGTTGTAGAGATGTCTATTATTTTCAATCTTGGCTGTCTCATTTGTTTCTCATGTTAATCATGCTTATATACAAATGGCTGTTTTTTTCTTTTTCCTATGTAACAGAAGTGATAACTGAGAAATTATGGATTAGAGAAAATATGGATTTAACCAAAAGTCACATAGTTAGCAACTGTAGCTGCCATAACTGATGGATTCTATCTGTATAGCACTTTTCCCCTCAATAATCAGGCTTTAATAAAAGCTATTCCCATGTACTAGTGAAGACTGAAGCAATTAATTGAAGAATTTTCTCTTACTTGGGAGAGGGAGGCATTGTCAGTTTTTCTGTTCTATCCAGGACTTGGACTGACTAGATGAGGCCTTCCCACAATGGGGAAGGCAAGCTGCTTTACTCAAGTCCACTGATTTAATGCTAATCTCATCAAAAACATCCACACAGAAGTACCGAGAATAATATTGGATCAACTACTTATATGTGGGAATCCAATGGTACAGACTTGCAGAATTAACCATCACACTTGGTATGAAGTGACTTTTCCTTTAAAGAGAGGGAGATGAGGGATTCCCTGGTGGTCCAGTGGGTAAAGAGTCTGCCTTGCAGTGAAGGGGACACTGGTTCGATCCCTGGCCTGGGAAGATCCTATGTGCCGAGGAGTGGCTGGATGGACCGGTGTTTCCAATTGCAAGCCATCGCTCTGGAGCACATGCACCTAGAGCCAGTGCTCTGCAGTGAGAGAGGCCACTGCAGTGGGAGGCCCACACAGGCCCAAGAGCGAAGATGGATGAAAAATAAGGGAATGGAAAACCAATAAAAAAGGTCAAAAATTAAAAGAGAAGGAGCTGGATTATCCTCTCGGTGTAGTGTGTCTGTGTCAGGTCGCCTCAGTCATATCCAGCTCTTTCTCAACCCTATGGATTCTAGCCCACCAGGTTCCTCTGTCCATGGGGTCCTCCAGGCAAGGAGTGGGTTGCCATTTCCTTCTTCACTCAATGGAGCATAAACATCAATTATATGTCTCTATTTCTATTTATAATATTTTGCAATTATTTATGTCAGTCTATGAGGAAAGATACTATTGCATTGGTCCTTAATAGTGGTTTTGAAGATAACAATAAAACCAGATGTTGTAGAGATGTCTATTATTTTCAATCTTGGCTGTCTCATTTGTTTCTCATGTTAATCATGCTTATATACAAATGGCTGTTTTTTTCTTTTTCCTATGTAACAGAAGTGATAACTGAGAAATTATGGATTAGAGAAAATATGGATTTAACCAAAAGTCACATAGTTAGCAACTGTAGCTGCCATAACTGATGGATTCTATCTGTATAGCACTTTTCCCCTCAATAATCAGGCTTTAATAAAAGCCTATCCTAGTCTCTTATTTTGTGATTATTTTTTAGCTAAGTGTCTTTTACTTGGTTATTAATTTTCAGACTCTCACTGTACATTGTGAAGCGATATGCTGTTACTTGGAGCAATATGTTGGAACATGCTACTGCTTGACTCGTTTCCAATTTTCAGTATCTGTAAAAAATGGAAGTGGTTCAAATAGCTGCAAATTAAAGCACAGTTTAAAATCACTGTATCATATCAAACCTATCTGTACTTTGGTTTATAAGTGCACGCTGCCTGTGCATGGATAATCCATCACAGCTTAAAATTAGAAAAAGACTCACAGCAGGTCACTGGTTTTTCTGACATGACCTTCTAAATACTTCTTAAACTAAATAGATGTGTTTTCCCCTCCATATTTTCAAATCTGAATACTTTGAATGGAGCCTCATTTCTATCTGGGAAGCCTTTTTGAGCCCATCATTTAATTAAACTGGTATTTGCATTCATAAAGCAGAAATGACCAAGGGCAAGGGCATTTCCCCATACATGTGCCCTACTTCTATAATAGAGATGTGCACATCTGTCAAGGTTGTTGAAACTGAAGCCATGTGTCCTCTGATGTTAGATGGTGTTCTGGACACACTGCTTTAGCCTGTCTGCAGAGCAGTGTCAGATTTCATAGCCCCTCAAGGGATGAAAGGAATCTGTATTGATATGTGGTAGTATTGAATTTGGTCAATATTCTCATCTCCCTTTTTAAAAGCCATTTTATTATGTTTATTTTTGGTGAACACTTAGGAACTCTGGGGATAACTATAAAGTAACTGTTCACATTACCCACCCGATTCAAATATCCAGCTATTATCAAATACACAGCTATTTAGAAACATGTGGACAACTGTCAGTAGGGTTGCTCTTCACAAGGATTGTGCCAATACAGTCTTCTTCCTGGACTCAACCTCCATGGTATTCCATTAAACCGAATCTCTTTGTTTCTATGACTGGATTTCAGATACTCTTCTCAGCATGCATTATTTTCAAATTTGTATCTCTCTGCTCCTCAAACTCACAGTTTACCCATTTTATAGCATTAAATTAAACTCACAGTGGGTGTTATTTTATGAGGCATTCTGGGCTTCTTACAAGACAAAGGTAGTGATCACATTTCCTTTAACCAGGATCACCATATTTTTAACTATGAATGGAAGGCTGCTTCTTTAGGATAAAGCCTAGGTTCCTGCACTGCCTTTGATGGGGAGGATTTTCAACTGTGCAGCTGAAGGAGAAAACTTTAGAGTTTTTAACTGTTAAGCTGTTCCAGGAAGTTGTGCAGCTGAGAGGGGGAATATATTAGTGGACTTCTCTTCACAGGGAGGTAGTGTGAAAATGAGAGATTCTGGAGTGAGAAAAGGGTGGGGGCTTGCCACAGCTGTGGAGAATTGCAAACTTCTTTTTGGCTAATGAAAGGGATCTAGAAGAAGCATTTGGCAGCTGAGAGGGGCTTCCATTTTCCTATAGACAAGAATAGAAGATAAAAGGATGTCGTAGATGGAATACATGCACTTTAGTAAAGCATTTGATACTCTGTCTGGTGAAATGGCACTTTAAAATACGTGTAGATATAACTACCCAAACAGATGAGAAACACATGAGAAAGTACACATAAAGCTAAAAGCATCATGAACTGGCATGGTTGGCATATGACTGCTCCATGGAGTTTGATGGGCCACAGTGGTGGTTTTTGTCTGGCTCATCACCTCCACCAGTGACTGGAAAGAAATGAAGGGAGTTATGCATAATTCATTATGAGGCTGAATTGGGGATGTGATATGTGCACATATAAACCCTACAACAGGATTTAAGGAACTTGAGGATAATGCACATCAGAGCCTAGAAGGTCATGGGAAGTAGGATTTTTCTTCTTCCTATGTTCTGAGCAGTGCCTAGTTCACTTTTAGGATTCTGCCATCATTCATTTAGTGCAGTGCAAAGCCCATTCTGAATAAAGATTTACTTCTGTTAACCTATCTTGACAAAAATCACAAGAGCCAATAATGGGAATTGGAACTGATACTTCCTTAATATGAAGAATAAAATACATTTTAAAAAATTAAAAAGTTTATATGAAAATTAAAGCCACAGAATTTTACATTTCTACGTAAAATACATTAAAAGCCATCATTACATTACAGAAAAGTTAATTGTTTTATTTTTAAATTGTTAGTGTGAAGATTATATTACTGTACTTAGTAAATAAAGATCTTCTAATGAATAAAGAAAAAGACACAAAGCCAAAATGAAGTGAACAGAAATTACATTTTTAGGTTTTGTTAGGGTAACAGTAATTTAAAATGCAAAGATAGTTGCAACATTGAATGATTGTAGAATATTTTTCTTACAAAGAGTAAGTCAGAATATGCTAATAGGTGAGATACAATATGAGAAGATATTTCGATAGCTTCACAAAGCTAGGACAAAGGCCATATGGTGAAATCAATGTATGCATCGCCTTCTAAATCTCTGTATGTTTAAAGGTGCTTTTGAAAATCATTTGTCTTATAAAAAGACACATGTTCCTCTAATGGAAAGCAGTGTGCATCTGAGCACCATTTGTGACTTTAATCTGATGGCTAATAAGAAGAAAACTTTATATAAATACAAGGCAAATAGTTGATGAAAGAGAAGGAAGGAGAAAATCTAACACAAATTTTCTTCTCTTTGGCCCTGAAAAAGAAAAGATGCAGAAGTTATGGAGCTGCATGGAAAATGTTAAAAAGGCAGAGTAAGGCTTTATCTCTAATTTACAGAAAGCTGTCATGGATGAGACTTGCACTCAACCGAAAGAGCAAAGCAGTTGATGGATATTGGCCTGAAGCCCCAGAGCAGAGTGTGCGCCTTGAAAACACTTTACATTTAATTTAAAATATTCAAGATGGTTGAGAGAGATCTACTCAAAACAGCGTGAACTACTCTTAGAAAAATTAGTCGTTATTAACAATTAAGGATCCAAGTCAAAATATAGTAAACTTGTATGCAAATATTTATTTTGGCATACAGGAAAAAAATCTTTCCCAGAACCAGAAACTATATTTTCATAACTTATATTTGTAAAGGCCCCTTCTGTTAACCTATCTTGACAAAAATCACAAGAGCCAATAATGGGAATTGGAACTGATACTTCCTTAATATGAAGAATAAAATACATTTTAAAAAATTAAAAAGTTTATATGAAAATTAAAGCCACAGAATTTTACATTTCTACGTAAAATACATTAAAAGCCATCATTACATTACAGAAAAGTTAATTGTTTTATTTTTAAATTGTTAGTGTGAAGATTATATTACTGTACTTAGTAAATAAAGATCTTCTAATGAATAAAGAAAAAGACACAAAGCCAAAATGAAGTGAACAGAAATTACATTTTTAGGTTTTGTTAGGGTAACAGTAATTTAAAATGCAAAGATAGTTGCAACATTGAATGATTGTAGAATATTTTTCTTACAAAGAGTAAGTCAGAATATGCTAATAGGTGAGATACAATATGAGAAGATATTTCGATAGCTTCACAAAGCTAGGACAAAGGCCATATGGTGAAATCAATGTATGCATCGCCTTCTAAATCTCTGTATGTTTAAAGGTGCTTTTGAAAATCATTTGTCTTATAAAAAGACACATGTTCCTCTAATGGAAAGCAGTGTGCATCTGAGCACCATTTGTGACTTTAATCTGATGGCTAATAAGAAGAAAACTTTATATAAATACAAGGCAAATAGTTGATGAAAGAGAAGGAAGGAGAAAATCTAACACAAATTTTCTTCTCTTTGGCCCTGAAAAAGAAAAGATGCAGAAGTTATGGAGCTGCATGGAAAATGTTAAAAAGGCAGAGTAAGGCTTTATCTCTAATTTACAGAAAGCTGTCATGGATGAGACTTGCACTCAACCGAAAGAGCAAAGCAGTTGATGGATATTGGCCTGAAGCCCCAGAGCAGAGTGTGCGCCTTGAAAACACTTTACATTTAATTTAAAATATTCAAGATGGTTGAGAGAGATCTACTCAAAACAGCGTGAACTACTCTTAGAAAAATTAGTCGTTATTAACAATTAAGGATCCAAGTCAAAATATAGTAAACTTGTATGCAAATATTTATTTTGGCATACAGGAAAAAAATCTTTCCCAGAACCAGAAACTATATTTTCATAACTTATATTTTAAAGTAAATAGTGCCTATTTCCCCATTACCACTACTCCCAAAAATTCTGGATCTCTTCATTATGTTTTTAGGAAAGTTTGGTGTCCCAAATGTGAGGGTATACCTAATAACTACCACTCTCAACATATCATCAGTTAGTAATTTAGGCATTAAGCTTAAAAGGCTAAACCTAGAGATGGAGATAAACAGAAAACCTGCCTGTTTTGATGGACCATAAAGTGAAAGAAAGCTATCAGATTCTCACACTTGGGCTTCAAACAGTTAAATAAGTCACTTATGGAGAATGTTTTAATAGCATTTTATACTCATAATCACTGTAATTTGTATCATGACTTATACATTTTTACACTTTACAGATAGAGGAAAATTTTGTGATTAAAGTTACCATTGACTTTAACAATGTCATTATCTTTCAAAAATTCTTTTATTGTATCAATCTCTTTTACTTCTTTCATTCTTTGTTATTTAACTTCACTGTTTTTTTCTTAAAATTCTTTCCTTATTTTGTTCTTTATTGCTTCTACTTCTGGGTGGAGACTAAGTACAGTAAAAACAGTGGATTTGAACTTCTGTGAAGCCTAGTCAGAGCACTGACTATGAGGCCTTCCATTCATCAGAATTTGCATCTTCTTGAATTTCTCCATCCACCCTTTCAGCCTTCCCTATCAGGAAATTTCCCTAAGTAGGAGTGATCATACATCCAAGGTGCTTCCTACTGCCTTCATATTGTTACAGTTTCATTTGTTCATATTACAATACAGTCTCTTTGGCTTCAAATCTAATACCAAGTAGTTTATATGGGGATTTGAGATTCTGAGAGTATGCGGTAGAAACAGGGAGCTCCTTGCTGCAGGAAGAGGCAGGGTCTTCCTTGAGCCTGTTGTTCAGTCTGATATGCTTCCTCAAGGTGGCTAGGAGTCTGGTTATCCCATGCACATTTACTACAATATTCTTCTGCCTTAGTGAGGTCCAATCTATGTAAACTTCTTCCTGACACATCTCCTAATCGGAAACATTTTATATAGTAAACTTGTATGCAAATATTTATTTTGGCATACAGGAAAAAAATCTTTCCCAGAACCAGAAACTATATTTTCATAACTTATATTTTAAAGTAAATAGTGCCTATTTCCCCATTACCACTACTCCCAAAAATTCTGGATCTCTTCATTATGTTTTTAGGAAAGTTTGGTGTCCCAAATGTGAGGGTATACCTAATAACTACCACTCTCAACATATCATCAGTTAGTAATTTAGGCATTAAGCTTAAAAGGCTAAACCTAGAGATGGAGATAAACAGAAAACCTGCCTGTTTTGATGGACCATAAAGTGAAAGAAAGCTATCAGATTCTCACACTTGGGCTTCAAACAGTTAAATAAGTCACTTATGGAGAATGTTTTAATAGCATTTTATACTCATAATCACTGTAATTTGTATCATGACTTATACATTTTTACACTTTACAGATAGAGGAAAATTTTGTGATTAAAGTTACCATTGACTTTAACAATGTCATTATCTTTCAAAAATTCTTTTATTGTATCAATCTCTTTTACTTCTTTCATTCTTTGTTATTTAACTTCACTGTTTTTTTCTTAAAATTCTTTCCTTATTTTGTTCTTTATTGCTTCTACTTCTGGGTGGAGACTAAGTACAGTAAAAACAGTGGATTTGAACTTCTGTGAAGCCTAGTCAGAGCACTGACTATGAGGCCTTCCATTCATCAGAATTTGCATCTTCTTGAATTTCTCCATCCACCCTTTCAGCCTTCCCTATCAGGAAATTTCCCTAAGTAGGAGTGATCATACATCCAAGGTGCTTCCTACTGCCTTCATATTGTTACAGTTTCATTTGTTCATATTACAATACAGTCTCTTTGGCTTCAAATCTAATACCAAGTAGTTTATATGGGGATTTGAGATTCTGAGAGTATGTGATAGAAACAGGGAGATCCTTGCTGCAGGAAGAGGCAGGGTCTTCCTTGAGCCTGTTGTTCAGTCTGATATGCTTCCTCAAGGTGGCTAGGAGTCTGGTTATCCCATGCACATTTACTACAATATTCTTCTGCCTTAGTGAGGTCCAATCTATGTAAACTTCTTCCTGACACATCTCCTAATCGGAAACATTTTATATCCTTAAATGCTTAAGTATTTGCAATCTGAAAGAAAAAATTTCAAACATATTTTTTTAAAAAAATCCTAATTATCGATTCAATTTTACTATAGAATAATAATTAAAAAATTAAATTTAGATGAATATGTATGGTCATATAATAAGATTTATGTAATCTTTACTATTTAAAGATTACGTTATTGATGATAAACAAAGGTTACTATCAATGGTACATTAACTGGAAGCAAGAATGCCTGGAAAAAGCAAAGCAAAATGAACAACATTTTCTAACAAGGGTCCATGAATTATATAGCCTAATTCACATTTCAATTGACCTTTGTAGCAAAACACTACAATATCAGAAAATGAATATGTATATTTAATACTAGACTGGATCAGTTAGTAAAGGAACATATTGTTGGCATGATGAAATTTAAGCCTAGAATGTTAATCTGCTAAATACATTGACATTATTTTACTATTTTATTCTTGAAAGTAAATTATAAGTAAATGTGTATGTAATACATATATATATACATGTGTATTAGAAAAATTTAATGTGATCATTTTTTATTCATACAAGATATTTAAATCACAATTATCAACTGCTTTAGCAATAATCTTCTCATAATATCTAACTGTTTTGGAAACATACTACAAGATGAAAGGTAAACTGGTTGGGAATTCTGAAGAGTCAGTAATTCATTCATGAATTCAATAAATACTTACTGGTATCTACTGCATACTCGATGACTGTGCAAAGTGCAAGAAATTCAAAGATAAAGTGCTCTCTGAAGTTAATAGCCTAGCCAGATATGGTGTCTCTTGCCCTAGCTTCCTGATGATTAATAAAAGGCAGCTTCCATGTTCCTTGACAGTTCAGGGTCCTGGCTGGGCATTATTGCCCCTCTTTGTTTTTGACTCTTGATTCCTCATCTTTTATTTTTCATTTATTATTTTTAATTGAAATATAGTTGATTTACATGTTCTATATACATGTTCATCTTCCCTTTACACATCCTTTAAACTTGAACCGACTATCCTAATTTCTTTCAGTGTGTCTTCAGTTTGGACCTGAAAAGTAACCCTTTTTTAACTATCTATGGACCTTCCAGACAATCTTTCAAGTTCTTCTCCAGGCTGTACTATTTCAAGTTGTAGCCATCCTGAGTCAATGATCCTTTTTATTGACCTGGTCCCAGCCCCAAAGTCCGTCTTCTAAATACTGCATATCTCCAACACCCTCTTACATTAGATCCTTGAACAAGATCTGAAAGTCAAGAGAAAGAGACACATAAGCATATTGTGAGACTGTGTATGTGGAATATTATCCCACAGAACTCAACAAGATAATTTTATGATATAGAGCAAAGAAGAAATACATTAATTTTTCAAAGTATAAAGTAAGATCTGCCACCATTTGAAAGTATTCTCTATATCCTTTAACACAATTGCATATTCATCTATTAAGTAAACATTTACTTATTATAGCTCTGGGTATATAGTAGTGAGGAATGGACTACACTCTTAGAGATCACAGTTTAGCAGTGAAAACAGACATTGAATTTGGGAGTATTGTGGCTCTGAAGGAGAAGAGTTTGGAATCACTAGGATGTGCGACAGACAGCTTTTACCTAGTCAGCCTTCTGGGAAGAAGCAGTGACCTCATGTAATAATGTGTCAGTCTCTTGAGCACCATATCCATTTTTATGAGCCTATCTGTGATATACCCAATAGAAAGTTATCAACGATTATTCACATTTTAATTCTCTTGTGGACAAGGCACTATATTCTTAGGAAGTAAACATATTTACTGTTCGACTGCATTACTTAAAGTAAAATAACAGATTTTTCTTGTTGATGATCTTCTATTATCAGAAGTTCTTATGGCAACAAAAAAACAAATGAACCCTGAACTTAATGGACAGGAGTGCATTCAACCCTTCCTATAATATGTTCCCCAAAGAACTAAGGTGGTAAATCATTTGACAAGCCATGAGAAATCCACAGATACTTTTTTGGTTTCATAGATATGTTTAGGAATAAGTAGAAACATAAATTTATTCAAGTGTCCCAGATGCTATCTGCACAATGTAGTTTTGCAACAAAGTGAACCGACTATCCTAATTTCTTTCAGTGTGTCTTCAGTTTGGACCTGAAAAGTAACCCTTTTTTAACTATCTATGGACCTTCCAGACAATCTTTCAAGTTCTTCTCCAGGCTGTACTATTTCAAGTTGTAGCCATCCTGAGTCAATGATCCTTTTTATTGACCTGGTCCCAGCCCCAAAGTCCGTCTTCTAAATACTGCATATCTCCAACACCCTCTTACATTAGATCCTTGAACAAGATCTGAAAGTCAAGAGAAAGAGACACATAAGCATATTGTGAGACTGTGTATGTGGAATATTATCCCACAGAACTCAACAAGATAATTTTATGATATAGAGCAAAGAAGAAATACATTAATTTTTCAAAGTATAAAGTAAGATCTGCCACCATTTGAAAGTATTCTCTATATCCTTTAACACAATTGCATATTCATCTATTAAGTAAACATTTACTTATTATAGCTCTGGGTATATAGTAGTGAGGAATGGACTACACTCTTAGAGATCACAGTTTAGCAGTGAAAACAGACATTGAATTTGGGAGTATTGTGGCTCTGAAGGAGAAGAGTTTGGAATCACTAGGATGTGCGACAGACAGCTTTTACCTAGTCAGCCTTCTGGGAAGAAGCAGTGACCTCATGTAATAATGTGTCAGTCTCTTGAGCACCATATCCATTTTTATGAGCCTATCTGTGATATACCCAATAGAAAGTTATCAACGATTATTCACATTTTAATTCTCTTGTGGACAAGGCACTATATTCTTAGGAAGTAAACATATTTACTGTTCGACTGCATTACTTAAAGTAAAATAACAGATTTTTCTTGTTGATGATCTTCTATTATCAGAAGTTCTTATGGCAACAAAAAAACAAATGAACCCTGAACTTAATGGACAGGAGTGCATTCAACCCTTCCTATAATATGTTCCCCAAAGAACTAAGGTGGTAAATCATTTGACAAGCCATGAGAAATCCACAGATACTTTTTTGGTTTCATAGATATGTTTAGGAATAAGTAGAAACATAAATTTATTCAAGTGTCCCAGATGCTATCTGCACAATGTAGTTTTGCAACAAAGTACTGAATTGTTCAAGCCCCAACTTTTCCATTAAACTGGCCATCTTGCCATAAATTTGGATGAATCAGTTCTTTATTATTTTTTCATTTATTGCACATCACATTTCCTCGCTGTATGAGTTTTGTCAGTCTCTAGCATTGGAGGACCCTCTGCTACTGAGTGTTTTTTTATTCTCCACTTTAAGTTTTCCACAGGAGTCTTAGCACACGGTCTGTTCTATAGTGAGTATTTAACACATCTTGGGCGGGTTAAATGGAATACAGTGGGGATAAGTGAAATAGCTATAAAAGCAGTCATATTAAAACTCTGAAAATTAATGATCTCTAAAAATCTATTTGAGTACCAAACAGAAGCTCCACAATTGTATAAACATCTTAACCAAGATTACAATTATTTTTCTACAGAACATAGGGACATGAAAAATTGAAATCACTGAATTATTTACTTCAGTTGCCTTTTCCCAACCTATTTTCTTATTAGAATTGGTAGCTAATTTTCTGATTTGAGAATATTTTTTCCTCTAACTGCCTTATGTTATAAAGGGAACAACATCAGGGGAATGATTAAATATTGAAGAAACAAAAGACCTAGACAGCCCATAGATGACAAGCCCTGCATTATCAATGTTCTTTTACTAATTGCAGCCCAATTATGACAGATTGGGGTGTTGTTATGTCAGAAGAAGTAGAGCCAAAAACCATAGATCTCAATATTAAATAGGCATAGAGAACAAACAGAGCCTCAACCCAGTTCCTTCCCCCATGGAATAGACCCTGGTAACTAGCATTAGTGTGCAGGCGGTAGCTTTCCTAGAAGGAAGAAGAATTCAGAAAATACCCCAGACTAAGAAGGATACTAAATGTGATGAAGAGGTCATTGAGCAGAGATCAAAGGCAGTCTGCAGCTGTTCTATTCTGGTTGTCCAGGGGTGTCCTTTGATGTCTGTATAACTGTTTGGGCTAAAATCAGAGCCCTGTGGAGAAAGAGCCACGCCCCCTTCTCCTCCCAGAAGTTGAGCACTGGGTAAGTAGAAACATAAATTTATTCAAGTGTCCCAGATGCTATCTGCACAATGTAGTTTTGCAACAAAGTACTGAATTGTTCAAGCCCCAACTTTTCCATTAAACTGGCCATCTTGCCATAAATTTGGATGAATCAGTTCTTTATTATTTTTTCATTTATTGCACATCACATTTCCTCGCTGTATGAGTTTTGTCAGTCTCTAGCATTGGAGGACCCTCTGCTACTGAGTGTTTTTTTATTCTCCACTTTAAGTTTTCCACAGGAGTCTTAGCACACGGTCTGTTCTATAGTGAGTATTTAACACATCTTGGGCGGGTTAAATGGAATACAGTGGGGATAAGTGAAATAGCTATAAAAGCAGTCATATTAAAACTCTGAAAATTAATGATCTCTAAAAATCTATTTGAGTACCAAACAGAAGCTCCACAATTGTATAAACATCTTAACCAAGATTACAATTATTTTTCTACAGAACATAGGGACATGAAAAATTGAAATCACTGAATTATTTACTTCAGTTGCCTTTTCCCAACCTATTTTCTTATTAGAATTGGTAGCTAATTTTCTGATTTGAGAATATTTTTTCCTCTAACTGCCTTATGTTATAAAGGGAACAACATCAGGGGAATGATTAAATATTGAAGAAACAAAAGACCTAGACAGCCCATAGATGACAAGCCCTGCATTATCAATGTTCTTTTACTAATTGCAGCCCAATTATGACAGATTGGGGTGTTGTTATGTCAGAAGAAGTAGAGCCAAAAACCATAGATCTCAATATTAAATAGGCATAGAGAACAAACAGAGCCTCAACCCAGTTCCTTCCCCCATGGAATAGACCCTGGTAACTAGCATTAGTGTGCAGGCGGTAGCTTTCCTAGAAGGAAGAAGAATTCAGAAAATACCCCAGACTAAGAAGGATACTAAATGTGATGAAGAGGTCATTGAGCAGAGATCAAAGGCAGTCTGCAGCTGTTCTATTCTGGTTGTCCAGGGGTGTCCTTTGATGTCTGTATAACTGTTTGGGCTAAAATCAGAGCCCTGTGGAGAAAGAGCCACGCCCCCTTCTCCTCCCAGAAGTTGAGCACTGGGTAAACACCCAACTGTATCGGCTATTTAAACATTTAGAGTTACAGAAACTTTCTTACTTTGGAAAAGTGTAGAAGATGATGCCATAGAAAGTGTACACATGTTCAATGACACTTTTAAAAAATTTCCTTATGCTAGTATAATATTTCGTGAGTAAGAACTTCAGATTTCCAGTGATACATCAACTTTCTTTTCAAGTTGCCTTTGTAGTAACTTATTAGTTTCAAAATGTTCTGATCTTTATTTGTATATTTTCAGACATGTTCCCAGAAACTGAGAGGTTAATATTGAACTAGCTAAATCAAATATATTAGCCATTGTGAGCGCTATGTTATGATGTCATTATTCTTTGTCTCACATTTTATGTATTTTTTAAGACTCAGTAATTATTTCACATAGACATACTTCTTTTAAACCTAAAAGGTTTAACTGAGAGAGGAAACCGGTGCTTACATGTGTTCAAGGACTTAAAGATAAATTTAAAAATCACCTATTTGCACAAATCAGTTGAGTGCACATTTCCTAAATCTTTCACTATGGCAACAGTGCCGGTAGGTTCACTCAGACCAATGTGACACAGATCTGGTGTCACTGGCATAATTTCATAGCCAAAATGAAATTGAAAGTAATTATTGAATAACTCAAGCAAAAGACCCCTATCCCACAATTCCTTTAACTATTTGGCTAATAGGTTTCTGTATGAAACATCCCAATTAATTACAGCATTTCACACTTCAGACTGACTGTGGACACTCGCCAATTCAATGACATTTGTCTGTCTTCTGTGCATGCAAATGTCTCCATAGCAAGGATGTGCTTTCTGGAGTGACTCTCCCAGACACTTTAGACCATAAGTGAGGCAATCCAAACAACAGCATTGCAAAGTAGGTCTGTTTTATTTCCATTTAAAAGCCAGAGAGACTCAGCACCAAGAAGCCAACCTGTTTCCTCAACTGGAAATTTATCTCTAACTAAGGGAACATGGCAGTCGCAGGGGTGTCCTTTTGATGTCTGTATAACTGTTTGGGCTAAAATCAGAGCCCTGTGGAGAAAGAGCCACGCCCCCTTCTCCTCCCAGAAGTTGAGCACTGGGTAAACACCCAACTGTATCGGCTATTTAAACATTTAGAGTTACAGAAACTTTCTTACTTTGGAAAAGTGTAGAAGATGATGCCATAGAAAGTGTACACATGTTCAATGACACTTTTAAAAAATTTCCTTATGCTAGTATAATATTTCGTGAGTAAGAACTTCAGATTTCCAGTGATACATCAACTTTCTTTTCAAGTTGCCTTTGTAGTAACTTATTAGTTTCAAAATGTTCTGATCTTTATTTGTATATTTTCAGACATGTTCCCAGAAACTGAGAGGTTAATATTGAACTAGCTAAATCAAATATATTAGCCATTGTGAGCGCTATGTTATGATGTCATTATTCTTTGTCTCACATTTTATGTATTTTTTAAGACTCAGTAATTATTTCACATAGACATACTTCTTTTAAACCTAAAAGGTTTAACTGAGAGAGGAAACCGGTGCTTACATGTGTTCAAGGACTTAAAGATAAATTTAAAAATCACCTATTTGCACAAATCAGTTGAGTGCACATTTCCTAAATCTTTCACTATGGCAACAGTGCCGGTAGGTTCACTCAGACCAATGTGACACAGATCTGGTGTCACTGGCATAATTTCATAGCCAAAATGAAATTGAAAGTAATTATTGAATAACTCAAGCAAAAGACCCCTATCCCACAATTCCTTTAACTATTTGGCTAATAGGTTTCTGTATGAAACATCCCAATTAATTACAGCATTTCACACTTCAGACTGACTGTGGACACTCGCCAATTCAATGACATTTGTCTGTCTTCTGTGCATGCAAATGTCTCCATAGCAAGGGATGTGCTTTCTGGAGAGTGACTCTCCCAGACACTTTAGACCATAAGTGAGGCAATCCAAACAACAGCATTGCAAAGTAGGTCTGTTTTATTTCCATTTAAAAGCCAGAGAGACTCAGCACCAAGAAGCCAACCTGTTTCCTCAACTGGAAAATTTCACTTAATCTCTGACACTAAGGGAACAAGTATTTAGAACATGCCTGATTAATGGGAGCAATGAAGACCACGGATATGGACCGTATATGAAAAAGCTGCATTGACTAAGTTTGTAGTTTGTTCTGAAACTCACTTGGTCTGCATTTATAGCCCATGAGCAAAGTCTGGCTGACTGGGTAGATAATACACTGACCAATAGACAGAAGACAGAAACAAGATATGCTTATTGATTGAAGACTCTGAAGATGAAGCAATAAACATTTGGAATATGGCTTTTTTCATCTTTATTGCAGTTTGGCATACGTCATGTGCTAATCTGTGAAATATAAATATCCAATTTATCATGCATATGATGCATTTCTGAGAAGACCTGTTTCTAGAATAATTTTTAAAAGAGCTTTATTTCAGCTGGGCTTTTATCTGGTTTTGTTTTCCTCTAAAAGAAAGGGAGTAACTATAAGGTTAAACATTTCAAGCTTCTTAAAAGCTTTTGATGCATTCTATTTCCTTTCAAGGTTTTATGCTGAGAAGTTATTTTAGGATAGAAAAATTAATTACAATTATAGCAATTACAAAATGGAAGGCAAAAAGAGACTGGGTTAATATGTCACGTACAAAGCATGGGGCCTGGTTTATGTAAGAGTTTTATAAAATACTCCTGTATTATCAGTCACATCATGCACAAGTTGCTCTAGCTCTAGGGTAGCCAGCAGAGAGGATTTACAGATCAAGGACAGATTCCATTGCTGTGAGGTCCACCACTGAGAGTGCCTGTTGCAATGTGGATTTTGCTCTTGGTTTCAAGGGAAACCTTGGCACGGAGTGGCCCTGGAGATGGAATTGTGGTGGCAACATACTGACCATCCTGACCCATGCATTCAGCATCTCAAGTGGGAATTAATTGAATGGGTATGCCCATGGCAGTTTGTGCTTCTGCCCACTTAATCTTTCCCAGTAGGAATGGAAGGTGAAGACACTGAGGATGAATTCTGGAAAATTTAAGAGATGCCTAAAGGGGCAAGGGGCAAAATAGCTCTGCAGTCGGGCATGCAAATTTCCCCAGCTGTCAGTTTGGACACCAAACACTAATTTTAAAGAGAAAGATATGCCTGAGCAAGTTGTATGCCTTCCCCAAGTGAATGTGTCTCAAACTTCTAGCCTCCAACCTAACAAAAATAGACAAATAAAAACTTATGTTCATTATTCTCATTAAATAAAGACAAAATTTAACAAAATGAAGCACTATTCTTCCCATGTTTTGGGGTTATTTCAGTCCTTCTACACTAGTTTTGGTTTTCTACAAAGCTAGCCTGAACACTCATTGCTATATAGATCATTGCACTTTGTCTGTTTTAAAAATTATAGTAATGGTTTACCCTCAGTCTCCAATTCTGTTCAAAGGCAACATCTTTTTGTTTCCAAGTGTGCTTATGTCCCAAACATAAAACAAAATTTCTCCAGATGAGTGAAAATTAAAATAGAATGGTTTAGTGAAAAGGAAATCACCAGCCCCACCCTCAATCTCTTAGGATACATGTGGTGACAAGAGCCCAGCATTTTGAGGGTTCAGAAACATACCTGTTAATGAACTTCGAATCTCCACTTTTGAACCTTTTAAAGTACAGTACTTGATACACTTGAATACAGTGGGATCACTGTGTCTCTCTCCTAGGCTGGCAATACAGATAGTACGTTGCTCTCTGGGACACTCATTCAGCAGACATGCATTCAACAAAAATTTATTGAGTGCCTCCTATGCGCTGAACATTTGATGTTCCAGTCACACTAAACTACTTGCCATTCATCCCACATGCCACCTTCTCTCGTCTTCATTCCTTTGATCACCCTAACCCCTCTGCTCAGCTGCCTCCCCTCACCATGACTTCACCACATATATCTCTCTCACAATCGTGCCCCTCTTCAGGCACAGCTCAAATGCTTCTTCCTTTTGAAACTATTTCTTATTCCTTTCAGCAGGAGGTGATTTTACCCTATTTCATGCCCCATAGAGCCTTATCTGTACCCAGCTACTTAGTTGGTGGGGTCCAGTACAAAATGAAAATGAAGTGCCTCTTGTAAAAAAATTAAATGACAGAAGCGTGAAAACAAGCAGGTGGGGGCCCTGTAAAATAGCTCTGCAGTCGGGCATGCAAATTTCCCCAGCTGTCAGTTTGGACACCAAACACTAATTTTAAAGAGAAAGATATGCCTGAGCAAGTTGTATGCCTTCCCCAAGTGAATGTGTCTCAAACTTCTAGCCTCCAACCTAACAAAAATAGACAAATAAAAACTTATGTTCATTATTCTCATTAAATAAAGACAAAATTTAACAAAATGAAGCACTATTCTTCCCATGTTTTGGGGTTATTTCAGTCCTTCTACACTAGTTTTGGTTTTCTACAAAGCTAGCCTGAACACTCATTGCTATATAGATCATTGCACTTTGTCTGTTTTAAAAATTATAGTAATGGTTTACCCTCAGTCTCCAATTCTGTTCAAAGGCAACATCTTTTTGTTTCCAAGTGTGCTTATGTCCCAAACATAAAACAAAATTTCTCCAGATGAGTGAAAATTAAAATAGAATGGTTTAGTGAAAAGGAAATCACCAGCCCCACCCTCAATCTCTTAGGATACATGTGGTGACAAGAGCCCAGCATTTTGAGGGTTCAGAAACATACCTGTTAATGAACTTCGAATCTCCACTTTTGAACCTTTTAAAGTACAGTACTTGATACACTTGAATACAGTGGGATCACTGTGTCTCTCTCCTAGGCTGGCAATACAGATAGTACGTTGCTCTCTGGGACACTCATTCAGCAGACATGCATTCAACAAAAATTTATTGAGTGCCTCCTATGCGCTGAACATTTGATGTTCCAGTCACACTAAACTACTTGCCATTCATCCCACATGCCACCTTCTCTCGTCTTCATTCCTTTGATCACCCTAACCCCTCTGCTCAGCTGCCTCCCCTCACCATGACTTCACCACATATATCTCTCTCACAATCGTGCCCCTCTTCAGGCACAGCTCAAATGCTTCTTCCTTTTGAAACTATTTCTTATTCCTTTCAGCAGGAGGTGATTTTACCCTATTTCATGCCCCATAGAGCCTTATCTGTACCCAGCTACTTAGTTGGTGGGGTCCAGTACAAAATGAAAATGAAGTGCCTCTTGTTCACAACTTAATAAGAATTTCCACAGAGTGACAGCAGAGCGTGAAAACAAGCATGGGCCCTTGGAAGCAGGGGGCCCTGTGAGACTGCACAGGTCACACGCCCATGAAGCCAGCCCTGTCTGTGCCTCCCCAATGCACTAATTGCTATCAATTTTGTTAATGCATGAGCTATTTTTACACACAGATTGACTTTTATTTTTGCATATATGGTATGATCCTTGAGAACAGTGTCTGCATATATTCCCACAGTCACTGAGAGAGGGAGACTTGCAAAATAGATATTCTCATCCTTGCTTCTAAAATGTAGTCCATGGACTGACATCACTGGGAGCTTGTTAGAAATGCGGAATCTCAGACTTTACTCAGAACAACAGAATTAATCCACATTTCACAAGATCTCCATGTGATCAGTATGCATATGCAAGTTTGAGAAGCACTGTTGAATGAGTAAAAGAATAGCTCTCTAGAACAGAAGGCACAGATGAGGTGAGAAAATTTATCTGTTAAGGGCTCTGTTACTATGTTACTCCTTCACACTCTGACAGAAAGAAGAGTTCTGCTTTTCTCTAAAGGAAGGAAGTCTTGAGTTTACGGTTCCTCTCCCTCATTTAATCCTCCAATCTTCTCTTTAAGAGGCTACTTTTCTCATTGGTGATGCAGGGAAAAGCCTAGTAGCTTCTAAAAGTGGTGCCTCGTAAAAGACAATTATGGAAACACAGATCTGGAAATTCCAATCTCTCCACGCCATCCTTCTGTCTCTTTGATCTCTGTTTCCCCTGGGCTTTCTGGTGCTCTGGCTTGCCGGTGACTCCTATTGTTCCTATTGTTACATAAATAGCCAGGCAATTCTGTCGATTTGACAAATATCAAGCAAAATAGGCTTGCTAATTGATGTAACTCAAATTCCACTAGAAAACACAAGAGGCATCCTGTCTACTGCAAGGTTCTGTCTCTGATTTTCTCTTTGATGCCTACTGAACCTTCCATATTAAGCCTCTTTCAGAGCAGCCAACACAGTGATTGTGTGACTATACCCAGCTACTTAGTGGGTGGGGTCCAGTACAAAATGAAAATGAAGTGCCTCTTGTTCACAACTTAATAAGAATTTCCACAGAGTGACAGCAGAGCGTGAAAACAAGCATGGGCCCTTGGAAGCAGGGGGCCCTGTGAGACTGCACAGGTCACACGCCCATGAAGCCAGCCCTGTCTGTGCCTCCCCAATGCACTAATTGCTATCAATTTTGTTAATGCATGAGCTTTTTTTACACACAGATTGACTTTTATTTTTGCATATATGGTATGATCCTTGAGAACAGTGTCTGCATATATTCCCACAGTCACTGAGAGAGGGAGACTTGCAAAATAGATATTCTCATCCTTGCTTCTAAAATGTAGTCCATGGACTGACATCACTGGGAGCTTGTTAGAAATGCGGAATCTCAGACTTTACTCAGAACAACAGAATTAATCCACATTTCACAAGATCTCCATGTGATCAGTATGCATATGCAAGTTTGAGAAGCACTGTTGAATGAGTAAAAGAATAGCTCTCTAGAACAGAAGGCACAGATGAGGTGAGAAAATTTATCTGTTAAGGGCTCTGTTACTATGTTACTCCTTCACACTCTGACAGAAAGAAGAGTTCTGCTTTTCTCTAAAGGAAGGAAGTCTTGAGTTTACGGTTCCTCTCCCTCATTTAATCCTCCAATCTTCTCTTTAAGAGGCTACTTTTCTCATTGGTGATGCAGGGAAAAGCCTAGTAGCTTCTAAAAGTGGTGCCTCGTAAAAGACAATTATGGAAACACAGATCTGGAAATTCCAATCTCTCTCCACGCCATCCTTCTGTCTCTTTGATCTCTGTTTCCCCTGGGCTTTCTGGTGCTCTGGCTTGCCGGTGACTCCTATTGTTCCTATTGTTACATAAATAGCCAGGCAATTCTGTCGATTTGACAAATATCAAGCAAAATAGGCTTGCTAATTGATGTAACTCAAATTCCACTAGAAAACACAAGAGGCATCCTGTCTACTGCAAGGTTCTGTCTCTGATTTTCTCTTTGATGCCTACTGAACCTTCCATATTAAGCCTCTTTCAGAGCAGCCAACACAGTGATTGTGTGGGAAGATGGAGTAGTTTGGAAATTCTCTAAAAATTCCAGGTCTACATTCCAAGAGATACTGAAATATGTTTCCTCACAGAGATAAGAAGATTTGTGCAATCATGTAAGTTACTTTCTCCCAGTGACAGCTCTGTGACTTGGGTTTTAAAGAAAAAGCTAAGTAAGTAAATAGGAAATTCGGATGGAAAAACCTTATAAAAATAATAGAGAATCTAAATTCACCAATTTAGGAAAAAAGCTATTAAATAAATACATAGTTGCTTAAATGGTGCTAAAAAGGAAGCATGATTTTAAAGTGTATTCTGATATTTACTTAACAACTATTTCTTGCTTACTTGTTCCCAAGATAGCTTATTTTAACAGGGTTAGATCTGAGTGCTCTGAATTCTTAGACATATAATTAAAGTTTAGAAATTCAGTACACCCAGATTTTTAGGAAATTTACAAAACATTTACAAAATTTCAACTCCAAAATTGAGTATCTGTAACCAAGCACAACGTATTTGTGCAAAGAAGTCCTCTAGGGAAAGGTGTTAGCAATTTCTAATCTGGATTGCCCTCAGATTTTTCAGACCTAATTTTACCTGTTCATATTCATGGAAGTGAAGTTTTTTTGCATTACTTTTCCGAATTTGTGTCGTAAAGGTAATAACTGAAGGTAACACTACACTGACTTCTAAGACCGAAGGTGCAAAATGCTAAATAGAAGGCAGCAGTGGCAGAATAACATAAAGGGAAAAGCCAGAAATGGAATGTTGAGTTTGATTAAGAGAGAACTTTACTCAAGTATTTTATAGTGATAGTAGCAGCTAGGAAATTTGGAATAAACAGAAACAAACCAACTGTCCCTTGGCAGACTGATTGTGGAAGGAGACAGCTACGGTTTTACGATAGAAACTGTGACTGAATAAAGTCTGATCCTGATTCTGTTCTGTATATTGTCTACTTCTGTGTACTGTACGACTCAGAAACTTAGCAACTTAAAACAGTACCCATTTGCTATTTTATATTTTTAAGAAACTGTGCTGCATATCTAGGTGTATAGCTCTCTAGGCCTCTCGTCAGGTTGCAGTCAATCTATGATCTGGAGCTGGGGTCTAAACTAGTGATTTGATTGGTGGATGATCTGATTCAGATCTAATTAACGTGGACCCCTCCACAGGACGGCTTCATGACATGGCGAGATATGCAAGAGAGAGCCAGAGAGCTTCAGGAGGAAGTCCTTGTTTCTATAGAGTTGAACTCCAGACGTGATGTGATGTCATGTCTGTAGGTTTCTGTTGGTTAGAAGTGAGTCACTAACTCCTGCCCACAGTCAAAGGGAAGAGGCGATCAAAGGTGAGAAAACCTGGTGTGGAATCATTGAGGGTCTTCTTAGGGACCACGTATTATATCCTCCCATTCAAGAGGAAATCAGAGCTAAAAATAAGAACACTTTCTTCTGTTTTAGTCCATTACCAACATTTTCTAAGGTATTTTCATTTATCAGTCTAATGAAATTCATATGTAATGCTCCCATTCCATCCTAGAAATATGTCTATAGTGTATATAACCTCTCTCTATATATGCTCTGGCACATTTTTTGTTTCATGAATGGAGCAAACTATTCACTTTGGAGGAAATGTATCAATCATAATTCTTTCTTTTATAAGTAATTATAACCCAATTCAGATAAATATACATTCTTTAAAAAACTTACTGAAAGGCTGAAAACTACAGAAGTGTCTTTGGATCTAAGCATAGCAGAATATAGGAATTTATCCAATTTATCATGTCTTCCTGTCTCTTGCTCTCGCATGCTCTTTCATTCTCTGTTTTCTCCAGTTTTGAACTCTTTCCCAAATATACAGTGTTGATGTGGAGAAACCTGACATTTCCAGACTTATGTCATTTTTATAGCCAGAATTTCTAATAGAAAGCAAGATTTTTTTCTGTTTCCAAAATTCCAACTGACATCCTAGAATCGAGTGTTTATCATCCAGGTTTAAGTTACATATTCATTTTGACTAGAGAAAGGAATATGTAAAATATGTGAAGAGCCAGGCCTGGATAATATGTCTGAGCTTTAGTTGGAAGGGTGGAGAGGTTAAGAATCAGTTTCACTCGAAAAAAGGAGAATCTGTACGACTCAGAAACTTAGCAACTTAAAACAGTACCCATTTGCTATTTTATATTTTTAAGAAACTGTGCTGCATATCTAGGTGTATAGCTCTCTAGGCCTCTCGTCAGGTTGCAGTCAATCTATGATCTGGAGCTGGGGTCTAAACTAGTGATTTGATTGGTGGATGATCTGATTCAGATCTAATTAACGTGGACCCCTCCACAGGACGGCTTCATGACATGGCGAGATATGCAAGAGAGAGCCAGAGAGCTTCAGGAGGAAGTCCTTGTTTCTATAGAGTTGAACTCCAGACGTGATGTGATGTCATGTCTGTAGGTTTCTGTTGGTTAGAAGTGAGTCACTAACTCCTGCCCACAGTCAAAGGGAAGAGGCGATCAAAGGTGAGAAAACCTGGTGTGGAATCATTGAGGGTCTTCTTAGGGACCACGTATTATATCCTCCCATTCAAGAGGAAATCAGAGCTAAAAATAAGAACACTTTCTTCTGTTTTAGTCCATTACCAACATTTTCTAAGGTATTTTCATTTATCAGTCTAATGAAATTCATATGTAATGCTCCCATTCCATCCTAGAAATATGTCTATAGTGTATATAACCTCTCTCTATATATGCTCTGGCACATTTTTTGTTTCATGAATGGAGCAAACTATTCACTTTGGAGGAAATGTATCAATCATAATTCTTTCTTTTATAAGTAATTATAACCCAATTCAGATAAATATACATTCTTTAAAAAACTTACTGAAAGGCTGAAAACTACAGAAGTGTCTTTGGATCTAAGCATAGCAGAATATAGGAATTTATCCAATTTATCATGTCTTCCTGTCTCTTGCTCTCGCATGCTCTTTCATTCTCTGTTTTCTCCAGTTTTGAACTCTTTCCCAAATATACAGTGTTGATGTGGAGAAACCTGACATTTCCAGACTTATGTCATTTTTATAGCCAGAATTTCTAATAGAAAGCAAGATTTTTTTCTGTTTCCAAAATTCCAACTGACATCCTAGAATCGAGTGTTTATCATCCAGGTTTAAGTTACATATTCATTTTGACTAGAGAAAGGAATATGTAAAATATGTGAAGAGCCAGGCCTGGATAATATGTCTGAGCTTTAGTTGGAAGGGTGGAGAGGTTAAGAATCAGTTTCACTCGAATGAGAAGAAGTGAGTGTGGAGGAGGAGTAAATCCCTAAAGTAAAATTGGGTGCTAAAAATTGGAATGGGTCCAGCAAAAACTACACATCCATTACACATATTTGTCTATTACAAATATTTATTCAGTGCCTAAGATGTGCCAGGCACAATGTTATCATTAGGAACAATTCTTCTACTAATTAGTATTGTTTTATTCAACTCCTGGGAGAGAGGGACTAGAGGGTCAATTAAATGATCACAGCGAGGACAAAGTCTGCTAGTTCAGACAAAATCAGCCCAAGTGAGCACTCTGCATCTTAAAAATTTTTATAAACTGTGTATGGCTTTGAACAATCAGTTGCATTAATGTGATTAAATACCTTAAAATAGAGAAAGGGTTTTCAAAGCAATTATTTTAAGATAAAAATGAGGTTCCTTCACTTTTGGTGTTGTACTGGTGTCCACTCTGGTACCACCCCCTCCTCTTTGGGTACATAGCCATGGGAAGAGGAGAGTTACTTCTCTTACACTCTGTTAGGAGATGAAGATCTAAAGGAATACTAGAAGAAAACTAAAAGTTATCAAAGTAAACATGCTGCTTTTTCTGGCTTTAACCAACAAAATCAAACTGGAGAATAGCTGAGGGCCAGTGTATGCATGCACTTGTTCAGGGAATATGTTTGCTTTTATTTGTTTAAGATTATGAACTGTTGGATCACTGCAGCAGATGTAAATGATGTATGGGATGAGACATATCCATACTTAGTACACAGACTATCAGCTGTGTTAGCAGTTACAGAGACATGGTGCTATTTTTAGTGGTATACACAGGAACCATAGTACTATTATATGAAATATCATGAAATAAAAACTAAGCTCCTCTCACCATGGAGTTCTTAGAAAATTGTGCCTAATAATAAAGTCATGAGAGAATGATTATATTTCTCTGTAGTCTATGTCTACACTTGCAAAATGAAGGGATTAACAAAGATTATACATCATTTTAGTTACAGCACTTGGTTCTGCAGGGAACCTTCAGGGTCACGTATTATATTCTATGCATTCCAAGTGTTGGTCTCCCTTCCCCCTTCAAGGGTGCATATCCTCTACTATATTTGGGTAAAGTCGATGTGTCTTGTTCCACTTCTCAGCCAGGCATTTGACAGCTGCTTCTCTCCTTACACTGTGTTCTCGGCATGCTGTTTGTTGCTATATTATTGCACCTCCAGGTATAACCCAGATCATTTTATTCTCTATAGTACCAACAATTTATAGATGTATGTATGACAAACATTAGGTATAAATTTTGGAAAATAGATGAGGTAGTTTTCAAAGCATGGAGACTAGAACATTATTAAAATATAAGAAATGTTTCTCAAATATTCGTCACCATTTCTGCTGTGGAATCTTCACACTGATGACTCTTACTCCAAGAGTTCAGTTTTGCTCCCAGTTGTAGAACTCACCTTTCACCCTTGATTTCTTCTCAGGTCATCTCAAGCATTCTTCAGACCCCAGATATCTGATAATTACTGTGTCCTGCAAATGAAGTTATTAATTTATCTAGTTCTAGTTCATAGGGCTACAGACTCATTTAAGTATTTTCCCTGAAATATAAATAATTGGTTGTGCAGATGTGTAAACTAACACAGATAGAAAACAAGATTGAGAGACAAACACAAACACATGCAGAGAACAGGATACAGAGAGATTTGCAGACATAGGCATGCTACATATTATACATGATACACATACACATGCACACTCAACATATATGAAAAACAAAAGACTGGACTGGAAAAGAGTGATTTATTTTTGTTGTTGCCACTCATTATTTGAATCTACTTTTTTTGTTTGTGAAAGAGTTTTTTTTTTTAATCTAGACATAAAAAACTGAATATTGTAGACATCTAAAGTGTAATGGTTACTAAATAAACTAGGATCAAAAGAACAGTACTGATAATAAATAGAATTCAGCTGAAACATGCTTAAGTAAAATCATAGAATAAAGACACACACACACACACATACACACACTGAGTCAAAGCAGCAATCTACACAACTCAGGGAAATACTGCCTGTCAGTGCTGATTGTGCATTTACATGCTCAGCATGATGGAAGAATTTCTTTTACTTAAGTAGCCCTTGTCTTGTCCCTATTCCTTCTGATGACTGTGTATTGTCATTTTTATCCTGGCTTCTGAAAACCATCACCATTCTGTGAGTAGAAGATGGAGCCGGTGAGCAAGAAAGGTTTGTCAAATGTATTCAGGAATAGGAATAAAACTGTCTGGTATCTTGTCCTCATTCTATTTCTATACTGGAGAATCTTGGAAAATCCACACAGTCTTTCTGTACTCCTGTGTTTCTCTATTTTAGAAACTGAGACAACCATATACTGTTTAGGATTTCTCTCATCTAAAAATCCTATTACTCTGTGAAAACATAATAATTAGTCATATCTCACATTGGGGATCACAGAGTAATCATAATGCTGAAAACTTTATTCACAGAAAATTTCATCAATAAACAACTAATGTGTGTGATACTGGATAACCCTTCCCATGAGCCTGGTATTCGGATCCAAGAAGGGAGTGCCAATTCTCCTTGGGTGCCCTGAAGTATCAGGATGATTCAGGCACTGTTTCATGAAATTCCCTACTTAAGACATTTAAATGAAAACTGTACCCAAACAAAAACAGAACTACATCTAATTCAGTGAGCGCAGGATAGCAAAAAAGGCATAAACTGATTTATTAAACCATTTTATTAGTTATATCCAACCAATTCAGACATCGCTATATGAAATTTGCAAACTTGAATTGAGGCTGCTTGCATAAAGCTCATAGCTAAGGACCGAGAGCGAAACAGCTCCAAGTTTGAGCTCTATTTTTTTTTTTTGTCCTTTGCTCTTGAACTAATTTCTTAATGTGTCACAGGTAGTCCTCATGGATCAAATTTGTTCAACTAGCTATTATATTGTCTTTTTTTCCAGCTATCTTATATTGCAGTAGCTTATGCAAGTTAATATATTTTGCTATCATCATTAAATATTAGTTCATATTACTGATGGTTATAGTTAATATGTACTGAACACTCACTATATGCTTAGCCCCATTCTAAGTACCTTATAGCGATTCACAATTCAGTCCTTGTGATGCAAAGAAGAAAGTCAGCAATCTACACAACTCAGGGAAATACTGCCTGTCAGTGCTGATTGTGCATTTACATGCTCAGCATGATGGAAGAATTTCTTTTACTTAAGTAGCCCTTGTCTTGTCCCTATTCCTTCTGATGACTGTGTATTGTCATTTTTATCCTGGCTTCTGAAAACCATCACCATTCTGTGAGTAGAAGATGGAGCCGGTGAGCAAGAAAGGTTTGTCAAATGTATTCAGGAATAGGAATAAAACTGTCTGGTATCTTGTCCTCATTCTATTTCTATACTGGAGAATCTTGGAAAATCCACACAGTCTTTCTGTACTCCTGTGTTTCTCTATTTTAGAAACTGAGACAACCATATACTGTTTAGGATTTCTCTCATCTAAAAATCCTATTACTCTGTGAAAACATAATAATTAGTCATATCTCACATTGGGGATCACAGAGTAATCATAATGCTGAAAACTTTATTCACAGAAAATTTCATCAATAAACAACTAATGTGTGTGATACTGGATAACCCTTCCCATGAGCCTGGTATTCGGATCCAAGAAGGGAGTGCCAATTCTCCTTGGGTGCCCTGAAGTATCAGGATGATTCAGGCACTGTTTCATGAAATTCCCTACTTAAGACATTTAAATGAAAACTGTACCCAAACAAAAACAGAACTACATCTAATTCAGTGAGCGCAGGATAGCAAAAAAGGCATAAACTGATTTATTAAACCATTTTATTAGTTATATCCAACCAATTCAGACATCGCTATATGAAATTTGCAAACTTGAATTGAGGCTGCTTGCATAAAGCTCATAGCTAAGGACCGAGAGCGAAACAGCTCCAAGTTTGAGCTCTATTTTTTTTTTTTGTCCTTTGCTCTTGAACTAATTTCTTAATGTGTCACAGGTAGTCCTCATGGATCAAATTTGTTCAACTAGCTATTATATTGTCTTTTTTTCCAGCTATCTTATATTGCAGTAGCTTATGCAAGTTAATATATTTTGCTATCATCATTAAATATTAGTTCATATTACTGATGGTTATAGTTAATATGTACTGAACACTCACTATATGCTTAGCCCCATTCTAAGTACCTTATAGCGATTCACAATTCAGTCCTTGTGATGCAAAGAGAAAGGAAAGCAGTCAGTATCTCCATTGTACAGTGGGCAAACTGAAACACTGAGTAGTCGAGTAACTTACTCAAGGTAACACAGCCAGAAGGGATGGCCTCAGAACTTTAACCTAGGTGAACTGATTATTTAGAATCTATGTTCTTGACCACTAAGTACATGACTCTTATTGGTTTCATTATTTCTATTGCTTGTTAGCTCACTCATCACCATTGCACCGGTGCTCTGTATCCTTGCTGCTATTAATATTTTTACTGTATCCGTTTTACCCTCTTTTCATATATTATTTGTCTTTTTCTTCATTGAACAGACTCCCTGCAACAATCTCCTCAGACATGGTAAGGTCCTCCTTTCTTTTCTGTGATCACTGCACTCTTTTTTTTTTCCTCTTTTTTCATACCACTCTCCAACTTTGAACATAAAACAATTCATACCCCTTTTCTGATAATATTTCCACTCATTCTCTGCTGCCAGGGCTGTTGGACCATATATCTTCTTCTTCCAAAGTGTGGCTTATTCTCTGATTTCTTTTTATTATATATGGCTTGAGTGAATACCTTTCCTTCAGAAAAATCTGTTCTTTGAATTAAGAAAACAACACTTTCCAGGTTTTTGTCGTTGTTGATGTGTCTTCTGTTTAAACAATAAAGAGATAAACCATTGTTCTCTTCACCGAGACAATACTCTGATATTCCTTTCCATTTACTTGATAGAGTCCTCTCACCTTAAAAAAAATCCATGTGTCAAAACCTGTCAGCTCTTTATGAATCACAAAAGTATCTGTTAAAGGCTAAGACACTTAAGATTTGATTCATCAGTTTATGTGGGCAGGACTCTTCTAGATTCTAAGGGAATGGTGATCTGAGTGTCCTTTGATTGAACTTACAAAGGGACTGGGCAATTTATTCAGTTTTACAATGGTTACTCCCAGCATAATCAAATTGAAAGCTGTTGTTTTTGTTTATCACCAAATGCATTTATAGTATTATGGGAATTGTTTAATCCAGATGCCAGCTAAAACTTGTTCCTTCAGATCTTAATGAATTGTTTCAAACCTCTAATCTACAGATTAAGGAGAATCAAGTATCTTCCCCAAGGTGTCTATGTTTTTTTTTTTTTTTTTTTTTTTTGCTACTTCTATTGATCTTTCATCTGTCTGTCTTTGTTCTTTGCCCTGTGTGGGCCTCCCATCACAGTGGCCTCTTTCGCTGCAGAGTATCAGCTCTGGGTGCACGCGCTCCAGAACTCCAGCTCAGTAGTTGGACACATTGGTCCAGCCGCTCCACAGCACGTGGGATCCTCCCAGGTCAGGGATCGAACCAGCGCCCTTTGCACTCCACTGGGTGTCCTTACCCAGTGGACCACCAGGGAAGCCCGGTGTCTGATTTTTATGAAGATGTTTTTGATTTTCAACTGTTCTCTCACTTAGGGATCAACTAAGTCTCTAGATTGTACTATTCTGTTTTTAAGTGCTGATACTGAGGAGGAGCTCAGTATATTCTGTGTGCAAATGTTTATTAAGGAGGGGTTAGAGGCATAAGTGTGCATAGCAAGGTCCTCAACTTAAAATTCCATCTTGGATGTATAAAGGTAAGGGAGGGACCAATAGACAGCATAGAGGCTTTTTAGAGCACTGAAATTACTCGGTTTGATACTACAATGTGAGTACATGTCACTATGTTGACCAGTCAGATATGTTATTTCTTGTTGTTGTTGTGTCTGGCACTTTGCAACCTCATGGACTAAAGTATGCCAGGCTTCTTTGTCCTTCACTTTCTCCCACAATAAAGAGATAAACCATTGTTCTCTTCACCGAGACAATACTCTGATATTCCTTTCCATTTACTTGATAGAGTCCTCTCACCTTAAAAATCCATGTGTCAAAACCTGTCAGCTCTTTATGAATCACAAAAGTATCTGTTAAAGGCTAAGACACTTAAGATTTGATTCATCAGTTTATGTGGGCAGGACTCTTCTAGATTCTAAGGGAATGGTGATCTGAGTGTCCTTTGATTGAACTTACAAAGGGACTGGGCAATTTATTCAGTTTTACAATGGTTACTCCCAGCATAATCAAATTGAAAGCTGTTGTTTTTGTTTATCACCAAATGCATTTATAGTATTATGGGAATTGTTTAATCCAGATGCCAGCTAAAACTTGTTCCTTCAGATCTTAATGAATTGTTTCAAACCTCTAATCTACAGATTAAGGAGAATCAAGTATCTTCCCCAAGGTGTCTATGTTTTTTTTTTTTTTTTTTTTTTTTGCTACTTCTATTGATCTTTCATCTGTCTGTCTTTGTTCTTTGCCCTGTGTGGGCCTCCCATCACAGTGGCCTCTTTCGCTGCAGAGTATCAGCTCTGGGTGCACGCGCTCCAGAACTCCAGCTCAGTAGTTGGACACATTGGTCCAGCCGCTCCACAGCACGTGGGATCCTCCCAGGTCAGGGATCGAACCAGCGCCCTTTGCACTCCACTGGGTGTCCTTACCCAGTGGACCACCAGGGAAGCCCGGTGTCTGATTTTTATGAAGATGTTTTTGATTTTCAACTGTTCTCTCACTTAGGGATCAACTAAGTCTCTAGATTGTACTATTCTGTTTTTAAGTGCTGATACTGAGGAGGAGCTCAGTATATTCTGTGTGCAAATGTTTATTAAGGAGGGGTTAGAGGCATAAGTGTGCATAGCAAGGTCCTCAACTTAAAATTCCATCTTGGATGTATAAAGGTAAGGGAGGGACCAATAGACAGCATAGAGGCTTTTTAGAGCACTGAAATTACTCGGTTTGATACTACAATGTGAGTACATGTCACTATGTTGACCAGTCAGATATGTTATTTCTTGTTGTTGTTGTGTCTGGCACTTTGCAACCTCATGGACTAAAGTATGCCAGGCTTCTTTGTCCTTCACTTTCTCCCTGAGTTTGCTCAAACTCATGTCCATTGAGTCAATGATGCCATCCAAATCATCTCATAATCCGCCCCTTCTCCTCTTACCCTCAATCTTTCCCAGTATCTGAGTCTTTTACAATGTCTGTTCTTTGCATCAGGTGACCAAAGGATTGGCACTTCAGCATCAGTCCTTCCAGTGAATATTCAGGGTTCATTTAGGATTGACTGGTTTGATCTCCTTGAAGTCCAAGGCACTCTCAAGAGTTTTATCCAGGACCACAATTTGAAAATATCAACTATTCAGCATCCAGGCTTCTTTATGGTCCAACTCTTATATCCAAACATGACTTGTGGAAAAACCAGAGCTTTGACTAGACAGACCTTTGTTGACAAAGTGATGTCTCTGCTTTGCAATACACTGTCTAGGTTTGTAGTAGTCTGTCTTCCAAGGAGCAAGCATCTTTTAATTTTGTGGCTTCAGCCACAATCCACAGTGATTTTGGAGCCCAAGGAAATGAAATCTGACACTGTTTCCACAATCGCCCCATCTATTTGTCATGAAGTAATAGAATTGGATATCATGATCTTCGTTTTCCGAAAAAAATTTTTTAATATAAAGTTCATTTATTTTTGGCTCTTCTGGGTCTTCATTGCTATGCAAGGGTTTCTTCTAGTTGTGGAGAGTGGGAACTTATCTCTAATTGTGTTAAGCAGGGCTCTAGGACACATGGGGCTTCAGTAGTTGTGGCATGTAGGCTCAGTAGTTGTGGCTCCTGGGCTCCAGAGCACAAGCTCAACAGCTGTGGCCCACAGGCCCCACAGGCTTAGTTGCTCAGCAGTATGTGGGATCTTCCCAGATCAGGGATCGAACATGTGTCTCCTGCATTGGCAGGCAGATTCTTTACCACTGAGCTACCAGAGAAGCACTGAATGTTGAGTTGTTTAAAAATTTATTTTACTTTTTACTTTTACAGAGTTTTGTTGTATGATCCCAGATTAGTCATATGTATATCCCCCCCATCCCACTGCTCCAAGCTGTCACACAGTGCCCCTGCAGGATTCCCTTTTCTTACAGCACAATGACAATAGCTATTTTTTTCATATATGATAGTATATGTTTTCATGCTACTTCCTTTATGCCTCCCACACACTGTTCATTCCCGACAATGTTCATATATCTATTCTCCATGTCTGTTTTTCCATCACCTCACTGCATGTGTTATCATTACCATCCTGCTATATTGCATATACATGTGTTAGTATATTGTATTTATCTTTCTCTTTTTGACGTATTTCACTTTTTATGATAGGTCCTAGATCTGGCCACCTCATTAGGACTGATTCTTCTGCATTTCTTTTTACAGCTCTGTAGTATTCCATTGTATACATGTACCAGAGCTTTTTTATCCATTCATTCGTCGATGGACATCTAGGTTGCTTCCATGTTCTGGCTATTGTATAGAGAGCTGCAATGAACATTGGGGTACAGGTACCTCTTTCAGTTTTGATTTCATCAGGATATAGGCCTCATAGTGGGATTGCTGGGTCGTAGGGTGCTTCTATTTTTAGTTTTTTAAGAAATCTCCATACTGTCTTCCATAGAGGCTGTATCAATTGACATTCCCACCAGCAATGCAAGAGGGTTCCCTTTTCTCTGCACCCTCTCCAGCATTTATTGTCTGTTGATTTGTGCATGATGGCCATTCTAACGGGTGTGAGGTGATATCTCATTGCAGTTTTGATTTGCATTTCTCTAATAATAAGCAAGGTTGAGCATCATTTCATGTGTTTTTTGGCCATGTTGAGTTTTAAGCCAGTTTTTTTATTCTCCTCTTTTCCCTTCATTAATAGGCTCTTTAGTTCCTCTTCACTTTCAGCCATTAAGAGTGGTATAATCTGCATATCTGAGTTTGTTGATATTTTTCCTGGCAATCTTGATTCCAGCTTGTGCTTCATCCAGTCTGACATTTTGTATGATGTACTCTGCATATAAGTTAAATACGCAGGGTAACAATATACAGCCTTGTTATACTCCCTTACCAGTTTTGAAGCAGTACATTATTTCATGGCCAGTTCTAACTGTGGCTTCTTGTCCTGTGTACTGCATACAGGTTTCTCAGGAAGCAGGTAAGGTGATCTGGTATTCCCATCTCTTCAAGAATATCACACAGTTTGTTGTGATCCACACAGTCAAAGGCTTTAGCATAGTCAATGAAGTAGAAATGGGATTTTTTTTTTTTTTTTGGAATTTCTTGCTTTCTCTATGATACAATGGATGTTGGCAATTTGATCTCTGTTTCCTCTGCCTTTCTGAATTCTACCTTGTACATGTGGAGTTTCTTGGTTCACATGCTGCTGAAGCCTAGCTTGAAGGATTTTGAGTATAACCTTGCTAGCATAATGTATTATTCCTTATATGTTTGTCAAAACCTACACAATGTACAACACCAAGAGTGAACCCTAATATGAACTGTAGTCTTCAGGTGATAATGATGTATCAGTGTTGGTTCATCAGTTGTAAGAAAGGACCATTCTGGTGTGAGATATTGATAGTAAGAGAGGTTAAGGAAAGAGGGTAGAAACAACGGGTATATGGAACTCTCTGAACTTTTGCTGTGAACCTAAAACTTCATGAAAAATCTAATTCAATTTAAAAAATATTCCACATCAGAAATATTCCTGTTCCTAAAGCTTCACAACCATTTCTCTTACCTTCCTAGTATGCTGCCCAGTCATCTCCTGTCTCCTATTTCCTTTATTCTCTCACAGTACCCAGCAATTCTGTTTACTTCCAGTGCAAGGTAGTGTTCCAGTCACCTTTACCAGCATAGATTCTACAAAACCATGCTTTCAGAGTCTTGCCTAACACATGCTGGTGTATTAATAAGGTGGGATGTGATTGCTTAAAAACAGCCCAGTGCTCAGAATAAAATACTGAGTATTTTTAATGTCTAAAATAAGGATGATAAATATAAAGAGACCCTTTTTTTGCATGAAGTGTAAAGGTGCATATCTGATTTGTTGATATTTTTCTGCAATCTTGATTCCAGCTTGTGCTTCATCCAGTCTGACATTTTGTATGATGTACTCTGCATATAAGTTAAATACGCAGGGTAACAATATACAGCCTTGTTATACTCCCTTACCAGTTTTGAAGCAGTACATTATTTCATGGCCAGTTCTAACTGTGGCTTCTTGTCCTGTGTACTGCATACAGGTTTCTCAGGAAGCAGGTAAGGTGATCTGGTATTCCCATCTCTTCAAGAATATCACACAGTTTGTTGTGATCCACACAGTCAAAGGCTTTAGCATAGTCAATGAAGTAGAAATGGGATTTTTTTTTTTTTTTTGGAATTTCTTGCTTTCTCTATGATACAATGGATGTTGGCAATTTGATCTCTGTTTCCTCTGCCTTTCTGAATTCTACCTTGTACATGTGGAGTTTCTTGGTTCACATGCTGCTGAAGCCTAGCTTGAAGGATTTTGAGTATAACCTTGCTAGCATAATGTATTATTCCTTATATGTTTGTCAAAACCTACACAATGTACAACACCAAGAGTGAACCCTAATATGAACTGTAGTCTTCAGGTGATAATGATGTATCAGTGTTGGTTCATCAGTTGTAAGAAAGGACCATTCTGGTGTGAGATATTGATAGTAAGAGAGGTTAAGGAAAGAGGGTAGAAACAACGGGTATATGGAACTCTCTGAACTTTTGCTGTGAACCTAAAACTTCATGAAAAATCTAATTCAATTTAAAAAATATTCCACATCAGAAATATTCCTGTTCCTAAAGCTTCACAACCATTTCTCTTACCTTCCTAGTATGCTGCCCAGTCATCTCCTGTCTCCTATTTCCTTTATTCTCTCACAGTACCCAGCAATTCTGTTTACTTCCAGTGCAAGGTAGTGTTCCAGTCACCTTTACCAGCATAGATTCTACAAAACCATGCTTTCAGAGTCTTGCCTAACACATGCTGGTGTATTAATAAGGTGGGATGTGATTGCTTAAAAACAGCCCAGTGCTCAGAATAAAATACTGAGTATTTTTAATGTCTAAAATAATGATGATAAATATAAAAAAGAGACTGTCTCTTTTCTTGTCGCCATGAAGTGTAAAGGTGCATTTCCCAAGCCCATTTCTTCTCTCATGATTATTAAAAAAGGATAAACGATTTGAAATCATAAGATGTTCCCAGCCATTTAATTTTTTGAGCTTTGTCTTTGTTAAAGTTAGAGTTAAATATATTAGATTCTGAACTTGAGGTTGGTTACTTCCATCAGACCTTTTATGTCTGCTATCTTCTCAAAATTCCATGTTCATCTAGGCAATCTGAGTCAGAATTCCAGCGTGGTAATTTCTATTCAACATACATAACAAAGAGAGCTATAAAATAGTTTGTTTTCAATCCACCTCTACTATCTTCCTAAAAGTGATGCTGACTTTTGATCCAAAGTGATTTCCAAATATTAACTAAGTTAGCTTTAATATTGCTCTTCTGACTTTTTTTTCATTGGCTTTTCTACTTGAGACACTTATTTAATCATGGAAATGTAGGTAAAATGATTCTCAGTTGAGTTGGTACATATAGCAATATCCTTGTGGTCTGTGTATTCTAGGTAATTTCATTTCACTGTTAGACACAGTGGTCAGAAGAACATGAATTTAAAATTAATATACTAAGATTACTATTGTCACAACTATCTGTACAGAATTAAAATTTTTTTCTCAATTATGTGTATACCGATATTTTGAAGAAAACATTGTTAAGTTTAAAGTCAAGTTTGAACTGTGAACCTAAAACTTCATGAAAAATCTAATTCAATTTAAAAAATATTCCACATCAGAAATATTCCTGTTCCTAAAGCTTCACAACCATTTCTCTTACCTTCCTAGTATGCTGCCCAGTCATCTCCTGTCTCCTATTTCCTTTATTCTCTCACAGTACCCAGCAATTCTGTTTACTTCCAGTGCAAGGTAGTGTTCCAGTCACCTTTACCAGCATAGATTCTACAAAACCATGCTTTCAGAGTCTTGCCTAACACATGCTGGTGTATTAATAAGGTGGGATGTGATTGCTTAAAAACAGCCCAGTGCTCAGAATAAAATACTGAGTATTTTTAATGTCTAAAATAATGATGATAAATATAAAAAAGAGACTGTCTCTTTTCTTGTCGCCATGAAGTGTAAAGGTGCATTTCCCAAGCCCATTTCTTCTCTCATGATTATTAAAAAAGGATAAACGATTTGAAATCATAAGATGTTCCCAGCCATTTAATTTTTTGAGCTTTGTCTTTGTTAAAGTTAGAGTTAAATATATTAGATTCTGAACTTGAGGTTGGTTACTTCCATCAGACCTTTTATGTCTGCTATCTTCTCAAAATTCCATGTTCATCTAGGCAATCTGAGTCAGAATTCCAGCGTGGTAATTTCTATTCAACATACATAACAAAGAGAGCTATAAAATAGTTTGTTTTCAATCCACCTCTACTATCTTCCTAAAAGTGATGCTGACTTTTGATCCAAAGTGATTTCCAAATATTAACTAAGTTAGCTTTAATATTGCTCTTCTGACTTTTTTTTCATTGGCTTTTCTACTTGAGACACTTATTTAATCATGGAAATGTAGGTAAAATGATTCTCAGTTGAGTTGGTACATATAGCAATATCCTTGTGGTCTGTGTATTCTAGGTAATTTCATTTCACTGTTAGACACAGTGGTCAGAAGAACATGAATTTAAAATTAATATACTAAGATTACTATTGTCACAACTATCTGTACAGAATTAAAATTTTTTTCTCAATTATGTGTATACCGATATTTTGAAGAAAACATTGTTAAGTTTAAAGTCAAGTTTGAACTGTTATTCTTTCTGTTGCTACTTGCTAATTAATTGTGCTTAATTATAATTCACTTTAAACCTAGTCATTTTAAAAGTGTAATTATTCCACATTATGATAGATTTGGGTATAAAATAATATACTCAAAGAACACCAAAATATCCTGTGAACTAAATATTTCCCAAAGTTTGGGTAATTGTTACCCTCTGCTGCTGAAAACACTATGCAATGACTCATTTTTAATATATATTAAGACCAAGTTAAAAATTGTTGCAATATTGTGGTTTTTCATGTATATTTTATATATGGACTTCACTTTTTTCTGCAAAAAGTATATGCATACATTTTATAACCATTATGATCTAAAGATAGTTGAGGTGGCCAATGATGCAAATTGAACACAAATGAGAAAATAATGCAATAAAGCCTGACTTTTCAATGACTTTAATGAAAATAACAAATATTATTGGTGAAAATGCTTTGATCAGAACTGAGATCATACGTAGGAAAAGTTAAAAAGTGTTGCACACGGCTCTGTCTTGGATTGTATCTTACATCCTCATTTCAGTTATCTATTGTATGACAAACCACTCCAAAACTCAGGGTCTTAAAACAGCAATCAGCATTTTTATTTTTCACCTTTCTGCAATTGGGGATATCTTTGCTCTATGTGATGCTGTGTAAGGTGACCTGATTAGGGTTTGAGGATCACAGATGGCTTCATTCACATGTCTGACACCTCAGAATAGTTAGAACAACTGTGGCCTGCCTGGGCCTCTGTGCTCATAGTCTTTTCCATGCCAAATTCTTGCCCAAGCTTCTTTATAGGGAAGTGGGATGCCAAGAGAGCAAAAAGTAAAGCAACTAGGTTTCTTAAAGCCCAGACATGGAACTGGCACATTTATTTTGGTGACATTCTGTTGGTCAAAACAAGTCTCAAGGTCATACAGATTCAAAGAGAGGGGAAATGGATTCCCCTTTGTGGTGTGGGATTAGGACAAGCATGTAGGGGAATGTGATGGACTGTTAGCAGTCATCTTCGTGGTTGTCTCCTGCAGTCACTATCAGACTGGCACTTAAAGAAGTGGAAGTGGTGGCTAACAGGAATTTCCAATGTGTGAGACTTCAGATATCAAGTGAAACACCAACATTTTTTAGATGAAGTTGCTGCTATTTAAGAATTCTGAGACTCCAAATAAAATTTTAAAATGAGAATGAACATGCTGAGATGTTGGCAAAGTTAAGTTGCCAACTAGCAGCTGCCAGTTAGCACTGGTTAACTAAATACAGCTGATTCTAGCCAGTTCTGTCGTGTTAGCAATCTATTCTAGGCACTAGGAATTTTTATCAGAAGGACATACAAATATTAGAATCAATAAATGTTCTGATAGCCAAACTGATATGTCAGTTATCACATTTTCAATTATCTACCACATTTGGCAATTAATATGTTGTCAATCATCTGCTGTCCAATTTGATATGACTTTCTAAAGCAAGTAGTTTAACCTCTAACTCTGAAAAATTACTGTTTACCATTAGTGAATACATAATCAGTTTCTAAACTTTCTATTTGATTTAGTACTATCCTTTGGCTATGAATGTTGCACACGGCTCTGTCTTGGATTGTATCTTACATCCTCATTTCAGTTATCTATTGTATGACAAACCACTCCAAAACTCAGGGTCTTAAAACAGCAATCAGCATTTTTATTTTTCACCTTTCTGCAATTGGGGATATCTTTGCTCTATGTGATGCTGTGTAAGGTGACCTGATTAGGGTTTGAGGATCACAGATGGCTTCATTCACATGTCTGACACCTCAGAATAGTTAGAACAACTGTGGCCTGCCTGGGCCTCTGTGCTCATAGTCTTTTCCATGCCAAATTCTTGCCCAAGCTTCTTTATAGGGAAGTGGGATGCCAAGAGAGCAAAAAGTAAAGCAACTAGGTTTCTTAAAGCCCAGACATGGAACTGGCACATTTATTTTGGTGACATTCTGTTGGTCAAAACAAGTCTCAAGGTCATACAGATTCAAAGAGAGGGGAAATGGATTCCCCTTTGTGGTGTGGGATTAGGACAAGCATGTAGGGGAATGTGATGGACTGTTAGCAGTCATCTTCGTGGTTGTCTCCTGCAGTCACTATCAGACTGGCACTTAAAGAAGTGGAAGTGGTGGCTAACAGGAATTTCCAATGTGTGAGACTTCAGATATCAAGTGAAACACCAACATTTTTTAGATGAAGTTGCTGCTATTTAAGAATTCTGAGACTCCAAATAAAATTTTAAAATGAGAATGAACATGCTGAGATGTTGGCAAAGTTAAGTTGCCAACTAGCAGCTGCCAGTTAGCACTGGTTAACTAAATACAGCTGATTCTAGCCAGTTCTGTCGTGTTAGCAATCTATTCTAGGCACTAGGAATTTTTATCAGAAGGACATACAAATATTAGAATCAATAAATGTTCTGATAGCCAAACTGATATGTCAGTTATCACATTTTCAATTATCTACCACATTTGGCAATTAATATGTTGTCAATCATCTGCTGTCCAATTTGATATGACTTTCTAAAGCAAGTAGTTTAACCTCTAACTCTGAAAAATTACTGTTTACCATTAGTGAATACATAATCAGTTTCTAAACTTTCTATTTGATTTAGTACTATCCTTTGGCTATGAATTCACCTCAAGTAGAATTTGTTTGGAGGCATGTGCATTTGTGAGAGCAGACCTTTGAAACAATGGTTTCATGGTTTGGATGTCCTCACTATACAAATAGTACACCAAAAATGATTCTTGGACATTAAGAAAGAATTTTTAATAACATTCATTTTGACAAAAGTGCTTTTCGTAGGAGTATGCTGGTAGCAATATAAGGAAAACAGAATGCTATTATTATTAATATGAAATCATATGAGCTGTTTTGAGTAATACTTCAAATGCAGTCTTTCTGTGTGCATTGTGGATAATGAGGTGTGCTATAGTGGAAAAGACATGTATTTTGACCGATCTGAGTTCAAATTTTTGCTCATCAAATTATTAGTAGATTTGGCAGCTATTGTAATGTTAATGCTACCTAACAAGCCATCCCCAACAATAAACATTTAATTTTCTAGCTCATGGGTCTAGAGATTAAGGCAGTCTGGTTTTATAGGCTATGCTTCACTGGACAGCTGTGGTCAGAATGGACATGATTCTTTAGTTCAGGTCAGGTTTAGGTACATCTTCCATGAGTCAGTTACCACTTAAGGTATATTATTATCGTAAATAATTGAAAGGCAAAAGGCAAGCTAAATTAAACAACATATCTAGAGGCTCTGCTTGCATAACATCCAATTGTGAATATTGCATTGTCAAAGCACATAGCCAGATCAAGATGAAGCATAGGACATACTAGATTCCAAGGAGAAGACAGGAGCTGGAGTGCATATTTGCTGACTAGTACTACAGCCAATCATAGTAGCTCTCCACATTTGGGCATTATCCTTATTGTCTCTTTAGGTTCAGTGTTTTCATCTATGGGAATAATATAACAGGTTCAGAATTATCTGGGGATTAGCATGTTCTTGACACAAGGCTGATTAGAAAAAGATGACGATAATATTATCCAGTTCAACAAGGATCTATGTGATGCAATAGACAGCTGAAATGAAAAGAAGTGAAATTTTGGCTCTTTTGAAATTTCTGTCATCTAGTAAATGGCATTTACTTCTGTTAAAATTAAGCTTGAATTCAGGCTATTAGTGAAAGTTCACATAAAAATACTAAGTTCCATTTAACGGACTCATGAAACCATATTCCTTAGATGTATGGCATTGACTTAGTAATATGTCAGTAAATGAATTAATCAGAAAATCTACATTAAATGCTCTGCAAATTTATGAAACTGCCACTGTAACAAAGAACAGAGAAGAGACATAAGGAACCTTCTAGCCCGTCTGATAATATAAACAGAATGTTTTATTAATTAAAAAATTAATTTTGAAATCATATGAGCTGTTTTGAGTAATACTTCAAATGCAGTCTTTCTGTGTGCATTGTGGATAATGAGGTGTGCTATAGTGGAAAAGACATGTATTTTGACCGATCTGAGTTCAAATTTTTGCTCATCAAATTATTAGTAGATTTGGCAGCTATTGTAATGTTAATGCTACCTAACAAGCCATCCCCAACAATAAACATTTAATTTTCTAGCTCATGGGTCTAGAGATTAAGGCAGTCTGGTTTTATAGGCTATGCTTCACTGGACAGCTGTGGTCAGAATGGACATGATTCTTTAGTTCAGGTCAGGTTTAGGTACATCTTCCATGAGTCAGTTACCACTTAAGGTATATTATTATCGTAAATAATTGAAAGGCAAAAGGCAAGCTAAATTAAACAACATATCTAGAGGCTCTGCTTGCATAACATCCAATTGTGAATATTGCATTGTCAAAGCACATAGCCAGATCAAGATGAAGCATAGGACATACTAGATTCCAAGGAGAAGACAGGAGCTGGAGTGCATATTTGCTGACTAGTACTACAGCCAATCATAGTAGCTCTCCACATTTGGGCATTATCCTTATTGTCTCTTTAGGTTCAGTGTTTTCATCTATGGGAATAATATAACAGGTTCAGAATTATCTGGGGATTAGCATGTTCTTGACACAAGGCTGATTAGAAAAAGATGACGATAATATTATCCAGTTCAACAAGGATCTATGTGATGCAATAGACAGCTGAAATGAAAAGAAGTGAAATTTTGGCTCTTTTGAAATTTCTGTCATCTAGTAAATGGCATTTACTTCTGTTAAAATTAAGCTTGAATTCAGGCTATTAGTGAAAGTTCACATAAAAATACTAAGTTCCATTTAACGGACTCATGAAACCATATTCCTTAGATGTATGGCATTGACTTAGTAATATGTCAGTAAATGAATTAATCAGAAAATCTACATTAAATGCTCTGCAAATTTATGAAACTGCCACTGTAACAAAGAACAGAGAAGAGACATAAGGGATTTACCTTCTAGCAGCTTCCAGTCTTGATATGGGATATAAAATAAGAATATTTGAAACAAATTAATGATGCAGATAATTAGATTGTAAAATTAGGGAGGGCACAATCTCAGTAGCTTGATGATAATCATGAATAAAACTCATAAGACAAGAGGTAATATTGTTTGGGCTCGATTGAAGACTGGACTTGAATAACAGATGTTTGGAAACTACTAGCTGGAAGAATTTTCCACTATGGCTACGATTACTATCAGCTTTCTTTACAGAGCATCTCTCATGCCACTAGCTCCATGCAGGCACTTTAACTTCATTAATTCATTATCCTACAATGTTGGTAGTTATCTCCGTTGAAGAAAAGAATCAAAATTTAATAATTTTTAGAAATGCACCATAACAGATCCAAGGCTAAGTGTTAAAATGACTCAAACTCTGTACTCAAAGTGTTTACTATCCAACACTCTCACATAGTATGACTTACTTGAACAAACAAGAGAGTATTTATAGTATAGCAGTAAGAAATATTAACAGGGAGTCTTAATTCATATTATAAATAACTTTGGATTTCAGGTTAAGGAACTTAACACTTTGTGTCAATAGGGGACACTTGCTGGATTTTGAGAAGGAAGTTGTTGAAAGTAAAATAGTGCTATAAACAAATCACTATGATACAGACACATTACACCACATTAACACAGATCAAAAATAGATAAAATACTATGCCATCCTCCAGCACTGTCACTGAAGGCTGTGCAATAGAGTATCAGAGAAGTGGAATCAGGAGGGACATTATGACAACAGCATTAACAGTACTCGAGATAGGATGTTCTGCTTTTTTTTTTTTTTTTAATTCTTCAGTCACATTTTTATATCGCATTTAAGGGAAAAAATCTTTCATGTTAGGATTATATAATATACATGCATGAATAACTTCTCTGTGTATGTGTGCAAATATGCCTGTAAAGCTGGTCCAATAAATTTGTTACCTTTCTCCTGTTAAGACATTCCATTGTCAGTAAATGAATTAATCAGAAAATCTACATTAAATGCTCTGCAAATTTATGAAACTGCCACTGTAACAAAGAACAGAGAAGAGACATAAGGATTTACCTTCTAGCAGCTTCCAGTCTTGATATGGGATATAAAATAAGAATATTTGAAACAAATTAATGATGCAGATAATTAGATTGTAAAATTAGGGAGGGCACAATCTCAGTAGCTTGATGATAATCATGAATAAAACTCATAAGACAAGAGGTAATATTGTTTGGGCTCGATTGAAGACTGGACTTGAATAACAGATGTTTGGAAACTACTAGCTGGAAGAATTTTCCACTATGGCTACGATTACTATCAGCTTTCTTTACAGAGCATCTCTCATGCCACTAGCTCCATGCAGGCACTTTAACTTCATTAATTCATTATCCTACAATGTTGGTAGTTATCTCCGTTGAAGAAAAGAATCAAAATTTAATAATTTTAGAAATGCACCATAACAGATCCAAGGCTAAGTGTTAAAATGACTCAAACTCTGTACTCAAAGTGTTTACTATCCAACACTCTCACATAGTATGACTTACTTGAACAAACAAGAGAGTATTTATAGTATAGCAGTAAGAAATATTAACAGGAGTCTTAATTCATATTATAAATAACTTTGGATTTCAGGTTAAGGAACTTAACACTTTGTGTCAATAGGGGACACTTGCTGGATTTTGAGAAGGAAGTTGTTGAAAGTAAAATAGTGCTATAAACAAATCACTATGATACAGACACATTACACCACATTAACACAGATCAAAAATAGATAAAATACTATGCCATCCTCCAGCACTGTCACTGAAGGCTGTGCAATAGAGTATCAGAGAAGTGGAATCAGGAGGGACATTATGACAACAGCATTAACAGTACTCGAGATAGGATGTTCTGCTTTTTTTTTTTTTTTTAATTCTTCAGTCACATTTTTATATCGCATTTAAGGGAAAAAATCTTTCATGTTAGGATTATATAATATACATGCATGAATAACTTCTCTGTGTATGTGTGCAAATATGCCTGTAAAGCTGGTCCAATAAATTTGTTACCTTTCTCCTGTTAAGACATTCCATTGGCTCATACATTATTGTTGAAAGACAGAAGCAGATGTTAATGGAAGTGATGTTAAATGATCTGTGACCCTACATACAAAGAATACAGGCATCATGGTCATCTGCTAACCACATCCATGAAACCTGCCAGTGCGCTAGAATTCATGACCTTCAGATCTCAAGCACCAGTATCTTCCCAGTGAGTTGAAAGAGCTCAGCTGGAAGAAGAATGAAAAAAGAGAGTAAACATTTGAACAAGTGTGACATCTCCTTGTACTCAGGGTAGGTGATATATACACAGCCTTCCCTTTACCTCCCATTCCCCCTACAATTAGGGTGAAGCTTGTTCTCAAGATGCAGAGCAGGTGGGGTTCACAGAAGGGCATTACCACAGTTGGGTGCCAGTCTTTAATGATGCAGTACTGCCTACATACACAGACATCAAGGTCAGCAGCAAATATGTAAAAACGATCGCAACAAGGTTCTATTAAAAGCATCAATAGCGATTCAATGACCGAAGGAAGAAGTGCACTTTCTGATCAAAAAGAATCTATAGACAGCTGAGCACATACAACTTTGCATATGAGAGAAAGGGCAGTGTATATTAACAGTTGGAGGGTAAATCTCCGAAAAGTAGGCTTTGTTAATTATCATTACAGAAATGAAAGTTTCACTTTGACACTGAAGAGTCGCCAAGAGAGAAGCAGTTCAAAATTCTTAGGCATCCTGCCATGTTATGATTAATTTTACAGTCCATGCATGGATGTTTAGTTAGAGAAGAGAACTGTAGATATCTTGTACAATCCATCAAAACAGTAGGAATAAACTGTCACTCCCAACCTGAACCGTGAGCATGTTTATTTATGAGCCACTCTGCTGAAATTGAAAAAAAAAAAAAAAAAAAAATCAAGACAGCAATGCAAAGAGAGGCATCTGAAATGCTCTCTGTTAAGTAACAGCTAATGGAAAACATGCAGCAAAGACTGGCTTATTTCCAGTTTTCAAAAAGGTTGAGGACATTGGTTCAAATGGTTCAAGTTTCTTACTTAACCCACCTTAAGACCCTTAAAATCTAATGTGACTGTCAGAATTGGGCTTATGTTTTAAAAGTGAAATTTCTTTTTCCAATCTGTATTTTTAAACCTTAGTAAGAAAAAGTGGAAATAAACATCCTAATGTGGTAACTGGTCATCATTGAGGAAAAGTACCAGAGATGATCTTTTATCTTAGGCATAATTTTTCACCTTTTTCTATATTATAAATTATAATGCTACATAAAATCAGTATCTATTTTCCCTTTTATAGTAGCCTTATCCTCATTTCTTGGGACAATGACTAGTATAAGGTAGGGACTCGATAAATATCTGTTAAATGAAGAAATGATTGAATTAATTGATCAAAGGGATGTCAGTCTTACCACCTCATAAAGAAAATGCTATTAAATAACCACTAATATAGTTATAGATTAAAAAAGTATAGATATACATAAACTTTGATAGCATTATCTTAAAAATCTATTTACTATTAGCACCTGGAAGATACATCACCAAACCAGAAGCAAGTAAAAATTAATTGTTGGTTTCAATGTTATGCCAAAGTGAGAACCATTTAATCATAAACATATTTGATCCTCTTATTAAATAACATGTCAAAGGGAAGACAAAACTTTGATTACAAAATCAAATGAGATGTTGTCAAAGAATTTTTGATGGGGAAGACAATGCATTGGTTAAAAATTTGATCTAAGATTTGTTTAAATAGGGTCAAGAAGCAAGAGAGACAATGCATTGGATAAAAACAGTTCAAAATTCTTAGACCCCAGGGCAGATGCAATTTAGTAATAGAACAGAACTGTAGATATCTTGTACAATCCATCAAAACAGTAGGAATAAACTGTCACTCCCAACCTGAACCGTGAGCATGTTTATTTATGAGCCACTCTGCTGAAATTGAAAAAAAAAAAAAAAAAAAATCAAGACAGCAATGCAAAGAGAGGCATCTGAAATGCTCTCTGTTAAGTAACAGCTAATGGAAAACATGCAGCAAAGACTGGCTTATTTCCAGTTTTCAAAAAGGTTGAGGACATTGGTTCAAATGGTTCAAGTTTCTTACTTAACCCACCTTAAGACCCTTAAAATCTAATGTGACTGTCAGAATTGGGCTTATGTTTTAAAAGTGAAATTTCTTTTTCCAATCTGTATTTTTAAACCTTAGTAAGAAAAAGTGAAATAAACATCCTAATGTGGTAACTGGTCATCATTGAGGAAAAGTACCAGAGATGATCTTTTATCTTAGGCATAATTTTTCACCTTTTTCTATATTATAAATTATAATGCTACATAAAATCAGTATCTATTTTCCCTTTTATAGTAGCCTTATCCTCATTTCTTGGGACAATGACTAGTATAAGGTAGGGACTCGATAAATATCTGTTAAATGAAGAAATGATTGAATTAATTGATCAAAGGGATGTCAGTCTTACCACCTCATAAAGAAAATGCTATTAAATAACCACTAATATAGTTATAGATTAAAAAAGTATAGATATACATAAACTTTGATAGCATTATCTTAAAAATCTATTTACTATTAGCACCTGGAAGATACATCACCAAACCAGAAGCAAGTAAAAATTAATTGTTGGTTTCAATGTTATGCCAAAGTGAGAACCATTTAATCATAAACATATTTGATCCTCTTATTAAATAACATGTCAAAGGGAAGACAAAACTTTGATTACAAAATCAAATGAGATGTTGTCAAAGAATTTTTGATGGGGAAGACAATGCATTGGTTAAAAATTTGATCTAAGATGTTAAAAAGATAGACAAGAAGATAATAAATGAGGACTCAAGAAGCAAACGAGAGGGGAGCTGATGACTCATGCTCTGATATTTTATAAAAAGATGGCAACCGGTAAAAACAACAACAAGAACAAACACTGGAAACACATTCAGAGCAAAATACAGAGAATGACTGATAAAAGTAATAGTAATTAAAAAGTGCTATTAATATAACTGGAGGGCTTCCCTGGTGGTCCAGTGAGTAAGGACACCGCCTTGCAGTGCAAGGCGCCAGTTCGATCCCTGGCCTGGGAAGATCCCATGTGCCACAGAGCGGCTGGACTTATGTGTCCAATTACCGAGCCGGAGCTCTGGGGCGCATGTGCCCAGAGCCGGTGCTCTGCGATAACAGAGGCCACTGCGATGGAAGGCCCACAGGAGCCAAAGAACAAAGACAGATGAAAAATAGAGAAATGAAAGTCCAATAGAAGTGGCCCGCCGTTCCCCTCCCTCCCCTCCTCACCCCCCAAAAAAGATAAATAAATTAAAAAAAATAATAATAAAGTCAAGTGCCATTTAAAAAAAACTTATATATATATATATATATATATATATATATATATATAATTGGAGTGTTTGCCTTTTGGTTAAGATTAAGTGTATAATTGGAGTATGTTACAAATCATGAGAAAATACTCCATACACAATGAAAACAAATTTGAAAACAAGTATTTATTTTAAAGGAGCACTAAAATGGCTTTCTGAAGTGGTAGAAAACTTGGGAATTAACCAATAACCAAAAATATAAAATTGAAAAAGTATCAGAGTAACACTGATCCAGATACAGCCAGTTCCTTGTAATTTTTCTGGCAAATACTATCACAGCATCAGCAATTAAATAATCTCAATTCCACCAAAACATAACCCAGAAAGCAGAAAATTCTAAAATTTATCCCAATAATTTTGCAATGCTAATATTAAACCTTAAAAACCACCTTGCAACTTTGTTGTTTGCTTTCTACATTGAATGTTCTTCCTAAAGCTGTGTATAACATGTCAAAGGGAAGACAAAACTTTGATTACAAAATCAAATGAGATGTTGTCAAAGAATTTTTGATGGGGAAGACAATGCATTGGTTAAAAATTTGATCTAAGATGTTAAAAAGATAGACAAGAAGATAATAAATGAGGACTCAAGAAGCAAACGAGAGGGGAGCTGATGACTCATGCTCTGATATTTTATAAAAAGATGGCAACCGGTAAAAACAACAACAAGAACAAACACTGGAAACACATTCAGAGCAAAATACAGAGAATGACTGATAAAAGTAATAGTAATTAAAAAGTGCTATTAATATAACTGGAGGGCTTCCCTGGTGGTCCAGTGAGTAAGGACACCGCCTTGCAGTGCAAGGCGCCAGTTCGATCCCTGGCCTGGGAAGATCCCATGTGCCACAGAGCGGCTGGACTTATGTGTCCAATTACCGAGCCGGAGCTCTGGGGCGCATGTGCCCAGAGCCGGTGCTCTGCGATAACAGAGGCCACTGCGATGGAAGGCCCACAGGAGCCAAAGAACAAAGACAGATGAAAAATAGAGAAATGAAAGTCCAATAGAAGTGGCCCGCCGTTCCCCTCCCTCCCCTCCTCACCCCCCAAAAAAGATAAATAAATTAAAAAAAATAATAATAAAGTCAAGTGCCATTTAAAAAAAACTTATATATATATATATATATATATATATAATTGGAGTGTTTGCCTTTTGGTTAAGATTAAGTGTATAATTGGAGTATGTTACAAATCATGAGAAAATACTCCATACACAATGAAAACAAATTTGAAAACAAGTATTTATTTTAAAGGAGCACTAAAATGGCTTTCTGAAGTGGTAGAAAACTTGGGAATTAACCAATAACCAAAAATATAAAATTGAAAAAGTATCAGAGTAACACTGATCCAGATACAGCCAGTTCCTTGTAATTTTTCTGGCAAATACTATCACAGCATCAGCAATTAAATAATCTCAATTCCACCAAAACATAACCCAGAAAGCAGAAAATTCTAAAATTTATCCCAATAATTTTGCAATGCTAATATTAAACCTTAAAAACCACCTTGCAACTTTGTTGTTTGCTTTCTACATTGAATGTTCTTCCTAAAGCTGTGTATCTCTCACATCACCCAGGTTCAAATGGCAATTCCTGAACTCTCCCTCAAAGATTTCACTACCCTAGCCATACTCCTTTCCAATTCAACTGATTATATTTTATTTGTTGAATCACAGTGTGAATTTATTTTACTTTTTTTTCTTTTTAACATGCTTTTTTCCTTTGCATATCTGGTTACTGCAGGGTAAATTCCATGAAGATAAAGCTTAAATGCTGCTGACCAGGCACTGCCGAGTAGACACATAGTAGATAAATGTGAATTTTGTCATTTATGAAAGACATGGAAACGTTTAGATATAAGTTAGACAGTAATAAATGATTTCATTGTAGGAATCATAATTACATATATATGATAATAAATTAAATACAGCAGTGTATTAAAAGGAGGTGTGTGTGTGTGTGTTTACATGTGTTGAGTCATGTCCAACTCTTTGAGAATTGTCTAGGCCAGAATACTGGAGTGGGGTGCCATTTCCCTCTCTGAGGGATCTTCCCTACCAAGGGATCGAATCTGCATGTTTCCTGTATTAGCAGGCTGATTCTTTACCACTTTGCCACCTGGGAAGCCATTAAAAGGACACTAGATCATACTGATTATAGTTTATTCTGCAAAATCAGGGATGCTTGGTTCAACATTAGAGAATCTATAACGGTTTGTGTACTTATTAAGAGGCAAAAAATATGATTGTTAGTATAGATATAATTATTTTATAAAATTCAGCAAATATTCGTACTTCAGTAAAATGACATTGTAATGGAGTTACCTATGCAAGTGAAAGCGAACTTTTGTGTGGTATCTAGTTACAGTCCTGTGGTGGCACATGGCCATAGATTATGGGTGTTGCTGTGGTCTGGGGGAAAACCAAGCTTGACCAGGTCACCTGACAGGAAAGTTGGGCCCAGTTAGCTCTCCCTTCTGATGTCCTAAAGTAACTCTGCACTTTTTAAAGTGAACAAGCAATGTCAAATTTTCTCAATTCCACCAAAACATAACCCAAAAGCAGAAAATTCTAAAATTTATCCCAATAATTTTGCAATGCTAATATTAAACCTTAAAAACCACCTTGCAACTTTGTTGTTTGCTTTCTACATTGAATGTTCTTCCTAAAGCTGTGTATCTCTCACATCACCCAGGTTCAAATGGCAATTCCTGAACTCTCCCTCAAAGATTTCACTACCCTAGCCATACTCCTTTCCAATTCAACTGATTATATTTTATTTGTTGAATCACAGTGTGAATTTATTTTACTTTTTTTTCTTTTTAACATGCTTTTTTCCTTTGCATATCTGGTTACTGCAGGGTAAATTCCATGAAGATAAAGCTTAAATGCTGCTGACCAGGCACTGCCGAGTAGACACATAGTAGATAAATGTGAATTTTGTCATTTATGAAAGACATGGAAACGTTTAGATATAAGTTAGACAGTAATAAATGATTTCATTGTAGGAATCATAATTACATATATATGATAATAAATTAAATACAGCAGTGTATTAAAAGGAGGTGTGTGTGTGTGTTTACATGTGTTGAGTCATGTCCAACTCTTTGAGAATTGTCTAGGCCAGAATACTGGAGTGGGGTGCCATTTCCCTCTCTGAGGGATCTTCCCTACCAAGGGATCGAATCTGCATGTTTCCTGTATTAGCAGGCTGATTCTTTACCACTTTGCCACCTGGGAAGCCATTAAAAGGACACTAGATCATACTGATTATAGTTTATTCTGCAAAATCAGGGATGCTTGGTTCAACATTAGAGAATCTATAACGGTTTGTGTACTTATTAAGAGGCAAAAAATATGATTGTTAGTATAGATATAATTATTTTATAAAATTCAGCAAATATTCGTACTTCAGTAAAATGACATTGTAATGGAGTTACCTATGCAAGTGAAAGCGAACTTTTGTGTGGTATCTAGTTACAGTCCTGTGGTGGCACATGGCCATAGATTATGGGTGTTGCTGTGGTCTGGGGGAAAACCAAGCTTGACCAGGTCACCTGACAGGAAAGTTGGGCCCAGTTAGCTCTCCCTTCTGATGTCCTAAAGTAACTCTGCACTTTTTAAAGTGAACAAGCAATGGAAGAAGCTATGAGTTGGACTGAGATTACAAAAGTTTTTACAAGCTTTGAGGAAGTCTTTACAGTCTTTGAGGAAGTCTGACCTGGCCTATAGGAATGTGAAGGCCTCAAACATTCTGAGAAAGCTCAAGGGCCAGGGCACTCAAGAGAGGCTGAAGATTCCTCTATGCAAATACAAGAGAAAGGAAATGAAAGCAAACAAACTATGCCTTCTAGGAGAGAGAACTTAAAGTCCCAAGTTGAAAAATAAGTTAATGGGGACATAACATGTCAATTGGCAGTAATATTAAAATATATTAATAATCTAATGCAATTTTAAAACTTCAAGCAAGAAAAGAAATACAAATATGGCTTGCTGAACCTAATTGTGTTCAGAAACAACCAAATTTTAAAAAAATACATGATAAAAATTATATTTAAAACCAATGGGAAAATACATAAGACAAATGACAAGCCATTTGTGGAAAATAGTTAAATTCTTATGTTATTCTTTCTACCTGAATACATTTGATATTCATTTCTAAATTTAAAAAAACTGAATTATTAAAAATTATAGAAGAAAATGAAAATTTAAATTAAAAAAATCTTACAGGTGTCATACTCTATTTCTGATCTGCAGCTGGAAAAGAAACCTCACAAAATTAAAAAATAATTACTATTTGTGGTAAAGACATGACAGCATATTTAACAGACAAATGGCATACTGGAGGAAATATGCAACATTTGAGAGTCAGCTATCACTAACTTCTATATATCAGTAAGAAAAATATTAGTGTAATAGATAACAGGGAAACAATCATATACTTTAAACATAAATACATATGACACATAATAATTATTAATAATCCAAATAGGTACAAATTATAATATGAGATACTATTTTTGCCTATTAGGAGCTAAATTTTGTTTTTTTGTATAAAAAAAATAATGAAAAAATGATAATTATGAGAAATTCAGTCCTTTTATTATAATAGGCTGCTGCATTATAGTACCACTGCCTACTCAAAGTTTGTGTAGGAGGCTGTAGACTCTCAGTCTGATGTCCTAAAGTAACTCTGCACTTTTTAAAGTGAACAAGCAATGGAAGAAGCTATGAGTTGGACTGAGATTACAAAAGTTTTTACAAGCTTTGAGGAAGTCTTTACAGTCTTTGAGGAAGTCTGACCTGGCCTATAGGAATGTGAAGGCCTCAAACATTCTGAGAAAGCTCAAGGGCCAGGGCACTCAAGAGAGGCTGAAGATTCCTCTATGCAAATACAAGAGAAAGGAAATGAAAGCAAACAAACTATGCCTTCTAGGAGAGAGAACTTAAAGTCCCAAGTTGAAAAATAAGTTAATGGGGACATAACATGTCAATTGGCAGTAATATTAAAATATATTAATAATCTAATGCAATTTTAAAACTTCAAGCAAGAAAAGAAATACAAATATGGCTTGCTGAACCTAATTGTGTTCAGAAACAACCAAATTTTAAAAAAATACATGATAAAAATTATATTTAAAACCAATGGGAAAATACATAAGACAAATGACAAGCCATTTGTGGAAAATAGTTAAATTCTTATGTTATTCTTTCTACCTGAATACATTTGATATTCATTTCTAAATTTAAAAAAACTGAATTATTAAAAATTATAGAAGAAAATGAAAATTTAAATTAAAAAAATCTTACAGGTGTCATACTCTATTTCTGATCTGCAGCTGGAAAAGAAACCTCACAAAATTAAAAAATAATTACTATTTGTGGTAAAGACATGACAGCATATTTAACAGACAAATGGCATACTGGAGGAAATATGCAACATTTGAGAGTCAGCTATCACTAACTTCTATATATCAGTAAGAAAAATATTAGTGTAATAGATAACAGGGAAACAATCATATACTTTAAACATAAATACATATGACACATAATAATTATTAATAATCCAAATAGGTACAAATTATAATATGAGATACTATTTTTGCCTATTAGGAGCTAAATTTTGTTTTTTTGTATAAAAAAAATAATGAAAAAATGATAATTATGAGAAATTCAGTCCTTTTATTATAATAGGCTGCTGCATTATAGTACCACTGCCTACTCAAAGTTTGTGTAGGAGGCTGTAGACTCTCAGTCTGACTAATAATATAGTATTATAATGAATACACTTATTATAATAATATAATTATGAGGAAAATTTGGCTTTTCATTATAATAGAATTGACAAATTCATAAATAGGTATTTGAAACTATAGCACAATTAGGAAAGGGCATATGTTGAAATTCTCATGGGAATTTGTATCAATTAAATAATCTGACAAGTACAAAGATATATATATATATAAGGATTTCCATACCAGCACTGTTTTTTTTTTTTTTTTAAGATTTATTTATTTATTTATTTTGGTGGGGGTGGGCGGGCCACTTCCACTGGTCTTTCATTTTTCTAGTTTCATCCATCTTTGTTCTTTGGCCCGTGTGGGCCTCCCATCGCGGTGGCCTCTGTTGTCGCAGAGCGCTGGCTCGGTAATTGGACACATCGGTCCAGCCGCTCTGCGGCACGTGGGATCTTCCCAGGCCAGGGATTGAACTGGCGCCCCTTGCACTGCAAGGCGGTGCCCTTACCCACTGGACCACCAGGGGATGCCCCATGTATGCATTTTCTACCATGACTCTACAGATACAAAAAAATCGAAATTGTACATGCAATGTTAATATTCTGTGCCTATTAAAGTAGTACACTGACATTTACTTTTTGTATATATAAAATGATATATACTGATAATCTTTATAGAAAGACAGGTAAATCTCTTTAATCAGAAAAAAATAATAGCAGTAACAAATGGAGAAAGAAGACTTATTTTTTTATTATTTTTTATTTATTTATTTATTTATTTTGGGGGGTGGGGAGGGAGGGGGGCAGGCGGAACACTTCTATTGATCTTTCATTTGTCTATAAGACTTATTTTTTTAAAGATATTAAACCACAGTACAAAGTTTTCATCATTTATATAATATGATACTGGTATAAGAAGGTAAACAGGTCAGAGAGAATTGATATAGTTGATATTTAAATATAGATAGTTGATATTTAGAATATACCAAAGGACATGTCATAGATAAATTAAGGGAAGGAATGGATCACTTACCAGATGGTACAAAGAAATGCATCTAATTAGAGTAAAAAATTAACTTTGATCCTAATATTATACCACATTTTGTAATAACAAATTTAATTTGAAAAGTGAAGTAACAGAAAGTTTTAGTGACTTCTGATCTGTGTAGGAACCTAAAATTATTTACTAAATATGAGAACAGTGGAAGATAGTATAAAAGGCAAATAAAATTTTATCTAAATATATAAAATTTAAATGTGTGTTGAACAAACACACTTTTAGAAATATAATTTTTTATTTATTCAATAAATCAAATACTAAGGAAGAACAAAGGTATTTCATTTATGAAAAAGCTCTGACTTCCTGAGTACCTTGTCATAGAAAAATACTGAAGATCAAAACAGTCAATCCTAAAGGAATTCAACCCTGACTATTCATTGGAAGGATTGATTCTGAAACTCCAATTCTCTGGCCCCCTGATGCAAAGAGCCAGCTCACTGGAAAGACCCTGATGCTGGGAAAGGTTGATGGCAGGAGAAGAAGGGGGTGACTGAGGATGAGATGGTTGGATGGTATCAGCAACTCAATGGATATGAGTTTGAGCAAACTCTAGGAGATAGTGAAGGACAGGGAAGCCTGGTGTGCTGCAGTCCATGGGGTCACAAAGAGTTGAACACAACTTAGTGACTGAACTACTACAACAACTGATGTTATACATTAAACGATAACATCAGTATAACAGAGAAGAAACTGAGCAACTGAACTGAACTGAATCCTTTAGAACTACAGTTGGTCAAAAGATCAGGCTTGAAAAAAGATGCTTTATAGAATAATTATGATAATGGATTCATTAAAAAATAATGGTATGAAATAACAGGCAACCAGAAACTTCAGGAAAAACAAACTGTACATGTCACAGATCAACTGTAAAGAAGCCAGTCCAATACAAAGTAAGAAGACTGTTGATTAAAAGAAAAATAGAGTGGAATGAGTATGTCAAAAATAAAAACAGAACAGCGTTATTACAACCATGAAAATTATTTATGGAGAAGAAAGCATATATTAATTTTTCCCTAATAAAACAAAAGTTACTAAATCCAGGAGAAACTTAAAATTCTGGAAAAGTCTCATTGAAATACGGAGAACAGAAACAGTATAATTTAAGGTATATACTAAGCTTAAACAAAGAAATATCTTTTGAGCAGTGCTGGAGTTGTGCTAATTAGAGTAAAAAATTAACTTTGATTCTAATATTATACCACATTTTGTAATAACAAATTTAATTTGAAAAGTGAAGTAACAGAAAGTTTTAGTGACTTCTGATCTGTGTAGGAACCTAAAATTATTTACTAAATATGAGAACAGTGGAAGATAGTATAAAAGGCAAATAAAATTTTATCTAAATATATAAAATTTAAATGTGTGTTGAACAAACACACTTTTAGAAATATAATTTTTTATTTATTCAATAAATCAAATACTAAGGAAGAACAAAGGTATTTCATTTATGAAAAAGCTCTGACTTCCTGAGTACCTTGTCATAGAAAAATACTGAAGATCAAAACAGTCAATCCTAAAGGAATTCAACCCTGACTATTCATTGGAAGGATTGATTCTGAAACTCCAATTCTCTGGCCCCCTGATGCAAAGAGCCAGCTCACTGGAAAGACCCTGATGCTGGGAAAGGTTGATGGCAGGAGAAGAAGGGGGTGACTGAGGATGAGATGGTTGGATGGTATCAGCAACTCAATGGATATGAGTTTGAGCAAACTCTAGGAGATAGTGAAGGACAGGGAAGCCTGGTGTGCTGCAGTCCATGGGGTCACAAAGAGTTGAACACAACTTAGTGACTGAACTACTACAACAACTGATGTTATACATTAAACGATAACATCAGTATAACAGAGAAGAAACTGAGCAACTGAACTGAACTGAATCCTTTAGAACTACAGTTGGTCAAAAGATCAGGCTTGAAAAAAGATGCTTTATAGAATAATTATGATAATGGATTCATTAAAAAATAATGGTATGAAATAACAGGCAACCAGAAACTTCAGGAAAAACAAACTGTACATGTCACAGATCAACTGTAAAGAAGCCAGTCCAATACAAAGTAAGAAGACTGTTGATTAAAAGAAAAATAGAGTGGAATGAGTATGTCAAAAATAAAAACAGAACAGCGTTATTACAACCATGAAAATTATTTATGGAGAAGAAAGCATATATTAATTTTTTCCCTAATAAAACAAAAGTTACTAAATCCAGGAGAAACTTAAAATTCTGGAAAAGTCTCATTGAAATACGGAGAACAGAAACAGTATAATTTAAGGTATATACTAAGCTTAAACAAAGAAATATCTTTTGAGCAGTGCTGGAGTTGTGACATTTAAAACACAGAGGAGGAAATGTCATTATAGAAAACTATGTGATTCTGCAGTGAATTTAATCTTGTTAGTCATAATCACAAATTATGTTTGTTTAAAATTTTAGAACCAACCCATAAATAAAGCAAGACACAGATGTAAGGTAGAAGAGAGAACAGGATTGCAGAGTCCTTGGTAAGTTCCTTTATAAGTTACAAGGGAATTTACGATATTGATTTAATGATCAAATTTAAGTGAGAGAAGAATTAAAGATGGAATTATAAAACAAATTGAAATTGGAGAACGAAGTGGAAGAGGATGTAAATAAGCAAGCTCTAAAAAGGATTAAGTTGATGAGATATATATGAGCAAATTATTTAGACATCTAGATGTGACTGCCAAAAAAATAAAAATAGAAATGACAGAATAACGTTGACTCAGGAAAATGTCCCTGAATTCTGGGAGGAATGAGCATGAAACTGTTTTTATTCAGGTTAGAAATCTAAACCTCCATCTTATGATAGTGCTACAAATGAAGTTAAATTGAAAGAGGAATGCAGGAAAAATATTTGCAGCACATAAAATATTTTCCAGATTAAAAACATACATATATTTTAAGTAAATAAGAAAACATGAAATATATTAATTTTTTTAAATTAAAAAAACTAGCAACTAGCAAAAGCAAAATGTTCAATAAATATTTAAAACATTCATTAAACCAAATTAACCAATATGTACTTATCAAAATATGGTACTCTTTTAAGCAATGAAGAAAATATAAAATATTTTAATTAAACATAGATATATTTTAGTAACAGGAAAAACAAACTGTACATGTCACAGATCAACTGTAAAGAAGCCAGTCCAATACAAAGTAAGAAGACTGTTGATTAAAAGAAAAATAGAGTGGAATGAGTATGTCAAAAATAAAAACAGAACAGCGTTATTACAACCATGAAAATTATTTATGGAGAAGAAAGCATATATTAATTTTTCCCTAATAAAACAAAAGTTACTAAATCCAGGAGAAACTTAAAATTCTGGAAAAGTCTCATTGAAATACGGAGAACAGAAACAGTATAATTTAAGGTATATACTAAGCTTAAACAAAGAAATATCTTTTGAGCAGTGCTGGAGTTGTGACATTTAAAACACAGAGGAGGAAATGTCATTATAGAAAACTATGTGATTCTGCAGTGAATTTAATCTTGTTAGTCATAATCACAAATTATGTTTGTTTAAAATTTTAGAACCAACCCATAAATAAAGCAAGACACAGATGTAAGGTAGAAGAGAGAACAGGATTGCAGAGTCCTTGGTAAGTTCCTTTATAAGTTACAAGGGAATTTACGATATTGATTTAATGATCAAATTTAAGTGAGAGAAGAATTAAAGATGGAATTATAAAACAAATTGAAATTGGAGAACGAAGTGGAAGAGGATGTAAATAAGCAAGCTCTAAAAAGGATTAAGTTGATGAGATATATATGAGCAAATTATTTAGACATCTAGATGTGACTGCCAAAAAAATAAAAATAGAAATGACAGAATAACGTTGACTCAGGAAAATGTCCCTGAATTCTGGGAGGAATGAGCATGAAACTGTTTTTATTCAGGTTAGAAATCTAAACCTCCATCTTATGATAGTGCTACAAATGAAGTTAAATTGAAAGAGGAATGCAGGAAAAATATTTGCAGCACATAAAATATTTTCCAGATTAAAAACATACATATATTTTAAGTAAATAAGAAAACATGAAATATATTAATTTTTTTAAATTAAAAAAACTAGCAACTAGCAAAAGCAAAAATGTTCAATAAATATTTAAAACATTCATTAAACCAAATTAACCAATATGTACTTATCAAAATATGGTACTCTTTTTAAGCAATGAAGTTTTAAAAATACTTAAAAATATTTTAATCTGAATACTGTGATAGGGATAGTAATGGGCTTCCCACATGGCCCCAATGGTACAGAACCAGCCTGCCAATGCAGGAGACAGAAGAGACGCAGGTTCACTCCCTCGGTTGGGAAGAGTCTCTGGGGGAGGGCATGGCATCTCACTCCAGTGTTCTTGCCTGAAGAATCCCATGGCCAGAGGAACCTGGAGGGCTGCAGTCCTTTAAGTCACACAGAGGTTGGACATGAATGAAATGACTCAGCATGCATGCAGGGATAGTAATGTAGATATTTCCACACATTGCAGTTGACAGCGTGACAAAAGGCTACAGTTTGAAGAATAGTAAATGTATCCCATAGTTGATCTAATAAATATTTAGGAATTCATTTTAAAGATATTTATTCAAAAATTTATAAATAAGCATATTTATATCAATATTTATAACAGTCCACACAAACATCCTTTGAGATTCCTAAGGGGATTTGTTCCAGGACTGCCCCCATAACAGAATTTGCAAAACTCACGTCTCTTACATAAAATGGTGTATTTTCATATAACCTATACATATCCTTCTGTATATTTTAAATCATTCTAGATTAATTATAATATCTAATAGAATATAAATCATTGTAAATACAATGTAAATGCTATGTAAATAGTTGCTGATGTGTGACAAGTCCAACTTTTGCAGTTTGGAACTTTCTTGAATTTTATTTTATTTTTTGAAATACTTTTGATCTGCTGGTTGGTTGAATGTGTGGATGCAGAACTTGTAGAATGGAGGACCAACTGTAGTCACAAACAATGCTCAAATAAATGGTTAACTAGTTGAGTGAAGATCCTATTAATGTTTTCTTAGACCATATAAAAACTGAGGAAAGTACATGCAGTATAAGGTTGAGACATCAGGCTGCTCAAAATTTCAATTTAACATATTTCCATTATCCCTACAAATTTAAGTAAATATGGATTACATGCACAATTAAATTATGTGTATATATGTATATATGAATTTAGGAATAATTACAAAATATGCTTCCCAGGTAGCGATAGTGGTAAAGAACCCACCTGCCAATGCAGGAGCTATAAGAGACAGAGGTTTGATCCCTGGGTCAGGAAGGGCCACTGGAGTAGGAAGTGGCAACATACTCCTGTATTCCTGCCTGGGAAATCCCATGCACAAGGGACTCTGGTGAGTTATAGTTCATGGGGTTGCAAAGAGTCAGATATGACTGTGCATAGTACAATATTATGTCTGAGTGGCTTGTTTATGATTAATATTTATTATGTCCTTTATATAACTCAAATTTTAAATTTGCCTTTCTATATCATAATCAGATAGAATACATATTATTTATAATAGACAAACTAGACTTAGCTTAAATAATAACACAGTTATTTCACAGAGTCAAATATAAGTTATCTTAGAATTTTGAACTTACCTTAAATCATATCACTTGAATTAAACTGTGAAGTATTTTCAAAGACTTTGTGAAACTTAGTAATGAGTGACTAGATAAAACTAATTCATCATTTATATAGCAAACTCCTTATTCAAAAATAGAATTGAGTGGTCTCTGAACACATGATCACAAATGAGTAGAGGTTTTATTAATAAAGCTTTATTGGTTCCACAGAAAGTTTTAGTTACCCCTTTAGGCTTTAATTACAGTTACAGAATTCCTCCAGAGATGGTTGACCCCATCTTGCAAAACTCACGTCTCTTACAAAAATGGTGTATTTTCATATAACCTATACATATCCTTCTGTATATTTTAAATCATTCTAGATTAATTATAATATCTAATAGAATATAAATCATTGTAAATACAATGTAAATGCTATGTAAATAGTTGCTGATGTGTGACAAGTCCAACTTTTGCAGTTTGGAACTTTCTTGAATTTTATTTTATTTTTTGAAATACTTTTGATCTGCTGGTTGGTTGAATGTGTGGATGCAGAACTTGTAGAATGGAGGACCAACTGTAGTCACAAACAATGCTCAAATAAATGGTTAACTAGTTGAGTGAAGATCCTATTAATGTTTTCTTAGACCATATAAAAACTGAGGAAAGTACATGCAGTATAAGGTTGAGACATCAGGCTGCTCAAAATTTCAATTTAACATATTTCCATTATCCCTACAAATTTAAGTAAATATGGATTACATGCACAATTAAATTATGTGTATATATGTATATATGAATTTAGGAATAATTACAAAATATGCTTCCCAGGTAGCGATAGTGGTAAAGAACCCACCTGCCAATGCAGGAGCTATAAGAGACAGAGGTTTGATCCCTGGGTCAGGAAGGGCCACTGGAGTAGGAAGTGGCAACATACTCCTGTATTCCTGCCTGGGAAATCCCATGCACAAGGGACTCTGGTGAGTTATAGTTCATGGGGTTGCAAAGAGTCAGATATGACTGTGCATAGTACAATATTATGTCTGAGTGGCTTGTTTATGATTAATATTTATTATGTCCTTTATATAACTCAAATTTTTAAATTTGCCTTTCTATATCATAATCAGATAGAATACATATTATTTATAATAGACAAACTAGACTTAGCTTAAATAATAACACAGTTATTTCACAGAGTCAAATATAAGTTATCTTAGAATTTTGAACTTACCTTAAATCATATCACTTGAATTAAACTGTGAAGTATTTTCAAAGACTTTGTGAAACTTAGTAATGAGTGACTAGATAAAACTAATTCATCATTTATATAGCAAACTCCTTATTCAAAAATAGAATTGAGTGGTCTCTGAACACATGATCACAAATGAGTAGAGGTTTTATTAATAAAGCTTTATTGGTTCCACAGAAAGTTTTAGTTACCCCTTTAGGCTTTAATTACAGTTACAGAATTCCTCCAGAGATGGTTGACATAAATATTTAAAAATTAAAAGTTATTTGATTTTTAAGAAGGTTAGCATTGCGATATTGGTAATTCTGTTTTAGTATCTATTCAGAGGAATTAATTAAGCAAATGGAAGGTAACAGAGATTTTTAAAAATTCAATTTCAGTATATCTTAATTAAACCAGTAGACTATCAATTACACATATACACATATAAAAAACTAGAATTTTGCTGTAATATCACATTTTGTGGTAAGGAATTTTATATCAGGCATATCTATTATAAACTTCAACTGAAGAGCCTTAGATGATAGTCTCAGGCCATGTACCCTGAGGGAAATGTCTTAAGTTTTCTATGTAAAACAATTTCTTCTCCATTAAAAAATCCTAAGTAATTTGTTCAATAAGCTGGAGGCATGAGTACTTGAATTGTTAGAAAAATGAAGATGTTTCATTTTCTCTCAGTACAAAGGTGGACAATAGAAGAGGGCTGAAGAAGATTGGGGACAATTTTAAGAGGGAATTACAAACTATAGTAGAATTTGAACTACATTCTGTTAGACAGAGGGAAACATTGTGGGGTTTTTAGTTGGGTTGTGATTAGATCTATGCTTTGGACAGAATATCCCATAGGAACGCTGTGTGTGTGAATGAACCTTTTTTTTTTTTCCCCCAGTTTTGGCCCCCTTTATTGGTTTTGTACTTAATTATTTTCATTCATCTTTATTCTTTGGCCTGTGTGGGCCTCCCATAGTAGTGGCCTCTCTCGTTACAGAGCACCGAATCTGGGCGCATGCGCTCCAGAGCGCTGGCTCGTAATTGGATACACCAGACCAGTAGCTCCTCAGCATGTGGGATCTTCCTGAGCCAGGGATCGAACAGGTGCGGCTTGTACTGCAAGGCAGACTCTTTACCCACTGGATCACCAGGGAAGCCCTGAAACATTTTGATTTAAGGATCTAGGAAATACTCCATGTTTATAGACACTTATTCAGATTATCACAATGAGTTTTATCACAGGAAAGGCTCTGAAAAGTCCTGTAATATGAGGTGTTTAACTTTATTAAATATACTTGCTGAGTATGTTTCATCAGAAATTAATTTCATAGATAACATCTAATCTTTCAAATCATCTTTGAAAACAAATGCTTCATAATGACATCAATATATTCTACAATGTAGAATTTAATATAGATAGCAATAAAAATCTACATTATGCATCATTTCTATGGCTTGACAGAAGCATTTAGGTGTAGAAATTTTTTATACTAAGTCTGATTTCTAGATCATGTTGTCTTTTTGTGTAAAAAAAGAGTAAGCTGTTATTACATATATTAATAATTAAATTCCAGTAGATTAATACATCTCTAAAAAAATTAGAATTATCTTAAAATAGTAAATAATTTTTGTGAGACATGCCACAGTCTATTCATTCCTTTAAAGGAGTTAAGTTTAAAATCAAAGCTCAAAACAATTTTTCTTGAATAAAAGTAGGAAAAAATCATGATTTTGCTAGACTTTTTTTTGATGAAGCAATTTAATTATATCCCTAGTTTTGATCTGTGAATTACTTTTTTGAAATTTTATTTTATTTTCAAGATATAATTTATCTTTTTTAAGAGGGAATTACAAACTATAGTAGAATTTGAACTACATTCTGTTAGACAGAGGGAAACATTGTGGGGTTTTTAGTTGGGTTGTGATTAGATCTATGCTTTGGACAGAATATCCCATAGGAACGCTGTGTGTGTGAATGAACCTTTTTTTTTTCCCCCAGTTTTGGCCCCCTTTATTGGTTTTGTACTTAATTATTTTCATTCATCTTTATTCTTTGGCCTGTGTGGGCCTCCCATAGTAGTGGCCTCTCTCGTTACAGAGCACCGAATCTGGGCGCATGCGCTCCAGAGCGCTGGCTCGTGGTGGATACACCAGACCAGTAGCTCCTCAGCATGTGGGATCTTCCTGAGCCAGGGATCGAACAGGTGCGGCTTGTACTGCAAGGCAGACTCTTTACCCACTGGATCACCAGGGAAGCCCTGAAACATTTTGATTTAAGGATCTAGGAAATACTCCATGTTTATAGACACTTATTCAGATTATCACAATGAGTTTTATCACAGGAAAGGCTCTGAAAAGTCCTGTAATATGAGGTGTTTAACTTTATTAAATATACTTGCTGAGTATGTTTCATCAGAAATTAATTTCATAGATAACATCTAATCTTTCAAATCATCTTTGAAAACAAATGCTTCATAATGACATCAATATATTCTACAATGTAGAATTTAATATAGATAGCAATAAAAATCTACATTATGCATCATTTCTATGGCTTGACAGAAGCATTTAGGTGTAGAAATTTTTTATACTAAGTCTGATTTCTAGATCATGTTGTCTTTTTGTGTAAAAAAAGAGTAAGCTGTTATTACATATATTAATAATTAAATTCCAGTAGATTAATACATCTCTAAAAAAATTAGAATTATCTTAAAATAGTAAATAATTTTTGTGAGACATGCCACAGTCTATTCATTCCTTTAAAGGAGTTAAGTTTAAAATCAAAGCTCAAAACAATTTTTCTTGAATAAAAGTAGGAAAAAATCATGATTTTGCTAGACTTTTTTTTGATGAAGCAATTTAATTATATCCCTAGTTTTGATCTGTGAATTACTTTTTTGAAATTTTATTTTATTTTCAAGATATAATTTATCTTTTTTTCCCAGTAGGTCTTTGTTAGTTATCTATTGTATTTTTTATTAATTTTTATGGAGTATAATTGCTTTATAATGTTGTGTTAGTTCCCGCTGTACAGCAAAATGAATCAGATATCTATACAGACATCACCTCCTTTTTAGGTTTCCTTTCTGTTTAGGTTTCATTTTACTGTAAACTCATAGGAATTACTTTTAAATCTTAAGTCAAACTGTATATAATCTTTACTTCTCCCGTAAAAAAAATCCATTACCACTAAAAACATCCCCTTCTTCCAAAGTAAATCTATAATTTAGGATTTCTGAAAGATTTAATTCATATTTTTACACAGAACTGATTTTGTAAGAATAAAATACTATTTTACCAAATCACTACTCTAAGAATAGTTCACATAGGCAGAATAAGAGAAAAGAAATATTAACATCTTTGATATCAGTGTTTGAAATACATCCTAAACTATTGACTGTTTTGTGTAGCAGAGCTTTCTGATCACCTCATGACTTAGGAGAATGAACACAGCCTTGAAAAATTAGAAGCCTTCCTCTTTTGGAAGAGTCATATTTACAACAACTTGTCATCTCCCATTGTAAAACACTCTCTCCATGGTAGTTCTCTTGGGTCTTTATTTCAGTATTAGAAGAGACCAAACTCATTATGCTTTTTAACACCTTGAACTAGACAGCAACTTGGCACAGGAAAGAAGGCAGGCAGTGTTATATTTGCCATTAAATACAGGCACATTTTAAACTATTCAGAGTGCAATTTTATTAAGCAAAAGAGATGTTATTGGCTTAGGGCCATTTACTATAAATATTTCCTGGTCAAGATCAATTGATGTAGAACAACTTGAATAATGCTACAGGAAATATAAAACAAGGCCTGGATGGTCACAGGTATGAAATAATGTCATTCCTTTAAAGGAGTTAAGTTTAAAATCAAAGCTCAAAACAATTTTTCTTGAATAAAAGTAGGAAAAATCATGATTTTGCTAGACTTTTTTGATGAAGCAATTTAATTATATCCCTAGTTTTGATCTGTGAATTACTTTTTTGAAATTTTATTTTATTTTCAAGATATAATTTATCTTTTTTTCCCAGTAGGTCTTTGTTAGTTATCTATTGTATTTTTTATTAATTTTTATGGAGTATAATTGCTTTATAATGTTGTGTTAGTTCCCGCTGTACAGCAAAATGAATCAGATATCTATACAGACATCACCTCCTTTTTAGGTTTCCTTTCTGTTTAGGTTTCATTTTACTGTAAACTCATAGGAATTACTTTTAAATCTTAAGTCAAACTGTATATAATCTTTACTTCTCCCGTAAAAAAAATCCATTACCACTAAAAACATCCCCTTCTTCCAAAGTAAATCTATAATTTAGGATTTCTGAAAGATTTAATTCATATTTTTACACAGAACTGATTTTGTAAGAATAAAATACTATTTTACCAAATCACTACTCTAAGAATAGTTCACATAGGCAGAATAAGAGAAAAGAAATATTAACATCTTTGATATCAGTGTTTGAAATACATCCTAAACTATTGACTGTTTTGTGTAGCAGAGCTTTCTGATCACCTCATGACTTAGGAGAATGAACACAGCCTTGAAAAATTAGAAGCCTTCCTCTTTTGGAAGAGTCATATTTACAACAACTTGTCATCTCCCATTGTAAAACACTCTCTCCATGGTAGTTCTCTTGGGTCTTTATTTCAGTATTAGAAGAGACCAAACTCATTATGCTTTTTAACACCTTGAACTAGACAGCAACTTGGCACAGGAAAGAAGGCAGGCAGTGTTATATTTGCCATTAAATACAGGCACATTTTAAACTATTCAGAGTGCAATTTTATTAAGCAAAAGAGATGTTATTGGCTTAGGGCCATTTACTATAAATATTTCCTGGTCAAGATCAATTGATGTAGAACAACTTGAATAATGCTACAGGAAATATAAAACAAGGCCTGGATGTCAGAGGATATAGAACATTACATAAATGTTACAAATTAAACTTAAATTATTTTGAAATCATGCTTCATGTGTGATTTAGATATTGTTGAAATAAGATACATAGAATCCAATTCTAGATATAATGACAAAATTAAATTTATACCATATATAGAATATGCAAATATGTCTCTTCTCTAGTGCTCTCAAAGTAGAATTCATGAAAAACAGATCAATTTTTGGCTCAAGAGAATGTTCCTTTCCCTTTAAATGAGGGAACACTAACCAATCAATATCATTTGGATGTCCTTTTTTGTCTTCACTAATCTAAGCCAAGAGTCCTAAAAATTAAGCAATAGTGGAAGGAGAAAGATATGAACACATTATAAGGAAATTCTACTGAAGTCAAAAGCTTATTTAAATGGCTACTAAGTGGTTAACATCAATTTGCTGGAAGATAAAAACTTAGTCATTCTTGTCTTGTTTCCAAATGGATACAGAGAAATAATACGACTTTATGAGAATAAAAAAGGGAAGGGAGAAAGAACTATTTTGGGATGGATAAGAAACAGTCCTTGTTTTAAAGGAATCCAAAAACAAACCTCTTATGTACCAAATGTATAACTTTGATTAGTAATGTTTTATAGTAAATATCATCTCTTTGTCAAAACAGTTTTAGCATTTCTGTATAAAGAAAATGTGTTTGGGGCTTATAGAATATAAACTAAAATAAAAATGAAAAAAATTTTTTTTTATTTTAAATATGTTTTCAATGTAATAGAATTATCTTAGCAAATACTTGCAGTATTCGCCCCAACTAGGCCAAACATTTGTCTAATGATTTTTTTTTTTTTTTGGCTGAATAAAGAAAGCAATTTATCATTTGACATCTGTGAAATCAGAAATCTCTTTCATCTAAGTAAATTTTTTCCCTTGATACAGGAAGTGAACAATGTAGACAGAACAAAAAGTCCTAGGGAATAAGAAATTTGTAGTATAGACACACTTTCCACCTCACATATCCTCCATCACTAAGTGATGCATTATAAGTGTTATAATTTCCTAAATAGAACAACATTTCTTAAGAACACATAGATAATCCTTCCACTTATTTGATTGTAGATAGAAATCAACAAATTGTGAGTCCCTAAGAATAATAATGATCTGCTAAGGGAAAATAAAATTTAATAATGACTAATATATGGATCCCAAAATTTCAACTTAATTAAATAGACATCACACAGGACAGAGTATGATGATCAGTGCCTAAGTTAGTTCTTCCCATTTAGCAACTGAAGTCAACTCGGTGACCTTGGGAATTAAAATTTATACCATTTTTGCAATTTTCCCATTCTGGTTTTGTCGGCTCAAGAGAATGTTCCTTTCCCTTTAAATGAGGGAACATTAACCAATCAATATCATTTGGATGTCCTTTTTTGTCTTCACTAATCTAAGCCAAGAGTCCTAAAAATTAAGCAATAGTGGAAGGAGAAAGATATGAACACATTATAAGGAAATTCTACTGAAGTCAAAAGCTTATTTAAATGGCTACTAAGTGGTTAACATCAATTTGCTGGAAGATAAAAACTTAGTCATTCTTGTCTTGTTTCCAAATGGATACAGAGAAATAATACGACTTTATGAGAATAAAAAAGGGAAGGGAGAAAGAACTATTTTGGGATGGATAAGAAACAGTCCTTGTTTTAAAGGAATCCAAAAACAAACCTCTTATGTACCAAATGTATAACTTTGATTAGTAATGTTTTATAGTAAATATCATCTCTTTGTCAAAACAGTTTTAGCATTTCTGTATAAAGAAAATGTGTTTGGGGCTTATAGAATATAAACTAAAATAAAAATGAAAAAAATTTTTTTTTATTTTAAATATGTTTTCAATGTAATAGAATTATCTTAGCAAATACTTGCAGTATTCGCCCCAACTAGGCCAAACATTTGTCTAATGATTTTTTTTTTTTTTGGCTGAATAAAGAAAGCAATTTATCATTTGACATCTGTGAAATCAGAAATCTCTTTCATCTAAGTAAATTTTTTCCCTTGATACAGGAAGTGAACAATGTAGACAGAACAAAAAGTCCTAGGGAATAAGAAATTTGTAGTATAGACACACTTTCCACCTCACATATCCTCCATCACTAAGTGATGCATTATAAGTGTTATAATTTCCTAAATAGAACAACATTTCTTAAGAACACATAGATAATCCTTCCACTTATTTGATTGTAGATAGAAATCAACAAATTGTGAGTCCCTAAGAATAATAATGATCTGCTAAGGGAAAAATAAAATTTAATAATGACTAATATATGGATCCCAAAATTTCAACTTAATTAAATAGACATCACACAGGACAGAGTATGAAGATCAGTGCCTAAGTTAGTTCTTCCCATTTAGCAACTGAAGTCAACTCGGTGACCTTGGGGAAGTTACCTAAACTCTCAAGAACCTGGTTTTGTCAAAATTAAAATGTCAATAAAACAATACCTACTACAAGGTTGTTGTAAGACTATAGTCAGATGTGTGTTAAATATAGCACTGAAAGCATTATACTCATAAAATTATCTGAATGTACAGACAAGAGAAATGGCAAATTAGTTCTACACCTTTAAATTATTCAATAAAACAGGGTAAGTAGTGATGAGACCCCACCCCAGAGGAGAGAATGGCTATCCACTCCGGGATTCTTGCCTGGAGAATCCCTTGGACAGAGGAGGGCTACAGTCCATGGGGGTCACAAAAAAGTCAGACACACCTGAAGTGGCTTAACACACACCCACAATGATGACTATTGCCTCTGTTTTAGAAAAGAAAGAGTTTTAGACTGAGAGCACTTGAAGAGGAGTATAGGACTAGGAATGTATAATTAAACGTAGAGAAGTATATATACTTACACCACATATTCCTGAAAAAGAAATTCACACATCTAAATACAGATTGAAAGGGGACAATTAAAAAAGAAAAACAGAAGAAAAATAACTCCTAAGGAACAGTGAAAGAGCCGTATTTTCAGAACCTATTATGACTTATTTAGTGTAGTTGGTATTCAAATTCCATCTGAGCTTTAGCAAAAATGTTGCTGTGGACAGAATGCGGGAGACCAATTATCCCCCCAGCTGATGCGAACTTCTTCATGAAGGGTGAGCAGCTGTAAGCCCTCATACATGACATTGAAGTGTCCCACTCCCCATGAGTTGTCTCCGTTTTACCTACACTTTTCTGTTTCCAGTCACAATCACAGTTCCCTTACAACTAGAAAAATGCCCTCACCCTGGAGTTAATTCTCATCTAGACAACTTAATTCTTATCTCCCTCAAGTTTATTCTATTCTATGTGAAAATATGATCTGCTAGGGGAAAAATAAAATTTAATAATGACTAATATATGGATCCCAAAATTTCAACTTAATTAAATAGACATCACACAGGACAGAGTATGATGATCAGTGCCTAAGTTAGTTCTTCCCATTTAGCAACTGAAGTCAACTCGGTGACCTTGGGGAAGTTACCTAAACTCTCAAGAACCTGGTTTTGTCAAAATTAAAATGTCAATAAAACAATACCTACTACAAGGTTGTTGTAAGACTATAGTCAGATGTGTGTTAAATATAGCACTGAAAGCATTATACTCATAAAATTATCTGAATGTACAGACAAGAGAAATGGCAAATTAGTTCTACACCTTTAAATTATTCAATAAAACAGGGTAAGTAGTGATGAGACCCCACCCCAGAGGAGAGAATGGCTATCCACTCCGGGATTCTTGCCTGGAGAATCCCTTGGACAGAGGAGGGCTACAGTCCATGGGGGTCACAAAAAAGTCAGACACACCTGAAGTGGCTTAACACACACCCACAATGATGACTATTGCCTCTGTTTTAGAAAAGAAAGAGTTTTAGACTGAGAGCACTTGAAGAGGAGTATAGGACTAGGAATGTATAATTAAACGTAGAGAAGTATATATACTTACACCACATATTCCTGAAAAAGAAATTCACACATCTAAATACAGATTGAAAGGGGACAATTAAAAAAGAAAAACAGAAGAAAAATAACTCCTAAGGAACAGTGAAAGAGCCGTATTTTCAGAACCTATTATGACTTATTTAGTGTAGTTGGTATTCAAATTCCATCTGAGCTTTAGCAAAAATGTTGCTGTGGACAGAATGCGGGAGACCAATTATCCCCCCAGCTGATGCGAACTTCTTCATGAAGGGTGAGCAGCTGTAAGCCCTCATACATGACATTGAAGTGTCCCACTCCCCATGAGTTGTCTCCGTTTTACCTACACTTTTCTGTTTCCAGTCACAATCACAGTTCCCTTACAACTAGAAAAATGCCCTCACCCTGGAGTTAATTCTCATCTAGACAACTTAATTCTTATCTCCCTCAAGTTTATTCTATTCTATGTGAAAATATGTTTTCATCCATTCTCCTCTATTGAGAGAAAACTGTCAAAGCCCTCCTGCTTTTGAAGGCTGGCTATCCTCTTGTAACTTTGTCTTCTAGCCCCCTTCCACCATCAATCTCCTGACTTGTCTTTGTATTTCAAACTCTCCCTCTCCACTGGTTTCTTCCTCTCTACTCAGTAAAACATTGATCTTTTCTTACAAAGTACATTTCCTGATTTCTGACCCATCCTAAAGTACAGAGAATACAACCTAGAAGGAAAACTGAATTCACCTTGAATACCAGTCTCTCCTGAGCTACCCAGACCCTCCACCCCGTCCCAAGTGTTCGGCTTGAGTCCTGTTTTAACTTTTTCTTCCCTCCTTTCAAACTGTATTTGAATCGAACACATTGTGTCATTGTGCAGATTTTCTCTGCAGTATTTTTGCTTTGATTTATTCTTGTTGGTTTCTTCCACAATCATACAGATTTATACTTTGATTGATTGCTTCTTTTTTGATTTATTGTCATAGCCTACCATTTTGTCTTGTCACTCCAAACTTCCTGATCTCTAATCCATATTTTATGTTATGTGATTATAAAAATAGCTTCCCTGATTCATTTTTCATCTAATTTTTACTATTAAAACTTCCCTGATTTCCATTGCCTGGGAAGTAAATTGCTATCTGCTCATCAGCTTTTCTATTCTCCCTACAGCTGAGTTTTGTGGACCCTTGCTTTACAACTGCAAAGCAATAAAGGTGGCTGCACTTTCCTGCCTCTGTGCCTATGATCATAATTTTTGATACTAAGAACATTCTTTTAAACTTTCCAAACCCTGAGTGCCTCTGATGCATCTGTACAAATGCCCTTTAAAGTCTTCCTCTTACAGAAAGTTTTTTAGGATTCCCTAGTCAGAACTTCATTCCATCTTTCAATTTTCCAAGTTGATCCACACCAGTCTTTATGTTGGTTTTCTCTGCCCGATCCTCCTCATATCTTTTTACCTTGAAAATACTTGGGGTTCAATCAAAAGTAAATGAAAGTTGAGTTTGCACATCTCTACAACTAAAGAATATAGAGAACCAATTGTTCCTTTTCTCTTACATCAAAACAGAAGTTCACATTTTATCAGTCTGTTTATGCATACCTACACACACAAAGAACCCCTGAGATCTCATCAACTTAGGAAGCAAAATCTTGTGCCAAAGTGATGTTTACATGGTGGGTGAAAACAGAGAACTGGATGACAGGAAGGATGACAAGTCAAGTGAACCAAATCTGAAGTGGTAATTTTTACAACCTGAATAAGCTGCTCTCCATATGTTCCTGCAAATCCTAGGAAAGGTACTATAACCATGATCTTTGCATTAGAGTCAAGCATATAAAGATTCACCTCTTTGCAGGAATAAATTTAGAAATCGAGAACCCAGAGGAAAGCTTTTTGGCAACCTTTCCTGAAAGAGTGTTCAAGGCTGAAAAACCAAATGGAGAGAGGAGTCTGTTAACCTTTATCACATACCACATGCAAAGTAATCACACATCATAATGCTTTCATGTCATATGTTTCTTTCACATTCTAGGACGTGGCACCACACAGTGAAGCTTCCAGGGGCTTGAGAAATTATAATGTAGCAATGGTCTGTCTACCCATAGCATTCAGTGCCTCCTTTAGAGTTCTTGGCTTCACTAGTTTGAAACAAGTAGAAAGTTTTATGCTCATACGCTAAAACCATACTGTGACTTAAATTAGTTTCCCTACACATATTTTTATTTTAAGTCAAAGAATATCTATGCAATCAAAATTAGAGAAAGTAAGGGGAGTTTACCATTTTATGGAGGTATAACACAAATTTTTATATTCCTAATGGAAGATCTGGTCTTTCCCTCTAGTCTCCTTGGTTCTCATTCTCCCTCATTTGTTCCATCATAAGCAAGGGAATATGGACTACCATTTGGGGAAGGGATTTGTTCAGCATCTTACAGAATAACTTTATTGTCATCATCCTGAAATATATATCCTTTTGGTAATTTTCATTAGATAGTATCCACTTCAGTAGAAAATGCGAGGACACATGAAGACAGCAGATTCCTATTTGGACTCTGGGTTAATGAAAACCACCACCACCACCATTCTCCACAACGGAGGCCATTCCTCTGATCCCCTTATTTATATCATTGGCTAACAGAAGACCAAAATTGTTAATAATGTCTGCATGACTTTTCATAGTTGTACTGAAGTGGTGGTGTGATAGGAAGAACCACCTGGTTGATTCTTTGGCCTGGTTGTTTGTGTTTGATTTATTCCCAGCTTCTACCTCTTCATCTGCTGTGTGATATTTGACAAGTTACTTAGAAAATTTATTTTGCATCTATTTAATCATCTGTGAAACCAGGACAATAAAACTTAACTCTAAAGTTGTCCTAAGGATTGAATGACATAAAAGTTTATCTAATAATACCTATTAAATTGTTACTTCCTTTTATCTTCTTCTTTCCCCAACCTTCATTATAAAGCTAGTTCAAGCAGTATTGTGCCTTTCAAATAGACTTAGGTGTGGACCCAATTTTCATTTTTATCTCACATGTGGTTTTTGGACCCATCTCTGTGTTAGGTCAATTTCTGCAGTACTCTATTGTTTTACATCATTTAAAAGATGCTTATTTTTTTAAAAAAACTATCTATAAAAACCACTTATATCTGCAGTACGTGAAATCTTATACTACATATATAAAAATATATATATTCAGAATATGTATTATTTATCTTTAATCTACACATGAAGAAACTAAGGTTAAAAGGCTAAGTGACTTTTCCAATACCATGAAGGCTAAGCAAGATTAAGTGGCTTCTACCACCACATAACATGAGTAAGTGACAGTTCTGGGAATTAAACCCTTGTTTTCTAATTTCAAACTGACCCAACTTTCTCCTCCTCCATTCTGGGAGAGTTTTACTTTAGATAGGACTCCCCCTTTAATATACTTCTATAACTTTTATATTAAACTGAACAGTTTGCCTGTGCCAGCTTCCTCTTCCTGTTCTCTTCTAGGAATGCAGAGAAAACCTGCCTATTTCTGAAAAGAGTAATCTTTAGTCATTCTTAGGGTTTCTTTGGTGGCCCAAATGGTGAAGAATCTGCTTGCAGTGCAGAATACTGAGGTTCAGTCCCTAGGTCAGGAAGATGCCCTGGAGAAGGGAATAGCAACCTACTCCAATATACTTGCCTGGGGAATCCCAGCCTGGCAGGCTACAGTCCATGGGGTTGAAAAGAGTCAGACACAATTAAATGACTCTCATTTTCAAAGTAATTCTTATGTTAAAATCTACTTTTAACTGGGGAAAGTATTTCAGTCATGGCATTTAAGCCAAATCAAAGGGGGAAGCAGTCCTCATCCATTATATGCAATAACTTTTTTGGTAAATGACAAAATATTGTACTTTAAAAAAAAAACACAACTTATGATATTAAATGATAATTATCTAGAAAGAAAAGACATTATATTAACTATGCCAGAAGGCACACAATTATTTGTACAATTAACATTTAACAATAGCAATCTTGGCAATAAGGTTGTAGTAAATATCATTAGGTAAGTAAACAGCATGGGCTTTAAGGAAAAAAGAATGTGCAGTATGCAATCTGAATGTCTGGATAATGTTTAGATCATGTCTATAGGGCTTCTTTTGCTTAAAAAAAAAAAATTCCTCTAAGATGAAAGAGAGACAGGAAAAAAGAGAGGCTATGTTATGCTGGGAGACTAAGAAATGTTTCTGCATAAGACAAAGCAGCATTTCCACAAAAATAATGTATCCTTTTCATAAACAGTAGAAACACTGAGAATTTTTCTAAAGCTACCATCAATCATTAAATATTAAAGCATATTATTTCTAAGTATTTCTATTATAAATAACTTTTTCCAAACAATACTCTAACAAAATTAGCAGCAAGAAATTATGAAAGACTATGGTAGAATCATTTGGCTGAAAAATAATTCCTCCTGAAATGAGAGTTAGGAAACTACACAATCTAGTGTAATGGAATAAAAACTAGACTTTTTTGGGGACAACTCCCCTTTAATATACTTCTATAACTTTTATATTAAACTGAACAGTTTGCCTGTGCCAGCTTCCTCTTCCTGTTCTCTTCTAGGAATGCAGAGAAAACCTGCCTATTTCTGAAAAGAGTAATCTTTAGTCATTCTTAGGGTTTCTTTGGTGGCCCAAATGGTGAAGAATCTGCTTGCAGTGCAGAATACTGAGGTTCAGTCCCTAGGTCAGGAAGATGCCCTGGAGAAGGGAATAGCAACCTACTCCAATATACTTGCCTGGGGAATCCCAGCCTGGCAGGCTACAGTCCATGGGGTTGAAAAGAGTCAGACACAATTAAATGACTCTCATTTTCAAAGTAATTCTTATGTTAAAATCTACTTTTAACTGGGGAAAGTATTTCAGTCATGGCATTTAAGCCAAATCAAAGGGGGAAGCAGTCCTCATCCATTATATGCAATAACTTTTTTGGTAAATGACAAAATATTGTACTTTAAAAAAAAAACACAACTTATGATATTAAATGATAATTATCTAGAAAGAAAAGACATTATATTAACTATGCCAGAAGGCACACAATTATTTGTACAATTAACATTTAACAATAGCAATCTTGGCAATAAGGTTGTAGTAAATATCATTAGGTAAGTAAACAGCATGGGCTTTAAGGAAAAAAGAATGTGCAGTATGCAATCTGAATGTCTGGATAATGTTTAGATCATGTCTATAGGGCTTCTTTTGCTTAAAAAAAAAAAATTCCTCTAAGATGAAAGAGAGACAGGAAAAAAGAGAGGCTATGTTATGCTGGGAGACTAAGAAATGTTTCTGCATAAGACAAAGCAGCATTTCCACAAAAATAATGTATCCTTTTCATAAACAGTAGAAACACTGAGAATTTTTCTAAAGCTACCATCAATCATTAAATATTAAAGCATATTATTTCTAAGTATTTCTATTATAAATAACTTTTTCCAAACAATACTCTAACAAAATTAGCAGCAAGAAATTATGAAAGACTATGGTAGAATCATTTGGCTGAAAAATAATTCCTCCTGAAATGAGAGTTAGGAAACTACACAATCTAGTGTAATGGAATAAAAACTAGACAGTCTGAGTGACCTGAGCAAAGACGATAGTAGAAAAAAAGAAGAAAATGAGTACGTTTCTCTACCAAAATTCTTGCTTGCTTACGTTTACAGTTTCAGACATTCTTATTTTAGACTGTGAAAAATATAATCACTTTATAGTACAATTTACAAGTAAACTCAAAAACAGCCATACAATCGAGTTGCCAAAAATCATGAAAATGATCCTGAGGAATCTTTAAAGCAATGGAAAATAGTAACAAAGTGAGTTAAAAATAACCATGTGGGCTTCCCTGGTGTTCAAGTGGGTAAGGACACGCCTTGCAGTGCAAGGGGTGACAGTTCAATCCCTGGCCTGGGAAGTTCCCGCGTGTCGCAGAGTGGCTGGACTGATGTGTCCAACTACCGAGCCGGAGTTCTGGAGCGCATGAGCCCAGAACCAGTGCTCTGTAATGAGCGAGGCCACTGCAATGGGAGGCCCACACAGGTCAAAGAACAAAGACACATGAAAATAAATAAATGAAAGACCAACAGAAGTGGCCAAAAAAAAAAAAAAAGAATTAAGAAAAAAATAACAATGTACCAAAAATACAGACTCTGGCCCCAAATGTGTCCAAAGTCTTTGCATTTAGATGTATGATTGACAAATTCATAATTGTTTGGAGAAATATAAGGAAAATATTAATGGAGGCTATCTCTGGATAATGTGCTTGGGCAAAATTTTAAATTTCATTTTGTGCTAGCTTGGATTTTCTAAAATGGACATAAATGCATTTCGTGTCATGGAAAGGCTAAATAAAGCTGACATCAGAAGTCCATGTTGACTTAGTCTATTTTGGATGCAGATCACTCAGACATGGCTCATGCATTTTTTTCAGTCAGGGAGATGCCACTACCAAGTGACTGACAAAGAGAAATAAAAAGAAACTCCTTTTTCAAAGAAAAAAAAAATAATAAAGCAGCCCCTTTTTGGTTGTCAGTATGATCACGTCAGACTCTGAGATCCATGGAGAGAGATGTTTCATTTAGACTCTGTGCTGTGCACAGAGCTACCAGTGCCATGCACACAATTATGATCATTGACAGTCACTCAATCTCCTTCCTTCTCTTCTGCGCCATTGCTGCCCTGGTGCTGCCTCGGCAGCATATTTCCGTTTTAAGTTGTCAATCATGATTCTTTTATATTCCAGCAAAGTGATAAAAATTCATAATATAAAAAAGGTGCCTGGTGGGACAAAGTTTTTGCTGGACAATTGCATTCTGTTCCATGTGTGTACTCTGTAAATGTCTAATACACCAAATATTCCATAGTGATATTCCAATCAAAGTGAGTTTCCTTGCTTCAGTTTCCATCAAATGTATGCCAAAGATTCTGCTCATCTTTAAAGAATATTCAGCTACTGCTGCACAACTTCCCAAGACTGTCTGAGATTAAATAGAGAAACCAATCAGAACAAAACAAGATCTCCTTTGCCCTTCTACATCAAAACACAATCCATTCTATGTTTCCAAGAGGAAAATTTTCATTAAGCTGAAATATACACATTGCCATAAATCAAAGCAAATATATATCTCTGCTTTGCACATTCTATTTTAAGCTGAGTGATCAATTATACTTACCACTTACTGGAAGAAAATAGGTGCGTACGTGTTTTTTCAGTATTTCAAGTGGAATTTTCAGAGAATCTGAAAGCTAAAGAAAAGCTCAACAAGCACAAAATTAGCATTACGATAAATAGACAGTTAGTGAACTTAAAATTGAATTCTAAGAATAATGTGTGTGTGTTTTCTCTTCATGAATCAAAATGACCTCACAAATATTCACTACTCAAGAGATCAATTTTGAAAGCCCTAGAATCCTAGGATGGAAAAGGAACTGGCAATTTTGACATTTTTAGGAACAACTAGTTAGTGTATAAAAAAATTAAAATGTTTGAAGTTCTCATTCCATTACCAAGACGAGCTGGCCAGAAATGTGACTTGTCATGCCGAATAATAAAGTTTGGGACCCGATTGTCCTCTTGAAGTTTGTGAACTGCTAGACCTTCAAATACATTACCAGAGTTCTTCATGCACACATTTCCTAACAAACATGAACAATCTAGTAGGCCCAAAATTGAGTGAAATATTTACCTTACATGACAATGAGAAGAATTTTATTTTATACCAGAGGGTTTTCTTTTTTTTTTTCACAGAATAAATTAGACATACAAAATTAACAACCTTGTCAATTATTGCACAGGATTTTTTTGTGCCTATTTAGTCTTACATTTATAGATTCAAACATAGTGGTTTTTTTCTTTAATTGAAGTATAGTGAATTTACAATGTTGTGTTTTAAGTATACAGCAAAGTGATTCAGCTTATATACGCATACACACTATTTCAGACACTTTTTCCATGATAACTTATTATATACTGAGTATATTTCCCTGTACTTTACAGTAGGTCTTTGCTGTTTATTTTGTACATGTGTGCATGTTCAGTCACTCAGTTCTGTCTGACTCTTTTGCAACCCAATGAACTGCAACCCACCAGGTTCTGTTGTCTGTGGGTTTAGCCAGGCAAGAATACTGAAGTGGGTTGCTGTTCCTTCTCCAGGGGATCTTCCTGACCCAGGAATCAAACCAGGTGTGCATTTCCTCCATTGGCAGAAGAATTCTTTACCACTAAGGCCCCCCTTGGGAAGCCTTATTTTATACATATTAGTGTATATATGTTAATCTCAGTCAAATGTAGTGTTGCAATTGAAACTTGCTCCTTGAAAAGTCAACAAATATTCATAGTAAAATTCTTCTGTTATTTGAAATAAATGTCTTAAATTTCTGATGTTTTTAAGTGCAGAAAGATTCATGTACGATGTATTCCAGTAAGTGCTGTGAACAGAAGTAGTTAGGACTTTGATTATATGTCTCATCTCGGAGAATCACCTTCAGAAACCTAGAAAGCCCTAGAAAGGAAAACTGGCAATTTTGACATTTTTAGGAACAACTAGTTAGTGTATAAAAAAATTAAAATGTTTGAAGTTCTCATTCCATTACCAAGACGAGCTGGCCAGAAATGTGACTTGTCATGCCGAATAATAAAGTTTGGGACCCGATTGTCCTCTTGAAGTTTGTGAACTGCTAGACCTTCAAATACATTACCAGAGTTCTTCATGCACACATTTCCTAACAAACATGAACAATCTAGTAGGCCCAAAATTGAGTGAAATATTTACCTTACATGACAATGAGAAGAATTTTATTTTATACCAGAGGGTTTTCTTTTTTTTTTTCACAGAATAAATTAGACATACAAAATTAACAACCTTGTCAATTATTGCACAGGATTTTTTTGTGCCTATTTAGTCTTACATTTATAGATTCAAACATAGTGGTTTTTTTCTTTAATTGAAGTATAGTGAATTTACAATGTTGTGTTTTAAGTATACAGCAAAGTGATTCAGCTTATATACGCATACACACTATTTCAGACACTTTTTCCATGATAACTTATTATATACTGAGTATATTTCCCTGTACTTTACAGTAGGTCTTTGCTGTTTATTTTGTACATGTGTGCATGTTCAGTCACTCAGTTCTGTCTGACTCTTTTGCAACCCAATGAACTGCAACCCACCAGGTTCTGTTGTCTGTGGGTTTAGCCAGGCAAGAATACTGAAGTGGGTTGCTGTTCCTTCTCCAGGGGATCTTCCTGACCCAGGAATCAAACCAGGTGTGCATTTCCTCCATTGGCAGAAGAATTCTTTACCACTAAGGCCCCCCTTGGGAAGCTTTATTTTATACATATTAGTGTATATATGTTAATCTCAGTCAAATGTAGTGTTGCAATTGAAACTTGCTCCTTGAAAAGTCAACAAATATTCATAGTAAAATTCTTCTGTTATTTGAAATAAATGTCTTAAATTTCTGATGTTTTTAAGTGCAGAAAGATTCATGTACGATGTATTCCAGTAAGTGCTGTGAACAGAAGTAGTTAGGACTTTGATTATATGTCTCATCTCGGAGAATCACCTTCAGAAACCTAGAATGCCCTAACTTGAGTATAGGGCACTATTGAAATTACATTAAAAAGGCAAGGAAAATGTAGTTACAAGGTAAAAATTTAAGAGTAGTAATTACTTGGTCTGTGTTAGGCCAAAGTCAGAGACAGAGTCATGGAATGAAACCCGATTAGCAGAGGTTATAAAAAGAAACAAGGAAACACTTACTGTAAGTGCCTGAGAATCAAAGGGATGTCACTGAAGAGTCCAAGTCCACTACTTAATAGGAAAAGGGAAAATTACAGATTACACTGAGGGCAACACATTTAATTGCTCCTTGGGTTATTCTTTTCTAAATACTAATAACTGTAAAAGGTTGCTTAATGTGATAATAGTTACCAAGGTTGAAGAGATCAAAAACCAATGTCAGACAGTAATAGATTGAGGTGAGTAAACATTATTGTGAATGTATTCATATTAATGGTACCCTGAAATGGACCATGGAAGGAGATGCATCTGAAGCTGAGGTGACTGTGAGTGGCAGAGAATGATAAAATAAATAAATATTCATTTCAATTTGAGTGGTCAAAAGATGATCATTATTCCAACAAAATCTTTAAAAACTGGTAAAATCATAAAATCAATCTGTTGAATTCAAATGTCTGTTATATGTAAATTGTTTTCCTAAGAGAGGCTATGGGCCCCAAATGAATCTGTAAAATTCACATGACTTATTGCTACATAAGATTTACTCCAGATTTTGCTGAGCATGCTGAAGGGGGTTTAGCCAGGCAAGAATACTGAAGTGGGTTGCTGTTCCTTCTCCAGGGATCTTCCTGACCCAGGAATCAAACCAGGTGTGCATTTCCTCCATTGGCAGAAGAATTCTTTACCACTAAGGCCCCTTGGGAAGCTTTATGTTATGCATATTAGTGTATATATGTTAATCTCAGTCAAATGTAGTGTTGCAATTGAAACTTGCTCCTTGAAAAGTCAACAAATATTCATAGTAAAATTCTTCTGTTATTTGAAATAAATGTCTTAAATTTCTGATGTTTTTAAGTGCAGAAAGATTCATGTACGATGTATTCCAGTAAGTGCTGTGAACAGAAGTAGTTAGGACTTTGATTATATGTCTCATCTCGGAGAATCACCTTCAGAAACCTAGAATGCCCTAACTTGAGTATAGGGCACTATTGAAATTACATTAAAAAGGCAAGGAAAATGTAGTTACAAGGTAAAAATTTAAGAGTAGTAATTACTTGGTCTGTGTTAGGCCAAAGTCAGAGACAGAGTCATGGAATGAAACCCGATTAGCAGAGGTTATAAAAAGAAACAAGGAAACACTTACTGTAAGTGCCTGAGAATCAAAGGGATGTCACTGAAGAGTCCAAGTCCACTACTTAATAGGAAAAGGGAAAATTACAGATTACACTGAGGGCAACACATTTAATTGCTCCTTGGGTTATTCTTTTCTAAATACTAATAACTGTAAAAGGTTGCTTAATGTGATAATAGTTACCAAGGTTGAAGAGATCAAAAAGCAATGTCAGACAGTAATAGATTGAGGTGAGTAAACATTATTGTGAATGTATTCATATTAATGGTACCCTGAAATGGACCATGGAAGGAGATGCATCTGAAGCTGAGGTGACTGTGAGTGGCAGAGAATGATAAAATAAATAAATATTCATTTCAATTTGAGTGGTCAAAAGATGATCATTATTCCAACAAAATCTTTAAAAACTGGTAAAATCATAAAATCAATCTGTTGAATTCAAATGTCTGTTATATGTAAATTGTTTTCCTAAGAGAGGCTATGGGCCCCAAATGAATCTGTAAAATTCACATGACTTATTGCTACATAAGATTTACTCCAGATTTTGCTGAGCAGCTAATAATGTGTATTACTCAAATACACATTATCAGCCAATTGTGTACAGTAATTAAAGAACAGATATGATGAATATGAAAAGTAGTAATGAAGATATTCTAAGTCAGATCTGACCAATGATCTAGGGTGTCGAACTTTATTAATGTGACACTAATACAAATGCTAACTACATCGACATTCAGTGTGTAGAATAATTCTATTCTGTGTTCCTATACCATTATCAAGCTTTTCCAGGGAGCTTGTTACATGGTTCAAGGCCCTAAGGAAAAAAGTAAGAATTGTAAATAAATACCTTATCAATGGAGAAGAAAATATAAATATACATCCTGATTCCCTCAGATCACAAAATAATTTGCCTTACTAAAATAAGAGAAAAGAGATTTTCACTTCATTTACTTTTTTTTTTTTAAATAATCAGATTTTTTTCTTTTAAATGTTGTATTTTTTATTTAGTGAGATTCAATATACTTAAAGAAAAACTGTTGACCCATTTCTCTGGTAACTACCAATCTTTTCTCTGTATCTGAGCTGACTTTTGTATTAATTTTTAGATCTTATATATGAGAAATCATATAGCATTTGTCTTTCTCTGGCTTATTTCACTTAGTATAATGTCCTTGAGGTCTGTCCATGTTGTGGAAAATGGTAAGATTTCATTTTTTTTTAATGACTGAATTATATTGCATTGTGTGTGTGCATGCACATATATGCCATAACTTTTTTTATCCATTTGTCCATGTTGGAAACTTAGGTTGTTTTTATATCTTAGCTACTAAAAATTTTGCTGCAGTGGGTTACATATAATAAATGGTGCATATATAATAAGTGATGCATATTTCTTTTGTTAGTTTCATTCTTTTTCACTTTTTTAAAGTACAGTTGATTTACAATGTTTTATTACTTGCAGGTGTATAGCAAAGTGATTCAGTTATACATACATACATATATGTGTGTGTGTGTTTTCAGATTTTTTCCCTTATAAATTATTATAAAACATTGAGTATAGTTCAATACAGTAGGTCTTTGTTGGTTATTTACTTTAGACAGTGAAGTGTGTATGCATTAATTCCAACCTCCAAATATGTGCCTCCCTTTTTCCCCACTTTGGTAGTCACAAATTTGTTTTCTATTCTGTAAGGTTTTTTCTGTCTTGTAATAAAATTTCATTATCATTTTTTTAGATTCCTCATATAAGCTATATCATGTGATATTTTTCCTATTTGGCTTGTTTCACTTAATATGATAATCTCTAGGTTTATCCATGTTCTGCAAATGGCATCAGTTCATTTTTTATGGCTCAGTAATATTCTATTATATGAATATACCACATCTTTGTTTTCCATTCATCTATCAATGGACATTTAAGTCGCTTCCATGTCTTGGGTATTGTAAATAATGCTGCAATGAAAATTGGGGTGCGTGTATATTTTTGAACTGCGGTTTTGTCTAGACATGTGCCCAGGAGTGGGACTGCAGAATCATATGGTAGTTCTATTTTTAGTTTTGTAAGGGACCCCAATACTTTCCTCCATCGTGCCTGGGTGCTAAGTCACTTCAGTCATGTCCGACTCTTTGTGACCCTTTGTAAGTCTCATAGTCTTCCAGGCTCCTCTCCATGTAATTCTCCAGGCAAGAATACTGGACAATGTTGCCACGCCCTCCTCCAGGGAATCTTCCCAACACGGGGATCAAACCTGAGTCTCTTATGCACTGGCTGGTGAGTTCTTTACTGCTAGTGCCACCTGGGAAGCCCTTCCCATAGTGGCTGTACTAATTTACATCCTCACCAACAGTATAGGAGGGTTTCTTTTTCTCCACACCCTCTCAGACGTGTATTATTTGTAGAATTTTTGATGATAGCTATTCTGACCCACGTGAAGACCCACCTCATTGTAGTTTCGATTTGCATTTGTCTGATAATTAGTGATGTTATGCATCTTTTCATGTGCCTTTTGACCGTCTGTATATCTTCTTTGAAGAAATGTCTATTTAGATCTGCTGTTCATTTCTTTGACTGACTTGTATTTTGTTGTTGCTATTGAGTTCTATGAGCTGTTTGCATATTTGGGAGATGAATCCCTTGTCAGTCATATCATTTGTAAATATTTTCTCCCATTCTCTAGGCTGTGTTTTCGTTTTGTTTATGGTTTCCTTTGCTGTGGAAAAGCTCTGAAGTGTAATTAGGTCCCATTTGGGATCTTTTGTTCTGTTTTTATTGCCATTACTCTATGACAGAGATCCAAAAAGATATTTCAGCAATTTATGTCAAAGAGTTTTCTGCCTATGTTTACCTCTAGGAATTTTATAGTATCCAGTTTTCCATTTAGGTCTTTAATCCATTCTGAGAGAATAAGAAATTTGAAAAGGAACTTAAAATAGCATAACCTAGCTATCAAACGTTATTGAGAGTCATCTATATTTTTTCTTTATAATAGTCCTATTTAAATTACTACACCATGAGGAATCCATAGTTAATAACTGTGTATTTACAGCATTTGTAAGCCTCAACTCCTTAACCTTCCTGTTGGACAACTTTTAATTGAGTGTAAAGCAGACCATGACAATAATAATTAGCAGTGTTTTGGTCTCTTATAACTATAGTAAAATTATACTAAATAAATTATAAAGCTTCAGGTAAAATAAAGTTGAAGTTCCTATGATATTGATTTTTGAATAATCAGCAAATAAGTAAAAATTTAGAAGTAAAGATAGTTACTACCTCCCCACAAAGTAATGTTACTAATGATTTCAAAATTATAAGTTTTTAAAGAGTTAAATATAAGAAATAATAGGAAAAAAACAAGTCTAGAAAGCAATGTTGAAAAGACTTCTAGAAGAGTTTTATAGCTAATGTATTCCCTACTTCCACTGATAGTAATAAGTTACACTTATTCTAAGAATAAATAGGTGAATTAATTTAATACATTTAGTAGTAAATATTTTATTTTTCAAATTAAACAAAACATATTCATGTTAATGAACTTATAAATTAAAACATCTTTTATGAAATCCTCAACCATTTCTAATTTTTCACATCAAATTATCATAAAGATTAGAAATAGTAAAAAATATTTCAATAGTGAGACACTAAAAACAGTCCCATTATAATGAGGGGAAACAAATATGGCCATCACTATGACTATTATTCTGGACATCCTAAGCAATTCATGGTTCTTATATGCTGAATATCTTGTATTCATTGTAGTCATTATCTTTTTAATGTCTAAAGTGTCTCAGGTTTGGCAACTGGTATCTCTTTCTAGTTGTCATCTGTGTCAGTTTGACTTGAGCATATTATTTTTTGAGCATATTTTCTTTCTGACACAAAACAATGGTCCAGATCAACCTTACACATTTCTTGTCTTAAAACTGGCATCATTCATTCCTCAGTGAACCCTAGTTCCTTAGTGGGGTACAGTGTACAGTAAACTGCTGTTGTTTTCTTCATATTTTTACACACACACACACAGTGATTTCTGAAGCCTGTTACCGAGTGTATTCTAATTTTTAGAAAAGACTGAAATGATTTGTTGAATATGTTTATATTTATTTCTTAATATATAATGTTTAGTTTGCTCTTTAAGCCACATTTGAGTCACAGTTAACTTCTGTGCTTTTCCTCCAGTATTAAATTTAAACTGATTAACTTTTAGTACCAGTTGACAGCTGTGAGGTAGTAGTAAGTTTAGTCTATTTTCCATGAGTCTCCCATCCTCTTCCCTTTGTTAGTGGTATTAATTTTATATTGTCATAAATTTTTGTCGTCATTATGCCCATCGTTTAGTCCTAGGTATACAGTTAAATTATTATATGCTCATCAACAGTACCCATAAGTTCATCAATCATATGCTGGATAGCGGAATCTTATTTTCTAGTTGGTTCTTTAAGCCAGACACAATGGGAAAAATATTCTCAAAATTCTTCCATGTCCATAAATGTTTGCCTATGATCTATGAAGTGCATGGACCCATTTAAAATACCTGATTCACATTTTCTCAGTGTCTAAATAATGCTGTTCCAAGGTCTTCTGGCATCTAATATTACAGTCAAGACATCTGATCCTAGTTTGATTTTATGTGTGATTCCTATTCTTTTGATGTATAGTTAATTTACAATGTTCTTAGTTTCAAGTTTACAGAAAAGTGATTCAGTTGTACATATATATTCCTCTTTAGATTTTTCTCCATTATAGGTTATTAAAAGAAATTGATTTAATTTTTGTCTTTATTATGATGTTTTCCTCCATCAAGTTCAGTCAAATTCTTGTGAGGGTTTTCTAAATGTGTTTTCCTCTGTAGAGACAGGAGTACGTTAACAGCATCATCTTTAGGATTTGAAACAGCTCAGCTGAAATTCTGCCATCTCCACTAGCTTTGTTAGAATAGTCATAATGTCCTTTTAAAGTGTAAGTATGTTCAAGCAATATACTTTCCCCAAATCTTCAATGAGTAGTAGAGACGAAAACAGACTCCAAGATCTCAAGGGTAATTCTGAAAACAAAGAAAAAACAAAAAAGAATATAAGGTGCTTTCTGCTGAGAGTGAAATTACATTGAGGCTTCCCAACCCCACAGGCTTTTGGATACATTAATAAAGTAAAAAGGGGGCTAAGATGATCTCACCAGGGCACTGACACAATTTTCTACAAAATACAAGCAGAAGAAAAAAAGATTAAAGAGTAAGTCTAAGGAAATTGACACTTTAAGAGGTTCGAGGAAAGCAGAAAATCAATAAAGGTGACTGAGAATGGAAAATCAGTAAGGAAGAAGTAAAATCAAAAGTGTAGATGTATTAATTTCCTAGGAGTTCTGTAACAGAGTATCATAAGCTGAGTTTCTTAAAGTTACCAAAATTTCTTCCCTCACAGTTCTGGAAGTTTTGGAAAGCCCCCCATAAGTTCATCAATCATATGCTGGATAGCGGAATCTTATTTTCTAGTTGGTTCTTTAAGCCAGACACAATGGGAAAAATATTCTCAAAATTCTTCCATGTCCATAAATGTTTGCCTATGATCTATGAAGTGCATGGACCCATTTAAAATACCTGATTCACATTTTCTCAGTGTCTAAATAATGCTGTTCCAAGGTCTTCTGGCATCTAATATTACAGTCAAGACATCTGATCCTAGTTTGATTTTATGTGTGATTCCTATTCTTTTGATGTATAGTTAATTTACAATGTTCTTAGTTTCAAGTTTACAGAAAAGTGATTCAGTTGTACATATATATTCCTCTTTAGATTTTTCTCCATTATAGGTTATTAAAAGAAATTGATTTAATTTTTGTCTTTATTATGATGTTTTCCTCCATCAAGTTCAGTCAAATTCTTGTGAGGGTTTTCTAAATGTGTTTTCCTCTGTAGAGACAGGAGTACGTTAACAGCATCATCTTTAGGATTTGAAACAGCTCAGCTGAAATTCTGCCATCTCCACTAGCTTTGTTAGAATAGTCATAATGTCCTTTTAAAGTGTAAGTATGTTCAAGCAATATACTTTCCCCAAATCTTCAATGAGTAGTAGAGACGAAAACAGACTCCAAGATCTCAAGGGTAATTCTGAAAACAAAGAAAAAACAAAAAAGAATATAAGGTGCTTTCTGCTGAGAGTGAAATTACATTGAGGCTTCCCAACCCCACAGGCTTTTGGATACATTAATAAAGTAAAAAGGGGGCTAAGATGATCTCACCAGGGCACTGACACAATTTTCTACAAAATACAAGCAGAAGAAAAAAAGATTAAAGAGTAAGTCTAAGGAAATTGACACTTTAAGAGGTTCGAGGAAAGCAGAAAATCAATAAAGGTGACTGAGAATGGAAAATCAGTAAGGAAGAAGTAAAATCAAAAGTGTAGATGTATTAATTTCCTAGGAGTTCTGTAACAGAGTATCATATGCTGAGTTTCTTAAAGTTACCAAAATTTCTTCCCTCACAGTTCTGGAAGTCGAAACTCCAAAATCAAGGTGTCAGTAGGCTCATGCTCTCTCCCAAAGCTTTACTGAAGAATCCTTCCTTGTTTCTTCTAGTTTCACATGGTTGCCAATAAATCTTGGCATTTCTGGACTTATAGATACATGACTCCAACCTGTGTCTCCATCTTCACATGGACTTACCTCCTCAGTGTTTGTTTCTTCAGATTGTCTTCCTTCTCTCCATGTCTCTGGTTCCAAATCTCCCTTCTTTTATAAGAATACCAGTCATGTTGGATTTAACGCTTATCTGTATGACTTCATCTTAGTTTGCTTTTATTTGTAAAAGCCTCAATTTCAAATAATGAACCATTCACAAGTTCCAGATGATATGAAGTATGTAGGGATACTATTAAATCTAGTACAGTAAGTTGTCCCCAAAGCCCAGTAGAAAAAGATGATCAAGGAAGGAGGAATGATTAACTACTTAAGTTGCAATGAGAAATACCACTTTGATTTAACTACTGAAGTTCAGTGATGAATTTCACAAATGCATTTTTAGCTGAAAGTTGGAGGGGTGGAAATTCTAAATCAAGTGGCTTAAGAGGGAAATGAGTAGTGAGGAATTAGAGAAGCTAAACATGGAAGAATTTTGCTAACAAAAGGGAAATATCATACAGTTATGATACTAACTGATTGGTTGCTATAACAACAACAGTCCCTAAGTCCTGCCTGACTCTTTATGATCCTATGAACTGCAGCACACCAGACTTCCTTGTCCTTCACTATCTTTCCTATCTGGTGACCAAAGTATTGGAGCTTCAGCTTCAACATCAGTATTTCCAATGAATATTGAGTGTTGATTTCTTTAGGATTGGTTTATTTTATCTCCTTACTGTCCATGGGGTCTTAAGAGTCTTCTTCACCTTTCATACATATCTGTATTTGCTTTTAGATCATTTCTTTTGTTTTTTAAAGAATTAAAGCTATTTCTATTGAAATGCAAAAAAAATATAAAAAAGTCTTCTCAGCCCCGTTAACATCAACAGTAAATCTGAATTTTGAAAAACTTTAAGAGGTTCGAGGAAAGCAGAAAATCAATAAAGGTGACTGAGAATGGAAAATCAGTAAGGAAGAAGTAAAATCAAAAGTGTAGATGTATTAATTTCCTAGGAGTTCTGTAACAGAGTATCATAAGCTGAGTTTCTTAAAGTTACCAAAATTTCTTCCCTCACAGTTCTGGAAGTCGAAACTCCAAAATCAAGGTGTCAGTAGGCTCATGCTCTCTCCCAAAGCTTTACTGAAGAATCCTTCCTTGTTTCTTCTAGTTTCACATGGTTGCCAATAAATCTTGGCATTTCTGGACTTATAGATACATGACTCCAACTTCACATGGACTTACCTCCTCAGTGTTTGTTTCTTCAGATTGTCTTCCTTCTCTCCATGTCTCTGGTTCCAAATCTCCCTTCTTTTATAAGAATACCAGTCATGTTGGATTTAACGCTTATCTGTATGACTTCATCTTAGTTTGCTTTTATTTGTAAAAGCCTCAATTTCAAATAATGAACCATTCACAAGTTCCAGATGATATGAAGTATGTAGGGATACTATTAAATCTAGTACAGTAAGTTGTCCCCAAAGCCCAGTAGAAAAAGATGATCAAGGAAGGAGGAATGATTAACTACTTAAGTTGCAATGAGAAATACCACTTTGATTTAACTACTGAAGTTCAGTGATGAATTTCACAAATGCATTTTTAGCTGAAAGTTGGAGGGGTGGAAATTCTAAATCAAGTGGCTTAAGAGGGAAATGAGTAGTGAGGAATTAGAGAAGCTAAACATGGAAGAATTTTGCTAACAAAAGGGAAATATCATACAGTTATGATACTAACTGATTGGTTGCTATAACAACAACAGTCCCTAAGTCCTGCCTGACTCTTTATGATCCTATGAACTGCAGCACACCAGACTTCCTTGTCCTTCACTATCTTTCCTATCTGGTGACCAAAGTATTGGAGCTTCAGCTTCAACATCAGTATTTCCAATGAATATTGAGTGTTGATTTCTTTAGGATTGGTTTATTTTATCTCCTTACTGTCCAAGGGGCTCTTAAGAGTCTTCTTCACCTTTCATACATATCTGTATTTGCTTTTAGATCATTTCTTTTGTTTTTTAAAGAATTAAAGCTATTTCTATTGAAATGCAAAAAAAATATAAAAAAGTCTTCTCCAGCACCACAGTTTGAAAGCATCAATTCTTCAGCACTCAGCCTTCTTTACAGACCAACTCTCACATCTGTACATGACTACTGGAAAAACTATAGCTTTGACTATATGGATCTTTGTTAACACAGTCATGTCTCTGCTTTTTATAACACTATCTAGGTTTGTCATAGCCTTTCTTCCAAGGGACAAGATTCTTTTAATTTTGTGGCTGTAGTCACCATCTGCAGTGATTTTGGAGCCCAATAAAATAAAATCTGTCACTGTTCCCACTTTTTCCCCATCTATTACAATGATATGATGGGACCTGATGTCATGATCTTAGTTTTTTGAATGCTGAGTTTTAAGCCACCTTGTTCAGTCTCCTCTTTCATTCTCATCGAGAGGCTCTTTAGTTTTTAGTTTTTCTGTGGTTTCTCCCACTAGGGTGGTATCATCTGCATCAAGGTTATTGATATTTCTCCCAGCAGTCTTGATTCCAGTTTGTGAATCATTCAGCCCAGCATTTCATATGATGTATTCTGCATATAAGTTAAATAAGCAGGGTGACAATATACAGCTTTGGTATACTTCTTTCCCAGTTTGGAACCAGTCAGTTGTTCCATGTCCAGTTCTAACTGTTGCTTCATATCCTGCATACAGGCTTCTCAGGAGACAGGTAAAATGATCTTGTAATCTCATTTTTTTAAGAATGTTCCACAGATTTTTGTGATCTACACAGTCAATGAAGCAGAAGTGTGTGTGTGTGTATATATATATATATTTTTGGGGTGGGAAGGGAATTCCCTTGCTTTTTCTGTGATCTGACAGATGTTGGCAATTTGATCTCCGGTTCCTTTGCCTCCTCTAAACTCAGCCTGTACATCTGTAAGTTCTTGGCTCAAGTACTGTTTAAGCCTAGCTTCAACATCAGTATTTCAATGAATATTGAGTGTTGATTTCTTTAGGATTGGTTTATTTTATCTCCTTACTGTCCAAGGGCTCTTAAGAGTCTTCTTCACCTTTCATACATATCTGTATTTGCTTTTAGATCATTTCTTTTGTTTTTTAAAGAATTAAAGCTATTTCTATTGAAATGCAAAAAATATAAAAAAGTCTTCTCCAACACAACAATTTGAAAGTATCAATTCTTCAGCACTCAGCCTTCTTTACAGACCAACTCTCACATCTGTACATGACTACTGGAAAAACTATAGCTTTGACTATATGGATCTTTGTTAACACAGTCATGTCTCTGCTTTTTATAACACTATCTAGGTTTGTCATAGCCTTTCTTCCAAGGGACAAGATTCTTTTAATTTTGTGGCTGTAGTCACCATCTGCAGTGATTTTGGAGCCCAATAAAATAAAATCTGTCACTGTTCCCACTTTTTCCCCATCTATTACAATGATATGATGGGACCTGATGTCATGATCTTAGTTTTTTGAATGCTGAGTTTTAAGCCACCTTGTTCAGTCTCCTCTTTCATTCTCATCGAGAGGCTCTTTAGTTTTTAGTTTTTCTGTGGTTTCTCCCACTAGGGTGGTATCATCTGCATCAAGGTTATTGATATTTCTCCCAGCAGTCTTGATTCCAGTTTGTGAATCATTCAGCCCAGCATTTCATATGATGTATTCTGCATATAAGTTAAATAAGCAGGGTGACAATATACAGCTTTGGTATACTTCTTTCCCAGTTTGGAACCAGTCAGTTGTTCCATGTCCAGTTCTAACTGTTGCTTCATATCCTGCATACAGGCTTCTCAGGAGACAGGTAAAATGATCTTGTAATCTCATTTTTTTAAGAATGTTCCACAGATTTTTGTGATCTACACAGTCAATGAAGCAGAAGTGTGTGTGTGTGTATATATATATATTTTTTTTGGGGGGTGGGGTGGGGAAGGGGAATTCCCTTGCTTTTTCTGTGATCTGACAGATGTTGGCAATTTGATCTCCGGTTCCTTTGCCTCCTCTAAACTCAGCCTGTACATCTGTAAGTTCTTGGCTCAAGTACTGTTTAAGCCTAGCTTGAAGGATTTTGATCATTACCTTGCTAGAATGTGAAGTGAGCACAATTGTATGGTAGTTTGATCATCACTTGGCATTGCCTTTCTTTGGAACTGAGAAGAAAACTGACCTTTTCCAGTCCTGTGGCCAATGCTGAGTTCTCCAAATTTGTTGACAGTTTGAGTGCAGTACTTTAACAGTGTCATCTTGTAGGATATGAAATAGCTCAGCTGGGATTCCATCACCCCCATTAGTTTTCTTTGTAGAAATCCTAAGGCCAAGTGACTTCACACTCTAGGATGTCTGACCGTAGGTTAGTTACCATGCCATTGTGGTTATCCAGGTCATTATGACCTTTTTTGTATAGTTCTTTTGTATCATTATGACCTTTTTTGTATAGTTCTTTTGTATATTCCTGACACCTCATCTTTATCTCTTCTGCTTTTTTTAAAATGCTTTCCATTGCCCTTTATTGTGCTCATCTTTGCATGAAATGTTCCCTTGGTATCTCCAATTTTCTTGAAGAGATCTGGTGTCTTTCACATTCTATTTTCCTCTATTTCTTTGCATTTTTCACTTAAGTCATTCTTATCTACTTGCTGTTCTCTGGAACTCTGCATTTGGTTGGATATATCTTTCCCTTCTCCCTTGCTTCTTGGTTCTTTTCTCAGCTATGTGTAAAGAATCCTCAGAAAACTATTTTACCTTCTTGCATTTCTTGTTTTGGAGGATGGTTTTGGTTACCACATCTTATACAGTGTTACAAATCTCCGTCCATAGTTATTCAGGCACTCTGTTTACCAGATCTAATTCCTTGAATTGACTCGTCACCTCTACTGTATAATCTTAATGGATTTTATTTAGGTCATATCTGAATGGTCTAGTGGTTTTCTGTACTTTCTTCAATTTAAGTCTGAATTTTGTCCTAAGGAGCTCATGATCTGAGCCATAGTCAACTCTTGGTCTTTTTTTGTGATCTGACAGATGTTGGCAATTTGATCTCCGGTTCCTTTGCCTCCTCTAAACTCAGCCTGTACATCTGTAAGTTCTTGGCTCAAGTACTGTTTAAGCCTAGCTTGAAGGATTTTGATCATTACCTTGCTAGAATGTGAAGTGAGCACAATTGTATGGTAGTTTGATCATCACTTGGCATTGCCTTTCTTTGGAACTGAGAAGAAAACTGACCTTTTCCAGTCCTGTGGCCAATGCTGAGTTCTCCAAATTTGTTGACAGTTTGAGTGCAGTACTTTAACAGTGTCATCTTGTAGGATATGAAATAGCTCAGCTGGGATTCCATCACCCCCATTAGTTTTCTTTGTAGAAATCCTAAGGCCAAGTGACTTCACACTCTAGGATGTCTGACCGTAGGTTAGTTACCATGCCATTGTGGTTATCCAGGTCATTATGACCTTTTTTGTATAGTTCTTTTGTATCATTATGACCTTTTTTGTATAGTTCTTTTGTATATTCCTGACACCTCATCTTTATCTCTTCTGCTTTTTTTAAAATGCTTTCCATTGCCCTTTATTGTGCTCATCTTTGCATGAAATGTTCCCTTGGTATCTCCAATTTTCTTGAAGAGATCTGGTGTCTTTCACATTCTATTTTCCTCTATTTCTTTGCATTTTTCACTTAAGTCATTCTTATCTACTTGCTGTTCTCTGGAACTCTGCATTTGGTTGGATATATCTTTCCCTTCTCCCTTGCTTCTTGGTTCTTTTCTCAGCTATGTGTAAAGAATCCTCAGAAAACTATTTTACCTTCTTGCATTTCTTGTTTTGGAGGATGGTTTTGGTTACCACATCTTATACAGTGTTACAAATCTCCGTCCATAGTTATTCAGGCACTCTGTTTACCAGATCTAATTCCTTGAATTGACTCGTCACCTCTACTGTATAATCTTAATGGATTTTATTTAGGTCATATCTGAATGGTCTAGTGGTTTTCTGTACTTTCTTCAATTTAAGTCTGAATTTTGTCCTAAGGAGCTCATGATCTGAGCCATAGTCAACTCTTGGTCTTATTTTCTTCTGACTATATAGAGTTTCTCCATCTTCTGCTGCAAATATAATCAATCTGATTTTGGTACTGATTGTCTAGCGTTGTCCATGTGTAGAGTTGTCTCTTGTGTTTTTTGGAAGAGGATGTTTCCTATGACCAGTGTGTTCTCTTGGTAAAACTCTGATAGCCTTTCCCCTCCTTCATTTTTATCCTCCAAGGCCAAACTTGCCTGTTACTCTTGTATCTCTTGACTGCCTATTCTTTTTTAAATTCCCATCCCCTATGAAGAAAAGGAAATCTTTTTGGTGTTAGTTCCAGAAGGTCTTTATAGAACCGTGCAGCTTCTTTGGCATTAGTGGTTAGGGCATAGACTTGGATTACTGTAACATTGAATGGTTTGGCTTGGAAATGAACTTAGCTCATTCTGTCGTTTTTGAGGTTGCACTCGAGTACTGCATTCTGGACTCTTTTGTTGACTGTGAGGGCTACTGCATTTCTTCCAGTGGATTCTTGCCCATAGTATTAGATACAATGGTCATCTGAATGAAATTCACACATTCCCATCCATTTTAGTTCACTGATTCCTAAGATGTTGATGTTCACTCTTGCTATCTCCTGATTGACAACATTCAGTTTACCTAGATTCATGGAACTAGCATTCCAGTCCTATGCAACATTGTTCTTTACAGAATTGGGGTTTATTTTCACCACAAGACACTGAGCATCATGTTGTTTTTGGTCCAGCCTCTTCATTCTTTCCAGTTCTATTTCTCCACTGTTTCCTAGTAGTACAGGACAATTACTAGCCTGGGGGGCTTATCTTCCTTTTCTATATCTTTTTGCATTTTTGATATTTGTGTTTAATTTAGCTTCAAAATAAAACTGGGTGTTAAATACTTTATTTTTAAAAGTAAATAGCAATATCTTGTTAGACCTAACAAGACCTCTGTGTGTGTGTGTGTGTGTGTGTGTGTGTGTGTGCACATGCTAAATTTCTTCAGTCATGTCTGACTCTGTGTGATCCCATGACTGTACCCTGCCAGCCTACCCTACCATGGAATTCTCCAGACAAAATGTACTGGAGTCATTCAAAAGGTACTTGAAGTCATTTCCTACTTCAAGGAATGTTCCCAACCCAGGGGTTGAACCCATGTCTCTTAAGTCTCTGGCATTGGCAAGTATATTCTTTACCACTAGCACCACCTGGGAAGCCAAAAGACTGATCCAGTAGAGTGCAAATAGTGATAAGATAGAGGAGAAAACAATTAGAATTACTTGTGTTAGTTCCAGAAAAAGGTCTTTGATTAGAATTCTCGTGTTTTTGAAGAGGATGTTTCCTATGACCAGTGTGTTCTTTTGGGAAAACCATACTTTCCTTCATTTTTATCCTCCAAGGCCAAACTTGCCTGTTACTCTTGTATCTCTTGACTGCCTATTCTTTTTTAAATTCCCATCCCCTATGAAGAAAAGGAAATCTTTTTGGTGTTAGTTCCAGAAGGTCTTTATAGAACCGTGCAGCTTCTTTGGCATTAGTGGTTAGGGCATAGACTTGGATTACTGTAACATTGAATGGTTTGGCTTGGAAATGAACTTAGCTCATTCTGTCGTTTTTGAGGTTGAACTCGAGTACTGCATTCTGGACTCTTTTGTTGACTGTGAGGGCTACTGCATTTCTTCCAGTGGATTCTTGCCCATAGTATTAGATACAATGGTCATCTGAATGAAATTCACACATTCCCATCCATTTTAGTTCACTGATTCCTAAGATGTTGATGTTCACTCTTGCTATCTCCTGATTGACAACATTCAGTTTACCTAGATTCATGGAACTAGCATTCCAGTCCTATGCAACATTGTTCTTTACAGAATTGGGGTTTATTTTCACCACAAGACACTGAGCATCATGTTGTTTTTGGTCCAGCCTCTTCATTCTTTCCAGTTCTATTTCTCCACTGTTTCCTAGTAGTACAGGACAATTACTAGCCTGGGGGGCTTATCTTCCTTTTCTATATCTTTTTGCATTTTTGATATTTGTGTTTAATTTAGCTTCAAAATAAAACTGGGTGTTAAATACTTTATTTTTAAAAGTAAATAGCAATATCTTGTTAGACCTAACAAGACCTCTGTGTGTGTGTGTGTGTGTGTGTGTGTGTGCACATGCTAAATTTCTTCAGTCATGTCTGACTCTGTGTGATCCCATGACTGTACCCTGCCAGCCTACCCTACCATGGAATTCTCCAGACAAAATGTACTGGAGTCATTCAAAAGGTATTTGAAGTCATTTCCTACTTCAAGGAATGTTCCCAACCCAGGGGTTGAACCCATGTCTCTTAAGTCTCTGGCATTGGCAAGTATATTCTTTACCACTAGCACCACCTGGGAAGCCAAAAGACTGATCCAGTAGAGTGCAAATAGTGATAAGATAGAGGAGAAAACAATTAGAATTACTGGAGTTATGTTCTCAGTGGACAAGTGCGGTTAGGAATGTTGGCTTCTGGAAGAGCTGAAGGGAAGGCAAAGCATGTGGCTATAAATGCTTAAATGTGGGTATACATGGTTGGAAGACTGAAGAAATTTGCTTCCGATTGTTTTAATATTGTCAATCAATTAGGAAGTCATTGAATAAAAAAGAAAATTTGATGGAAGGTGTTCAAGTTTGAAGAGAGGAGAAGGTGTGAAATTGTCACTTCAGAAAGTGATTGAGTGAATGAACCAGGGGCATATAATGTAATTGTCTGTAATCTATAATTGTCTATAATGTGAGGATTAAAGCAACCCTTGAAGTTTTTGACCATGAATTTCAAATAGACATGTCTAAGAACTTACATGTTTTTATGTAGTCATATTCAGTTGGCTCAGGAATATAGTAGCTCTCTGGGTCCAGTTCTATCAAGAAAATAGGAAAAGAAATAGAGGGGCAAGTGGGTCCAGTACATAAATATAGGAGTGGTTATACTAACTACTGAATTAGAATTTAAGTTAAGAAAGAAGATATGCCAGGATATACATGGAAGGAAAGACAAAGAAATATCTACAGAATCAACAAACTGGAAGTCCCAATGGGGTCAGAGTAGTAGAAGGTGGATACTTTAACAAGTTCTTGTAAAGCTTTCTTGTTGATTTAAAATCTGTTGCACTACAGTTTGAATATTGACAGAAAAATATGTCTAGGTTACCCCATTTCACTCTTTTTATTTCCTCATATTCTTTTAAAACCTGATTGTATAAGCATCAAAGATGGTTTGTAATTATTGTCCATGAGTCTTAAAAACTGACTTCCTCATAAAATTTGTATTTAAAATTTTGCTTTCACTAGTAATCAAGATAAGGAATTGCATAGAGTTTTTTCTTAAAAACTTCTACCACTGATGAATAAGTACAAATTAAATATAGCTATTAAATGATATTTTATTGAGTGTTATGCATCTTACTGCAATAGACAATTCTAAAAAATTATGATCTATTCTGCTTTGTGTCATTTAATTTTAAATACTTTTCCACTAGCACCACCTGGGAAGCCAAAAGACTGATCCAGTAGAGTGCAAATAGTGATAAGATAGAGGAGAAAACAATTAGAATTACTGGAGTTATGTTCTCAGTGGACAAGTGCGGTTAGGAATGTTGGCTTCTGGAAGAGCTGACGGGAAGGCAAAGCATGTGGCTATAAATGCTTAAATGTGGGTATACATGGTTGGAAGACTGAAGAAATTTGCTTCCGATTGTTTTAATATTGTCAATCAATTAGGAAGTCATTGAATAAAAAAGAAAATTTGATGGAAGGTGTTCAAGTTTGAAGAGAGGAGAAGGTGTGAAATTGTCACTTCAGAAAGTGATTGAGTGAATGAACCAGGGGCATATAATGTAATTGTCTGTAATCTATAATTGTCTATAATGTGAGGATTAAAGCATCCCTTGAAGTTTTTGACCATGAATTTCAAATAGACATGTCTAAGAACTTACATGTTTTTATGTAGTCATATTCAGTTGGCTCAGGAATATAGTAGCTCTCTGGGTCCAGTTCTATCAAGAAAATAGGAAAAAGAAATAGAGGGGCAAGTGGGTCCAGTACATAAATATAGGAGTGGTTATACTAACTACTGAATTAGAATTTAAGTTAAGAAAGAAGATATGCCAGGATATACATGGAAGGAAAGACAAAGAAATATCTACAGAATCAACAAACTGGAAGTCCCAATGGGGTCAGAGTAGTAGAAGGTGGATACTTTAACAAGTTCTTGTAAAGCTTTCTTGTTGATTTAAAATCTGTTGCACTACAGTTTGAATATTGACAGAAAAATATGTCTAGGTTACCCCATTTCACTCTTTTTATTTCCTCATATTCTTTTAAAACCTGATTGTATAAGCATCAAAGATGGTTTGTAATTATTGTCCATGAGTCTTAAAAACTGACTTCCTCATAAAATTTGAATTATAAAATTCTGCTTTCACTAGTAATCAAGATAAGGAATTGCATAGAGTTTTTTCTTAAAAACTTCTACCACTGATGAATAAGTACAAATTAAATATAGCTATTAAATGATATTTTATTGAGTGTTATGCATCTTACTGCAATAGACAATTCTAAAAAATTATGATCTATTCTGCTTTGTGTCATTTAATTTTAAATTTATTTTGCCTTTTTTCTTTGCTAAAGGAAGAAATATTTCTCCCTAGTTATGTAGCTAAGGTCCTCATTTAACATTCATTTTTAATCGTTAATCTATATTCCTGTTCTTGTAAATATCTGAAATGTTTTAGTAATTACTTTTGTGTATGCAAGCAATTTTCACTAATTAATAGAACATTTTCCCTTTGTAATAATAAACAAACATATAAATTGATAAAACTAATAGAATTTCAACATATAAACACAGAGAAATTTCGCTCCAAGATGCATTTGAAACAGTAATGGGCTTCAATACATGTTTGAGTTTGTATCTGTAATCTTTATTTTTTTAATTTTTAAATTCATTTTTATTGGAATATAGTATCTTTAAAATATTGTGTTGCTTTCTACTCTACAGCAAAGTGAATCAGTTGTACTTATACCTGTCCCCTCTTTTTTAGATTTCTTCCCATTTAGGTCACCAAAGAGCACTGAGTAGAGTTCCCTGAGGTATGCAGTAGTTACTCATTAGTTATTTATTGCATACACAGTATCAATAGTGTATATATGTCAATCCCAATCTCCCAATTCATCCTATTCCCTTAAACCCCTGTTGGTGTCTATATCTGTTTGCTACAGCTGTGTCTCTATTTCTAGTTTGCAAATAAGATTATTTATACCATTTTCTATATTCCATATTCATTCATCAATATACAATATTTGTTTTTCTCCTTCTCACATAATTCACTCTGTATGGCAGACTCTAGGTCCATCCATGTCTCTGCAGATAACTCAAGAATTTCATTCTTTTTTTATGATTGAGCAATATTTCATTATATATCTGTACCATGTCTTTTCCCATTCCTCTATTGGTGGACATTTAGCTTCCTTCTATGTCTTGGCTATTGTAAGCAGTGCTGCAGTGAACACTAGGGTGCATATGTCTTTTGGAATTATTATTTTCTATGGGCATTTACCCAGGAGTGGGATTGCTGGTCATGTGGTAGTTCTATTTTCAGTTTTTTAAGGAGCCTCCATACTGTTCTCCATAGAGGCTATGTCAATTTTCATTCCCAGCAAGGTGCAAGAGGGTCTCCCTTCCTCTACACCCTCTCCAGCATTTAGTGTTTGTAGATGTTTTAATGATAGTCATTCTGATTGGTGTGAGGTTATACTTCATTGAAATTTTGATTTGCATTTCTCTAATAATTAGCTGTGCTGGGCATCTTTTCATGTGTTTGTTGGCCATTTGTTTAACTTCTTTGGAGACATGTGTATTTAGATTTTATGGTCCCCTCTCCTCCTCCTTTTTGCATTGAGCTGCATGAGCTGTTAGTATATTTTGAAGTATGACCCTTTATTTCTTCCTTTGCAAATATTCTCTCCCATTCAGAGGACTGTCTTTTTATCTTATTTATGGTTTCCTTTGCTGTGCAAAATCTGTTAAGTTTAATTAGATCCCATTTGTTTTGTTTTTATTTTCATTACTCTAGAAGGTGGGTCAAAAAAGATCCTGCTGCAGTTTATGTCAGAGAGTGTTCTGTCTGTGTTCTAAGAGTTTTAGAGTGTCCGACCTTATATTCAGGTCTTTAATCCATTTTGAGTTTATTTTTGTGTATGGAGTTAGGGAGTGTTCTAATTTCACTCTTTTACATGTAGTTGTCCAGATTTCCCAGCCCCACTTATTGAAGAAGCTGTCATTCTCCATCATATATTCTTGCCTATTTTGTCATAGATTAAGTGACCATATGTACATGAGTTTATGTCTGGATATTCTGTTCCATTGGAATCTTTATGGTTACATTGACTATTTCCTTTACTCTAGCAGTAATATTACACTATCTTAATTTTTTTATAACATCTTAATAATACTGCTTTAAAATAGAGTAGATTATATTTCTCCATATTTTTTTTCTCTCAACTTCCATAACAATCCTAGTGGCAAAGATATACTTGTGTTATATGGGAAGGTGTAAGGCCACAAACACAAAATCTTTCTGAACACTTGGTCTTATGCTCTTGGCTTCTAACAATCACCACCTACAAACGCATAAACATACAACGTTTGCCCCAGGAATTTGGCACAAGTTTCAGAGATTTTTAGATGAGACTCTTGATAGAGACTCTAAGTAAATAGACTGATCAGATTTTATGCTTTTCAGCTATATCTTTGTATATGTCAGAGCTTCTAACATTACTTCCCGGTAAAGAACACAAAAATTTGATCACTAGCTTATTATGTACTTCATAAATGAATTCAGTATTATAGATCATAGAATGTACTGTGGAGAGGAAACCAAAAGAATGCTCTTACTATTTTGATAGATAATTATTAGGAAAAATTAGGAAGAAACATCTTCTACTGTCTAGCTTGGGAATATAAAGTTTAATGTTAAAACCATGTATTAATTGTCTTTTAGACCAAAGCTGAGATTTGACCAGCTCATACATACAGTAATTGCCATGATCCTGTGCAATCTGTTACAAACCAGTAATGCACTATTTGGAGGAAGTTGTCATACACTTCCCCAGCTGTATGACATACATGTGAAGCTTGTTTTCAATGGCAACTACAGTCATGGACTATTTTCACCCAACTGTTCTGCATCATGTTCTAAGTGATTATTCTTGTTGAAAAATGTATCTCATCTCTGATTACTTCAGGCCTAGTTGTGCTCTCTGCCTTTGCTTTTTGCTAGCAGTTTATCTAAGAATGCTTCATATGAAGCTGTACTTAAATATTTTTAAAAATTTATTCCCCATACCTCTTATACAATATAATCAGAGTGAAATTGTAAAAGACCACTTACTGGAGACGAAACCCTTCAAAAATTTCTCTGAAGCAGTGCCTGTAAGTGTACCTGAGAGAATTCCTTATTGCAGAATCCTGAGTGCATCAAATTTCAGTAAAATGTCTGGTATAGAGCTGGTAAGCTGACCACAATATCAGGAACATGAAAATTCCACAAATACACAAGAGACTGAGGAAATATTAAAAAGTGTGTCTACTAAAAAGTACAGCTTAGAATTAAATGTAAGAGTCATTCAAGATACTATTCTTCATATGAATACATATCCAATTTTCTTTACTGCATTTGACCTCTTTCCATAAGGGAAATGGTATAATTAGTGGAGTGATTGTTTTGTTGTAAATCATGTCATAATTCAGGAAAGCTCATACATTCTGGATTACATGAGAAAAAGACTTTAGCCTTTGATTTTCCTAAGATAACATCCAGTCATAGTCCAATGAATTTGCCCCCACCTTTTATTACTTTTATTAAGACTTTTTATAGATATTGATGTCACATCACATATTTGTCCTCTCTGATTATGTTACCACCCAAGCCAGATTCCTTTATGATAGTTTTATTTTTTAACATCATTCTATTCAAATTAATCACAATATACTCTCATTATCCACCCATTTGAGTCTTCCCAATTTTATCTTATCGCCTGAATCCACCTTTTTAAAATAAAACAGAGCCCCAACAAAGGGAACATTTTCTTATATTACTGTGGACATTAGCTCAACACTCACAAATAAATAAAAGTAGATACATAAGAAACAGACATGCCCAGAAAAGATCAGTAGGCATTATTAACATATGTTAATGATGATAATGATCATTGTCATAAGTTGTTGAGCCCTTGTTCTGTGGGTGCTATTAAGATGTACATTTTACTGAAAAAGAAACAAACTGAGATAATTATATAACTTAATGGAGACAACAGACCTTGTTAGTGGGAGAGTTTAGAATAAAAATCAACCATACTCATTTTGCTAAACTGTTTCAGAATTTGGGGTGAGATCCCATCAAGGTATGGAAACCTTGAGAGACAACACTATGTGTATCTTGGCCTTGTGCACTTAACTTTTAGGAGGGCTGTTTAAAACAGTGCATTTTCTCATCTACTGCTGCAAAGGTAACTAGAATAAGGTGGGTGAATTGTACATTATTAAAAACAATCAACAAATAACCAAATAGTTTTGAACCTGTCATGGTATCATGTTTGGTGGAGTGGGGATGGGGGGCTCTTTTCTGTGTGGGTGCATCAATGCCTCAATTGCAGAATCCTGAGTGCATCAAATTTCAGTAAAATGTCTGGTATAGAGCTGGTAAGCTGACCACAATATCAGGAACATGAAAATTCCACAAATACACAAGAGACTGAGGAAATATTAAAAAGTGTGTCTACTAAAAAGTACAGCTTAGAATTAAATGCAAGAGTCATTCAAGATACTATTCTTCATATGAATACATATCCAATTTTCTTTACTGCATTTGACCTCTTTCCATAAGGGAAATGGTATAATTAGTGGAGTGATTGTTTTGTTGTAAATCATGTCATAATTCAGGAAAGCTCATACATTCTGGATTACATGAGAAAAAGACTTTAGCCTTTGATTTTCCTAAGATAACATCCAGTCATAGTCCAATGAATTTGCCCCCACCTTTTATTACTTTTATTAAGACTTTTTATAGATATTGATGTCACATCACATATTTGTCCTCTCTGATTATGTTACCACCCAAGCCAGATTCCTTTATGATAGTTTTATTTTTTAACATCATTCTATTCAAATTAATCACAATATACTCTCATTATCCACCCATTTGAGTCTTCCCAATTTTACCTTATCGCCTGAATCCACCTTTTTAAAATAAAACAGAGCCCCAACAAAGGGAACATTTTCTTATATTACTGTGGACATTAGCTCAACACTCACAAATAAATAAAAGTAGATACATAAGAAACAGACATGCCCAGAAAAGATCAGTAGGCATTATTAACATATGTCAATGATGATAATGATCATTATCATAAGTTGTTGAGCCCTTGTTCTGTGGGTGCTATTAAGATGTACATTTTACTGAAAAAGAAACAAACTGAGATAATTATATAACTTAATAGAGACAACAGACCTTGTTTGTGGGAGAGTTTAGAATAAAAATCAACCATACTCATTTTGCTAAACTGTTTCAGAATTTGGGGTGAGATCCCATCAAGGTATGGAAACCTTGAGAGACAACACTATGTGTATCTTGGCCTTGTGCACTTAACTTTTAGGAGGGCTGTTTAAAACAGTGCATTTTCTCATCTACTGCTGCAAAGGTAACTAGAATAAGGTGGGTGAATTGTACATTATTAAAAACAATCAACAAATAACCAAATAGTTTTGAACCTGTCATGGTATCATGTTTGGTGGAGTGGGGATGGGGGCTCTTTTCTGTGTGGGTGCATCAATGCCTCAATTCACGGGCAGCTTTATTACAGACCAGGTTTAAGTCTTGGCATGATGCATGAGTTATTAGACACAGACTTTGAGTCTGCTGTGCTCTAGTAAAATTAGCATCATCACGGTAGCAGAGATCTGTCAAGACCCAGCAGATAACAGAATTTATCACTCTTTTTTTTCCTTCTTAAGATTTATTTATTTATTTATTTAGGTGGTGGTGGGGTGGGGAGGGAGGGGAGCAGATGGGCCACTTCTGTTGGTCTTTCATTTGTCCATTTTCATCCATCTTTGTTCTTTGGCCCATGTGGGCCTCCCATCACAGTGGCCTCTGTCGTCGCAGAGCACCGGCTCTGGGCACATGCGCTCCAGAGCTCCGGCTCGGTAATTGGACACATCGGTCCAGCCGCTCTGTGGCACATGGGATCTTCCCAGGCCAGGGATCGAACTGGCGCCCCCTGCACTTCAAGGCAGTGTCCTTACCCACTGGACCACCAGGGAAGCCCCAGAATTTATCACTCTTAAGATGTATTGGGAATTGCAGATTACTATTTTTTTTCTCTCTCACAAGAATAACATTTGGCATCTAAGGAAAACCAGAATCTCCTCTCAGTCATGACCACAGGGCTCTCCTTGGTCATGATGACCCCAAACAGAGTGAACAAACTGTATTATTTACAAAGCACTTAAATCTGCCACATTGACCAAACTTTCTGTCTTGGAAAGCCTTTTCTGTTGCCTTTAATCTCCCATCACACGGATACAGCTAAGAGCATATTTTGGACCTAAAAAGAATCAAAGGCTGATAACATGTACTATGTGGCCAATAAGCTAAACTGGCATCCAAAGGATGCCATCAGACTAGAAACTAGAAAGCATCTACTCTGAGGAAAAAATCATCTATTATTGTGAGAGATTATATACACAAAATAGCAGCCAGAAGTCCTGACTTGGTGGAGATCTGTGCTGATGGCTAATAGACTTTGGTGCTCCTAGGAGTGAAATGCAGAGATATCCAACAAGGGTACCACTGACCTATATAATTAAACTAGGAGTGAAAGTTCGTATCTGATAATGTAGTTGAAAATCCATCCCTTATTTTGTGGAGTGGGGATGGGGGCTCTTTTCTGTGTGGGTGCATCAATGCCTCAATTCACGGGCAGCTTTATTACAGACCAGGTTTAAGTCTTGGCATGATGCATGAGTTATTAGACACAGACTTTGAGTCTGCTGTGCTCTAGTAAAATTAGCATCATCACGGTAGCAGAGATCTGTCAAGACCCAGCAGATAACAGAATTTATCACTCTTTTTTTTCCTTCTTAAGATTTATTTATTTATTTATTTAGGTGGTGGTGGGGTGGGGAGGGAGGGGAGCAGATGGGCCACTTCTGTTGGTCTTTCATTTGTCCATTTTCATCCATCTTTGTTCTTTGGCCCATGTGGGCCTCCCATCACAGTGGCCTCTGTCGTCGCAGAGCACCGGCTCTGGGCACATGCGCTCCAGAGCTCCGGCTCGGTAATTGGACACATCGGTCCAGCCGCTCTGTGGCACATGGGATCTTCCCAGGCCAGGGATCGAACTGGCGCCCCCTGCACTTCAAGGCAGTGTCCTTACCCACTGGACCACCAGGGAAGCCCCAGAATTTATCACTCTTAAGATGTATTGGGAATTGCAGATTACTATTTTTTTTCTCTCTCACAAGAATAACATTTGGCATCTAAGGAAAACCAGAATCTCCTCTCAGTCATGACCACAGGGCTCTCCTTGGTCATGATGACCCCAAACAGAGTGAACAAACTGTATTATTTACAAAGCACTTAAATCTGCCACATTGACCAAACTTTCTGTCTTGGAAAGCCTTTTCTGTTGCCTTTAATCTCCCATCACACGGATACAGCTAAGAGCATATTTTGGACCTAAAAAGAATCAAAGGCTGATAACATGTACTATGTGGCCAATAAGCTAAACTGGCATCCAAAGGATGCCATCAGACTAGAAACTAGAAAGCATCTACTCTGAGGAAAAAATCATCTATTATTGTGAGAGATTATATACACAAAATAGCAGCCAGAAGTCCTGACTTGGTGGAGATCTGTGCTGATGGCTAATAGACTTTGGTGCTCCTAGGAGTGAAATGCAGAGATATCCAACAAGGGTACCACTGACCTATATAATTACAAACCAAATGAGAGTGAGCTGAAAGTTCGTATCTGATAATGTAGTTGAAAATCCATCCCTTATTCAGTTGGTGTGGGAATGGGCATAAAGGCACACATTTTTGTATTTTATGTCAGTGCCGAGTAAAGCATAGAAGAGACACTGAATAATGAGGATACAATGACTCATTCAATGCAGGTCAGTGAGCTTTAGTCATTGACTATTCCATGCTTGTATACCCATGAACAGAGTCACCACTGGTGTTTTGGCCAATGCAATGAAAGTGACATACTTCTGAGCAGATGTGAAAACTATTATATTATCTGCTACCTTACTTCTTTCCCTTCTGTCCTTCGTATGGAAATGTCATTAAAAGGAGCTGCTCTGTCACACTGGGTCCAAGGTGATAAAAGAGAAGAGGTCAGAGAGATGAGAGTAAGCTGACCAATGATGGACATATAAAATACGCAAAATTAAACCAGTTTTTTTGAGTGAAGTTTTTGAGGTCATTTGCCACCACAGAATTGCTTAATTTATTCTAGCTGATCACAACTATCAACTCTGAATAATTACAGCAATGATTTATCAAAAAAGAAGGATTAACTATTCCTATTTTATAACCTATAAAATAAGTGCTTAATTTTCACAAGGCCCCGAAGTTCCTCTCACAGGTCCATAGACAGGAGGACATGCACATGTTTCTGGATCATGACTTAATATATCTTGTTAAAAAGAATGAGCTTGTTTTCCTTGTGGCAGAGCTAAGTGTGCACAGTACTCATTTCAAGAGCAATCCTTGACAGATGTTCAGTCATGTTAAGTAATAGCTTCCTTATCACCATGTACAATGGGCTACCCATGTAATAGTGCTTTCAAATTTAATATATGACACCTCAAATGAATTCATGAGGCAATAAGTCAGTAATTTTCAACCATTGCCTTCAAAATTTTATAAGGGAGAAAAGAGAGCAGCACATACATTGCAGATTATCTCTCCAGGTCTAAATCAGGATCTCTACCACTCACAGACTATCATTGTGAGAGAATATTTAGTTTCCTATCAGTTTTCAGTATCTTTGTAGACCTGTCATTACCACCTGTGCAAATGCAGGCTCAGTCTGATTTAACCACATAGGCACCTGCTCTTTTGTAAAATAATAATAATAATAATATACAATAATGTGTGATGTAGTTCATATATCATAGATGGAAAAGACAGTTTCTTACCACAGAGCCTGATGAATACAGCATGGACTTGAACGTGTAGCCTCAAAGTCTTTACACAATTCAGGGTACCTTGGAGCCTTCCAAGTGTTTGAACGTGCATTAATGTCTGTAGTGAAACCATTAATTCTCATTTGTATTTCATAGAAGGGAAGAATTCAATTCACAGAGTCCTCCAGTCAGGTGTAGCTATGGGTTGGGCATAGTTTTTACATACTGTTACTAACTGTAGAATTAACCCCTCATTTCCTTATTGTGAATCACTGCTATGTATTCTTAAATAATTTTTACCAGAGGTGAGGTGATGTGAATAGTCACTTATCCTGGGCCAAATCTCCACCATTGTTCATATAAGTATTGTCTTTGTTGGCCTAAGACACAAGAAATCACAGCGTACCTTCCACAATTTTTTTTCTAATGACTTCTCGTGGTGGCCCTGGATCAAAATCAGTGGGTTGTTTTTTAAAGATGAAAACAGTTGGTGGTTAGACTTTGACGGTAATAGCAGTACATTCCTACTGCCTGAATTGAAGGAATCACATTTTGCTTTAGTCATAGGTAGCCGTTATGTTTCCTTTTAAAAGACATGGTAGGGTCTTCCCTGGTGGTACAGTGGGTAAGGACACCACCTTGCAGTGCAAGGGGTGCCGGTTCCACCCCTGGCCTGGGAAGATCCCACGTGCCATGGAGTGGCTGGACTGATGTGTCCAGTTACTGAGCCGGAGCTCTGGAGCGCATGTGCCCAGAGCTGGTGCTCTGGAACAACAGAGGCCACCGCAATGGGAGGCCCACACGGACCAAAGAACAAAGATGGACAAAAATGGACAAATGAAAGACCAATAGAAGTGGCCCATCTGCTCCCCTCCCTCCCCACCCTACCCTCTACCAAAGTAAATAAATAAATAAATAAATAAATCTTTAAAAGTCATGGTAATCCTGGTTTGCTGATTGAACTCCAGCATCCGTTTTATAGACCCCCTTGCAAAATGTCCTCGAGTGATTTTTTGCACATATTATGGGATACATAGTGGTGGGCTGGTGCAACCTCTTGATATCACAAGTTGTCTGGTGGTTTTCCCTACTTAAGACAACTATGTGCTCCTATACCTCTTCCAGATATTTAATCCAGGAAGTCTTTTTTAAATAGATTGTCAATGGGAATTTGCTGTATGACTCAGGAACTCAACCTGTAGCTCTGTAATAAGCTAGAGAGCTGGGAATGAATGGGAAGTGGGAGCAGATTTAAGAGAGAGAGGATATATGTATACATGACAGATATCAAACCAATGTGGCAAAGCAATCATCAATTAAAAATAAATAATTAACAAATTGCAGGTCACTGTTAACAGTGACCCCATATGCCAAGCATTGCATATTCTTAATAGGGAAAATCCGGTTATCATTTGGTTATCATTTTTCTCAATTTACTAAGTGATTTAATAAGATCTTATATCCTTCTCCATGTCATATCTGTCACATAGTGAAATGGTCAATTTTGCATTTTTTTCATTTTTGTATTATGTTATTGGTAAAAGTCACATAATGTAAAATATACTGTTTTAGTCATATTTAACTGCACTGTTCAGTGGCACTAAGTACATTCACATTGTTGGGAAACTCACACCATCATCCGTTTTCCGAATTTTCCACCTTCCTAAACTGAAACTGTTCCCAGTAAACACGAACACCCCGTTCCACCTCCACATATCTGCCAATGTACTTACTGACTCTATGAATTTGACTATTTTAGCTACTTCATATAAGTGGAATCAAACAGTATTTTCTATACCTAATATATATTGGAATGCATTTTTGTAAAACTGAAAATTGCTCAGTTGTGTCCGACTCTTTGTGAACCATGGACAAGTCATGGAATTCTCCAGGCAGGAATACTGGAGCATGTTGTCATTCCCTTCTCCAGGGGAATTTACCAACCCAGGGATTGAGGCCAGGTCCTCCCTCATTGCAGGCAGATTTGTTACCATCGGAGCCACCAGGGAAGCTCCAGGGAATGCATTTTTAGGATTATCTTAATATGTCCTACAAACATATTGTAGTTTCCCTCTCCCCTGAGTGCTACAGAGTAGGGTTCTCATTAGTTATCCATTTTATACATAGTGGGCTTCCCTGGTGGCTTAGATGATAAAGAATCTGCCTGCAATGCAGCTGGGTTCAATCCCTAGGTTGAGAAAATTCCCTGGAGAAGGGAATGACAACATGCTCCAGTATTCTTGCCTGGAGAATTCCATGGACAGAGGAGCCTTGCAGGCTATATAATCCATGGGGTCTCAAAGAGTCAGACACAACTCAGTGACTAACATCACTTTTACCATTTTTCAGTTTATACATATAGCAGTGTATATATGTCAATCACAGTCTCCCAATTTATCCTATCCCCCTCTAATCCCTTAATGTCTGCATGTTCTCTACATTTGGGGTTCTATTTTTGCTTTGCAAAGAGGTTCATTTGTAATATTTTTCTAGATTCCTCATATATGTGTTACTATGCAGTATTTTTCTCTTTCTGACTGAGTCCAGTCTGTATGACTGTCTCTAGGTCCATCCATGTCTCTGAAAATGTCACAATTTTTTTCCTTTTTATGACTGAATAACACACAACCCCGCCCCTCATCTTCTTTATCCATTCCTCTGTTGGTGGACATTTAGGTTGCTTATACATCTTGGCTATTGTAAACAGTGCTACAGTGAACACTGAGGTGCATGGATCTTTTAGAATTGTGGTTTTCTCTGGGTATATACCCAGGAGTGGGATTGCTGGGTCATCTGGTAGTTCTGTTTATAGCTTTTAGGAACCTCTACACTGTTCTCCATAGTGGTTGTATCAATTTACATTTCCACCAATAGTATAAAAGGGTTCCCTTTTCTCCACACCCACTCCAGCATTTGTTCTTAGATTTTTAAAAAAATTCTTTATTTATTTTGGGCTTTGTTGGGTCTTTGTTGCTATGCAGACTCTTCTCTACTTTTATAGGAGAGTAAGAGGCTACTCTGTAGTTGCCATGCATAGGCTTCTCGTGGTACTGACTTCTCTTTTGGGGAGTATGGGCTCTAGAGCATGAAGGCTTCAGTAGCTGCAGCCTATGGACTAGGTAGTTGTGGTGCCCGAGCTCTAGAACACAGGCTTAATAGTTGTGGCACACATACTCAGTTGCTATGCTGCATATGGGATCTTCCTGGACCAGGGATTGAACCCATGTCTTTCATTGGCAGGTGTATTTCTTACTACAGAACTACCACGTAAGTCTCATGTTTTAACTTTTTTGATGATGGCCATTCTGACTACCATGAGGTGGTACTTCATAGTTCTGCATTTCTCTAATAATTAATGATGATGAGCATCTTCTCATGTGCCTCTTGGCGATCTGTATGTCTTCTTTGTGGAAATGTCTATCTTTTTTTGGTATTGAGCTCTATGATCTGTTTATTAACTTAATGTTCCTGGAAAAAAAGAACATGTCCAAGTATCCTAATGCAAATTGACTAATAATTATTAAAATTTAGAACTCTATGTCCCAATTCCTTGACATATGCTTTGTAATTATTTTCAAAGTTACCATTGTATTCTATCTTAAAAAGACCAAAACCATAAATATGAAGCTTGAATCATATAAAGTAATTAAAAAACTGAAGTGTGTGCTAAATGTTTCTGGAACTCTGACAAACACTTTTCATAGGCATTTGCCTTCTCATCAGAAATATGTAATGTTTGTTGTTTTTCAGTTGTTAAGTCATGTCCAACTCTGTCACCTGATGAACTGGAACATTCCAGGCTCCCCTGTCCTTCAATGTCTCCCTGAGTTTGCTCAATTTCATGTCCGTTTAGTCAGTGCTGCTATCTAACCATCTCATCCTCTGCTACCCCCTTTTCCTTTTGTTTCCAAAAGCAGAAAATATGAAAAAAATCATATTACACAATGGATGCACACTTTTTACTGGTGTTTTCAAAACACCTTTTCCCACCCACTCCAGCATTTGTTCTTAGATTTTTAAAAAAATTCTTTATTTATTTTGGGCTTTGTTGGGTCTTTGTTGCTATGCAGACTCTTCTCTACTTTTATAGGAGAGTAAGAGGCTACTCTGTAGTTGCCATGCATAGGCTTCTCGTGGTACTGACTTCTCTTTTGGGGAGTATGGGCTCTAGAGCATGAAGGCTTCAGTAGCTGCAGCCTATGGACTAGGTAGTTGTGGTGCCCGAGCTCTAGAACACAGGCTTAATAGTTGTGGCACACATACTCAGTTGCTATGCTGCATATGGGATCTTCCTGGACCAGGGATTGAACCCATGTCTTTCATTGGCAGGTGTATTTCTTACTACAGAACTACCACGTAAGTCTCATGTTTTAACTTTTTTGATGATGGCCATTCTGACTACCATGAGGTGGTACTTCATAGTTCTGCATTTCTCTAATAATTAATGATGATGAGCATCTTCTCATGTGCCTCTTGGCGATCTGTATGTCTTCTTTGTGGAAATGTCTATCTTTTTTTGGTATTGAGCTCTATGATCTGTTTATTAACTTAATGTTCCTGGAAAAAAGAACATGTCCAAGTATCCTAATGCAAATTGACTAATAATTATTAAAATTTAGAACTCTATGTCCCAATTCCTTGACATATGCTTTGTAATTATTTTCAAAGTTACCATTGTATTCTATCTTAAAAAGACCAAAACCATAAATATGAAGCTTGAATCATATAAAGTAATTAAAAAACTGAAGTGTGTGCTAAATGTTTCTGGAACTCTGACAAACACTTTTCATAGGCATTTGCCTTCTCATCAGAAATATGTAATGTTTGTTGTTTTTCAGTTGTTAAGTCATGTCCAACTCTGTCACCTGATGAACTGGAACATTCCAGGCTCCCCTGTCCTTCAATGTCTCCCTGAGTTTGCTCAATTTCATGTCCGTTTAGTCAGTGCTGCTATCTAACCATCTCATCCTCTGCTACCCCCTTTTCCTTTTGTTTCCAAAAGCAGAAAATATGAAAAAAATCATATTACACAATGGATGCACACTTTTTACTGGTGTTTTTCAAAAACAGTATCTAAGTAAACACAGTATTTAGATGATCAACTGCCAATTATTTCTGTAATTTTTAAATAATTGTGGTTGACTTGATCCATACCAAAAATTGTATACTTTTTTCTTTTCATTGTTAATAATAGAAAAAGCTCTTATTTGTAGTACATACATAGATTCGTTTATTCATGCATGATATGGCAACAGGACTCCTTAGGAGGATGCATATTAATAATGTTAGCTCAGATTTATTCTTACTGTTTTGTGATTTTATGGAGCACTAAAATGGGTCTAGAGTCCAGAAATTGTTTGTATGTAGACTTCCAAAAATCTAAATAGTAATCAGGGATTTTGTAAACCAGTGGAGTTACTTTCATTAAACTGGCAGAGTAAAAACAATTTCCTCTTCAGAAAACCACACAACAGAAAAAGACCATCTCATATGGCCATCATTTTTTAACAATTATAAAATGATTAATTATTGTGTATACTACTGTGTCAGTGGAGGTTCAGTCAGGAAAACAGAAACCATATTTGTTACTTGAACGCAGAGATCAGTATATGAAATTGCTTATGCATGTGTTAGAGAACTGACCTTTAAGAAATGCTGTGACACCACAGAAACAGTTATGTGCTGGAGGAGCCACCACCTCTGGGGTTGGGAAGAACGAGAAGAGGTTAGTGGAGGGTCCTTGTGTTTCTGAGGGGTTTGGCGAGTGGGCACAAATCCAGGCTGGAATCACTGCCAGAGGTGAAGGATTGTGGCTAAGCCATCTGTCAGGACCAGTAAGCAAAGAGGACAGAATAAGCCCTTTTTCCCCTCCAGTGTTCCATGCTTTTTTATGATCCTATTGGTGGAACCTATCTGGAAGAGTGGTTTGCAGGGTCTCCTGCCTTGTATCAAAGTATAGAAAGATGGGTTTAGACTTAAGAGAATAGCTCACACATATTTAATAATATTATTGTGAAATTAAAATCTAAGGATTTATAATCCATGGTTTGAAATATACTTTTAAAAAGTCAAGTTTGATGTATACCATTTATTTATAATATATATATATATATATATATATATATATATAATAAATTTTGGTATTTAAACTTTTTCACTTATAGTAAAGGATTACATAAAAAAGAAATATTATAGTTTTTCTTGGTGCTTCTCAACCTGTTCTCAGGCTCCCTCTGGATTTCTCCACTTGAGGGGAAGTGACAAAGGTGTTTCATATCCATGTGCACTTCTGTGCTCCTTCCCATCAAGAAGGACAGGTTGACTGGCTGGGCTGTGCCATTTGTCAAGTTTGTCAAGGAATGAGTGAGCAGTACATAAAAAATGTAAGCCTCTCCTCTTTTATCCATGAAAGAATTTATCATTTTGTATTGTTACTGAATGACTAGTACAGGTTTAATGATTGATTTTTCTATTAATGCCATATGTATCATGTTTATTTCCATTAAAGAAAAATATTCTTGTTTAGGTAGTAACAAAAATGTTCATAAGTGGCAAGATATTTGATTAGTTGAAAATTAATTTTATTTCCCCATTCAATCAATATTGGAAATTTCTGTGGAACAGAAAGAACTCTTCATTTTTAAAAGAAATGAGAAAATTGTTATTAAGGCATTAGGATTTTCAAAATTAAGAGAAAGTCTCAAATTAGCCACAAATGCTACTCTCAGTATGAACTTAACTGTAATTCATCTTCACACAGCTAAAAGATGTCCTAAGAAATGTTTGAACAGGATCTTAAGAACAATTGCTTTCCATGTGAGAGATGAGCTCAATTTAATTTAGAAATTTCTATTCTGAATACTGGTGGGTTCACCTGTTTGTAAGTGGGATCCTTAGTTAAAATTCCTAAATATTCTTAAAACAGTCCATATTTCTAAATGAGTGGGTAGGAGGTTCTTTGGAGTTATAAAGCATCTTGAGTCCATTCAAGGAATTAGGGAGATGAAACTTGAAACTTCTATGACTATACATTTCTTAAATAAAATATTTTTATTACAAAAGATAACATGTTATAGATAAGTGCACAGAACCCATACAGTCCAATGAATAATCATAAAGCAATTACATAATCTCCACAAAGGTCAAGATATTGACCATTGCCATCTCAGGCTTGCCTGGACCTCAGAGAGATCTGCTTTCTGTTGATTCTTGCCCTTCTATGCATTGGGCTAAGCCTGTTTCCAACAAAAAGAATGAGTCAAAGGTGACAGAGTGTCACTTCTGAGATTAGATAACACAAAGGGCGTGGCTCCCCTCTTGACATTCCCTCTCTTGTTCTCCCTTTAAAGCACTCAAGCTGGTTCAAGTCAGCTGCAAAGTCATGAGACAGCCCTAGGGAAGAGACCTACATGAGTGAGCTTGGAAGCAGATTTCAGGGGCCTGTCATAACCACATCACTGAGTTTGGAAACAAGACACTTTAGTGCCAGTTGAGGCTTGAAAGGATTGTCCTGGCTGACACTTTAATAACATTGTCAAGAAAGATACTGAAGAGACGGCACCCAGCTAAACTGTGCCCTGATTCCTGATCCACTGAAACTTTCAAACTGCTAAGTTTTGGAGCAATAGATACACCATCATTCAAAAGCCCTTAGCTATCTCAATCATTTCCTTTCTCCCCTACCTTGTCCTGCAGAGTAACCCATATTCCTACTTTTTAAAAAATTTTAAATTGGAGTATAGTTGACTGACAATGTGTTAGCTTCTGCTGTACAGCAGTGTGAGTTGGTTATATATATATATATATATATATACACATACATATAAATATTCCCTTTTCACATATAGGTTGTTACAGAGTATGCAATAGAGTTCCCTGTGCTGTACAGTAGGTTCTTATTATTTTATATATTGTAGTATGTATATGTCAATCCTAGTCTTCCAATCTATCCCTCTCTCTCCTTTCTCCCTTGGTAACTATATGTTTCTAGATCTCAGATTCAATTTCTCTTTAGGAAATGGGTTCATCTGTATCATTTTTTTTTTTTTTTAGATTCCACATAAAGGCAATATTATATTTTCCTTTCGTGATCTGACATACTTTACTTACTTTGATAATCTTTAGGTCCATCCATGTTGCTACAAATGGCATTGTTTCATTTTTCTATGAGTGATATTTCATTATTTATATGCACCACATTTCTTTATCCATTTATTTACCTGTTGATGGCCATTTAGGTTGCTTTCATGTCCTGGCTATTATTGTAGACAGTGCTTCAATGAATACTGAGGTGAGTCAACCCTTTACATAATCTCCACAAAGGTCAAGATATTGACCATTGCCATCTCAGGCTTGCCTGGACCTCAGAGAGATCTGCTTTCTGTTGATTCTTGCCCTTCTATGCATTGGGCTAAGCCTGTTTCCAACAAAAAGAATGAGTCAAAGGTGACAGAGTGTCACTTCTGAGATTAGATAACACAAAGGGCGTGGCTCCCCTCGTTACATTCCTCTCTTGTTCTCCCTTTAAAGCACTCAAGCTGGTTCAAGTCAGCTGCAAAGTCATGAGACAGCCCTAGGGAAGAGACCTACATGAGTGAGCTTGGAAGCAGATTTCAGGGGCCTGTCATAACCACATCACTGAGTTTGGAAACAAGACACTTTAGTGCCAGTTGAGGCTTGAAAGGATTGTCCTGGCTGACACTTTAATAACATTGTCAAGAAAGATACTGAAGAGACGGCACCCAGCTAAACTGTGCCCTGATTCCTGATCCACTGAAACTTTCAAACTGCTAAGTTTTGGAGCAATAGATACACCATCATTCAAAAGCCCTTAGCTATCTCAATCATTTCCTTTCTCCCCTACCTTGTCCTGCAGAGTAACCCATATTCCTACTTTTTAAAAAATTTTAAATTGGAGTATAGTTGACTGACAATGTGTTAGCTTCTGCTGTACAGCAGTGTGAGTTGGTTATATATATATATATATATATACACATACATATAAATATTCCCTTTTCACATATAGGTTGTTACAGAGTATGCAATAGAGTTCCCTGTGCTGTACAGTAGGTTCTTATTATTTTATATATTGTAGTATGTATATGTCAATCCTAGTCTTCCAATCTATCCCTCTCTCTCCTTTCTCCCTTGGTAACTATATGTTTCTAGATCTCAGATTCAATTTCTCTTTAGGAAATGGGTTCATCTGTATCATTTTTTTTTTTTTTTAGATTCCACATAAAGGCAATATTATATTTTCCTTTCGTGATCTGACATACTTTACTTACTTTGATAATCTTTAGGTCCATCCATGTTGCTACAAATGGCATTGTTTCATTTTTCTATGAGTGATATTTCATTATTTATATGCACCACATTTCTTTATCCATTTATTTACCTGTTGATGGCCATTTAGGTTGCTTTCATGTCCTGGCTATTATTGTAGACAGTGCTTCAATGAATACTGAGGTGAGTCAACCCTTTCAGTTATGGTTTTATCTGGATTATATGCCTAGGAGCAGGATTTCTGGATCATATGATAGTTCTATTTTTAGTTTTTTAAGGGACTTCCATACTGTTCTCCATAGTGGCTGTGTCAACTTATATTTCCATCAACAGTGTTGTGAGAAGTTTCTCTTCTTCTCCACACCTTTTCCAGCATTTACTGTATGTAGATTTTTTGATGATTGAATTCTGACCAGTGTGAAGCTATACTACTTTGTAGTTTTGATTTGCATTTCTGTGATAATTAGTGATATTGAGCATATTTTCACATGTTTGTTGGCCATGTTCATATCTTTGGAGAAATGTCCATTTAAGTCTTCTGCCCATATTTGGATTGCGTTTTTGTTTATCTGATACTGAGCTGCATGAGTCATTTGTATATTTTTTGGTGATTAATCCCTTGTTGGTCACTTCCCATCCTGTGGGTTTTCTTTGCATTTTGTTGATCCATATTCCTACTTTTACTGAAGAGACTTAGTACACATGCATATTCCTACTTTGAACACAATCTTTTTTATTTCTCTGCTTTTGAACTCTTATGAATCCAACAATTCGGATGTTATTCTTGTGTGTCTGGCATCCTTTGCTCCACATAAAATGCACGAGATTCATTTTCATTAATCTATAGTGTCAGTTGGGGCTCTTACGTTTCTTGTTAAAATTTTTTTTTTTAACATACTTTATTTTTTATTTTTTGGTGGGGGGAGGGTGGGTTAGGGAGGGAGGGGACGGGCGGGCCACTTCTATCGGTCTTTCATTTGTCTATTTTCATCTACCTTTGTTCTTTGGCCCATGTGGGCCTCCCATCACTGTGGCTTCTGTTGTCACAGAGCACTGGCTCTGGGCGCATGAACTCCAGAGCTCCAGCTCGGTAATTGGACACATCGGTCCAGCTGCTCCGTGGCACGTGGGACCTGTTTCATTTTTCTATGAGTGATATTTCATTATTTATATGCACCACATTTCTTTATCCATTTATTTACCTGTTGATGGCCATTTAGGTTGCTTTCATGTCCTGGCTATTATTGTAGACAGTGCTTCAATGAATACTGAGGTGAGTCAACCCTTTCAGTTATGGTTTTATCTGGATTATATGCCTAGGAGCAGGATTTCTGGATCATATGATAGTTCTATTTTTAGTTTTTTAAGGGACTTCCATACTCTTCTCCATAGTGGCTGTGTCAACTTATATTTCCATCAACAGTGTTGTGAGAAGTTTCTCTTCTTCTCCACACCTTTTCCAGCATTTACTGTATGTAGATTTTTTGATGATTGAATTCTGACCAGTGTGAAGCTATACTACTTTGTAGTTTTGATTTGCATTTCTGTGATAATTAGTGATATTGAGCATATTTTCACATGTTTGTTGGCCATGTTCATATCTTTGGAGAAATGTCCATTTAAGTCTTCTGCCCATATTTGGATTGCGTTTTTGTTTATCTGATACTGAGCTGCATGAGTCATTTGTATATTTTTTGGTGATTAATCCCTTGTTGGTCACTTCCCATCCTGTGGGTTTTCTTTGCATTTTGTTGATCCATATTCCTACTTTTACTGAAGAGACTTAGTACACATGCATATTCCTACTTTGAACACAATCTTTTTTATTTCTCTGCTTTTGAACTCTTAGGAATCCAACAATTCGGATGTTATTCTTGTGTGTCTGGCATCCTTTGCTCCACATAAAATGCACGAGATTCATTTTCATTAATCTATAGTGTCAGTTGGGGCTCTTACGTTTCTTGTTAAAAATTTTTTTTTTTAACATACTTTATTTTTTATTTTTTGGTGGGGGGAGGGTGGGTTAGGGCGGGAGGGGGACGGGCGGGCCACTTCTATTGGTCTTTCATTTGTCTATTTTCATCTACCTTTGTTCTTTGGCCCATGTGGGCCTCCCATCACTGTGGCTTCTGTTGTCACAGAGCACTGGCTCTGGGCGCATGAACTCCAGAGCTCCAGCTCGGTAATTGGACACATCGGTCCAGCTGCTCCGTGGCACGTGGGACCTTCCCAGGCCAGGGATCGAACTGGTGCCCCTTGTACTGCAAGGCGGTGTCCTTACCCACTGGACCACCAGGGAAGCCCTGTTAAAATTCTTATGCATATCTTTTAGTATTCATATTTCTGTATTACTAACTAGCATAAATCTTCAACTAAAATTTCTGTATCAAAATGCCCTCATATTTCTCAATGTTGGTGTATCATGACAAACTGTTTTCTGAAGTGGTTTATCACTTTACACACCCAACAGCAGTGTATTAGACAACCCACTCTCTCATATCACCACCCAATTTTTACTATTTTAGTTTTTAAATTTTAGTAGGGGAGCTTATGTTTCTATTCTTCAAATGGTGGTTTCTGATAAACAGTAGTTTTTATTTTAACTTGATTTCTCCATCTATTTCCTCCCTTTTACTGTCATATCATATGACAGTAAAATTTACCATTTCCATAAAATTTACCTTTTAACTGTATAGTTCAGTAGCATTCAGTATGTTCACATATGCAACTATCACTAATAGCCAGTTCCAGAATTTTCCATCTTCCCAAATCGAAAAACTGTGCCGATTAAGCAACTCCCCACAACCCCGCTTCCTACAGTCCTGGCAACCCTTGTTCTAGTCTTTGTTTCTATGAATTTGACTGTTTTATGTATCTCATATGAGTGGAATAGTAATATTGGTCCTTTTATGTCTGCTCATTTCACTTACCACAATGTTAAGGGTCATAACATCAAGCTTTACCCATGTTATAACTGTCAAAACTATCTTCCTTTTCAAGGCTGAATAATATTCCATCATTATATATAGACCAAATTGTTTTATCCATTCATCCATCAATGGATATTTGGGTTGCTTCCCCCTTTCAGCTATTGGGAACAATGCTTCTACGAATGTGAGTGGGTTTACAAATATCTCCTTGAATCCCTGCTTTTGCTTCTTTGGAGTATATTCCCAAAAGTAGAATTACCATATGACCCAGGAATACCATGTTTAGTATTTAATTGGAGGATAATTGCCTTACAGTGTTGTTAGTTTCTTCTGTAAACAAAGTGTATGAGTTATTCTCTCCCTCTTCCCCGACTCTAGGTCATCACAGAGCACCGAGCTGAGCATCCTGTGCCATACAGCAAGCTCCTACTAGCCATCTGTTTGGCACTTGGTCGTGCATATATGTCAATTTTACTCTCCCAATTTGTCCCATTCTCCCTTTCCCTGTCTCATGTCTGCATGTCTGTTCTCTACATCAGCATCAATATTCCTGCTCTGCAAATAGGTTCATCTGTGCCATTTTTCCTAGATTCTATATTTATGCATTAATATACAATATTTGTTTTTCTCTTTCTGACTTACTTCACTCTGTATCACAGACTCTTGTTCTATTCTTTATGGCTATCACTTTATATCTAATATAAGAAGTCTTTCTATTCCCCAAGGTCAAGATGATTTCTCTCTGTTATCTTATAAATATGAAAAGTATGGCAATGAAGTTTTAAAACTATAAGTCACCAGGAACTGGCTTTTATGTAAGTGTGAGGTAAGTGCCAGATTGCATTTTTTTTCATTTCATTTTTTTCTCCTATGGGTAATTTAGTAAAGAGATCATCTTTGCCCTCTGATGTCATCTATATCATAAATGAGGTGCCCATATCCAGGTGGCATGTTTCTAGACTCTTGATTTCATTTCATAAGCCTAAACATCTGTCCTCATATCAATATACACTATCTTAAATATGCTATCTTTAGTAGTTCTTGAGTTTTGGTATATATTAGTGGACATTGTCTAAATTTGTCCTTCTTCCTCAAAAAAATTTTGCATTTGCATGTTTATTTTTAATCTGTTTATCAATTTCTCCTAAGAATGGCACTGAATCCTTAGATAAGATCAGGAGAAAATGCACAGTTACAATAATTAGTCTTCCAATACAGTCCCTCTTGATTTTTTAGGCACTCCATCTTTGGTCTTAGCTCTTTGGCCTCCAGCTCTGTGCAGTTTTAGAGTTTAACACATACATTGAGGAAGAGAATACCATATCTGATGTCTCAGAACTCCAATTCAGTCAATCCAGTCCTGTGTGCTGGTCACTCTGTCCTCCTAGAAACCCCTCTATGTACAGGTTTACTTAGGGATGTCTGCTTTTAGTCTCAAATCTACAACCGACAAATACCTGCAAGGATACATAAGTCCTTAGCTCTCCTCCACAATGTATCTCCTCATTGGACATTTTTTAGTCTTTGTGGCTGTGGAAGTTAAAAAAGCAAATAATTTTGCAACTCTTCGAGGTTTTCTATTTTCTAATTGTTTTTTTTTCTGTCTCAAAATGCTCCATTTTACCCAAAAGTGAACCCCTCTGAAGGTTTATATTTGATTTAGACCATCAGCTGGGCTCCTAGCAATTGGTGATTGATCATCTTAATCCAGCTACTGAGAGATTATTTTCAATTTAAACAATTATCCTACCTCTAACAAGGGATAGAATAATTCTTATTTCTGGTTTACCTCCTCTTCTGTAGTGGAGAAGAGGAGACTCTTCCTTTTCCTACCCTTGGAGATCCTAATTCAAGCAATAGGGCTTTTCTAGGGCTTCTAATTTGGCCATCTTAGATGTGAATTTCTGTTTCTTGGAGCTGTTAATCAGAAGTTCTGCTCAGTTTGTCTCTAATACAGTTTACTATGTGTTTATGTGTTGAGTTGTGTCTGACTCTTTGTGACCCCATGGACTGTAGCCTGCCAGGCCCCTCTGTCCATGGCATTTCCCAGGGAAGAATACTGGAGTGGGTTCCACTTCCTACTCTAGGGTAGGAATCTACAGATGTCTCTAAACCTAGGAGAAAAGTAGCTCCAAATACTGGGTTTACCTCTTGGCGTTTCTATCTTTTCCTGGTTCTTGGTCCCATAATTCCTCTTGCTTTTTTAGAGCTCCAGTGTCTCAAAGGGATTGTTATTTATATGTATTTCCTCAGCATTTCTGGTTCTCCTAATAAGGAAAATTAATATTACCTTGAAAATATTTCTGTAACAAAATGCAAAATCATAGAAACATTCATTAATGAGGTCTTTTTACAACAAAGAAGGTATTGATCTTTGGACCTGGCAGAATAAAGTAGTTTGACTTGGTTTGGCAGCAGTTCATTTTGTTTGTGGTGATGGTGTTTTACTTTTTATGCTTTTAGCTACCATGCCAAAGAAAGATCTGCTCTGTAAGTTCAAGTATTTGGAATGAGTTTTAGAGTAGTGAAAAAAATGGTGGCAAGAACACAGTAAAATATGAGGGCTAACTCCTGTCTTGATTTTTGAGGTCCCATATAGAGACTACATTGACTGGTCTTCTGCCAGGTGTTTTTTTTTTTTTTTTTTTCACTTGAATTTTTTAGCATTGCACATGCTTTGCATCTATAAAGCTGCTTATAAAAATTTATTAAGTGTGCTCTTTAGGGATATAGAAGTACTCCCTATTCCTGTCAGTAATACCTCAGTCCAGACGATACAGTTCTATGTTTTACTGTTGAATATGAACTATATGAATGTACACAATATATGACTCCCATTATTTCTGGGTATCACTATACTATTGTTCTCAGTGTTTGCATCGTCACAGCCTGCACATCAAGTTAAGCTCCTATAGCTTATATGCTCAGAAGTAATGAACTTATCATAAACATTAGCAGCTTAAAATAAGATATATTTGTTAGCTAAGTTTCTTAAGTCAAGCATCCAGGATGATTTCCTGGGTCCTCTTCTTAAGAATCTCTCACCAGCTGTAATCCCTGGGTCCACTGGGATGTAGTCATCTCAAGGCTTACCTAGGGAAATATCCACTTCCAAGTTCATGTGGTTGGTGGTAGGAGTCTCTTCTTTGCAAATTGTTGGATTGAGGACCTCAGTTTCTCACTGGTAGTTGGCCAGAAGGCACTTTCAGTTCCTCTCTCATGGATCTTTCCAGGGTGTCAACTTGCTTCATGAAACCATGCAAGCTGAGCTGGCAATACAAAGAGTCTGCTATTAAGATGGAAGTCATAGTCTTAGGTAATCTATTTATAAAGTAACAACCTAACACTGCCTTCTGTAGGTTAAATAGCTAGGTTCAACCCTAAGTCAACAAAAGGATTACACAAGAGCTCCAGTTTAAATGGTTCCTCAGCATTTCTGGCCAATAAGGAAAAGTAATATTACCTTGAAAATATTTCTGTAACAAAATGCAAAATCATAGAAATATTCATTAATGAGGTCTTTTTACAACAAAGAAGGTATTGATCTTTGGACCTGGCAGAATAAAGTAGTTTGACTTGGTTTGGCAGCAGTTCATTTTGTTTGTGGTGATGGTGTTTTACTTTTTATGCTTTTAGCTACCATGCCAAAGAAAGATCTGCTCTGTAAGTTCAAGTATTTGGAATGAGTTTTAGAGTAGTGAAAAAAATGGTGGCAAGAACACAGTAAAATATGAGGGCTAACTCCTGTCTTGATTTTTGAGGTCCCATATAGAGACTACATTGACTGGTCTTCTGCCAGGTGTTTTTTTTTTTTTTTTTTTCACTTGAATTTTTTAGCATTGCACATGCTTTGCATCTATAAAGCTGCTTATAAAAATTTATTAAGTGTGCTCTTTAGGGATATAGAAGTACTCCCTATTCCTGTCAGTAATACCTCAGTCCAGACGATACAGTTCTATGTTTTACTGTTGAATATGAACTATATGAATGTACACAATATATGACTCCCATTATTTCTGGGTATCACTATACTATTGTTCTCAGTGTTTGCATCGTCACAGCCTGCACATCAAGTTAAGCTCCTATAGCTTATATGCTCAGAAGTAATGAACTTATCATAAACATTAGCAGCTTAAAATAAGATATATTTGTTAGCTAAGTTTCTTAAGTCAAGCATCCAGGATGATTTCCTGGGTCCTCTTCTTAAGAATCTCTCACCAGCTGTAATCCCTGGGTCCACTGGGATGTAGTCATCTCAAGGCTTACCTAGGGAAATATCCACTTCCAAGTTCATGTGGTTGGTGGTAGGAGTCTCTTCTTTGCAAATTGTTGGATTGAGGACCTCAGTTTCTCACTGGTAGTTGGCCAGAAGGCACTTTCAGTTCCTCTCTCATGGATCTTTCCAGGGTGTCAACTTGCTTCATGAAACCATGCAAGCTGAGCTGGCAATACAAAGAGTCTGCTATTAAGATGGAAGTCATAGTCTTAGGTAATCTATTTATAAAGTAACAACCTAACACTGCCTTCTGTAGGTTAAATAGTAGTTACTAGGTTCAACCCTAAGTCAACAAAAAGGGGATTACACAAGGAATGGAATGGTGAAAAGCTAATTTATGGAGGAGAAATGACCAAAAATTCATATACATGGGGAATCATGCTCTACTCATGTTCTGATCAATCTTCTAGATGCAGCTCTACCTACCTAACCACGAACATACCTAATAAACAAAGCAAAGATCCTCCTGACCACAACCACCCACAATTTGACTCTAGTCTCCTTTCCAACTTTTCTGTTTTTCTCTTACTGCTCCTTACGAATTCCATGCTCTAGCCAGTACTGTGAGTTCAATTCACAAAGTGCTTTCTCTGCATATTTGTTGGGTTGCTCCCTTGCCTGAAATAATGGCTTCTTCTTTTGCCATAAAGTAAGGTTTTTAGCCTGGAAAAAAAAAAAAAAAAGAGGCGGTGAAAGGCACATTATTTTTCTCCTTAATATGTATAGAGACTGCACCAATTATGTCATTGCTCAGAGGATTAAAAGGACAAGATTTCAGGTATAATGGGGAATTCCAGACAGCCACCAGGTGGACCAACAGGGAAATGAACTTTGACAGCTGTGAAATGAAAAACAGTAAGTTTTCCATTTTTGCTGTGTTCAAATGAAGGGTAAAAAATCTGTCCATTATGATGATAAAGAGACACCAGTGTTCAATGGGAGTAAAAATAAAAGGACTTCTGATGTACCTTCCAACTCCTTAGATTCCATGAATCTATGAATTTATATAAAGACAAAAAGCAAAACTATTCTCTTTCACATGCAAAAAATTTTCGTAATAAAATTTTAACATAATGCTTGTTATTTAAATGAACTGAGTATCTCAAGGCTTACCTAGGGAAATATCCACTTCCAAGTTCATGTGGTTGGTGGTAGGAGTCTCTTCTTTGCAAATTGTTGGATTGAGGACCTCAGTTTCTCACTGGTAGTTGGCCAGAAGGCACTTTCAGTTCCTCTCTCATGGATCTTTCCAGGGTGTCAACTTGCTTCATGAAACCATGCAAGCTGAGCTGGCAATACAAAGAGTCTGCTATTAAGATGGAAGTCATAGTCTTAGGTAATCTATTTATAAAGTAACAACCTAACACTGCCTTCTGTAGGTTAAATAGTAGTTACTAGGTTCAACCCTAAGTCAACAAAAAGGGGATTACACAAGGAATGGAATGGTGAAAAGCTAATTTATGGAGGAGAAATGACCAAAAATTCATATACATGGGGAATCATGCTCTACTCATGTTCTGATCAATCTTCTAGATGCAGCTCTACCTACCTAACCACGAACATACCTAATAAACAAAGCAAAGATCCTCCTGACCACAACCACCCACAATTTGACTCTAGTCTCCTTTCCAACTTTTCTGTTTTTCTCTTACTGCTCCTTACGAATTCCATGCTCTAGCCAGTACTGTGAGTTCAATTCACAAAGTGCTTTCTCTGCATATTTGTTGGGTTGCTCCCTTGCCTGAAATAATGGCTTCTTCTTTTGCCATAAAGTAAGGTTTTTAGCCTGGAAAAAAAAAAAAAAAAAGAGGCGGTGAAAGGCACATTATTTTTCTCCTTAATATGTACAGAGACTGCACCAATTATGTCATTGCTCAGAGGATTAAAAGGACAAGATTTCAGGTATAATGGGGAATTCCAGACAGCCACCAGGTGGACCAACAGGGAAATGAACTTTGACAGCTGTGAAATGAAAAACAGTAAATTTTCCATTTTTGCTGTGTTCAAATGAAGGGTAAAAAATCTGTCCATTATGATGATAAAGAGACACCAGTGTTCAATGGGAGTAAAAATAAAAGGACTTCTGATGTACCTTCCAACTCCTTAGATTCCATGAATCTATGAATTTATATAAAGACAAAAAAAAAGCAAAACTATTCTCTTTCACATGCAAAAATGAGAAAAATGATTTACGTAATAAAATTTTAACATAATGCTTGTTATTTAGAACTGAGTACTGCTCAAACTCAAAAATCTTCACATTTTCTCTAATTCACAATTTTCATAATAAACTATGGAATTACCTAACTTTATAAATCTTTAAATGTATTTGTGATCAATGTGCAGAAATGAAATGTTTTATCTGTATAAGAAGAAAGACAGTGTCATTTAAATACCCCTTTCCTATCAATTATGTTCCTAATTGATTATGTTTCAAAAATTTCCATAAAAACAATTCAGTACATATTTTCATAGGCTATTTGGTTATTTTTCATTTTAGGTTTATCAAGGAGGCTGAAGTTCAGAACAATATCAACTTTGTTTCAGAAAATTCACAGATGCCAAAGCTGCCCAAAGACTTGTTGCTATGTCTCTAGGTAAGTTGGAGGAAGTGATGTTGTGAATGATGCTATGAATCATTACATGAGTAAAGAGATGGCTAAAAGCACAACTTTCAATAGAGAGAAGACGACAGAGATCAAGGGAACTGGTGATGTCTAGTCCTCTATTGGAGCACTTGGTTAACAATCCCTTTAGATGGTATCTAATAGATACCATCTAGTAGAAAAGGGCTAATTTGTAGACAGAAACTGAAATGATTCTTTAAAAGAGAAAATTTGGTCACTGCTTGCATTTTACTTTCTCTTCAGTGTGATGTGTGGAGGCAGGGACCTGCCTGATTTTTATGGCATAGCCCACTAACCATCACACTCACACAGGCAAACAATGAAATAAATATTTATCAGTTGTTAAGTGAATCAGTACAATGAGTGATACATGAGATTCAAATGGGGTCTCAGGGTAATGATGGCCTTAGAACTTTAGATCCTGCTGAGTTGTTTGTTGTTCTGAAATTTAAAAATTTGAGTCACAAAACCCAGGAGACTAGATTGAGGCTGAACACCAGTGAATAATAACTCCTTGATGAGGAAAATAGATGGGCAGTTTCTTTTACATACATGTCATTCAAGGCAAATAAACCAGACAATAAACAATAAATTGGATTATTGCATAAATTTGGTGTTACGGCTGTAAGATGGAACATACTCTCCTATAAATGAGGGTGAAATTTCCTTTAAGATAAATGTGAAGAAGTTAAGTCTGGCATCTATGGCAGTCAATTTTAGATTAGGGAAAGCAAATTTGTCTGGTCTTCCTTGGGGCCTCAAGAAGATCTGACTCTGAGATGCACGGAGGAAAGTACTGCCTTGGTTTTAGGAAGTGGGGTGAGGAGTAAGAGAGAAAGCCCATAAGAAGTTTTGTGATTGGTTTGGATGCACACAGTTGTTTAAAATACTTTTTGGGGTTCTTTTGTTTGTTACATACATCTATTTTACCTAAGCTTCCTAAAAATATATTGGTTATTTTTCATTTTAGGTTTATCAAGGAGGCTGAAGTTCAGAACAATATCAACTTTGTTTCAGAAAATTCACAGATGCCAAAGCTACCCAAAGACTTGTTGCTATGTCTCTAGGTAAGTTGGAGGAAGTGATGTTGTGAATGATGCTATGAATCATTACATGAGTAAAGAGATGGCTAAAAGCACAACTTTCAATAGAGAGAAGACGACAGAGATCAAGGGAACTGGTGATGTCTAGTCCTCTATTGGAGCACTTGGTTAACAATCCCTTTAGATGGTATCTAATAGATACCATCTAGTAGAAAAGGGCTAATTTGTAGACAGAAACTGAAATGATTCTTTAAAAGAAAATTTGGTCACTGCTTGCATTTTACTTTCTCTTCAGTGTGATGTGTGGAGGCAGGGACCTGCCTGATTTTTATGGCATAGCCCACTAACCATCACACTCACACAGGCAAACAATGAAATAAATATTTATCAGTTGTTAAGTGAATCAGTACAATGAGTGATACATGAGATTCAAATGGGGTCTCAGGGTAATGATGGCCTTAGAACTTTAGATCCTGCTGAGTTGTTTGTTGTTCTGAAATTTAAAAATTTGAGTCACAAAACCCAGGAGACTAGATTGAGGCTGAACACCAGTGAATAATAACTCCTTGATGAGGAAAATAGATGGGCAGTTTCTTTTACATACATGTCATTCAAGGCAAATAAACCAGACAATAAACAATAAATTGGATTATTGCATAAATTTGGTGTTACGGCTGTAAGATGGAACATACTCTCCTATAAATGAGGGTGAAATTTCCTTTAAGATAAATGTGAAGAAGTTAAGTCTGGCATCTATGGCAGTCAATTTTAGATTAGGGAAAGCAAATTTGTCTGGTCTTCCTTGGGGCCTCAAGAAGATCTGACTCTGAGATGCACGGAGGAAAGTACTGCCTTGGTTTTAGGAAGTGGGGTGAGGAGTAAGAGAGAAAGCCCATAAGAAGTTTTGTGATTGGTTTGGATGCACACAGTTGTTTAAAATACTTTTTGGGGTTCTTTTGTTTGTTACATACATCTATTTTACCTAAGCTTCCTAAAAATTTCCTTACAGTTTACAGTGTGGAGCCTGTTGACTACAAATTGGCACTTATCAATTACATTGCCAATGACTGAACAAGGGCATTTGCCACCCACCACCGTGGAGACTGAACCCTCTGGTGACAGCTGCTGACCCTCAACACCTCCTAAGGGAGTTCAGGGTGGAGTGAGGCATTTCTCTGCTCCAGGGAATCTGGTGGGACACGTCTTTAGACAGGCAGATGCTTTTAGGAACAGATTTCATGATCTCAATCCTTGCATCTTCATATATGCAGAAGAGCATCCCTTTATAGTGACATAAGATCCTTGTGACTAACCAAAACCCACTTTGTAAACTGAATATTTAATGGTATTGCAACCCCTCTTTATTAAAACCTTATATGTTGATTTTCCTCCTGGTGCCTCTTTGGAACAGTCTCTCAGAGTTATCTGAGGTGCTACTTCCTGGGCTGCACTCTCATTATGTCCAAATAGAACATAACTTGCAACTCTCAAGTTGTTCGTCTTTCTTTAGTCAACAGTTTTGGTGACTGGCAAAGTATCCCAGAGCAGACTTTGCTGCTCCTTCTCCTGAACTCCACAAGGAACTGGAGCTTTGGTACCAGCAGCGGTCCCTTGTGCCCATCCGCTTTCTCGGGGAATCCAGAGAAGTTTGGGTAAGTCCCTCCTGGTTCTTGAATTTCCCACATTGGTTGAGATTCTGACTTTTATTTGGTGGTAGCGAAGATTGCCTGCCTCCTCCAAGTAAGAAAGATATTCCTCAGATGAAACATCCAGTGGGTATTGATGGTCTAAACACTGAGGGAGGCTCAGTTGAAAGGTACCAAGGAATTCCCACCCAGCGGAAAGGTACTGAGGAGGGGGCTTGATTGGAAAAATAGAGGAATACCCAGGGTTTGGCTGAAAGATGCCGAGCTCACTCCGCTGTAGCAGACTGACATTTCAAAGGTTTTGGCTTTAAATTTTTTTGGATAAAAGTGAGGCATCTATGGCAGTCAATTTTAGATTAGGGAAAGCAAATTTGTCTGGTCTTCCTTGGGGCCTCAAGAAGATCTGACTCTGAGATGCACGGAGGAAAGTACTGCCTTGGTTTTAGGAAGTGGGGTGAGGAGTAAGAGAGAAAGCCCATAAGAAGTTTTGTGATTGGTTTGGATGCACACAGTTGTTTAAAATACTTTTTGGGGTTCTTTTGTTTGTTACATACATCTATTTTACCTAAGCTTCCTAAAAATTTCCTTACAGTTTACAGTGTGGAGCCTGTTGACTACAAATTGGCACTTATCAATTACATTGCCAATGACTGAACAAGGGCATTTGCCACCCACCACCGTGGAGACTGAACCCTCTGGTGACAGCTGCTGACCCTCAACACCTCCTAAGGGAGTTCAGGGTGGAGTGAGGCATTTCTCTGCTCCAGGGAATCTGGTGGGACACGTCTTTAGACAGGCAGATGCTTTTAGGAACAGATTTCATGATCTCAATCCTTGCATCTTCATATATGCAGAAGAGCATCCCTTTATAGTGACATAAGATCCTTGTGACTAACCAAAACCCACTTTGTAAACTGAATATTTAATGGTATTGCAACCCCTCTTTATTAAAACCTTATATGTTGATTTTCCTCCTGGTGCCTCTTTGGAACAGTCTCTCAGAGTTATCTGAGGTGCTACTTCCTGGGCTGCACTCTCATTATGTCCAAATAGAACATAACTTGCAACTCTCAAGTTGTTCGTCTTTCTTTAGTCAACAGTTTTGGTGACTGGCAAAGTATCCCAGAGCAGACTTTGCTGCTCCTTCTCCTGAACTCCACAAGGAACTGGAGCTTTGGTACCAGCAGCGGTCCCTTGTGCCCATCCGCTTTCTCGGGGAATCCAGAGAAGTTTGGGTAAGTCCCTCCTGGTTCTTGAATTTCCCACATTGGTTGAGATTCTGACTTTTATTTGGTGGTAGCGAAGATTGCCTGCCTCCTCCAAGTAAGAAAGATATTCCTCAGATGAAACATCCAGTGGGTATTGATGGTCTAAACACTGAGGGAGGCTCAGTTGAAAGGTACCAAGGAATTCCCACCCAGCGGAAAGGTACTGAGGAGGGGGCTTGATTGGAAAAATAGAGGAATACCCAGGGTTTGGCTGAAAGATGCCGAGGTCACTCCGCTGTAGCAGACTGAATCATTTTGGCTAAATGGTTAGGTAAGAGGCTGATTTGACACTTTTCCACAATTTGGCTGTTTTTGTTGGGATAAAAGTGAGGAAAATATATGAGAACTTTGACACTCATTAATTAAAATCTTTGCTTGGCCGGTGGTCACACATAAGAACTGGCCATTTACAGCCACAGTGGTCCTAGATTGACTGAGGCAGGTACCGAGACATGTAAGAGAGCTGAAATGACTCTGGGGTGACTCGGAGGAGTTAAGCTCACAACAAAGCACACGGCCCACTAGACAATTTCACTAGCGATCTTATCCCTGACAAATTCAGCTTAAAATGGGAAACAGAAGAATTAGAAATGAGGGGTGTCAGAGCGCGAACCTCTAACACTCAGCTAGATTCATGTGCAATATGTATGGAACTCATACTTGAAAGTACTTAATTAATTAGGGAAATTTATAGTAAAAGAGATCTCAACCTAAAATGACCAAACTGGGGCTCTTGGTATGCAAAACTGATATTTTTTGTGTGAACTATCAGAAAAGGCTGATGGTGCTTACTGTGATTGTTATCTTGAAGCTTCCAAAAGTGGCAACAATACAGTAACTTCTTTACAGGAAACCAACAAGAAATTGCTTGAAACTAGGTCAGAACTAAAAAGATTGTTAGCACTGACTCTGCCAGGTTGCAGGTCTAGTGGGACTGGGAAGTCAATATTTGGCATTTATGCCATTTGGCCTTTTGTTTTATTTGAATGTCACTCCCAGCTAGTGAGGTTCCAGTTTGGTTGTGCCCATCCGCTTTCTCGGGAATCCAGAGAAGTTTGGGTAAGTCCTCCTGGTTCTTGAATTTCCCACATTGGTTGAGATTCTGACTTTTATTTGGTGGTAGCGAAGATTGCCTGCCTCCTCCAAGTAAGAAAGATATTCCTCAGATGAAACATCCAGTGGGTATTGATGGTCTAAACACTGAGGGAGGCTCAGTTGAAAGGTACCAAGGAATTCCCACCCAGCGGAAAGGTACTGAGGAGGGGGCTTGATTGGAAAAATAGAGGAATACCCAGGGTTTGGCTGAAAGATGCCGAGGTCACTCCGCTGTAGCAGACTGAATCATTTTGGCTAAATGGTTAGGTAAGAGGCTGATTTGACACTTTTCCACAATTTGGCTGTTTTTGTTGGGATAAAAGTGAGGAAAATATATGAGAACTTTGACACTCATTAATTAAAATCTTTGCTTGGCCGGTGGTCACACATAAGAACTGGCCATTTACAGCCACAGTGGTCCTAGATTGACTGAGGCAGGTACCGAGACATGTAAGAGAGCTGAAATGACTCTGGGGTGACTCGGAGGAGTTAAGCTCACAACAAAGCACACGGCCCACTAGACAATTTCACTAGCGATCTTATCCCTGACAAATTCAGCTTAAAATGGGAAACAGAAGAATTAGAAATGAGGGGTGTCAGGCGAACCTCTAACACTCAGCTAGATTCATGTGCAATATGTATGGAACTCATACTTGAAAGTACTTAATTAATTAGGGAAATTTATAGTAAAAGAGATCTCAACCTAAAATGACCAAACTGGGGCTCTTGGTATGCAAAACTGATATTTTTTGTGTGAACTATCAGAAAAGGCTGATGGTGCTTACTGTGATTGTTATCTTGAAGCTTCCAAAAGTGGCAACAATACAGTAACTTCTTTACAGGAAACCAACAAGAAATTGCTTGAAACTAGGTCAGAACTAAAAAGATTGTTAGCACTGACTCTGCCAGGTTGCAGGTCTAGTGGGACTGGGAAGTCAATATTTGGCATTTATGCCATTTGGCCTTTTGTTTTATTTGAATGTCACTCCCAGCTAGTGAGGTTCCAGTTTGGTTTAGGTTTGGTTTTGCTGGTTTGAGTGTGCAGACATCTAGTACAAACTGCTTGAGCGAATACATTAAGTGCTTCTTCTAAGGTTCCACACTATACTTGAGAATCCCCTGGAAAAAAATTTTAAATGACTAGTCAACCCGTAGCTAGGATCCAATGACAAGAAAAATATCAGATCTTTATTAACACAGGATAGGGAAATGGACTGAAGTTCCCTTTTGTTCAGGAGTTTCTCTTAATGATCAACAGTCTGGGACTGATCAAATTAAGACTCCTGCTTCCCCAGAGAACTAATCACTTATAGGACCAATATGCCCTTGTTATTAAGGCCAATTTGAACACTTTCTGGTCTGGCTTTTGGATATAAATCTATAGCCGTGGAAAAATACAATTGTCTCTTTAAAAATTCTTGCTCTGAGGAAATAACTCCTCCCATGCCTTGAGACCAGAGCTCAGAGCCTTCTGGATCATATCTTATCCACACCATCTCTAATTCCTGGGAAAAAAAAGGCAGGGGGAGGTGGGGAATGAAGTCTTTTTAAAATTTTCTTTCTATTGTTATTTACAATTAGTGAGTTTTATATTGTGATATCTGATTCATTACTAAGTTTGGAAAACCAAGCTATAGGATATCTTGCTGTACCTATTTGGATATGTGTGTGTCTTTGTTTTTGATAATGTTAAGTTGTAAATGAGCTCTAATTGGCCTAAACAAAAGTTAGTGCTTACAAATCAAACAGTTCTAAATATAAGAGAAATTAGCCTAAAAGAATTTCAGGTTCATGTAAATGGGGAAATGTTCAATATTAAATACCTAGTATTAATGTATGTCTGTTAACCTAACATAGACATGTCTGAGAGTCATTAACATTAAACAGAATATTTTCATTTTGCCTAGGTTTAATACAAGTTAAATGTTATTAAAACTGTTACAAGTTTGTCAGCAAGGAAAACAATGTGAGTGAAGAAACTTTCTAACAAAGGTAAATGAGATATTTTAAAAAAAAATTAGGTTGCATCGGGAGGTTTCCATTTGGCCTTTTGTTTTATTTGAATGTCACTCCCAGCTAGTGAGGTTCCAGTTTGGTTTAGGTTTGGTTTTGCTGGTTTGAGTGTGCAGACATCTAGTACAAACTGCTTGAGCGAATACATTAAGTGCTTCTTCTAAGGTTCCACACTATACTTGAGAATCCCCTGGAAAAAAATTTTAAATGACTAGTCAACCCGTAGCTAGGATCCAATGACAAGAAAAATATCAGATCTTTATTAACACAGGATAGGGAAATGGACTGAAGTTCCCTTTTGTTCAGGAGTTTCTCTTAATGATCAACAGTCTGGGACTGATCAAATTAAGACTCCTGCTTCCCCAGAGAACTAATCACTTATAGGACCAATATACCCTTGTTATTAAGGCCAATTTGAACACTTTCTGGTCTGGCTTTTGGATATAAATCTATAGCCGTGGAAAAATATAATTGTCTCTTTAAAAATTCTTGCTCTGAGGAAATAACTCCTCCCATGCCTTGAGACCAGAGCTCAGAGCCTTCTGGATCATATCTTATCCACACCATCTCTAATTCCTGGGAAAAAAAAGGCAGGGGGAGGTGGGGAATGAAGTCTTTTTAAAATTTTCTTTCTATTGTTATTTACAATTAGTGAGTTTTATATTGTGATATCTGATTCATTACTAAGTTTGGAAAACCAAGCTATAGGATATCTTGCTGTACCTATTTGGATATGTGTGTGTCTTTGTTTTTGATAATGCTAAAGTTGTAAATGAGCTCTAATTGGCCTAAACAAAAGTTAGTGCTTACAAATCAAACAGTTCTAAATATAAGAGAAATTAGCCTAAAAGAATTTCAGGTTCATGTAAATGGGGAAATGTTCAATATTAAATACCTAGTATTAATGTATGTCTGTTAACCTAACATAGACATGTCTGAGAGTCATTAACATTAAACAGAATATTTTCATTTTGCCTAGGTTTAATACAAGTTAAATGTTATTAAATCTGTTACAAGTTTGTCAGCAAGGAAAATAATGTGAGTGAAGAAACTTTCTAAAAAAAGGTAAATGAGATATGAGCTTTTAGATAAACTCTATTAAGAATAATTATATTTTAGGAATGTCTGTCTAAAAATAGTTTCTCCTGATTGGGGTAACCTTCATTTCTCAGGGTTGTGCTAAACTAAGTAATGGAAGTCTATTAAATACCTAGTTTCTTTTTTTTTTTTTAAGATTTATTTATTTATTTTGGTGGGGGTGGGGAGGGAGGGGAGCAGGCGGGCCACTTCTATTGGTCTTTCATTTGTTCATTTTCATCCATCTTTTTTTCTTTGGCCCATGTGGGTCTCCCATCACGGTGGCCTCTGTTGTCGTAGAGCACCGGCTCTGGGCGCGTGCACTCCAGAGCTCCGGCCCGGTAGTTGGACACATCAGTTCAGCCGCTCCGAGGCACATGGGATCTTCCCAGGCCAGGGCTTGAACCGGCGCCCCTTGCACTGCAAGGCGGTGTCCTTACCCACTGGACCACCAGGGCAGCCCCCTAGTTTATTTCTAAGTAAGATTTTGAAACATTTACTACTGAACACTAATTTCCTCTGACAGAAAAACTAAAGTGATTTGAGATTATTAATGAAAATGTTTGGTGCCATCTGAGATGTTCTCTATAAGAAACCAAATGTTTTTAGAAATTATCACTAGCATTTATGCTCACCAATTTATAGAATGCTGATAATATAAAGGTCAGTTCTTGGTCGCTTGAGGAAAGTACAATGTGATTTCAGTAAAGAAGGTATGAGGATTGGAATAGCATTTTATGAAGGAAAAAGGAAGTAGATCTGCCTTAAAAGTCTATTCTGGTCTTTGTTTTTGATAATGTTAAGTTGTAAATGAGCTCTAATTGGCCTAAAGAAAAGTAAGTGCTTACAAATCAAACAGTTCTAAATATAAGAGAAATTAGCCTAAAAGAATTTCAGGTTCATGTAAATGGGGAAATGTTCAATATTAAATACCTAGTATTAATGTATGTCTGTTAACCTAACATAGACATGTCTGAGAGTCATTAACATTAAACAGAATATTTTCATTTTGCCTAGGTTTAATACAAGTTAAATGTTATTAAATCTGTTACAAGTTTGTCAGCAAGGAAAATAATGTGAGTGAAGAAACTTTCTAAAAAAAGGTAAATGAGATATGAGCTTTTAGATAAACTCTATTAAGAATAATTATATTTTAGGAATGTCTGTCTAAAAATAGTTTCTCCTGATTGGGGTAACCTTCATTTCTCAGGGTTGTGCTAAACTAAGTAATGGAAGTCTATTAAATACCTAGTTTCTTTTTTTTTTTTTTTAAGATTTATTTATTTATTTTGGTGGGGGTGGGGAGGGAGGGGAGCAGGCGGGCCACTTCTATTGGTCTTTCATTTGTCCATTTTCATCCATCTTTTTTTCTTTGGCCCATGTGGGTCTCCCATCACGGTGGCCTCTGTTGTCGCAGAGCACCGGCTCTGGGCGCGTGCACTCCAGAGCTCCGGCCCGGTAGTTGGACACATCAGTTCAGCCGCTCCGAGGCACGTGGGATCTTCCCAGGCCAGGGCTTGAACCGGCGCCCCTTGCACTGCAAGGCGGTGTCCTTACCCACTGGACCACCAGGGCAGCCCCCTAGTTTATTTCTAAGTAAGATTTTGAAACATTTACTACTGAACACTAATTTCCTCTGACAGAAAAACTAAAGTGATTTGAGATTATTAATGAAAATGTTTGGTGCCATCTGAGATGTTCTCTATAAGAAACCAAATGTTTTTAGAAATTATCACTAGCATTTATGCTCACCAATTTATAGAATGCTGATAATATAAAGGTCAGTTCTTGGTCGCTTGAGGAAAGTACAATGTGATTTCAGTAAAGAAGGTATGAGGATTGGAATAGCATTTTATGAAGGAAAAAGGAAGTAGATCTGCCTTACAGATGTCTATTTCAGGATGGAAGAACAAAATAATGGGTACAGAAAGTGATAAAAATGTTTGCCGAAAGTGGTCCCTGAGAAAAAGTTTTGTGCATGATTAGGACTGACAACATTTTTAAAATGAATTTAATTAAGTTTACCTTTAAAGGAATTAAAAAGTCATCTGGTAAAAGAACTTGAATTTGGCTTTTCTCCCTATTGAGAGGACATACACTTTCTTCAGATGTTGAACTGCCTTTGATAATAGATTTAAGTGTATTTATGTCTTAAAAGATCTATTTTATATTTGCCCCTGAAATCACAATGACCTATAATCCTATCTGACTGAGTGTTCTAAACCTTTTTGACATTTGTTTACACAACTTCCTAAATCATTCTAATGAAGCACTTTTGACTTCTAGATAACTTTGGGATGTTTCAGAGGCCCCCTGAAACATCCCAAAGAGTGATACTGCACTAAATAGGTTCGTTTTGTGTGTTGAATTGCACAGGAAGTATTGTCAAGTGAATAATAAGTCTCTGTTTAAATGTTACTAATATAAGGGAATCTAGAAGCTCTGTGGAGTTCCTAAAATTCTGATATATTCGGGTAAATTTTATCAGTTGTAATTCTAGTTACTATCTTAAAATACTGCCATAGCACTAATCAAGCTTCACAAAATCCTTCCTCTTCAAAAAGATCCATAGAAAAGACTTTTGGATAAATACCAGTTTCTGAACTGGATAGAAAAATATTAAAGGATTCTACTAATGGAGAACCTGATGACTTCACAAAGGTTAACAAAAGGACTAAATGAACTGGCAAAAATGCTTATAACTTTTATAGTTTCTATTTGAAAAATTACTGGTTTGAATCTGTTTTCCAGGTGTAAGAAAAACCTGCCCCTCAAATTATTATGGGTTAATAGTAATTTGGTAAATTATACTTTATAAATAAATTGAAACATTTATCTTTTCTATCTGACCCCTCTAGAGGCTGGAAACTTTTACTTTCCAGTAACTTTATCAGATAAATTAGGAAAGTTATCTCACTAACAGATACAGAAGTCTCAAGGAATGTTGGAGAACTTGAGAGGGGAAGAATTCACTTAGACCTGTTAGATGAAATCTATGATAAGTCTTTGACCTGACTTCCCTAGCCCTGAAAGGTTTTATTTTAAAAGTTCATTCTGAGACTTTATAAAAGTTGAAAGTGGTCCCTGAGAAAGTTTTGTGCATGATTAGGACTGACAACATTTTAAAATGAATTTAATTAAGTTTACCTTTAAAGGAATTAAAAAGTCATCTGGTAAAAGAACTTGAATTTGGCTTTTCTCCCTATTGAGAGGACATACACTTTCTTCAGATGTTGAACTGCCTTTGATAATAGATTTAAGTGTATTTATGTCTTAAAAGATCTATTTTATATTTGCCCCTGAAATCACAATGACCTATAATCCTATCTGACTGAGTGTTCTAAACCTTTTTGACATTTGTTTACACAACTTCCTAAATCATTCTAATGAAGCACTTTTGACTTCTAGATAACTTTGGGATGTTTCAGAGGCCCCCTGAAACATCCCAAAGAGTGATACTGCACTAAATAGGTTCGTTTTGTGTGTTGAATTGCACAGGAAGTATTGTCAAGTGAATAATAAGTCTCTGTTTAAATGTTACTAATATAAGGGAATCTAGAAGCTCTGTGGAGTTCCTAAAATTCTGATATATTCGGGTAAATTTTATCAGTTGTAATTCTAGTTACTATCTTAAAATACTGCCATAGCACTAATCAAGCTTCACAAAATCCTTCCTCTTCAAAAAGATCCATAGAAAAGACTTTTGGATAAATACCAGTTTCTGAACTGGATAGAAAAATATTAAAGGATTCTACTAATGGAGAACCTGATGACTTCACAAAGGTTAACAAAAGGACTAAATGAACTGGCAAAAATGCTTATAACTTTTATAGTTTCTATTTGAAAAATTACTGGTTTGAATCTGTTTTCCAGGTGTAAGAAAAACCTGCCCCTCAAATTATTATGGGTTAATAGTAATTTGGTAAATTATACTTTATAAACAAATTGAAACATTTATCTTCTCTCACTCTCTAACCCCTACAGAGATTAGAAACTCTTAGTTTCTAGTAACTTTATCAGATAAATTAGGAAAGTTATCTCACTAACAGATACAGAAGTCTCAAGGAATGTTGGAGAACTTGAGAGGGGAAGAATTCACTTAGACCTGTTATATGAAATCTGTGATAAGCCTTTGGTCGGACTTTCCTAGCCTTGAAAGGTTTTATTTTAAAAGTTCATTCTGAGACCCTATAAAAGTTTCAGGAAAGAACAAAGGTCTATAATGAATTATGGTTCTATAAATAATCAGGCTAAGCTTATTGAGCCCAGACATTTATTGAAAACAAGTCTATATCTAATTTGGTTATATTTGGTAAAATTGAGGGTGATTTTAGGGAGAAAAATATGTTTCAATAAATGTTAAATCCCAGTTTGTTAGTGGAGGTCTAGATCTACTAAGACTCATTTCCTGGATAGTTCTTTGCTGTTAGAATGCATTAATGCAAACTTTAATTGAATTATTGAAGGATATTCTGGGTTTGATTCTGAAACTTCTCTCAGTAGCCTATCTTTGAGTGAAGATCAGATTTCTTACAACTTGCAAACAGGATTGGAAAAAGACATAATTTAAGAGGCTGTCTCCAACCTGGATAGAAAGACTTTTTTATTAAGTACTCTTAACTAGCTTATGAACAGTGAAATTGAAGGACAATTGAATTTTGGTTTAATTCCCACTTCCAAAACTCTCTATGCAAGATTGATCTATAGAGAGGCCTGCTGACTTCAAACTCACCTTAAAATGACGCTTAAAAAGGACTGCACTAGGATGAGAAGATGGTGACATCAGAACTACACAGTTTCCCCAAGATGCTGGATCATATGATCTTTTATAATGTTGTCTATCATGGGCACAATTCTATCCTCATTTAAAACTCAATCCAATTATTGGGTTGTGGCTAATTACTTGTGTTTAGTACTTTTGGTTATCTTGGTGGAATTCTTTCTTCCAAGACTCTGATTGGATATTCCCTAGGAAATTTAATTTAGAAGAGAGTTGAGTCCTGCTCTGTTTATCCATGATATTACTAGATGGGATCCTCTCACCTGGCCAATTAATAATACCTGCTCTGACCCTGTTCTTTTAGCTCATCACTCTGAGTTTGAATGACCCTAAGTCAATCAAAAAAACAAAACAAAACAAAAACTTGTAACCTCTCATCTCTTAAAGGGAAAACTCCCACAATTATGAGATGGATCTATATAGTTAACACAGGCTATGGTCATTTAAGTCTAAAAAATTCCTCTTGGTTGGGAACATTAAGTTATACTAAAAATGATCAACCTAGTAATACTGGGAAACCCAGTCTAAATACTAGGCTGGGTACTCAGTGGATCTGTGGCGCTAATTTATGGTTTAACATTTCCATTGAGCCCAGACATTTATTTAAAACAAGTCTATATCTAATTTGGTTATATTTGGTAAAATTGAGGGTGATTTTAGGGAGAAAAATATGTTTCAATAAATGTTAAATCCCAGTTTGTTAGTGGAGGTCTAGATCTACTAAGACTCATTTCCTGGATAGTTCTTTGCTGTTAGAATGCATTAACGCAAACTTTAATTGAATTATTGAAGGATATTCTGGGTTTGATTCTGAAACTTCTCTCAGTAGCCTATCTTTGAGTGAAGATCAGATTTCTTACAACTTGCAAACAGGATTGGAAAAAGACATAATTTAAGAGGCTGTCTCCAACCTGGATAGAAAGACTTTTTTATTAAGTACTCTTAACTAGCTTATGAACAGTGAAATTGAAGGACAATTGAATTTTGGTTTAATTCCCACTTCCAAAACTCTCTATGCAAGATTGATCTATAGAGAGGCCTGCTGACTTCAAACTCACCTTAAAATGACGCTTAAAAAGGACTGCACTAGGATGAGAAGATGGTGACATCAGAACTACACAGTTTCCCCAAGATGCTGGATCATATGATCTTTTATAATGTTGTCTATCATGGGCACAATTCTATCCTCATTTAAAACTCAATCCAATTATTGGGTTGTGGCTAATTACTTGTGTTTAGTACTTTTGGTTATCTTGGTGGAATTCTTTCTTCCAAGACTCTGATTGGATATTCCCTAGGAAATTTAATTTAGAAGAGAGTTGAGTCCTGCTCTGTTTATCCATGATATTACTAGATGGGATCCTCTCACCTGGCCAATTAATAATACCTGCTCTGACCCTGTTCTTTTAGCTCATCACTCTGAGTTTGAATGACCCTAAGTCAATCAAAAAAACAAAACAAAACAAAAACTTGTAACCTCTCATCTCTTAAAGGGAAAACTCCCACAATTATGAGATGGATCTATATAGTTAACACAGGCTATGGTCATTTAAGTCTAAAAAATTCCTCTTGGTTGGGAACATTAAGTTATACTAAAAATGATCAACCTAGTAATACTGGGAAACCCAGTCTAAATACTAGGCTGGGTACTCAGTGGATCTGTGGCGCTAATTTATGGTTTAACATTTCCAGGGATGGATACAAAGGTGTAGCCTGGGATTTCCCTGAATTTAAGGTCATATGCATTAACAAATTAGTGGTAGCCCCAACCAGTCTACCCTTTGGCATGAGCCCAATAGGTCAAAAGATCTGGATTCTACTGGTACATCAACAGTTATTCTTTGTGCCTTCAATAGAATTAGAGAATGCAATTGGCCATATCAAAGCCTTAATGACTTTCATAAGCTTTAAATGATAGTAACTGGGCTATTAGCCTTTTGAATTCTAAGATCTCTGTGATAAGAAAAGGCAGTCTCACATAGCTGCAAGGCTCTTGACATCTTATAGCATTCACAGAGAGTTATTTGTGCTATAATTCAAGCTGAATGCTATATTTTCATACCTGATGAATCCTTTAATGTAATACATTTGATGAATCATATAAAAAGTCAGATTTCTGCCTTAAGTGACCCATTCCCTAGTTTTGACAATCTGTTAAAAAACTAGTTTGGGGTGGGAGGCTCATGGCCAAAATATTTATTTACTATTCCACTAATGTTAACTGGACTGTTTGTGTTTTGCCTGTTTTCCAAGATTATTGATTTTGTATTGCCAAGTGTTATGACTGAGCCTCCAGTGGAAATAATGATGGCTAGACTTGAAAAATTGATCAAACGTATAACTAGGTATGTGATCAATAATTGTAAAAGTGTAACTCTAGATAGGGGAAGATGCAATGAGAATTCCTGAGCCATAACTAGAAGACAGGTGTCCAGAGAACTTTGACTATTAAGACTAGCCCATAATAGCACATTGAGTGGAGTGTCCCATCAGCAAACACCTCCTTAAGAACTGAGAATAAGCATTCCCAGCAACCTGGGACAAACTGATCATGAAATGCCGAAGCACGGTCGGTTTTATGACCATAAGGGGAAAGTGTCCACTACAAACTGGCACTTAGCAATTCCATTGCCAATGACTGAACAACAAGGGCATTTGCCACCAACAGCCATGGAGACTGAACCCTCTGCTGTGACAGCTGCTGACCCTCAACACCTCCTGAGGGAGTTCAGGGTGGAGTGAGGCACTTCTGTGCTCCAGAGAATCTGGTGGGACAGGTCTTTCTTTAGACAGGCAGATGCTTTTAGGAACAGATTTCATGATCTCAATCCTTGCATCTCTTCATACTCAGAAGAGCACTAAATCCCTCCACAGTGACATCAGACCCTCATGACTAACGGAAACCCACTTTGTAAACTGAGTGTTTAATGGTATTGAAATCCCTTCTTCATCAAAACCTTATATGTTGATTTTCTTCCTGGTGCCTCTTTGGAACAGTCTCTCAGAGCTATCTGAGCCTCCTGGGCTGCAGTCCTAATAGTGCCCAAATAAAACATAACTTGCATCTCTCAAGTTGTTCATCTTTTTTTGGTCGACAAGTCCATGGGTTGGCCATGGAGTGCCAGCAGCAGTGAGTCACAGGGAAACAAAGTGGGGCCAAGTACAGTGTATAGTACAAGTAGGGCAGGACAGACATATGCAGTCAGCCTCTCCACCCAGGGATGAACAAGGAAATGCATTTGTTGCAAAAGTTTGTGAGACATTCTCTCTGCTCAGAGCTCTAGGACCAATACACTTTTCCTCCACCACTTTAAACCATTGGTATATCTCTTGGAACTATAGAAAGGGTGGAGACAAGATGGTGGAGTAGAAAGATGAGGTCACCTCTTACAAAAACACCTAAATCACAACCAATTTTTGAACTGAAAACCAAAAAAAAAAAAAATCCTATATCTGAAGACGAGGAAGAATCCTTAACAAGTAGAAGGGGTACAATCGTAATAAAGTCAAATCCCATACCTGCCAGTGTTAACCTGGCATCTTTTGAGAAGGTAAGCCAAAACGGATAAACCTGCAGCCCGACCTATCAAGAGGAAGAGAGCTGAAATCAATGAAATTAGAAATGAAAAAGAAGTTACAATGGACATCATAGAAATACAAAGGATCATAAAAGACTATTACAAGCAACTATATGCCGATAAAATGGACAACCTAGAAGAAGTGGAGAAATTCTTAGAAGGGTACAATCTTCCAGTATTGAACCAGAAAGAAATAGAAAGTATGAACAGACAAATCACAAGTCCTGAAGTTGAAACTGTGATTATAAACTCTCAAACAAAAACCCAGGGCCAAAAGTCTTCACAAGTGAATTCTATCAATCATTCATCCTTCGGAACACTTCCAAAAATTACAGGAACACTCAAAAAATGAGTGTTCTTGTAATTTCTAATGAAAGACCCAATTAGACATTTCTCCAGAGAAGACATACAGATGGCCAAGTGGCATGTGAAAAGATGCTCAAAGCCCAAAGATAGACCCATGTATCTATGTCAACCAATTCATGACAAAAGAGGCCAATATAAATAATAGAGCAAAGACTGTCTCTTCAACAAATGGTACTGGGAAAACAGGACAGCTACATTTAAAAGTATGAAATTAGAACATTTTTTAACAACATACACAAAAATAAACTGAAAATGGATATAAAGCTTGATGCTATAAAATGCCAGATCTAGGAACGTGGGGCCAAGTACAGTATAGTACAAGTAGGGCAGGACAGACATATGCAGTCAGCCTCTCCACCCAGGGATGAACAAGGAAATGCATTTGTTGCAAAAGTTTGTGAGACATTCTCTCTGCTCAGAGCTCTAGGACCAATACACTTTTCCTCCACCACTTTAAACCATTGGTATATCTCTTGGAACTATAGAAAGGGTGGAGACAAGATGGTGGAGTAGAAAGATGAGGTCACCTCTTACAAAAACACCTAAATCACAACCAATTTTTGAACTGAAAACCAAAAAAAAAAAAAATCCTATATCTGAAGACGAGGAAGAATCCTTAACAAGTAGAAGGGGTACAATCGTAATAAAGTCAAATCCCATACCTGCCAGTGTTAACCTGGCATCTTTTGAGAAGGTAAGCCAAAACGGATAAACCTGCAGCCCGACCTATCAAGAGGAAGAGAGCTGAAATCAATGAAATTAGAAATGAAAAAGAAGTTACAATGGACATCATAGAAATACAAAGGATCATAAAAGACTATTACAAGCAACTATATGCCGATAAAATGGACAACCTAGAAGAAGTGGAGAAATTCTTAGAAGGGTACAATCTTCCAGTATTGAACCAGAAAGAAATAGAAAGTATGAACAGACAAATCACAAGTCCTGAAGTTGAAACTGTGATTATAAACTCTCAAACAAAAACCCAGGGCCAAAAGTCTTCACAAGTGAATTCTATCAATCATTCATCCTTCGGAACACTTCCAAAAATTACAGGAACACTCAAAAAATGAGTGTTCTTGTAATTTCTAATGAAAGACCCAATTAGACATTTCTCCAGAGAAGACATACAGATGGCCAAGTGGCATGTGAAAAGATGCTCAAAGCCCAAAGATAGACCCATGTATCTATGTCAACCAATTCATGACAAAAGAGGCCAATATAAATAATAGAGCAAAGACTGTCTCTTCAACAAATGGTACTGGGAAAACAGGACAGCTACATTTAAAAGTATGAAATTAGAACATTTTTTAACAACATACATAAAAATAAACTGAAAATGGATATAAAGCTTGATGCTATAAAACAAATCAGAACAATATTTAACACAATCACAGCAATTTCTATTTGATCTGTCTTTTGGAATTGTGGAGATAAAAAAAAAAATAAAGACCTATTCAAGCTTGCAAGCTTTTGCACAAAAAAGGGAACCATAAACAGAATGAAAAGACAATCCACACAAAGGGAGAAAATATTTGCAAACAAAGCAACTGACAGAGTTAATCTCTAAAATTCACAAACAGCTCATGCACCTCAATATTAAAAATAAAAATAATGAATCAAATATGGGCAGAAAACCTAGATGGACATTTCTCCAAAGAGGACATACATGGTAAGAGGCATTTGAAAATATGCACACCACCACTAATTAGAGAAATAAAATACAATGAGGTATTACCTCACAACAGTCAGAAAAGCTATCATCAAAAAAGCCTACTTGGGAATTCCCTGTTGGCTTAGTAGTTAGGATTTCAGACTCACAGCTGTGGCGCAGGTTTGATCCCTGGCTGGGGAACTGAGAATCCCACAAGCCATTCTACATTGTCAAAAAAGAGTCTATAAACAATAAATGCTGCAATGCGTGTGGAGAAAAGGGAACCTGGCTATACTGCTGACTGGAATATCAATCGGTAAAACCATTCTGTAAAACAGTATGGAAATCCCTTTACAAGTTAAAAATAGAACTACCCTATGATCTAGCAATTCCACTCCTGAGCATAGATCCAGAGAAAACCATGGTTTGGAATGACAGACTCACTGCAATGGTCACTTAAGTTCTGTTTAAAATAGCCAAGACATGGATGCAACCAAATTTCCATCAATAGATGAATGGATAAAGAGGTGGTAATACCATGGAATATTACTCAGCCATTATAAAGAATGAAGTAATGACATTTGCAGCCATCTGGGTGGACCTAGAGACTATCATTCTAAGTGAAGTCAGAGAAAGACAAATATATGATGCTGTTTATATACATAATCTTAAAAAATTAATCAAATGAACCTATTTACAAAACAGAAAGACTTATAGCCTTAGAGTACAAACTTATAGTTAATCAGGGTGGGGAGGATAGATTGAGGGTATGAGACTGACATTACACACCGCTGTATTTAAAACAGATAACCAACAAGTACCTACACTGTATAGCACAGGGAATAATGCTCAATATTCTTTAATAACCTGAAGGGGAAAGAATTAGAAAAAGAATAGATATGTGAGTTATATAACTGAATCAATTTGCTGTACACCTGAAACTAATAACATTTTTAATCTACTCTAATATAAAATAAACATTTTAAAGAAATGTAGTCGCAGGGGCTTTCGTGGTTGTCCAGTGGGTAGAGAGTCTGCCTTGCAGTGCAGGGGGCACTGGTTTGATCCTTGGCCTGGGAAGACCCCATGTGCTGTAGAGTGGCTGGGCTGGTGTGTCCAATTACAAACCAGTGCTCTGGAGTGCATGTGCCCAGAGTTGGTGCTCTGCAAAGAGAGAGGCCACTGCAATGGGAGACCCACAGAGGCCAACAAATAAAGATGGATGAAAATAAATGATGACTGAGAGACGGAAAACAAACAAAAATGTAATCACAGGAAAAAAAATCAGTGTGAACTCTTCCTTATATTTGGGAAGAAGTGAACACATTCCTGCGTGTCCTAGTCCCAGTGGCAAAGATAATCACCAGAGGAGTGGTCTTCCTGGGGGTGTCAAGAGAAACGGCCCAGTTTAGCCCAATTTTTTGCACATTGTCGAAGTCAGAGGAAAAAAATCCCGAACAAATACCTGAAAAGATCCTGAACATATATAGAAACTGGTTTTTTGGTAACAAGGTACTTCATCTGTAAAATGGGACAATCATTACCTGTCTCTGCTTCACTCCAAGGAAGTTATGAAATGTAGAATAATTCATAACTGGGGTGTGTTTGAACACCTTGGAAGAAATATGATAGATCTGCATATGATATCATGATTACCTCCATAATAAAAATAAAATATTAAACTAACAATAATGTGCATTTTCAGCACCTGCAGTTATATATGAAACATGTAACTTTTTATTGTTTTCTGTCTAATCTGCCGCACCTGCATTACAAAAATATAGCACAGGGTCCAATTTTTTAACAAATATAAAATTTAGACAGGTACTTTTTCTTTTATTCACCCCATTGTGCCTAGGTCTCACAGAACATATTTTAAATAATATACTACCTCAAAGAGACCACTTCAGATCTCCAAAGTGTGGGTTAGTTAAAAATTACTTTTAAAGGCAAACATCTGGCACCTCATAAATATATATCACCTTTCATCAAGAGTTTCTCAAACTCTCTTCATATATATTACACTTACAAGCATTGTTAATTCAGCATATTGTATGCTGGTTTGAAAGTAGTCCCAAAGCAGAATTACATATGTAAAATATGTGCTGCAATATCTGGGCCCATGCAGCTCATAAAGAACAAGACATTAACCATGATGCTAAATCCTTTTGATTTAATGTGTTCTGTTAGCTAACAGGGATGATTTTTTTCAAGCACAGATACAAGAAAATACTCCAGTTAAGCTTAAAGACAGCTATTTATTCTGACTAATTTTTTTCCCTCTCTTGTGACATTTAGGAAATTATTCTAGGCTTACATTTAGCTTGTGTCAAAAAACATGTTTGAAATATTTTACTCTGGCTTATTTCTACACCTAAGAGAAATTTTAAGAGATGATTTGCCTTTACAAAGGCTGAATTCTGAAACACCTAGCTGGTATTTCTCCTTTTACAGAGAACACTGGAAAAAAGAATACTCGACAATACCCTTTGGCATTTTTTCCCTGTCATTAATGATCTTACTTGTGAAATTATTTGTTGTACTTCAGTTTGTGTTTTTTCTGTACAAGTAAATGCCAGTTTCTCTTGCTGTGTCTTTAATGATGCTGGAGAAAATGCAATCAGGTTTATTGTTATATTTTTGTAACGGTGCATATACTTAGTTCATAAATCTTATTACTGGCAAAACAGTAACACTCCTTCAGATGCTTCTGACAAGTAAGAGGCATTTTACTTCTGCATTTTCATCTTTCTCGCAACCCATTCGAAGCAAAAATGGGCAGTTAAAGGTAAATGATAATAAAAATAAAATATTAAACTAACAATAATGTGCATTTTCAGCACCTTTTTTGAAACATGTAACTTTTTATTGTTTTCTGTCTAATCTGCCGCACCTGCATTACAAAAATATAGCACAGGGTCCAATTTTTAACAAATATAAAATTTAGACAGGTACTTTTTCTTTTATTCACCCCATTGTGCCTAGGTCTCACAGAACATATTTTAAATAATATACTACCTCAAAGAGACCACTTCAGATCTCCAAAGTGTGGGTTAGTTAAAAATTACTTTTAAAGGCAAACATCTGGCACCTCATAAATATATATCACCTTTCATCAAGAGTTTCTCAAACTCTCTTCATATATATTACACTTACAAGCATTGTTAATTCAGCATATTGTATGCTGGTTTGAAAGTAGTCCCAAAGCAGAATTACATATGTAAAATATGTGCTGCAATATCTGGGCCCATGCAGCTCATAAAGAACAAGACATTAACCATGATGCTAAATCCTTTTGATTTAATGTGTTCTGTTAGCTAACAGGGATGATTTTTTTCAAGCACAGATACAAGAAAATACTCCAGTTAAGCTTAAAGACAGCTATTTATTCTGACTAATTTTTTTCTCTTTTGTGACATTTAGCAAATTATTCTAGGCTTACATTTAGCTTGTGTCAAAAAACATGTTTGAAATATTTTACTCTGGCTTATTTCTACACCTAAGAGAAATTTTAAGAGATGATTTGCCTTTACAAAGGCTGAATTCTGAAACACCTAGCTGGTATTTCTCCTTTTACAGAGAACACTGGAAAAAAGAATACTCGACAATACCCTTTGGCATTTTTTCCCTGTCATTAATGATCTTACTTGTGAAATTATTTGTTGTACTTCAGTTTGTGTTTTTTCTGTACAAGTAAATGCCAGTTTCTCTTGCTGTGTCTTTAATGATGCTGGAGAAAATGCAATCAGGTTTATTGTTATATTTTTATAACGGTGCATATACTTAGTTCATAAATCTTATTACTGGCAAAACAGTAACACTCCTTCAGATGCTTCTGACAAGTAAGAGGCATTTTACTTCTGCATTTTCATCTTTCTCGCAACCCATTCAAGAAATGAATGCCAAAAAATGGGCAGTTAAAGGTAAAAGTTGTGATGGTTGTGGCCTGAAAGACTATTTAAATAGGCTGCTTACTTTGCTTATATCCCTAGTGCCTCATCTAAAACTATTGACTTTCAGAGACTATATTAGGCAGTGGAGATAGTGACAAAACAGAATTTCTAACCATACAGAGCTTTCAACCTAAAAGAGAGCAAAGAATAAGTAAACAAATAGTTAAATACCTTAGAATTGTTTAAGGACTTCAAGGGAAAAATATAGATGGATCTGCTCTCAAAAGAGAGGACCTTCTTTGGATGGTCAATATGTCATGTTAATATGTGATGTTAAGGGTAGCATGATGATTTCTTGATTAAATAATGAACAAAACATACATCTAACTTCTTTCCCAAAATCATACTAAAATGACTATCTGAATATACAATATATACAGAGAAAATCCTATATACAGCATTAGAAAACATGGTAAAATAACAGTCACACACTAGAAACTTCAGGGAAATTCTCTACATAAGGAGAATCTGCACAGACAACTGCCTGTCTGCACGCAAATGAACACCTCACTTGGGAAATCAGTGAAGAGATCCCAGAAGAAATCACTAGCAGCTACTTGCAGACAAAGGGAGTATCAGGACAGTAAGACAGCAATTTGTAATTCCATCAGAATCTCAGTTAAGAGTCCAATTCCTGTCTGCCATATATGTCTGATCCCATGGCGCTTGCTCACGGTGTATCCTGGAAGTGCCCCTGCTAAATAAAAGCTGCCATGGTAAACACAGAAGGGTGGCCTTTGAATAAAGGGAGGCTCCTGAGGCAAAGCCCGTCACATTGGTATCTCTCTACAAACCTCTGGAAATGCGGCTCTAAATTGACAGAGTACAACTACGATACATGGGATTTTTTCTTTTATTCTTTATTTTAAAGGTTTTACAGAGTTTTGTTGTTCACAGACATGTATGTTCCCATATCAGTCATATGCATATCCATGGTCCCCACTCCCCCAGTTCCCCCCATCCCACCCCTCCAGATCATCACCCCAAGCCATTGTAAGCACTCCTATTCCCTTAGCACAATGACACTAGCTATCTTTTCCACACATGACAGTATAGGTTTCCATGTTACTCCCTCCATGCTTCCCCCTCCCTATTTCTTCCCCACAATGTTCCTATGTCTATGCTCTGTCTGTTTTTCCATGAGTTCCCTGCGTGTGTTATCAAGACCGTCCTACTAGATTCCATATATGTGTGTTAGTATACTGTATTTGTCTTTCTCTTTTTGACTTACTTCACTTTTTATGATAGGTTCTAGAGCCAGCCACCTCATTAGGACTGAGTCTTCTGCATTTCTTTTAACAGCTGAGTAGTATTCCACTGTATACATGTACCAGAGTTTCGGTATCCATTCATTTGTCAATGGACATCTAGGTTGCTTCCAAGTTCTGACTATTGTATAGAGAGCTGCAATGAACATTGGGGTACAGGTGCTGCTTTCAGTTTTGATTTCATCAGGATATAAGCCCAAGAGTGGGATTGCTGGGTCGTAGGGTGCTTCTATTTTCAGTTTTTTAAGGAATCTCCATATTGTCTTCCATAGAGGTTGTATCAGTTTACACTTCCACCAGCAATGCAAGAGGGTTCCCTTTTCTCCGCACCCTCTCCAGCATTTATTGACTGTCGATTTGTTGATGATGGCCATTCTGACGGGTGTGAGGTGGTATCTCATTGTGGTTTTAATTTGCATTTCTCTAATGATAAGCGAGGTTGAGCATCGTTTCATGTGCTTTTGGGCCATCTGTATGTCCTCTTTGGAGAGGCGTCTCTTTAGATCTTTTTCCCATTTTTTGATTGGGTTGTTCGTTTTTCCTGGGCTGAGTTGTCTGAGTTGCTTGTAGATTTTGGAGATTAATTCTTTGTCTGTTTCATTTGCTATGATTTTCTCCCACTCTGTGGGGTGTCTGTTCAACTTTTTGGTGATTTCTTTTGCTGTACAAAAGCTTTTAAGTTTCATGAGGTCCCCCATGTTCATTTTTCTTTTCAGTTCCACTATTTTAGTTGGTGGGTCAGAGAAGATCTTGCTTTGATTGATGTCCTTGAGGGTTTTGCCTATATTCTCCTCTAAGAGTTTGATGGTTTCTGGTCTTCCATTTAGGTCTTTAATCCATTTTGAGTTGACCTTAGTGTATGGCGTCAGGGAATGTTCCAACTTCATTTTTTTGCATGTAGCTGTCCAATTTTCCCAGCACCACTTGTTGAAGAGGCTGTCTTTGTCCCATTTTATATGTTCGCCTCCTTTGTCAAAAATAAGGTACCCACAGGTGCGTGGGTTTATCTCTGGGTTCTTTATCTTGTTCCATTGGTCTGTAGTTCTGTGTTTGTGCCAGTACCATACTGTCTTGATGACTGTTGCTTTGTAGTAGAGTCTGAAGTTAGGGAGGCTGATTCCTCCAGCTCCGTTTTTCTTTCTCAGGATTGCTTTGGCTATTCAAGGTCTTTTGTGTTTCCATATGAACTGTGTTATTCTTTGGTCTAGATCTATGAAAAATGTCATTGGAAGTTGAATAGGTATTGCATTGAATCTGTAGATGATATTTGGTAGTATGGTCATTTTCACAATATTGATTCTTCCGATCCAGGAACATGGAGTATCTCTCCATCTGTTTAAGTCTTATTTAATTTCTTTCATGAGTGTCTTGTAATTTTCTGTGTACAATTCTTTTGTTCCTTTGGGTAGGTTTATTCCTAGATATTTGACTCTTTTGGTTGCAATGGTGAAGGGGACTGCCTCTTTGATTTCGTTTTCTGATTTTTCATTGTTTATGTATAGGAATGCCAGTGATTTCTGTGTGTTGACTTTGTATCCTGCGACTTTGGTGAATTCGTTGATCAGCTCTAGTAGCTTTGTAATAGTGTCTTTGGGATTTTCTATGTATAATATCATGTCATCTGCAAAAAGAGAGAGCTTGACTTCTTCCTGTCCGATCTGGATTGCTTTGATTTCTTTCTCTTCTCTTATTGCCGTTGTTAGAACTTCCAGGACTATGTTGAATAGTAGTGGTGAAAGTGGACACCCCTGTCTTGTTCCTGATCTTAGAGGGAATGCTTTCAGTTTTTCACCGTTGAGGATAATGTTCGCTGTGGGCTTCTCATATATGGCTTTCACTAGGTTGAGATAGGTTCCTTCTATGCCCATTTTCTGAAGAGTTTTTATCATAAATGGGTGTTGTACTTTGTCGAAGGCTTTTTTTCATCTATTGAGATGATCATGTGATTTTTGTCTCTCAATTTGTTGATATGGTGTATCACATTGATTGATTTGCGGATGTTGAAGAATCCTTGCATGCCTGGGATGAATCCGACTTGATCATGATGTATGAGTTTTTTGATATGTCATTGAATTCTGTTTGCTAGGATTTTGTTGAGGATCTTGGCATCTAAGTTCATCAGAGAAATTGGTCTGTAATTTTCCTTTTTTGTGTTGTCTTTGCCTGGTTTGGGTATCAGGGTGATGGCGGCCTTGTAGAATGTGTTTGGAAGTGTTCCTTCCTGTGCAATTTTTTGGAAGAGTTTTAGAAGGACAGGCATTAGCTCTTCTTTAAATGTTTGGTAGAATTCGGCTGTGAAGCCATCTGGCCCTGGGCTTTTATTTTCGGGTAGATTTTTTATCACAGATTCGATTTCTGAGCTTGTGATTGGGTTGTTCAAAGTTTCTGTTTCTTCCTGGCTGTTTTGGGAGATTGATCTTCCCCAAGAAACTGTCCATTTCTTCCAGGTTGTCCAGTTTGTTGCCATAGAGTTGCTCACAATAGTCCCTTAGAATCCTTTGGATTTCTGCATTATCTGTTGTAATCTCTCCTTTTTCATTTTTGATTTTGTTGATCTGGTTCTTCTCTTTCTCTTGATGAGTCTGGCCAGAGGTTTGCCAATTTTGTTTACCTTTTCAAAGAACCAGCTTTTTGTTTTATTTATCCGTACTATAGTTTCTTTCATTTCTTTCTCATTTGTTTCTGCTCTAGTCTTTATAATTTCTCTTCTTCTGCTGGCTTTGGGATGTTTTTGTTCTTCTTTTTCCAATTGTTTTAAGCAGAGGGTTAAGTCATCTGCTTCATATTTTCCTAGTTTCTTGAGGTGAGATTGTATTGCTATAAATTTCCCTCTTAGAACTGCTTTTGTGGTATCCAATAGGTTTTCCACAGTCGTATGTTCATTGTCATTTTCTTCTAGGAATTTTTAAAATTCTCCTTTGATTTCCTCAGTAATCAGTTGGGTTTTTAGGTATGTGTTGTTTAATCGCCATCTGTTTGTATTTTTAGCGGTTTTCTTCCTGTAGTTGATCTCTAGTCTCATTGCATTGTGGTCCGAGAAGATGGTTGTTGAATTCTGTTTGCTAGGATTTTGTTGAGGATCTTGGCATCTAAGTTCATCAGAGAAATTGGTCTGTAATTTTCCTTTTTTGTGTTGTCTTTGCCTGGTTTGGGTATCAGGGTGATGGCGGCCTTGTAGAATGTGTTTGGAAGTGTTCCTTCCTGTGCAATTTTTTGGAAGAGTTTTAGAAGGACAGGCATTAGCTCTTCTTTAAATGTTTGGTAGAATTCGGCTGTGAAGCCATCTGGCCCTGGGCTTTTATTTTCGGGTAGATTTTTTATCACAGATTCGATTTCTGAGCTTGTGATTGGGTTGTTCAAAGTTTCTGTTTCTTCCTGGCTGTTTTGGGAGATTGATCTTCCCCAAGAAACTGTCCATTTCTTCCAGGTTGTCCAGTTTGTTGCCATAGAGTTGCTCACAATAGTCCCTTAGAATCCTTTGGATTTCTGCATTATCTGTTGTAATCTCTCCTTTTTCATTTTTGATTTTGTTGATCTGGTTCTTCTCTTTCTCTTGATGAGTCTGGCCAGAGGTTTGCCAATTTTGTTTACCTTTTCAAAGAACCAGCTTTTTGTTTTATTTATCCGTACTATAGTTTCTTTCATTTCTTTCTCATTTGTTTCTGCTCTAGTCTTTATAATTTCTCTTCTTCTGCTGGCTTTGGGATGTTTTTGTTCTTCTTTTTCCAATTGTTTTAAGCAGAGGGTTAAGTCATCTGCTTCATATTTTCCTAGTTTCTTGAGGTGAGATTGTATTGCTATAAATTTCCCTCTTAGAACTGCTTTTGTGGTATCCAATAGGTTTTCCACAGTCGTATGTTCATTGTCATTTTCTTCTAGGAATTTTTAAAATTCTCCTTTGATTTCCTCAGTAATCAGTTGGGTTTTTAGGTATGTGTTGTTTAATCGCCATCTGTTTGTATTTTTAGCGGTTTTCTTCCTGTAGTTGATCTCTAGTCTCATTGCATTGTGGTCCGAGAAGATGGTTGATATAATTTCAGTTTTCTTGAATTGACTGAGGTTAGATTTGTGGCCCAAGATGTGGTCTATCCTGGAGAATGTTCCGTGAGCACTTGAGAAGAAAGTGTATTCTTCTGCTTTTGGATGGAACGTCCTAAAGATATCGATGAGGTCCATCTTTTCTAGTGTGGCATTTAAGGCTTGTGTTTCTTTATTAATTTTCTGTTTGGATGATCTATCCATTGGCGTGAGAGGAGTGTTAAAGTCTCCTACTATTATTGTGTTATTATTGATTTCTTCTTTTAAGTCTGAAAGTATCTGTCTTATGTATTGAGGTGCCCCTGTATTGGGTGCGTAGATGTTCATGACTGTTATGTCTTCCCCTTGGATGGATCCCTTAATCATGATGTAGTGACCTGCCTTGTCTCTTAGAATCTTCTTTACTTTAAAATCTATTTTGTCTGATATGAGGATTGCTACCCCAGCTTTCTTTTGATTTCCATTTGCATGGAATATCTTTTTCTAGCCTCTCACTTTCAGTCTATGGGTGTCTCTAGGTCTGAAGTGGGTCTCTTGTAAACAGCATATATATGGGTCATGTTTCTGGATCCATTCAGCCAGCCTGTGTCGTTTGGTTAGAGCATTTAATCCATTTACATTCAAAGTAATTATTGATACAAATGTTCCTATTTTCATCTTCTTAGAAGTTTGGGGTTTGATTTGTAGGACTTCTTCTACTCTTGTATTTCTTGGCTATATTAGGCCCTTTTACAGTTGTTGTAGGGCTGGTTTTGTGGTACAGAATTCTTTTAGTTTCTTGAGGTGAGATTGTATTGCTATAAATTTCCTCTTAGAACTGCTTTTGTGGTATCCAATAGGTTTTCCACAGTCGTATGTTCATTGTCATTTTCTTCTAGGAATTTTTAAAATTCTCCTTTGATTTCCTCAGTAATCAGTTGGGTTTTTAGGTATGTGTTGTTTAATCGCCATGTGTTTGTATTTTTAGCGGTTTTCTTCCTGTAGTTGATCTCTAGTCTCATTGCATTGTGGTCCGAGAAGATGGTTGATATAATTTCAGTTTTCTTGAATTGACTGAGGTTAGATTTGTGGCCCAAGATGTGGTCTATCCTGGAGAATGTTCCGTGAGCACTTGAGAAGAAAGTGTATTCTTCTGCTTTTGGATGGAACGTCCTAAAGATATCGATGAGGTCCATCTTTTCTAGTGTGGCATTTAAGGCTTGTGTTTCTTTATTAATTTTCTGTTTGGATGATCTATCCATTGGCGTGAGAGGAGTGTTAAAGTCTCCTACTATTATTGTGTTATTATTGATTTCTTCTTTTAAGTCTGAAAGTATCTGTCTTATGTATTGAGGTGCCCCTGTATTGGGTGCGTAGATGTTCATGACTGTTATGTCTTCCCCTTGGATGGATCCCTTAATCATGATGTAGTGACCTGCCTTGTCTCTTAGAATCTTCTTTACTTTAAAATCTATTTTGTCTGATATGAGGATTGCTACCCCAGCTTTCTTTTGATTTCCATTTGCATGGAATATCTTTTTCTAGCCTCTCACTTTCAGTCTATGGGTGTCTCTAGGTCTGAAGTGGGTCTCTTGTAAACAGCATATATATGGGTCATGTTTCTGGATCCATTCAGCCAGCCTGTGTCGTTTGGTTAGAGCATTTAATCCATTTACATTCAAAGTAATTATTGATACAAATGTTCCTATTTTCATCTTCTTAGAAGTTTGGGGTTTGATTTGTAGGACTTCTTCTACTCTTGTATTTCTTGGCTATATTAGGCCCTTTTACAGTTGTTGTAGGGCTGGTTTTGTGGTACAGAATTCTTTTAGTTTTTGTCTGTCTGAGAAGCTCTTGACTTCTCCATTGATTCTGAATGAGATTCTTGCTGGGTAGAGAATTCTTGGTTGGAGGTTATTCTCTTTTAGCCGTTTAAATGTGTCCTGCCATTCTCTTCTGGCCTGCAGGGTTTCTGTTGAGAGATCCGCAGTTAGACGTACGGAGTTTCCTGTATATGTTATTTGTTGTTTGCTTCTAGCTGCTTTTAGTAATCTGTCTTTATATTTAGTCTGCGTTAGTTTGATTAGAATGTGCCTTGGTGTATTTCTTCTGGGGTTTATCCTGTACGGAACTCTTTGTGCTTCTTGGACTTGGTTGACTATTTCCTTTCCCATGCTGGGGAAGTTTTCGACTATAACCTCTTCAAGAATTTTTTCATAACCTTTCTTTCCCTCTTCTTCCTCTGGAACTCCTATAATTCTAATGTTGGTGCATTTGATATTGTCCCATAAGTCTCTGAGGCTATCCTCAGTTCTTTTAATTCTTTTGGCTTTGTTCTGTTCCTCACCATTTATTTCCACCAGTCTATCTTCCAGCTCACTTATCCGTTCTTCTGCCTCCGATACTCTACTGTTGAGACCTTCTATAGTATTTTTGAGTTCAGCAATTGAGTTGATGGTCTCTATTTGCTTATTTTTCATTTCCTGCATGTCTTTTCTCAGTGCACGAATTTCCTCTAATATTCTGTTTTCGGTGTTTTGCATCCTCATTAGTATAGTTTTTCTGAATTCTCTTTCAGATAATTTGTCTATCTCCTCCTCTGTCATTTGAAGCTGTGATTCTCTAGCTTGGTCCTTCATTTGTGCAGTGTTTCTCTGTCGCTTCATTATTAGGTTAGTTTTTGTTTCTTTGTGGGTGTCTGTGTGTATGGAGTTCTTTTTCCCACCAGGCTTCCTGGTTGAATTCTCCCTTCCTTTGGGTTTCTGTCCTTCTAGAAGGGTTCGATGATTTGTGTCTTGGGTGGTGTTAGGTCTTGTTTACAGGTGAACAATCTCTAGTTTTGTTTTTATAGCTGGGTCTTGATTTGTAGGACTTCTTCTACTCTTGTATTTGGCTATATTAGGCCCTTTTACAGTTGTTGTAGGGCTGGTTTTGTGGTACAGAATTCTTTTAGTTTTTGTCTGTCTGAGAAGCTCTTGACTTCTCCATTGATTCTGAATGAGATTCTTGCTGGGTAGAGAATTCTTGGTTGGAGGTTATTCTCTTTTAGCCGTTTAAATGTGTCCTGCCATTCTCTTCTGGCCTGCAGGGTTTCTGTTGAGAGATCCACAGTTAGACGTACGGAGTTTCCTTTATATGTTATTTGTTGTTTGCTTCTAGCTGCTTTTAGTAATCTGTCTTTATATTTAGTCTGCGTTAGTTTGATTAGAATGTGCCTTGGTGTATTTCTTCTGGGGTTTATCCTGTACGGAACTCTTTGTGCTTCTTGGACTTGGTTGACTATTTCCTTTCCCATGCTGGGGAAGTTTTCGACTATAACCTCTTCAAGAATTTTTTCATAACCTTTCTTTCCCTCTTCTTCCTCTGGAACTCCTATAATTCTAATGTTGGTGCATTTGATATTGTCCCATAAGTCTCTGAGGCTATCCTCAGTTCTTTTAATTCTTTTGGCTTTGTTCTGTTCCTCACCATTTATTTCCACCAGTCTATCTTCCAGCTCACTTATCCGTTCTTCTGCCTCCGATACTCTACTGTTGAGACCTTCTATAGTATTTTTGAGTTCAGCAATTGAGTTGATGGTCTCTATTTGCTTATTTTTCATTTCCTGCATGTCTTTTCTCAGTGCACGAATTTCCTCTAATATTCTGTTTTCGGTGTTTTGCATCCTCATTAGTATAGTTTTTCTGAATTCTCTTTCAGATAATTTGTCTATCTCCTCCTCTGTCATTTGAAGCTGTGATTCTCTAGCTTGGTCCTTCATTTGTGCAGTGTTTCTCTGTCGCTTCATTATTAGGTTAGTTTTTGTTTCTTTGTGGGTGTCTGTGTGTATGGAGTTCTTTTTCCCACCAGGCTTCCTGGTTGAATTCTCCCTTCCTTTGGGTTTCTGTCCTTCTAGAAGGGTTCGATGATTTGTGTCTTGGGTGGTGTTAGGTCTTGTTTACAGGTGAACAATCTCTAGTGTTGTATGTTCTTTGATAGTGTGGGGTCTTGGAATCAGGGCTTCTACTCCGAGGATCCTTGGTTTGATGATTGGTCAGGGGGTGTAGGCTCTATGTCTGGTTTGCTATGGTATTCCATGATATTAGTTAAAATACTAGCATCTGAGGAACAAGAGGTGCATCCCTAATGGGTGACAGTCATAAAAGCATGCAGATGTTTTCTAACATAGTCATAAGATATACATACATACAGAGCAATAACCACATCTAACCAGTCTTACAGTGACAAAGCATAGGAAATTTTTCTGGCAAACGACGTAATCAAAGATGATACTTGCCCGTTAAGCTCTGAATTAATTAAAATAGTGCCTGGAAAAACAGATCTTGGGGAAGGTCCTGGCTTGGATTATTTCACTGAAAGTAATTTTTAACTAAGACATGTGTTGGGGCTGAGGACGTGGAGAGTGTATGGGTAATGAGAAGGAATAGATTCGACTTGGAAAAATTTTATAGGGTTATGTAGCCAAGATTAGTGTGTTGTATTGTTTAGTGAGCTGGAAGAGAATAGTGGAGACAGGAAGGTAGGAAATATTTATCTAGGGGGTAGTGGTAGATAGGAGAAAAGTTTTAGATTTAGAACATAGAGGGAGGAAAGAGTGGGAAAGAGGAAAGAAAATTAGAAATTCAAGAATTAAAATATAAAAAAAATTAATAATTAAAAATCAAAAAAAGAAATTAAAAATTAAAAAGGGAAGAGAAACTTAAGAAGAGACAAAGAGAGAAAAAAAAAACAAAAAAAAACAAAAACAAAAAAAACCCCCAAACCTGACTGATCAAACGAATAAACAGAACCGTCCGCAACAGATAAACAAAAAAGCTAAATACTGTCCCTGGTTTTTATCCTCTTATCTGTCTGGTGGAAGCCAATCTGCTCTTGATGGCATTGTCTTGATGATGTAGCCTTTCCCTATGGCACCAGTCTGCAAGCTCAGGTGCTGGCCGGGATGGCGGGCTGATCCCAGTCCGTAGGGTGGGGGACTGTGGCGCACGCAGTCCCATGTTTGGCGGGGGCGTCCTGGCTCTGCCGCACACCCGCCGGTAGCCTCCAATACCTGCCCTTCTCCCGGCTTCCTCTACTGCGGGTGTAGCTATGGGGGTGCACGGGCTCCTCCACCACTGGCGCGCGCGCGCACTGCCAGTTACGCCTCCAAGTCCCAAAGGCAGGCACAAGCTTCCCCGTCTGGCTGGAGCCCGGTCCCTGGTCAGCAATCTGTGGGCGACTTCCCCTCTCCGTTCAGCAAGTCCCCCACTAGGAGTGTTTGAACTCACCCGAGGTGGAAAGTCACAATTTTCACCCGGCCTAGCGGTGCGATTTTCACACTGGGCGCTCCCTCCCAGTTCCAGGTCGGTAGGCAGCACTCCAATTGTGCTCCGACCGGCCCTGCTCCAGTATCCAGTCTTTGCAGTGTCTTAATTTCTGCTGGCGATCTGGGCGGATTCTTGGAGTTTTCACGCTGAGCGCTGCCTTCTCTCCCCCGAGGTTCTGCTTAGGCCCCCTTTTAGGGCACTTGCTGGCGCGCTCTCCATCGGTGCGGTCCGGTGTGGGGTTTAGGATAGAGGATTCTTAGAACCCTAGCTCCGGAAATTTCTGGCTATTCACTCTTCTACTCTCGCGGACCTATGGAATTCTTCTGTCGTCTAGCGGCTGGTTTGTTGGTGGTGGTTCATTTCTTGATTAGTTCTGGTGATTCTGTTGGGGAGCTGGTGAAATCTTCCCCTCATTCCTCCACCATCTTGGCTCCCCTCCCTGATACATGGGAATTTTATTCTTCTCCCTTCATTTCAGCTTGAACGACTCAGTCTCACAACCTCTGACAGGTCCCATTTCACACCAGAGCAGTATGATCCAAGAGAGTTCTCTATAAGGGGAAACTAGTATTAAAAAAAAAAAAAAATCACTGGCTGTAGGAAATTACATGGAATTTCAAAAGAGATAGTAACTCAGAAGAGCAGTCAGAGGAGTTAGGTTTTCAGACAAAATTTTAGAAGTATGTTTAATCAATGTCTCCTTATAGGAGTCAAGGCAACAGTACAGACAACCACAGGGAAAATATGAATGAGAAGAAACTACACAGACATAATACAATCACTGGATTAAAAATCTCAGTGAAGCAGTATTAGCAGACTGAAAAGGCAGAAAGTATTATAAATTATCCTCCAATTAAAATAAAAAAGAAAAGGCAGAAACTAATACTCAGAACAAAATTTCACTGTGAGCCAGACAGTCTTTCTAGCACAGTGGATACACAACTGAAGACAACGAAATCCCTCTCTTCATGGACTTTATGTTCCACTGGGGAGAAACAGCCAGAGACGCAATAAGCAATTAAACACCTGCTCTATTGAAAGATGATATGTATAATCAAAAACCTAAAAAAAAAAAAAGGCAAGAGGGACTAGAGAGCAGGATGACAGTGAGGTTGCAGTTTGCAATGCATGAGGTCAAGGGGTCTTCACTGAGAAGGTGACACTAGAAAGACTTGATGTTTTAGAACAGACAGTGTGTGACTTCTGTAGCCATGCCATCAAAGACATGGAGGGTTCTGTCTTGATTTCCTAGATTAGTCTCTAGGGACAGCCAGCTATCATGGGATGGGCACATTCACCCAGCCTGTTGAAGAGGTTATCCTGGAGAAGAAGTTATGTTTCCCACCAACAGCCAACACCAACTCACCACACATATCAGCTATCCCCTTGGAAGTGAATTCTCCAGGCCAAGTAAATACACCCATACACGGGATGTATGCAGCCCCAGCCAACATCTTGCTTATCACATAACTAGGCAAGAAAGAATTTCTCAACCTTGAATTTTGGAGCCAAAGAATCTGTGAGAGCTAATATTTAAAAGTTTAAATCACTAAGTTTTAGGGATAATTTGCCAGGCAGCAGTAGATAATCAACACACATCCAAATATACAGAATAGAATATCCAGAAAGAATAACAAGGGTCGGTCTCAGATAAGAATATACCTGGCATGTTTGGGGAAGAGTAAGGAGGCCAAAGTGACTGGATCTGAGTAAAGAAAAAGAACAGAAGAATTGGAGTTAGGTGAAGAGGTAGGAGTCAGGTGTATAGGACTGAGTAAGCCATGGAAAGGATTTTGGGGTTTATGTTGAAAACAATGAAGTGCAGACAGATTTTAAACTCAGAAGTAACATAACTTGACTTAGAGTTTAAAACAATTACTCTGGCTGAGGCTCAGTGTACAAGGTGGTGGGAGTATGGAACAGGCAGTGAACAAATCTGGACGAGATTAATTAGGAAGTTATTGCAGTAACCCAGGCGCAAATGATAGTGACTTGTACCAAATACGGCTTCCCAAGTGGTTCAATGGTAAAGAATCTACCTTGAGGAGGAAATGGCAACTCACTCCAGTATACTTGCTGGGAAAATTCCATGGACAGATGAGCCTGACAGGCTACAGTCCATGAGGTTACAGACACAACTGAGCATGCACAAACACAATACCAGTGAAACTGACAGAAAGTCAAAAGACTATGGACAGATATTGAAGTCAAAAATTAGATCTAAGGTGAACAAAAAGGAATCAATGGTGACTCCTTACATTTTTATCCTTAAAAAGTAATGGCACTAAATCTGAAAGATATCATAAAGGACTATAATATTTCTTGAAAAAATTAGAAGATAATGGAGAAAAACAAGGAGGTTAAAAAAAGATTAAACCATACTTCTATAAATAAAAATTTTATTTTGAAATTAAAACCCTTTTCTATACAAAAACAAACAGGTGAAAAGAGTGTTAATGATTAGGAAAAAACGGATATGGTAAAGTAATACTGAATATAGCACAGAGAGATAATCTGTCATAGATGATATTAGAAATGTTACGAGATAAGGAGGATATGGAAGGAATCCAAGGCTGATAGTTCCATCACACCTAGCCAGGTATTTGTAACATGGTAACTCTCAATAAACATATACATATGTATTAAATTAATAATGCTAGGAAGACAGTGTCCAGAGAAATTCCTATAGCAGCATAGGAATTCCTAGTTCTACCTCAATAAAAACTTCAATTTGATTAACCTTGTGCATTCATAAGAGATTCAAGGTTGAATCTTCAAGCACTTGAGTGAAGCTCAAAAATAAGAATATAGACTGAGAAAGGTAAGCAGCATACATTCACACTACCTCCACCATCCTTTCCCCATGCCTGGGCAACCCAGTATGTGGACAAAGATACTCTCCTGCAGGAGGAGGAGAGTGAAGCGAGCACTTGATTTTACCATGGAGCCTACAACAGGCCTACCCACTTCCAGGCTGACCCCTGGGCCTTAAATGTCTCTCTGCATGCTCCACAAACTCGGGCTCCTCACTGATCCTGGCACCTGCCAGTTCCAGTGGCTCCAGTGGCTCCTGGGGTGCCAGGCAGCATATATGGCACCACAGACTCCCTACAGGCTCCCACAAATGCAAGCCCCTGGCTCACCCTGACTTCCAGCTCCTGCACACGTGGGCAGTTTCTGAGGCCCCAAGTGGCTCCCAGCACACCTGGCTGTCAGTGCCCTCCAGCAATCCTGGGCTCCCAGACAACCCCAGTGCTGACTGGCTCCTACCCAGTGTGTTTCCTATGACCCTTGGCCTTCAGTGGGCTTCTGTGAAGCTTGGCTCCTGGCTTGCCCCAGTGCCAGCTGGGTCCCACGGCCCTGGGCCACTTCCAGGATATCAGGTTCCAAGTGGGCACCTACAATACAGGCTCCCAGGTAGACCCTATGCCAGGCCAACTCTCACAGAATTAGACTTATTACCCATACCCATGCCAGTCCAGTACCCAGAGACCTAGACTCTAGACCAGCTCCCACTGACTCAAGCTCACAGTGCCAGGCTAGGTCAAGGCTACCATCCCAGGTTATAAGCTGACTCTTGTAGACTCAGACTCTGGGCTCATCTTACTATGAGGACGATTTCAATAACCCCTGCTTCCAGACTGGGTCTTACAAAACCTGGCTGCCAGCTCATCTCACTATTGGTTGGCTTCTGTAGAAGCTGTATCTAAGTCTGCAATTGCAGATCCAGGCACTGGACTGGTGCCCATGTACCCAGCACTAAGCCAGTTCGTCTGCTAATTTAGGCACCAGTTGTGCCTGCCCAAGGACCCTAGCAGCAAGTTGACCCATGGACTCCATCGGGTGGCCCACCCAGAATTTCTGGAAAGACTGAATATGGAGGTTTTACCTATTGAAGTAAAGGTAGAGAGTCTGTAAAGACTAGGAGAGGTGCCTTTCAAAGGGAAAGACATACACACAAGGCCACAATGATCATTAATAATGAAGGAAAAATGACATCGGCAAAGAAAATAATAAAGCTTCAATGATGAATACTAAAGAAACCAAGACCTATAAATTGTCTGACAAAAACTGGAATATAAGTCATTTGAAATCACAGAAAGGAATAAGAAGGAAAAAGAATGAAAGTGAATTATGGGATATCATGAAAAGAAAAAAATCTAAGCAGTACTGGAGCATCAGAAGGAAAACTAAACGAGAAAGAAACAAAAAACTTATTCAAAGAAATAGTGGCTAAGAACTTCCCAAATCTGGGGACAGAGTCCAACATCCAAGTTCATACCCTCAAATTTCAAGTCAGAACAACTTAACTCCAAGGCAAATAATAAAACTGAGTAAAATTAAAGAGAAGGTAAATCCCTTATAATTTGAGTATGAAAGTTAAAGACAAAAGTATTAAAAATAATTACAGAATTAATAATTGGTAAGTGGATATATAGTATATACAGACGAAAAGTGAAATCAAAAATAAAATATATAAGAAAAATATGTAGAACATTTTTATGTGTTTGGAGTTATCAACTTGAAATAGATTGTTATAAACATATAACATGTTTCTGTAAGCCTCATTGAACACAAAGCAAAAGTCTACTGAAGATAAAGATAAAAAGAAAAGGATTTAAGACATAGCATGGCTCTAGTGGTAAAGAACCCACCTGCCAAAGCAGAAGATTTAAGAAACATGGGTTTGATCCGTGGGTCAGGCAGATCCCCTGGAGAAGGAAATGGAAACCCACTCCAGTATTCTTGCCTGGGAAATTCCATGGACAGAGGAGACTGGTGGCCTACAGTCCACAGCATCATACAGACTCAGACATGACTGAAGTAACTTAGCACAGCACTATTAAAAAATCATAAATCACACAGGAAGGAAAAAAAAGGGACAAAGAAATTATAAAACAGCTACAAAATAGTTAAATGGTAGTAAGTCCATGCCTATTAAAATTTTAAATGTAAATGGACTAACTTCTTCAATCAAAAGAGATAAATTGCTGAATGGATTAAAAATTGCCAATGCGACTCACCAGATTGGATATGATTTCCTATTGAAGTAAAGGTAGAGAGTCTGTAAAGACTAGGAGAGGTGCCTTTCAAAGGGAAAGACATACACACAAGGCCACAATGATCATTAATAATGAAGGAAAAATGACATCGGCAAAGAAAATAATAAAGCTTCAATGATGAATACTAAAGAAACCAAGACCTATAAATTGTCTGACAAAAACTGGAATATAAGTCATTTGAAATCACAGAAAGGAATAAGAAGGAAAAAGAATGAAAGTGAATTATGGGATATCATGAAAAGAAAAAAATCTAAGCAGTACTGGAGCATCAGAAGGAAAACTAAACGAGAAAGAAACAAAAAACTTATTCAAAGAAATAGTGGCTAAGAACTTCCCAAATCTGGGGACAGAGTCCAACATCCAAGTTCATACCCTCAAATTTCAAGTCAGAACAACTTAACTCCAAGGCAAATAATAAAACTGAGTAAAATTAAAGAGAAGGTAAATCCCTTATAATTTGAGTATGAAAGTTAAAGCCAAAAGTATTAAAAATAATTACAGAATTAATAATTGGTAAGTGGATATATAGTATATACAGACGAAAAGTGAAATCAAAAATAAAATATATAAGAAAAATATGTAGAACATTTTTATGTGTTTGGAGTTATCAACTTGAAATAGATTGTTATAAACATATAACATGTTTCTGTAAGCCTCATTGAACACAAAGCAAAAGTCTACTGAAGATAAAGATAAAAAGAAAAGGATTTAAGACATAGCATGGCTCTAGTGGTAAAGAACCCACCTGCCAAAGCAGAAGATTTAAGAAACATGGGTTTGATCCGTGGGTCAGGCAGATCCCCTGGAGAAGGAAATGGAAACCCACTCCAGTATTCTTGCCTGGGAAATTCCATGGACAGAGGAGACTGGTGGCCTACAGTCCACAGCATCATACAGACTCAGACATGACTGAAGTAACTTAGCACAGCACTATTAAAAAATCATAAATCACACAGGAAGGAAAAAAAAGGGACAAAGAAATTATAAAACAGCTACAAAATAGTTAAATGGTAGTAAGTCCATGCCTATTAAAATTTTAAATGTAAATGGACTAACTTCTTCAATCAAAAGAGATAAATTGCTGAATGGATTAAAAAATATGACCCAATATTATGCTATCTACAAGAGACTCATTTTAGCTTTGAGGACACACATAGGCTAAATATGAAGGGATAGAAAATAATGGAACTCCAAAGACAGTGAATTGCTACACTTACATTAGATAAAGTAGACTTTAAGTCAAAAAATTTAGCAAGAACAGATAATGTCATTGTAAAATGATAAAGTGGTCAAATCATCAAGAGGATATAAAAATTGTAACTATAAATGTACCCAGTATCAGAGCACCTAAATATATTAAACAAACACTGACATGCAAAGGAAGAAATGGACAACACAATAATAGTAGGGGACCTCAATACCTCACTTAAATTATGGGAAGATCACTCAGATAGAAAATTAGTAATGAAATATTGCACTTGAACTATACCTTATACCAAATGGATCTAATAGACATGTATAAAGGATGTGTATAAAAGAATCTACCCAACAGCAGCAGACCACATATTCTTCTCAAGTGCACCTGGAGTTTTCTCCAAGATAGAGTATATGTTAGGACACAAAATAAGCAATAGCAAATACGAGACAGAAATAATACCAAGTATCTTTTCCAACTACAATGGTATGAAACTAGAGATCAATAACATTTTTTCATTTGTTATTGAAAAAATAACAAGTGTGTGGAAATCAGACAACCATTGAAAACCAGTGGATCAAAGAAGAAATCAAAAGGGAAATAAAAAATTGTCTGGAAATAAATGAAAGTGCAAATATAAAATACCAGAACATATGGGATGTAGTAAAAGCAATAAACTTTCATGACAAAATCTCTCAACAATGTGGGTATAGAGGGAATGTACCTCAACATAATAAAGACCATATATAACAAACCCTCAGTTAACATCACACTCAATAGTGAAACATTAAAAGCTTTCCTACTAAGATTAGGAACAAGTCAAAGATGCTCACTTTACCACTTCTATTCAACGTAGTACTGAAAGTCCTAGTCAGAGCAATTAGGTAGGAAAAGAAATAAATAAGAGGCATCCAACTTGGAGAAGAATAAGTAAAAGGGTCTCTGTTTGCACATGGTATGATCTTATACATAGAAAACCATAAAGATGTTGTCAAAGCACCACTGACACTAAAAAGTCAGCTTAGAAAAGTTGCAGGAGGGCTTCCCTGGTGGTCCAGTGGGTAAGGACACTGCCTTGCAGTGCAAGAGGCGCCGGTTCGATCCCTGGCCTGGGAAGATCCCACGTGCCCAGAGTGGCTGGACCGATGTGTCCATTGATGAGCTGGAGCTCTGGAGTACATGCACCCAGAGCCGGTGCTGTGCGGCAGCAGAGGCCACTGCGATGGGAGGCCCACACAGGCCAAAGGACAAAGATGGATGAAAACGGATAAATGAAGGACCAATGGAAGTGGCCTGCCCGCCACCCTCCCTCACCAACCCGCCCCAAAAAAAATGTTTAGAAAAAATTTAAAAAAATAGAAAAAAAAAAGAAAAGTTGCAGGATACAAACATCAAAACATAAAAAATCAGCTGTTTCTATGCACTAACAACAAACGATCTCAAAAAGAAACAATCTCATTTATAATAGAATCATATCACAAACAATAAAATGCTTTAGTGCAGAAAGTTGCAGTATAAGTGCATAACAGTTTTTTGCTTTTATCATAATGCAAAGACCTAACTTATGCTTTGATTGTTAAGACATTCAACTCAAAGACAGATACCTTGAATAAACACACTGCCAGATACACGACTAGATAAAGAGCCAGGTTTTGCCTCACACCCGTGCAGCATCAAAGTTCCAGAGACCTTTGATTCCCTTAAATAAATGACTACTGACTGCTTGTTTTTCTCTTCTTGCACTTTAATTCTTCATGGTTTACATTCACCAATAAGAAGTGAATCCACAAAACCATATGTCTCCACTGTTGACCTCAATGAAAACAGAGCCCCCAGGCTTGAGTGTGTATGCACTCTCTCTTAGCATTCTCCCTAACCCTCCTCATTCCACCGGAGGCCTCGCTGTGTTGGCCCCAGGTGTGCCATGTACCCCTCTAAGACTTGTGAGTAATCAGCTCTGTTGATTCATAGTTTCGTGATGTTAATTGCTTAAAGTATCTTGCAAGCACAGTAAGAACTACAGTGCTGGCCAGCCACAACATAGGTTCCAAAAGGGGAGAAGTCTACAGGAAGCCTGCTCAGGCCCAGATGAGCACCACACCCTGACATTTCTATCCAAGAGCAACATGATCAGTAGGCTGGGATCAGCACAAAAACAGTGGTGAAAAAGCTGTATGCTGAAAAATATAAGACCTGGGTCAAAGAAATTGAAGAAGTCACATATATGTAGAAAGATACCCTATATTTTATGAATGAAATAATTAATACTGTTAAAATGTTCATGCCCAAAGCCATTTATAGATCCAATGATATCTCTATCAAGATTCCAATGACATTTTTTTTACAGAAGGGGAAAACAGTCTTAAAATGTGTATGATTTTTTTGGAGAGACACCAAAAGTTATCAAAACAGTATGGAACTGGCATAAAAATAGACACACAAACAGAACAGAATCAAGAGCCCAGAAATAAATCCAGGCATTTACAGTGAATGAATATTTGATGAGAGACAAGAATACTCAATGGGAAAAGAATAGTCTGTTTAATAAATGGTGTTAAGAAAACTGGATATTCATAAGTGAAAGGATACAATTCAACTCATATTTGATAATGCTCATAAAACTTACTATAAAATACACTAAAATATTTTAGCACAGCAAAAGAAACCATCAACAACAAAAAAGGCAATCTGTGGAATGGGAGAAAGTATTTGCACACCATCTGTGGGATAAACGTTTAATACAGCTCAATAGCTCATACAACTCCAGAGATTAAAAATCCCAGTTAAAAAATGAGAAGACAACTTGAACATTTTTTTCTTCAAAGAAAATATACAGTGCCTTACAAGTACATGAAAAAATAGTTGCCATCACTAATCATGGAAAAGTAATTCAAAGCCACAATGAGATACCACATACCTGTTAAAATGACTTTTGTCAAAAAGAAACAAGTATTCATAAGGATATGGAGAGAAGGCAACCTTTGTGCATTGTTCATGAATATGTAAATTGGTGCAACCATTATGGAAAACAGAATGGAGATTCCTCAAAGAAGTAGAAAGAGGATTACCGTATGATTCAGCAATTTCACTTCTGAGTAATTTTATCTTAGTAAAATTGAGGTAATTGTTGATTCATAGTTTCGTGATGATTGCTTAAAGTATCTTGCAAGCACAGTAAGAACTACAGTGCTGGCCAGCCACAACATAGGTTCCAAAAGGGGAGAAGTCTACAGGAAGCCTGCTCAGGCCCAGATGAGCACCACACCCTGACATTTCTATCCAAGAGCAACATGATCAGTAGGCTGGGATCAGCACAAAAACAGTGGTGAAAAAGCTGTATGCTGAAAAATATAAGACCTGGGTCAAAGAAATTGAAGAAGTCACATATATGTAGAAAGATACCCTATATTTTATGAATGAAATAATTAATACTGTTAAAATGTTCATGCCCAAAGCCATTTATAGATCCAATGATATCTCTATCAAGATTCCAATGACATTTTTTTTACAGAAGGGGAAAACAGTCTTAAAATGTGTATGATTTTTTTGGAGAGACACCAAAAGTTATCAAAACAGTATGGAACTGGCATAAAAATAGACACACAAACAGAACAGAATCAAGAGCCCAGAAATAAATCCAGGCATTTACAGTGAATGAATATTTGATGAGAGACAAGAATACTCAATGGGAAAAGAATAGTCTGTTTAATAAATGGTGTTAAGAAAACTGGATATTCATAAGTGAAAGGATACAATTCAACTCATATTTGATAATGCTCATAAAACTTACTATAAAATACACTAAAATATTTTAGCACAGCAAAAGAAACCATCAACAACAAAAAAGGCAATCTGTGGAATGGGAGAAAGTATTTGCACACCATCTGTGGGATAAACGTTTAATACAGCTCAATAGCTCATACAACTCCAGAGATTAAAAATCCCAGTTAAAAAATGAGAAGACAACTTGAACATTTTTTTCTTCAAAGAAAATATACAGTGCCTTACAAGTACATGAAAAAATAGTTGCCATCACTAATCATGGAAAAGTAATTCAAAGCCACAATGAGATACCACATACCTGTTAAAATGACTTTTGTCAAAAAGAAACAAGTATTCATAAGGATATGGAGAGAAGGCAACCTTTGTGCATTGTTCATGAATATGTAAATTGGTGCAACCATTATGGAAAACAGAATGGAGATTCCTCAAAGAAGTAGAAAGAGGATTACCATATGATTCAGCAATTTCACTTCTGAGTAATTTTATCTTAGTAAAATTGATGTTTTGTGTTTCTATTGTTGCTTTACCTAACTCATGTACATGTCTCTAAGCCTCTGAGTTATGTTAATCACAAAGAAACATCCTTGCTTCCACAGCTTACAGTACAGTTTTACAGTTGCATTACTTCAAACTATAAACAGATATATTATCCTCAGGATGGTTAATACAACCTTAATACTTAGACCTAACAAAATAACATATAGCACAAGCATAAATTATGGTAAGATCTTTTGATTGTCCAAAATACAAGGACATGCTTTTCAGAAGATTAAAAGAATTATATTTCATAATAAGTTTATATATATACATATATATATTTGTGTGTGTGTGTGTGTGTGTGTATAGTAAGAAAGTGTGGTTCCAATTAGAAATGTTAATAAAATTCTTTAATATATTAAGAGATAAAAATAAATTATACACAGATGACACAAAGATACCAAAGAAATTGACATCTTTGGAAAATCAAATGTAAAATGATATTTCTTCACCATGTATAGGACAAGAAGTTCTATTCTTTCCACTTATCACGCCATACTATTCTGAAAGTTCTTATCAGTGTGATAAAAAATAGAAGTAATTTGTAACGAAATCACCCAGAATATGCCATTATTTACTTAGATGAAAACATCAAAGGGAAAACTTAAAAATGGTATGTTAGCTATAAAATATAAAAAAATAAAGTTCCCTTGGATACCTAATAGTGACTACAATGTGAGTCACTTGAACATTTTTTCTTCAAAGAAATTATACAGTGCCTTACAAGTACAAGAAAAAATAGTTGCCATCACTAATCATGGAAAAGTAATTCAAAGCCACAATGAGATACCACATACCTGTTAAAATGACTTTTGTCAAAAAGAAACAAGTATTCATAAGGATATGGAGAGAAGGCAACCTTTGTGCATTGTTCATGAATATGTAAATTGGTGCAACCATTATGGAAAACAGAATGGAGATTCCTCAAAGAAGTAGAAAGAGGATTACCATATGATTCAGCAATTTCACTTCTGAGTAATTTTATCTTAGTAAAATTGATGTTTTGTGTTTCTATTGTTGCTTTACCTAACTCATGTACATGTCTCTAAGCCTCTGAGTTATGTTAATCACAAAGAAACATCCTTGCTTCCACAGCTTACAGTACAGTTTTACAGTTGCATTACTTCAAACTATAAACAGATATATTATCCTCAGGATGGTTAATACAACCTTAATACTTAGACCTAACAAAATAACATATAGCACAAGCATAAATTATGGTAAGATCTTTTGATTGTCCAAAATACAAGGACATGCTTTTCAGAAGATTAAAAGAATTACATTTCATAATAAGTTTATATATATACATATATATATTTGTGTGTGTGTGTGTGTGTGTGTGTGTATAGTAAGAAAGTGTGGTTCCAATTAGAAATGTTAATAAAATTCTTTAATATATTAAGAGATAAAAATAAATTATACACAGATGACACAAAGATACCAAAGAAATTGACATCTTTGGAAAATCAAATGTAAAATGATATTTCTTCACCATGTATAGGACAAGAAGTTCTATTCTTTCCACTTATCACGCCATACTATTCTGAAAGTTCTTATCAGTGTGATAAAGAATAGAAGTAATTTGTAACGGAAATCACCCAGAATATGCCATTATTTACTTAGATGAAAACATCAAAGGGAAAACTTAAAAATGGTATGTTAGCTATAAAATATAAAAAAATAAAGTTCCCTTGGATACCTAATAGTGACTACAATGTGAGTCACTACAGTAACCAGGGTCTAAAATATATAAGAATTAATTTTATAAGAAATGTTTGTGAAAGGTATCATTAAACTTTGCAAAAGAACCAAAAATTTTTTTAAGGTAAATAAAAAAGACACACCAAATTTCCATTTCTAAAAATTACCTGTAAATAAAATGAAATTCTAATCAATATCCAAAAAATAAAAAGATATATTTTAAACTTGGCCAAAGTGATTCTAAGCATTTTAAGAAAGAATAGATGTTGGTATCTTCATGCTCTGTCCCCTAGAGAAAGTCATGCTTAAGTGTTTGGATTATATTTTATATGTCACTGAAGAAGATGTAACATATATGGCTGGAAAATTAGTATGTTACTGCTGTTAGGTTAACTGCATATCTTGATAGATGCCCTATTCCACATGAAGTTTTACAGCGCTAATAAGTAGGAAATTTTAAAATTTAATGTACACTAAATAATTCTTGGTACTCAGAACTGCAAATAAACAGCTGATGACGTCTCAACATCAAAGTTTTTCTTTCATAAATGGGAAGATAACATATCTTCTTATGATATTACTGAGCACTTATAATTTCCTGCTTCCCTGGTAGCTCAGACGGTGAAGAGTCCACCTGAAATGAGGGAAACTGGGTTCCATCCCTGTGTTGGGAAGATCCCCTGGAGAAGGGATAGGATACTCACTCCAGTCTTCTTGCCTAGAGAATTGCATGGCTCATCCATGGGGTCACAAAGAGTCAGACATGACTCAGTTACTTGACTTTCTTATAATTTTCTATGAACTTTACATGCATTTCCTCACACAATCTTCATGCAAACATCATGAGATAAATATATCAGTAGTTTCACGAAAAAATTAAAGCTCAAAGAAATTCACCACCAGTTTTTCAAATACTTATTGGTGAACTCTATCATTCCCAGGATTTGGGAGCTTTAAATTCAGGCCTTTTCATTCTTACTGTCATTTTTTTTTATTGGTTTTATGCCATTATTTACTTAAATGAAAACATCAAAGGGAAAACTTAAAAATGGTATGTTAGCTATAAAATATAAAAAAATAAAGTTCCCTTGGATACCTAATAGTGACTACAATGTGAGTCACTACAGTAACCAGGGTCTAAAATATATAAGAATTAATTTTATAAGAAATGTTTGTGAAAGGTATCATTAAACTTTGCAAAAGAACCAAAAATTTTTTTAAGGTAAATAAAAAAGACACACCAAATTTCCATTTCTAAAAATTACCTGTAAATAAAATGAAATTCTAATCAATATCCAAAAAATAAAAAGATATATTTTAAACTTGGCCAAAGTGATTCTAAGCATTTTAAGAAAGAATAGATGTTGGTATCTTCATGCTCTGTCCCCTAGAGAAAGTCATGCTTAAGTGTTTGGATTATATTTTATATGTCACTGAAGAAGATGTAACATATATGGCTGGAAAATTAGTATGTTACTGCTGTTAGGTTAACTGCATATCTTGATAGATGCCCTATTCCACATGAAGTTTTACAGCGCTAATAAGTAGGAAATTTTAAAATTTAATGTACACTAAATAATTCTTGGTACTCAGAACTGCAAATAAACAGCTGATGACGTCTCAACATCAAAGTTTTTCTTTCATAAATGGGAAGATAACATATCTTCTTATGATATTACTGAGCACTTATAATTTCCTGCTTCCCTGGTAGCTCAGACGGTGAAGAGTCCACCTGAAATGAGGGAAACCTGGGTTCCATCCCTGTGTTGGGAAGATCCCCTGGAGAAGGGATAGGATACTCACTCCAGTCTTCTTGCCTAGAGAATTGCATGGCTCATCCATGGGGTCACAAAGAGTCAGACATGACTCAGTTACTTGACTTTCTTATAATTTTCTATGAACTTTACATGCATTTCCTCACACAATCTTCATGCAAACATCATGAGATAAATATATCAGTAGTTTCACGAAAAAATTAAAGCTCAAAGAAATTCACCACCAGTTTTTCAAATACTTATTGGTGAACTCTATCATTCCCAGGATTTGGGAGCTTTAAATTCAGGCCTTTTCATTCTTACTGTCATTTTTTTTTATGGTTTTATTGCTTCTTTTATCACCTTAATCATTTTTTAATATTCTTACTTCAAATACTATTTCTAGTTAGGTTATTTTTCTCTTCATTCTATCTGCCAATTCTCATATTACTTTATTTGCTATGCATTAACAATTTTTGTTTAGTTGAAATTCAATTTATTCATTATTTCCAATATGAGACCTTGAATTTGTCACAAAAATGTTACTTCATACTTATTTTTGGATTGTTTATGGAGGGAATTTCAAGAATTTCAGTGGTCCTGGACCAAGTTTTACCTGGAACGTTTGCTATTTGCTTCTCAGCCATGTAGAATATGTACATTTTCTACATATCTACATGTAAGGTATGCCTGGGATTCCAAAATTCCCCATAGTGACATTTTCCTTAAGAGAAAAATATAAAATCCCTTACTTCCCCGCACCCCACCAGCCCGAGAAAGGCGGTAGAGTGAGGAGTGTTGAGTTTTATCTTGTGCAGCCTTGGTAAATCTTTATGAAATTGAGAGCCCATCTCTCCAGCCCATACAGACCCAGAACCCCAATCTCTTGGTCATTTGGCTATCAGCCCTGATCTACCACTTTTGCACTGGTTCTGTAGCTGAGTTCAAATGGGTGTGGATTCACTTGTTAATTCTTTTTAGCTGAGCTATTTAGCTTTTTTTTAACCCAGCATTTCCATATAGTTTTAAAGAACCATTGCCTCTTTCCTCTTTTACATGAGCTAATAAGTCTTGGAATCCTGTGCTCTTTTCTCATTTTTTCTGACTGAAAATTCCATCCCTGGGAAGATCCCTGGAGAAGGGATAGGATACTCACTCCAGTCTTCTTGCCTAGAGAATTGCATGGCTCATCCATGGGGTCACAAAGAGTCAGACATGACTCAGTTACTTGACTTTCTTATAATTTTCTATGAACTTTACATGCATTTCCTCACACAATCTTCATGCAAACATCATGAGATAAATATATCAGTAGTTTCACGAAAAAATTAAAGCTCAAAGAAATTCACCACCAGTTTTTCAAATACTTATTGGTGAACTCTATCATTCCCAGGATTTGGGAGCTTTAAATTCAGGCCTTTTCATTCTTACTGTCATTTTTTTTTATGGTTTTATTGCTTCTTTTATCACCTTAATCATTTTTTAATATTCTTACTTCAAATACTATTTCTAGTTAGGTTATTTTTCTCTTCATTCTATCTGCCAATTCTCATATTACTTTATTTGCTATGCATTAACAATTTTTGTTTAGTTGAAATTCAATTTATTCATTATTTCCAATATGAGACCTTGAATTTGTCACAAAAATGTTACTTCATACTTATTTTTGGATTGTTTATGGAGGGAATTTCAAGAATTTCAGTGGTCCTGGACCAAGTTTTACCTGGAACGTTTGCTATTTGGCTTCTCAGCCATGTAGAATATGTACATTTTCTCTACATATCTACATGTAAGGTATGCCTGGGATTCCAAAATTCCCCCATAGTGACATTTTCCCTTAAGAGAAAAATATAAAAATCCCCTTACTTCCCCCCGCACCCCCACCAGCCCCGAGAAAAGGCGGTAGAGTGAGGAGTGTTGAGTTTTATCTTGTGCAGCCTTGGTAAATCTTTATGAAATTGAGAGCCCATCTCTCCAGCCCATACAGACCCAGAACCCCAATCTCTTGGTCATTTGGCTATCAGCCCTGATCTACCACTTTTGCACTGGTTCTGTAGCTGAGTTCAAATGGGTGTGGATTCACTTGTTAATTCTTTTTAGCTGAGCTATTTAGCTTTTTTTTAACCCAGCATTTCCATATAGTTTTAAAGAACCATTGCCTCTTTCCTCTCTTTCTACATGAGCTAATAAGTCTTGGAATCCTGTGCTCTTTTCTCATTTTTTTTTTGGCTCTGTTGACTGAAAACTGTCTCTGTCTCAATCCTCACTTTTATTATTATTATTATTATTCCTATCCAGATATTTTCTGTTCTCTTACCTCTTATCTATTGACATTTTTCCCAGGGGTACTCCTTCCTCTTATGCTCAACATCAGCCAACCCTACTTCTCCATCATTTTTCCCACTTTTCATGTAACTTATTATCTTTTAGTTATAAATTCTGTTTGGTTGTCTCTTGTTCAACAAGAATAAAAGTCACAGCTTGAATATTATGCTATTTTTTGTGTGCTGCGTTGGTTCATTCAGAACACTACAAGAAATTACAACCAAAATGGGACTTTAGGGATCAAATTATAATGAAAAATTAATTAAGTTAATTAACTGCAACTTGGAGTTTGAATGAACAGAACTCTTTCAGGTAATTAGCACACCTACAGGCTAGGGACTCTATTATTTAGGGTGTAACAAAGTGTGAAGCTTAAACTGAAATCAGTTAATTTATGGAAAACTTTCTCAACTCTAAGTTCTACATTCATATCAAGCATTTTACTTTTAAAGGTAAGATTTATTAAATATGTTAGGACAACTTTATAATTAATATATTCCATTAATGTGGTTAATTCTAATGGAGAAAGATAGGTATTTTGATTGATATAAAGATAGTTCTGCTCTATCATTTGGAGGTCACCTTTCAGCAGGATGTCAGTTTGTATAGTAGAAAGAATAATAGCTCACACCTACTTTGTACTTACTATGTGCCAGGGACTATTCAAAGTGACTTAGTTTTAATCATTCATCTCCTTTTAAAATGACCCTAAGAGATGGGTTATATTTTTATTTTATCTTGCATGTGAGAAATTAAGGCAGAGTCACATTATAGAACTTGTTCATGGTCATGGAAACATTGAGATTAGGAGTTAGGAATTGAATTTAGACAAACTGGATTCATTCTCGGCTTTAGGAAATACAGCACTTTCAAGAATTTCACTTGAAATCTAGAGGACACTACAAGAACCATGGAGTCCTCAAATAAGCAAAATCAATCAAAACCTATTTTTCACTTAAATGTATATAAATACTTTGGTTTTATAAATACCTATCATTAACACGGAGAGATAAAACTTGCATTTTTTTAAAACTGAAAAGGTATTCCTTAATATAGTGCCATTGTGAGTGTCTGCTTTCAAAGTTGAATGTGATCATTTTAGAAATACCATGAGAAGAGAAGCAGAAATCATTAGGATAGTCTACAGAGAGAAATTAGAGGAAAGACTCAACATAAGCCAAGTAAAGATGGCCCCTGGTCCCAGAATTCATTATAGCTACCTATGGCTTTATTAAGATAAAGAAAAATAAGAAAGAAAACAATAATCACACATAAAGGAAATTATTTTGACAATCTCTATCCTTAGACATTAAAGTAAAAACAAAAAAGTTTTAATATTTCCTATGCAACATGCTTTAATTTGTGTATTTTATAATGCACATTTTATTACAGGAACAATATATACTAATTATGAAATATGGAAAGCATAGAAAAGCAAAAAGAAAAGCAAGAAATAAAAACAAAGAAAGGGGAAATTGGAAGAAGGAGAGGGGAAAGAGAAAGGATGAAGGATAGAGACAGAAAGAAAAAAAGAAACAAAAAATAATGTAAAGGAAAAACATCTCTACTTCAGAGATAATTTCTCTCAATATTTTGGCATACATTCTTTCCAACGTATATAATCTATATCATTAAAAATAGCCACCTACACAATGGGATGAATGTATTCACTTATAGTCACTTTTTCTGTTTTCATGCATTATGAACATGTCCTATGCCATCAATTGTTTTGATTTTTCATTTTAAAATAATTCTAGATTTACAAAAACATTTAAATATTAGTAAAAAAATGTTGTATCCATCTTCTCTAAATGTTAACACCATTACAAAACACAGTAAAATTATCAAAACCAGGAAGTTAACATTGAGACAATAGTAGTCAAAATGTAGAGACTTAATGGAAAATTCCTCAGTTGTCCTACTAATATACATTTTCTTGTCCAGGATCCAGTCAGGACCATGTATTATGTTTAGATGTCATGTTTCTTTAGACCAATTTATCTGGGAAAATTCCTCAACTACATTTAGAACCTTAATTTTGTCTAGAGGACACTACAAGAACCATGGAGTCCTCAAATAAGCAAAATCAATCAAAACCTATTTTTCACTTAAATGTATATAAATACTTTGGTTTTATAAATACCTATCATTAACACGGAGAGATAAAACTTGCATTTTTTTAAAACTGAAAAGGTATTCCTTAATATAGTGCCATTGTGAGTGTCTGCTTTCAAAGTTGAATGTGATCATTTTAGAAATACCATGAGAAGAGAAGCAGAAATCATTAGGATAGTCTACAGAGAGAAATTAGAGGAAAGACTCAACATAAGCCAAGTAAAGATGGCCCCTGGTCCCAGAATTCATTATAGCTACCTATGGCTTTATTAAGATAAAGAAAAATAAGAAAGAAAACAATAATCACACATAAAGGAAATTATTTTGACAATCTCTATCCTTAGACATTAAAGTAAAAACAAAAAAGTTTTAATATTTCCTATGCAACATGCTTTAATTTGTGTATTTTATAATGCACATTTTATTACAGGAACAATATATACTAATTATGAAATATGGAAAGCATAGAAAAGCAAAAAGAAAAGCAAGAAATAAAAACAAAGAAAGGGGAAATTGGAAGAAGGAGAGGGGAAAGAGAAAGGATGAAGGATAGAGACAGAAAGAAAAAAAGAAACAAAAAATAATGTAAAGGAAAAACATCTCTACTTCAGAGATAATTTCTCTCAATATTTTGGCATACATTCTTTCCAACGTATATAATCTATATCATTAAAAATAGCCACCTACACAATGGGATGAATGTATTCACTTATAGTCACTTTTTCTGTTTTCATGCATTATGAACATGTCCTATGCCATCAATTGTTTTGATTTTTCATTTTAAAATAATTCTAGATTTACAAAAACATTTAAATATTAGTAAAAAAATGTTGTATCCATCTTCTCTAAATGTTAACACCATTACAAAACACAGTAAAATTATCAAAACCAGGAAGTTAACATTGAGACAATAGTAGTCAAAATGTAGAGACTTAATGGAAAATTCCTCAGTTGTCCTACTAATATACATTTTCTTGTCCAGGATCCAGTCAGGACCATGTATTATGTTTAGATGTCATGTTTCTTTAGACCAATTTATCTGGGAAAATTCCTCATTTGTGTCTTCCATAATCTGAATCTTCTGAAGAGCATTTGTCAGTTATCTCAGAAGTCCCTCAGTTTAAAGCTGTCTGATTGCCAGATTGTGTATTTGGGGGAGTGTATCACAGAAGTGATGTTTTGTCCTTAGTGTATCATATCAGGAAGCTCAAGTTACTGATATATTCCATTACTGGTAAATTAACCTTATTCACTAAGGTAAGATCTGCTAGATATTTTCACTATAAAGTTATCATTTCTCCTTTTGTTTTTAATAATTATCTTATGGGAAGGTACTTGAGATTGTTATGTCAATAACCCATTTCCATCATGCTTTCACCCACTAACCTTGGCATCCATTGATAATTCTTGCCCAAAATAGTTACAGCTACAGTCTTCAACAAACTGCAATTTTCTTTTTCCATCATTTTTTCTACAATTATTAATTTGAATTTTATTATAAAGACTAATTCTAATTCCACTCCACTAACTCGCAGTCCTTTCTTTCCTTACTTACAACTCTTTTCCTTCACAGTAAGAAATCTGACACACATTACCCACACTATTTGCTTATTTGCTCAATTGAACATACATTTTCTCAGTTACCAACCCACTGTCTTAGTGAAAGTGCCAGTTATGTAAATTGTCTATTTTTAGATTAATTGAAATATTGTTTTGCAAATCGCTTGTATTATTTATTTTTTCATCTATGCCTTCAATACAGTTATGTTATTCATTTATAATACTATTAATTTATGCTGTTTGTTTTATGGTTTAGGTTCCCTCCCCAAATACTGTTTAATTAATTCATAAAAATAATTTGGAGCATTTTAACTCAGAAAGACCCATATTTTACTTAAAGTTATGCTGTTGCCATCTCCCAAATTTTAACCTTTGAACCACAGGTCCCCCTTTCTTCCTCTTGGTCACACAAATTATGTAGTGGGGGCTGTGTCCTAATGCAGGTATCAATATACTCTTACTAATAGCTTCCATGTCGACTTGCTACATGTCAAAATTAAGTCATATATCCTTCACCATTTTTATCATTCTTATCCAATGCTTATCATTCGTTTCTCCCTTTCCAAGGAAAGTTTATTAATTCTATTGCCTCCAAGTTCTTAGAAAATATTTATTGTATACTTCATTAATTATTCTATCTTTACCTTCTTATTTTCTCTCTTCTCATATCATTTCTTTATATTTTACCTACAAATAAACCTACCTAAGAAAGCAAAAGATCTATACTGACAAAACTATAAAACACTGATGAAAGGAACCAGAGAAGACTCAGACAAGCGGAAAAGTATATCATGCTCTTGGATTGGAAGAATCAGTATAAAGAAAATGAATATATTGCTCAAAGCAATCTACAGATTCAATGCAATTCCTATCAAATTACCAACAGCATTCTTCACAGAATTAAAACAAATAAAAAAACCTTACAATTTGTATGGAAACACAAAAGAAAATGAATTTCCAAGGTAATCTTGAGAAAGAGAAACGGAGCTGGAGGAATTGGGCTCTCTGACTTCAGACTACACCACAAAGCTACAGTAATCAAAATAGTATGGTGCTGGTACAGAAAAAGAAATATAGACCAATGGTAAAGGACAGAAATAAACCTATGCACCTATGGTCACCTAAACTATGACAAGCAAGGCAAGAATATACAATGAAGATAAGACAGTCTTTTCAATAAATGGAGCTGGGAAAACTGGACAGCTACATGTAAAAGAGTGAAATTAGGATACTACCTAACAACATACACAAAAATAAACTCACAATGAATTAAAGACCTGAATATAAGACTAGACACTATAAAACTTTTGGAGGAAAACATAGGGAAAGCACACTTTGACATAAATCACAGCAAGATCTTTTTTGACCTACCTCCTAAAATAATGAAAATAAAAACAAAAATAATCAGGACCTAATTAAACTTAAAACCTATTGCACAACAAAATAAACCATAAACAAGATGAAAAGATAACACTCAGAATGAAAGAAAAATATTTGTAAGTGAACAACAAATGAGTGATCTCCAAAATATACAAAGATCTTGTTGAGTTTAATATCAAAAAACCAAACAATCCAATCAAAAAATGGGCAGAAGATCTAAGTAGACATCTCTCCAAAAAAGACATAGAAATAGCCAAGAGGCACATGAAAAGACGTTCCACATCACTATTACAGAAATCAAAATCAAAACTACAATAACGTGTCATTTCACACTGGCCAGAATAACCAAAATCAAAAAAATTTACACACAGTGCTGGACAGAGTGGGTGGAAAGGTGAACTGGAATAGCCTGTGTGAAGAACAGTATGGAGGTTCCTTAAAAAAATAAACAGAGAACTCTCTCATATGACCTGGCATATACTCTGAGAAAATCATAACTCAAAAAGACAGATGTATCCTAATGTTCACTGAGGAACTATTTACAACAGTCAGGACATGGAAGCAGCCTATATGTCCATTGACAGATGAATCAATAAAGATGATGTGGTATATATAAAATGGAATATTATTCAGCCATAAAAAGGAATGAAATTGAGTTAGTTGAAGCGATATGGATGAACCATGAGACTATCATGCAGAGTGAAGTCAATCAGAACAAAGATTGTACATTAATACATATATATGGAATCTATTAGTAGAAAAACGGTACTGATGAACTTATTTGCAGAGTAAGAAGAGTTATAGATGTAAAGAATGTACTTGTGGACACAGGGAGAAGGAGGGGTAGTAATTGAGAGTGTAGCATTGGCATATATACATTGTCATGTGTAAAATAGATAACTAGCGGGAAGCAGCTGTATAGCATAAGTAACTCAGTCAATGCTGTGTGACGATCTAGATGGGTAAGTAAGGAAGGATGGGAAGGGATATATGTATACATACATGGCTGGTTCATGATGTTGTACAGCAGAGACTAAATCAACATTACAAAGGAATTATATTGCAATAAAAAAAGAAAAAATTCTATAGCATAGCTTTAATTCTTTGAAACTTCATTTTTAAATCTCAAAAACGGTATACTGATTGAGGATATCAGCATACTTTTCCTAGTTTTTCATACTCCATACTGTTATTGATCCCTATTTTCTACTTAAATTTTCTCCTCAACTGTCATGATAAAAATATTCATCATTTCCCCCTCATCTCTGATGCTTCCTCTTGCCCAGTCTGAATCTATTGTGTGTATCTAAACAGTGTGTATACCTTAAGACTCAATCCTAAATCTAAAGAAAGAGTAGTAGGAGAATCTAAAGGCAGGATGCAGAGGTAGAATCCAGAACCAATGGGAGTGCTGGAGTGTGGGGCCCTAAATGAAAGAGGGCCTTTGCAAGCATAAGGAAGCTTAAGCACATATTTGCAGTTTGGAGCTAAGATGATGCCTACAGGAAGAGACGAGGGCATAATCTAAAGTAGATTGTCAAAACCCCCTCTGATTTAAACAGAGACTCTCATATGACCTGGCATATACCAAATTGAGAGCTATGTTCACTGAGGAACTATTTACAACAGTCAGGACATGGAAGCAGCCTATATGTCCATTGACAGATGAATCAATAAAGATGATGTGGTATATATAAAATGGAATATTATTCAGCCATAAAAAGGAATGAAATTGAGTTAGTTGAAGCGATATGGATGAACCATGAGACTATCATACAGAGTGAAGTCAATCAGAACAAAGATTGTACATTAATACATATATATGGAATCTATTAGTAGAAAAACGGTACTGATGAACTTATTTGCAGAGTAAGAAGAGTTATAGATGTAAAGAATGTACTTGTGGACACAGGGAGAAGGAGGGGTAGTAATTGAGAGTGTAGCATTGGCATATATACATTGTCATGTGTAAAATAGATAACTAGCGGGAAGCAGCTGTATAGCATAAGTAACTCAGTCAATGCTGTGTGACGATCTAGATGGGTAAGTAAGGAAGGATGGGAAGGGATATATGTATACATACATGGCTGGTTCATGATGTTGTACAGCAGAGACTAAATCAACATTACAAAGGAATTATATTGCAATAAAAAAAGAAAAAATTCTATAGCATAGCTTTAATTCTTTGAAACTTCATTTTTAAATCTCAAAAACGGTATACTGATTGAGGATATCAGCATACTTTTCCTAGTTTTTCATACTCCATACTGTTATTGATCCCTATTTTCTACTTAAATTTTCTCCTCAACTGTCATGATAAAAATATTCATCATTTCCCCCTCATCTCTGATGCTTCCTCTTGCCCAGTCTGAATCTATTGTGTGTATCTAAACAGTGTGTATACCTTAAGACTCAATCCTAAATCTAAAGAAAGAGTAGTAGGAGAATCTAAAGGCAGGATGCAGAGGTAGAATCCAGAACCAATGGGAGTGCTGGAGTGTGGGGCCCTAAATGAAAGAGGGCCTTTGCAAGCATAAGGAAGCTTAAGCACATATTTGCAGTTTGGAGCTAAGATGATGCCTACAGGAAGAGACGAGGGCATAATCTAAAGTAGATTGTCAAAACTTCTGATTGATCCCCCTGGTCTCCGCGCTCGTGGACAATGCATGCTCACCATAAATTCCTATTGCAATGTAAATACATAATTGCTTGACCTTTAGCTTGATTGGTGTAACTATAGAGAGTCCCTTGCAAAACCCCCTTCATTTGCCTATAAAAGCTGTAAGTCTGCACTAATAAAACGGAACGGCTTTGACAGAACCCCTGCCATGTCTGATCGTCTCCTACGTGCGCCGGGGGGCTGGGGGGCCGGCAGCAAGACTTGCCTCTCTCCGAGATCTCCCAGTTCAGCCGGGGGCAATCCCGCTGCCTTCCTTTCTGCCGAAGGTCCTCGCACTGGAGAAAAAAGCAGAAACTTAAGAATTTCCCAGGACTGAACTACAGAACTTGGAATTTCTGTTCAGAGTTTTGCTATTGAAATGCCTTATTCCAGTGATTCCTAATACTCTGGGAGGTTTCAAATTCCCAAAAGAAAGGATCTTATTCAGCCATCTTATGCCTTGGATCAATCATTTTTGGCTGTCTACAAGATCGAGAATAGAGTCTTGGTCCTAGATGCTGGAAAAGACCAGAGTTGACATCTACTACAAATATTCATTGTAAATATCTTCTACCTTCCTGCACTGAAAAGACAATTTCTGAACTTCTATTCCATTCTGTTTGCTATAGTTTAAAGCAGACAATGAAAACTAGCCAGTTAGTTCCCAGAGAGAATGGCTGAATTAACACAAAATCTAAAATACATATATCTCAGGTAAGAGTTAAAAGTTGTAGGGAAGAAAATATATGGTAACAGTTTTCAAATATTTTAAACTTATTACGAGTTAGAAAAAGTTCAACTAATTTTCATGTATCGAGGGACTAGGAATCCAATGTAAAATGTCTGTGACTGTATTTCTGTGGCTTAGAGAGGAATATTTTAATTTTTATTAAAGTATAACTGACTTACACTATTATACTAGTTTCAGGTGTAGCACACAGTGATGCAACAATTTTGTACATTGCAAAATTACCACCACTTTAAATCCAGTTACTATCTATCACCACAGTCATTACAATTTTATTGCTCATATTCTCAATACTGTACATCATAACTCTGTGACTTAGGTGGGAAGTGATATGTCACTGTGGTCTTGATCTATATTTCATTTATGTTTTCCTGATGATTAGTGATACTTAGTATCACCTGCCTGTGGGTCATACTTCTGTTTTCTTTGGAAAAATATCTATTCAGGTCTTTTATATTTTAATTTCATTGGGGGGCTATTGATGAGATTGGGCACATTCAAGGAGGTATGGTCATAGACATGGGGAGCTATTGAGTTGTAAGAGTTCTTTATATATTTTGGATAGTAATTCCTTATCATATGCATCATTTGTAAGTATCATCTCACATGCATTGGGCTGCCTTTTCTTTTTGCTAACAATACAATTTATTTTGCTGGGCAAGAGCTTTTTAATTTGATACACTGCCATTTGTTTATTTTTCCTTTTGTTGCCCTTGCTTAAGGAGACAGATCAAGAAGAGAATAATGCAAAGACCAATATCAAACAGCAAACTATGTACGTTTTCTTCTATGAGTATTATGGATTCAGGTCTTAAATTTCTGTATTTAATTCATTCTGAGTTTTTTTTTTTTTTTTGCATGTGATGTAGGAAAAGGGTCTAGTTTGTTTTGTACGGTTGTCCAATTTTCAGAACATCATTTATTAAAGAGACTGGCTTTTACCCACTGTCTTATTCCTGCCTCTTTTACCAATGATTAATTAATTTATAAACACAGGTTTATTTGTAGCTTCTCTTTTCTGTTCCACTGATCTGTGTGTGGTCTTGTGCCAATACTACAGTTTTGGGCATGATACCTCTAGCTTTTCTCCTTCTCAAGACTGCTTTTCACTTCCTAGGGTGTTGTTTCCATACAATTTCTATGAGTTTATTCTTGCTGTCTGAAAAATGCCATGGGTATTTTGATCAGAATTGTATATGTTGGGGCTAGAATATTAAATCTGTGGCTTAGAGAGGAATATTTTAATTTTTATTAAAGTATAACTGACTTACACTATTATACTAGTTTCAGGTGTAGCACACAGTGATGCAACAATTTTGTATATTGCAAAATTACCACCACTTTAAATCCAGTTACTATCTATCACCACAGTCATTACAATTTTATTGCTCATATTCTCAATACTGTACATCATAACTCTGTGACTTAGGTGGGAAGTGATATGTCACTGTGGTCTTGATCTATATTTCATTTATGTTTTCCTGATGATTAGTGATACTTAGTATCACCTGCCTGTGGGTCATACTTCTGTTTTCTTTGGAAAAATATCTATTCAGGTCTTTTATATTTTAATTTCATTGGGGGGCTATTGATGAGATTGGGCACATTCAGGGAGGTATGGTCATAGACATGGGGAGCTATTGAGTTGTAAGAGTTCTTTATATATTTTGGATAGTAATTCCTTATCATATGCATCATTTGTAAGTATCATCTCACATGCATTGGGCTGCCTTTTCTTTTTGCTAACAATACAATTTATTTTGCTGGGCAAGAGCTTTTTAATTTGATACACTGCCATTTGTTTATTTTTCCTTTTGTTGCCCTTGCTTAAGGAGACAGATCAAGAAGAGAATAATGCAAAGACCAATATCAAACAGCAAACTATGTACGTTTTCTTCTATGAGTATTATGGATTCAGGTCTTAAATTTCTGTATTTAATTCATTCTGAGTTTTTTTTTTTTTTTTGCATGTGATGTAGGAAAAGGGTCTAGTTTGTTTTGTACGGTTGTCCAATTTTCAGAACATCATTTATTAAAGAGACTGGCTTTTACCCACTGTCTTATTCCTGCCTCTTTTACCAATGATTAATTAATTTATAAACACAGGTTTATTTGTAGCTTCTCTTTTCTGTTCCACTGATCTGTGTGTGGTCTTGTACCAATACTACAGTTTTGGGCATGATACCTCTAGCTTTTCTCCTTCTCAAGACTGCTTTTCACTTCCTAGGGTGTTGTTTCCATACAATTTCTATGAGTTTATTCTTGCTGTCTGAAAAATGCCATGGGTATTTTGATCAGAATTGTATATGTAAATTGATTTTTATAGCATCGACATTTTAACAACAATAAGTCTCAGAATCCATGAACATAGTCTCTCTTTTCATTTGTTTTCATCTTCAGTATCTTATCGAAGTTTTAATAGCTTTCAGAGTAAATATTTTTCACCACCTTGATTAAATTTATTCCTAGGTATTTTATTCTTTTTGGTATAACTGTAAGTAGAATTTCCTTAATTTTGCCTTCTGATTGTTTTGTGAATAAAACAGATTTCTAGATATTAATTACATATGCTGCAACATTATTGAATTCATTTATTTATTCTAATACTTCAATATCACCTATATATTTTGTCATGTAATTTGCAAAGAGTGACAGTTTACTTCTTCCTTCTTAATTTGGATTTATTTTTTTCTTGTTTGATTGTTGCAGCCAGGATGTTCAATAATGTTGAATATGAGTTGCAAGTATGGGTATCCTTGATTTTTTCCTTAACTCTGAGGAATAACTTTGTCATCAATGAGGATGATGTTATCTGTGAGTTTGTCATGTATGGCCTTTTTTTTTTTATTATTTTAAAGATTTACTTATTTATTTATTTATTTTGGGCGGGGGTCAGGTTGGGGAGGGAGGGGAGCGGGCGGGTCACTTCTATTGGTCTTTCATTTCTCTGTTTTCATCTGTCTTTGTTCTTTGGCTCCTGCGGGCCTCCCATCGCGGTGGCGTCTGTTGTCGCAGAGCGCCAGCTCTGGGCGCATGCGCTCCAGAGCTCCAGCTCGGTGATTGGACACATCAGTCCAGCTGCTCCGCGGCACGTGGGATATTCCCAGGCCAGGGATGGAACCGGCGCCCCTTGCACTGCAAGGCGGTGCCCTTATCTACTGGACCACCAGGGGAAGCCCATGTATGGCCTTTTAATGTTGACATGTTTCCCTCTATACCTATTTTGATGAGAGTTATTAATCATTAATAGATGCTGAATTTCGTCAAACCCTTTCCTGCATCTATTGAGGTGATCATTTTATTTTTATCCTTTGTTTTGTTAGTATGATATATCATGCTAACTGACTTGCAGATACTGAAGTATTCTCCCATTCCTGGAATAATTCATACTTGGTCATGATACGTTATCCTCTTAATTTACTGTTGAATTTATTTTGCTAATATTTTGTTGAGGATAGTTGCATATAAATTCATTAGGAATACCAGCCTGAATTTTTTTTTTTTTTGGATATTTGTCTGGTTTTGATATAAGGCAGGGTAATGATGGTTTCAGAGAATGAGTTCAGAAGTGTTCTTCAATATTTTTAGAGTAATTTGAGAAAAATAGTTATGTTTGTGAAGCCATTAGGATTTGAAATTTATTTGTTGCAAGTTTTTTTTTTTTGATTTTTGAATCAATTTCATTACCATTAATAATCCTGTTCATATTTTCTACTTGTACTTGATTCAATCATGGAAGAGTGGATGTTTTAAGAATTTATTTTAAGTTCTCTAATTTGTTTATATATAATTGTTCATAGCAGTCTCTAATAATTCTTTTTATTTCTGTGGTATGGGTTATAATGTCTCCTCTTTAATTTGTTTTTATTTGAGTATTCTTTTTTTCTTGATGAGTCAGGCTGAACTTTTTTCTATATTTTCAAAGAACTAGCTTAGTATAGTTTATATTTTCCGATTTCTTAGTATCGATTTCATTATTCCTACTCTGATCTTTATTATTTCCTTATCTCTATCAACTTTATGCTTTGTTATTTCTCCTTTCCTACTTCTTTTAGGTAAGAAGTTCAGTTGTTTATTTAGAATTCTTCTTATTTCTTCAGGTAAGGTTGTTCACTATGAAATACTCTCTTATAACTGCTTTTGCTTTATTACATTCATGTTTCCATTGCAACATTCAGACTCAAATTGATAAGGTAGGGAAGGCCACTAGGGCATTCAGATATGACCTAAATAAAAGCCTTTATGTGGAAGTTACAAATAGATTCAAGGAATTAGATCTCAAAGAGTGACTAATGAACTATGGACAGAGATTCATAACTGTGTACAGTGTGAAAAAAAAAATTAAAACCATCTTAAGAAAAATTTATGTTTTTTTTGGAAGAGTTATTAATCATTAATAGATGCTGAATTTCGTCAAACCCTTTCCTGCATCTATTGAGGTGATCATTTTATTTTTATCCTTTGTTTTGTTAGTATGATGTATCATGCTAACTGACTTGCAGATACTGAAGTATTCTCCCATTCCTGGAATAATTCATACTTGGTCATGATACGTTATCCTCTTAATTTACTGTTGAATTTATTTTGCTAATATTTTGTTGAGGATAGTTGCATATAAATTCATTAGGAATACCAGCCTGAATTTTTTTTTTTTTTGGATATTTGTCTGGTTTTGATATAAGGCAGGGTAATGATGGTTTCAGAGAATGAGTTCAGAAGTGTTCTTCAATATTTTTAGAGTAATTTGAGAAAAATAGTTATGTTTGTGAAGCCATTAGGATTTGAAATTTATTTGTTGCAAGTTTTTTTTTTTTGATTTTTGATTCAATTTCATTACCATTAATAATCCTGTTCATATTTTCTACTTGTACTTGATTCAATCATGGAAGAGTGGATGTTTTAAGAATTTATTTTAAGTTCTCTAATTTGTTTATATATAATTGTTCATAGCAGTCTCTAATAATTCTTTTTATTTCTGTGGTATGGGTTATAATGTCTCCTCTTTAATTTGTTTTTATTTGAGTATTCTTTTTTTCTTGGTGAGTCAGGCTGAACTTTTTTCTATATTTTCAAAGAACTAGCTTAGTATAGTTTATATTTTCCTATTTCTTAGTATCTATTTCATTATTCCTACTCTGATCTTTATTATTTCCTTATTTCTATCAACTTTATGCTTTGTTATTTCTCCTTTCCTACTTCTTTTAGGTAAGAAGTTCAGTTGTTTATTTAGAATTCTTCTTATTTCTTCAGGTAAGGTTGTTCACTATGAAATACTCTCTTATAACTGCTTTTGCTTTATTACATTGTTTCCATTGCAACATTCAGACTCAAATTGATAAGGTAGGGAAGGCCACTAGGGCATTCAGATATGACCTAAATAAAAGCCTTTATGTGGAAGTTACAAATAGATTCAAGGAATTAGATCTCAAAGAGTGACTAATGAACTATGGACAGAGATTCATAACTGTGTACAGTGTGACTAAAACCATCCTTAAGAAAAAGAAATGCAGTAAGGCACAATGGTTGTCTGAGGAGGTCTTACAAATAGCTGAGAAAGAGGCAAAAGAGAAAGAGAAAGTTATATCCATCTGAAAGCAGAGTTCCAAGAAGAGCAAGGACAGACAAGAAAGCCTTCTTAAGTAAACAATGCAAAGAAATAAGAGGAAAACAATAAAATGGAAAAGAGTAGAGATCACTTCAAGAAAATCAGACACACCAAGGGAACATTTCACGCAAAGATGGACACAATAAAGGACAGAAACAGTAAAGACCTAACAGAAGCAGAAGAGATTAAGAAGAAGTCACAAGGATACTCAGAACAACTAAACAAAAATGATCTTAATGATCCAGATAACCACAGTGGTGTGGTCACTCACCCAGAGCCAGACATCCTAGAGTGTGAAGTCAAGTGAGCTTTAGGAATTGTTACTACGAACAAAGCTAGTAGAGGTGATAGAATCCCAGTTGAGCTACTTAAAATCCTAAAAGATGATGCTCTTAAAGTACTGCACTCAATATGCTAGAATATGTGGGAAAATCAGCATGGTCAAATGATCAAAAAGGTCAGTTCTTATTCAAATCCCAAAGATAGGCAATGGGAAAGAATGATTAGACTACCGTACAATTGCTGTCATTTCACGTGTTAGCAAGGTAATGCTTGAAATTCTTCTAGCTAGGCCTCAATAGTACTTGAACCAAGAACTTTCAGATGTAAAAGCTGAGTTTTGAAATGGTAGAGGAACCAAAGACCAAATTGCCAACATTGCTGGATCATAGAAAAAGCAAGAGAATTCCAGAAAACACATCTACTTTTGCTTCATTGATACACTAAAGCTTTTGACTGTGTGGATCAAAAAAACCTTGGAAAATTCTTGAGAATACCAAGACAACCTTACCTGCCTCCTGAGATACCTGTATACAGGACAAGAAGCAATGTTTAGAACCAGATATGGAACTGGATTGGTTCATAATTGGGAAAGGTGCATGTCAAGACTATATGCTGTCACCCTATTTAACTTACATGCAGAGTACATCTTGCAAACTGCCAGCCTGGAAGAATTGCAAACTAGAATTAAGACTGCTAGAAGAAATATCAATAAACTAATGTACTCAGATGACACCATCCTGATAGCAGAAAGAAAAGAGGAACTAAAGAGCCTCTTGATGAACCTAAAAGAGGAGAGTGAAAAAACTGACTTAAAACTCAATATTAAAAAGAAAAAAAACTAAGATCATGGCATCCAGTCTCATCATTTCATGGCAAATAGATGGGGAGGGGGGAGTGGAAACAGTGACAGCGTTTATTTTCTTGGGCTCCAAAATCATTGAAAACAGTGACTATAGCTATGAAATTAAAAGAGATGTGCTCCTGCGAAGAGTTTTCTTTGTAGATAAACCAAGACAGTGTATTAAAAATCAGAGACATCACTTTTCAGACAAAGGTACATATAGTCAAAGCTATTGCTTTGCCGGTAGTTATATATTGTGGATGTGAGACTTGGATCATAGAGAAGGCCAAGAACCAAAGTACTGATGTTATCAAACTGTGGTGTTGGAGAAGACTCTAAATAGTCCCTTGAGCAGCAAAGAGATCAAACCAGTCAATAATAAAGGAAATCAACCCTGAATATTCATTGGAAGGACTTACGCTGAAGCTCCAATACTTTGACCACCTGATGCAAAGAACCAACTCACTGGAAAAACCCTCATGCTGGAAAGACTGAAGGCAGGAGAAGAGGTGACAGAGGATAAGATTGTTGAATGGCATCATCAACTCAATGGACATGAGTTTGTGCAGACTCCTGGAGATAGTGAAGGACAGGGAAGCCTCTCCTGATGCAGTTCGTGGGATCACAAAGAGTCAGACATAAGTGAGTGAGTGAATAAAAACACTGATTTTTCAAAGTTCTGTTTCCAATTTCATTTGTCTCAAGATATTTAAAATTTTTTTTCTGATTCTCTTTGATTGCTGAATACATGATTGCTGACATTTTATTGTTTTCTGGTTTTTCTCTTTCTTCTTATTTTAGTCTCTTTCCTTATGGCTTTTGAATTTTTATTTTATTTTATTTTATTTTTCTGAGGGGTTGGGGGCAGATTGGGGAGGGAGTGGGCCGGGCGGGCCACTTCTATTGGTCTTTTGTTTGTCTATTTTTCATCCATGTTTGTTCTTCGGCCCATGTGGGCCTTCCATCACAGTGGCAGAGCACCGGCTCTGGGCACATGCGCTCCAGAGCTCCAGCTCAGTAATTGGACACCTCGGTTCAGCCGCTCCACAGCACATGGGATCTTCCCAGGCCAGGGATCGAACCGGTGCCCCTTGCACTGCAAGGCGGTGTCCTTACCCACTGGACCACCAGGGAAGCCCTAGAATTTTTAAAATATTATGATTGGGTTTCTTTCTCTTGTTTGTGTATATATATACCTTGTATGTTTTTAGTTTGTATGTATTATAAGGTTCATGAATATTGGCCTATAAACATGTTAGAGCTGTTGATCATAAGTTTGAATGACATTTCTCTTAACTCCCTCCTATGTTTTATGTTTTTAGCATGATATTTTACATCTTTTCATTTTGTGCATTCCTTAACTATTTGTAGTTACAGTTGACATTATACCTTTTGTTTTCTAATCTTCATTCTAACTTTTTAAGGAGTTAATCCATGCCTTAACCATAAAATTGACTTCACCAATGGGATATTTTTTCTTTCATAGATGTTCTTATTTCTATTTATGGCCTTTTTCTTTCTGCTTAAAAAGACCCTTTAAGAGTCTTTTTGAGACTATGAAGTTTTGTAGCTTCAGGGTAGGTTAGTGACAGAACCAGAATAGAAATACCCTTTATGAATGCTCTACAAACCTAGAACAGATTACAACATCTACAATAAACATAGGAACATACTAGGTCATAAGCAGAAACCCTGGATAATATTAGTCCTTAATGTCAAACTCTTTTCTGAAAGGCTATAAAATTTGCCAGAACACTTTGTTCTTACGTGGAGAAACAGCCTAAGCTGGCATTCTATTCCACTCAGACTAATAAACAATATTTATATCATTTTTAAATTGTAAAAATATAAAATAAAACAAAAACATGTAGAAAACAGAAGAAAAATTCCTGATAGCCTCACTTGAATATAACTACTTTGATACTTTGGTTTATTTAATTCCAATATGTATTACTTTTGAGTATGTTTTTACATGGCTTATATATACACACTTCCCATATGTAAAATTCTTTACCTTTGTTTTTACTCTTAATACACATTCTCTAATAGTCCTCTACTTTCCCTTTAAAGGAGTCAAAGAATTTTAAGAAAATCATATCTTAAAGAAATGTTTTCAAAAAGTAGCAGAATATGATTGTATTTTTCTCATATTATAGCAATGTTCAGGTATATCTACATCTTCATATATAACTTGAGAAGATTTGCTAACCACTTGGGATGAAAGGCTGTGTCTTTCCTCCACAGTCATTCTCATCTGTGAATAATTTAACACAGAGCAGATTTGTGACTGTACTCCCACCAATATCTTAGCCATATATCACAAGTTCTCTTCATCAGTAATGCTCCGCCTCACAGTGAGAGTAATGCTTTTCCTCTCCAGAGGGAAACATATGGTGTATTACTTTCCCCTTCTAATAAATAACACAAATACATGCAAAATATCTTATGTAAACTTGTATGTGCATTTAAACTCCAGAGGATACACGTATTTTCCTCTTTGGGAAACAATTATCTTTTTCTTTCAGAAGTGAGTCTACATTTTTGCCAGTACATTATCTCTTTAAACTAATCCCTTTGTGAAAAGTGAACAAGAGATGTCAGGGAATTGTTATTCTGGAGAAAATGAGCACATAAACTGTATGAAGGGCTAAAGAGTTCAAAATAACAGGAAGAGCATTCAGGTTCATGTTAGAAATACCCTTTATGAATGCTCTACAAACCTAGAACAGATTACAACATCTACAATAAACATAGGAACATACTAGGTCATAAGCAGAAACCCTGGATAATATTAGTCCTTAATGTCAAACTCTTTTCTGAAAGGCTATAAAATTTGCCAGAACACTTTGTTCTTACGTGGAGAAACAGCCTAAGCTGGCATTCTATTCCACTCAGACTAATAAACAATATTTATATCATTTTTAAATTGTAAAAATATAAAATAAAACAAAAACATGTAGAAAACAGAAGAAAAATTCCTGATAGCCTCACTTGAATATAACTACTTTGATACTTTGGTTTATTTAATTCCAATATGTATTACTTTTGAGTATGTTTTTACATGGCTTATATATACACACTTCCCATATGTAAAATTCTTTACCTTTGTTTTTACTCTTAATACACATTCTCTAATAGTCCTCTACTTTCCCTTTAAAGGAGTCAAAGAATTTTAAGAAAATCATATCTTAAAGAAATGTTTTCAAAAAGTAGCAGAATATGATTGTATTTTTCTCATATTATAGCAATGTTCAGGTATATCTACATCTTCATATATAACTTGAGAAGATTTGCTAACCACTTGGGATGAAAGGCTGTGTCTTTCCTCCACAGTCATTCTCATCTGTGAATAATTTAACACAGAGCAGATTTGTGACTGTACTCCCACCAATATCTTAGCCATATATCACAAGTTCTCTTCATCAGTAATGCTCCGCCTCACAGTGAGAGTAATGCTTTTCCTCCAGAGGGAAACATATGGTGTATTACTTTCCCCTTCTAATAAATAACACAAATACATGCAAAATATCTTATGTAAACTTGTATGTGCATTTAAACTCCAGAGGATACACGTATTTTCCTCTTTGGGAAACAATTATCTTTTTCTTTCAGAAGTGAGTCTACATTTTTGCCAGTACATTATCTCTTTAAACTAATCCCTTTGTGAAAAGTGAACAAGAGATGTCAGGGAATTGTTATTCTGGAGAAAATGAGCACATAAACTGTATGAAGGGCTAAAGAGTTCAAAATAACAGGAAGAGCATTCAGGTTCATGTTAGAGAAAGGAACATGATGACATAAAAGAATATTTTTTATATTTAATAATATTTTTAAGCATATTTGAATACTAACACTGTCTGTAGACAGAAATATCCAATCATTCATCCTTTATTAAACGTTAACACATGTTCACTATTTGTGTGACAATAACCAAATCACTTCTGAGTCTGAGTTTACCCATCAGTGCACTCAATGATACAGTTTCTAAAGATTCCTTCCTGTGCCTCAAATCTACTGTGCTGTTCATGATTGCCACCATTATCACCACCTTCAATAATATATATTAAAACCACAAATTTATGTTAGTGAGAATAAAAGATTATTAAAAATAGCCCCTCCTGTCAATGGGCATAAACCTATAGTAGTGAAACACAGCTTACTCAAGGATTATAAATGACAGTAATAAATGTAAATTAAACATTTTGACATATACAAATGACCACTCATTTACCAACTTTTTAAGGTAAGATCTTTTGAAAATACAGGTCTTGTGATTGGAATATATTATTTATAATTTCTATATTTCTTTGAAGTAAGGTGAGGTAGAGTGACTGTCTCTGTGTAAAAAAATCCTTCTATTTTTTTTTTCTTTTTCTAATCGGTTATTATGGTCTTACTTATATATGGTCTTGTTTAGTTGCTAACTCATGTTTGACTCCCTAGCAACCCTGTGGACTATACAGCCCACCAGGCTCCTCTGTCCATGGGATTTTCCTGTCAAGAAAACTGAAGTGGGTTCCCATTTCCTTCCCCAGGGAATATCTTATGTAAACTTTTAGTAATGCTCCTCACAGTGAGAGTAATGCTTTTCCTCCAGAGGGAAACATATGGTGTATTACTTTCCTTCTAATAAATAACACAAATACATGCAAAATATCTTATGTAAACTTGTATGTGCATTTAAACTCCAGAGGATACACGTATTTTCCTCTTTGGGAAACAATTATCTTTTTCTTTCAGAAGTGAGTCTACATTTTTGCCAGTACATTATCTCTTTAAACTAATCCCTTTGTGAAAAGTGAACAAGAGATGTCAGGGAATTGTTATTCTGGAGAAAATGAGCACATAAACTGTATGAAGGGCTAAAGAGTTCAAAATAACAGGAAGAGCATTCAGGTTCATGTTAGAGAAAGGAACATGATGACATAAAAGAATATTTTTTATATTTAATAATATTTTTAAGCATATTTGAATACTAACACTGTCTGTAGACAGAAATATCCAATCATTCATCCTTTATTAAACGTTAACACATGTTCACTATTTGTGTGACAATAACCAAATCACTTCTGAGTCTGAGTTTACCCATCAGTGCACTCAATGATACAGTTTCTAAAGATTCCTTCCTGTGCCTCAAATCTACTGTGCTGTTCATGATTGCCACCATTATCACCACCTTCAATAATATATATTAAAACCACAAATTTATGTTAGTGAGAATAAAAGATTATTAAAAATAGCCCCTCCTGTCAATGGGCATAAACCTATAGTAGTGAAACACAGCTTACTCAAGGATTATAAATGACAGTAATAAATGTAAATTAAACATTTTGACATATACAAATGACCACTCATTTACCAACTTTTTAAGGTAAGATCTTTTGAAAATACAGGTCTTGTGATTGGAATATATTATTTATAATTTCTATATTTCTTTGAAGTAAGGTGAGGTAGAGTGACTGTCTCTGTGTAAAAAAATCCTTCTATTTTTTTTTTTTCTTTTTCTAATCGGTTATTATGGTCTTACTTATATATGGTCTTGTTTAGTTGCTAACTCATGTTTGACTCCCTAGCAACCCTGTGGACTATACAGCCCACCAGGCTCCTCTGTCCATGGGATTTTCCTGTCAAGAAAACTGAAGTGGGTTCCCATTTCCTTCCCCAGGGAATCTTCCTGCCTCAGGGATCAAATCTGTGTCCCCTGCATTAGCATACAGGTTCTTTGCTACTGAGTCACCAGGGAAGCCCCATATATGTTTCTCTGTGTGTGTGTTTGTGTGTGTGTGTGTGTTCAGTCGTGTTCAACTCTTTGCTATGCTATGGATGGTAGCCCGCCAGGATTCTCTGTCTATGAGATTTCCCAGGTAAGACTACTACAGTGGGTAGCCATTCCATTCTTCAGGGGATCTTTCTAACCCAGGAATCAAACATGGGTTTCCCACATTGCAGAAAGATTCTTTAGCATCTGAGCTACCAGGGAAGCCTCTATAGGGTCTTAATTATATATAACTTTAAGAATATTTTTCTTTGGTGACCATGTACTGAGCACATTGGAATTAGTTTTCAGAGTCCAACTCCTGTCACACTTAATAATTAAATAATTATAAATATGTGTAATCATATATAACTACAAATGTCATGTATATGTAATAGTAACATATGATTATAATTTTACGTGAAAGATATAAATATGTACTCTTTGTGTAATATACACTGTTTGTGCAATATATAATTTGTAACTGTTTTAAGCATGTTTGAGAACAAACATGAGGACCTCATGGGAGTAGAAGTGTACAGATGCACGAGAGAGAGGCCCACGAGCAATGAATATTCACTAGGTCAGTCTCAATTGCAGAGAGACAGTGCTGTTGCTGTTGCTGCTTAGTTGCTCAGTCCTGTCCAATTCTTCCTGACCCTAAGGGACCATAGCTCACCAGGCTCTTCTGTCCATAGGATTCTCCAGGCAAGAGTACTGGAGTGGGTTGCTATGCCCTCCTCCAGGGATGAGCTTCGTACCCAAGGATTGAACCCAGATCTTATGCATTGCAGGTAGATTCTTTACCACCAAGACACCAGGGAAGTCTCTCTCTATATATATACTGTAGTCTATCAGGCATTTCCATACATGGGATTTTTCCAGGCAAGAATACTAGAGCGGGTTGCCATTTTCTTCTCCAGAGAGACAGTGAGTGCTTGTTAAATCAGTAGTTATGCTCAGTAGAGACTGAATAAGAGAATTTCTACTCTATCTGGAGACAATACACAAGCATATAAAGAAGTATGTAAAAATATAGTAGAAATCACTATAGAACAATATAGTATATATAGAAAAAATGTATAGTGTGTGTGTATATATATATGTGTATACAATCTAGTGTCTAACAAATGAATGGATAGTGAATGATAAACAATGAGTCCAGAAAGACCTTTTCAACATAAAGAGTGTTAGGAGGTAAGAGGTTTTTTCCACTCTTAAATATTCCTTCCCCATGGCAGTAAGTAAAATTAGCAGTACACTCCTGTTCTCTTTGCCTCTTTAATCCTCCCATCCCAAGGGAGTGCAATACCTTTTCTTATTGGTAATTTGAGTTTAACACTTCCCTTCCTCTTTGGGAATGACCTGCCACACTGGAGTACAGCTCCTGTTCTTTTTCTCAAGATCTGCGAATATTTTTCTTTGGTGACCATGTACTGAGCACATTGGAATTAGTTTTCAGAGTCCAACTCCTGTCACACTTAATAATTAAATAATTATAAATATGTGTAATCATATATAACTACAAATGTCATGTATATGTAATAGTAACATATGATTATAATTTTACGTGAAAGATATAAATATGTACTCTTTGTGTAATATACACTGTTTGTGCAATATATAATTTGTAACTGTTTTAAGCATGTTTGAGAACAAACATGAGGACCCCATGGGAGTAGAAGTGTACAGATGCACGAGAGAGAGGCCCACGAGCAATGAATATTCACTAGGTCAGTCTCAATTGCAGAGAGACAGTGCTGTTGCTGCTGCTGCTTAGTTGCTCAGTCCTGTCCAATTCTTCCTGACCCTAAGGGACCATAGCTCACCAGGCTCTTCTGTCCATAGGATTCTCCAGGCAAGAGTACTGGAGTGGGTTGCTATGCCCTCCTCCAGGGATGAGCTTCACCCAAGGATTGAACCCAGATCTTATGCATTGCAGGTAGATTCTTTACCACCAAGACACCAGGGAAGTCTCTCTCTATATATATACTGTAGTCTATCAGGCATTTCCATACATGGGATTTTTCCAGGCAAGAATACTAGAGCGGGTTGCCATTTTCTTCTCCAGAGAGACAGTGAGTGCTTGTTAAATCAGTAGTTATGCTCAGTAGAGACTGAATAAGAGAATTTCTACTCTATCTGGAGACAATACACAAGCATATAAAGAAGTATGTAAAAATATAGTAGAAATCACTATAGAACAATATAGTATATATAGAAAAAATGTATAGTGTGTGTGTATATATATGTGTGTATACAATCTAGTGTCTAACAAATGAATGGATAGTGAATGATAAACAATGAGTCCAGAAAGACCTTTTCAACATAAAGAGTGTTAGGAGGTAAGAGGTTTTTTCCACTCTTAAATATTCCTTCCCCATGGCAGTAAGTAAAATTAGCAGTACACTCCTGTTCTCTTTGCCTCTTTAATCCTCCCATCCCAAGGGAGTGCAATACCTTTTCTTATTGGTAATTTGAGTTTAACACTTCCCTTCCTCTTTTGGGAATGACCTGCCACACTGGAGTACAGTTGCTCTCTCAAGATTAGGCTCTGTTCTGGGTTGTGAAGGGACCTTGCTTCAGTCCAGAGCTGCCTATGGTTTGGAATTTGACATTAAGATGCACACTTGCCTACAGACATAGCCACATTCTTCAACCCAGAATCTATCAGTAATAAAGGTGATGTTTTGGTACCCATCTTCTTATTGTATCTTTTATTTTTCATTTGGTTCAGAACATAAGTGAAGAAGATAGGTCAAGAAAGTGGCTGGGTCCTTCAAAGAATCCAGCAAGAAGATCAAAGAAGGCTCCAGGAAAGATGGAGCCTCAGGTGGAGTCAGAGAGAAATAGAGAGTTCTCAGTACTTACACATTTCATAGAAATTGCCTTTTTAATGGGTCTGTCATTCCCAGCTGTTTGCTGACAATTCTTTCCACTCTATAGCAAAAATTGTCTTTCCTAGAAATGTGCCTATGATTAAGTATCTCAAATACTTCCCGAGTGCAACATAGCATGACATTCAAGGTCTGCTATTATTAGGTGACCATTTATCCTGTTTTGTATAGGGAAGTCAAAGTTTGAATCTCTTGTTTTGGTGTCATTATTTATAGCACCTCCTTTTACTTTTAAAAGTGTTCCAATCTATGAACAAGGTATATCTTTCCATCTGTTTATGTCTTCTTTGATTTCTTTTGTTAGCGCCTATACTTTTCAGAGTTCAGGTCTTTTGTCTTCCTAGGTAGGTTTATTCCTAGGTATTTTATTTTATTTTATTTATTTATTTATTTTTAAAACATTTATTTTATTTATCTTTTTGGGGGGGGTGGGGAGGGAGGGGGATGGGTGGGCCACTTCTATTGGTCTTTCATTTCTCTATTTTCATTCGTCTTCGTTCTTTGGCTCCTGTGGGCCTCCCATTGCGGTGGCGTCTGCCGTTGCAGAGCACCGGCTCTGGGCGCATGCGCTCCAGAGCTCCGGCTCGGTGATTGGACACATCAGTCCAGCCGCTCCGCGGCACGTGGAATCTTCCCCGGCCAGGGCTCGAACTGGCGCCCCTTGCAGTGCAAGGCGGTGTCCTTACCCACTGGACCACCAGGGGAAGCCCTATTCCTAGGTATTTTATTCTTTTTGATGCAATGTTAAATGAAATTGCTTATTGAATTTCTCTTTCCAATCTTTCATAGTGAGTGTATAGAAATGAAACAGACTTCTGTGTATTAATTTTGTAACCAGCAACTTTACTAAATTCATTGATGAGTTTTAGTAGTTTCCTGGTAACATCTTTGGGATCTTCTATACATAGTATCATGTCATCTGCAAATAGTGATGGTTTAACTTCTTCTTTTCCAGTTTGGATTCCATTTCTTTCTTTCTTTTCTCTGATTGCTGTAGCTAGCACTTCCAGAACTACATTGAATAAAAGTGGTGAGAGTGACACTTGTCCTGTCTTGTTGGTGAGAGAGCTTGTCTTGTTCCTGATCTTAGAGGGAATGCTTTCAGCTTTTTGGCATTGAATATGATGCTAGTTGCAGGTTTGTCATATATGGGCTTTATAAATCAACACTGTCATCCAGCGGGACAATTCTTTCCACTCTATAGCAAAAATTGTCTTTCCTAGAAATGTGCCTATGATTAAGTATCTCAAATACTTCCCGAGTGCAACATAGCATGACATTCAAGGTCTGCTATTATTAGGTGACCATTTATCCTGTTTTGTATAGGGAAGTCAAAGTTTGAATCTCTTGTTTTGGTGTCATTATTTATAGCACCTCCTTTTACTTTTAAAAGTGTTCCAATCTATGAACAAGGTATATCTTTCCATCTGTTTATGTCTTCTTTGATTTCTTTTGTTAGCGCCTATACTTTTCAGAGTTCAGGTCTTTTGTCTTCCTAGGTAGGTTTATTCCTAGGTATTTTATTTTATTTTATTTATTTCTTTATTTTTAAAACATTTATTTTATTTATCTTTTTGGGTTGGGGAGAGGGGGAGGGGTGGGCCACTTCTATTGGTCTTTCATTTCTCTATTTTCATTCGTCTTCGTTCTTTGGCTCCTGTGGGCCTCCCATTGCGGTGGCGTCTGCCGTTGCAGAGCACCGGCTCTGGGCGCATGCGCTCCAGAGCTCCGGCTCGGTGATTGGACACATCAGTCCAGCCGCTCCGCGGCACGTGGGATCTTCCCAGGCCAGGGCTCGAACTGGCGCCCCTTGCACTGCAAGGCGGTGTCCTTACCCACTGGACCACCAGGGGAAGCCCTATTCCTAGGTATTTTATTCTTTTTGATGCAATGTTAAATGAAATTGCTTATTGAATTTCTCTTTCCAATCTTTCATAGTGAGTGTATAGAAATGAAACAGACTTCTGTGTATTAATTTTGTAACCAGCAACTTTACTAAATTCATTGATGAGTTTTAGTAGTTTCCTGGTAACATCTTTGGGATCTTCTATACATAGTATCATGTCATCTGCAAATAGTGATGGTTTAACTTCTTCTTTTCCAGTTTGGATTCCATTTCTTTCTTTCTTTTCTCTGATTGCTGTAGCTAGCACTTCCAGAACTACATTGAATAAAAGTGGTGAGAGTGACACTTGTCCTGTCTTGTTGGTGAGAGAGCTTGTCTTGTTCCTGATCTTAGAGGGAATGCTTTCAGCTTTTTGGCATTGAATATGATGCTAGTTGCAGGTTTGTCATATATGGGCTTTATAAATCAACACTGTTAAAATGGCTATATTACCCGAGGTAATCTACAGATTCAATGCAATCCTTGTCAAATTACCAATGGTATTTTTCACAGGTATAGAACAAAAAGTCTCAAAATTTGTATGGAGTCACAAAAAAATCCCAAATAGTCAAAGCAATCTTGAAAAAGAAAAATAGAGGTGAAGGAATCAGGCTCCTTGAACTCAGACTATACTACAAAGCTACAGTCATCAAGACAGTGTGGTACTGGCACAAAAATAGAAATATAGATCAATGGAACGGGATAGAAAACCCAGAAATAAGCCCATTGACCTATAGACAGTTAATCTATGACAAAGCAGGCAAGACTACACAATGCTGGAAAGACAGTCTCTTAAGGAAATGGTGCTGGGAAAACTGGACAATCACATGTAAAATAATGAAATTAGATCATTCCTTAATTCCATACACAATAATAAGCTCAAAATGTATTATAGACCTAATGTTAGACCAGATACACTAAAACTCTTAGAGGAAACATAGGCAGAACACTCTCTGCATAAATCACAGCAAGATCTTTTTTAATCCATCTCCCAGAATAATTGAAATAAAAGCAAAAATAAACAAATGGGACAAACTTAAACTCAAAAGCTTTTGCCCAGCAAAAACAATAAAACGAAAACATAACCCACGGACTGGGAGAAAATATGTGAAAATGATGTGACTGATAAGGGATGTGTCTCCAAAATTTACAGTTTATGACACTGAATAGCATCAAAACACACAACTCACTCAAAAAGTGGGCAGAAGATCTGAATAGACATTTTTCTAAAGAGGACATATAGATGTTGGGTTGACATTGTATAGAAATTAACAGCCATATTGGTCTAGAAACGTTAAATATAATTTTTTCATTTGTACAGGGGTAACCCACTGTACTAAATATATAAGGTCTTATCTACATGGGTTTGATTACAGAAACTAACAAAGTATTCTCTAAATTAAAAAGAAAAAAAGAAAGAGGACACGCAGATGGCCAACAGACACAATGAAAGGAGTCAATAGGCAGATTTGATAAGGAGGCCAGGTACTGAGGAGGGGAGGGGGAGCAAAAAAGAGAAAGTAGGGCAAACATTTTCTAGCCTGAAATGTTTGTTATGATAAAGATCAACACTGAAACTAAGTGTATTGCCTTGTGTTAATGCTGTGGGCCTGGCAAGACCTTTACATTAGAAGGTCTCACCTAGCCCTGAAGCTTGGAGACTATCCTCTAGCTAATCTCATCTTATTGTTGTGGGTGTGGGCCTACAGGCCTTTTACAACCTTAAGATATTCTTTTGATCTACTGTTTTAATAACCAACTGAAAAACACAAATAGTCTTGCCTGAACTGGCTTAAAGGGTTCTCTTCTATCCCCCTATCAGTGTCTGTGCTGGAGGCTCTCTCTATCTTGTTTCCACAATAAACTTTTATTTCACGAAGCTCTGAGTGACTAAAGCCAAATCTTTTTCATCCCAATGTGGCTTCTTCTCCTTTGGAGATCAAGAATCCAACTCTGTTCACGGTAACCTGTCCACCGTCCTCTATCAGCATGAAAAGATATTAAAATGCTTTCTCAAATAAACTTACACATACATGTAAAATAATGAAATTAGATCATTCCTTAATAAAAGCTCAAAATGTATTATAGACCTAATGTTAGACCAGATACACTAAAACTCTTAGAGGAAACATAGGCAGAACACTCTCTGCATAAATCACAGCAAGATCTTTTTTAATCCATCTCCCAGAATAATTGAAATAAAAGCAAAAATAAACAAATGGGACAAACTTAAACTCAAAAGCTTTTGCCCAGCAAAAACAATAAAACGAAAACATAACCCACGGACTGGGAGAAAATATGTGAAAATGATGTGACTGATAAGGGATGTGTCTCCAAAATTTACAGTTTATGACACTGAATAGCATCAAAACACACAACTCACTCAAAAAGTGGGCAGAAGATCTGAATAGACATTTTTCTAAAGAGGACATATAGATGTTGGGTTGACATTGTATAGAAATTAACAGCCATATTGGTCTAGAAACGTTAAATATAATTTTTTCATTTGTACAGGGGTAACCCACTGTACTAAATATATAAGGTCTTATCTACATGGGTTTGATTACAGAAACTAACAAAGTATTCTCTAAATTAAAAAGAAAAAAAGAAAGAGGACACGCAGATGGCCAACAGACACAATGAAAGGAGTCAATAGGCAGATTTGATAAGGAGGCCAGGTACTGAGGAGGGGAGGGGGAGCAAAAAAGAGAAAGTAGGGCAAACATTTTCTAGCCTGAAATGTTTGTTATGATAAAGATCAACACTGAAACTAAGTGTATTGCCTTGTGTTAATGCTGTGGGCCTGGCAAGACCTTTACATTAGAAGGTCTCACCTAGCCCTGAAGCTTGGAGACTATCCTCTAGCTAATCTCATCTTATTGTTGTGGGTGTGGGCCTACAGGCCTTTTACAACCTTAAGATATTCTTTTGATCTACTGTTTTAATAACCAACTGAAAAACACAAATAGTCTTGCCTGAACTGGCTTAGAGGGTTCTCTTCTATCCCCCTATCAGTGTCTGTGCTGGAGGCTCTCTCTATCTTGTTTCCACAATAAACTTTTATTTCACGAAGCTCTGAGTGACTAAAGCCAAATCTTTTTCATCCCAATGTGGCTTCTTCTCCTTTGGAGATCAAGAATCCAACTCTGTTCACGGTAACCTGTCCACCGTCCTCTATCAGCATGAAAAGATATTAAAAAATGCTGGTTACTAGAGAAATGCAAATTAAAACTACAATGAGATATCACCTCACATTAGTCAGGATGGTTATCATCAAAAATTCCACAACAACAGATGCTTTGGAGGGTACTGAGAGAAGGGAACCCTCCTGCACTGTTGGTGGGAATATAAATTGGTACAGACAGTATGGAGAACTGTGTGGAGGTTCTCTCAAAAACTAAACATAGAGCTACCATATGACTCTGCAGTCCCACTCCTGGGCATATATCCAGAGAAAAACATGGCTTGAAGAGATACATGCTCTCCAGTGTTCATTGCAGCACTGTTTACAATAGTCAAGACAGGGAAACAACCTAAATGTCCATTGACAGAGGAATGGATAAAAAAGACGTGGTGTATATATATATATATATATATATATATATAGTGGAATATTACTGAGTCATTAAAAAGAATGAAATAAGGCCATTTGCAGCAATATGGATGGACCTAGAGTGTGTCACACTGAATGAAGTCAGACAGTTAAGGAGAATTGTCATACGATACCCCTTTTATGTGGATTCTAAAAAAGAGATGATACAAATGAATTTATTTACAAAACAAAGAGATTCACAATCTTAGAAAACAAATTTATGGTTATGGAGGGGAGGGAATGGTTGGGAACTTTGAGAAACTCGTACATATGGCCATGTTTGAAATGAATAACCAAGAAAAACCTATTGTATGGCACATGGAACTCTGTTTAATGTTATGTACCAGCCTGGATGGGAGGGTGGTTTGGGGGAGAATGGATATATGTGTATGTATGACTGAGCCCCTTCACTGTTCATCTGAAAGTATCACAAAATTGTTAACTGGTTGTACCCCAATAAAAATGTATTTGGTGTAATAACAAACAAAAAGTTCCACTTTCAAAGAGTTTTATTGTTACCATATTTATGATGTAACTATTACCTAACCTTTCAGTCTCTTTTCCTGTTTCTCTCTAACTAGCACTTCTAGCTGTACGAATATAATCCACTCAGCAATTCCAAATAATGTACACATGTTTTCTCCTCTGGCCCTTGTCAAAGCTTCCCCTTCTGTGGAATGGCTTTTTCTTCTTTAATCCCCTTTCATGGCCCAGACCGTGCACATAAAATATAAAAGCTGGTTACTAGAGAAATGCAAATTAAAACTACAATGAGATATCACCTCACATTAGTCAGGATGGTTATCATCAAAAATTCCACAACAACAGATGCTTTGGAGGGTACTGAGAGAAGGGAACCCTCCTGCACTGTTGGTGGGAATATAAATTGGTACAGACAGTATGGAGAACTGTGTGGAGGTTCTCTCAAAAACTAAACATAGAGCTACCATATGACTCTGCAGTCCCACTCCTGGGCATATATCCAGAGAAAAACATGGCTTGAAGAGATACATGCTCTCCAGTGTTCATTGCAGCACAGTTTACAATAGTCAAGACAGAGAAACACACTAAATGTCCATTGACAGAGGAATGGATAAAAAAGACGTGGTGTATATATATATATATATATATATATATATAGTGGAATATTACTGAGTCATTAAAAAGAATGAAATAAGGCCATTTGCAGCAATATGGATGGACCTAGAGTGTGTCACACTGAATGAAGTCAGACAGTTAAGGAGAATTGTCATACGATACCCCTTTTATGTGGATTCTAAAAAAGAGATGATACAAATGAATTTATTTACAAAACAAAGAGATTCACAATCTTAGAAAACAAATTTATGGTTATGGAGGGGAGGGAATGGTTGGGAACTTTGAGAAACTCGTACATATGGCCATGTTTGAAATGAATAACCAAGAAAAACCTATTGTATGGCACATGGAACTCTGTTTAATGTTATGTACCAGCCTGGATGGGAGGGTGGCTTGGGGGAGAATGGATATATGTGTATGTATGACTGAGCCCCTTCACTGTTCATCTGAAAGTATCACAAAATTGTTAACTGGTTGTACCCCAATAAAAATGTATTTGGTGTAATAACAAACAAAAAGTTCCACTTTCAAAGAGTTTTATTGTTACCATATTTATGATGTAACTATTACCTAACCTTTCAGTCTCTTTTCCTGTTTCTCTCTAACTAGCACTTCTAGCCGTACGAATATAATCCACTCAGCAATTCCAAATAATGTACACATGTTTTCTCCTCTGGCCCTTGTCAAAGCTTCCCCTTTTCTGTGGAATGGCTTTTCTTCCTCTCTCATTTGGTAAAATCCCACTAATCTTTCATGGCCCAGATCCAAGGTCACCGCTTCTGTCAAGTCTTCCATGACCTCTTTCTGCTCATCCGAACTCATGCTTTGTCTGCTTTTGCCACTGGAAGGAAATGTACTTTCAGGCACTAATGCAACCAGTATATTCTGATCAATGCATACAATTTAATTTGTGCTACAACGGAACATATGTGATGTTAAACAGTATCTAAAGAGTGAATACTGCATGGATAAGTCCTTCACTGTGGTTCAGAGCTGGGCATAAGATGTGCTCTATAAGAGTCAAGCAGAGTTTAATGTTAAGCAGGTGACAGAGAACAAATGCAGGTTAAGCAGGGTGTGTGGAACTCTCCTGGTGAGTATATAACCACACTTGTTTAGATGCTTAGTAAACAGTCCAGCTTCAACACTGGCCTGTGCTAGAGAACAGTGGATTCTTTTATAGACACTGGGAGACATTGTTATGCCGCTGCAATGATTGTTTTGTCATTATTGCTAACCTGCTTAGTGTTCGAGTTTTTTAATCACTTCAAGTGTACTGTCAAAAATTCTAGTACTCAGAACTGTGCAGTGATGACACACACAAAAAAAGCTACAGTAACTAAGAGCATAGGTTTTTTGAATAAAGAAGATATATTCTGCCACACTTTAAGTATTACTATAGAGAAATTATTGAAACTCCCTAAAGTTTCTTCATCCATAAACAAAGGGACAAAACACTTATCCTACCCTATCCAATGACATAAAATCATGCTTGAAAAGGGCATACAGACTAAGTACTTAGTAAATGTTAGCCACTCCTCCTAGAAAATATTTGTGAACTCTTATAAGCTGTGTCATGATACCAAGGGAACTAATGAACTGATGCAGCTTCGTTTGTGGGGAAAAGTGTGCAGAGGAAAACTCAGGTAACTATTACCTAACCCATCTTTTCCTGTTTCTCTCTAACTAGCTTTACATATAATCCACTCAGCAATTCCAAATAATGTACACATGTTTTCTCCTCTGGCCCTTGTCAAAGCTTCCCCTTTTCTGTGGAATGGCTTTTCTTCCTCTCTCATTTGGTAAAATCCCACTAATCTTTCATGGCCCAGATCCAAGGTCACCGCTTCTGTCAAGTCTTCCATGACCTCTTTCTGCTCATCCGAACTCATGCTTTGTCTGCTTTTGCCACTGGAAGGAAATGTACTTTCAGGCACTAATGCAACCAGTATATTCTGATCAATGCATACAATTTAATTTGTGCTACAACGGAACATATGTGATGTTAAACAGTATCTAAAGAGTGAATACTGCATGGATAAGTCCTTCACTGTGGTTCAGAGCTGGGCATAAGATGTGCTCTATAAGAGTCAAGCAGAGTTTAATGTTAAGCAGGTGACAGAGAACAAATGCAGGTTAAGCAGGGTGTGTGGGAACTCTCCCTGGTGAGTATATAACCACACTTGTTTAGATGCTTAGTAAACAGTCCAGCTTCAACACTGGCCTGTGCTAGAGAACAGTGGATTCTTTTATAGACACTGGGAGACATTGTTATGCCGCTGCAATGATTGTTTTGTCATTATTGCTAACCTGCTTAGTGTTCGAGTCTTTTAATCACTTCAAGTGTACTGTCAAAAATTCTAGTACTCAGAACTGTGCAGTGATGACACACACAAAAAGCTACAGTAACTAAGAGCATAGGTTTTTTGAATAAAGAAGATATATTCTGCCACACTTTAAGTATTACTATAGAGAAATTATTGAAACTCCCTAAAGTTTCTTCATCCATAAACAAAGGGACAAAACACTTATCCTACCCTATCCAATGACATAAAATCATGCTTGAAAAGGGCATACAGACTAAGTACTTAGTAAATGTTAGCCACTCCTCCCTAGAAAATATTTGTGAACTCTTATAAGCTGTGTCATGATACCAAGGGAACTAATGAACTGATGCAGCTTCGTTTGTGGGGAAAAGTGTGCAGAGGAAAACTCAGGTATTTGGAATATAAGTCTCTAAACAGCTTTGCAGCCCAAACCTATTCTGAGCCACCAGTTGCAGTTTTCATAATTTGGCTCAAGCAGATTGGTTAAAGGGACTGACATAGAAACCAGGTCTTCCATCAGTGTACTTCCTTGGGGATAGTTTCAAACTTGAATGTCTTTATACCATTGTGTTCTCTCTTTTTCTAACTTTCTATCTCCCCTTTTTTTTTCCTTTCAAGAAACCCAAGTGATTGACTGGCAAGGTTCTTTTGCAACCATTTTCTTAACAAAGACCTCTCTATCTTCTGACTCACAATACGAAAGAAAATAATTTTTTGCCTGCTCCTCTTACTCTATTCCTAAATCAGGTAGATAACATATTGTTTTATTAAAAAGCTATTATTACTAATAATGACAGAAAGAATAAAAGATTTTATTTCTAAGGCCCTCCTCATTACTAAATTTTTATTGAAAAATAAAAATCAAGGATAGTATCTGTCTATAAGGACAAATGGTAGATTTGGGTTGTCAAATAATAGAAACATGTTCCATCTATTTTTGAGAAGAAATTCATTGTGAAAATACCCGAGCATTTCTGCCATGCTAAGCTGAGACTCAGCACTTGGGAGAGTCTCTGGGTGCAGTGCAGAGGAAAAGAATGAGGTAACAATGGACAGAAGCAGCTGAGAAATAAAGAAAGCTGATGGAAGATCAAGGTTATTGCTAACCTGCTTAGTGTTCGAGTCTTTTAATCACTTCAAGTGTACTGTCAAAAATTCTAGTACTCAGAACTGTGCAGTGATGACACACACAAAAAAAGCTACAGTAACTAAGAGCATAGGTTTTTTGAATAAAGAAGATATATTCTGCCACACTTTAAGTATTACTATAGAGAAATTATTGAAACTCCCTAAAGTTTCTTCATCCATAAACAAAGGGACAAAACACTTATCCTACCCTATCCAATGACATAAAATCATGCTTGAAAAGGGCATACAGACTAAGTACTTAGTAAATGTTAGCCACTCCTCCCTAGAAAATATTTGTGAACTCTTATAAGCTGTGTCATGATACCAAGGGAACTAATGAACTGATGCAGCTTCGTTTGTGGGGAAAAGTGTGCAGAGGAAAACTCAGGTATTTGGAATATAAGTCTCTAAACAGCTTTGCAGCCCAAACCTATTCTGAGCCACCAGTTGCAGTTTTCATAATTTGGCTCAAGCAGATTGGTTAAAGGGACTGACATAGAAACCAGGTCTTCCATCAGTGTACTTCCTTGGGGATAGTTTCAAACTTGAATGTCTTTATACCATTGTGTTCTCTCTTTTTCTAACTTTCTATCTCCCCTTTTTTTTTCCTTTCAAGAAACCCAAGTGATTGACTGGCAAGGTTCTTTTGCAACCATTTTCTTAACAAAGACCTCTCTCTGACTCACAATACGAAAGAAAATAATTTTTTGCCTGCTCCTCTTACTCTATTCCTAAATCAGGTAGATAACATATTGTTTTATTAAAAAGCTATTATTACTAATAATGACAGAAAGAATAAAAGATTTTATTTCTAAGGCCCTCCTCATTACTAAATTTTTATTGAAAAATAAAAATCAAGGATAGTATCTGTCTATAAGGACAAATGGTAGATTTGGGTTGTCAAATAATAGAAACATGTTCCATCTATTTTTGAGAAGAAATTCATTGTGAAAATACCCGAGCATTTCTGCCATGCTAAGCTGAGACTCAGCACTTGGGAGAGTCTCTGGGTGCAGTGCAGAGGAAAAGAATGAGGTAACAATGGACAGACAGCAGCTGTACTGATTAGCAGTAAAAGCAGAAGGCTGATGGAAGATCAAGGTTACAGAGTTATTTCTCTTTCTTCTAGTCCATTGTTCTTGCCCAGGTCAATGTTAATCTTGCCTCACAAAATGTTTTTTCAATTTCTCATGACAGGGATAATATTATCCACATCTTAGGGTTGCTGTGAGAATTAAACATGATAATAAATTCAAAACTCTAAAACAATGCCTTGTCCATGAGAAAACTCAATGGTGCTAGTCATTATTATTGTCATTACTTATTTTTTTATTATCGACCTTACCCTTGAGTGACACTAAGTTAGAATGAAATACTGAATGAATTATGCAGTGGTGTGAGATAAGGTGAACAGAAGATAATGTTTCCTATACTGAGACAGGACTTTGCAGATGAATGAAGAAAAAACACAAAATCACTCTACTAAGAGGAAAAAAGGGGGTGCCCTATCTATCAACAAAGGGATGCATTATATGTTCAGTTTCTATTTGATTTCAGCCTGAGAGTCAAAAACACATTGGCTATATGATGTGTTAAGAAGGCAAAAAGAATAATTGCACCAGGTGGAAGTAGAATCAGAGTTAGAAGGAGTTCAAGATGGTGCAGAATACCAGGCACAGTGGAAGCTTCATGGAGTATGATCTTGGAAATGACACAGATAATTAAGCCAGTTAAATCCAAGCTCTTAAGATTGGAGGGTGTAAGACAAAATGGTCTTCAGTGACAGGAATATGGTGACAAAGCAGCAATATCAGTGTAAAGCAAAGACAGTGAACTTAGAAGAGGTTTGTGTCATCCCAGGAGACACATCAGAAAATTGAAGGAGATCATGAGTGAAAAAGTGTCCAGAGTTCAGTCCATGGAAAATGAATCAAGTTAAAATAAAAGAGAAGTATAACCTCAGTCAAAAGAGGCTAAGACACCAATTCGGACCATGGATATGAGCATAAATTGTGAAAAAAAAACCCGAGCATTTCTGCCATGCTAAGCTGAGACTCAGCACTTGGGAGAGTCTCTGGGTGCAGTGCAGAGGAAAAGAATGAGGTAACAATGGACAGACAGCAGCTGTACTGATTAGCAGTAAAAGCAGAAGGCTGATGGAAGATCAAGGTTACAGAGTTATTTCTCTTTCTTCTAGTCCATTGTTCTTGCCCAGGTCAATGTTAATCTTGCCTCACAAAATGTTTTTTCAATTTCTCATGACAGGGATAATATTATCCACATCTTAGGGTTGCTGTGAGAATTAAACATGATAATAAATTCAAAACTCTAAAACAATGCCTTGTCCATGAGAAAACTCAATGGTGCTAGTCATTATTATTGTCATTACTTATTTTTTTATTATCGACCTTACCCTTGAGTGACACTAAGTTAGAATGAAATACTGAATGAATTATGCAGTGGTGTGAGATAAGGTGAACAGAAGATAATGTTTCCTATACTGAGACAGGACTTTGCAGATGAATGAAGAAAAAACACAAAATCACTCTACTAAGAGGAAAAAGGAGGTGCCCTATCTATCAACAAAGGGATGCATTATATGTTCAGTTTCTATTTGATTTCAGCCTGAGAGTCAAAAACACATTGGCTATATGATGTGTTAAGAAGGCAAAAAGAATAATTGCACCAGGTGGAAGTAGAATCAGAGTTAGAAGGAGTTCAAGATGGTGCAGAATACCAGGCACAGTGGAAGCTTCATGGAGTATGATCTTGGAAATGACACAGATAATTAAGCCAGTTAAATCCAAGCTCTTAAGATTGGAGGGTGTAAGACAAAATGGTCTTCAGTGACAGGAATATGGTGACAAAGCAGCAATATCAGTGTAAAGCAAAGACAGTGAACTTAGAAGAGGTTTGTGTCATCCCAGGAGACACATCAGAAAATTGAAGGAGATCATGAGTGAAAAAGTGTCCAGAGTTCAGTCCATGGAAAATGAATCAAGTTAAAATAAAAGAGAAGTATAACCTCAGTCAAAAGAGGCTAAGACACCAATATTCTTTGGGAACCAATGTGATATGAGCTCATAAAATGATGGGATCAAGTAATTAGCCTAATCTCCCTGGGAGAGTATTGAGACAGACCTTTGCAACCCAATCAGGCAATGAAATGTTTCCAAGTACATCTTAAGAGTAAATTAATTAACTGGCCCTTTACCTCCTAAAAAACTGAGTGGTCCATCCTGGAATAAATATATATGGAGATCTAGATATACTTGAATATTACTATGAGAAAAAAATGCTACTGTATACTGTTATTTCTTAAAACCAATTAAGATATTCTTTTCTTAAAATTGTTCTTTGATAGCTGCTTTAATGGAAAAGTGGAGAACTATTTAAGAGTTTGCTGCTGATATCTCGGAGAGAAGTAAAATAAATCCATATACTTGATTGCCCATTTGACCCACCTGATTGGGGCAAAGATAATGCAGGTCCTCTCAAAGGCTGAAGCACTTACATTCATAGCAACCCACTTACTACACTGCTTGTCTGAGTATAAGTGCTGAATAAATGTGACCTGTTTCTAAAACAGAGCACATTTTACATTTTAACAATATATTTTACTCCAAATATAAAGCATTGGTTCATGGAAGGAGTTTCTAGTCACTGACAGAACTAAGGATGAAGATACTCTGGAGTCAAGAAGTCTTGTATTTTTTGCAGATCCCACTGGAAATCATCATGTGCCTAGGATGAGAGTTCAGCACAGGCAGTTTTATATGCAGAAGTTTCCAGGATGTAAAGACAGTGGAAGCTTCATGGAGTATGATCTTGGAAATGACACAGATAATTAAGCCAGTTAAATCCAAGCTCTTAAGATTGGAGGATGTAAGACAAAATGGTCTTCAGTGACAGGAATATGGTGACAAAGCAGCAATATCAGTGTAAAGCAAAGACAGTGAACTTAGAAGAGGTTTGTGTCATCCCAGGAGACACATCAGAAAATTGAAGGAGATCATGAGTGAAAAAGTGTCCAGAGTTCAGTCCATGGAAAATGAATCAAGTTAAAATAAAAGAGAAGTATAACCTCAGTCAAAAGAGGCTAAGACACCAATATTCTTTGGGAACCAATGTGATATGAGCTCATAAAATGATGGGATCAAGTAATTAGCCTAATCTCCCTGGGAGAGTATTGAGACAGACCTTTGCAACCCAATCAGGCAATGAAATGTTTCCAAGTACATCTTAAGAGTAAATTAATTAACTGGCCCTTTACCTCCTAAAAAACTGAGTGGTCCATCCTGGAATAAATATATATGGAGATCTAGATATACTTGAATATTACTATGAGAAAAAAATGCTACTGTATACTGTTATTTCTTAAAACCAATTAAGATATTCTTTTCTTAAAATTGTTCTTTGATAGCTGCTTTAATGGAAAAGTGGAGAACTATTTAAGAGTTTGCTGCTGATATCTCGGAGAGAAGTAAAAATAAATCCATATACTTGATTGCCCATTTGACCCACCTGATTGGGGCAAAGATAATGCAGGTCCTCTCAAAGGCTGAAGCACTTACATTCATAGCAACCCACTTACTGCACTGCTTGTCTGAGTATAAGTGCTGAATAAATGTGACCTGTTTCTAAAACAGAGCACATTTTACATTTTAACAATATATTTTACTCCAAATATAAAGCATTGGTTCATGGAAGGAGTTTCTAGTCACTGACAGAACTAAGGATGAAGATACTCTGGAGTCAAGAAGTCTTGTATTTTTTGCAGATCCCACTGGAAATCATCATGTGCCTAGGATGAGAGTTCAGCACAGGCAGTTTTTATATGCAGAAGTTTCCAGGAATTGTGAAGGACACCTCAATAAATATTGTCCACATTTCTTGGGGGAAGTAAGTCAAATAACTTACTATTTCTGTAGAAAATAGTCTGAAATTGCTAGGGCTTCAGAAAAGATCTGTCATGGGATCATGTAAACTCTCAAAATTTTATAACTTGGGGACTAAAGGATACATTAAAATTCTTATTAGTTAAAATGAGGGTAAAGGAAGCAGGGTGCAGAACTGAACATGTTTACAAAGAAATTAAATATATATGCAATTTGATGTAAAAATGTATTTGGAAGGACTTTCATGGGAAGTTGAAGAAGTGAAGTTCAAGGTTACCTGAGAATAAAGGGCTAGATTTTATTTTTTTTTCATTCATCACTGTAATGCAGCTGTCAATATCTTTTCAAATAACCTTAAGTTGTCTGAACTTTTCTGGATTTTACTCAGATTTCTAATGCCATTTTAACATTTTACACAGTGGTTTAATAATACAGAGTCTTCAGCTCAAAAAAATTAGGAACAGATGGCGAGAATGGACTCATTCCCATTCCTGATGTGCACTTTATTATACTCCTTTCAAAGAGTGACTTAAAGCACATTCCAAAAATGTACAGTAGGTGTGTGGATTGCTTCTCTTGAGAAATGACTATTTTGTGCAGTTATCCTTTAACTATTGCTATTCCAAGCTCTGTTTCAGCATGTAATGGGACAACCTTAGAAAACAGTGCAAATTAATAACTAGTGATACAGATGCCCGACACAATTATTTTATAAGCTGTAGGGCATTTTAGTGTTTGAATCTCTTTTCCAAACAAAAATTCTATTTCCTAATATTTAAAAAGGACTCCTTGCAATACTATCAAACAGAAGAGAATCTTTTAATTAATACTATATTATTAATTTTGAGGTATATTGACATATAATGCTGTATTAATTTCAGATATACAACATTATGGTTTGGTATTTGTATATATTGCAAAATGAACCCAACAATAGATAGGATTCTTTAAATTTCTGGCATCCTATAAAACTCTGGAGTCAAGAAGTCTTGTATTTTTGCAGATCCCACTGAAATAAATATTCAGCACAGGCAGTTTTTATATGCAGAAGTTTCCAGGAATTGTGAAGGACACCTCAATAAATATTGTCCACATTTCTTGGGGGAAGTAAGTCAAATAACTTACTATTTCTGTAGAAAATAGTCTGAAATTGCTAGGGCTTCAGAAAAGATCTGTCATGGGATCATGTAAACTCTCAAAATTTTATAACTTGGGGACTAAAGGATACATTAAAATTCTTATTAGTTAAAATGAGGGTAAAGGAAGCAGGGTGCAGAACTGAACATGTTTACAAAGAAATTAAATATATATGCAATTTGATGTAACAATGTATTTGGAAGGACTTTCATGGGAAGTTGAAGAAGTGAAGTTCAAGGTTACCTGAGAATAAAGGGCTAGATTTTATTTTTTTTTCATTCATCACTGTAATGCAGCTGTCAATATCTTTTCAAATAACCTTAAGTTGTCTGAACTTTTCTGGATTTTACTCAGATTTCTAATGCCATTTTAACATTTTACACAGTGGTTTAATAATACAGAGTCTTCAGCTCAAAAAATTAGGAACAGATGGCGAGAATGGACTCATTCCCATTCCTGATGTGCACTTTATTATACTCCTTTCAAAGAGTGACTTAAAGCACATTCCAAAAATGTACAGTAGGTGTGTGGATTGCTTCTCTTGAGAAATGACTATTTTGTGCAGTTATCCTTTAACTATTGCTATTCCAAGCTCTGTTTCAGCATGTAATGGGACAACCTTAGAAAACAGTGCAAATTAATAACTAGTGATACAGATGCCCGACACAATTATTTTATAAGCTGTAGGGCATTTTAGTGTTTGAATCTCTTTTCCAAACAAAAATTCTATTTCCTAATATTTAAAAAGGACTCCTTGCAATACTATCAAACAGAAGAGAATCTTTTAATTAATACTATTATTTATTAATTTTGAGGTATATTGACATATAATGCTGTATTAATTTCAGATATACAACATTATGGTTTGGTATTTGTATATATTGCAAAATGAACCCAACAATAGATAGGATTCTTTAAATTTCTGGCATCAGAACTATGAAATGGTAAGATAAAAATAATAATAGCAATAGCTAATACTGAGTGCTTATTATTTTTCAGTCCTTATTTTAAGTGTCGCATATTTCAAAGTCTCATTTATTGTTCAATATTACTCCCATTTTTTGAAAGACATTTTTAGGGGTAAGTTTATTTCCTATTCATAGATGAGAAAATTGAAATGCAAAGAAAAGTATTTTGCCTTTCCACGGTTTATAAATAACATACTCTGTTAATATGATGGCTATTAATAATAACATTTGAGCAGTAGTAGAATAGAAAATATTTAAAAGTATACCTACAGAGTATTATAATTTAGTCGAATTTTTAACTTACTACTAGATTACAGTTCAATTTGTGGTCCACTAGAAACACAGATAGCAATTAGTAAGTTTTTCTCCAGTATTCTGAAAATTCCACGAACAGAGAAGTCTGGTGGGCTACAATCTGTGGAGTTGAAAAGAGTTGGGCGGGACTGAGCTACTGAGCACATAGGCACACAAGTTTTCTCAATGTATACCACTGGCTCAATGTCCTCCCACTGTATCCCAACAAAGTCACTAAAATTGTGATTACATTTTGAGGTTCTCAGGCCACAGATATTTTATTAGAATTACACAGAAAGTGAATACACTGTGAGAGGCTGATGAATTTCTAAGGTGGTGATATTTTGCTATAAGCACTTGGTTGGGGGCGAGGGAAATTGAATACCTTAGAAAATTAATAAATAGAAATCCCAATTAAATAGGCTCAGGAGAGCAGAAGGGGGAGCTCCTGCACCCTGTGACAGCAGAGCCCAACAGGAAGAAGAAAGACTCCTCTTCTTTCCTGACAAGGACTCAGCCCCTGCAAAGCCATAGACCCTACTGTAACTCCCCCAACTCCTTTACCCCTCTAAAAGAGCATTGTTCTTTCCATGCTGGGACCTGCACATTGCCATGGTTGAAGACTCCAAATTGCAGTTTTATGCCAATCCTGAAACAACTCCTCTTTGTTAGAGAAACATTTGGTAGTCTTTTACATCAACAATATATATGAGAAAAACAATGATCCTATAAGGAAATTCCCTACAAACACTACTAAAGTTATCTGTTTGGAGTTTTACTTTGGTGTTCTGCAGTCACACATCCTCAGCTTTTTCAAGAGAATATCTTGTCTTTCAACAGTAAGTCTTTTTTTTTCACATGACTTCCAAAAGATCATGCTTGCTTGAAAATTATGAGAGAAATAATGAAGCAAGAGATCTTTATCGTCATTTTATCAAGTGACCAAGGTTTGGCTTGTACTTCCTACATTTACAAATAACATACTCTGTGAATATGATGGCTATTAATAATAACATTTGAGCAGTAGTAGAATAGAAAATATTTAAAAGTATACCTACAGAGTATTATAATTTAGTCGAATTTTTAACTTACTACTAGATTACAGTTCAATTTGTGGTCCACTAGAAACACAGATAGCAATTAGTAAGTTTTTCTCCAGTATTCTGAAAATTCCACGAACAGAGAAGTCTGGTGGGCTACAATCTGTGGAGTTGAAAAGAGTTGGGCGGGACTGAGCTACTGAGCACATAGGCACACAAGTTTTCTCAATGTATACCACTGGCTCAATGTCCTCCCACTGTATCCCAACAAAGTCACTAAAATTGTGATTACATTTTGAGGTTCTCAGGCCACAGATATTTTATTAGAATTACACAGAAAGTGAATACACTGTGAGAGGCTGATGAATTTCTAAGGTGGTGATATTTTGCTATAAGCACTTGGATGGGGGCAAGGGAAATTGAATACCTTAGAAAATTAATAAATAGAAATCCCAATTAAATAGGCTCAGGAGAGCAGAAGGGGGAGCTCCTGCACCCTGTGACAGCAGAGCCCAACAGGAAGAAGAAAGACTCCTCTTCTTTCCTGACAAGGACTCAGCCCCTGCAAAGCCATAGACCCTACTGTAACTCCCCCAACTCCTTTACCCCTCTAAAAGAGCATTGTTCTTTCCATGCTGGGACCTGCACATTGCCATGGTTGAAGACTCCAAATTGCAGTTTTATGCCAATCCTGAAACAACTCCTCTTTGTTAGAGAAACATTTGGTAGTCTTTTACATCAACAATATATATGAGAAAAACAATGATCCTATAAGGAAATTCCCTACAAACACTACTAAAGTTATCTGTTTGGAGTTTTACTTTGGTGTTCTGCAGTCACACATCCTCAGCTTTTTCAAGAGAATATCTTGTCTTTTAACAGTAAGTCTTTTTTTTTCACATGACTTCCAAAAGATCATGCTTGCTTGAAAATTATGAGAGAAATAATGAAGCAAGAGATCTTTATCGTCATTTTATCAAGTGACCAAGGTTTGGCTTGTACTTCCCCTACATTTACAATTTAGGAACACTGCACTGATTTCAGCTCTGTCATATTCCATGCTGCCTGAAGCAGTGGTTCTCAAACATTAGTATGTATCAGAATCAACTGGAGATTTGTTAAAATTCAGTTTATTGGGGACCCAACCCCAGTTTTTTAATTCAGCTGATTTGGGATAGGGAAGAAGAATTTCTATCCCCAACATGCTTCCAAGTGATACTGAGGCTGACAGTTGGGAGATCACACTCTGAGAAGACAAATTGGTGTGGGCTCCAAGGCATCCACCTTCAATACATTAGACACAGGAGACATCGGTTTGATCCCTGGGTAGGGAACAATCCCCTGGAGGAGAGCATGGCAGCCCACTCCAGTATTCTTGCCTGAAGAATCCCATGGATAGAGGATCCTGACAGGTTTCAGTCTATGGGGTTGCAGTCAGACATGACTGCAGTGACTGAGCAGACGTGTATATGAGTCTGAGAGTCAAGTATCTATCATTTTGATTTGCAGTAGATTTTTAATGTTTTTTGTAGTTTTTTTTTTTTTCCTAAGAGCTAATTATTTAATACATTATAATTGGTTACTATGTTTAAATTCTATACCATCCTTTTTTCAAGGATGGTTGTCCTATATATATTTCTCTTCTCTTGAATTCTAAATTAAGAACAAAATAAAACATAAAATTTTGTGAAGGGATATATTCACATAAGTACCAGTCCTTTTTCAAGGATGGTTGTCCTAATATATCTTCTTTTCTACATAAATTTTGCACTTGCCATTGACTAAATTGCAGTTTTATGCCAATCCTGAAACAACTCCTCTTTGTTAGAGAAACATTTGGTAGTCTTTTACATCAACAATATATATGAGAAAAACAATGATCCTATAAGGAAATTCCCTACAAACACTACTAAAGTTATCTGTTTGGAGTTTTACTTTGGTGTTCTGCAGTCACACATCCTCAGCTTTTTCAAGAGAATATCTTGTCTTTTAACAGTAAGTCTTTTTTTTTCACATGACTTCCAAAAGATCATGCTTGCTTGAAAATTATGAGAGAAATAATGAAGCAAGAGATCTTTATTGTCATTTTATCAAGTGACCAAGGTTTGGCTTGTACTTCCCCTACATTTACAATTTAGGAACACTGCACTGATTTCAGCTCTGTCATATTCCATGCTGCCTGAAGCAGTGGTTCTCAAACATTAGTATGTATCAGAATCAACTGGAGATTTGTTAAAATTCAGTTTATTGGGGACCCAACCCCCAGTTTTTGAATTCAGCTGATTTGGGATAGGGAAGAAGAATTTCTATCCCCAACATGCTTCCAAGTGATACTGAGGCTGACAGTTGGGAGATCACACTCTGAGAAGACAAATTGGTGTGGGCTCCAAGGCATCCACCTTCAATACATTAGACACAGGAGACATCGGTTTGATCCCTGGGTAGGGAACAATCCCCTGGAGGAGAGCATGGCAGCCCACTCCAGTATTCTTGCCTGAAGAATCCCATGGATAGAGGATCCTGACAGGTTTCAGTCTATGGGGTTGCAGTCAGACATGACTGCAGTGACTGAGCAGACGTGTATATGAGTCTGAGAGTCAAGTATCTATCATTTTGATTTGCAGTAGATTTTTAATGTTTTTTGTAGTTTTTTTTTTTCCTAAGAGCTAATTATTTAATACATTATAATTGGTTACTATGTTTAAATTCTATACCATCCTTTTTTCAAGGATGGTTGTCCTATATATATTTCTCTTCTCTTGAATTCTAAATTAAGAACAAAATAAAACATAAAATTTTGTGAAGGGATATATTCACATAAGTAAGTCTTCCTTCCTATGTCACAGCTTTCATTTTTTGATGGTGATTCTGATCAAATGAAGTATTTCTTTAAATTAAGAAAATGGTAATATGCTTCAATTTAATCTTCTTTCTAAATGGATAATATTACATAGAATCATCATCTGTAGCATTCCATAGTATAACAAAGCCATATAAAGTAACTGAGGTACTGTGGTAGACTATTTCCATATTTCTTTTATAAAACAGTCACTTCTATAATAGGGCTTCCCAGGTCGTTCAGTGTTAAAGACTCTGCCTGCCAATGCAAGAGATGCAAAAGACATTGGTTCGATTCCTGGGTAAGGAAGATCCTCTGGAGAAAGAAATAGCAACCCACTCTAGTATTCTTGTATGGAAAACTCTATGGACGGAGGATCCTGTTAGGGTACAGTCCATGGGTTGCAAAGGCTCAGACAAGACTGAGCAACTGATCATGCACACACACACACATTTTTAAATAGGCTTAGAATATTATAAATCAAATTTTGCGTAGCACAATTCCCGTCATGTTTTGAGAAAAAAAATTTGGTGCTACTTAGACATGCCATCCCTTTTCAACAGATATTACCCAATAAGCCCAATCTTAGAATTAAAGATGTTTATTGGCTAAGAATATAAAAAGAAAATACATTAAAACCCAGTAACAAATTATTTTCCACATTCAGTGTTAAGTTACAGCCCCACATGATTGTCACTTAATGTGGAACTGATTTTATGGATTGTTTGATAATGTTATTTTTTCATGTAATCAATGAGAGACTGTCTTCATCTTATAACTCTAAACACAATTATGTTATTAAGGTATAATATTTAAAGAAATGCTTGCAAACTTAACAAAAGAAATGCCAAACATCTGTTTGTAAAGTAATTTTGCAGTCGCTAAGAGTAAAACTATATTACTATTAGGAGACACAAAAGAAGACCAGAGGAGTTGTATTTTCTCAGCTTGTTTGTATTGTGAAGCACAGTTAAACAAATACCATCTCCTTTTCATGGCTCAGAACCCCAGCCGGTATTACAGCTGAGGCTGAAACTATTTGAGAGAGAGACATGGCTTTTGTTGAGATCTGGCTGAATGACACTGCTTAGTGGAAAGCCCAAATGCTGTTTCTCTACCACAAATACTTTACAAGGCAAAGGACTTCAGGGAGAGATGACAGCATAAACTATTAGAAAATTAATGAGGATCCCCAAGGCCTGTTCTTTTATGAATTGCCAGAAACTCTTTCATCAACCATATTTGCTGGGTAAGAAAATCTATTGCAAAAATATATATGTATAATATATACTTGCTATCCATCCATCTATTTATATTTAAAAAGGATTTCCTACAAGTCTGCTTTAAGGTAAAGAGATCCTAAAAACAAAAGGTTTAATAACATTTTATCAGGAATGAAGGACCCAAGGGGGGAAAAACACCTAAAGAAGAAAAGCTAGGAAAACTTTCATTGTACATGCCAATTAGACATTTTCCCCTTCAATGCCAAAAAGCTTCTTTTGGATTTTCTCAGATCTAAACTAATGTAGGATGAAAGTAAAGCATATTAACAATGTATTAATGTATGTGTTAAATTATTTTAAAACAGCAGTACTGTTATTTCAACAATCAAATATAGGCTTATGAATGAATTCATTGCATAAAATCAACCAAAAAATAAGGATTTTTAAAAAAATTGTAAATAATTTAATATTACATTTATATACTACCCATATAAATCTTAAAAAATAGATTGAATAGATTTTAGTCTCCTAATGGTTTAAGAGAAGCAAAATTACTTTGAACTTCAAATTCCAAGTAAAAATATAAGAACATTACAGGCAGTTTTGGATTTGTTTTAAAATAAACACAGTGCCAGTGGAAAGAGCCCCCTTCTTCTGCAACACCACCCCCTTCCTTTCCTTACTACCCCCTACTAGGGCAGAATGTATAGCTCGGGCTGAAAAATGCAGGTTAACCCAAACAGGACATATGATAAATTTCTACTAAAGAAGGGTGCTCTGTTCCATCAGCAGGGACAATTAAAACAAAGTTGAACCTCTTTTAGGAAACTGTTTTTGGTAACCAGATTTTTATATAGATATAATTTAAATAGATAACTATATTGCCTTCAAACTATTTGGGATCACTTTACAACATTCCTAAATGCAGATGTATATTGACCCAGAACATAATTCACTTCTGGAAAGAAACCAAATCAGAGTAATGGAGTGAGAGGAAATGAAGCAAAAGTTGTTAGTGTGTGTGTGCTCAGTTGTCTCCAACTCTTTGCGACCCCATCGATGGTAGCCCACCAGGATCCTCTGTCCATGAGTTTTCCCAAGCAAGAATGCTGGAGATGGTATTCATTTCCTTCACAAGAGTTGTTCGTAGAACCAATCAAATCTTACAATGTAACTCCAGCCACATAGTAAAGATTTGATCAGCGCATTATAAGAGGAATGCGCTGTATTATATATAGAACACCATCACCAATGTCATCTATACAGAGTTTGGAACAAAATTCAGTACTTACATTTGAATATAAGTATGTTTGATCTTTTCAAAATTTATTTCATTTCAGAAATACTACTACACTGTCATAATATATCCATTAGTCTCTGGTTAAACAAATCTTAAGATTCTCCCACTAGGTGAATGGATAGTATTACCTGGCAGATTTAATAAAAAGTATAAACCAGCAGATCCGTCCTTTGCCTTTATGAATCTATCCTTCTTTAAAATACAGTAATAAATAAAATGCTAAACATAGACTTCTCTGGTGGTCCAATGGGGAAAGAGTCTGCCTTGGGCCAGGGAGGATCCCACGTGCCACTGAGCAACTGGACCAGTGTGTCCAATTACACATCAGCACTATGGAATGAATGCGTCCAGGGCCGATGTTCTGCAAATTCCAAGTAAAAATATAAGAACATTACAGGCAGTTTTGGATTTGTTTTAAAATAAACACAGTGCCAGTGGAAAGAGCCCCCTTCTTCTGCAACACCACCCCCTTCCTTTCCTTACTACCCCCTACTAGGGCAGAATGTATAGCTCGGGCTGAAAAATGCAGGTTAACCCAAACAGGACATATGATAAATTTCTACTAAAGAAGGGTGCTCTATTCCATCAGCAGGGACAATTAAAACAAAGTTGAACCTCTTTTAGGAAACTGTTTTTGGTAACCAGATTTTTATATATATATAATTTAAATAGATAACTATATTGCCTTCAAACTATTTGGGATCACTTTACAACATTCCTAAATGCAGATGTATATTGACCCAGAACATAATTCACTTCTGGAAAGAAACCAAATCAGAGTAATGGAGTGAGAGGAAATGAAGCAAAAGTTGTTAGTGTGTGTGTGCTCAGTTGTCTCCAACTCTTTGCGACCCCATCGATGGTAGCCCACCAGGATCCTCTGTCCATGAGTTTTCCCAAGCAAGAATGCTGGAGATGGTATTCATTTCCTTCACAAGAGTTGTTCGTAGAACCAATCAAATCTTACAATGTAACTCCAGCCACATAGTAAAGATTTGATCAGCGCATTATAAGAGGAATGCGCTGTATTATATATAGAACACCATCACCAATGTCATCTATACAGAGTTTGGAACAAAATTCAGTACTTACATTTGAATATAAGTATGTTTGATCTTTTCAAAATTTATTTCATTTCAGAAATACTACTACACTGTCATAATATATCCATTAGTCTCTGGTTAAACAAATCTTAAGATTCTCCCACTAGGTGAATGGATAGTATTACCTGGCAGATTTAATAAAAAGTATAAACCAGCAGATCCGTCCTTTGCCTTTATGAATCTATCCTTCTTTAAAATACAGTAATAAATAAAATGCTAAACATAGACTTCTCTGGTGGTCCAATGGGGAAAGAGTCTGCCTTGGGCCAGGGAGGATCCCACGTGCCACTGAGCAACTGGACCAGTGTGTCCAATTACACATCAGCACTATGGAATGAATGTGTCCAGGGCCGATGTTCTGCACTGAGAGGGGTCACTGCAATGGCAGGTCCACACGTGCCAAAGAATAAAAAAATATATGGATGAGAAAAATATAAATAAAAAAAGGCATGATGGGGAAAAGAAAAAATATACTAAAAAAAAAAAGATGCTTAGACTCCAGTAAGTTTCCCTGTTAGGCAGCAGGCAAAACACAAGAGTAATTACATTTACTAAGAATAACTGAAAGAAAAGTATACTCTAAAAATACTAAAGGAAACAAATTTATTTATGGAATTACAGTCACCTTAAGGATAATTTCTAATATTGTTTTGGACTTCTATGTAATAACATAATATACAGCATTTTAATAAAAATGATTTAACCCCAAAGTGTATATATTTTAATTTTACTGTTATATCTATCATAAAATATTTTAATGGTATTAAAAATAAGGCCAGGGCTTCCCTGGTGGTCCAGTGGGTAAGCATACCGCCTTGCAGTGCAAGGGGCGCCGGTTCGATCCCTGGCCTGGGAAGATCCCACGTGCTGCGGAGCGGCTGGACCGATGTGTCCAATTACCGAGCCTGAGCTCTGGAGTGCATGCGCCCAGAGCCAGTGCTCTGCGACAACAGAAGCCACCGTGATGGGAGGCCCACACGGGCCAAAGAACAAAGATGGATGAAAATGGACAAATGAAAGACCAATAGAAGTGACCCGCCTGCTCCCTTCCCTCCCCACCCCACCCTCACCAAAATAAATAAATAAATAAATCTTTAAAAAAAAAAAAATAAGGCCGAGACCTCAGCATCTAGACTTGACAGTTTTCAGTTTGCTGTATTTTCTCCAGGTATCTTCCCTTCTCTTCCTCCATCCCTTCTTTCCCACATTCTTTCCTTCCTCTAGATTAACAACAAAACAGATATTAAATGTATCACTGAAAAATTAAAAATTTGATCTGCGGTGTGAAGAAGTCATTATAATAAATTTTGCTGTCTAATGTTTAAGCAAATAAATTGAAGGATTAAAAATAAATCTTACAAATATGGAGCCCAAATTCCTCATTTTTGCCCAACTCTCAGTTCTCTTTTACTTGTCAAAAATATCATAGAACAAATTATTTTTTAAGTTGAAAAATGTCTGACATATAACATGGTGCAAATGTAAGATGTATATGTTAATTTGATATGTTCGTATACGGTAATATGATTACCATTATAGGAATAATTAGCACCTCTGCCATATTACATAATGATCTGTATTTTTAAATGGTTCAAATCATTAAGTTTCAGTATTTTAGTGATTTGATGATTGTAATACAGTACTGTGATCTATATCTGTAGGGCTTATTACTTGTTGCAAGTTTATACCCTTAAACATCTGTCCTATTCTCTTAGCTGCCCCCCTCATTCCCTGACCACCACCATGATACTTTGCTTTTATAAATCTGGCTTTTTCAGATTTCGCACATAAATGATACTACATAGTTATTTCCCTTCTATTTCTAACTTATCTCACTTAGAATAACATGCTCAAGGTCCACCCATGTTGTCGCAAGTGGCAGGGTATCCTTTGTTTCTCATGGTTGAATAATATGACAGAACAAATTCTTAAACATGTGGAGGAAAAATATGCCTATTAAGCCACATTTAACATTACATTCTATAATTTGAACTTAAATATTCATAAGCTAGCTCTAATTTTAATAAATAGAAGCCATACTAGTTACTATGTTATACAACTGCATTGAAATACAAAGATGGGAGGCCCACATGGGCCAAAGAACAAAGATCGATGAAAAGACACAAATGAAACACCAATAGCAGTAGCCCGCCTGCTCCCTTCCCTCCCCACCCCACCCTCACCAAAATAAATAAATAAATAAATCTTTAAAAAAAAAAAATAAGGCCGAGACCTCAGCATCTAGACTTGACAGTTTTCAGTTTGCTGTATTTTCTCCAGGTATCTTCCCTTCTCTTCCTCCATCCCTTCTTTCCCACATTCTTTCCTTCCTCTAGATTAACAACAAAACAGATATTAAATGTATCACTGAAAAATTAAAAATTTGATCTGCGGTGTGAAGAAGTCATTATAATAAATTTTGCTGTCTAATGTTTAAGCAAATAAATTGAAGGATTAAAAATAAATCTTACAAATATGGAGCCCAAATTCCTCATTTTTGCCCAACTCTCAGTTCTCTTTTACTTGTCAAAAATATCATAGAACAAATTATTTTTTAAGTTGAAAAATGTCTGACATATAACATGGTGCAAATGTAAGATGTATATGTTAATTTGATATGTTCGTATACGGTAATATGATTACCATTATAGGAATAATTAGCACCTCTGCCATATTACATAATGATCTGTATTTTTAAATGGTTCAAATCATTAAGTTTCAGTATTTTAGTGATTTGATGATTGTAATACAGTACTGTGATCTATATCTGTAGGGCTTATTACTTGTTGCAAGTTTATACCCTTAAACATCTGTCCTATTCTCTTAGCTGCCCCCCTCATTCCCTGACCACCACCATGATACTTTGCTTTTATAAATCTGGCTTTTTCAGATTTCGCACATAAATGATACTACATAGTTATTTCCCTTCTATTTCTAACTTATCTCACTTAGAATAACATGCTCAAGGTCCACCCATGTTGTCGCAAGTGGCAGGGTATCCTTTGTTTCTCATGGTTGAATAATATGACAGAACAAATTCTTAAACATGTGGAGGAAAAATATGCCTATTAAGCCACATTTAACATTACATTCTATAATTTGAACTTAAATATTCATAAGCTAGCTCTAATTTTAATAAATAGAAGCCATACTAGTTACTATGTTATACAACTGCATTGAAATACAAAGCTGAAGATTATATAAGGAAACTTGAAAATGTACAGTTTTTGGCCTATTGGAGGTTCTCAATAAGTAATTGCTGAATTAATAAAGAAAATGACAAAACTGCATATTGATTCTGTCAGCCTTCTACCTCGTGGCCCATTGTCCATATATTATCCTTTAAATATTTAATTAATGTGTTGTGTAAATGACACTAGTGTGCTCCTAAAAGGTTTGTCTGCTTCTGGATACTGGAAACCTTTGCATGCGACTTGACTTGAAAAGTGGTCTTTGCAGATGTAATTAAGGATCAAGACAAGATCATCTGGAATGTTCAAGAGGGCCCTGAATACCATGATAAATGTCCTTATAAGAAACATACAGAAAAGATACAAAAGAGAAGAGAAAGTGGCCACATAAAGACAGAAACAGGGCTGGAAGTTATGTAGTCATAAGCAAATGAATATGTGAAGCTACTAGAAGCTACAAAGAGCAAAGAAGGCTTGATTCTCACTTACAGTCTTCTGAAGGAATGTGGCACCTTGATTTTAGGTTGCTGGCCTCTAGACTTGGAAGTAAATGAATTTCTGTTGTTTTAAGCCATCCAATTTGTGGTATTTGTTATGGTAGTCTGAAAAAATGGTAAAACACAATGACCAACACCAAGTTGAAGGTTGGAAAGATTGGGAATCTAACCCTGTCTTGTGTTTAAGCCATCCAAGGAGAGATACTACATAGTTATTTTCAGTTTATACCCTTTTTTATTTCTAACCAAAATGATACTTTGCTTTTATAAATCTGGCTTTTTCAGATTTCGCACATAAATGATACTACATAGTTATTTCCCTTCTATTTCTAACTTATCTCACTTAGAATAACATGCTCAAGGTCCACCCATGTTGTCGCAAGTGGCAGGGTATCCTTTGTTTCTCATGGTTAAATAATATGACAGAACAAATTCTTAAACATGTGGAGGAAAAATATGCCTATTAAGCCACATTTAACATTACATTCTATAATTTGAACTTAAATATTCATAAGCTAGCTCTAATTTTAATAAATAGAAGCCATACTAGTTACTATGTTATACAACTGCATTGAAATACAAAGCTGAAGATTATATAAGGAAACTTGAAAATGTACAGTTTTTGGCCTATTGGAGGTTCTCAATAAGTAATTGCTGAATTAATAAAGAAAATGACAAAACTGCATATTGATTCTGTCAGCCTTCTACCTCGTGGCCCATTGTCCATATATTATCCTTTAAATATTTAATTAATGTGTTGTGTAAATGACACTAGTGTGCTCCTAAAAGGTTTGTCTGCTTCTGGATACTGGAAACCTTTGCATGCGACTTGACTTGAAAAATGGTCTTTGCAGATGTAATTAAGGATCAAGACAAGATCATCTGGAATGTTCAAGAGGGCCCTGAATACCATGATAAATGTCCTTATAAGAAACATACAGAAAAGATACAAAAGAGAAGAGAAAGTGGCCACATAAAGACAGAAACAGGGTTGGAAGTTATGTAGTCATAAGCAAATGAATATGTGAAGCTACTAGAAGCTACAAAGAGCAAAGAAGGCTTGATTCTCACTTACAGTCTTCTGAAGGAATGTGGCACCTTGATTTTAGGTTGCTGGCCTCTAGACTTGGAAGTAAATGAATTTCTGTTGTTTTAAGCCATCCAATTTGTGGTATTTGTTATGGTAGTCTGAAAAAATGGTAAAACACAATGACCAACACCAAGTTGAAGGTTGGAAAGATTGGGAATCTAACCCTGTCTGTGACCCTGATCAAGTGACAAAGACCAGTGAACATTAGTACCTTCATCTCTAGGAGAGGATAACAGCACTTAATCTATGTCATTCCCAAGCATCAATGAAAAAAAAGCCTAGAAATAGTAGAACACTATACAAAGAGAGTATTTTAATGTCTCTTATAAACACCTCTCAAAGACAAAATGGGGAAAGCCCCAAAGAGTTTTATCTTATGGCGTAAGCTTCAAATCCTTCATCAAAACTGTTATCTTATTTAAAGATAAAGAGAGGATTTGATAGGAAGCAGGAGAAAAATCAAGAGTTAATTACAAGGGAACTTTTATAAAGCTGTTTTCTCTACAGAAACATTGCGGGGAAGGAGGTAGTGGCAAGTCCTGAAAGAAAAAAAAAAAAAGGAAAAAAAAAAAGAATCCACAAGCCAGGATACTCTATCCACCAAGATTATCATTTAGAATAGGACAGAGAAAAAATTTCTCAGACAAGCCAAAACTCAAAGAGTAAGCAATACTAAACCTATCCAAAGGAAGTAAGGTTGAAAGGTTTCCTCCAAATAGAAAAAAAGCAAGAATCTACAGGAAAAGAAAATCACTGTTGGAAAGTACAATAAACCACTCAAATAAGTCCGTCTACAGATTAAAAAAAAAAAAAAGTTCTGTGAAAGCAATGCTAACCACAATAAACCACAAGAGGATAAACATGAAGATGTAAAAGAGCACATCAAAGTCATTAAATGTAGATTTTCTTTTTTAGAATGTGTTTGAGCCTATATGGCTACCAGTGTAAAGCAAGTAGATACAGGAAGGGGTTAATGTATTTAACATATTATTGACTGGGGGAGCTGGGGAAGTTTTGCAGAACTCTTTGATGAGTGATATTTTATGTAAGTGAGTATTGAAATGTCTCTGGTCAATAACATTTGGGTAACAAGATGTATTAATACACTTCTGATCAATATTGTGTTAAAAAATAGGCAATCACCAATTAAAAACTTACAATATACTCACAAAAACCAAAAAGAAGCAAATAGAAGTCTACTACAAAATAAAATCACTAAAGAAAAAAAAAAGAAAAGGAAATGAAAGCAACACAGAAAAAATACAAAACCAATGCGAAAACTGGGTTTAAAATGGCAATAAACACATATCTTTCAAAGATTATCTTAAATGTGGATAGACTAAATGCTCCAATAAAAAAGACTTAAATAGCAGATTGGATTAAAAAAAGAGAAAGAGCCTAACTTATATTGTCTACAACATACCTACGTTAGGGTAAAGAAAAAGAAAAAGACTTTAAAATAAAAGCAATAGAGCAAATTAAAGAAAAAACACAATATAATGATAAAAGGATCCATATAAGAAAAGATTATTACATTCAGCAACAAACACATACCCAATATAGAAGCACCCAAGTAAAAAAATAAATAGATACAAGGGTTTCTGGTTCAAAATGGTGGAGTGGAAGGACATGTCCACATCGCCTCCTGGGAGAACACCCAAATCGCAACTAGTTGTTGAACAGCCATTTACAGGAAGATGTTGGATCCACCAAAAAATGATATCCCACATCCAAAAATAATAATAAAAGAAAGCCACAATGAGATGGTACGAGGCGCCACAATAAAAACATATCCCATACCTTCTAGGTGGACAACCTACAAACTGGAGACCAATACTAAAGAAGTTCCGCTACTGCTGTGAACATTCTAATTCCCACATCAGGCTTCCCAGCCAAGGGATTCAACAAAGGGTCTGGGAAACACCAGGGAGTGACCATTAAGGCCAGTGGGATTTGATTCTAGGACTTCCACAGGACTGGGGAAAACAGACTACACTGTTGGAAGACAAACAAAATTATGCATGCACAAAGATCCAGTGGAAAGAAGCAACGACCCTACAGGAAACTGAATCAAAACTAACAGCCGATGTTGCAAGGTCTCCTGCAGAGGTGTGGGTCAGCAGGGGCTCATCACAGGGAGGGGGACACTGACAGCATTAATCCTGGAAGGTCCCTCTTGGTATGTTCTCTTGGAAGTTACCACTAACACTACCATAGGGCCCTTGGACCCCAGGACTGGGTTACCCCAGTCCAAACAACTAACAGGGAGGGAGCCCAGCCCCACTCATCAGCAGACAATTAGATTAAAGCTTTATTGAGCAAGGCCCTACCCACCAGAGAAAGACCAGTTTTCCCCACTTTGTTCCTCCCATCAGGAAATTTACAGAAGCCTTTTAGCTTCAGAAGAAGAACCACAGTCCCATAGCAGCTAGAAATAAAACCACATAACAGAAAGTTAATCAGGATGATAAAAGAGCTATGTCTCTGATAAAAGGACAATATAATGCACCTGAAAAACAGTTAAGTGAAGTGGAGCTAAGCAAACTTTCAGAAAAAAAATTCAGAATAATGGCAGTGAAGATGATCTTGGATCTTGAAAACAGTACGGAGGAGGTGCAAAAAGTGTTTACCAAAGATATAGAAGAATTAAAGAATAAACAGAGATGAATAATATGCTAGAAGAAATCAATATCAGAATAATTGAGGCAGAAACATGGATAAATGACCTGGAGGACAAAGTGGTGTAAATTGCTGCCACAGAACAGAATATAGGAAAAAAAAAAAAAAAATGAAGGCTGCCTAAGAGACTTCTGGGCCAACAATAACCACACCAACATTCACATTGTATGAGTCCCAGAAGGAGATAAGAGAGAGAAAAAAAACAGAAAAAAAATATATGAAGAGACAAAAATCTGAAAACTCCCCTAACATAGGAAAGGAAATAGTCAATAAAGTCCAGGAAGGACAGAGACTCCCAGGCAGGATAAAGTCAAGGAGGAATACACTGACACACACAGTAAATTAAACTGAAAAACATTAAAGACAAAGATAAAATATTAAAAGAAACAAGGGAAAAATGATAGATACCATACAATGGAACTCCCATCAGAGTATTAGCTGGGCTGATTTCTCAATAGAAACTCTACAAGCCAGAAGGGAAAGGAAAAGCTTAAAGTGATAAAAAAGGGAATAAACTCCAACTAAGAATATTCTACCCAGCAAGACTCTCATTCAGATTTGATGGAGAAACCAAAAGCTTTCCAGACAAGCAAAAGTCAAGATGATTTAGCACCACCATACCAGCTTTACAACAAATGCTAAAGAAACTTCTGTAGTCAAGAAACACAAGAGAAGGAAAGCATCTGCAGAAAATAAACACCCCCAAATTAATAAAATGGTAACAGGATCATACCTTAAATGTAAATGGATTAAATGCACCAACCAAAAGAGACAGACTGACTGGGCAGATGTAAACATGCACATGCACATGTATGCACTTCCACCTATCACTCTGCTCAACTCCCATGTTGTATATAATTATTTTATAATTTTGGGTGAATCATATCATTATGGCTTGTAACTGTAATTATATTTTATTTTTCTCTGGCTGATTGTGAAAACTAATAAATACCCTTTACGATTATGATTATGTAAATATTATTCACTTAATACCCTTGCATCATGATTGGTCAACAGAAAAACAGGGCTTCCCTGGTGGTCCAGTGGTTAAGGACACCGCCTTGAAGTGCAAGGGGCGCCAGTTAGATCCCTGGTCTGGGAAGATCCCACGTGCTGCAGAGTGGATGGACCAATGTGTCCAACTACCTAGCTGGAGCTCTGCAGTGCACATGCCCAGAGCTAGTGCTCTACGACAAGAGAAGCCACTGTGATAGGAGGCCCACACAGTCCAAAGAACAAAGATAATGAATGAAAGATCAATAGAAGTGGCCAGGAAAAAAAAAGCAGAAAAATAATAGAATTCTATATCACCAAACTACCATTTAATAGAAAAAGCTGTAAACACTTTTCAAAATCCAGATATGTATCAGAATCAATGCAGAATTTTTTGAAAAATGCAAATGCACAGGTATTGCTTTTAGGTACAGATTTTTGCCTCCAAAGCTCCAGATACGTTTCTAATGAGCACTCATGTTTGAAAACAACTGAACTATATGATCTTTTTACTTATATCTAGTTTGTTTCACTTTTTCTATTTTATATTCAGCATTCACATTTCATTTAGCTTATGTTTTCCCATTTCTCCATCTGTACTTTTTACGATCTTCCTCAAATATTTATCAAGCATAGTAGAAATGCTTTTGTATGAAGGAAAGGAAAAGCTTAAAGTGATAAAAAAGGGAATAAACTCCAACTAAGAATATTCTACCCAGCAAGACTCTCATTCAGATTTGATGGAGAAACCAAAAGCTTTCCAGACAAGCAAAAGTCAAGATGATTTAGCACCACCATACCAGCTTTACAACAAATGCTAAAGAAACTTCTGTAGTCAAGAAACACAAGAGAAGGAAAGCATCTACAGAAAATAAACACCCCCAAATTAATAAAATGGTAACAGGATCATACCTTAAATGTAAATGGATTAAATGCACCAACCAAAAGAGACAGACTGACTGGGCAGATGTAAACATGCACATGCACATGTATGCACTTCCACCTATCACTCTGCTCAACTCCCATGTTGTATATAATTATTTTATAATTTTGGGTGAATCATATCATTATGGCTTGTAACTGTAATTATATTTTATTTTTCTCTGGCTGATTGTGAAAACTAATAAATACCCTTTACGATTATGATTATGTAAATATTATTCACTTAATACCCTTGCATCATGATTGGTCAACAGAAAAACAGGGCTTCCCTGGTGGTCCAGTGGTTAAGGACACCGCCTTGAAGTGCAAGGGGCGCCAGTTAGATCCCTGGTCTGGGAAGATCCCACGTGCTGCAGAGTGGATGGACCAATGTGTCCAACTACCTAGCTGGAGCTCTGCAGTGCACATGCCCAGAGCTAGTGCTCTACGACAAGAGAAGCCACTGTGATAGGAGGCCCACACAGTCCAAAGAACAAAGATAATGAATGAAAGATCAATAGAAGTGGCCAGAAAAAAAAAAAAAAAAAAAAACAGAAAAATAATAGAATTCTATATCACCAAACTACCATTTAATAGAAAAAGCTGTAAACACTTTTCAAAATCCAGATATGTATCAGAATCAATGCAGAATTTTTTGAAAAATGCAAATGCACAGGTATTGCTTTTAGGTACAGATTTTTGCCTCCAAAGCTCCAGATACGTTTCTAATGAGCACTCATGTTTGAAAACAACTGAACTATATGATCTTTTTACTTATATCTAGTTTGTTTCACTTTTTCTATTTTATATTCAGCATTCACATTTCATTGAGCTTATGTTTTCCCATTTCTCCATCTGTACTTTTTACGATCTTCCTCAAATATTTATCAAGCATAGTAGAAATGCTTTTGTATACACATATAAATAGTATGTATAATACATAAATTTTAGGAACATATATTTTTGCCTAAAAATTTTATAACATTTTTATTCTAGTTGCTTGACTTAGTATGAATAGAATGCAAAATTTCTAATTAAAAAACAGATATGCAACAAGCAACAAATGTTTATTGTATAGCATAAGGAATCATAGTCAATATCCTGTAATAATGTATAATGGAAAATAACCTGAAAAATAATATATATGTATATGTATAAGCAAACCACCTTGTTGTATACCTGAAACATTGTAAGTAAACCATACATTAGTAAAATATACATACTCATTTTTAAAAAAATAAATATAAACAGTTATAAAGGGAGAAGTTGTTAAAAATAAAACACTAGGAGACTTGACATCCCACTCACACCAAGGGACAGAAGATAAGTAAGGCAACAGAGACACTAAATGAAAATAATAAATTTAATTGATATTTTCAGAACATTAAATTTGAAAAACCCAGAACAGACATTTCATTCATGTATACATAGAAGATTCTCTAGGACTGACCACATACTAAGGCAACAAACATGTTTCAACAAATTTGAGATTAAAGAAATTATTTCAGGTATCTTTTGTGACCACAACAGCATGAAACTAGAAATCAATTGAGAAAAAGAACAAGCAAAACCTAAAGCAATCAGAGTGATGGAAATAATACTGAAAATCAGAGAGGAAACAAATAAAATAGAGATTAAAAAAGTAATTAAAAAAAAGCTGTTTCTTTGAAAGGGTTGACGAAATTGCAATTTTGAAAAATGCAAATGCACAGGTATTGCTTTTAGGTACAGATTTTTGCCTCCAAAGCTCCAGATACGTTTCTAATGAGCACTCATGTTTGAAAACAACTGAACTATATGATCTTTTTACTTATATCTAGTTTGTTTCACTTTTTCTATTTTATATTCAGCATTCACATTTCATTGAGCTTATGTTTTCCCATTTCTCCATCTGTACTTTTTACGATCTTCCTCAAATATTTATCAAGCATAGTAGAAATGCTTTTGTATACACATATAAATAGTATGTATAATACATAAATTTTAGGAACATATATTTTTGCCTAAAAATTTTATAACATTTTTATTCTAGTTGCTTGACTTAGTATGAATAGAATGCAAAATTTCTAATTAAAAAACAGATATGCAACAAGCAACAAATGTTTATTGTATAGCATAAGGAATCATAGTCAATATCCTGTAATAATGTATAATGGAAAATAACCTGAAAAATAATATATATGTATATGTATAAGCAAACCACCTTGTTGTATACCTGAAACATTGTAAGTAAACTATACATTAGTAAAATATACATATTCATTTTTAAAAAAATAAATATAAACAGTTATAAAGGGAGAAGTTGTTAAAAATAAAACACTAGGAGACTTGACATCCCACTCACACCAAGGGACAGAAGATAAGTAAGGCAACAGAGACACTAAATGAAAATAATAAATTTAATTGATATTTTCAGAACATTAAATTTGAAAAACCCAGAACAGACATTTCATTCATGTATACATAGAAGATTCTCTAGGACTGACCACATACTAAGGCAACAAACATGTTTCAACAAATTTGAGATTAAAGAAATTATTTCAGGTATCTTTTGTGACCACAACAGCATGAAACTAGAAATCAATTGAGAAAATAAACAAGCAAAACCTAAAGCAATCAGAGTGATGGAAATAATACTGAAAATCAGAGAGGAAACAAATAAAATAGAGATTAAAAAAGTAATTAAAAAAAAGCTGTTTCTTTGAAAGGGTTGACAAAATTGACAAATCTCTGGTCTGGGTCACCAAGAAGAAAAGAGAGATGACCCAAATAAATGAAACAAAAAGTGAAACACAATTTCACAACTGTTACTGTAGAAAAACACACAAACAAAAAAATTAGAGAATGCCATAAGGCAGCAAATTGGACAACCTAGAGGAAACAGACAAGTTTCCGGGGGTGGGGGGGCGGGAAAGGCATACAAAAACTGAATCATGAAGATATAAGTTGAATAAATCAATCACTAGAAGTGAAATAAAATTTATAATAAACAAATACTCCTAAAAACCCATGTCTAGAAGCAGATGACTTCATAGGTAAATTCTACCAAGCATACAAAGAACTGTTACCATTCCTTCTTAAACTCTTAATAATGACTGAAGAGGAAGAGACACTTTCAAAGACATTCTATGAAGCCACCATGAATCTGATACCAAAATCAGAGAAAGACATTACTATAAAAAAAATTAAAAGCCAGTATTGTTATGAATATAAATGTAAGACTTCTCAATAAAATATTAGCAAACTGAATACAACAATGCATACAGAAAATAATACACCACAACTAAGATGCATTCATCCCAGGGTCACAAGCATGGTTCAACATAGACAAATCAGGGTGATTTACCACATCAAAAAAAAGACAAGACAAATAGGATGTTCATCTCAACAACGCATAAAAAGCACTTTAGAAAATTCAATGCTATTCATGATGAAAGACTTTTCTGAAAGTAGTTATAAAGAGAACATATCTCAACAGAATCAGGTATCATCTAAAACAAATTTTACAGAACATTAAATTTGAAAAACCCAGAACAGACATTTCATTCATGTATACATAGAAGATTCTCTAGGACTGACCACATACTAAGGCAACAAACATGTTTCAACAAATTTGAGATTAAAGAAATTATTTCAGGTATCTTTTGTGACCACAACAGCATGAAACTAGAAATCAATTGAGAAAATAAACAAGCAAAACCTAAAGCAATCAGAGTGATGGAAATAATACTGAAAATCAGAGAGGAAACAAATAAAATAGAGATTAAAAAAGTAATTAAAAAAAAGCTGTTTCTTTGAAAGGGTTGACAAAATTGACAAATCTCTGGTCTGGGTCACCAAGAAAAAAAGAGAGATGACCCAAATAAATGAAACAAAAAGTGAAACACAATTTCACAACTGTTACTGTAGAAAAACACACAAACAAAAAAATTAGAGAATGCCATAAGGCAGCAAATTGGACAACCTAGAGGAAACAGACAAGTTTCCGGGGGTGGGGGGGCGGAAAAGGCATACAAAAACTGAATCATGAAGATATAAGTTGAATAAATCAATCACTAGAAGTGAAATAAAATTTATAATAAACAAATACTCCTAAAAACCCATGTCTAGAAGCAGATGACTTCATAGGTAAATTCTACCAAGCATACAAAGAACTGTTACCATTCCTTCTTAAACTCTTAATAATGACTGAAGAGGAAGAGACACTTTCAAAGACATTCTATGAAGCCACCATGAATCTGATACCAAAATCAGAGAAAGACATTACTATAAAAAAAATTAAAAGCCAGTATTGTTATGAATATAAATGTAAGACTTCTCAATAAAATATTAGCAAACTGAATACAACAATGCATACAGAAAATAATACACCACAACTAAGATGCATTCATCCCAGGGTCACAAGCATGGTTCAACATAGACAAATCAGGGTGATTTACCACATCAAAAAAAAGACAAGACAAATAGGATGTTCATCTCAACAACGCATAAAAAGCACTTTAGAAAATTCAATGCTATTCATGATGAAAGACTTTTCTGAAAGTAGTTATAAAGAGAACATATCTCAACAGAATCAGGTATCATCTAAAACAAATTTTACAGTGGAGGTGATGAAGAGATTTATGGAATCAGATCTTTTAAGCAGAGCTAGAAGAAGTATGGATTGAGATTTGTGACACCGGAGAGGAGGCAGTGAGCAAACCGTCCCAGAGAAAAAGAAATGCAAGAAGGCAAAGTTGACTGAAGAGGCTTCACAAATAGTTGTGGGGCTTCCCTGGTGGTCCAGTGGCTAAAGGGTCCATCTTGCAGTGCAGGGGGAGCTGGTTCGATCCCTGGCCTGGGATGATCCCATATGCCGTGGATAGGTTGAACCAGTGTGTCCAATTACGAGCCCGTGCTCTGGAGCGCATGTGTCCAGAGCTGGTACTCTGCCACTAGAGAGGCCACTGTGATGGGAGGCCCACACAGGCCAAAGAATACAAGATGGATGAAAATAAATGGATACAAAAAAAAAAAAATACAAGAGGCCAAAAAATTGTTAAAAATCTCTTTAAATAAAAAGCTGTGGAAAGAAGAGAAGTAAAAAAGAAAGGGAGAAAGGGGAAAATATATCCAAATGACTACAAAATTCCAGAAAATAGCAAAGAGAGATAAGAAGGCTTTTTAAAATGAACAATGAAAAACAACAGAGGAAAACAACAGAATGGGAAAGATAGAGATCTCTTCAAGAAAAATGAACATGTCAAGGGAAAATTTCATGAAAGGATGGGCAGGATAAAGGACTGAAATGGTAAGAACTTAATAGGACCTAAAGATATTAAGATGAGGTGGCAAGAATACATAGAAGAAACATATAAAAAAGGTCTCAGTGACCCAGATAATCACGATGGCGTGGTTACTCATATAGAGCCAGACATCCTTAAAAGCCAGTATTGTTATGAATATAAATGTAAGCCCCAATTTTAAAAAAAACTGAATACAACAATGCATACAGAAAATAATACACCACAACTAAGATGCATTCATCCCAGGGTCACAAGCATGGTTCAACATAGACAAATCAGGGTGATTTACCACATCAAAAAAAAGACAAGACAAATAGGATGTTCATCTCAACAACGCATAAAAAGCACTTTAGAAAATTCAATGCTATTCATGATGAAAGACTTTTCTGAAAGTAGTTATAAAGAGAACATATCTCAACAGAATCAGGTATCATCTAAAACAAATTTTACAGTGGAGGTGATGAAGAGATTTATGGAATCAGATCTTTTAAGCAGAGCTAGAAGAAGTATGGATTGAGGTTTGTGACACCGGAGAGGAGGCAGTGAGCAAACCGTCCCAGAGAAAAAGAAATGCAAGAAGGCAAAGTTGACTGAAGAGGCTTCACAAATAGTTGTGGGGCTTCCCTGGTGGTCCAGTGGCTAAAGGGTCCATCTTGCAGTGCAGGGGGAGCTGGTTCGATCCCTGGCCTGGGATGATCCCATATGCCGTGGATAGGTTGAACCAGTGTGTCCAATTACGAGCCCGTGCTCTGGAGCGCATGTGTCCAGAGCTGGTGCTCTGCCACTAGAGAGGCCACTGTGATGGGAGGCCCACACAGGCCAAAGAATAAAAGATGGATGAAAATAAATGGATACAAAAAAAAAAATACAAGAGGCCAAAAAATTGTTAAAAATCTCTTTAAATAAAAAGCTGTGGAAAGAAGAGAAGTAAAAAAGAAAGGGAGAAAGGGGAAAATATATCCAAATGACTACAAAATTCCAGAAAATAGCAAAGAGAGATAAGAAGGCTTTTTAAAATGAACAATGAAAAACAACAGAGGAAAACAACAGAATGGGAAAGATAGAGATCTCTTCAAGAAAAATGAACATGTCAAGGGAAAATTTCATGAAAGGATGGGCAGGATAAAGGACTGAAATGGTAAGAACTTAATAGGACCTAAAGATATTAAGATGAGGTGGCAAGAATACATAGAAGAAACATATAAAAAAGGTCTCAGTGACCCAGATAATCACGATGGCGTGGTTACTCATATAGAGCCAGACATCCTGGAGTGTGAAGGCAACAGGAAGCATTACTACAAACAAAGCTAGTGGAGATCATTAAATTCCAGCTGAGCTATTCAAAATCTTCAAAGAGGATGCTGTTAAAGTGCTTCATTTGCCTTGCAGAGTCAGGAAGGTCCCACACTAGCCCTGCGGCCCACAGGGAGGGTCCAGGGAGCCATGACGGGTGAACACAAGACACTGAAGCAGAGAACAGGGACAGGGAGCTGAGAAAAGGGCCACACAAGCCCCTGCCTAGCAAGTTTCAGTCTACAGCACAGGACAGGAGAGAGGGGCATGAATTCCAGCAAAGATTCCAGGGACAAGTAGGAGGCTGGTGGCAGTGAGGATATACTGAGATGGTCACTTTTATATGGCTGCAGAAATAGAAGTGTCCATCAGTGTCAAAGTCAAGAGGACTACCCAGAGTCATATTGAACTCATAGACACCTCAAACCTACTACTGGACACAACGCTGCCCTTCAGAGAGATGAGTCCCAGTTTCACCAACCATAACACAGGTATGAATCCCCCACACCAATAAAGCATCAGAGGACACTAATCCAAACCAAACCACTGGGACAGACTCCACAACTAACAAGAACTATGAAGAAGATTTATCTATCTCTGCTTTTCCATTTTTCTTCTTCCTTTTTTTCTACAATAGCCTTTTCCTTTGGACTTCTCCTCTCCTATTCTTTTTTCTTTTTCTCCTTAACTCTCTTTAAATAAAAAGCTGTGGAAAGAAGAGAAGTAAAAAAGAAAGGGAGAAAGGGGAAAATATATCCAAATGACTACAAAATTCCAGAAAATAGCAAAGAGAGATAAGAAGGCTTTTTAAAATGAACAATGAAAAACAACAGAGGAAAACAACAGAATGGGAAAGATAGAGATCTCTTCAAGAAAAATGAACATATCAAGGGAAAATTTCATGAAAGGATGGGCAGGATAAAGGACTGAAATGGTAAGAACTTAATAGGACCTAAAGATATTAAGATGAGGTGGCAAGAATACATAGAAGAAACATATAAAAAAGGTCTCAGTGACCCAGATAATCACGATGGCGTGGTTACTCATATAGAGCCAGACATCCTGGAGTGTGAAGGCAACAGGAAGCATTACTACAAACAAAGCTAGTGGAGATCATTAAATTCCAGCTGAGCTATTCAAAATCTTCAAAGAGGATGCTGTTAAAGTGCTTCATTTGCCTTGCAGAGTCAGGAAGGTCCCACACTAGCCCTGCGGCCCACAGGGAGGGTCCAGGGAGCCATGACGGGTGAACACAAGACACTGAAGCAGAGAACAGGGACAGGGAGCTGAGAAAAGGGCCACACAAGCCCCTGCCTAGCAAGTTTCAGTCTACAGCACAGGACAGGAGAGAGGGGCATGAATTCCAGCAAAGATTCCAGGGACAAGTAGGAGGCTGGTGGCAGTGAGGATATACTGAGATGGTCACTTTTATATGGCTGCAGAAATAGAAGTGTCCATCAGTGTCAAAGTCAAGAGGACTACCCAGAGTCATATTGAACTCATAGACACCTCAAACCTACTACTGGACACAACGCTGCCCTTCAGAGAGATGAGTCCCAGTTTCACCAACCATAACACAGGTATGAATCCCCCACACCAATAAAGCATCAGAGGACACTAATCCAAACCAAACCACTGGGACAGACTCCACAACTAACAAGAACTATGAAGAAGATTTATCTATCTCTGCTTTTCCATTTTTCTTCTTCCTTTTTTTCTACAATAGCCTTTTCCTTTGGACTTCTCCTCTCCTATTCTTTTTTCTTTTTCTCCCTTAACTCTCCCTTTTTTCACAATGTAAGTTAAATTGTTGTGTTCTCTTTGCTACACTCCTCAGTTGACAATCTGGTTGGGCTCAATTTTCTGGATTGAGAGTTAATTAGCTCTGCTTTGAATTGGTCAATATCATTTTGATTCCCTTTGTTCACCAAGTCAGTCTCTGGTACTCTCTTTTCTTTGGAAGACTTTGGATATATATGTGCATGTGTATATATATATCCCATTATTTATGTCATTAACTTCCTGATCTTGTATTTACCATATATCTGGGTTTGTCTTTTATTTCAAGTCATGTTTTTCTATTTGTCTTGGTGTGTTTTGCTTTAACAAACAACTCATAGTTTCCCAGTTCCCCAGGCCCCTGTCCAATGATCAGACCTGATCTATTAAGGTGGAAGCATCAAACCCAAGATCCCAGTCTTCCAGAGAACTCCGAATATCATGGGATATTAATTATGAGAAATTCCATGAAGGCCAAAAACTGTACACAGACCTTGGGATCATCCAGGTGCCAACAGTATCCACTGCAGGACACTTCACACAAAAACAAAGACTAAAACAGAAAAATCATTATCAGCAGACAGGAGTCCCATGGATTCTCCAAAAGGTACCATCTTACACAGTCCTGTCCATCAGTGGGGGAAAAAATAGTGCCTACTCCCACTAGAATTCAGGTACAAGCCACCCCTAACAAGAAGTCGACACAAAACACTGAACGAAACTTTTCCTCTGAGGGCAAAAACAAGAAGGAAGAAGGAATACAATCCTAAAGCCAGGAAAAGGAGACTTCAAACAAAATAAGTTAAAAAAATAAAAAGACCATGAAATATAAGATGAATGAAAGAACTAGGCAGAAACACACAACACCAAATAAATGAAGAGAATACTGGACACAACGCTGCCCTTCAGAGAGATGAGTCCCAGTTTCACCAACCATAACACAGGTATGAATCCCCCACACCAATAAAGCATCAGAGGACACTAATCCAAACCAAACCACTGGGACAGACTCCACAACTAACAAGAACTATGAAGAAGATTTATCTATCTCTGCTTTTCCATTTTTCTTCTTCCTTTTTTTCTACAATAGCCTTTTCCTTTGGACTTCTCCTCTCCTATTCTTTTTTCTTTTTCTCCCTTAACTCTCCCTTTTTTCACAATGTAAGTTAAATTGTTGTGTTCTCTTTGCTACACTCCTCAGTTGACAATCTGGTTGGGCTCAATTTTCTGGATTGAGAGTTAATTAGCTCTGCTTTGAATTGGTCAATATCATTTTGTTTCCCCTTTGTTCACCAAGTCAGTCTCTGGTACTCTCTTTTCTTTGGAAGACTTTGGATATATATGTGCATGTGTATATATATATCCCATTATTTATGTCATTAACTTCCTGATCTTGTATTTACCATATATCTGGGTTTGTCTTTTATTTCAAGTCATGTTTTTCTATTTGTCTTGGTGTGTTTTGCTTTAACAAACAACTCATAGTTTCCCTGTTCCCCAGGCCCCTGTCCAATGATCAGACCTGATCTATTAAGGTGGAAGCATCAAACCCAAGATCCCAGTCTTCCAGAGAACTCCGAATATCATGGGATATTAATTATGAGAAATTCCATGAAGGCCAAAAACTGTACACAGACCTTGGGATCATCCAGGTGCCAACAGTATCCACTGCAGGACACTTCACACAAAAACAAAGACTAAAACAGAAAAATCATTATCAGCAGACAGGAGTCCCATGGATTCTCCAAAAGGTACCATCTTACACAGTCCTGTCCATCAGTGGGGGAAAAAATAGTGCCTACTCCCACTAGAATTCAGGTACAAGCCACCCCTAACAAGAAGTCGACACAAAACACTGAACGAAACTTTTCCTCTGAGGGCAAAAACAAGAAGGAAGAAGGAATACAATCCTAAAGCCAGGAAAATGAGACTTCAAACAAAATAAGTTAAAAAAATAAAAAGACCATGAAATATAAGATGAATGAAAGAACTAGGCAGAAACACACAACACCAAATAAATGAAGAGAAAATAAGCAAACTGCCTGAAAATGAATTGAGAATAATGATAGCAAAGATGTTTCAAAGCCTTGAAAACTAAATGGAGAAAATGCAAGAAACACTTAACAAAATTAGTACAATCACCAAGGATACAGAAGAAATAAAGAGTAAGCAAAGGGAAATAACACAATTACTGAAATTAAAAATAACCTGGAAGGAACCAATAATAGAATATAGAGGCAGAAAAACAGGTAAGTGAGCTGGAAAACAGAATGGTTTAAATAACTGCTAAAGAACATAATAAAGGAAAATGAAAAGAATTGAAGATGGTCTCAGAATCATTTGAGACAATATAAATGTTCTAACATTTGATATACAGAGTCCCAGAGGAAGAAGAGAAAAAGAAAGGGACTGAGAAAATTTTTGAAGTGATTACAGTTGAAAACTTCCCTGACATGGGGAAGTCAATCAAGTCCAAGAAGCACAAGGAGTAACACACCAAGACACATAATAATCAAGATAACAGAGACTAAACACAAAGGAAGAATATTATAAGCAGTAAAGCAAAAGCAACAAACAACATACAAGGGAAAATCCATACAGCTAACAGCAGATCTTTTAGCAGAAACACTGCAGTCCAGAAAGAAATGGAAGGATGTGTGTAAAGTACTGAAAGGAAAAACCAAAAAATCTGCAACCAAGATTACTCTACCCATCAAGGATCTCATTCAAAATTGATGGAGAAGTCCAAAGCTTTACCGATAAATGAAAATTAAGATAATTTAGCACTACCAAACCAGCTTTACAACAAATAATAAAGTAATTTATATAGGCAATAAACACAAGAGAAAGGAAAGACCTATAAAAACAAACCCAAAACAATTAACAAAATGAGAATAGGAACAGATATATCAATAAATACTTTAAATGTATATAGATTAAATATTCCAATCAAAAGATACAGACTGACTGTATATAAAAACAGTCATATATATGCTGCCTATAAGAAACCCACTTCAGACTCAGGGGCACATACAAACTAAAAGTAAAAGGATGGAGAAGGATATTCCATGAGAGCTGAAATCAAAAGAAAGCTGGAGTGGCAATTCTCATTTAAGACAAAATAGACTTTAAAATAAAGACTATTACAAGAGATGAAGAAGGACACTACACAATGAACAAGGGATCAAACCAAGAAGACAGAAGAAATAAAGAGTAAGCAAAGGGAAATAACACAATTACTGAAATTAAAAATAACCTGGAAGGAACCAATAATAGAATATAGAGGCAGAAAAACAGATAAGTGAGCTGGAAAACAGAATGGTTTAAATAACTGCTAAAGAACATAATAAAGGAAAATGAAAAGAATTGAAGATGGTCTCAGAATCATTTGAGACAATATAAATGTTCTAACATTTGATATACAGAGTCCCAGAGGAAGAAGAGAAAAAGAAAGGGACTGAGAAAATTTTTGAAGTGATTACAGTTGAAAACTTCCCTGACATGGGGAAGTCAATCAAGTCCAAGAAGCACAAGGAGTAACACACCAAGACACATAATAATCAAGATAACAGAGACTAAACACAAAGGAAGAATATTATAAGCAGTAAAGCAAAAGCAACAAACAACATACAAGGGGAAAATCCATACAGCTAACAGCAGATCTTTTAGCAGAAACACTGCAGTCCAGAAAGAAATGGAAGGATGTGTGTAAAGTACTGAAAGGAAAAACCAAAAAATCTGCAACCAAGATTACTCTACCCATCAAGGATCTCATTCAAAATTGATGGAGAAGTCCAAAGCTTTACCGATAAATGAAAATTAAGATAATTTAGCACTACCAAACCAGCTTTACAACAAATAATAAAGTAATTTATATAGGCAATAAACACAAGAGAAAGGAAAGACCTATAAAAACAAACCCAAAACAATTAACAAAATGAGAATAGGAACAGATATATCAATAAATACTTTAAATGTATACAGATTAAATATTCCAATCAAAAGATACAGACTGACTGTATATAAAAACAGTCATATATATGCTGCCTATAAGAAACCCACTTCAGACTCAGGGGCACATACAAACTAAAAGTAAAAGGATGGAGAAGGATATTCCATGAGAGCTGAAATCAAAAGAAAGCTGGAGTGGCAATTCTCATTTAAGACAAAATAGACTTTAAAATAAAGACTATTACAAGAGATGAAGAAGGACACTACACAATGAACAAGGGATCAAACCAAGAAGACATAACAACTGTAAATAATTATGCATCCAACAAAGGAGCACCTCAACACATAAGGCAAACACTAACAGACATAAAAGGGGAAATCTACTGTAACACAATAATAGCAGGGGACTTTAACATCCCACTTACAGCAATGGAAAGATCATTGAAAGAGAAAATCAATACGGAAACATAAACCTTAAATGAAACCAAATGGACCTAGTTGATATTGTCATGACTTTCCATCTAAATGCAGAAGAATACACATTCTTCTCAAATGCACATGCAACATTCTCCAGGATAGATCACACCATGGGCCGCAAATCAAGTTTCAGTAAATTTAAGAAAACTGAAACGGTATCAAGCATCTTCTCTGCCACAATGTTGTGAGACTAGATATCAATTAAAGGAAAAAAAACAAAACTGCAAATAAAGGGCTTCCCTGTTGGTCCAGTGAGTAAAGAGTCTGCCTCGCTGTGCAAGGGACACCGGTTCGATCCCTGGCCCAGGAAGATCCCATGTGCCACAGAGTTGCTGGACCAGTGTGTCCAATTACAAACCAGTGCTCTGGAGTGCCTGCACCCTGAGCTCGTGCTCTGCAACAAGAGAGGCCACTGCCATGGGAGGCCCACACAGGCTGAATAATAAAAATGGATGAAAACGAACGAATGGAAAATCAATAAAAGAGGCCAAAGCTAAAAAAAAAAAAAAAAAAGGAAAAAAAATGCAAAAAACTCAAACACATGGGGGTTAAATGACTCATTTCTAAACAATAAACAAGTTACTGAAGAAATGAGAAGGAAAAAATCAAAAGATTTCTAAAGAAACAAATGCAATAAAAACACAAAGACCCAAAACCTACAGGACACAGCAAAAGCAGTTCTAAGGGGGACATTTATACGAATACAATCCTACCTCATGAAACAAGAAAAACATTGAATAGACAACCTAACTCTTCACCTAAAGCAGCAAGAAAAACAAGAATAAAAAAACCCCAAAGTCATTAGAAGGAAAGAAATCATAAGATCAGAGCAAAAACAAATGAAAAAGTAACATAGGAAACAAAAGCTGGTTTTTTGAAAAGAGAAACAAAATTCACAAACCACTAGCCAGACTCATCAAGAAAAAAATGGGAGAAAAATCAAATCAATCAAATCAGAAATGAAAAAGGAGAGGCTACAAGACAACACCAACACAGGAATACAAAGGATCATAAGAGACTTCTATGAGCAACATATGCTAATAAAATGGACGACTTAGAGGAAATGGGCAGACTCTTAGAAGAGTTCAACCTCCCAAGAATGAACCAGGAAGAAAAAGAATTTATGAACAAGCAAACTACAAACACTGAAATCGAAGCTATGATCAAAAATCTCCCCTAGGGATTTCTCTGGTGGTACAGTGGGTAGAGAGTCTACCTTGTAGTGCAACGGGCATTGGTTCGATCCCTTGCCTGGGAAGATCCCAGGTGCTGCAGAGAAGTTGGACCAGTGTGTCTGATTAGGAGCTGGCACTCTGGAGTGCATGTGCTCAGCACTTGTGCTCTGCAGTGAGAGAGGTCACTACAATGGGAGGCCCACACATGCCAAAGAATAAAGATGTGTGAAAACAAATAAAAAACCTATAAAAGAGGCCAAAATTAAAAAAAAAAAAAATTAAAAAGTTCTCCCCCAAAAGCCCAGGGCATAGACTGTTTTACAGTCAAATTCTATCAAACATTTCCAGATGAGCTAATGCCAATCTTTCTGAAATATTTCCAAAAAATTACAGAGGAAGGAAGACTTCCAAACTGATTCAACAAAGCTACAATCACTGTGCTGTCAAAACCAGGCAAAAATATCATAACAAAACAAAATTACAGGCCAACATCACTGATGAACATAAATGCAAAAATCCTCAAATTCTAGCAAACAGAATTCAACAACATATTCAAAAGACCATATACCATGATCAAGTTGGGTTTACCACAGGGATTGAAAAGATTCTTCAATATATGCAAATCAATGTTAACACCATATGAACAAGTGAAAGATAAAAGCTATATGATAATCTCAACAGATGCAGAGCAAAAACAAATGAAAAAGTAACATAGGAAACTAAAAGCTGGTTCTTTGAGAGGGTAAATAAAATTGACAAACCACTAGCCAGACTCATCAAGAAACAAAGGGAGAAAAACCAAATCAATAAAATTAGAAATGAAAATGGAGAGGCTACAAGACAACACCAACACAGGAATACAAAGGATCATAAGAGACTTCTATGAGCAACATATGCTAATAAAATGGACGACTTAGAGGAAATGGGCAGACTCTTAGAAGAGTTCAACCTCCCAAGAATGAACCAGGAAGAAAAAGAATTTATGAACAAGCAAACTACAAACACTGAAATCGAAGCTATGATCAAAAATCTCCCCTAGGGATTTCTCTGGTGGTACAGTGGGTAGAGAGTCTACCTTGTAGTGCAACGGGCATTGGTTCGATCCCTTGCCTGGGAAGATCCCAGGTGCTGCAGAGAAGTTGGACCAGTGTGTCTGATTAGGAGCTGGCACTCTGGAGTGCATGTGCTCAGCACTTGTGCTCTGCAGTGAGAGAGGTCACTACAATGGGAGGCCCACACATGCCAAAGAATAAAGATGTGTGAAAACAAATAAAAAACCTATAAAAGAGGCCAAAATAAAAAAAAAAAAAAAAATTAAAAAGTTCTCCCCCAAAAGCCCAGGGCATAGACTGTTTTACAGTCAAATTCTATCAAACATTTCCAGATGAGCTAATGCCAATCTTTCTGAAATATTTCCAAAAAATTACAGAGGAAGGAAGACTTCCAAACTGATTCAACAAAGCTACAATCACTGTGCTGTCAAAACCAGGCAAAAATATCATAACAAAACAAAATTACAGGCCAACATCACTGATGAACATAAATGCAAAAATCCTCAAATTCTAGCAAACAGAATTCAACAACATATTCAAAAGACCATATACCATGATCAAGTTGGGTTTACCACAGGGATTGAAAAGATTCTTCAATATATGCAAATCAATGTTAACACCATATGAACAAGTGAAAGATAAAAGCTATATGATAATCTCAACAGATGCAGAGAAAGACTTTGACAAAATTCAGCGCCCATTTATGATAAAAAAGACTCTTCAAAAACTAGGCATAGAAGAAATTTACCTCGACAGAGTAAAGGGTAAATATAATAAGCCCACAGCAAACATTATTCTCAGTAGTGAAAACCTGAAAGCATTCCCTCTAAGATCAGCAACAAAACAAGGATGGCCACTCTCACCCCTGTTATTCAACATAGTTTTGAAAGTCCTAGCTACAGCAATTAGAGAAAAAAAAGAAATAAGTGGAATCCAGATTGGAAAAGAAGTAAAACTCTCACTGTTTGCAAATGACATAACACTGCACTTAGAAAACCCTAAAGATACTATCAGAAAATTACTAGAGCTAATCAGGGAATTTAGTAAAGTCTCAGGCACAAAATCAATAGACAGAAATCACTTGCATCCCTATATCCTAACAATGAAAAATCAGAAAGAGAAATCAAGGAATTCCATCAACACTGCAACAAAAAGAATAAAATATTTAGGAATAAATCTACCTAAGAAGACAAAAGAGATATATATAGAAAATTATAAGACTCCGATGAAAGAAATCAAAGAAAACATAAATAGATGAAGAGATAATTCACATTCCTGGGTTGGAAGAAATTGTGAAATTGTGAAAATGACTATACTGGCAAATGCAATCTACAGATTCAAAGTGATTCCTATTAAATTACCAATGGCATTTTTCACAGAAGTAGATCAAAAAATTTCTCAATTAGCTTGGAAACACAAAAGAACCCAAATAGCCAAAACAATCTTAGGAAAGAAGAATGGAACTGCAAGAATCAATCTTTCTGAACTCCAACCATACTACAAAGCTACAGTTACCACGACAGTTTGGTTCTAGCACAAAAACAGAAATATAGACCAACTGAATGAGATAAGAGAGCACAGAGGTATAACTCCATACACTTATGGGTACCTTATTTTTGACAAAGGAAGCAAGAATATACAAAGGGGAAAAGATAGCCTCTTCAATAAGTGGTGCTGATAAAACTAGACAGCTAGATGTAAAAGAATGAAATTAGGACACTTTCTAAGACAAAGATAAGACCAGAAACTCTAAAACTCTTAGAGGAAAACATAGGCAGAACATTCGAAGACAAATTAAAGCAAGATCCTCTGTGACCCACCTCTTAGAGCAATGGAAAGAAAAATAAACAAGTGGGACCTAATTAAACTTAAAAGCTTTTGTACAGCAAATGGCAAGGTGAAAAATACAACCACCAGAATAGGAGAAAATAAAACACCTGACAAAGGATTAATTTCCAAAATGCGCAAGCAGCTCATACAAGTCAGTATCAGAAAAGCAAACAACGCAATCAAAAACTAGGAAAAAACCCTAGCCAGACATTTCTCCAAAGACATACAGATGGCTAACAAACACATGAAAAGATGATCAAGACTGATCATTATTAGAGAAACTTAAATCAAAACTACAATGAGATAGCACCTCATGCCAGTCAGAATGTTCATCATCAAAAAGTCTACAAAAAATAAATGCTGGAGAAAATATGGAAAAAAGGGAACCCTTTTGCACTGTTGATGGGAATGTAAACTGATACAGCCATTTTGGAAGATGGTATGGAGATTCCTTAAAAAGCTAGGAATAAAATCACCAGATGACCCTGCGATACCACTACTAGGCCTATACCCTGAAGAAACCAAAATTGAAAAAAGACACATGTACCCCAATGTTCACTGTAGCACTCTTTACAGTAGTGAGAACATGGAAGCAACCTACATGTCCATTGACAGATGAATAGATAAACATGCTCTGGTACATATATACAATGGAATATTACTCAGCCATAAAAAAGTAATGCATTTGAGTTAATTCTAATGAGGTAGATGAACCTAGAACCTATTCTACAGAGTGAAGTAAGTCAGAAAAAGAATGATAAAAATACACATATACACAGAATCTAGAAAGATGGTACTGATGAATTCCTTTGCAGGACAGGAATGGAGAAACAGACATAGAGAACAGACTTATGGATACAGGGGAAGGGAAGGAAGGAGAGGATGAGATATATGAAGAGAGTAATATGGAAACTTACATTACCACATGTAAAACAGATAGAAAACGGGAATTTGCTGTATGACTCAGGGAACTAAAACAAAGGCCCTGGAGGGGTGGGACACTGGAGGAAAGTTCATGAGGGAGGGGACATATGTATACCTATGGCTGATCCATCTTGATATTTACAGGAATCAACAATGTAAAGCAATCATTCTTCAATTAAAAAATAAATTAATTAAAAAAACAAAGACTACCAATGAGAAGTATCAACATCCTCAGACATGCAGATGACACCACCCAAATGGCAGAAACAAAAAAGGGCCTAAGCATACTCTTGATTAGGGTGAAAGAGAAGAGTGAAAAAGTTGGTTTAAAACTCAACATTTAAAAAACTAAGGTCATGGCATCTGGTCCCATAACTTAATGGCAAATAGATGGGAAACAATGGAAACGGTGATAGACTTTACTTTCTTGGGTTCCAAAATCACTGCAGATGGTGACTCCAGCCATGAAATTAAAAGACACTTGCTCCTTGGGAGAAAAGCTATGACAAATATAGATAGTGTACTGAAAAGCAGAGACATTACTTTGACAACAAAAGTGCATATAGTCAAGGCGATGGTTTTTTCAGTAGTCATGTACATACAGATGTGATAGTTGGGCAATAAAGAAGGCTGAGCATAGAGGAATTGAATCTTTTAAACTGGGGTGCTGGAGAAGATGCTTGAGAGTCCCTTGAGCAGCAAGGAGATCAAACCAGTCAATCCTAAAGGAAATCAACCCTGAATACTCATTGGAAGGACTGATGCTGAAGATGAAGCTCCAACTTTGGCCACGTGATGTGAAGACATGACTCACTGAAGAAGACCTTGATGCTGGGAAAGATTGAGGGCAAGAGGAGAAGGGGGTGACAGAGGATGAGATGGTGTATGGTTTCACTGACTCAATGGACATGAGTTTGAGCAAATTCAGGGAGACAGTGAAGTACAGGGAAGCCTAGCATGCTGGAGTTCACGTGGTCGCAGAGCGTCAGACATGACTGAGTGACTGAACAATGGCTAGTCAGCATTTCTACCTGAATGCCCAATAGGCATCTCAAAATCAGTAAGTTCAACACAGAAATCTTGACTCAAACTCAGTCTTAAACTTACCCTACCCCTAAACCATCTATTTTAGATTTCCTCACTCAGGGTCAATGGCTCCTAGATTATCACAAGGAACTTAGGCAATGTAAACATATACGAGGTAAAATTAGTCTCTTTAGTCATCTCTCCCATCTAATCCACCAGAAAGATCTAATTACTATACTTCTCACATGTGTGCCAAATGTGACCATTTCCACTGAACTCTGATCACTTTGATCATCACCATTTTCTCTCACCAGGATTACTGTAATAGTCTCCTAACTCATTTCCCTATTTCCACTGAGGGTTGTCACAGGGCTCATTTTCTACACAGGAGTCAGGCACTTTCAAAAATGTAAATCAAATCATGCCACTCCTATGCTTAAATCCGCCCAATGTCTTCCCATCACAATTAGAATAAAATTGAAACTCGTCATCTTAGCCCACAATTTACTGCTTCATTTGGCTTCTCCTTGTCTATTTATAACCATTCACCACGCTCCAAACAAATAGACCTTCCTTCCTAAGCTCATTCTCTCATCAGGATCCTTATATAGTCTACATAAAATGTCCTTTCTCGGGCTTCCCTGGTGGTCCAGTGGATAAGGACATCGCCTTGCAGTGCAAGGGGCGCCGGTTCGATCCCTGGCCTGGGAAGATCCCACGTGCTGAGGAGCGGCTGGACCAATGTGTCCAATCACTGAGGAGCTCTGAACGCATGCGCCCAGAGTCCCTTGAGCAGCAAGGAGATCAAACCAGTCAATCCTAAAGGAAATCAACCCTGAATACTCATTGGAAGGACTGATGCTGAAGATGAAGCTCCAACTTTGGCCACGTGATGTGAAGACATGACTCACTGAAGAAGACCTTGATGCTGGGAAAGATTGAGGGCAAGAGGAGAAGGGGGTGACAGAGGATGAGATGGTGTATGGTTTCACTGACTCAATGGACATGAGTTTGAGCAAATTCAGGGAGACAGTGAAGTACAGGGAAGCCTAGCATGCTGGAGTTCACGTGGTCGCAGAGCGTCAGACATGACTGAGTGACTGAACAATGGCTAGTCAGCATTTCTACCTGAATGCCCAATAGGCATCTCAAAATCAGTAAGTTCAACACAGAAATCTTGACTCAAACTCAGTCTTAAACTTACCCTACCCCTAAACCATCTATTTTAGATTTCCTCACTCAGGGTCAATGGCTCCTAGATTATCACAAGGAACTTAGGCAATGTAAACGTATACGAGGTAAAATTAGTCTCTTTAGTCATCTCTCCCATCTAATCCACCAGAAAGATCTAATTACTATACTTTTCACATGTGTGCCAAATGTGACCATTTCCACTGAACTCTGATCACTTTGATCATCACCATTTTCTCTCACCAGGATTACTGTAATAGTCTCCTAACTCATTTCCCTATTTCCACTGAGGGTTGTCACAGGGCTCATTTTCTACACAGGAGTCAGGCACTTTCAAAAATGTAAATCAAATCATGCCACTCCTATGCTTAAATCCGCCCAATGTCTTCCCATCACAATTAGAATAAAATTGAAACTCGTCATCTTAGCCCACAATTTACTGCTTCATTTGGCTTCTCCTTGTCTATTTATAACCATTCACCACACTCCAAACAAATAGACCTTCCTTCCTAAGCTCATTCTCTCATCAGGATCCTTATATAGTCTACATAAAATGTCCTTTCTCGGGCTTCCCTGGTGGTCCAGTGGATAAGGACATCGCCTTGCAGTGCAAGGGGCGCCGGTTCGATCCCTGGCCTGGGAAGATCCCACGTGCTGAGGAGCGGCTGGACCAATGTGTCCAATCACTGAGGAGCTCTGGAACGCATGCGCCCAGAGCCAGTGCTCTGTGACAACAGATGCCACCACGATGGGAAGTCCACACGGGCCAAAGAACAAAGATGGATGAAACTAGACAAATGAAAGACCAGTGGAAGTGGCCCGCCCACCTCCTCCCTCCCCACCCCCGCCAAAATAAATAAATAAATAAATGTTTAAAAAAAAAATGTCCTTTCTCTAATTCAAAAACTCGGGTCTTTCTAATAATTAAGGCACCAGCTCAAGCACTACCTCTTCGACCAGATCTTTCATGGCTATTTCATTTAAAGCAGGTCTACTTCCTATTTCTATCTCTACCAGTCCTGATCCCTAATTCCAGTTTACTATTGTTATTATAGCACTTATCATATGAATGTGTCTTGTTTATTTGGTATTTGAGTATATGCTTTATCTGATGTTTCTATTGCAAGGTGGTCCCCTTAAGAGAAATTGCCTTTCTGGACTTCCTATACTAACTACCTGGAGTGAATTACCCAGACATAATAAGCACTCAATGAATGGCATCAAATACTTCAAAAAAGCAGATGGTAGCAATAAAATAATGATAATATGTGGTGACTATGGGAAAATGTGCAAATAGTCACAAATATATTTAAGTGATTTGACTGAAATTGGGAAAATAAAGTGAGATAATTATTTCAAAATTCTTAAAGAGTGGAAGAAAGGCTAGCATTTTGAAGTATTAATTTAATATACTTATTTTTCTTTCTGAAATCCTCCTTGCTGCACATTGAAAAAGAGTACAGAATCTAATTAGTAGTAATAAAGATATATTAAGCAATGATAATGTAATTATTATGATTTGGTTTATAAAAGAAGAAATATAAGCAATATAACATCCCCTAATTAAATTTTAACTCACATAAACATTTAAAGATTAAAATAATATACAGTTGACTGATTCATGTGAGCAGTATAGAGCAATTTCAGCATTAATAAATAATAATCACTGCTTTTAATGAAGATCATACAATTTCCTTTTTCAAGTCAACATAATAATTTTGAAGCACATAACTCAAGAAAAAATTATATGAGGGCCAGAAAACTATTCAAGAAAGTCATGAGTAGCAAGGGTACACACTTTACTTCTGGAAACATTACCTGTGTAAAATGAATAGGATTATGGTTTGATTTGTGCAAACTTCTGTGATTACTCTAAATGTTGTCTATTAATTCTTAAAACTATATTAAATATATTGAAGGGAGATTGGTTAATATCTCTTGAGATTTCCATGAGAAATAATGTCTTTTTCATATGGCTAGCCAGGTGGGAAAATATGAATAAACAGTCAATATAAATTTACATAACATTCTGTGTTGTTTCCAAGGCTCAAGAATATGCATTTTTCCAGGTAGTAGTAATCCCTTCCACTTTATAGTTTGCAAATCACACCACATACATTATTAAATTTGAGCCTCATAAAAATCATGTAAGATACATATAATGGTATATTATTTCATTTTTATAAATGAAAGGAAAGATGAGGATGAAAAAAATTACATAATTTTTTGAAATTGCATGGCTAAAACATGGACTAACCAACAAGATTCTAGGATTTAAATTTGTATTCCAGCACACTTATCATCATATCATCCACCCTTGCTAATTTCTTGACAGATAGGGCAGGAAGTAATTAAAGAAAAGTGCTTTCAGCTACTGCTACTCAAAGAACTGTCATGACATCCACATTTCCCTGCAGTAGGAAAGCCAGTTCTGCTTCCAAGCAGGAAGGACCTCTTAAAAACAAGGGACTTAAAAACCCCTTTTGCATCACCAAAGTAAAGAAGAAAACACTAATTCTGTGAAGAGAAAACAGCTACCAGTAGACAGAGAGGCCTCAGAATCGAAGGGCAGAAGGCACTCCTAGACAGCAGTTTCCAAAACATTAAAGTGAAGCATATTGAACATATTAAAGTGAAGCATATTAAACATATTAAAGTGAAGTCAATTGATAAAAATCCAGTATTTAAAGATTATACATTGAGCAAGAAAAGCAGGAAAAGACTGTGACTGTTATAAGATGCCTAAAACTAGGTTGGGCAGACTTGGGTAGGAGAAGCTTGAGAGAATCAGAACCCTGACTGGACCATGTCACATGACTGAAAGAATATTACAAGTACTATGTGAGGGAAATTTGGAAATATCAGAACCTCTGTTAAGGTTAATTTAGATCTTACCTGACTGTAGTGAAAATTGTATAATGGCTTATGGGAAAGTTGCTAACTAACTTCATTAAGTTTCAATATGAAGATACTTCTCTGGACATGTTTACATGAAGACTCAACACAGCTCCTATTAGAGTTATATCTCTGGAGTCCAGATTAGATTAGTTCAATTAACCAACCTTATACTTTTTGTATGCAGTTATTTCTGTCTTAGGCTGCCTGTGTCACTCCACAAATGGTTCTGTGTTGTTTCCAAGGCTCAAGAATATGCATTTTTCCAGGTAGTAGTAATCCCTTCCACTTTATAGTTTGCAAATCACACCACATACATTATTAAATTTGAGCCTCATAAATCATGGTAGGATACATATAATGGTATATTATTTCATTTTTATAAATGAAAGGAAAGATGAGGATGAAAAAAATTACATAATTTTTTGAAATTGCATGGCTAAAACATGGACTAACCAACAAGATTCTAGGATTTAAATTTGTATTCCAGCACACTTATCATCATATCATCCACCCTTGCTAATTTCTTGACAGATAGGGCAGGAAGTAATTAAAGAAAAGTGCTTTCAGCTACTGCTACTCAAAGAACTGTCATGACATCCACATTTCCCTGCAGTAGGAAAGCCAGTTCTGCTTCCAAGCAGGAAGGACCTCTTAAAAACAAGGGACTTAAAAACCCCTTTTGCATCACCAAAGTAAAGAAGAAAACACTAATTCTGTGAAGAGAAAACAGCTACCAGTAGACAGAGAGGCCTCAGAATAGAAGGGCAGAAGGCACTCCTAGACAGCAGTTTCCAAAACATTAAAGTGAAGCATATTGAACATATTAAAGTGAAGCATATTAAACATATTAAAGTGAAGTCAATTGATAAAAATCCAGTATTTAAAGATTATACATTGAGCAAGAAAAGCAGGAAAAGACTGTGACTGTTATAAGATGCCTAAAACTAGGTTGGGCAGACTTGGGTAGGAGAAGCTTGAGAGAATCAGAACCCTGACTGGACCATGTCACATGACTGAAAGAATATTACAAGTACTATGTGAGGGAAATTTGGAAATATCAGAACCTCTGTTAAGGTTAATTTAGATCTTACCTGACTGTAGTGAAAATTGTATAATGGCTTATGGGAAAGTTGCTAACTAACTTCATTAAGTTTCAATATGAAGATACTTCTCTGGACATGTTTACATGAAGACTCAACACAGCTCCTATTAGAGTTATATCTCTGGAGTCCAGATTAGATTAGTTCAATTAACCAACCTTATACTTTTTGTATGCAGTTATTTCTGTCTTAGGCTGCCTGTGTCACTCCACAAATGGTCATTGCTTCTCTCTCAGACAACATTATACACAACAGTATCCCTCATGCTTCCCAAACTTCCTCCCCTGTTCCTCCTGGGGCAAAGTATGCTAACAGTTTGTCTGCTAATATATCTAAGATTACTGCAACAATCTTTGTGATTATTATATACCTACAGCTTTATAATTAGTATCACTAGAAAGAAATCATTCTAGAATTAATCTGTTTCATGTGTGCCATCTGTTTCCTGTTGGTAGTCCAATAGATACAGATTCACATAATGAAAGACTCTTTGGTACCTAATTCTCATCACAGCCATGACAGACAATGAATTTTAGTATTTCCTATCGACTTTGATGCAACTCTGGCTTGTAGAGTTCATAAAACTTACCTAATGTCACACAGTAAGGCAACACCAAAATTTTGATATAGAATAATCTGAGTCCAAACCTCTGATATTTCCAGTGTACTGCATTTACTCTTGAGTTTATTATACATTTCCACCTATGTAGGTGCTGTGCTTAGTCGTTCACTCATGTCCAACTCTTTGCCACCCCATGAACTGCAGCCAGCCAGGCTAGGCTCTGTTCAGCAGATTCTCCTGGCAAGAATACTGGAGTGGGTTTTCATGCTCTTCTTCAGAGGATCTTCCCAACCCAGGGATCTAACCCAGGTCTCCCACATTGCAGGAGGATTCTTCCCACCAGGGAAGCCCCCCACATACGTATACCTGATTTCTAAACAAAGTTTGGTACAAAATGACAGGTTCTTGAGTGAAAAAGATAGTAAAAGTCCTATCTTAAACCTTTATAAACAAAAAGAGGAAAGAAAATTGGGGAAAATAATTTGCTAAATTCACAAAGGTACTGACAGCCAGTCAAGAATCCAACACATTCTTTAAATAAAGAGGTATGTGATATTCAATGACATACTGATGCAGAGAGGTGAAATGGCAGAGGTGATATACTCAACGGTTCAGACATAGTTCTTATTCTCAAATAAGTGTTACAATATTATAGCTGCGAGTCAGAATAACTGCTCATAACTCCCTCGGTTTTGGTCCAGATTAGATTAGTTCAATTAACCAACCTTATACTTTTTGTATGCAGTTATTTCTGTCTTAGGCTGCCTGTGTCACTCCACAAATGGTCATTGCTTCTCTCTCAGACAACATTATACACAACAGTATCCCTCATGCTTCCCAAACTTCCTCCCCTGTTCCTCCTGGGGCAAAGTATGCTAACAGTTTGTCTGCTAATATATCTAAGATTACTGCAACAATCTTTGTGATTATTATATACCTACAGCTTTATAATTAGTATCACTAGAAAGAAATCATTCTAGAATTAATCTGTTTCATGTGTGCCATCTGTTTCCTGTTGGTAGTCCAATAGATACAGATTCACATAATGAAAGACTCTTTGGTACCTAATTCTCATCACAGCCATGACAGACAATGAATTTTAGTATTTCCTATCGACTTTGATGCAACTCTGGCTTGTAGAGTTCATAAAACTTACCTAATGTCACACAGTAAGGCAACACCAAAATTTTGATATAGAATAATCTGAGTCCAAACCTCTGATATTTCCAGTGTACTGCATTTACTCTTGAGTTTATTATACATTTCCACCTATGTAGGTGCTGTGCTTAGTCGTTCACTCATGTCCAACTCTTTGCCACCCCATGAACTGCAGCCAGCCAGGCTAGGCTCTGTTCAGCAGATTCTCCTGGCAAGAATACTGGAGTGGGTTTTCATGCTCTTCTTCAGAGGATCTTCCCAACCCAGGGATCTAACCCAGGTCTCCCACATTGCAGGAGGATTCTTCCCACCAGGGAAGCCCCCCACATACGTATACCTGATTTCTAAACAAAGTTTGGTACAAAATGACAGGTTCTTGAGTGAAAAAGATAGTAAAAGTCCTATCTTAAACCTTTATAAACAAAAAGAGGAAAGAAAATTGGGGAAAATAATTTGCTAAATTCACAAAGGTACTGACAGCCAGTCAAGAATCCAACACATTCTTTAAATAAAGAGGTATGTGATATTCAATGACATACTGATGCAGAGAGGTGAAATGGCGTGCGAGAGGTGATATACTCAACGGTTCAGACATAGTTCTTATTCTCAAATAAGTGTTACAATATTATAGCTGCGAGTCAGAATAACTGCTCATAACTCTGCCTAATTGAGAGGAAATCAATACATTTTAAATGGAAACCATCTATCAGCTGATTTATCTGATCATCATAAGTAGTGATTAGAAATGATTCAATTTCTGAAGGAAATGGTAATCTGGGAAACATACTTGACATTTTGAAATGCTGTAATTCTTATTATCCTCACATATATTTAGAGAATCATTATCTGATTAAGTAAATAATTCTGATATTTTAGGCAATTTTGAGTAAACCTTATTCTCTAAATTGTAAAATAAAATGTTAGTGAAAGTATTTAGCTGACTTCATACTAAATACAAAATACTAAGGGATTCAGAAGCAAAAAAAAAAAAAGAATTTCCAGTAAAAATGTTACAATTTTCATGCCTTTGAAAGTTCTAACCAATACAACTAATCAAAACTATAAGGCAAATAATAGAAGAGAAAATATGAGGAAAAACCAAAATGATTAGTTTTTAGAGAATATGATTATATAGCTGGTAATTGCAAAAGAATGAATAACTACTGAATTGATCAGAAAATACAGTAAGATGGCTAGAAGCAAAATAAAGTGACAGTTTTCTTGTACAGCAGTATAAAATAATTAGAAGTATAATTGTAAAACATGTATATAAGTATTAAAATATAAGGTACTCAGAAAACTAATAAATAAGAACTACATGAAATCAACTACAAACTTCCAGAAAGCCATAAATTTACATACATTAAAAGTCACACACTATTTCTGAATCAAAACACAAAGTTTATAGATATCTAATTGTTCCCAACTATAGTAAACTTGCAATTTCAATAAAAACTCTAAAGAAATCTTATCCAAATTAAAAATAATTTGCTAAATTCACAAAGGTACTGACAGCCAGTCAAGAATCCAACACATTCTTTAAATAAAGAGGTATGTGATATTCAATGACATACTGATGCAGAGAGGTGAAATGGCGTGCGAGAGGTGATATACTCAACGGTTCAGACATAGTTCTTATTCTCAAATAAGTGTTACAATATTATAGCTGCGAGTCAGAATAACTGCTCATAACTCTGCCTAATTGAGAGGAAATCAATACATTTTAAATGGAAACCATCTATCAGCTGATTTATCTGATCATCATAAGTAGTGATTAGAAATGATTCAATTTCTGAAGGAAATGGTAATCTGGGAAACATACTTGACATTTTGAAATGCTGTAATTCTTATTATCCTCACATATATTTAGAGAATCATTATCTGATTAAGTAAATAATTCTGATATTTTAGGCAATTTTGAGTAAACCTTATTCTCTAAATTGTAAAATAAAATGTTAGTGAAAGTATTTAGCTGACTTCATACTAAATACAAAATACTAAGGGATTCAGAAGCAAAAAAAAAAAAAAAAGAATTTCCAGTAAAAATGTTACAATTTTCATGCCTTTGAAAGTTCTAACCAATACAACTAATCAAAACTATAAGGCAAATAATAGAAGAGAAAATATGAGGAAAAACCAAAATGATTAGTTTTTAGAGAATATGATTATATAGCTGGTAATTGCAAAAGAATGAATAACTACTGAATTGATCAGAAAATACAGTAAGATGGCTAGAAGCAAAATAAAGTGACAGTTTTCTTGTACAGCAGTATAAAATAATTAGAAGTATAATTGTAAAACATGTATATAAGTATTAAAATATAAGGTACTCAGAAAACTAATAAATAAGAACTACATGAAATCAACTACAAACTTCCAGAAAGCCATAAATTTACATACATTAAAAGTCACACACTATTTCTGAATCAAAACACAAAGTTTATAGATATCTAATTGTTCCCAACTATAGTAAACTTGCAATTTCAATAAAAACTCTAAAGAAATCTTATCCAAATTAAAAAATAATTATACCATTCATGAATATATAGCAAAGATCAAACAATTCTGGGGGGAAGTGAATTTACATAAAGGAACTAACTTACATAAAAAATACAAAATGAAGAAAACGTGGAAAATAATAAGGAACTAAAAGATTGACAATTCTTTTGAACAAATGGTTAGCTAATTTAAAAGTATCAACTAAATTTCTTTCTTTAAAATACATGGCAAAATATAATTTAAAAAATTTAAATATAAAAATATAAAGCCATAAAAATCAGAATATATGATTAAAACTTTCTACCCTTAAAAGTTTGGAAGAAATCATGAAAGATATAGTTAATATGTAGACAAAACAAAAATATAAGACTGAATGTTGAGTACCATGAACAATATTAAAAGATTAATAGAAGGAATCATTGCAATAGAGGAAGTGTTGGTGAATTTAATAGAGTTCAGTAAAGCAATTAAGGAAATATTTGAGATGATAAATAATAAAGGATATGAGAAAAGTCATAAAAAAGGAATTTTATATATTTTTAAAAAGCTGAATTTCAAAATTAATGAAAGATATTTTACTTAAAAATCAATTTTTCAACAAATAAATTTGAAAATTATTTTTAAAAGTTAGTATTTTATAAGGTTGTGAAGCTATATACACAATACAATGTTTGGAAGTATAATGGAATAGTCAGAAATTTCATCCTTGATAATCCACCAAAAGGATATACTCTGAAACAGAAATATTTATGCCCTAAGTTCTTCCACACTGCATGAGTAAAAATAGAGTTAATTTGCATCTTGAATATAAACATCAACTGTGTTCAGTCAGATAGGAAAATAGTAGGAAGGTTGTAAATTGAATTTCATGTTAATTGACTTTTTCCTATTTTATTGAACTGCAATTGACACTTAGCACTGTAGACTTACATACATCATAAAATGTTTACCACAATAACTTTAGTGAAAATTCAATACCTCATAAAGATACAAAGAGAAAAAAATTTCCTTGTGATGAGAACTCTTAGGAATTCCTCTCTTAATAGTTACCCTACATAACATACAGTATCAATTATATTTATTATGCTGTACATTAAATCTCTAGTGGTTATTTTATAACTGAAAAGTTGTATCTTTTGATACCTTTCATCCAATTACCCCTACCCTCAACCTCACTTTTCGTAACCATAAACCTGATTTCTTTTTATGTGCACTATTTGCCTTTTATTTCTTTTTCAAGTTTTATTGCAGTATAGTTGTTTTATAATGTTGTTTAGTTTCTACTGTACAGCAAAGTGAATCAAGTGCAAATCAAAACTTTCTTTAAAATACATGGCAAAATATAATTTAAAAAATTTAAATATAAAAATATAAAGCCATAAAAATCAGAATATATGATTAAAACTTTCTACCCTTAAAAGTTTGGAAGAAATCATGAAAGATATAGTTAATATGTAGACAAAACAAAAATATAAGACTGAATGTTGAGTACCATGAACAATATTAAAAGATTAATAGAAGGAATCATTGCAATAGAGGAAGTGTTGGTGAATTTAATAGAGTTCAGTAAAGCAATTAAGGAAATATTTGAGATGATAAATAATAAAGGATATGAGAAAAGTCATAAAAAAGGAATTTTATATATTTTTAAAAAGCTGAATTTCAAAATTAATGAAAGATATTTTACTTAAAAATCAATTTTTCAACAAATAAATTTGAAAATTATTTTTAAAAGTTAGTATTTTATAAGGTTGTAAAGCTATATACACAATACAATGTTTGGAAGTATAATGGAATAGTCAGAAATTTCATCCTTGATAATCCACCAAAAGGATATACTCTGAAACAGAAATATTTATGCCCTAAGTTCTTCCACACTGCATGAGTAAAAATAGAGTTAATTTGCATCTTGAATATAAACATCAACTGTGTTCAGTCAGATAGGAAAATAGTAGGAAGGTTGTAAATTGAATTTCATGTTAATTGACTTTTTCCTATTTTATTGAACTGCAATTGACACTTAGCACTGTAGACTTACATACATCATAAAATGTTTACCACAATAACTTTAGTGAAAATTCAATACCTCATAAAGATACAAAGAGAAAAAAATTTCCTTGTGATGAGAACTCTTAGGAATTCCTCTCTTAATAGTTACCCTACATAACATACAGTATCAATTATATTTATTATGCTGTACATTAAATCTCTAGTGGTTATTTTATAACTGAAAAGTTGTATCTTTTGATACCTTTCATCCAATTACCCCTACCCTCAACCTCACTTTTCGTAACCATAAACCTGATTTCTTTTTATGTGCACTATTTGCCTTTTATTTCTTTTTCAAGTTTTATTGCAGTATAGTTGTTTTATAATGTTGTTTAGTTTCTACTGTACAGCAAAGTGAATCAAGTGAACAAGTTGTACATATGCATATATGCCCCCTCTTTTTTGGATTTCCTTCCAATTTAGGTCACCACAGAACATTAAGTAGAGTTTTCTGTGTTGTACTGTAAGTTCTCATTAGTTATCTACTTTATACATAGTATCAATAGTATGTATATCAATATATGAACCTCAATCTCCCAATTCATCCCACTGCCTCCCTTTCCTTCCCTGTTGTCCACACACTTGTTGTCTATGTTGGTGTCTCTATCTCTACTTTTAAATAAGACTGTCTATAAGCAACTTTTTCACATTCCCCATATATGCATTAATACACAATATTTGTTTTTTTCTTTCTGACTTACTTTACTCTGTATGATAGTCTCTAGGTTCATCCTTCCAAGACTGAGCCATGAAGAAACAGAAACTATGAACAGAGCAATCACAAGTAATGAAATTGAAATTGTGATTAAAAATCTTCCAACAAACAAAAGTCCAGGATCAGACAGCTTCACAGGTCAAAATCAGACAAAGATACCACAAAAAAAGGAAAATTACAGGACAGTACCACTAATGAACATAAATACAAAAATCCTCAACAAAATGCTAGCAGACTGAATCCAACAGCACATTAAAGGGATCACACACCATGATTAAGTGGAATTTATCCCAGAAATGCAAGGATTCTTCAGTACGTGCAGATAAATCAATGTGATACATCATATTTACAAACTGAAGAATAAAAACCTGCATCTCAATATGTGCAGAAAAAGCTTTTGAAAATTCAATACCTCATAAAGATACAAAGAGAAAAAAATTTCCTTGTGATGAGAACTCTTAGGAATTCCTCTCTTAATAGTTACCCTACATAACATACAGTATCAATTATATTTATTATGCTGTACATTAAATCTCTAGTGGTTATTTTATAACTGAAAAGTTGTATCTTTTGATACCTTTCATCCAATTACCCCTACCCTCAACCTCACTTTTCGTAACCATAAACCTGATTTCTTTTTATGTGCACTATTTGCCTTTTATTTCTTTTTCAAGTTTTATTGCAGTATAGTTGTTTTATAATGTTGTTTAATTTCTACTGTACAGCAAAGTGAATCAAGTGAACAAGTTGTACATATGCATATATGCCCCCTCTTTTTTGGATTTCCTTCCAATTTAGGTCACCACAGAACATTAAGTAGAGTTTTCTGTGTTGTACTGTAAGTTCTCATTAGTTATCTACTTTATACATAGTATCAATAGTATGTATATCAATATATGAACCTCAATCTCCCAATTCATCCCACTGCCTCCCTTTCCTTCCCTGTTGTCCACACACTTGTTGTCTATGTTGGTGTCTCTATCTCTACTTTTAAATAAGACTGTCTATAAGCAACTTTTTCACATTCCCCATATATGCATTAATACACAATATTTGTTTTTTTCTTTCTGACTTACTTTACTCTGTATGATAGTCTCTAGGTTCATCCTTCCAAGACTGAGCCATGAAGAAACAGAAACTATGAACAGAGCAATCACAAGTAATGAAATTGAAATTGTGATTAAAAATCTTCCAACAAACACAAGTCCAGGATCAGACAGCTTCACAGGTCAAAATCAGACAAAGATACCACAAAAAAAGGAAAATTACAGGACAGTACCACTAATGAACATAGATACAAAAATCCTCAACAAAATGCTAGCAGACTGAATCCAACAGCACATTAAAGGGATCACACACCATGATTAAGTGGAATTTATCCCAGAAATGCAAGGATTCTTCAGTACGTGCAGATAAATCAATGTGATACATCATATTTACAAACTGAAGAATAAAAACCTGCATCTCAATATGTGCAGAAAAAGCTTTTGACAAAATTCAACACACATATATGATAAAAACTCTCCAGAAAGTGAGCAACATAATAAAGGCCATATATGACAACACAGCATACATTATTCTCAACTCTGAAAAACAAAGCATTTCCTCCAAAATCATGAATAAGGCAACGGCGCCCACTCTTGCTACACTTACTGAGCATAGTTTTGGAAATCCTAGCCACAGCAGAGAATAAGAAATAAAATGAATCTAAAATGACAAAGTAGTAGTAAAACTGTTACTGTTTGCAGATGACACTATGCTATACATAGAAAATCCTAAAGATACCACTAGAAAGCCACTAGAACTAATCAGTGAATTTAGTAAAGTCACAGGATACAAAATTAACAAACAGAAATCTCATGCATTCCTATACACTAACAACAAAAGATCAGAAAAAGAAATTCAGCCGTTCCATTTACCATTGCTAGAGTATCTCTTTTTGTTGTTGCTAGAGTATCTTTAAGTATGATTGATCTGCAAGTTCCTGGTGCACAACGTAGTGATTCAATATTTCTATACATCACAAAATGGTCAATACGATATCTTGTGTCCATATGTCACCAATATAAAGGTATTATATTTATTATTGATTGTATTTGCCCCTGTGCACACTTTTGAAAAAAAAAAGTTGGCCACTTTTATTGGTCTTTCATTTATTTATTTTCATCCATCTTTGCTCTTTGGCTTGTGTGGAATTCCCATCGAATTGGCCTCTCTCGTTGCAGAGCACCGCACGGGCTCTGGGCGCATGTGCTCCAGAGCACTGGCCTGTAATTGGACACATCTATCTCATGGCTCCGCAGCACATTGGATCTTTCCAGGCCAGGGATCTAACTGGAGCCCCTTGTGCTGCAAGGCGGTGTCCTTACCCACTGGACCACCAGGGAAGTCCCCTCTGTGTACATTTTAATGCCTCTTATTTAGTTGGTAATTTTAACTTTGTACCTCTTGACCTTCATCATCTATTTCACTCAATGACTGTACCACTTTTCTATAGCAACCACTTGTTTATTCTCTGTCCATGACTGTTTCTGTTTTATGTTTGTTCATTTTTAGATTCTACATAAAATTGAAATCAGGATTTTGTCTTTCCAAGACTTATTTCACATAGGATAAGACCATCTAGATTCATCACAAACAACAAGATTTTGTGTTTTTTTCAGCTCAGTAATATGACATTCCATTGTGAGTGTCTGTGTGTGTGTGCATGCAACAGCTTCTTTATCTTTTAATCTATTGAGGGACACTAAGAAGCGCCTGTGCTAAGGAAACTGTAAAAAATGTTGCAATAAAGATAGGGCTGCAAAAAAAAAAAAAAAAAAAAAAAAAAAATAGGGTTGCAACCTATTTAAATTAGTGTTTTTGTTTTTTTATTTCAGAAAAAAATTCCCAAGAATAAGTGTCTGCATCTTATGACAGCTCTATTTTTACTTTTTTGAGCAATCTCTACATTGTTTTCCATAGGGGTTGCACCGGTTTACATTCCCACCAACAGTGCACAAGGGCTCCCTTTTCTTCATATCCTTGCCAACACTTGTTATTTGGTGTCTATTTGGTAACAGCCATTCTAAGGGGAGGGAGTACTGCATTATGGTTTCTTTCAGTTTGCATCCTCCTGAGCATCTTTTCATGCGACTATTGGCCACCTATACATATCTTCTTTAAAAAATTATCTATTCAGGTCCTCTGCACATTTTTCCATTTGGTGGTTTAATTTTTTGATACTGAGTTATATCAGCTCCTTACATATTTTCCCTAATGTTTCCCTACTGGCGCTGATAACAAATCTGCCTACAATGCAGAAGACCCTGGTTTGATCCCTGGGTCAGAAGATCCCTTGGGGAAGGGCGTGGACGGAAACCCACTCCAGTATTTTTGACTGGAGAATCCCATGGACAAGCCTGGCAGGCTTCAGTCCATGGGGTCACAAAAAGTCAGATACATTGAACACAATGTATTTTTCCATTTGTTTGTATCCTCTTCCAATTTCTTTCACCAGTGTCTTATAGTCGCCCTAGTACAGGTCTTTTACCTCCTTAGATTTACTGCTAGGTATTTTACTGTTTTTGATAAAAGTATAAATGGGATTATTTCTTAATTTCTCTACTAGTTTGCTGCTAATATATAGAAATGTAACAGATTTCTACATATTAATTTTGTATCCTGTCATTTTATGAAGTTATTAGTTTTTGGTGGTATCTTTTAAGATTTTCTATATATAACATCATATCATCTGCAAGCTGTGAGTTTTATTTCTTCTTTTTTTTCCAAGTTGGTTTTCTTTTCTTTTTGTCAGCTCTGGCTAGGCCTTGTATACTATGTTCAGTAAAAGTTGTAGAAATAGCAATTACTTTCTTATTCCTGGTCTTAGAGGAAATGACTTCAACTTTTAACTACTTAGTATGATGCTAGCTATATGTTTATCACATAGGCCTTCATTATTTGGAGGTATATTCCTTTTACACTCACTTTATGGACAACTTATAAAGGATTGTTGAATACTGCTAAAAATTTTTTCTGCATATATTGAGATGATCATTAGATGTTTATTCCTCAATATGTTAATGTGGTGTATCAAACTGATTTGCAGGTATTGAACCATCCTCATATACATGGAATAAATCTCGATCATGGTGAATGAAACTTTTTAATGTATCTTTTACTCAATTTGCTAATATTTTGTTGAGAATTTTTGCATCTGTGTTTAATAGTGATGTTGCTCTGTCATCTTCTTTCCTGTTATAATCGTAGAGATGAAGGAGGAGAGATGCTCCAGGCTAGGACTCTCATAGATGAATAGAAATACCTGAAATAATTTGTATGTCCCTACTGCCTAATAATGCTGAGCATCATTTTGTGTACTGTTTAAGTTTTCCAAATTTCTATTTCCTTTTTATTACTGAAGTTTGAGTGTTTTATATATACTCTGAATGGTTAACGGGTATATAGTGAGGTACCATTCCACATCTATTAAAAGCTATAATTAGAAGAAACTGACTATACCAAGTATTGGTAGCACATGAAGGAACTGGAACTCTCGTACACCTCTGCATACACTTTGAAAAGCCGTTTGACAGTTCCTTAAAATATTTACTGTATCACCCATACATACTTTTCCGAGTTATCTCCTTGAAAAAAAGACCTGAGTATGAATGCTCATAGAAAAGTCATTTTTAATAGCCCCAAACTGGTAACAACCCAAATGTCTATCAATAGCCCAATAAATATATAAATTGTGGTCATCCCATACTAATCGCCAAAAGAAAGGAATGAACTGCTATTGATACATGTAACAATACTGATGAATCTCAAAATAATACGCTGAAGTGAAAGATATCAGGAAAAAAACATGTACATTCTATTAATGTATTTATATAGAACTCTTTTGTTGTTGTAGCTGTTTGTCGTGTCTGACTCTTTGTGATGCCATAGACTATACCCCTACAGGCTCCTCTGTCCATGGGATTCTCTAAGCAAGAATACTGGAGTGGGGTGCCTTTTCCTCCTCCAGGGGATCTTCTTGACCCAGAGACTGAAACTGAGTCTCATGCTTTGGCAAGAGAATTCTTTACCATTGAGCCATCAGGGAAGCCCCACATAAAACTCTAGAAAATGCAATATAATGTATATAGAAATCAGGTAAGTGGCACATGAAAACAGGAGGGAGACAGTGAGATGGGTGTGGAGAGGTTATAAAGCTGAAATTACAAAAGATCATGAGATCAGGCTATGAAACTTTCCAAAATATATATATATATATATATAATTTAGTGTATGTCATTTATACCACAGTAAAGCTATTAAAAATATACAGTGATGATGTACTCCTTTTCATATTTAAATTATTTTTATGATTGTGAGTACATTTTTACATACTTAGATTCTGATCCTGTGGCAGTAAATTAGTGGGTTAAGTTTACCTTGGGGGAAAGGTTTATGGAGGGAAGTCCTATGTGGGTCAGTTAGGGAAGATAATACAGATTTATCTCTATGGCATAGGAGAGGCCAGAGGAGCAGGAGGGAGGACAGGACAGAGGATAAAGAAAAATAAACCCAGGCCAGTGGGAGGAAATGGGTTTGGAAAGGTCCAGGAGCGCACTACAAGGCCAAGGGCAGTGGATAAAGATCTAAGAAATTTGCCCAGGCTGGTCCCCTAACAGGTAAAGTCTAGAGAGTCTAATTAATTTGTGAGGAGAGCCTAGCATTTCACTCGATTAGGGTAAAACAAGTGAAACATCTATTCTAAGACAGATTATGAATTTACTGGTTAAATAAAGAAGAGCTCTCTCAATGATATCCCTTCAAAGAAAGCGGAATCTCCACATGTGACTAGGGAAAATACTTCAAATTATGTGAAAACGACTGTTGATGAGGTGGATTGTGGCTTCATGTATTATATAGAACTCTTTTGTTGATACATGTAACAATACTGATGAATCTCAAAATAATACGCTGAAGTGAAAGATATCAGGAAAAAAACATGTACATTCTATTAATGTATTTATATAGAACTCTTTTGTTGTTGTAGCTGTTTGTCGTGTCTGACTCTTTGTGATGCCATAGACTATACCCCTACAGGCTCCTCTGTCCATGGGATTCTCTAAGCAAGAATACTGGAGTGGGGTGCCTTTTCCTCCTCCAGGGGATCTTCTTGACCCAGAGACTGAAACTGAGTCTCATGCTTTGGCAAGAGAATTCTTTACCATTGAGCCATCAGGGAAGCCCCACATAAAACTCTAGAAAATGCAATATAATGTATATAGAAATCAGGTAAGTGGCACATGAAAACAGGAGGGAGACAGTGAGATGGGTGTGGAGAGGTTATAAAGCTGAAATTACAAAAGATCATGAGATCAGGCTATGAAACTTTCCAAAATATATATATATATATATATAATTTAGTGTATGTCATTTATACCACAGTAAAGCTATTAAAAATATACAGTGATGATGTACTCCTTTTCATATTTAAATTATTTTTATGATTGTGAGTACATTTTTACATACTTAGATTCTGATCCTGTGGCAGTAAATTAGTGGGTTAAGTTTACCTTGGGGGAAAGGTTTATGGAGGGAAGTCCTATGTGGGTCAGTTAGGGAAGATAATACAGATTTATCTCTATGGCATAGGAGAGGCCAGAGGAGCAGGAGGGAGGACAGGACAGAGGATAAAGAAAAATAAACCCAGGCCAGTGGGAGGAAATGGGTTTGGAAAGGTCCAGGAGCGCACTACAAGGCCAAGGGCAGTGGATAAAGATCTAAGAAATTTGCCCAGGCTGGTCCCCTAACAGGTAAAGTCTAGAGAGTCTAATTAATTTGTGAGGGAGAGCCTAGCATTTCACTCGATTAGGGTAAAACAAGTGAAACATCTATTCTAAGACAGATTATGAATTTACTGGTTAAATAAAGAAGAGCTCTCTCAATGATATCCCTTCAAAGAAAGCGGAATCTCCACATGTGACTAGGGAAAATACTTCAAATTATGTGAAAACGACTGTTGATGAGGTGGATTGTGGCTTCAGAGGAAGATATGTGAACACTTTCATTTCCTACTGTGTATAAAAATAATTGCTCTTTGCAAAAGTAAAATCTCAATTTAGTGATAATGCTTGGGAATTAAGATGTTCTTGTTAATTGAATTTTTTATTTATACAATCATTGATGACAATCATAGAATTTTATAGCTGGAAAGGACCTTGGAGATCACTTAGTCCAACCTCATTTTATAGATTAGGCAACAGAGGACCAAGAGGTTAAGTAAATGGCCCAAGGTGGCAGTCAATTAGCAACAGTCCTGGGATTGTGAGAGAAAGTTAACTAGAACATGCTTTTGTTTCAATCCTTGTGATTAAAAAGTTTTCCATTCAAGAATGTGTTCATTTGCTTAAATATTTTAATATGGAAATATAGGAACTCTGAACCTACAAAGATGTGTGGCTCTAATTTTTTTTCTTAAATTATTTTAATTGGAGGATAATTACAATATTGCAATGGTTTCTGCCATACATCAACATGAATTGGCCATGGGTATACATGTGACCTCCCCATCCTGAAGCCCCCTTCCATACCATTTCCCACTCTATCCCTCTGGATGCCCCAGAGCACTGGCTTTAGATGCCCTGCTTCATGCATCAAACTTGCACTGGTCATCTGTTTTACATATGGCAATGTCCATGATTCAATATTCTTCTCTCCAATCATCCCACCCTCACCTTCTCCCACTTTCCTTACATCTGTGTCTTCTCTGCATCACTGCATGTAGGGTCATCACTATTGTCTTTCTAAATTCCATATATATGCGTTAGTATACTGTATTGGTGTTTTTCTTTCTGGCTTACTTCACTCTGTATAATAGGCTCCAGTTTCATCCACCTCATTAGAACTGATTCAAATGCATTCTTTTTGATGGCTGAGTAATATTCCATTGTATATATGTACCACAATTTCCTTATCTATTCATCTTCCAATGGACATTTAGGTTCCTTCCGCATCCTAGCTATCGTAAAGAGTGATGCAATGACTATTGGGGCACATGTGTCTCTTTCAGTTCTGGTTTTCTCTGACTGTGCAGCAGAGGGATTGCTGGGTCATACGGCAGTTCTATTCCCAGGCTTTTAAGCATTCTCCACACTGTTCTCCAAAGCAGCTGTACCAACCAGCAATATAAGAGGGGTCCCTTTTTTCCACACCCTTAACAGCATTGTTTGTAGGCATTTTGATAATGGCCATTCTGACACGAGATGGTAGCTCATTGTGGTTTTGATTTGCATTTCTCTAATAATGACTGATGCTAAGCATCATGTGTTTATTAGCCATCTGTGTAAAGGACCTTGAGATCACTTAGTCCAACCTCATTTTATAGATTAGGCAACAGAGGACCAAGAGGTTAAGTAAATGGCCCAAGGTGGCAGTCAATTAGCAACAGTCCTGGGATTGTGAGAGAAAGTTAACTAGAACATGCTTTTGTTTCAATCCTTGTGATTAAAAAGTTTTCCATTCAAGAATGTGTTCATTTGCTTAAATATTTTAATATGGAAATATAGGAACTCTGAACCTACAAAGATGTGTGGCTCTAATTTTTTTTCTTAAATTATTTTAATTGGAGGATAATTACAATATTGCAATGGTTTCTGCCATACATCAACATGAATTGGCCATGGGTATACATGTGACCTCCCCATCCTGAAGCCCCCTTCCATACCATTTCCCACTCTATCCCTCTGGATGCCCCAGAGCACTGGCTTTAGATGCCCTGCTTCATGCATCAAACTTGCACTGGTCATCTGTTTTACATATGGCAATGTCCATGATTCAATATTCTTCTCTCCAATCATCCCACCCTCACCTTCTCCCACTTTCCTTACATCTGTGTCTTCTCTGCATCACTGCATGTAGGGTCATCACTATTGTCTTTCTAAATTCCATATATATGCGTTAATATGCAGTATTTTTCTTTCTCTTTCTGACTTACTTCACTCTGTATAATAGGCTCCAGTTTCATCCACCTCATTAGAACTGACTCAAATGCATTTCTTTTTAGAGCTGAATACTATTCCATTGTATATATGTACCACAATTTCCTTATCTATTCATCTTCCAATGGACATTTAGGTTCCTTCCGCATCCTAGCTATCGTAAAGAGTGATGCAATGACTATTGGGGCACATGTGTCTCTTTCAGTTCTGGTTTTCTCTGACTGTGCAGCAGAGGGATTGCTGGGTCATACGGCAGTTCTATTCCCAGGCTTTTAAGCATTCTCCACACTGTTCTCCAAAGCAGCTGTACCAACCAGCAATATAAGAGGGGTCCCTTTTTTCCACACCCTTAACAGCATTGTTTGTAGGCATTTTGATAATGGCCATTCTGACGGCACGAGATGGTAGCTCATTGTGGTTTTGATTTGCATTTCTCTAATAATGACTGATGCTAAGCATCATGTGTTTATTAGCCATCTGTATGTCTTTTTTGGAGAAATGTCTGTTTAGGTCTTTTGCTCACTTTATGATTGGGTTGCTCATTTTTTGGTATTGAGCTGTATGAGCTGCTTGTATATCTTACAGATTAATTCTTTGTCAGTTGCTTCATTTGCTATTATTTTCTCCCATTCTGAAGGCTGTCTTTACGGCTTTCTTATATCTTCCTTCATTATGCAAAAACTTTTAAGTTTAATTAGGTCCCATTTGTTTATTTTTGTTTTTATTTCCATTTCTCTGGGAGGTGGGTCATAGAGGATCTTGTTGTGATTTATTCTTTTATCAATTGTTTTAACTAATATTTACTAAATATACACTATGTTCTGGACAATATCATTTGTGAGTAAACAAATTAAGTAAAAAGAGTTCATAATCTAAGGAGTTGACAGAAAGCATATATGATACAATTCTATGACAGATGTAAACACAGGAACTCTCAAACTACAACAGAGGGGTGTCTAAAGGGATGGCAAAGAGTTGTGGCAGGTATTGCATTACTACAAACAGTATATTACAACATACAAAAAGAATTATCACAAAATTTAGGACAGCAATTACTTCTAGGATGGAGTAAAGTAAAGCCATTACCACAAGTCAATTTTATATTGGTCATGATCTACTTCTTAAAGTGGATGAGTACATGCGTAGTCATTCTAAGTGATTTTTCTAAGTAATAATATATATATATATATATATATATATATATATATATATATACATACATATACTTATTTGTAAACAGACTACATTATATATAGGGAAAAATTAAGCAATAAGAGCACTAAAGAGAATGAGTGGAAACTACATACCTCCAATGGGAAGGGAAGAAAGTAGCTTCTACAGGAGCTCAAGGGGATATAAGGGGGGAGGAAATAGAACATTTTTGCTTTTCTGTTGATCAACAAGAAACAGATTGAAAATAAGAGGACTACATTAGTAAATACAATCATGAAAACTGGAGAACGTAAAAGTTGTGCTTGAGAATGGTGACACTTTCTTCTGTGATACAAAAGAAAAAGAAAAAAAAAAACTTCACGAGAGAGAGAGAGAAACATTAGGATGAAACAAAGGCATTTCCTGAAGTTCCTCTTGAAGGCTCATGGTTTTCTTAGCACAAGTAAGAGATTTCTTATTTGCCCAGAGAATAAGGGCAAAAGTTGGTAAGGGAGGCATAGAGGAGTGGAAGAGGTAGAGATGGGGACGAATTGTTCTTAGAAGGTGGAGGGGAAATGAAGTATGAAACACTACCACTAAAGTCTACCTGCAGGTAACAGGAAATCTTCAGTTGATTGCATTGACAGTCTTATGACTTTTTTCTTCTTTTCAGTGGTAAGCAAGCTGGCGGCAGAAGTAGAGAGTTCAGGGAGCTTAGAACAGCACATATGTGCTGTGGAATTGACTGAGGAAGCAAGGAGACACAGGGTGTTGGGATTCCACGTATGAGATGTGGAACTCCAATCAGGCAAATACCAGAGTGAAAAGGATGAAGCCATTTGCACCTTAATTTGACCTTACTGGGGCAGAGCAGGTGTGAAGATTATCCTTAAGATTTAACAGTTAAGATTTATTGTGAACCTAACTACAAAGTGCAGTTGAAAGGGGAAGGGGTGTAGGAGGTCGTAAGCCATGTACAAAAAATGTGATAAACACAATTTGGATTCAGACAAAAGTGAAAAGAGAGTTTGCAAGAGCAGGTGTTAGATCCCAGCAGGAAGGCAGAACACAGCTATAATCTGATTGATGGCCCAGAAAATTTAGAAGAAAAAAGTCATTATTCAGAAACAGGTCTGTAGGTGGAAAATAAAGGCCCATTTATTAGGTGGGTGTTTAGAAGCAACACTTTTGTACTTCTAGAAGAGGGCAGAAAGGAGAAAGTCTGAAAGGATCTAAGTTACTAATTAGCCATGTTCTGGGAAATGGACTCCTAGGGATAAAGGGAAGCGTGACTCTGAATCCTATATATCAGAGCCTTTGGCCAGCAGAATGATGAAGGCTAAACATCTTTGAGATTCGTGTCCTCAGCTGTTAAGTAGTTCTTTTCTGTTCAGTTGGTCTTGGGACTAAAGGGGAAAGAGATAGAGAGAGAAGTGGATGCAGTTCCATTAGTGGAGCTTGAAACAGTAGAGTCAAGATAAGTAAGGTGGAGGGATTGATTAGGAGTTTGGGGTTAAAATATGAGAACTGCTATATATAAGATAGATAACCATCAACTGAGGTGGATACTGTTGAAGAGAAAGAGCATGGTTTAAAAAAAAAAAAGGATTAACAGCAGGTCTAGGAGCCTGGCAGAATCTTGGTTAAGAGGCCAATGAGGTTTCTCTAGAAGTGATTAATTCAATATGTTAGGGGTCTTCAGGTTTCATAGACCCAGACTATACAAAATGATTTATAGTCACCCGTGTTTCTTATAGATGGACTTTAAGACTACAAGTATCAGAATATCAGAGCATGGTTTAGTACTTTCAAAAACTTGTTACACATATATGGAATCTAGAAAATGGTACTGATGAAAGTATATGCAGAGCAGCAATGCAGAAACAGAGAACAGACTTACGGACATTGGGGAGAGGGAGGAAGGGGCGAGATGCATGGAAAGAGTAACATGGAAACTTACAATACCATATGTAAAATTGACAGCCAATGTGAATCTGCTGTAAGACGAATGGAATTTACACAGGGACTCTGTAACAACCTAAGAGGGGCGGAATGGGGAGGAAAATGGGATGGAAGTTCAGGTGGGAGGGGGCATGTGTATACCTATGGCTGATTTGGGTATAAGGGTGGCAGTAAACAACAAACTCTATAAAAGTAAAATAAAAACAAACTTGTGCTAATCTTGGAAAAACAGTGTGCATACATGCTAAGTCACTTCAGAACAGGGGCAGAAAGTGAGAAAGTCATGAAAGGATCCCATTTATTAGGTGGGTGTTTAGAAGCAACACTTTTGTACTTCTAGAAGAGGGCAGAAAGGAGAAAGTCTGAAAGGATCTAAGTTACTAATTAGCCATGTTCTGGGAAATGGACTCCTAGGGATAAAGGGAAGCGTGACTCTGAATCCTATATATCAGAGCCTTTGGCCAGCAGAATGATGAAGGCTAAACATCTTTGAGATTCGTGTCCTCAGCTGTTAAGTAGTTCTTTTCTGTTCAGTTGGTCTTGGGACTAAAGGGGAAAGAGATAGAGAGAGAAGTGGATGCAGTTCCATTAGTGGAGCTTGAAACAGTAGAGTCAAGATAAGTAAGGTGGAGGGATTGATTAGGAGTTTGGGGTTAAAATATGAGAACTGCTATATATAAGATAGATAACCATCAACTGAGGTGGATACTGTTGAAGAGAAAGAGCATGGTTTAAAAAAAAAAAAGGATTAACAGCAGGTCTAGGAGCCTGGCAGAATCTTGGTTAAGAGGCCAATGAGGTTTCTCTAGAAGTGATTAATTCAATATGTTAGGGGTCTTCAGGTTTCATAGACCCAGACTATACAAAATGATTTATAGTCACCCGTGTTTCTTATAGATGGACTTTAAGACTACAAGTATCAGAATATCAGAGCATGGTTTAGTACTTTCAAAAACTTGTTACACATATATGGAATCTAGAAAATGGTACTGATGAAAGTATATGCAGAGCAGCAATGCAGAAACAGAGAACAGACTTACGGACATTGGGGAGAGGGAGGAAGGGGCGAGATGCATGGAAAGAGTAACATGGAAACTTACAATACCATATGTAAAATTGACAGCCAATGTGAATCTGCTGTAAGACGAATGGAATTTACACAGGGACTCTGTAACAACCTAAGAGGGGCGGAATGGGGAGGAAAATGGGATGGAAGTTCAGGTGGGAGGGGGCATGTGTATACCTATGGCTGATTTGGGTATAAGGGTGGCAGTAAACAACAAACTCTATAAAAGTAAAATAAAAACAAACTTGTGCTAATCTTGGAAAAACAGTGTGCATACATGCTAAGTCACTTCAGTAATGGCTGCCTCTTTTGCCACCCCATGGAATGTAGCCCTCCAGGCTCCTCTGTCCATGGGATTATCCAAGAACAAATAATGGAGTGGGTTGCTACGCCCTCCTCCAGGGGATCTTCCTGACCTAGGAATTGAACCTGCATTTCCTGCATTGCAGGTGGATTCTTAACCACTGAGTTACTGGGGTAGTCCTTGGAAAGCCTGAGTGTGACCCAAAACACATGAGCACCAGTGCTGTCAAAACTTATGAAGTACATAAAATTGCCAAATACATACATACAACACTTCTGACTTCAAAAAAATTCAATCTGTTTCACCCATATGCTATACTTAACAGAAAAAATGAGAGAGTTGCCAACCTTGAGACTGGAATGTGCTCAATCATTTGGGAAGGGTAGAAAGAGAGGTGGGTGGAGAGCAGTTAATATTTGTCAAGACAATTTGATGTGAAAAATGAAAGGAATAAGGCTAAGAAATGTAGGAACAAACACTCATGTAAAATCAAAAGGTGAAAAGTGTTATTTTCACTTTGGAAATTATTCGTCATTAAAATATACATTAAAGCTACTTTAAATATAAAAGGTTGAACCTTAGCTACATATGGAAACATTACTGTGTGACTCTTCATTTGGGAACTCTTCATTATGGAAGAAGCAAGTCTATTTGGGTTATATCTGGAGAATGAGTATTTAATGAAATACCCACAGGATCTTAAAATTATTTCACTAAAGGCAGTCTCAAAACAGGAACCTTGAATATAGTATTTTAGCAAAATTTCAGTAAATGTTTGTATGTTACTCCTTTGGAAATAAACTAAATAATTTGCTCAGGAATCAAAATGCAATACTGCAGTTTTTTATCACTGAGTAATATTCCATTGTATATATGTACCACAGCTTTTTTCTTTTACATTTACTTATTTTTAATTGGAGGCTAATTTTTTTTTCTTTTAATTTTTTTTTTTTGGTCACTTCTATTGATCCTTCATTTATTTATCTTTATTCTTTGACCTGTGTGGGCCTCCCATAGCAGTGGCCTCTCTTGCCACAGAGCACCAGCTCTGGGTATGTGCACTCAAGAGCTCCCACTTGGTAACTGGACAAGTCGGCCCAGCCACTCCACAGTACATGGGATCTTCCCAGGCCAGGGATCAAACCGGCACCCCTTGCACTGCAAGGTGGTGTCCTTACCCACTGGACCACCAGGGAAGCCCCGAGGCTAATTGTTTTATACACCATAACTTTATCAATTCATCTGTTGATGGACATTTACATAGCTTTCATATCTTGGCTACTGTAGTCAGCTGAAGTGAAATGGATGAACCTAGAGCCTGGTTATGCAGAATGAAGTAAGTCAAAGAGAAAAACAAACATTGCATATTAAACATATATATGAAATCTAGAACAATAGTACTGATGAACCCAGGTGTAGTGCAGGAACAGAGCTGCAGAGGTAGAGAACGGACTTTTGGACACAGCAAGAGAGGGTGGGGCAAACTGAGAGAGTAGGATTGACACAGATACACTACCATGTGTAAAATAGATAGCCACTGGGAAGCTCTTGTGTGTCACAGGGACTCGGTTCCACACTCTGTGATGACCTAGAGGGGTGGGAGAGAGGCTCAAGCAGGAGGGATATATGTATAGTTCTAGCTGATTCACAGTATTTTACAGCAGAAACCAGCACAATATTGTAAAGTAATTATCCTCCATTTAAAAATAAATTTCAGAAGTAAAATATAGACCTTTGGCTAAGATGGTGGCGTAGAAGGACGTGGGCTCATGAAATACCCACAGGATCTTAAAATTATTTCACTAAAGGCAGTCTCAAAACAGGAACCTTGAATATAGTATTTTAGCAAAATTTCAGTAAATGTTTGTATGTTACTCCTTTGGAAATAAACTAAATAATTTGCTCAGGAATCAAAATGCAATACTGCAGTTTTTTATCACTGAGTAATATTCCATTGTATATATGTACCACAGCTTTTTTCTTTTACATTTACTTATTTTTAATTGGAGGCTAATTTTTTTTTCTTTTAATTTTTTTTTTTTGGTCACTTCTATTGATCCTTCATTTATTTATCTTTTTTCTTTGGCCTGCGCGGGCCTCCCATAGCAGTGGCCTCTCTTGCCACAGAGCACCAGCTCTGGGTATGTGCACTCAAGAGCTCCCACTTGGTAACTGGACAAGTCGGCCCAGCCACTCCACAGTACATGGGATCTTCCCAGGCCAGGGATCAAACCGGCACCCCTTGCACTGCAAGGTGGTGTCCTTACCCACTGGACCACCAGGGAAGCCCCGAGGCTAATTGTTTTATACACCATAACTTTATCAATTCATCTGTTGATGGACATTTACATAGCTTTCATATCTTGGCTACTGTAGTCAGCTGAAGTGAAATGGATGAACCTAGAGCCTGGTTATGCAGAATGAAGTAAGTCAAAGAGAAAAACAAACATTGCATATTAAACATATATATGAAATCTAGAACAATAGTACTGATGAACCCAGGTGTAGTGCAGGAACAGAGCTGCAGAGGTAGAGAACGGACTTTTGGACACAGCAAGAGAGGGTGGGGCAAACTGAGAGAGTAGGATTGACACAGATACACTACCATGTGTAAAATAGATAGCCACTGGGAAGCTCTTGTGTGTCACAGGGACTCGGTTCCACACTCTGTGATGACCTAGAGGGGTGGGAGAGAGGCTCAAGCAGGAGGGGATATATGTATAGTTCTAGCTGATTCACAGTATTTTACAGCAGAAACCAGCACAATATTGTAAAGTAATTATCCTCCATTTAAAAATAAATTTCAGAAGTAAAATATAGACCTTTGGCTAAGATGGTGGCGTAGAAGGACGTGGGCTCATCTCTCCTGCAAAATCACCTGAATTGCAAAAAGTTCCTGAAAAACCATCAACAGGAGGAGGTGGGATCTAATCACAAAAAAGATACCCCACATCGAAGAGCAAAGGAGAAGCCACAATAAGATGGTAGGAGGGGTGCAATCGTGCTTTTAAAAGTCAAACCTCATACCCACCAGAGAGGCTGGGTGGGCCAAATATGCAAAGTCTGTTGCAAATCAAGACCCGGGAAAGGAGCAGTGACACCCACAAGGAACTGAGCCAGACCTGCTTTAGAGGGTCCAAGTGCCCCCTTGAGCTATACATGCCCTTGAGCAGTCCTCGGAAGGACGGCACTCAGTTCCCTTTGGAGGAGGTTACCATTAACCCAATCATAGAGCCGTTGAGGAGGACTGGAAACTCTGCACGCACTGTGATCCAGGAGAGAGGAATAGCGATCCTGCAGGAGACTGAGTCAGACTCACCTCTGAGTAATCTGACATCTCCCGCAGTGGCAGGGGTCAACGGTGGCCTGCAGCATGGTTGGGGTCACTGCGGAAGTGCTTCCCATAGAGAGTGTGGGAATAAATCCTTTGTGAGAGAGACGCCATTTTTCCTACTATAGTTTGGCTGTTGGTCAAACTACAGCGAGGGAATTTAGCTCCACCCAGGAAAAAGGGGGATCTGGATTAAAGATTAAGAAACTACCAGATGAAATAATAGACAAAGAATTAATCTCCAAAATCTACAAGCAACTCAGACAACTTAGCACAGGAAAAACAAACAACACAATCAAAACATGGGAAAAAGATCTAAAGAGACGCCTCTCCAAAGAGGACATACAGATGGCCCAAAAGCACATGAAACAATGCTCAACCTTGTTTATTATTAGAGAAATGCAAATTAAAACTACAGTGAGATACCACCTCACAATCATGAGAATGGCCATCATCAATAAATCAACAGACAATAAATGCTGGAGAGGGTGTGGAGAAAAGGGAACCCTCTTGCATTGCTGGTGGGAATGTCAATTGATACGGCCTCTATGGAAGACCTCCATTTAAAATAAATTTCAGAAGTAAAATATAGACCTTTGGCTAAGATGGTGGCGTAGAAGGACGTGGGCTCATCTCTCCTGCAAAATCACCTGAATTGCAAAAAGTTCCTGAAAAACCATCAACAGGAGGAGGTGGGATCTAATCACAAAAAAGATACCCCACATCGAAGAGCAAAGGAGAAGCCACAATAAGATGGTAGGAGGGGTGCAATCGTGCTTTTAAAAGTCAAACCTCATACCCACCAGAGAGGCTGGGTGGGCCAAATATGCAAAGCCTGTTGCAAATCAAGACCCGGGAAAGGAGCAGTGACACCCACAAGGAACTGAGCCAGACCTGCTTTAGAGGGTCCAAGTGCCCCCTTGAGCTATACATGCCCTTGAGCAGTCCTCGGAAGGACGGCACTCAGTTCCCTTTGGAGGAGGTTACCATTAACCCAATCATAGAGCCGTTGAGGAGGACTGGAAACTCTGCACGCACTGTGATCCAGGAGAGGGAATAGCGATCCTGCAGGAGACTGAGTCAGACTCACCTCTGAGTAATCTGACATCTCCCGCAGTGGCAGGGGTCAACGGTGGCCTGCAGCATGGTTGGGGTCACTGCGGAAGTGCTTCCCATAGAGAGTGTGGGAATAAATCCTTTGTGAGAGAGACGCCATTTTTCCTACTATAGTTTGGCTGTTGGTCAAACTACAGCGAGGGAATTTAGCTCCACCCAGGAAAAAGGGGGATCTGGATTAAAGATTAAGAAACTACCAGATGAAATAATAGACAAAGAATTAATCTCCAAAATCTACAAGCAACTCAGACAACTTAGCACAGGAAAAACAAACAACACAATCAAAACATGGGAAAAAGATCTAAAGAGACGCCTCTCCAAAGAGGACATACAGATGGCCCAAAAGCACATGAAACAATGCTCAACCTTGTTTATTATTAGAGAAATGCAAATTAAAACTACAGTGAGATACCACCTCACAATCATGAGAATGGCCATCATCAATAAATCAACAGACAATAAATGCTGGAGAGGGTGTGGAGAAAAGGGAACCCTCTTGCATTGCTGGTGGGAATGTCAATTGATACAGCCTCTATGGAAGACAGTATGGAGATTCCTTAAAAAACTAAAAATAGAAGCACCCTATGACCCAGCAATCCCACTATGAGGCCTATATCCTGATGAAATCAAAACTGAAAGAAGCACCTGTACCCCAATGTTCATTGCAGCTCTCTATACAATAGCTAGAACATGGAAGCAACCTAGATGTCCATCGACAAATGAATGGATCCAGAAGCTCTGGTACATATATACAATGGAATACTACTCAGCTGTTAAAAAAATGCAGAAGACTCAGTCCTAATGAGGTGGCTAGCTCTAGAACCTATCATAAAAAGTGAAGTCAGTCAAAAAGAGAAAGACAAGTACAGTACACTAACTCATATATATGGAATCTAGTAAGATGGTCATGATAACACACTCAGTGAACTCATGGAAAAACAGACAGAGAATAGACATATGAACATTGTGGGGAACAAACAGTGAGGGGGAGGCATAGAGGGAGTAACATGGAAACCTATACTGGCACGTGTGGAAAAGATAGCTATTGTCATTGTGCTAAGGGAATAGGATTGCTTACAATGGCTTGGGGTGACGGTCCGGAGGGGTGGGATGGGGGGAACTGGGTGGGTGGGGGAACCAGGGATATGCATATGACTGATCTGGGAACATACATGTCTATGAACAACAAAACTCTGTAAAATCTTTAAAATAAAGAATTAAAAATTAAAAAAAAAAAAAAAAAAAAAAAAAAAAAACGAAACTACCAGGGCCAGCCCGGGTGGACCTTTTACTTTTGGAATAGGCAGAAATAAACAAGCAGTAAAAGAGGTCTTCAGATCCAACCACTGACAGAGGCAAGAAAAAGACTGATAATTCCTGAATAGTCAGCAAGAGACAGAAGAACATAAACATCCACTATTTTCACGTTTTGTCTGGAGCTGGAGTTACTGCTGGATTTTTTAAATTTTATTTTATTTCTTATATTTTTTATTGCTTTTTGTTTGTTTTTTCACTTGTTTTTTTTTCCCCCTTTTTTCCAAAGCCCTTCAGTACTCCCCTCCTCCCCATTTTTTTCCTGTTTCCTCCATTGAATTCTATTGAAACTACTAATCTTATCAGTAAGATTTAATATATTCAAGTTTACATGATTTTTAAATTTTTTCCTTTTAAATAGCACATTTTATTTTGGGATAAACTTCTGGTTCCACATTGGCCTTTTATGGTTCTGTGGGGGGTTTATTGTTTTTATTGTTTGTGTCTTGATTTTCTATATTTTTCTATATACTTATCTCTGTTCTGAGTTTTAAATTTTTTATATGTATTATTACCTCTATTCTATTACTACAACTATTTCTTTGCTTTCTCTGATGCTCTTTTCCTACAGCACTAAACTCTAATACATACCAATTTTTATCTCCCTATATTTAACTTTGCAGTAATATTCTATATTTCTCTTCTATCCTCCCTTTCTCTTTTTCCCTTTCCCCATCATATTTCTTAGTCTTTTCTGTCCTCATTGCCTTATCCCCAACTGGGACCCTGCTCTAGCATTATTCTCCAATTTGTGCTCTAGTTAGTTTATTAACTGGTGGATATCATTCTTGGTTTTCTTTATTTGCTGTGCTAATGTATTATGCTGTATTTTTTGTTGGCATTTTTGGGTTATGTTATGGCTATATATATTTGTGTGTATAATTCAGTATGCTAGATAGTATTCACATGATATTTTAATTACCATTTGTCAAAGGTATACCCTCAGTTTCTCATTTAAATATATATGTTTTAATACCATTTAATGCCATAACAAATCAGCCGTGAAATCTTCATTCCCTGGTCAGGCAACAAGCCCAGGGGCTTTAGGGAGGGAGCAATGACTCCAAAACTCTACAATATCAAAGAACACCTAACACTATAGAGCATTAAACAGTGAGAACTCCAACAAAGGTAAACACTTGTATGCAAGTCCTGACATCAACCAAGAACCAGCATGACCCGGAATAAGATGCCTCATCCAAAAAACAAACACCGACAGATGTAACTCAAAGTCTGGGAAAAGGAAACCCCAAAAAGTTACTTAAAAAATTAATAATAACAATGAAATGGAAGAGAAATACCACACAAGTGAAGGAACAATCTACACACACACACAAGTCCAAATAAATGCAGAGGAATTAGATGAACTTTCTGAAAGCAAACTCAGAAGAATGATAGTAAAGATGATCCAAAACACCAAAAACAGAATTTTAGAGAAACTGCAAGAAACAACTAACACAATGAATAAAGAAATACAAGAACTTAATAAACAACAAAAAGAGACAAACAACTCAATTGCTGAACTTAAAAACACTGTAAAAGGAGTCAAGAGCAGAGTATCTGAGACAGAAGACGGGATAAGTGAGCTGGAAGATAGACTGGTGGAAGTAACTGCTGAAAAACAGAATCTAGCTCAAAGAATGAAAAGAGCAAAGGATAGTCTCAGAGACCTCTGGGATAATATCAAATGCACCAATATTCTAATTATGGGGGTTCCAGAAGAAGAAGAAAAAAAGAGAGGGTATTAGAAAAATTTTCAAGAGATTATAGTTGAAAATGTCCCCAACATGGGAAAAGAAATAGTCAATCAAGTTCAAGAAGCACAAAGAGTACCATAAAGAACAAACCCGAGAAGAAACACACCAAGACACATATTAATGAAGCTAACACAAATTAAACACAAAGACAGAATTCTCAAAGCAGCAAGGGAAAAGCAACTAGTGACATACAAGGGAAAGCCCATACGTTTAACAGCTAATCTTTCAACAGAAACTCTACAGGCCAGAAGGGAATGGCAGAACACATTTAAAGTGCTGAAACAGAACAATCTGCAACCAAGAATACTCTACCCTTCAAGAATCTCACTCAAAATTGATGGAGAAATCACAAGTTTTACAGAAAAGCAAAAATTAAAAGAATTTAGTAACACCAAACCAGCCTTACAACAAGTGTTAAAGGGACTTACATAGACAACAAGAGAAGAAGATCTACAAAACAAATCCATCATGACATCTAAGAAGATGACAATAGGATTATTTGTATCAATGATTACTTTGAATGTAAATGAACTAATTGCCCCAACCAAAAGACACAGACTTGGCTGAATGGATTCAAAAACACGACCCATACATATGCTGCCTCCAGGAAACTCACTTCAGACCTAGAGGACACTCATAGACTGAAAGTGAGAGGCTGGAAAAAGATATTCCATGCAAATGGAAATCAAAAGAAAGCTGGAGTAGCAATCCTCATATCAGACAAAAGAGACCTGAAAATAAAGAAGATTAGAAGAGACAAGGCAGGACACTACATCACGAACAAGGGATCGATCTAAGAGGAAGACATAATGATCATAAATATCTATGTATCCAACAGGGCTTTCCCTGGTGGTACAGCGGGTAAGGACACTGCCTTGCAGTGCAAGAGGCGCTGGTTTGATCCCTGGCCTGGGAAGCTTCCACGTGCTGTGAAGCGGCTGGACTGATGTGTCCAATTTCTGAGCCGGAGCTCTGGCGCACATGCGCCCAGAGCCGGTGCTCTGCGACGACAGAGGCCACCGCGATGGGAGGCCCACAGGAGCCGAAGAACAAAGATGGATGAAAATAGACAAATGAAAGACCAATAGAAGTGGCCCGCCCATCCACCTCTATCCCCACCCCACCCCCCAAAAAGATAAATAAATAAAATAGATGTTTAAAAAATATGCCTATGCATCCAACAGAGAAGCACCCCAATACATAAGACAAACAGTTTCAGACATAAAAGAAGAAATCGACAATAACACAATAAGAGTTGGAGACTCTAACGCTCCTCTCACACCAATGGACAGATCATCCAAACAGAAAATTACTAAAGGAACACAAGCCTTAAATGCCACACTGGAAGGGATGGACCTCATGGATATCTTTAGGACCTTCCATCCAAAAGCAGAAGAATACACTTTCTTCTCAAGTGCTCATGGAACATTCTCCAGGATAGACTATATCTTGGGCCACACATGAAATCTCAGTCAATTCAAGAAAATTGAAATTATATCAACCATCTTCTCAGACCACAATGCAATGAGACTAGAGATCAACCATAGGAAAAAAAATGCTAAAAACACAAACACATGTAGATTAAACAACACACACCTAAAATAAAATAAAATAAAAACGATTACCAAGCAAATCCAAGGAGAAATTTAAAGACAATGAACACACGACAGAGCAAAACCTATGGGATACTGCAAAAGCAGTTCTAAGAGGGAAGTTTACAGCACTACAATCCTACCTCAAGAACCTAGAAAAATATCAAACAGACGACCTAACCCTATGCTTAAAACAACTGGAGAAAGAAGAACAAAAACACCCCTAAGATAAATAAAACAAAAAGCTGGTTCTTCAAAAAGATCAATAAAATTGACAAAGCACTGGCCAGACTCATCAAGCAAAAAAGAGAGAAGAACCAGATCAACAAAATCAAAAATGAAAAAGGAGAGATTACAACAGATAATGCGAAATACAAAGGATACTAAGGGACTATTGTGAAAAACTCTATGGCAACAAACTGGACAAGAAGAAATGGACAGTTTTTTGGAAAAGATTAACTGTGAAGCGGCTGGACTGATGTGTCCAATTACCGAGCCCGGGCTCTGGGGCGCATGCGCCCAGAGCCGGCGCTTTGCAACGACAAATGCCACCGCGATGGGAGGCCCACAGGAGCCGAAGAACAAAGATGGATGAAAACAGAGAAATGAAAGACCAATAGAAGTGGCCCGCCCATCCACCTCTATCCCCACCCCACCCCCCAAAAAGATAAATAAATAAAATAGATGTTTAAAAAATATGCCTATGCATCCAACAGAGAAGCACCCCAATACATAAGACAAACAGTTTCAGACATAAAAGAAGAAATCGACAATAACACAATAAGAGTTGGAGACTCTAACGCTCCTCTCACACCAATGGACAGATCATCCAAACAGAAAATTACTAAAGGAACACAAGCCTTAAATGCCACACTGGAAGGGATGGACCTCATGGATATCTTTAGGACCTTCCATCCAAAAGCAGAAGAATACACTTTCTTCTCAAGTGCTCATGGAACATTCTCCAGGATAGACTATATCTTGGGCCACACATGAAATCTCAGTCAATTCAAGAAAATTGAAATTATATCAACCATCTTCTCAGACCACAATGCAATGAGACTAGAGATCAACCATAGGAAAAAAAATGCTAAAAACACAAACACATGTAGATTAAACAACACACACCTAAAATAAAATAAAATAAAAACGATTACCAAGCAAATCCAAGGAGAAATTTAAAGACAATGAACACACGACAGAGCAAAACCTATGGGATACTGCAAAAGCAGTTCTAAGAGGGAAGTTTACAGCACTACAATCCTACCTCAAGAACCTAGAAAAATATCAAACAGACGACCTAACCCTATGCTTAAAACAACTGGAGAAAGAAGCAGAAGAGAAATCATAATGATCAGAGCAGAAATAAATGGAAAAGAACAAAAACACCCCTAAGATAAATAAAACAAAAAGCTGGTTCTTCAAAAAGATCAATAAAATTGACAAAGCACTGGCCAGACTCATCAAGCAAAAAAGAGAGAAGAACCAGATCAACAAAATCAAAAATGAAAAAGGAGAGATTACAACAGATAATGCGAAATACAAAGGATACTAAGGGACTATTGTGAAAAACTCTATGGCAACAAACTGGACAAGAAGAAATGGACAGTTTTTTGGAAAAGATTAATCTCCCAAGACTCAGCCAGGAAGAAATAGAAACTATGAACAACCCAATCACAAGCTCAGAAATCGACTTTGTGATCAAAAACCTACCCCAAAATAAGAGCCCAGGGCCACATGGCTTCACAGCCGAATTCTACCAAACATTTAAAGAAGAGCTAATGCCTGTCCTTCTAAAACTCTTCCAAAAAATTGCACAGGAAGGAACACTTCCAAACACATTCTACGAGGCTGCCATCACCCTGATACCAAAGCCAAGCAAAGACAACACAAAAAAAGAAAATTATAGGCCAATTTCACTGATGAATTTAGATGCCAAAATTCTCAACAAAATCTTAGCAAACAGAATTCAACAACACATCATAAAACTCATACATCATGATCAAGTCGGGTTCAACTCAGGCATGCAAGGATTCTTCAATATCTGCAAACCAATCAATGTGATACACCATATCAACAAATTGAGAGACAAAAAACACATGATAATCTCAACAGATGCAGAAAAAGCCTTCAACAAAGTGCAATATCCATTTATGATAAAAAAAACTCTTCAAAAAATGGGCATACAAGGATCCTATCTCAACATAGTGAAAGCCATATATGAGAAGCCCACAGCAAACATTATTCACAATGGTGAAAAACTGAAAGCATTCCCTCTAAGATCAGGAACAAGACAAGGGTGTCCACTTTCACCACAATTATTCTACATAGTCCTGAAAGTTCTAGCAACAGCAATAAGAGAAGAAGAACAAAGAAAAAAATCCAGATTGGAAAAGAAGAAGTCAAACTTTCTCTATTCGCAGATGACATTATATTATATATAGAAAACCCCAAAGACACTATTACAAAACTACTAGAGCTAATTAATGAATTCAGCAAAGTCCCGGGATACAAAATCAGTATACAGAAATCACTGGGATTCCTATACACAAACAATGAAAAATCAGAAAACGAAATCAAAGATGTGATCCCCTTCACCATGGCAACCAGAAGAATAAAATATCTAGGAATAAACCTACCCAAAGAGATAAAAGAACTGTACACAGAAAATTACAAGACACTCATGAGAGAAACTAAAGGCGACTTAAACAGATGGAGAGATACTCCCTGTTCTTGGATCGGAAGAATCAATATTGTGAAAATGACCACGCTACCAAATATCATCTGCAGATTCGATATGACCCCTATCAGACTACCAGTGACATTCTTCATGGAACTAGACCAAAGAATAACACAGTTCATATGGCAAAACAAAGACCCTGAATTGCCAAAGCAATCCTGAGGAAGAAGAATGGAGCTGGAGGGATTAGCCTCCCCAACTGCAGACTCTACTACAAAGTCACAGTCATCAAGACAGTATGGTCCTGGCACAAAAGCAGAAATATAGATCAATGGAACAAGATAGAGAACCCAGAGACAAACCCACACACCTATGGGTACCTTATTTTTGACAAAGGAGGCAAAAATCTAAAATTCGAAAACCACAGCCTCTTCAACAAATGGTGCTGGGAAAACTGGCCAGCTATATGCAAAAAAGTGAAGTTGGAACATTCCCTGACACCATGCACAAAGATCAACTCAAAATGGATTAAAGACCTAAATGTATGACCAGAAACCATCAAACTCTTGGAGGGAAATATAGGCAAAACACTCAAAGACATAAATAAAAGCAAGATCTCTGACCCACCTACTAGAATAGTGGAACTAAAAGTGAAAATTAACATGTAAGACCTAATGAAACTTAAAAGCTTTTTACAGCAAAAGAAACTACAAAAAAGTTGGACAACCCACAGAATGGGAGAAAATCATAGCAAATGAAACGACAAGGGTGTCCACTTTCACCACAATTATTCTACATAGTCCTGAAAGTTCTAGCAACAGCAATAAGAGAAGAAGAACAAAGAAAAAAATCCAGATTGGAAAAGAAGAAGTCAAACTTTCTCTATTCGCAGATGACATTATATTATATATAGAAAACCCCAAAGACACTATTACAAAACTACTAGAGCTAATTAATGAATTCAGCAAAGTCCCGGGATACAAAATCAGTATACAGAAATCACTGGGATTCCTATACACAAACAATGAAAAATCAGAAAACGAAATCAAAGATGTGATCCCCTTCACCATGGCAACCAGAAGAATAAAATATCTAGGAATAAACCTACCCAAAGAGATAAAAGAACTGTACACAGAAAATTACAAGACACTCATGAGAGAAACTAAAGGCGACTTAAACAGATGGAGAGATACTCCCTGTTCTTGGATCGGAAGAATCAATATTGTGAAAATGACCACGCTACCAAATATCATCTGCAGATTCGATATGACCCCTATCAGACTACCAGTGACATTCTTCATGGAACTAGACCAAAGAATAACACAGTTCATATGGCAAAACAAAGACCCTGAATTGCCAAAGCAATCCTGAGGAAGAAGAATGGAGCTGGAGGGATTAGCCTCCCCAACTGCAGACTCTACTACAAAGTCACAGTCATCAAGACAGTATGGTCCTGGCACAAAAGCAGAAATATAGATCAATGGAACAAGATAGAGAACCCAGAGACAAACCCACACACCTATGGGTACCTTATTTTTGACAAAGGAGGCAAAAATCTAAAATTCGAAAACCACAGCCTCTTCAACAAATGGTGCTGGGAAAACTGGCCAGCTATATGCAAAAAAGTGAAGTTGGAACATTCCCTGACACCATGCACAAAGATCAACTCAAAATGGATTAAAGACCTAAATGTATGACCAGAAACCATCAAACTCTTGGAGGGAAATATAGGCAAAACACTCAAAGACATAAATAAAAGCAAGATCTCTGACCCACCTACTAGAATAGTGGAACTAAAAGTGAAAATTAACATGTAAGACCTAATGAAACTTAAAAGCTTTTTACAGCAAAAGAAACTACAAAAAAGTTGGACAACCCACAGAATGGGAGAAAATCATAGCAAATGAAACGACAAAGAATTGATCTCCAAAATCTACAAGCAACTCAGATAACTCAGCACTGGAAAAATGAACAACCCAATCAAAAAATGGGAAAAGGACCGAAACAGACACTTCTCCAAAGAGGATATATGGATGGCCCAAAAGCACATGAAACGATGCTCAACCTCTCTTATTATTAGAAAAATGCAAACCAAAACTACAATGATGTATCACCTCACACCCATGAGAACATAATCCACAAATTGACAGACAATAAATGCTGGATAGGGTGTGGAGAAAAGGGAACACTGTTGCATTGCTGGTGGGAATGCAAATTGATACAGCTGCTATGGAAGACAGTATGGTGATTCCTTAAAAAATTAAAAATATAAGCACCATATGACCCAGCAATCCCACTCTTAGGCTTATTCCCTGATGAAATCAAATCTGAAAGAAGCACGTGTACCTCAGAGTTCACTGCAGCTCTCTATACAATAGCTAGAACATGGAAGCTACCTAGATGTCAATTGATGAATGAATGGATAAAGAAGTTCTGGTACATATATACAATGGAATACTACTTAGCTATAAAAAGAAATGAAGAAGAATTAGTCCTAATGAGGTGGCCAGATCTAGGACCTATCATAAAAAGTGAAGTAAGTCAAAAAGAGAAGGACAAGTACAATATACTAACACATATATATGGAATCTAGTTAGATGGTAATAATAACACACACAGTGAAGCAATGGAAAAACAGACATGGACAGTAGACATATGGATATTGTGGGGAATGAACAGTGGGTGGGCAGTGTAAAGGAAGTAGCATGAAAACCTATGCTATCATATGTGAAAAAAATAGCTATTGTCATTGTGCTGTGAGAACAGTGGATCCTGCAGGGGTGCTGTGTGATGGCCTGGAGGGTGGGATGGGGGAGATATACATATGACTAATCTCGGATCATACATATCTGTAAACAACAAAACTCTGTAAAAGTAAAAAGTAAAATAAAAATTAAAAAATAAAAAGTAAAATACTTTTAACAAACAGAAATAAACTCACAGACATAGGAAATAAACTCATGGATACCAAAGTGGAAAGAGTGGGGAGGAAAGTGCATGTATAGCACAGAAAATTATATTCAATACTTTATAATAACCAATAATGGAAATGAATCTGCAAATGAATATATCACTATGCTCCACAGCTGAAACATTGTTATCAACTATATACTTCAGTTAAAAAAAGAAAAAGCATAGTACTCTATAATGATAATGCTAAGAAGAAAATCCATTTTTCCTAAAAAATAATACTTTATATCACTATGATTAATCTCTTTAATCTTCAGTTGAGAAACATACATAAAATTTTGAATAATATTCAAAAATTTTAATATCTTCCCTTTGTTTTTCACTCAGTCATGCCTGACTCTTTTTTTTTTAAATTATTGATTTATCTTTATTTGGCTGCACTGAGTCTTAGTTGTGGCATACGGGATCTAGTTCCCTGACCAGGGATCGAACCTGGGCCCCCTGCATTAGAAGCACAGAGTCCTACCCACTTGACCACCAGGGAAGTCCCTGCCTGACTCTTTTTTATCCCATTGACTGCAGCACTCCAGTCTTTCCTGTCCTTTACTGTCTCCCAGAGTTTGGTCAAGCTCATGTCCCTTGAATCGGTGAGGCCATCCAACATCTTATATCCAATATCCAACATCCAGTATCTTCCTTAATGTTTGTGGGGCCCTAAATGAAAGAGGGCCTTTGCAAGCATAAGGAAGGAAGGGACGAGGGTGTTATCTACACATGATTGCTTGACCTTTAGCTTGATTGGTTTAACTATGGGAAATCCCTTAGGAAACCCCCTTCACTTGCCTATATAAGCTGTAAGTCTGCACTAATAAAACGGAACTACTGCGACAGAATGCCTGTTGCGTCTGATTGTCTCTTGCTTGCCGAGGGGCTGGACTGGCGGACAGAAGGCTCACTCCTCTCCAATCTTCCCGTGGCCTGGCTACGGGCAATCCTGCCGCTGTTTCTCCTCTGCGGGCTGGCCCCACAAATGTTGATTTTGTTACCCACAGAAAATTTAAAATTAGGTTTTCTATGTTTACAGCAGAAAACTTTCATGAAAGCTTTTCTTAACGTTATTTACTCTGAGAAATTCTCTATTGTATCTTCATTTATTAGGTTTCTGGTCTTAAATACATCCACTTAGTAGAAAATTTTTCTTAAAATGTAAATGCTGCTCAACTTCAATATGCATACTTTTAAACTATTGTTCTGTATAAGGATAGTTTTTCAAAAAATATGCCACACTCATTTTTCAGTTCACTTTTAGATTAATCTTGTGCATACAGACACACACACATACTTGCTTAAGGGTGAACAAAACTTATGGCTGTACTGTGTAGTGGGGAAAAAAGAAAAAAAGAAAACACCATCATTACTCACTTTGAGTTTTATCTATAAAATAAGAAATCACATAAGCAGTCATGAATTATATCTGTCATGTTCCCAACAAGAAACAGATGTCACACCTAAATTAGGATAATTCAATAGACTACCTGAATATGGAGCTATTTACAGAGATGGAGGTTTGAAGGAACCACAAAGTACGATGTAGCAAGGTGGATCTACCAGTAGCTGTGGAGCTAAGGCATTCTGACCCAAGGAAGAGGGAGGGAGAATTACTGCATCACTGAACAAAGAGCCAAGGAAATCAGTAACTGGGCTCATCCTCTTCCCTTCCCAAGTGGCCAGACGCAAACTGAAATCTATGGGCATAGAGCCGTATGGCTGCTGGGCAAGTTGCTCTCTTTCCTCAGACAAAGAACAGGGTAGAGAAAGGAGAAGAGAAAATCCAGGGGAATGAATCCACAATGTCAAAGTCTAAAATACATAACCATAGCAAAAGACTCAACTACTCCTAAACGAAGGCACATATGTTACAGTAATTATTAAATATTATTAGTAATTACAACCAAGCAGCACATGGTGAAATACTTACAGTTTCTATTATCATTATTGACTAAGTTCACAATCTGGCCAAACACAAATCCCATTGCTAGATCATAATTAGAGGAGACACACACACATATATAAAAGTTAATATATTCAACAGCTAGGTTCATCATTCATTCATTCAATCATTAACATGTACTCTGCTAGACACTAGGGATTTAAAAAGATCTCTGCTCTCCAGAAATTCACAGTGTAGTGAAAAAGACAAATTTAGCAAGTAATTAGAAGACAATAGAAGTAAAAAGTGGTTAAAGACCTCAGAATAGAGAAGCCTTCATAAAGTGCTAATGTTTGAGACTTGAAGAAGTAATTACTCTAGACAGGGAATAAAGCTTGAACAAAAGCATGCCATGAGAGGGTCTGGTATGTTTGGGAAACCACAAAAAATTCAGAATGATGGGAAACAACGTGAATGAGGACACAAGATGCAGATAGGGCAGAAAAGATGAATTAGAACCAAACGATTAAGACCCTGTTCATCATGAAAAGAAACTAAGTTTCATCCTAAGATAATGTTTTTCAAATTTTTCACCATAAAAATAACACATAGAGAAGACAGTGAATTTATATACCCGTAGGTCTGCTGACAACATCTGCAGCAGTTTCTCCTTCAAATTAAGACTTCTTAAAGTCTTAAACCTTACTGTGAATGTTAATGAGAATTTTGCATTCAAGTCTTTTGTTTGTAATAACATGAAAGGGATATTTTGACCCACTTACAAGTGAGTAAAGTGGATATTACATTAAGCTCAGTCATGGTTACTTTGGGGCTTCTAATACTCCCAGGAATAAACTAAGAAAATACCCTCTCCAGGAAGTTTGAAAAACTGTTTCTTTTTTCTCCTTTATTTTCCCTTCTCTCCTGTTAGTAATTTCATTAATTGTAAGAGCTTTAGCTTTCACCTAGACCGTAAACAGCAAATATACACATCATGGAAGTCTCACAAGTAACACTAGACATGAGAGAGGCAGATGGAGGTGAGTGTATATGCTGTTGTTTAGTCGCTAAGACATGTTTGACTCTTTTGTGACCCCACAGACTGTAGCCCGCCAGGCTCCTCTGTCCATGGGATTTCCCAGGCAAGAATACTGAAGTGGATACCCATTTCTTTCTCCAGGGGACCTTCCAAACCCAGAGAATGAACCCACATATCCTGCACTAGCAGGCGAATATTTTCTGATTCCCCCCCCCCCCCCCCACAGGTATGTACGCATAGATATACATAGAAAGAATATCAGGTCTAGAGTTCTAAAATGGATGATAATTAAACATCAAGAATTAGCCACCCTGCAACCAAGTCTCATTTATACAAGTGTTGTGTTTGACATGCAAAGTGTGACAACTGTTTTTTAACTAACTTTTACATATTCAAAGACTGATTTCAACTATTCTCAAAATCTTGCAAGTTCAGGGAACCCTGGATCAAATTACCCCATGACACATCTCCCACTTACTAAGTAAAGGCTGCCCCTTTTTGAAGAGGTCTACACTGTCCTCTACTCCACTACTCATCAAGGAGGCATATACACTCACCTCCATCTGCCTCTCTCATGTCTAGTGTTACTTGTGAGACTTCCATGATGTGCATATTTGCTGTTTCTGGTCTAGGTGAAAGCTAAACCTTTTATAATTAATGAAATCATTAACAGGTGAAAGGAGAAAAGAAAGGAGAAGAGAGACAACGAAAGAGGGGACGAGGGAAAGAGAATGTTTTTCCTGAGAAACAGTTAAACATTTAGAGAAAGAATTCCCAGAAAGGGATTGGAAGGACAGTCAAGCCAGTAAGAAAACTGAGACCGTGTTGTCATGACACAAGCCAAGGGAGTAGAGATCTCCAACAAGGAAATGCTAAGTCTTTTGTGGTCAGTTCCAAATTCACTGGAATATGGAATTGTGGAGATCATTGTGGTTTTAACAGAAGTACAACTGCAGCACATTTAGGGAGTGGAAGAGAGAGAGATAAAGCAATTATTTTCCCTTCTCTCCTGTTAGTAATTTCATTAATTGTAAGAGCTTTAGCTTTCACCTAGACCGTAAACAGCAAATATACACATCATGGAAGTCTCACAAGTAACACTAGACATGAGAGAGGCAGATGGAGGTGAGTGTATATGCTGTTGTTTAGTCGCTAAGACATGTTTGACTCTTTTGTGACCCCACAGACTGTAGCCCGCCAGGCTCCTCTGTCCATGGGATTTCCCAGGCAAGAATACTGAAGTGGATACCCATTTCTTTCTCCAGGGGACCTTCCAAACCCAGAGAATGAACCCACATATCCTGCACTAGCAGGCGAATATTTTCTGATTCCTCTCCCCCCCCCCCCCCACAGGTATGTACGCATAGATATACATAGAAAGAATATCAGGTCTAGAGTTCTAAAATGGATGATAATTAAACATCAAGAATTAGCCACCCTGCAACCAAGTCTCATTTATACAAGTGTTGTGTTTGACATGCAAAGTGTGACAACTGTTTTTTAACTAACTTTTACATATTCAAAGACTGATTTCAACTATTCTCAAAATCTTGCAAGTTCAGGGAACCCTGGATCAAATTACCCCATGACACATCTCCCACTTACTAAGTAAAGGCTGCCCCTTTTTGAAGAGGTCTACACTGTCCTCTACTCCACTACTCATCAAGGAGGCATATACACTCACCTCCATCTGCCTCTCTCATGTCTAGTGTTACTTGTGAGACTTCCATGATGTGCATATTTGCTGTTTCTGGTCTAGGTGAAAGCTAAACCTTTTATAATTAATGAAATCATTAACAGGTGAAAGGAGAAAAGAAAGGAGAAGAGAGACAACGAAAGAGGGGACGAGGGAAAGAGAATGTTTTTCCTGAGAAACAGTTAAACATTTAGAGAAAGAATTCCCAGAAAGGGATTGGAAGGACAGTCAAGCCAGTAAGAAAACTGAGACCGTGTTGTCATGACACAAGCCAAGGGAGTAGAGATCTCCAACAAGGAAATGCTAAGTCTTTTGTGGTCAGTTCCAAATTCACTGGAATATGGAATTGTGGAGATCATTGTGGTTTTAACAGAAGTACAACTGCAGCACATTTAGGGGAGTGGAAAGAGAGAAGAGAGATACAAGCAGTTCAAAATATCCTTTTGGTAACTAATTCTGTTTGTATTTTCTTTGAAAAGTTTAATCTATATTCTAAAATGCTTTGCAAGTTATTTTATATTTAAAGGTTTGCAAAACAGATGAAACATTAGTGTGCTAAATTATAAAGTTGAATTTAAATAAATTTTGTTTTCAGAATACACGATCGCCAGAGAAAAGACATTATTGGTAAAGAGAACAATGACTCATGCTACATTCTAGAACAGTGCTTGAATTATGAGGGGAGATGAGGTATTGAAGAAACTCAACTTTCTGAGAAAGCTGTGGTGATTTTTTTTTTTTTTTTGCCACTTCTATTGGTCTTTCATTTATTTATCTGTGTTCTTTGGCCTGTGTGGGCCTCCCATCGCAGTGGCCTCTCTCACTGCAGAGCCCAGCTCTGGGAACATGTGCTCTAGAGCTCTGGCTCAGTAGTTGGACACGTCGGTCCAGCTGCTCCACAGCACGTGGGATCCCCCCAGACCAGGGATCAAACTGATGCCCCTGCACTGCAAGGTGGTGTCCTTACCCACTGGACCATCAGGGAAGTCCCTGGTGATCTTTTTACTTGACCTTGATACTGAGTCTTTTCTATTTTACAGAAATGAAAAATATGAATGAAAGCATGTTTTATGCCCAAGATATATGCAGACTATCCACTCACCTAAATAATAATAAGTACATTCGTGGAACAGTAAAATGAAATTGCATGTTTTATGCCAGCAATATCCATGTCTAGGTGAAAGCTAAACCTTTTATAATTAATGAAATCATTAACAGGTGAAAGGAGAAAAGAAAGGAGAAGAGAGACAACGAAAGAGGGGACGAGGGAAAGAGAATGTTTTTCCTGAGAAACAGTTAAACATTTAGAGAAAGAATTCCCAGAAAGGGATTGGAAGGACAGTCAAGCCAGTAAGAAAACTGAGACCGTGTTGTCATGACACAAGCCAAGGGAGTAGAGATCTCCAACAAGGAAATGCTAAGTCTTTTGTGGTCAGTTCCAAATTCACTGGAATATGGAATTGTGGAGATCATTGTGGTTTTAACAGAAGTACAACTGCAGCACATTTAGGGGAGTGGAAAGAGAGAAGAGAGATACAAGCAGTTCAAAATATCCTTTTGGTAACTAATTCTGTTTGTATTTTCTTTGAAAAGTTTAATCTATATTCTAAAATGCTTTGCAAGTTATTTTATATTTAAAGGTTTGCAAAACAGATGAAACATTAGTGTGCTAAATTATAAAGTTGAATTTAAATAAATTTTGTTTTCAGAATACACGTATCGCCAGAGAAAAGACATTATTGGTAAAGAGAACAATGACTCATGCTACATTCTAGAACAGTGCTTGAATTATGAGGGGAGATGAGGTATTGAAGAAACTCAACTTTCTGAGAAAGCTGTGGTGATTTTTTTTTTTTTTTTTTGCCACTTCTATTGGTCTTTCATTTATTTATCTGTGTTCTTTGGCCTGTGTGGGCCTCCCATCGCAGTGGCCTCTCTCACTGCAGAGCCCAGCTCTGGGAACATGTGCTCTAGAGCTCTGGCTCAGTAGTTGGACACGTCGGTCCAGCTGCTCCACAGCACGTGGGATCCCCCCAGACCAGGGATCAAACTGATGCCCCTGCACTGCAAGGTGGTGTCCTTACCCACTGGACCATCAGGGAAGTCCCTGGTGATCTTTTTTTTACTTGACCTTGATACTGAGTCTTTTCTATTTTACAGAAATGAAAAAATATGAATGAAAGCATGTTTTATGCCCAAGATATATGCAGACTATCCACTCACCTAAATAATAATAAGTACATTCGTGGAACAGTAATAAATTCATTTACAGCCAATGATCTGTCCTATAGGTTATGGCAGAAAATCAAACACATATCCAAAAGAATCTGTGATTGAAGACAACTTATTGAAGGGACCATTCCACAAAGGCTTCCACACAATTAAAGACAACAACAAAGAATGGTATCCCATACAAAAGTTCGTGACAGTGGAAAGTCGGCCAGTCCCAGGCCTCAGTAAGAAGACGGAATATTTAATAGATCTCACCCAAGTAAACATGTAACTGTAGAGCAGAAAAAAGAACAGGAGCTTCAAGAGAGAAATAGCTACTGAATGAAGCCCAACATGAAGGGAGCTGAGGAAATGAATAACTCAAACCCATTGTCATCCAGATCTGCAATTTCTGGTCATCATCTTCTATTTTATAAACTCAATCAGAACATGAGGGAGACCAATTGATATGACCATTAGTAGTAGCCTTCCCAGTAGTAGAAACAAGAGAAGGGGCAAAAAGGTTTTTTCTTTTGTATTCTCCAGACAGTAAACTAGTTTTCTCTCAGGTAGTTCCCTAGACCTGACATTACAGCATTTTTTTCAACCAATTATTTGGTGGTATCCTTTTGTAACCATAGGAATACTTCATTTTCTCTGTTTGGAAAATTGGCATATAAGGCAGTGTAATGGTTATTATAGTGGTTTTTGTTGTTTTATGTGTCTGTTAATAGCATTTAACCCTCTTATGTTGAGGAAATGTGTCATTGATGTTTTTTTATTTTTGGGCGGGGGTCGGGTTGGGGAGGGAGGGGAATGGGAGGGCCACTTCTATTGGTCTTTCATTTGTCTATTTTCACCCATCTCTGTTCTTCAGCCTGTGTGGGCCTCCCATCGCGGTGGCCTCTGTTGTCACAGAGCACCGGCTCTGGGCGCATGAGCCCCAGAGCTCTGGCTCGGTAATTGGACACATGGGTCCAGCCGCTCCGCAGCACGTGGGGTCTTCCCAGGCCAGGGATCGAACAGCTGCCCCTTGCACTGCAAGGTGGTGTCCTTACCCACTGGACCACCAGGGAAGCCCATGTGTCACTGTTTACTGTGTCCATGGAGAGGTGGGGAAAATGTGCTCCAGTCTTGGACTGCAAAAGCTTGAGGGATAGACCCTTCTTCTCCCCACCCTATACCCACAAAGGCAAGTCTCTGGACCTAAGAACACTGAATAAGGTATGTTCTTCTGAGACTTTCAATTCAGAGCAGGTAAGAGGTGTTAACTAGAGTAAGGATTTCTTCTAGATAGAGGAAACTGGCTCACTTCCTAAGCAGTGGCAGTAGCCACCTGGCAGGCTAAGAACACTTGCGGTATTTGATGTACTTTTACTACTGGGAAGCACTTAGTACAGTCCATTTTGCTAATTTAACCTTCCAGCTTCTCTGTAATTATTTAAACTCAAAAGATCCTCCTAATACATACCGTTGTTGGCTTCTGTTATGTGTGCTCAGAAACCTCTTTTTAAATTGGAGTATAGTTGATTTACAATGCTCTGTTGGTTTCTGTTGTAAAATAGTAAATCAACTGTGTGTATACATACATCCCCTCCCTCCTGAGCCTCCATCCCACTACCCCAACCCCACCACAATTGAAGATTTATCTCCTTCAAAAAAAACCCCCTAGACCTGACATTACAGCATTTTTTTCAACCAATTATTTGGTGGTATCCTTTTGTAACCATAGGAATACTTCATTTTCTCTGTTTGGAAAATTGGCATATAAGGCAGTGTAATGGTTATTATAGTGGTTTTTGTTGTTTTATGTGTCTGTTAATAGCATTTAACCCTCTTATGTTGAGGAAATGTGTCATTGATGTTTTTTTATTTTTGGTGGGGGGGCGGGTTGGGGAGGGAGGGGAATGGGAGGGCCACTTCTATTGGTCTTTCATTTGTCTATTTTCACCCATCTCTGTTCTTCAGCCTGTGTGGGCCTCCCATCGCGGTGGCCTCTGTTGTCACAGAGCACCGGCTCTGGGCGCATGAGCCCCAGAGCTCTGGCTCGATTTGGACACATGGGTCCAGCCGCTCCGCGCACGTGGGGTCTTCCCAGGCCAGGGATCGAACAGCTGCCCCTTGCACTGCAAGGTGGTGTCCTTACCCACTGGACCACCAGGGAAGCCCATGTGTCACTGTTTACTGTGTCCATGGAGAGGTGGGAAAATGTGCTCCAGTCTTGGACTGCAAAAGCTTGAGGGATAGACCCTTCTTCTCCCACCCTATACCCACAAAGGCAAGTCTCTGGACCTAAGAACACTGAATAAGGTATGTTCTTCTGAGACTTTCAATTCAGAGCAGGTAAGAGGTGTTAACTAGAGTAAGGATTTCTTCTAGATAGAGGAAACTGGCTCACTTCCTAAGCAGTGGCAGTAGCCACCTGGCAGGCTAAGAACACTTGCGGTATTTGATGTACTTTTACTACTGGGAAGCACTTAGTACAGTCCATTTTGCTAATTTAACCTTCCAGCTTCTCTGTAATTATTTAAACTCAAAAGATCCTCCTAATACATACCGTTGTTGGCTTCTGTTATGTGTGCTCAGAAACCTCTTTTTAAATTGGAGTATAGTTGATTTACAATGCTCTGTTGGTTTCTGTTGTAAAATAGTAAATCAACTGTGTGTATACATACATCCCCTCCCTCCTGAGCCTCCATCCCACTACCCCAACCCCACCACTCTAGGTCATCAGAGAGCATAGAGCTGAGTTTCCTGTGCTATACAGTAACTTCCCACTAGCTAACTATTTTACATATGGTACTGTTATCTATATGTCAATGGTACTCTTCAATTCATACCCCCACTGTGTCCACATATCTGTTCTTTACATCTGCATCTCTATTCCTGCCCTGGAAACAGGTTTATCTGTACCATTTTTTACTCTAGATTTCATGTATATGCATTAATATACAATACTTGTTTTTCTCTTACTTTATTCTATGACAGAATTTAGGTCCATCCACATCTCTGCAAATGGCACAGTTTCATTTCTTTTTCATGGCCAAGTAATATTCCTCTGTGTGTGTGTGTGTGTGTGTGTGTGTGTGTGTGTGTGTGTGTGTGCGCACGTGCGCGTGCATGTGTGTGTATCTGCACCACCAAGTGGCCAGGTGGATGACACCACTGATACAGACCTATCCCTATTTGTCCTATACTCCTTACCCCACCACTCTGTCTCCATTTCAGTGGCTGATCTAGTCTTTTCTTTGTCCTTATCCTGTCGTCAACCAGGGTCCTTCTCTTCCCTTCTCTATCTTTTTAAATTAGTACTACTTTTAAAATCTCAATCCTCATCTTTAGAAATATTTTAATTTCAACATTTGAATTCATTTAGATGTGTATAACTGATAGAACAAGCAGTACATAGGACAAGCAGTAGATTTTCAGGTGTCAGAGCTCAGCTTTAAATTGAGCTCTTTGGGGAACAAGGAAACTACACTGATAGTCTTAACAAAAAAAGAAAAAAACAAAACCTTCAGCAGTCAGATGACTGATTGCCCTGCTCGTAAATCTGAATGCAGGGCTTCCCTGGTTGTCTAGTGGCTGGAACTCCCGTCTCTTGGAGCTGGGGTCCTGGGTTTGATCCCTGGTCAGGGAACTAGATCTCACAGACTGCAACTAAAGATCCTGCATGCAGCAGCAAAGAGGGAGAATCTGGCATGCTGCGACTGGGACCTGGCACAGCCAACTAGATAAATATTTTTAAAAAGCTTAATTCAAGGGACAAGGGGAAAATGACATTTACTACTTGTCTACTGCAGGTCAACTGCAATGAGCTAGCCATTTCCAGACCACATTATCTTCTTTCATTTTCACAATTAAAAAGTTTAGGAAACATCCCCAAATAACTGCTATTTAGAGATAGAGCGGAGATTTGACTCTGTAACTCCTTCCTCAGTTCCTCCTACACCAGCATTCTGCCCCAAAATAAGACCTTCTGCTTTAAAGATTCTGACACACCAAGTTTGAGAAAATTAGTGGCAGCAGTCAGTTCGGTGATGGAAGTACAAGAGACTATGTGGCATCTTACGTTTCAGGATGAATTTTTGACAGCACAAGAGGCACTTTATGAAGAAGTCATGAATTTGACTTGGTTATGCTTACAACATCTTCTAGAAAGCCACTTCTTAAGTTGCCATTTTACTTTTTATGGTATTGATGGAAAGGAAACTGTATAATTTGCTCATGTGTCAGAGGCAGTCTGCTTGTTTACTGTTAATGATCATCAAAATATCTGGCATGGAATAATGTTCTGGTAACACTTAAATCAACCTGATTATAATGGAAACCTAATAAACAATAACTAGAGAGGCTTTTTTTTTTTTTTTTTTGAGTATGCTTCTGGCTGTTGAAGTACTGCCAATCTGTAAAATATTTGAGTTCCAAACCGCAAATGGATGTGTATTCAATTGTATAATCAAAAGGGAGGAAATAAAAAACACAGCTTTGATTGAGTAGCCTTTTAACATGAAATTTTAAAAAACCCGAAAATCATAAAAGCACCCTTCAATTTTGAATTTTAATTTCAGGGAATTAATAATATTTTGTGACCATGATGAGTTTAGTAATAATTGAATAATTTTTGGTAATTGGGTTTCATAGATGTGTCTGGAAGCAGCTGCGAAAGCAAATCAAGTTTTCTCAGAAAGAATATTAATAGCATTCTGAAATTCCTCATTCCCAAGAGGAGTAAAACTTTAAGCTAAATACTTGAAAGAATACACATTTTACATGTTTCAATGATTCTATTATGTAGCTGCGACTGGGACCTGGCACAGCCAACTAGATAAATATTTTAAAAGCTTAATTCAAGGGACAAGGGGAAAATGACATTTACTACTTGTCTACTGCAGGTCAACTGCAATGAGCTAGCCATTTCCAGACCACATTATCTTCTTTCATTTTCACAATTAAAAAGTTTAGGAAACATCCCCAAATAACTGCTATTTAGAGATAGAGCGGAGATTTGACTCTGTAACTCCTTCCTCAGTTCCTCCTACACCAGCATTCTGCCCCAAAATAAGACCTTCTGCTTTAAAGATTCTGACACACCAAGTTTGAGAAAATTAGTGGCAGCAGTCAGTTCGGTGATGGAAGTACAAGAGACTATGTGGCATCTTACGTTTCAGGATGAATTTTTGACAGCACAAGAGGCACTTTATGAAGAAGTCATGAATTTGACTTGGTTATGCTTACAACATCTTCTAGAAAGCCACTTCTTAAGTTGCCATTTTACTTTTTATGGTATTGATGGAAAGGAAACTGTATAATTTGCTCATGTGTCAGAGGCAGTCTGCTTGTTTACTGTTAATGATCATCAAAATATCTGGCATGGAATAATGTTCTGGTAACACTTAAATCAACCTGATTATAATGGAAACCTAATAAACAATAACTAGAGAGGCTTTTTTTTTTTTTTTTTTTGAGTATGCTTCTGGCTGTTGAAGTACTGCCAATCTGTAAAATATTTGAGTTCCAAACCGCAAATGGATGTGTATTCAATTGTATAATCAAAAGGGAGGAAATAAAAAACACAGCTTTGATTGAGTAGCCTTTTAACATGAAATTTTAAAAAACCCGAAAATCATAAAAGCACCCTTCAATTTTGAATTTTAATTTCAGGGAATTAATAATATTTTGTGACCATGATGAGTTTAGTAATAATTGAATAATTTTTGGTAATTGGGTTTCATAGATGTGTCTGGAAGCAGCTGCGAAAGCAAATCAAGTTTTCTCAGAAAGAATATTAATAGCATTCTGAAATTCCTCATTCCCAAGAGGAGTAAAACTTTAAGCTAAATACTTGAAAGAATACACATTTTACATGTTTCTTTTATTAGTGATGAGAGTTACTTATTAATCAATGTTTAACAATGTAATTACAGCTGTTTTAGTCTCACCAGATAACACAGATTAATAAATGACCTGCAACTAGTGAAGTGTGCAGAAAGGGTAATGAATTCTTTCCATCAGCACACTAATTTATTAGTAATAAACAAAGACCATGATGAATTCGGAGAATTGCAGAGTTTCTGAATATTGAAATCAAATTTCCAGATGAAAGCATTTAATCATTCAGTATTCCTTCATTTACTTCTCTTCACCTCTGATAATGGAGTGGGATTTGCTTTTCTGGACTGCATTAAATAGTTCATCTAACGCTCATCTCTTATACTATTTGTAAGTTTACATTGATCCAACTCTTATTATTATATATTAGTTTTACCTGAAATTGAAACTAGTGTAATTTTGATATCAACTAATCAAATATATTATGTTTAGAAGAGCTCTTTGTCCCCGTTCAAAAAGGCACTATTGGATGAGGCCTGTTTTTCCAAAGCTGGTTTTAACAATGCAGATTTTTATTTGAAAAATTGAGTTAACTCAAAGGAGAAAGACACAAAAGCATGTGCTTTATGAGAAATATCCCAAAAATCTGATGGGGAAAATTATTAGTCATATGCACACACAAAATTAACATTATACAATATATAAAAATCATTTAACAGTATTTCTTTGTTTTAATTCTAACTCTCTTTTGAACTTCTGTAGCAGAGTTGTTCAAATGTGAACACTACCTGATGGCATATTTAATTATAATACATGTTCCTTCAATTATCTCCAGTTACCCCCCATATGCTCCTTTGGTATCAATTTTGTGGAGAGGATATCCACATCTGAGTTACTAAATTAGAATTGCAATACTGTATTAAAAATACACAGAAGGGCTCCCCTGGTGGTCCAGTGGGTAAGGAAACCGCCTTGCAGTGCAAGGCGAAGGTTCAATCCTGGCCTGGGAAGATCCCATGTGCCATGGAGTGGCTGGACCGATGTGTCCAACTACCAAGCCAGAGCTCCACAGGGCGTGCACCCAGAGCCAAGTTTTCTCAGAAAGAATATTAATAGCATTCTGAAATTCCTCATTCCCAAGAGGAGTAAAACTTTAAGCTAAATACTTGAAAGAATACACATTTTACATGTTTCTTTTATTAGTGATGAGAGTTACTTATTAATCAATGTTTAACAATGTAATTACAGCTGTTTTAGTCTCACCAGATAACACAGATTAATAAATGACCTGCAACTAGTGAAGTGTGCAGAAAGGGTAATGAATTCTTTCCATCAGCACACTAATTTATTAGTAATAAACAAAGACCATGATGAATTCGGAGAATTGCAGAGTTTCTGAATATTGAAATCAAATTTCCAGATGAAAGCATTTAATCATTCAGTATTCCTTCATTTACTTCTCTTCACCTCTGATAATGGAGTGGGATTTGCTTTTCTGGACTGCATTAAATAGTTCATCTAACGCTCATCTCTTATACTATTTGTAAGTTTACATTGATCCAACTCTTATTATTATATATTAGTTTTACCTGAAATTGAAACTAGTGTAATTTTGATATCAACTAATCAAATATATTATGTTTAGAAGAGCTCTTTGTCCCCGTTCAAAAAGGCACTATTGGATGAGGCCTGTTTTTCCAAAGCTGGTTTTAACAATGCAGATTTTTATTTGAAAAATTGAGTTAACTCAAAGGAGAAAGACACAAAAGCATGTGCTTTATGAGAAATATCCCAAAAATCTGATGGGGAAAATTATTAGTCATATGCACACACAAAATTAACATTATACAATATATAAAAATCATTTAACAGTATTTCTTTGTTTTAATTCTAACTCTCTTTTGAACTTCTGTAGCAGAGTTGTTCAAATGTGAACACTACCTGATGGCATATTTAATTATAATACATGTTCCTTCAATTATCTCCAGTTACCCCCCATATGCTCCTTTGGTATCAATTTTGTGGAGAGGATATCCACATCTGAGTTACTAAATTAGAATTGCAATACTGTATTAAAAATACACAGAAGGGCTTCCCTGGTGGTCCAGTGGGTAAGGAAACCGCCTTGCAGTGCAAGGGGCGAAGGTTCAATCCCTGGCCTGGGAAGATCCCATGTGCCATGGAGTGGCTGGACCGATGTGTCCAACTACCAAGCCAGAGCTCCACAGGGCGTGCACCCAGAGCCAGTGCTCTGCAGTGAGAGAGGCCACTGCAATGGGAGGCCCACATAGGCCAAAGAACAAAGATGGAAATACATGAAAGACCAATGGAAGTGCCCCCCCCTCCCCGCAAAAAAAATCTTCAAAAAAAATATACAGAAGTATAAGATACCAAACATCTTCTTAAATTAAGAAATTAGTATGCTTTATATATGTAAATCATATATATATAGGTTGTGGGTGTGTTTGTGTGTGTGTGTATACACACATACTGCTAAGACTGTATTTTAAGAAGTGGATCCTGAAAGAAAGGCATAAATCCCTTTAAGACACAGGACAAAGAGTGATTCAGAAGTGTGAGATGTCAAAAGATAAGAATTTGAAGCAAAACAAACAGTTGCACTAACTTTTTGCAGAATGGAGATAAGTTTAGCAAGTAAATTATTTTCTCCTGATGAGAAAGGTTAGGACTTCCCTGGTAGATCAGCTGGTAAAGAATCTGCCTGCAAATTTGTCAGCAAAGAAAGTAATTTGATATGAAGAAATTTTTAAGGAAAGAAAATACAAATAAGATAAGAACTTTGGATGATTTATGTTTACTAATCTATAGACTGCTAATAAAGGACAGTTCATGGTTGCTTAAGGGAAGCAGGATGCATGTTTTTACTGAAAATAAAGACAGCAATGGTTTTATGCTGATGCCTTTGCTAAAAATACTACTGCCTCTTGAAGATTTATGGAAAGGACTTTCTAAGATGAAATTTAAATGAACTAGTTAATTGTTTAAACATGGAAAAACAAAATAAAACTCTTCAGTTTGGGCCAAATGATGCAACATGAGCCTTTATCAAGATAGAGAGCATGACTGTCACCCCTGCAAGTTTCCTCATGACACTTAAAATTTCTGCAACTACCCTGATAGAGTAACAAATGGGCTGAGTTTTTTTCTGATTAAGGATTCATTTTTGTGTGTATATGTGTCCATATTCCACAAATTCTAAACTTTTTAATGGATGCCTTGGGGGAAGGTTCAATCCCTGGCCTGGGAAGATCCCATGTGCCATGGAGTGGCTGGACCGATGTGTCCAACTACCAAGCCAGAGCTCCACAGGGCGTGCACCCAGAGCCAGTGCTCTGCAGTGAGAGAGGCCACTGCAATGGGAGGCCCACATAGGCCAAAGAACAAAGATGGAAATACATGAAAGACCAATGGAAGTGCCCCCCCCTCCCCGCAAAAAAAATCTTCAAAAAAAATATACAGAAGTATAAGATACCAAACATCTTCTTAAATTAAGAAATTAGTATGCTTTATATATGTAAATCATATATATATAGGTTGTGGGTGTGTTTGTGTGTGTGTGTATACACACATACTGCTAAGACTGTATTTTAAGAAGTGGATCCTGAAAGAAAGGCATAAATCCTTTAAGACACAGGACAAAGAGTGATTCAGAAGTGTGAGATGTCAAAAGATAAGAATTTGAAGCAAAACAAACAGTTGCACTAACTTTTTGCAGAATGGAGATAAGTTTAGCAAGTAAATTATTTTCTCCTGATGAGAAAGGTTAGGACTTCCCTGGTAGATCAGCTGGTAAAGAATCTGCCTGCAAATTTGTCAGCAAAGAAAGTAATTTGATATGAAGAAATTTTTAAGGAAAGAAAATACAAATAAGATAAGAACTTTGGATGATTTATGTTTACTAATCTATAGACTGCTAATAAAGGACAGTTCATGGTTGCTTAAGGGAAGCAGGATGCATGTTTTTACTGAAAATAAAGACAGCAATGGTTTTATGCTGATGCCTTTGCTAAAAATACTACTGCCTCTTGAAGATTTATGGAAAGGACTTTCTAAGATGAAATTTAAATGAACTAGTTAATTGTTTAAACATGGAAAAACAAAATAAAACTCTTCAGTTTGGGCCAAATGATGCAACATGAGCCTTTATCAAGATAGAGAGCATGACTGTCACCCCTGCAAGTTTCCTCATGACACTTAAAATTTCTGCAACTACCCTGATAGAGTAACAAATGGGCTGAGTTTTTTTCTGATTAAGGATTCATTTTTGTGTGTATATGTGTCCATATTCCACAAATTCTAAACTTTTTAATGGATACAGTTGAATGGATGTAACCATGTCAATAAAATTCATAAAATTTATGCTGAAAAAAAAAAAAAAAAAAAGAATCTGCCTGCAACGCAAGAAATCCTGGTTCAGGAAGATCCCCTGGAAAAGGAATAGGCTACCGACTCCAATATTCTTGTTTTCCCGAAAAAGGTTAAATCACAGAATTTTTCAAAAATCCCGAGAGCTGATACCGATTTCTGTATCCAGTCATTGTTGTAGATATCCTCTCTTTTTAAAAAATATTATGTATTTATTTTGGTTGTGCTGGATCTTCGATGCTGCAAGGCTTTTCTCTAGTTGCAGCAAGCAGGGGCTACTTTCAAGTTGTGATGCATAGGCTTCTCATTGCTATGGCTTTTCTTGTTGGGGAGCACAGGCTCTAGGGCATGAGGGCTTCAGCAGTTGCAGCACACCGACTCAGTAGTTGTGGTTCCCAGGCTCTAGAGTATAGGATCAGTAGTTGCGATATATGGGCTTAGTTGCTCCATAGAATGTGGAATCTTCCTGGATGAGGGTTAACCTTCTGTCTCCAGGATTGGCAGGTGGATTCTTTACCAGTGAGCCACCATGGAAGCCCTACCCTCTTTTTTTAAATTTTTTTACTTTTTTTGGGGGGGTGTGGGTTGGGGAGGGAGGGGGTGTGTGGGCCACTTCTACTGGTCTTTCATTTCTCTATTTTCATCAGTCCTTGTTCTTTGGCTCTTGTGGGCCTCCCACCGCGGTGGCCTCTGTTGTCACAGAGCGCTGTCTCTGGGTGCATGCGCTCCAGAGCCTCGGCTCGGTAATTGGACACATCGGTCCAGCAGCTCCGCGGCACGTGGGATCTTCCCAGGCCAGGGATCGAACCAGCGCCCCTTGCACTGCAAGGCGGTGTCCTTACCCACTGGACTACCAGGGAAGTCCCCCTACCCTCTTTTGTACCTTGAGTCTAACCTGATGGAACAGAAAGAGTTTTTCTTCATGCAAAAAAAGCAACTAAGTAGAGGGAGAACTGCTTATACATGAGCAAAAGGTAACTCAGTGCTTTTTCTCCATGAAAATTTGTAAAGGAGGATGTTAAAAGCTTCAGTACTAAGGCTAGAAAGTATAGCCTACAATGGCTGAAGAAACTGAAGTCATCATATATTGGTAGGGAGTGTGAAACAGTTCAGGTATTGTCAAAAAAGGGTTTGACAATTCCTCAAAAGAATTAAATATAACTGTGATTAAAAATCTTCCAACAAACGAAGTGCAGGACCAGATGGCTTTGCAGGCGAATTCTATCAAACATTTAAAGAAGAGTTAACACCTAGCCTTCTGAAATTCTTCCAAAAAACCACAGAGAGAGGAACATTTCCAAACTCATTCTATGAGGCCACAATCACCCTGATACCAAAACCAGACAAAAAATATCACACAAAAAATTACAGGTCAATATCACTGATGAACATAGATGCAAAAATACTCAACAAAATAACTCGAAAACTGAATCCAAAGACACACTAAAAGGATCAAACACCATGATCAAATAGGATTTATCCCAGGGATGCAAGGATTCTTCAACATATGTAAAATCAGTCAATGTGATATATCACATTAAAAAACTCAAGAATCATATAATCATCTCAACAAACACAGAAAACACCATCAGACAAAATTCAATACACATTTATGATGACAAACTCTCCAGAAAGTGGACAAAGAGAACACCTACCTTATATAACAAAGGCCATATAAGACAGAGCAAAAGCAAATATTACTCTCAGTGCTGAGAAACTGAAAGCATTTCCTCTAAAATTAGGAACAAGACAGGGTTGCTTGTCCTCTCACCATTATTCAACAGTTTTGGAAGTACTAGTCATGGCAATCAAAGAAAAAATACAAATAAAAAGTATCCAAATTGGCAAAGAAGAAAAAGAAACAAAAAGGAATCCAAAATATCAAAGAATAAGTACAACTGTCACTGTTTGCAGATGACATGATAATATAAATAGAAAATCCTAAAGATGCCTGAGTAAATTAGTAAAACTAATCATGGAATTTAGAAAAATTTCAGGATACAAAATTAATACAAAAATATCTTGCATTTCTATGTGCTAACAATGGAAGTTCAGAAAGACAAATTAAGAAAACAATCCTATTTACTATTGCAAAAAATGAATAAAATATCTAGGAATAAACTTACCAAAGGAGGCAAAAGATCTATACACAGAAACTATGATATTCATGAAAGAAATCACAGAAACATAAATAGATGGAATATATACCATATTCTTGGATTGGAAGAGTCAATATTGTGAAAATGACAACACTATCTAAAACAATCTACAGATTCAACACAATCCCTATCAAATTACAACTGGTATTTTCCTAAGAACTAGACAAAAATGTTTACAATTTGCATGGAAACACAAAAGTCCTCAAAGAGTGAAAGAAACCTTGAGGAAAACAAAGAAACAAGTTGGAGGCATCAGGCTCCCTGACTTCTGACAATACTATAGGGTTACAGTACTCAAGACAGTGTGGCACTGGCACACACAAAAAAGAAATACAGATCAATGGAAAAGGATAGAAAGCCCAGAGATAAAGCCACAAACCTGTGGTCACCTAATCTAGGATAAAGGAGCCCAGCATATAAAAATAGAGCAAAGACAGCCTCTTTAGGTGATCCTGGGAAAACTGGACAGCTACTTCTAAAAGAATATTAGATTAGAACATTCCCTAACACTGTACACACACAAAAAACTCAAGATGGATTAAAGACCTAAATGTAAAGCCAGACACTCTAAAACTCTTACAGGTAAACATAGGCAGAACATTCTTTCACATAAATGACAGCAAGAGCTTTTTTGGCCCAACTCCTAGAATAATGAGAATAAAAACACAGCACTATTTACAATCGGTATGACATGGATGTAACTGAGATGTCCATCACAGATGGATGAAGAAGTTGTGATATATAAACACCATGGACTATAACTCAGCCATAAAATTCAGTTCTAATAAAGTGGATGAGCCTAGAGCCTACTATACAGAGTGAAGTTAGAGAAAGACAAATATTGTATACTGGGTGTCCCCGGTGGTCTAGTGGGTGAGGAATCCACCTTGCAGTGAAAGGGGCACCAGTTCGATCCCTGGCCTGGGAGGATTCCATGTGCTGTGGCACAGCTGGGCTGGTGTGTCCAATTACGAGCCAGCAGTCTGAAGCACGTGTGCCCAGAGATGGTGCCCTGCAACAAAAGAGGCCACTGCAATGGGAGGCCCACACGGGCCAAAGAATGAAGATGGATGAAAATAAATTAAAAATTAAAAAAAACAAAAAACAGCATTTACATCTTAGAAATTCAGGAGACTCAGATGCATCCCCTCCTTTGCATGATGACAATCCCCCTTTAAAAAAATTGTATATTAATGCATACATATGGAATTTAGAAAGATGGTACTGATGAACCTAACTGGAGTGCAGTAATGGAGACCAGACAGAGGACTTGTTGACACAGTAAGGGAAGAAGAGGGTTGGGGAAATTGAGAGAGAAGTATTGAAACACATATGCTACCATATGTAAAATTAGATACCCAGAGGAAACTTGTTGTATGACACAGAGAGCTCAAATCCGCTGTTCTGTGACAGCCTGGAGGGATGGGACAGGGTAGGAGGGGAAATTCAACAGAGAGAGGACCTACATCTACCCATGACTGATTCACCTTGATATGTGGCAGAAACCAATGCAAAGTTATAAAGCAATTATGCTCCAATTAAAAATAAGCTTAAAAATAAACAAATTGGACCTAAACTTAAAAGCTTCTAAACAGCAAAGGAATCCATAGACAAAATGAAAATACAACCCTCAAAATGGGAGAAAATATTTGCAAATGAAGCAAAGGATTAATCTACAAAGTTATACAAATAGTTCATGCAGCTCAATATCAAATAACAATTAACAATAAAAAAATGGCTGGAAGAGTTAAATCGACATTTCTCCAAAGAAGACACAGAAATGGTCAGTACAGATGAAAGAATGCTCGACATCACTAATAGGGAAATGCAAATCCAAACTACAATAAGCTGTCACCTCAAACTGGTCAGAATGGCCATCATCTCAAAAGTCACAAACAATAAATGCCGGAAAGGGTGTGGATAAAGGTGGGAGTTTTTTAGACTGTTGGTGGGAGTGTAAACTGATACAGTAAAAACCTTGAGGGCACCAGTTCGATCCCTGGCCTGGGAGGATTCCATGTGCTGTGGCACAGCTGGGCTGGTGTGTCCAATTACGAGCCAGCAGTCTGAAGCACGTGTGCCCAGAGATGGTGCCCTGCAACAAAAGAGGCCACTGCAATGGGAGGCCCACACGGGCCAAAGAATGAAGATGGATGAAAATAAATTAAAAATTAAAAAAAACAAAAAACAGCATTTACATCTTAGAAATTCAGGAGACTCAGATGCATCCCCTCCTTTGCATGATGACAATCCCCCTTTAAAAAAATTGTATATTAATGCATACATATGGAATTTAGAAAGATGGTACTGATGAACCTAACTGGAGTGCAGTAATGGAGACCAGACAGAGGACTTGTTGACACAGTAAGGGAAGAAGAGGGTTGGGGAAATTGAGAGAGAAGTATTGAAACACATATGCTACCATATGTAAAATTAGATACCCAGAGGAAACTTGTTGTATGACACAGAGAGCTCAAATCCGCTGTTCTGTGACAGCCTGGAGGGATGGGACAGGGTAGGAGGGAAGTTCAACAGAGAGAGGACCTACATCTACCCATGACTGATTCACCTTGATATGTGGCAGAAACCAATGCAAAGTTATAAAGCAATTATGCTCCAATTAAAAATAAGCTTAAAAATAAACAAATTGGACCTAAACTTAAAAGCTTCTAAACAGCAAAGGAATCCATAGACAAAATGAAAATACAACCCTCAAAATGGGAGAAAATATTTGCAAATGAAGCAAAGGATTAATCTACAAAGTTATACAAATAGTTCATGCAGCTCAATATCAAATAACAATTAACAATAAAAAAATGGCTGGAAGAGTTAAATCGACATTTCTCCAAAGAAGACACAGAAATGGTCAGTACAGATGAAAGAATGCTCGACATCACTAATAGGGAAATGCAAATCCAAACTACAATAAGCTGTCACCTCAAACTGGTCAGAATGGCCATCATCTCAAAAGTCACAAACAATAAATGCCGGAAAGGGTGTGGATAAAGGTGGGAGTTTTTTAGACTGTTGGTGGGAGTGTAAACTGATACAGTCACTATGGAGAACAGTAGGGGGGTTCCTTAAAGAACTAAAAATAGAGCTACCATGTGACCCAACAGTCCGACTACTGGGAAGAGAAAACTATAATTCAAAAAAAGATACATGCATCATAATGTTCATAGCAGAGCTATTTACAGTAGCCAGAAAGCAACAAAGATATTCATGAACAGAAGAATGGATGAAGAAGATGTGGTACATATATACAGTGGAGTATTGCTCAAAGAAGAACAAAGAAGAACAAAGTTGGGTCATTTGTAGAGATGTGGATGGACCTAGAGAGAATCCTATAGAAAGAAATCAGAGAAAAACAAATATCAGTTATTAATGTGTATATGTGGAATTTGAAAAAAAATGGATATAGATGACCTTCTTTACAAAGAAGATAGAGAGACACAGACATAGAGAACAAAGGCATGGCTACCAAGGGGTGCGATGAATTGGGAGGCAGAAACTGGCATATACACACTCTTGATACTATGTATAAAATAGATAACTAGTGAGAACCTACTGCATAGCACAGGGAATGCTATCCAATGGTTGGTGGTAACCTAAATGAGAAGGAAATCCAAAAAAAGGAGATATATGTAAACATAGTTGATTCACTTTCCTGAACAGTAGAAACTAACATAACATTGTAAAGCAACTTTTCTCTAAACAATTTTTTTTCAAAGAAAAACAAAAAAGCTATAAAATGGAAGCTTTGTGGAAAAGGTACAATGAAGACAATTAAGTTGTAAAGAAATGAACAAATTTAAAAAAAGTATAAAACTGAGGAAATCCACTAAGTATATACCCAGCAGAAATGAAATACTTGGATACATATTCACTCACATTCACAGCAGCACTGTTCCAAGTAGCTAAAAGGTAAAAATTATCCATCAAAGGATGAATAGACAAATTATTATTTTTAGTGGAATATGATTTAGCAAGAAAAAATAAATGACATATTGAAATATGCTACAATTTAGATGAATCTTGAAAACATTCTGAGTGAAAGAAATTAGACACAAGACACCACATCAAAGGTGTTGGGAAAGGGTGTGGATAAAGGTGGGAGTTTTTTAGACTGTTGGTGGGAGTGTAAACTGATACAGTCACTATGGAGAACAGTAGGGGGGTTCCTTAAAGAACTAAAAATAGAGCTACCATGTGACCCAACAGTCCGACTACTGGGAAGAGAAAACTATAATTCAAAAAAAGATACATGCATCATAATGTTCATAGCAGAGCTATTTACAGTAGCCAGAAAGCAACAAAGATATTCATGAACAGAAGAATGGATGAAGAAGATGTGGTACATATATACAGTGGAGTATTGCTCAAAGAAGAACAAAGAAGAACAAAGTTGGGTCATTTGTAGAGATGTGGATGGACCTAGAGAGAATCCTATAGAAAGAAATCAGAGAAAAACAAATATCAGTTATTAATGTGTATATGTGGAATTTGAAAAAAAATGGATATAGATGACCTTCTTTACAAAGAAGATAGAGAGCACAGACATAGAGAACAAAGGCATGGCTACCAAGGGGTGCGATGAATTGGGAGGCAGAAACTGGCATATACACACTCTTGATACTATGTATAAAATAGATAACTAGTGAGAACCTACTGCATAGCACAGGGAATGCTATCCAATGGTTGGTGGTAACCTAAATGAGAAGGAAATCCAAAAAAAGGAGATATATGTAAACATAGTTGATTCACTTTCCTGAACAGTAGAAACTAACATAACATTGTAAAGCAACTTTTCTCTAAACAATATTTTTCAAAGAAAAACAAAAAAGCTATAAAATGGAAGCTTTGTGGAAAAGGTACAATGAAGACAATTAAGTTGTAAAGAAATGAACAAATTTAAAAAAAGTATAAAACTGAGGAAATCCACTAAGTATATACCCAGCAGAAATGAAATACTTGGATACATATTCACTCACATTCACAGCAGCACTGTTCCAAGTAGCTAAAAGGTAAAAATTATCCATCAAAGGATGAATAGACAAATTATTATTTTTAGTGGAATATGATTTAGCAAGAAAAAATAAATGACATATTGAAATATGCTACAATTTAGATGAATCTTGAAAACATTCTGAGTGAAAGAAATTAGACACAAGACACCACATATTATATGATACTATCTATGTGAAATATACCGGACAGGAAACATCCACAGACACAGAGCTGACTGAGAGCTGTCAGATGGTGAGAGAAGGGTGGAATGAGAATGGGGAGTACTGGGTTAGTTTCTTTGTGATAAAAATGTTTTAGGACCAGATAAAGCTCATAGCTGTACACACAGTGAATGTACTAAATACTACTGAAATGACATTTAAAGTCTTCAACTTTATGTGAACTTAACTTCCATATTATTAAAACCAAAATAGATAAAATCATAATAAACAATGGCTAAATCATTTTTACTTCAGAAAGAATGGTAAAAATGAGTATCTGCTTAAGAAAATCATAGGGCTTCCCCTGGTGGTCCAGTGGGTAAGGACACCGCCTTGCAGTGCAAGGGGCGCCGGTTCGATCCCTGGCCTGGGAAGATCCCACGTGCCGCGGAGCGGCTGGACTGATGTGTCCAATTACTGAGCGGAGCTCTGGAGCGCATGTGCCCAGAGCCGGCGCTCTGCAACGACAGACGCCACCGTGATGGGAGGCCCTCAAGAACCAAAGAACAAAGACGGATGGAAATAGATAAACAAAAGACCAATAGAAGTGGCTCCCTCCCCAACCCGACCCCCGCCCAAAATAAATAAATAAATCTTTAAAAAAAAAAAGAAAAAGAAAATCATATAGTTATGCAGAGATTAATAAAGTTTAATAAGCCAATAGTAACAAAATTCTAAATATAATGGAAATAGAAGGAAATGATTCAATGATAAATACTAGTAGCAGGTATTTAACAAAAACTTAACATTATAATGAGCTGTGAAATGTTAAAATAATAACACAAAAGTCAAGAGTAAGACAAGGATGCCTGTGCCATCTATTGCAATTATGAAAATTATTTTGGACAATTTGTTAATGCAACTGGACTTAAAAAAAATGGGAGAAAAAGTTAAAGATTGAAGGAATAAAAATAAATCTATTTAAAAAACAAGTGATACATGCCCAGAAAATCCAAAAGAAAAAAAAAAAAATAACTGAATATAAAACTACAATTTAGATGAATCTTGAAAACATTCTGAGTGAAAGAAATTAGACACAAGACACCACATATTATATGATACTATCTATGTGAAATATACCGGACAGGAAACATCCACAGACACAGAGCTGACTGAGAGCTGTCAGATGGTGAGAGAAGGGTGGAATGAGAATGGGGAGTACTGGGTTAGTTTCTTTGTGATAAAAATGTTTTAGGACCAGATAAAGCTCATAGCTGTACACACAGTGAATGTACTAAATACTACTGAAATGACATTTAAAGTCTTCAACTTTATGTGAACTTAACTTCCATATTATTAAAACCAAAATAGATAAAATCATAATAAACAATGGCTAAATCATTTTTACTTCAGAAAGAATGGTAAAATGAGTATCTGCTTAAGAAAATCATAGGGCTTCCCCTGGTGGTCCAGTGGGTAAGGACACCGCCTTGCAGTGCAAGGGGCGCCGGTTCGATCCCTGGCCTGGGAAGATCCCACGTGCCGCGGAGCGGCTGGACTGATGTGTCCAATTACTGAGCGGAGCTCTGGAGCGCATGTGCCCAGAGCCGGCGCTCTGCAACGACAGACGCCACCGTGATGGGAGGCCCTCAAGAACCAAAGAACAAAGACGGATGGAAATAGATAAACAAAAGACCAATAGAAGTGGCTCCCTCCCCAACCCGACCCCCGCCCAAAATAAATAAATAAATCTTTAAAAAAAAAAAGAAAAAGAAAATCATATAGTTATGCAGAGATTAATAAAGTTTAATAAGCCAATAGTAACAAAAATTCTAAATATAATGGAAATAGAAGGAAATGATTCAATGATAAATACTAGTAGCAGGTATTTAACAAAAACTTAACATTATAATGAGCTGTGAAATGTTAAAATAATAACACAAAAGTCAAGAGTAAGACAAGGATGCCTGTGCCATCTATTGCAATTATGAAAATTATTTTGGACAATTTGTTAATGCAACTGGACTTAAAAAAAATGGGGAAAAAATTTAAATATTGAAGGAATAAAAATAAATCTATTTACAAAACAAGTGATACATGCCCAGAAAATCCAAAAGATATCAAACATCCAGAATAAGAATAGAATTCAGTAAGTTGGGTGGATATCTGAAAAACACACCAAGTTCCTAGTAAATAAGTCCCAATAACAAGTCAAGGGAAAACACTGCAAAATAATTGTTCCAGTTATAATTTTTTTTTAATTACAAAATACAATGAGTATTTTTTAAGTGAAGTAACTATATAAAGGAACTGGAACAGAGTTCTAGCACTCTGTTCTCAATACTCAGCCACCAACACCATATAGGTAAGTTTGTGATAAAAGGTTCCCAGGACAATGGGGTAGTGTCCATTCCATAGAAGCATTCAGGGACAGTGACTTACCACAGATGCTTGAGGGTAATTGCTCCCTAGTAGGAAACAGGGAGGATAAGGTACTTATTAGGGATGGCTGAGAGGGAGTCAGAGCCAGGACAAAGGAAGCTGGGCCCATTTAGCAAATTGTTTTCCATGTGAATTAGACTGGTAAATAATCCAAAATAATATAATTTGTTAAAACACCACTGATTGAGTCTTTTTTGCCAAAAGACAATTTATGTAAAATTTGACTACAAGACTCAATGGTAAGTGAGTTACATGCGTTATTTAAAATTGTTACAATTACTCTGGGACATACTTTTTTTTATCCTTATGAGAGATGAGGAAACTGACACTAAACAGCTGGAAGATACCTACCCTAAATCACAATGAATAAGAATGGGTGCTGGGATTTGACAAAAGCTGTGCATGCATCCAATGAACAATGCAAAGAAATGCAGGAAAGCAACAGAATGGGAATGACTAGAGATCTCTTCAAGAAAACTGGATATAAAGAAAACATTTCATGCAAGATTGGACATGAAACAGGACAGAAACAGTAAGGACCTAACAGAAGCAGGAGAGATTAAAATGAGATGACAAAGAAAACACAGATGAACCACACAAAAAAAGGTCTTAATATTCCAGATAACTACAATAGTGTGGTTACTCACTTAGAGCCAACCAAAAATGGAACCACACAAAAAGGTCCTTAATATTGAAGGAATAAAAATAAATCTAAAAACAAGTGATACATGCCCAGAAAATCCAAAAGATATCAAACATCCAGAATAAGAATAGAATTCAGTAAGTTGGGTGGATATCTGAAAAACACACCAAGTTCCTAGTAAATAAGTCCCAATAACAAGTCAAGGGAAAACACTGCAAAATAATTGTTCCAGTTATAATTTTTTTTTAATTACAAAATACAATGAGTATTTTTTAAGTGAAGTAACTATATAAAGGAACTGGAACAGAGTTCTAGCACTCTGTTCTCAATACTCAGCCACCAACACCATATAGGTAAGTTTGTGATAAAAGGTTCCCAGGACAATGGGGTAGTGTCCATTCCATAGAAGCATTCAGGGACAGTGACTTACCACAGATGCTTGAGGGTAATTGCTCCCTAGTAGGAAACAGGGAGGATAAGGTACTTATTAGGGATGGCTGAGAGGGAGTCAGAGCCAGGACAAAGGAAGCTGGGCCCATTTAGCAAATTGTTTTCCATGTGAATTAGACTGGTAAATAATCCAAAATAATATAATTTGTTAAAACACCACTGATTGAGTCTTTTTTGCCAAAAGACAATTTATGTAAAATTTGACTACAAGACTCAATGGTAAGTGAGTTACATGCGTTATTTAAAATTGTTACAATTACTCTGGGACATACTTTTTTTTATCCTTATGAGAGATGAGGAAACTGACACTAAACAGCTGGAAGATACCTACCCTAAATCACAATGAATAAGAATGGGTGCTGGGATTTGACAAAAGCTGTGCATGCATCCAATGAACAATGCAAAGAAATGCAGGAAAGCAACAGAATGGGAATGACTAGAGATCTCTTCAAGAAAACTGGATATAAAGAAAACATTTCATGCAAGATTGGACATGAAACAGGACAGAAACAGTAAGGACCTAACAGAAGCAGGAGAGATTAAAATGAGATGACAAAGAAAACACAGATGAACCACACAAAAAAAGGTCTTAATATTCCAGATAACTACAATAGTGTGGTTACTCACTTAGAGCCAGATATCCTGGAATGTGAAGTCAAATGGGTCTTATTACTACAAACAACATTAGTGGGGGCAATGGAATTCCAGATGAGCTATTTCGAATCCTAAAGTATGATGCAGTTAAAGTGTTTCAATCAATATGTCAGCAAATTTACAACCTCAGCAGTCACCACAGGACTGGAAAAGGTCAGTTTTCATTTCAGTTGCAAAGAAGGGCAATGCCAAAGAATGTTCAGACTACCATACAAATGTGCTCATTTCATGTGCTCCTCAGGTTATTCTCAAAATCCTTCAAGCTAGGCTTCAGCAGTACATGAACCTAGAATTTCCAGATGCACAAGGCGGATTTCAGAGAGGCAGAAGAAACAGAGATCAAATTGCCAACATTCGGGCTTCCCTGATGGTCCAATGTCTGAGACTCTGAGCTCCCAAGGCAGGGGGCCCAGGTTCGATGCCTGGTCAGGGAACTAGATTCCACATGCTGAAACCAAGACCTGGTGTGGCTAAATAAATTTTTTAAAAATTGCCAACATTCGTTGGATCATGAAGAAAGAAAGGGAATCCCAGAAAAACATCTACGTCTGATTCAATAACTATGCTAAAGCCTTTGACTGTGTTGATTGAAACAAACTGTTGAAAATTGTTAAAGAGATGAGAATACCAGACCATCTTACCTGCCTCCTAATTAACTGTATACAGGTCAAGAAGCAACAGTTAGAACTGGATATGGAGCAATAGACTGGTTCAAAATTGGGAAACGAGTATGTCAGTGCTGCACATTTTCACCCTGCTTATGCAACTTATTTGTATGGTACACCATGTGAAATTCCAGCTTGGATGAATCACGAGCTGGAATCAAAATTACCAGAGAAATATCAATAACTTCAGATGCAGATGATACCACCCTTATGGCAGAGAGTGAAGCAAAACTAAAGAGCCTCTTGAAAGAATGAGGCTGAAAGAGAAGATAGTGAAAGAGAAGAGCGAAAAATCTGGTCAGAAAGTCAACACTCAAAAAAATAGTATCGTGGCAACTGGTTCCATCATTTCATGACAAACAGACGGGGAAAAGTGGGAACAGTGACATACTTTATTTTCTTGGGCTCCAGAATCACAGATGATGACTGTAACCATGAAACTATAGGATACTTGCTCCTTGGAAGGACAGGTACAGCAAACATAGACAGCATGTTACAAAAGCAGAGACATCACCTTGCTGACAGAGGTCTGTCTTGTCAAAGCTATGATTTTTCTAATAGTCATCTCCAGATGTGAGAGTTGTACTATAAAGAAGGTGAGCTCTGGAGAACTGTTGTTTTTCAATTGTGGTTCTAAAGAAGACTCTTGTGAATCCTTGGACTGCAAGGAGAACAAACCAGTCAATCCTAACTGAAATTAACCCTGAATATTCACTGAAAGGACTGAGGTTGAACCTGAAGCTCCAACACTTTGGCCATCTGAGGCAAAGAGATGACTCACTGGAAAAGACCCTGATTCTATGAAAGACTGAACGCAAAAGGAGGTGGATGGAATGGTTATACAGAATCACTGATTCAGTGGACATGAATTCAAGCACACTCTCGGGACTGGTGGAGCACAGTGGAGCCTGGCATGCTGCAGTCCATGGGGTTGCAAAGAATGGGGCGTAGTGTCCAAACAACAACAGTGCATGTACACATCATTATTCAACAATGTAACCCAGAGTAAGCCTGCAGGAATGTTTTTGATGATGCTTCCTGAATAATATTTATTTCTAAGAGCTACGCCCGGCAACTTACTACAAAAATCACATTCAGGGCTTTCCCTGGTGGTCCAGTGGGTAAGGACACTGCTTTGCAGTGCAAGGGGCGCCGGTTTGATCCCTGGCCTGGGAAGATCCCATGTGCCGCGGAGCAGCTGGACTGATGTGTCCAATCACCGAGCAGGAGCTCTGGAGCGCGAGCGCCCAGAGCCAGTGCTTTGCAACGACAGACGCCACCGTGATGGGAGGCCCACAGGAGCCAAAGAACAGAGTCAGATGAAAATAGAGAAATGAAAGACCAACAGAAGTGGCCCGCCCACTCCCCCCCCCCAACCCGACCCCCGCCCCAAAATAAATAAATAAATTAATCTTTAAAAAAAAAATCACATTCACTTAGTGAACAGGCACCATTTATTTTCTGTTTATACAATTTTTCCAACAATACAGTCTGATTTAGACCTGAGTTATAGAAGTTACAGTTACCTTTGCAAAGGGGTGACCTTTTTTTGGAGAATCACAGATGATGACTGTAACCATGAAACTATAGGATACTTGCTCCTTGGAAGGACAGGTACAGCAAACATAGACAGCATGTTACAAAAGCAGAGACATCACCTTGCTGACAGAGGTCTGTCTTGTCAAAGCTATGATTTTTCTAATAGTCATCTCCAGATGTGAGAGTTGTACTATAAAGAAGGTGAGCTCTGGAGAACTGTTGTTTTTCAATTGTGGTTCTAAAGAAGACTCTTGTGAATCCTTGGACTGCAAGGAGAACAAACCAGTCAATCCTAACTGAAATTAACCCTGAATATTCACTGAAAGGACTGAGGTTGAACCTGAAGCTCCAACACTTTGGCCATCTGAGGCAAAGAGATGACTCACTGGAAAAGACCCTGATTCTATGAAAGACTGAACGCAAAAGGAGGTGGATGGAATGGTTATACAGAATCACTGATTCAGTGGACATGAATTCAAGCACACTCTCGGGACTGGTGGAGCACAGTGGAGCCTGGCATGCTGCAGTCCATGGGGTTGCAAAGAATGGGGCGTAGTGTCCAAACAACAACAGTGCATGTACACATCATTATTCAACAATGTAACCCAGAGTAAGCCTGCAGGAATGTTTTTGATGATGCTTCCTGAATAATATTTATTTCTAAGAGCTACGCCCGGCAACTTACTACAAAAATCACATTCAGGGCTTTCCCTGGTGGTCCAGTGGGTAAGGACACCGCCTTGCAGTGCAAGGGGCACCGGTTCGATCCCTGGCCTGGGAAGATCCCATGTGCCGCGGAGCAGCTGGACTGATGTGTCCAATTACCGAGCCGGAGCTCTGGAGCGCATGCGCCCAGAGCCGGTGCTCTGCGACAACAGAGGCCACCGCGATGGGAGGCCCACAGGAGCCAAAGAACAAAGACGGATGAAAACAGAGAAATGAAAGACCAACAGAAGTGGCCCGCCCACCCCCCCCCCAACCCGACCCCCGCCCCAAAATAAATAAATAAATTAATCTTTAAAAAAAAAATCACATTCACTTAGTGAACAGGCACCATTTATTTTCTGTTTATACAATTTTTCCAACAATACAGTCTGATTTAGACCTGAGTTATAGAAGTTACAGTTACCATATATTGTAATAGTATAGTTATAGAAGCTACCTTTTCAGAAAATGGATGAAAGCAAATGGTGAGGTGGAACAGAAAAGTCATTATTAGTTTCTACATGATGGATACATGGGAAATAGAGCAAGTGCTTAGAAAATTTAGTAAGTGTTATGCAAGGTTATATGATGATGCAACTTATATCTGGAGACAAAAAGAAACGGTTATATGAAAACATTCTTTGAAATGAAATTACCATCAAATAAACATCGTACCAAGAAACTAACACTAAAAACCATAAACCTGGCAAGGTCCTGTGCTGGGAAACAAGACATTAAAACATACTTATTTCCCCAGATTGTCCAGATAGTACACATGATAGATCATGAGTCGATTTAGTAATTTTTTTCACACATGAAAGTCTGTCTTTGATAGACAAGAACGTATTTACAGGATTTTGAAACTGTATTCACTTGCCCAGCTGAGCTCAGGCAAGGCTATTAAAAAATGACACACACACAAGCTGTGGGGTCTGCAGCACCGAGAGTTGTTTATGGCTGGCTTCTTGGATGTAAAAAAAAAGATAACTTGTTACAGTCCCTGGAGCGTGTTTCCCTGATCAGCTGCAGATATATTGGAGATGGGGGTAAACAGAGATGGTTATTGCCAAGGCATAAATCTCTGTAATAAGCTGAAAGGATCTTTCTCCATCAAGCTGTGACAGGAAACCCTTTGGGGAACTTCCACTTCACATTCTTCCCTTTGAGATTACTTTCCCTTGCAAGAAACTTCAGCTTTGTCATGGCAGACGCAAAAGGACCTCGCTTGTGGGATATGACCTTCCTACAACTCAAAAAAGGGCTTAGTTATGACCTAGAACTTGAACTTAATACAATTTAGAACAATAATATGTTTTTACTTCTGTATCTACTTTTTTTAGTGATCCATCTTTTAGCTTCTTTTCTTTTTGAATTATTCTGCTACATGTTGAGAATAGTGACCAATGAGTACATGTGATACAGTTTATTATGAGAGTAACTGAACATTAAAGAGTGAAGTTAGAAAAATACATTGTGATACTTAGAAGCACTTTACGTCTTAGACCTGAGTTATAGAAGTTACAGTTACCATATATTGTAATAGTATAGTTATAGAAGCTACCTTTTCAGAAAATGGATGAAAGCAAATGGTGAGGTGGAACAGAAAAGTCATTATTAGTTTCTACATGATGGATACATGGGAAATAGAGCAAGTGCTTAGAAAATTTAGTAAGTGTTATGCAAGGTTATATGATGATGCAACTTATATCTGGAGACAAAAAGAAACGGTTATATGAAAACATTCTTTGAAATGAAATTACCATCAAATAAACATCGTACCAAGAAACTAACACTAAAAACCATAAACCTGGCAAGGTCCTGTGCTGGGAAACAAGACATTAAAACATACTTATTTCCCCAGATTGTCCAGATAGTACACATGATAGATCATGAGTCGATTTAGTAATTTTTATCACACATGAAAGTCTGTCTTTGATAGACAAGAACGTATTTACAGGATTTTGAAACTGTATTCACTTGCCCAGCTGAGCTCAGGCAAGGCTATTAAAAAATGACACACACACAAGCTGTGGGGTCTGCAGCACCGAGAGTTGTTTATGGCTGGCTTCTTGGATGTAAAAAAAAAGATAACTTGTTACAGTCCCTGGAGCGTGTTTCCCTGATCAGCTGCAGATATATTGGAGATGGGGGTAAACAGAGATGGTTATTGCCAAGGCATAAATCTCTGTAATAAGCTGAAAGGATCTTTCTCCATCAAGCTGTGACAGGAAACCCTTTGGGGAACTTCCACTTCACATTCTTCCCTTTGAGATTACTTTCCCTTGCAAGAAACTTCAGCTTTGTCATGGCAGACGCAAAAGGACCTCGCTTGTGGGATATGACCTTCCTACAACTCAAAAAAGGGCTTAGTTATGACCTAGAACTTGAACTTAATACAATTTAGAACAATAATATGTTTTTACTTCTGTATCTACTTTTTTTAGTGATCCATCTTTTAGCTTCTTTTCTTTTTGAATTATTCTGCTACATGTTGAGAATAGTGACCAATGAGTACATGTGATACAGTTTATTATGAGAGTAACTGAACATTAAAGAGTGAAGTTAGATTTATATCATAAGGATATGCAGTCTCCTGAAACAGATCTCAAAGATCTATTCTTGGCCTTGAACGTATTACTGTGATTGCCTCATATTACTTCAGATTATACTACACAGCTGCTGTTATCAAGACAGCATGGTACTGGCACAGAAACAGAAATATAGATCTATGGAACAGGACAGAGGGTCCAGAGATCAGGGTCCTATGTCCATTGGATTATCTAGGCAAGAATACTGGAGTCAGTTGCCAAGCCCTCCTCCAGGGGATCTTCCAGACCCAGCAATGGAACCCTTGTCTCTTACATCTCCTGTACTGGCAGGTGGGTTCTTTACCACTAGTGCCACCCTGGGAAGCCCCTTTTTCAAACCTACATAGTCTTCTAGTCTATGACAAAAGAGGCAAGAATATATAATGGAAGAAGACAGTCTCTTCAGTAAGCAGTACTGGGAAAACTGGACAGTTACATGTGAAAGAATGATATCAGAACACTCCCTAACACCATAAACAAAAAGAAACTCAGAACAGATTAAAGACCTGAATGTAAGGCCAGACACTATAAAACACTTAGAGGAAAACATAGGAAGAGCACTCTTTGAGACAAACCACAGCAAGATCTTTTTTGATCCACCTCCTAGAGTAATGAAAACAAATTTAAAAAAAGAATGAGGGAATGTTTTTCACAGCAAAGGAAACCATAAATAAGATGAAAATATAAGCTTCAGAATGGGGGAACATTTTTGCGAATGAAGCAACTGACAAGGGAGTAATCTGTAAAATATACAAACAGTTCATGCAGCACAATATTTAAAAAAAAAAAAAAAAAAGCAAGCCAATAAAAAACCTCAGGAAGACATAGACATTTCTCCAACAAAGATATACAGATGGCCAAAAAATGCATGAAAATATGCTCAACATCACTAATTGTTAGAGAAATGCAAATCCAAACTGCAATGAGGTATTACCTCATCCTGGTCAGAATGGCTATCATCAAAAAGTCTACAAACAATAAACGCTGAAGAGGGTATGGAAAAAAGAGAACCCGCATGCACTGTTGGTGGGATTATAATTTGATGGTTACTATGGAAAACAGTATGGAGATTCCTCAGAAAACTAAAAATAGAATTACCATATAACCCAGCAATCCTACTCCCAGGCATATACCCTGAGAAAGCCATAATTCTAAAGGATACATGCACCCTAATATTTATAGAAGCACTATTTACAAGAGTTAGGACATGGAAGCAACCTCAGTGTCCATCAACAGAGCAATAGGTAAAGAAGCTGTTGTACATATACACAATGGACTATTACTCAGCCATAAAAAGGAATGAAATTGGTCATTTGTAGAAATGTAGGTGAAGTTAGAGACTGTCATAAAGAGGGAAGCAAGTCAGAAAGACAAAAACAAATACCGTGTATTAATGCATACATATGGAACCTAGAAATATGTCATAGATAATCCTATTTGCAAAGCAGAAATAGAGACACAGACATAAAGAACAAATGTATGGATACAAAGGGGGCGTGGAGGAGGGAAGGGTTGGGATTGACACATATACAGTTTTTGATACTGTGTATAAAACAGATAACTAATGAGAACATATTGATTAGGACAGAGAACTGTGCTAAACACACTGTGTTGACCTTACTGGGAAGGAAGTTCAAAAGGGAAGGTCTATAAGTAAACATAGCTGATTCATTTTGGTGTCCAACAGAAACTGATATAACATCACTAAGCAATCGTACTATATATATTGTAAAGCAACTGTATAACACAATATTGTAAAGCAACTAATAAAAATTAAAAAATCATTGCCAAGGGGCTCCCCTGGTGGTCCAGTGGATAAGGACACTGCCTTGCAGTGCAAGGGGCACTGGTTTGATTTCTGGCCTGGGAAGATCCCACGTGCCACAGAGCAGCTGGACTAATACCGAGCAGGAGCTCTGGAACACATGCGCCCAGAGCCAGTGCTCTGCAACGAGAGAGGCCACTGCGATGGGAGGCCCACACAGGCCAAAGAACAAAGATAAATAGATGAAAGACCAAGAGAAGTGCCCCCCGTTCTCTGCCCCCCCCCAAAAAAAATCATTGCCCAATCCTTTCCAAATGGAGTTCAGGCACCTAAGAGAAAACAGTGCTGTTTTTCAGAAAAGCCATAAGAATTAGATCAAAAAATTTTTAATGAAAACCCTATTATAAGACATCTCTTGTGTGTATATGAACATACATATCCATTCATATGCCATACATAATGTGTGAGTATATATGGACATTTTTATTTATATGATGAAGATACAGTCAGCTCCCCAGTGATCTTTTCTATGGATGGATGTGGGAAATACAATTAACTCGTGAATAACACAGGGATTAGGGGTGCTCATGCTCCCAGAGATCAAAAATTCAGGTATACCTTTACAGTCTCCCTCTTTATCTGCAGTTCTGTGTTCCTCGACTCAACTAATTGCAGATCATGTAGTACTGTAGTGCCTTATTTCTTGGGGGGGAAAAAAATCTGCCTATAAGTGGACTCAGGCAGTTCAAACTCATCTTGTTCAAGAGTGAGCTGTAGGTGAAAATATATGTTTGTTGAATTAACTCTACCCCTCTTGTCCTGGTTATTGTTTCCATGTTCTACAGTTCCCCATCTCCTCCAAACTCCCTACAGCATCCTCTCCCCAACTACACCCTAGAACTTCCAGGTAATGTGCCCCTCTCAGAAGCAGGTTTCATCCACAAAAAGAGAGTAAAGATAGAGGCAGAAAGGCAGCCTTGGGAGTGAGGGGTTCCCTGGCTCCAGTCAGTGCTAAAACCCACCCCACTCAAATTCTTACATAAGTCTTGTTTTTTGCAATGGAAGTTACACTGCTGTCACTCCCAACCCTACAGATATCACAATATTGCAAAACGTATGAAGTCAGTTTCTCATCTGCTTCTACTCTTCTTTCAGACTGTATGACAAGAGACAGGAGAAAATTCTGTCCTCAGATTTCTGTCAGCATTAAGTTCCTGTGCATAAAGCCCAACACCACTTCTTCCTCTTATCCAAACTCACAATCTGCTTGACCTCTTGTCAGCATTGGGCAGAGCTGACTACCTCCTGAAATACACTGTCCTATTGTACCACACAGGCCAAAGAACAAAGATAAATAGATAAAACCAGAGAAGTGCCCCGTTCTCTGCCCCCCCCAAAAAAAAATCATTGCCCAATCCTTTCCAAATGGAGTTCAGGCACCTAAGAGAAAACAGTGCTGTTTTTCAGAAAAGCCATAAGAATTAGATCAAAAAATTTTTAATGAAAACCCTATTATAAGACATCTCTTGTGTGTATATGAACATACATATCCATTCATATGCCATACATAATGTGTGAGTATATATGGACATTTTTATTTATATGATGAAGATACAGTCAGCTCCCCAGTGATCTTTTCTATGGATGGATGTGGGAAATACAATTAACTCGTGAATAACACAGGGATTAGGGGTGCTCATGCTCCCAGAGATCAAAAATTCAGGTATACCTTTACAGTCTCCCTCTTTATCTGCAGTTCTGTGTTCCTCGACTCAACTAATTGCAGATCATGTAGTACTGTAGTGCCTTATTTCTTGGGGGGGAAAAAAATCTGCCTATAAGTGGACTCAGGCAGTTCAAACTCATCTTGTTCAAGAGTGAGCTGTAGGTGAAAATATATGTTTGTTGAATTAACTCTACCCCTCTTGTCCTGGTTATTGTTTCCATGTTCTACAGTTCCCCATCTCCTCCAAACTCCCTACAGCATCCTCTCCCCAACTACACCCTAGAACTTCCAGGTAATGTGCCCCTCTCAGAAGCAGGTTTCATCCACAAAAAGAGAGTAAAGATAGAGGCAGAAAGGCAGCCTTGGGAGTGAGGGGTTCCCTGGCTCCAGTCAGTGCTAAAACCCACCCCACTCAAATTCTTACATAAGTCTTGTTTTTTGCAATGGAAGTTACACTGCTGTCACTCCCAACCCTACAGATATCACAATATTGCAAAACGTATGAAGTCAGTTTCTCATCTGCTTCTACTCTTCTTTCAGACTGTATGACAAGAGACAGGAGAAAATTCTGTCCTCAGATTTCTGTCAGCATTAAGTTCCTGTGCATAAAGCCCAACACCACTTCTTCCTCTTATCCAAACTCACAATCTGCTTGACCTCTTGTCAGCATTGGGCAGAGCTGACTACCTCCTGAAATACACTGTCCTATTGTATTCTAGGACACCACACTTTCCTTTCTCATGAAGTCCACTCCTTGAGAGCCCCTGTACATTGGGATCCCTGTGTGGCCTCTTCTCTACCTATGTTCTCTCCTGATGTGATCTCCTTAAGTTCTTAGGCTTGAATTAATATATAACAAGCTGTGTGCTTATATCTAACCTTTCTTTTGATCTCCAAATTGGTATCTCCATTTGACTACTTAACATTTCAACTTGGATGTATTGCAGGTATCTGAATGTTAACAACCATAAAACAAACATGGGATACGTAACATCTCCCAAATCTATTTCCCTCTAGTTCTACCCACTTCATACCATTTCTTATAACAACAACAACAAAATACTTGGTTCCTCTCTGACGTTGTTCCATACATCTACTACATTTGTAAGTCCTGTTAGCTCTACTCCAAACTCTAGACGGAATTCCAGGTTTTCTCTGTCTCCCCTGCTGTCCCTCATCCCCATCACTGTCAGTGCTCAGTGAGGGTCTCTGATTTGCTTTTCTTCCTTTGATTTTTCCACATACAACTTCTTCCACCTATTAGCAAAACTGGTCATTTAAAAATGGCAATCGTATCAGTTTCTTGTCTAGAACCCACTGATATCATCCTATGGAATGAAAAAATGCAGTCTCCTCATCTGAGCCTAAAAGGACACACATGATCCAGCTTCTGCCAGCCAACTCCAAAGCAGTATGAAACTACCCTGCCTGACGTGAGCCACAATGACCCACTTTGGGTGATTCAAAAAGGAGGGACCTCAGGGACAGTTCAAGGCCTTTATATCCCTGTTTCTTCAACATGGAATGCCCTTTCACCAGATTTCATCTCAACTGCCTCCTTCCAGCTCATTAATTCAGTATCCAAATTAACAAACACTTCTTGAAAAGGAACTTGGCTTACATCTTAATTTAAATTTATTTTTCTTCTAATAAACTTGATCATAGTGCCAGCATCTACTAGTCTTCAAACACTTATTACTCTGAGCCTGTATTATTTTTAGTGGTTCACATTCTTATTATTTGTCTCTCTCATGAAAAGGAACTTGTTGCCCCTCTGCTATCCTCTAAGAAGGTAGCCAAACCCTTCCTCTTATCCAAACTCACAATCTGCTTGATCAGCATTGGGCAGAGCTGACTACCTCCTGAAATACACTGTCCTATTGTATTCTAGGACACCACACTTTCCTTTCTCATGAAGTCCACTCCTTGAGAGCCCCTGTACATTGGGATCCCTGTGTGGCCTCTTCTCTACCTATGTTCTCTCCTGATGTGATCTCCTTAAGTTCTTAGGCTTGAATTAATATATAACAAGCTGTGTGCTTATATCTAACCTTTCTTTTGATCTCCAAATTGGTATCTCCATTTGACTACTTAACATTTCAACTTGGATGTATTGCAGGTATCTGAATGTTAACAACCATAAAACAAACATGGGATACGTAACATCTCCCAAATCTATTTCCCTCTAGTTCTACCCACTTCATACCATTTCTTATAACAACAACAACAAAATACTTGGTTCCTCTCTGACGTTGTTCCATACATCTACTACATTTGTAAGTCCTGTTAGCTCTACTCCAAACTCTAGACGGAATTCCAGGTTTTCTCTGTCTCCCCTGCTGTCCCTCATCCCCATCACTGTCAGTGCTCAGTGAGGGTCTCTGATTTGCTTTTCTTCCTTTGATTTTTCCACATACAACTTCTTCCACCTATTAGCAAAACTGGTCATTTAAAAATGGCAATCGTATCAGTTTCTTGTCTAGAACCCACTGATATCATCCTATGGAATGAAAAAATGCAGTCTCCTCATCTGAGCCTAAAAGGACACACATGATCCAGCTTCTGCCAGCCAACTCCAAAGCAGTATGAAACTACCCTGCCTGACGTGAGCCACAATGACCCACTTTGGGTGATTCAAAAAGGAGGGACCTCAGGGACAGTTCAAGGCCTTTATATCCCTGTTTCTTCAACATGGAATGCCCTTTCACCAGATTTCATCTCAACTGCCTCCTTCCAGCTCATTAATTCAGTATCCAAATTAACAAACACTTCTTGAAAAGGAACTTGGCTTACATCTTAATTTAAATTTATTTTTTCTTCTAATAAACTTGATCATAGTGCCAGCATCTACTAGTCTTCAAACACTTATTACTCTGAGCCTGTATTATTTTTAGTGGTTCACATTCTTATTATTTGTCTCTCTCATACAGAGTGTAAGTTCCATGAAGATAAGCATAATTTGTAATTGCTATGTCCCCAAATTCTGCAACTGAGTCCTGCTAAGAAGGAGAAAGAAGTAGATAAATGTAAGAGGAAAAAAAGGAATGTGACAAGGAAGAGACAAGGGACAGAGGGGAGGAGAAGAAAGTGAAGAAATGTGTGCATAAATCAATTCAGAATACTGGAATTAGCCAAAAAACAAGTGTGCCAGTAAGTTTAGTACTGGAAATACTTGAAACAACCTTCTTGATGACTTGTAGAATGAACCAGAAGAGGGAGGTAGATGCAAAAGTATTAATTGGACAAAGTTTCCCATGGTTTTGAAACTTCGCTGGGAGAGTACTTAAAATGAAACTTTGCAGAAGTGTTTTCAACAAATGCGGCTGCAGCGGCTGGAGCAGGGGTCTCCCCAAATAAACCTTCACTTCAACCTCATACCTTATAAGAAAGCATTAACTCAAAAGAACCACAGACTGGGAAATAAAATATAAAACTATTAAACTTCTGGTTAAAAGCATAAAAAGTCTTAAGTCTCTAAGGCAAGCACAGATTTTAGACTTGATAACAAAATCACAGTTCATGAAAGAAAAATAAAACGGAACTACACAAAAATTAAAAACTTCTTCCTTGTGGAAGACCTTCTAAAGAGGATGACAAACAAGTTACAGACTGAGAGATAATATTTGTAAGCCATATATCCATAAAAAATCTTTCACCTGGAATGTATAACAAACTATCCAACCTCAACACTACAAAAACAAAACAGTATAATTGGAAATTAGGCAAAAGATATAAAGAGTCACTTAACCAGAAAAGATATACAGATGTTTATAAATAAGCATATTGGAAAATATTCAGTTCATTACATATTAGTGAAATTTAAATTGAAACCATAAGGAGATATCACTACATACCTAAATTAGTGGCTAATTATTTTAAAAATTGGGATAATACCAAACTCTGGCAAGAATGCATATAAATGAGACCACTTATACATTACTGATCAGAATGTAAAACAGTACAGTCTAAAAAAAGAATGAAGCAGTTTCAGTTCCTCACAAAACTCAACTTATGCTTACCATATGATTCAGTAGTTGTACTCTTGGGCATTTATCCTAGAGAAATGAAAACTTACTGTCATGAAAACCTGCCCATGAATGTTCATAACTTTCCTTGTAATGGTCAAAATCTGGAAATAATCCAAATGTCCTTCAGCAGATGAATGGATAAATAAACTGTGGTCTATTCATACAATAAAATGCTACTATCAATAAAATGCTACTATCAATAAAATGCATGATTTATTGACATACTCAAAAACTTTGATAAGCTTCATGGATATTACAGTGATTGAAAACAGCCAATCTCAAAAGCTCATGTACTGCATGTTTCCATTTGTGTAACATTTATAAAATAGATAGAAATGGAGGAGATATCAGTGGTTGCCCCAGGTTAGGAATGCTGGAGGGAGGGCTTGAGTGTAACTGTCAAAGAGGAGCAAAAAATGGGATGTAAGATCTTTGCAACAATGTAAAAATTCTGTATCTGGATTACAGTGGTGGCTACATGACTAAAAATCACACCCACAGACTGGGAAAAAAATAAAAACAAAATTTTTAAACAAAAAGTCTTAAGTCTCTAAGGCAAGCACAGATTTTAGACTTGATAACAAAATCACAGTTCATGAAAGAAAAATAAAACGGAACTACACAAAAATTAAAAACTTCTTCCTTGTGGAAGACCTTCTAAAGAGGATGACAAACAAGTTACAGACTGAGAGATAATATTTGTAAGCCATATATCCATAAAAAATCTTTCACCTGGAATGTATAACAAACTATCCAACCTCAACACTACAAAAACAAAACAGTATAATTGGAAATTAGGCAAAAGATATAAAGAGTCATTTAACCAGAAAAGATATACAGATGTTTATAAATAAGCATATTGGAAAATATTCAGTTCATTACATATTAGTGAAATTTAAATTGAAACCATAAGGAGATATCACTACATACCTAAATTAGTGGCTAATTATTTTAAAAATTGGGATAATACCAAACTCTGGCAAGAATGCATATAAATGAGACCACTTATACATTACTGATCAGAATGTAAAACAGTACAGTCTAAAAAAAGAATGAAGCAGTTTCAGTTCCTCACAAAACTCAACTTATGCTTACCATATGATTCAGTAGTTGTACTCTTGGGCATTTATCCTAGAGAAATGAAAACTTACTGTCATGAAAACCTGCCCATGAATGTTCATAACTTTCCTTGTAATGGTCAAAATCTGGAAATAATCCAAATGTCCTTCAGCAGATGAATGGATAAATAAACTGTGGTCTATTCATACAATAAAATGCTACTATCAATAAAATGCTACTATCAATAAAATGCATGATTTATTGACATACTCAAAAACTTTGATAAGCTTCATGGATATTACAGTGATTGAAAACAGCCAATCTCAAAAGCTCATGTACTGCATGTTTCCATTTGTGTAACATTTATAAAATAGATAGAAATGGAGGAGATATCAGTGGTTGCCCCAGGTTAGGAATGCTGGAGGGAGGGCTTGAGTGTAACTGTCAAAGAGGAGCAAAAAATGGGATGTAAGATCTTTGCAACAATGTAAAAATTCTGTATCTGGATTACAGTGGTGGCTACATGACTACACACACAGGAGAAAACTGCAGAGGACCACACACACACACACCCGACTAGAGACATTTGAACTTGCTGTGGATTACACCATGTCAATTTCATGATTTTAATGCTGCACAGTAGTTTTGCAAAAATGTAACCATTGAAGGAAACCGGGTTCATGGTATGCAGTCCCTCTGTATACTTTGTATATTTTGATTCTGTGAATCAATAGTTCTTTAAAAATGAAAAGGTAAAAAATCAATTGAGAGTCTTTTCAAAAACCCAAGGCCAGGTTTCATCTCAGACCAGCTAAGTCAGCATCTCTAATTAAGCCAGGTAGTATCAACAGTATGTTAAAAACGTCCCAGGTAACCCCAATGGTCAGGCAACATTAAAAACCAGTGTGCCAAAGTATGCTTTTCATTGTGTGATCCCAAAATGAGAAGCAAAAAATAAGCTGGAAACTTGTTAGTCATGTATATTATCGGACCCCACCATAGACTCACCAGCTCACAAAACAAGAAAACTGTGTTTTAAAAAAATGTCTGGGTAATTTTGATATGTACTATCCAATATGGTAGCGATTATTCTCACCTATGAATACACAGTGGCATCATTCAAGGAGTTCAAAAAATAAATAAATGTAGTATCTATATCCTACCACCACAGATTGATCTATATAAGTCAAATCGCTGGTAATGCACACCTGGGGTTAACAATTTTATAAAGCTTGCTGGATGATTTTAAAGTGTTGCCAGGTAGAAGAATCACTGATTTAAAACTGGATTCTGATTTTTTTTCCTGCTTGAATTCCTTTGACAGTTGAATTTGGGAAACTTCCTCCAGAAAATTCCCATTCACATACAATTATCATATATTTTCAAGACATTTCTAGGAGTCATATAAAGAATTTGTGCTTTAGGACCTTTAAATAGGTTGTTTTTAAGAAACTTGAGTTTTAGATAGCTACACTTTTTCATGTCCTTACACCTACTAGACATTTATCAGCACGTTTTGTTTTTAAGCAGGTAAACTGGAGAGTGAGCTGTCCCTCTTGAGCTCAGAGATATTTTTTGTAATTTACTAAGCATGCATAATGAGAACATATCCTGCTTCATTCTGCTTTATTTCCCCAATAATTACCTGCTATATTTTATTACATATAGCTCTTTAAAAATGAATATACATCCTCTGACATATTGTTCCCTCTTTTGAATTTTATATATTAGCTACTCTAATGCTTTCTGAAGATCTGAATTTTTATCATTAATGGCACTGCCAAAAAAATCTCACTTTGAGAAAATCTAGACTGCAAGCAATGTCCTTGTGAAGCCATTCTCTAGAAACAACTTCACAGAGCTGATTATAAAACACATGGTCAAACTAACTGAAAAGTATTCATTCATGCAGTCAAACAAGTACCTAGTATGTGTGTTAGCACTGTTTAAGGCAGCAGGAAAAGAAAATATTCCCCATTTTCATGTATCTTATGTTCTATTCTGAAACATAATAAACAAGGTTAAGTAATGACATATTGAGTGTTGATAACATCACCATTTTACAAAAAGAAAAAACAGAGAAGCCCAAGGAAAATCTTTGTGAGTAAACCTAAAGAAATGAAGTGCTGCAGCACATCAGTCAGGTGAGGGAGAATAGCGGGTACAGTGAGACATTAAGAAATAGACACACACACATATCCAGAGAGAAAGGATGGGGGCGATGCTCAAGACCTCATGGATCAAGAACCCTGAACACATTCACCAGTGTGCTTTAACTGAGCGCTTAAACTTCCAGGTGTCTGCAGGGAATGATATTAGCCCAGGCTGGGACTCAGTCACAGCCCTGATCAATAATCATCCTCGTGACTCAGGAATGGAAAGGTTGTGCTGCAGCTGAGAGGGAGGAGGAGGAGCAACTAGACCAGCAAGAAGTTAAGGGGTCTGTTGTGTGTGCGCACATAGCGTTCTGCGGTGTGCTGACCCGGCATTCCACAGTCCACAGCAGATCTCCCACCTGTTGCTGATTCGTATGACCCCAGTTAATGAGCCCCTCTGAATCAAATCAACCTGTTTTTGTCTTAGCCCTTTCTGTTACTTTTCTCATAGCTGTTTTTGTTTTGTTTTGTTTTTTTCCATTCCCAATTTGCTTTTTCTCCTAGTTTGGACAGAGCAGCAAAAAACCTGCACCAGCTTGTTTCCCCACAGACAGGGAATCGTGGATATAAATGTCTAGAGGAATTATATTCCAGGCAGAGAGAATTTCAGTGCCTTGAAGAAGTGGCTTGCTTTGCCTGTTAGGACACCAAAAAATCAGTGTGATGGAAAAAAAAAGAAAAGAGGCAAGAGAGGTGGAAAGTCCCAGGGGTCGTAGTTTGGTGGACTTGCTTGGGTCCTGACTCTCACCACAAAGTAAGATGGCAGCTGCTAGAGTTTCCAGTGAAGGAGTGATGTATTTTGGGTTGTAAAGGATCTTTCCAGCACAGGGATCCACAGACTCTGACATCTAATACCTGACGATCTGAGGTGGGGTTAATATAATAGACACAAGAGCACACTAATGTCCTTGAATCATCCTGAAATTACCCCTCCCACCCCGAGGCTGGTGGAAAAACTGTTTTCCAGGAAACCAGCCCCTGGTGTCAAAAACCCTGGGGACCCTGGTCTAGTGGATTTTAATAATGATCTAAGGGTATGAGCAGTCTTGAAAGTAGAGAGTGTGGGTTAACAGAATCATTCAAATTCTAGGGAACAGGTGATACATTCTATACTTAAATGTTGTATTTTTACCTAAAGCTCTGTCTATAATCACTTTAGTTATAATCACTCTCAGTCTGTGTTATGTCCCACATGGGATAAAGGAGGAAGGGGAAGAACAGGAAGCTGCAAGAATACATGGCTCACAAGTCCTTTTTTCTCTTAGAAAATATGGATGGGAATGCCTTTAAAAGCTTCTTTATTCTTGCCATAATTCATAACATCACTTGTGGCACTGCATGCTGCTTCCTGTCCGGTGAAACAGGAAGAATTAAGGCGGATGAAACATCTGTGGGCTTGCCTTAAGTAAGCAATATATTTTTCCAAGGATCAGGGTAAACTTCAAAATGATAACTAGACACTTACCCAAAATATAAAAAAAGGCTTTTGAAGTCCTGTCAACTAGAATGAAGTTTCTGTGAAGCCATGTGATGGCACAGAATTTTAAATAGCACATTGCCCCCTTACTCAAAAATAATCAGGTAAATATTGCAGTTTTCTGACTAATAATGCTTTTTTGATAATTGAGTGTCACGAAAGCTTAGTAGAATCACACACATAGTCATTCACCAGATTACAATCAAAGCTCTATTGTAGTACAATGCAGAAAAGTAGGTCTTTCCAAGAAGTGACGCTGGGTATATAGTCCACGGGGGTGACTTCCACCTTCCACCATCAACAAAAAACAGTTCTAGATTGCAGATTCCAATATGAAAGGGAAAACAATATAGTTTGTAGAGGAAAACAAACAAAAAAATCTTTGTGGCCCTGAATTAAGCAAAGATTTCTTGAAGAAGCTGTTAATATTACTAATCCCAGAGGAAAATCATGATAAAATGCACCATACTAAGATCAAGTATTTCTTTTATCAAAAGATTACATTAACAGAGTAAAAAGACAAACCACAAAGCATACCGGACAAAGGATGCATATCTAGATATATGAACATCTCCTATCATCTATAATAAAGACATCTCAGACAAAAAGGAATAAACTTTTTATCAGATGCTTAACAAATGATATTCAAATGGCCAATAAACATATAAAAATGTATTCAAGTTTATTACTCATCATATAAACACTCAAACCACAACATATCATGACATGGAATGGTAAAAAGAATATGGAAAATATTAAGTATATGGAACAACTGAACTCTCATACCTCAGGGCTCTAATGTATGAGGAAACACTACTACAGTCATTTTAAGCTGAAGAAATTTAATTTCAAAATAAGATACCCACAAAAGTTTGCAAAACTTCCTGTATTAATTGTGCACAATTGGATAATAAATTAGCCCTCAGGTAAGCAGCTCAATATCACAACCATCATTTATTTTCCCAGTTTCTATGGGTGAGGAATTCCATGTAACATGAAAGGACCCTCTAGGCGAGTGTCTTTCACAGGCAGTAATCAAGGTGCTCACCTGAACTACATTCATATCAAGGCTCAACTCAGAGGCCCCCCTTGCTTCGTCTCAAATTTTAATAGAAACATTAGACACTTACCCAAAATATAAAAAAAGGCTTTTGAAGTCCTGTCAACTAGAATGAAGTTTCTGTGAAGCCATGTGATGGCACAGAATTTTAAATAGCACATTGCCCCCTTACTCAAAAATAATCAGGTAAATATTGCAGTTTTCTGACTAATAATGCTTTTTTGATAATTGAGTGTCACGAAAGCTTAGTAGAATCACACACATAGTCATTCACCAGATTACAATCAAAGCTCTATTGTAGTACAATGCAGAAAAGTAGGTCTTTCCAAGAAGTGACGCTGGGTATATAGTCCACGGGGGTGACTTCCACCTTCCACCATCAACAAAAAACAGTTCTAGATTGCAGATTCCAATATGAAAGGGAAAACAATATAGTTTGTAGAGGAAAACAAACAAAAAAATCTTTGTGGCCCTGAATTAAGCAAAGATTTCTTGAAGAAGCTGTTAATATTACTAATCCCAGAGGAAAATCATGATAAAATGCACCATACTAAGATCAAGTATTTCTTTTATCAAAAGATTACATTAACAGAGTAAAAAGACAAACCACAAAGCATACCGGACAAAGGATGCATATCTAGATATATGAACATCTCCTATCATCTATAATAAAGACATCTCAGACAAAAAGGAATAAACTTTTTATCAGATGCTTAACAAATGATATTCAAATGGCCAATAAACATATAAAAATGTATTCAAGTTTATTACTCATCATATAAACACTCAAACCACAACATATCATGACATGGAATGGTAAAAAGAATATGGAAAATATTAAGTATATGGAACAACTGAACTCTCATACCTCAGGGCTCTAATGTATGAGGAAACACTACTACAGTCATTTTAAGCTGAAGAAATTTAATTTCAAAATAAGATACCCACAAAAGTTTGCAAAACTTCCTGTATTAATTGTGCACAATTGGATAATAAATTAGCCCTCAGGTAAGCAGCTCAATATCACAACCATCATTTATTTTCCCAGTTTCTATGGGTGAGGAATTCCATGTAACATGAAAGGACCCTCTAGGCGAGTGTCTTTCACAGGCAGTAATCAAGGTGCTCACCTGAACTACATTCATATCAAGGCTCAACTCAGAGGCTTTGCTTCCTCACTCACACCTGATGCTGCCATTACGTCTCATAACGTCTAACTTTCAAGGTCATTCCAATTAAATTTCTTCAAATGTCTCGGACATTTCTATTCTTCAAATAAAATATAACACATACATACCCTGCTGTGTCCTTTATATATTATCTCTGCTCTCTAAAATAGAAACCATCACCTGTATGTGACCAGATATTCTTTGCAACCCAAGATCAATTTGAAACGCCAGTTGCTTCTAGAATGTTCTCCCCAGTTCGACTTATTGCTCTGAATATATCTACCAGAGCACCTACCTCATTTAAAAGCTTTGTTAATTACATGAGTGATGTGTATTTCTGTCACATACTAAAATAATTTTTTTTGGTGTGTGGCGGTATTTTACAGCATGTGGAAATACTGAATCACGTTGTACATCTGAAACTAACATGTTTCATGTCAACTATACTCAAAATCAAACTGTGATATGCTAGGAAAAATATAATATCAGAACTAGTTGTGACTTCTGAAAACAGTTAAAACTTCACACTGCATTTCAGTTCTCTCCTGTCCCTTCCCAATGTTTTGCTTGTATCATACCTACATTCATAGAACATAAAGCTAATATGAGACAGGCTGGGACCTGGGCCCCTTAACCTGAGTGCTAGTGCCTGGAGAAAAGTCTCCTCCTGCAGCAGAATACTAAGGACTAAAAATAACCACAGGTACCCCTAGTCTCCACAGTTACAAACAAAATGATCCCAAAGACCCCAAACGAACTGCCACTTCTGAGGCTCTAACAATGATATGGAAACATATATGATTTTTTTCAACTGAACTCTCATACCTCAGGGCTCTAATGTATGAGGAAACACTACTACAGTCATTTTAAGCTGAAGAAATTTAATTTCAAAATAAGATACCCACAAAAGTTTGCAAAACTTCCTGTATTAATTGTGCACAATTGGATAATAAATTAGCCCTCAGGTAAGCAGCTCAATATCACAACCATCATTTATTTTCCCAGTTTCTATGGGTGAGGAATTCCATGTAACATGAAAGGACCCTCTAGGCGAGTGTCTTTCACAGGCAGTAATCAAGGTGCTCACCTGAACTACATTCATATCAAGGCTCAACTCAGAGGCTTTGCTTCCTCACTCACACCTGATGCTGCCATTACGTCTCATAACGTCTAACTTTCAAGGTCATTCCAATTAAATTTCTTCAAATGTCTCGGACATTTCTATTCTTCAAATAAAATATAACACATACATACCCTGCTGTGTCCTTTATATATTATCTCTGCTCTCTAAAATAGAAACCATCACCTGTATGTGACCAGATATTCTTTGCAACCCAAGATCAATTTGAAACGCCAGTTGCTTCTAGAATGTTCTCCCCAGTTCGACTTATTGCTCTGAATATATCTACCAGAGCACCTACCTCATTTAAAAGCTTTGTTAATTACATGAGTGATGTGTATTTCTGTCACATACTAAAATAATTTTTTTTGGTGTGTGGCGGTATTTTACAGCATGTGGAAATACTGAATCACGTTGTACATCTGAAACTAACATGTTTCATGTCAACTATACTCAAAATCAAACTGTGATATGCTAGGAAAAATATAATATCAGAACTAGTTGTGACTTCTGAAAACAGTTAAAACTTCACACTGCATTTCAGTTCTCTCCTGTCCCTTCCCAATGTTTTGCTTGTATCATACCTACATTCATAGAACATAAAGCTAATATGAGACAGGCTGGGACCTGGGCCCCTTAACCTGAGTGCTAGTGCCTGGAGAAAAGTCTCCTCCTGCAGCAGAATACTAAGGACTAAAAATAACCACAGGTACCCCTAGTCTCCACAGTTACAAACAAAATGATCCCAAAGACCCCAAACGAACTGCCACTTCTGAGGCTCTAGGAGCAATGGAGGGTACTATGCATGACCCCTGCACACAGCAGCACAAGGGTGGGAGGCAGATCACCAAAGTCACCCCTCCAGCATCCAGATCCGTTCACACCCTCACTTCCTTAAGCAAACAGCCCTCCCCCTCAAGAGCAAGCAACGGCACCTGTTACTTGTTTTCACTCCCCTGGTGAGACTTGAGTTCCAATAAAGTGCGGTCTGAATTCCTCAGCAGATTTCAATTGATTAGAGCCCAAGGACTGAAATCAGTAACAATTCCAGACTATATTCCCTTTCTTTTTAACCTTCATTTAATCTTCATACTAACCCTTACTGCAATGTCTCTTCAGTTATTTTCATTTCTGAAGTGGCTTCTGAAGTCCTCAAGGAGGACTCCTGGGACACTTGCCTGAAACACTGTCCTAAAACCAGGATCAGTAACACGGATTTTCCCTTTCGCCTCTAGGCTCCTGTATGACTCCGCATCAGACTGTTAATGATTCTATCTTTAAAGTTTGAGATTTTGTTTGTCAAGAACTTAGGCATTAAATTCACTTTTTGAAAAATTATTGCCATAAAATCTCATTTACCTTGATTTCTGAGTTGTTTGGAGCTCCTGAAATTTCGTATCAGATGCCAGTGCCTCTCTCGCTTCTCCTGGTTCTAGTTCTGAATAGGAGCTTCCCTGGCTTTCGACTTTAGTCTTTCTATCCTACTTAATTTTGATGCCACTCTTTATTGCTGATGTCCATTGTGGAGTCCAGGGCCAGTGGAGCCCTCACAGCCCAGTGTGAGAAAATATAGACTTTCATGTCTTACCTTAGCCGTCTTCCTCATTCACTGGTGGAGTTAGCCAAGTTCCTCCGCCCCCCAACTGCAGCTACTGGTCTGACTCCTTCGCCGCACGAGCTCAAGAGAGCCACTGCAGGTCCTCTTATGGTCCTGGCACTGCGCATGGGTGGGGCTCTCCCGGGAAGGGGAGGGGCGGGCTCATAAGGTTGCTTTTCTGAGCATGTGCAGGACCTTGAGCCAACCAGTGACACTGTTCCTTCTGCGTTCTCCATGATTAGGGGATTATTGGTTTATTGGGCTGCTGGCTGTTGTGCACCCGTTTGTATTTCGTGATGACAGCGGGATACATTGTCATCTACTCTTGTTGAAATATTGTCCTGTGAATTTAATATCTTCATTGCTCTGTGTTATGTGGGAATCAAATAAGACACAACTATGCTTCCACAACCACTGTCATCTTCCCAGAATTGTTAAACTTATTTTTAAACTTATTTTAAAAATGACACTTTAAAGGAAAGAAAAAAGAGAACTAGATTTATATATGTGTGTGTGTGTATATATACATACATATATTGCCAAGTCGGTCCAGTCCTGTCCTACTCTTTGCAAACCCATGAACTCTAGCCTGCCAGGCTCCTCTGTCCGTGGGATTCTCCAGGCAAGAATACTGGAGTGGGTTGCCACGCCCAACTCCAGGGTATCTTCTGGACCCACAGATCGAACCTTTGTCTCCTGTGTCTCCTGCATTATAGGCAGATTCTATACAGCTGAGTCACCGAGGAATAGAAAGAAAAAAAAAAAAGAAGAAAGAAAGAATACCTGCAAGATGGATGTTTGTTCCAGGCTTAGGTATGTTCTCATTGTTAGCAGGAGAGGCTATAACTGGTAAGAATGTGATAGACCCTGGTCCAGGCAAAATGTGGACTATATAGGCCAGATACCATTGTGCTGCAAACATCTAGCCATGTGATGGTCAGGTCAAGCTCAGAAGGGAAAAAGAGAAAGTTCTCTGGAGGGAAGCAGGAAGGGAAACCCAGGTGCAAGTTGTGATCCAGTATTTCAGCTGCCAGGGTGGGGGCTCTATTATTGGTCCTTGGAGTCAGGTGTGTGAATAAGTTTCAGGAGGTAGGGGGTCAGCGATGGAGACACAGGTGTACACACACATAAAGCCAGATCTGCTGGTAAGCTCCTGGACTAGCAAACATTCTACTCATTGAGGAAATTTTGTTGTCTGGGCTCAGCATGAGAAAGAGATTCCCAGGAAGGGAAAACTTACCAGGCTTGTGCTAGGGATTTGAATATTTATGTTTCCTCAACTGTATCTGTTGAAATCATAACTTCTATGTCATGTTCTGTGTGCCCACTACAGTCTGACTCTTTGTGAGGGTCCTCTGTCCATGGAATTTTCCAGGCAAGCACCCTGGAGTGGGTTGCCATTTCCTACTCCAGAGAGCATTCCATGATTGAACCTACATCTCTTGCATCACCTGTGTTGTCAGGTGGTTCTTTACCACTGACACTATTAGGAGGTAGGACCTTTAGGAGATGATTAGGTCATGAAGGAAGAGTCCTCATGAATGCGTGCCCTTAAAACAGAGGCCTGAGAGAGGCCCCTAGCCCCTCCTGACATGGAAGAACTCAGCAGAAAGATGACCATCTATTCACCATGCAGTGGGTCCTCAGAGCACCAAATCTGCATTTGCTTTGATTTTGAACTTACCAGCGTCCAAGATTGTGAGAAACAAATTTCTGTTGTTTATATTCCTCTCAGCCTGTGGCACTTATTATAGCAGCCCAGGGGTCAGCCAGTCAGTGTCTGATTATAACTGGTATGGTTATGCTAAAATAGAGGAAGGGGTAGGACGGGAGTGGGGGACATTTTTTTTTTAACTAGGGCAATAAGTTTTTTTTTTTTTTTTAAAGATTTATTTATTTATTTATTTTTGGATGGGGGTCGGGTTGGGGAGGGAGGGGAGCAGGCAGGTCACTTCTATTGGTCTTTCATTTGTCTGTTTTCATCCGTCTTTGTTCCTTGGCTCCTGTGGGCCTCCCACCGCGGAGGCATCTGTTGTCGCAGAGCACCGGTTCTGGGCACATGCGCTCCAGAGCTCCGGCTCAGTAATTGGACACATACGTCCAGCCGCTCCACAGCATGTGGGATCTTCCCAGGCCAGGGATCGAACCGGCGCCCCTTGCACTGCAAGGCAGTGTCCTTACCCACTGGACCACCAGGGGAAGCCCATAAGTGAAGTTTTGAATCAGGAAATACATTAAGGAAATGATATCTAAGAAGAACACTACATGTTCATCTCCACAGGGCCTTAAAATGCATTTGAGAAAATTCAATATCCTTTTCTGATTAAAACCAAATAAAAAACTTTACATGAGAAAGAGATTCCCAGGAAGGGAAAACTTACCAGGCTTGTGCTAGGGATTTGAATATTTATGTTTCCTCAACTGTATCTGTTGAAATCATAACTTCTATGTCATGTTCTGTGTGCCCACTACAGTCTGACTCTTTGTGAGGGTCCTCTGTCCATGGAATTTTCCAGGCAAGCACCCTGGAGTGGGTTGCCATTTCCTACTCCAGAGAGCATTCCATGATTGAACCTACATCTCTTGCATCACCTGTGTTGTCAGGTGGTTCTTTACCACTGACACTATTAGGAGGTAGGACCTTTAGGAGATGATTAGGTCATGAAGGAAGAGTCCTCATGAATGCGTGCCCTTAAAACAGAGGCCTGAGAGAGGCCCCTAGCCCCTCCTGACATGGAAGAACTCAGCAGAAAGATGACCATCTATTCACCATGCAGTGGGTCCTCAGAGCACCAAATCTGCATTTGCTTTGATTTTGAACTTACCAGCGTCCAAGATTGTGAGAAACAAATTTCTGTTGTTTATATTCCTCTCAGCCTGTGGCACTTATTATAGCAGCCCAGGGGTCAGCCAGTCAGTGTCTGATTATAACTGGTATGGTTATGCTAAAATAGAGGAAGGGGTAGGACGGGAGTGGGGGACATTTTTTTTTTAACTAGGGCAATAAGTTTTTTTTTTTTTTTTAAAGATTTATTTATTTATTTATTTTTGGATGGGGGTCGGGTTGGGGAGGGAGGGGAGCAGGCAGGTCACTTCTATTGGTCTTTCATTTGTCTGTTTTCATCCGTCTTTGTTCCTTGGCTCCTGTGGGCCTCCCACCGCGGAGGCATCTGTTGTCGCAGAGCACCGGTTCTGGGCACATGCGCTCCAGAGCTCCGGCTCAGTAATTGGACACATACGTCCAGCCGCTCCACAGCATGTGGGATCTTCCCAGGCCAGGGATCGAACCGGCGCCCCTTGCACTGCAAGGCAGTGTCCTTACCCACTGGACCACCAGGGGAAGCCCATAAGTGAAGTTTTGAATCAGGAAATACATTAAGGAAATGATATCTAAGAAGAACACTACATGTTCATCTCCACAGGGCCTTAAAATGCATTTGAGAAAATTCAATATCCTTTTCTGATTAAAACCAAAATAATACTTAACAAAAATGACAATAGGTAAAAATGTAAACATGACCAAAAAAAAAATAGATAGACATACACACACACACATATACGTGTGTGTGTGTGTGTGTGTGTTCTCAGGGTCATCTAAGTTTGTGAGAGCTGGACCATAAAGACGGTAGAGTGCCAAAGAATTGATGCCTCCAATCTAGTGCTGGAGAACACTCCCGAAGGTCCCTTGGATCAAGGAGATCAAGCCAGTCAATCTTAAGGGAAATCAACCCTAAATATTCATAGGAAGTACTGATGATGAGGCTGAAGATTCAGTATTTTGGTCATCTGCTGCAAACAGTTGAGTCATTGGGAAAGTCTCTGGTGCTGGGAGGGAAAAACTGAGGGCAGAAAGAGGAAAGGACATCAGATGATGAGATGGCTAGATGGGATCACTGATACAATGGACACGAACTTGAGCAAACTTCAGGAGAAGATGAGGGACAGGGAGCCCTGGCATGCTGCAGTCCATGAAGTTGCAAAGAGTTGGACATGACTGGGTGACTGAACACACACACACACACACACACACACACACACACGTGTTTCAAACATATATACATATATATATATATATATATATAACAAAACCCCAAAGGTAGCAAGGATCCACTATCAGCTAAACATATCCTGATCTCACCATGAACAACAGTCAGTAGATACTACAGATGGATGGATTATGATCTCAAGACCTTCATGAAATAGAATAATTTGATAAAATTATAAAATAAATTTCTGTAAATTGGTTAAAGACCTAAAAGATCATATTGTAACCCTAAATGAATAAGATACTATGAAATAAATAACAGGAAAGAAAACAAGATAGAAAAGAATTTCTAAAACTAAAAAATAAATGCCATGGAAATTAGAATTCTATTGGGTGGATTAAACAGCAGACTGACTAGAGTTGAAGAGACAACAGATAAAGAGACAAAATAAGAAGTGGGCAAATACAGTGAAACATTACAGGGGTGAATATAGAGCAATTTTTAAAAAATACTCTATCTTGAGATATTTGAACACACAGAACTATAACACTGATCCTAAGCTTGTAACTGCTTTTTCTCTGCCTTTTCATTTAGTATTCTTCACTATCCTGTTGTGTAGCCTTGGGAATAAGTATAATCGATTAAATCACAGCTGTTATTCTCCAAAATGGACGTAACTAGCATTAAAATGCGATGATCTACTAGACAGTTTCTCCAACATACAGTTACTTGTATTGTACTTATATACCTTTATTCAAATTCAAAGGTACATGTAAACATGTGATAAATTACTGAAATAAAGACAAAGGCGTGACTGCATAGAAACATTAAATCCAAGGGGAGATCTGAAAGAAGTCTCCCAAGTGGTCTTGTCCTTCTTTGTTGGAATGCAGGACAATTTCCTTTCCCTGTACCTGTGAGGTAGATAAAGTTGGTTTTGCATTTTGTGGTTATCATCTATCCTTAAATGAGTCAAATTTCTGTTATGTTTTTACATCTTTACTTTTACACACCTTGCTACTAGAGCTTGCTATATAAAAGACTGCCAAGAAGGTGACTATCAGATATGAAAATAGTTAATTAAACTCAGATTGACCTCCCTCATTTCATCAATCTAAAATCAACTAAAGAATGTGCCAGGTAAAGCCTGTTGGTTTAGCTAAAGCAAATGCATGTATATAACCAAACAATGATAATAATATACTCACAGAATCTGAGATGGAGTATAAATTTTCATGATTTTCTAAAATATGATCTGAATGCAGAGAGGGGGAAAAAAAAGAAAACCTGGGACAAGCTAAATGATAAAATCCTTATTGTAATTGAATCACCATGCAATTTATGGTCAAAAGCGTGACTATGAAGACATCATCATTGCTCTCATGGCTGATATCAACACTGAGTGAAACTGGCTAGTTACCTATTTCTCTGAATATATTAATCTCCCGGTTTCTTAAAGGAAAGGCGAATCACAAAGGAGTCCTGATGGTATGAAGTCTTGAGAGTACTGGGCTGTGCTTTACTCATCTGAGTATGATTCCGGCGCCTTTCTAAATATTTAACAATCCTCAAAAATACTATGTTTTAATCGAGGTTTCTGCCAGTATTCTTTTACTGACATATTACACTATTTCGATTGTGAATCTGTAATCTATTTAATCCACATCATAATGGAAAAGTATGGTCACCTGCCTCTTTTAATTTGCCTTGTTCAACATAAAGGGAAATCTAGCATCTCTTTCTTGAGGTTTTGTTTTCTTCATAATTGTCTAAGAACTCCTAGAAATATAATCAGTCCAAGGGGATCAGATTTCTCCCCAGTGATTCATATGTTCAGTTCACTAGTGACTTCATTTTCCTCACTGCTCTACTGTATTACACTTGAAACGTAGCTTTACACAGAATTGGTACAGTGAAACCTTGCTCTTCAGTGTCACTCAATATTTGAGCTATAATGGTATAGCTCTTTCAGATAATTAGTATAAACACCATACCTGGGCTGCTGGGTTCAGAGGGCTTCTGAATTTCAGGCATGTGTGTTCGCCCAGCCAAAAAAAATTTTTTTAATTTTGGCCTTGTTTATTTATTTATTTATTTATTTATTTTTCATCCATCTTTATTCTTCAGCCTGTGTGGGCCTCCCATTGCATCGGTCGCTCCATTGCAGAGCACCGGCTCTGGGTGCATGTGCTCCAGAGTGCTGGCTCCTAATTGGACACATGGTCCAGCCGCTCAGTGGCACGTGGGACATTCCAGGGCCAGGGATTGAACCTGTGCCCTCTGCACTGCAAGGCGGACTCTACTCACTGGACCACACAGCAAATTTTAAGTGCAGAATTCTCATTCTCTCTAAGTGAGGACTTCTTTGAAGTACTTATGCTTATTTACTTCTCAGTCAGAGCCATTTTAATATTTCAGAGCTTCTAATATTGTTGAAATTCAAATGGAATTGCATTTGGGACTTAAGACACTTTTTCCTCCTAGAAATGTGCCCACTTTCTCCACAGAGAATACACTGTAGACCGAGTTAAAGGGTAGCATAAGGCAACACCTTTGGCAGTTTGCAGAATTCCACACTTAGTGGAGAAAGTACCCACAGCTTTATAGTTTTACAGCTACGGAACACTATAAATTCTTTTCCCCATAACCTAGGAATACTATTTCTTTCTTTCTTTTTTTTTTGGAGGGGGGTGGGTTGGGAGGGAGGGGGGCAGGTGGGTCACTTCTATTGGTTTTTCATTTATCTATTTTCATCAATCTTTGCTCTTTGGCCCGTGTGGGCCTCCCATTGCAGTGGCCTCTGTTGTCTCAGAGCACTGGCTATTGGACACATCCGTCCAGCCACTCCGTGGCACGAGGGATCTTCCCAGGTCAGAGATCGAACCGGCGCCCCTTGCACTGCAAGGCGGTGTCCTTACCCATGGGACTACCAGGGAAGCCCTAGGAATACTATTTCTAAACTACTTTAATGCAAAAGCTTACTATTGTTCAGACCTTAGACTTCCTTGAGAAAAGGCAGACAAATTTTGACAGAATTTCTTTTTTCGTATTAACCATGGGAGAAGAGGAGGCTGGGGAGCGGTCTATAAAATATTCCTCAAGCTAGAGGAAATAAAATATTCCTCAAGCTAGGAACATCACAGGATCATCACAGGATCCTTAAAAACAACAGTCAAGTTCAAGGGAACACTCATTCCCAGCCAGACCCTATTTCAAGGGTAAAAGACTTTGGGAGTTAAGTGGGTGGAAAGCAAGGAAGAGACTATCTGAGTTCTATCTGGAGATGGAGTGTTCCTCAGATGTTTGGTTTTCAAGAATCAGAGATAGCTTTTCTGCAATATAATTCACCTTCTAAGATGCCTTCGGAGACTATTCAGTTAAATATGGCATGAATAGTCTGAAATAGGTTATAGAATATCTCACAAATTTCTACAAAGGCCTTTAGTAGGTTGGTATAGGTATAGAGTATAAGAAACCTCAAAGTGTCAAAGGAAATAAAGTTATGTATTAATATATATACATACATAATTATATATTTAGATAATTTCATAATTACCTCATTCTTACTCAGTGTGAACTTGGTTAGTCAGAACACCCAGAGATCCTGATGCCCCCTGGTGGTCACTCAATTCACAGATCTTCACGACATTTGAAACTCCACTGGTTTTGAAGTGCTAAAAAATTGCAAGATGAGAAACCAGGTAAGGATGTAGAAGTAATTTGCATAATTTAAGCAAGTTCTTCCTATCAGTGCTGGTGATTTATGGAAAAAAGAAGTGTAAGAAATGAAAGAGCCTCCTCTGGCAAAATCAAATTTGAAAAAAAAAAAAACATATTTTTAGCACAATTGGACATGAGTTGAGTGAGTCTGGGTATAATGTGTCATATTTGTCTGAGATGTTTATTAGTTCTTTTAATAACAATCAAATAATTAAAGTTATTTAACACTTTTGAATATCTAACGGGATCAGAAAATATCAGAATGATACCTTAGCCATATTCAATTGAAATTATAACCTTGATTAACTATATTTTTATTTGTTGCACTCTCTTGAATTAACCCAGGAGTTGCAGTTAAAGAATTATAATTTTAATCTTCTAAATTTTAATTTACCAATTTGTCTGACCATACAAAAGTGAATGAACTTTTTATGATTTGATTCCTGATCTCTGACTTCCTATACTACTAGATAAATTTGAAATTTAGAAGAATAACTAAAATTACTGCTATTTATGAGTTAGCTTATGCACATTTTTTACTCTAGACTGCAAGTAAATATTTTATGTACACTACATAAATCATGTTAATGTAAATACATAAGTGATTTTCCTGCACAGTGGAAAGACTGTTTATATTTAGAATGAAATCACGAATAGATGTTTACAAGGAAGAGACTATCTGAGTTCTATCTGGAGATGGAGTGTTCCTCAGATGTTTGGTTTTCAAGAATCAGAGATAGCTTTTCTGCAATATAATTCACCTTCTAAGATGCCTTCGGAGACTATTCAGTTAAATATGGCATGAATAGTCTGAAATAGGTTATAGAATATCTCACAAATTTCTACAAAGGCCTTTAGTAGGTTGGTATAGGTATAGAGTATAAGAAACCTCAAAGTGTCAAAGGAAATAAAGTTATGTATTAATATATATACATACATAATTATATATTTAGATAATTTCATAATTACCTCATTCTTACTCAGTGTGAACTTGGTTAGTCAGAACACCCAGAGATCCTGATGCCCCCTGGTGGTCACTCAATTCACAGATCTTCACGACATTTGAAACTCCACTGGTTTTGAAGTGCTAAAAAATTGCAAGATGAGAAACCAGGTAAGGATGTAGAAGTAATTTGCATAATTTAAGCAAGTTCTTCCTATCAGTGCTGGTGATTTATGGAAAAAAGAAGTGTAAGAAATGAAAGAGCCTCCTCTGGCAAAATCAAATTTGAAAAAAAAACATATTTTTAGCACAATTGGACATGAGTTGAGTGAGTCTGGGTATAATGTGTCATATTTGTCTGAGATGTTTATTAGTTCTTTTAATAACAATCAAATAATTAAAGTTATTTAACACTTTTGAATATCTAACGGGATCAGAAAATATCAGAATGATACCTTAGCCATATTCAATTGAAATTATAACCTTGATTAACTATATTTTTATTTGTTGCACTCTCTTGAATTAACCCAGGAGTTGCAGTTAAAGAATTATAATTTTAATCTTCTAAATTTTAATTTACCAATTTGTCTGACCATACAAAAGTGAATGAACTTTTTATGATTTGATTCCTGATCTCTGACTTCCTATACTACTAGATAAATTTGAAATTTAGAAGAATAACTAAAATTACTGCTATTTATGAGTTAGCTTATGCACATTTTTTACTCTAGACTGCAAGTAAATATTTTATGTACACTACATAAATCATGTTAATGTAAATACATAAGTGATTTTCCTGCACAGTGGAAAGACTGTTTATATTTAGAATGAAATCACGAATAGAGAACCCAATTTTCTGTAATATCTATTAACTGAGACGTAATGTTTCTTTTCTGTTTATAATCAGTTCCTTCTGTACAGGACCTTTTATAATTCAGTTTAAATTACCCCCTTTCTGTGATGAACATGCATTCCCACATTTCCCAGCTGTGAATGCGTTTAGACAATAAGTGCAAAAGTAGTAGGTTCAGAAACAGCCCTTTGATTTTGTTGTCATTGTTAACTAGTTTGGCAGCCTTGGATTTGTAACCTACTAAAGTCTCAGTTTCTTCCTTTCTCTGCAGAAGGTCTGTTTGCTATAAACACACACACACACACACACACACACACACACTTTTATTTGAAAATTTATGGAGCTTATTCCCTGAAGTCATTAGAATTTACTCCTAAGTAACTGTTTCTCTCTTAAAATCAGAGGCTATCTCCCAGAGATAAACAGTGAGCTAAATATTAGTGTTGAAGTAAGTTAAATGAAGATAACAGCTATACTCTCATTTGGAATGTGCAATTTATTTGTATTTATTTGTATGTGTATGGTTATGTGTGATTATTAGTAACTAGATAGATAAAAATAGATCAAAATAGCATAGATAAAAATAGCAGTGCATAAATATTGGGCATATCTTCTTTCCATCTGAAAACAGGTGTTTTTCATCTTTCTGCCATACGATTATGACATATATTTCAAAAGAGGGTCTATAAATGAAAGATTAGTTTTAATTCCTTTTTTCCACTTATTTAAAATTGTCTAAATATAAGTAGAGTATCCTATCGACCGCATTTTACAACAAATACATAAATATTAAAAAACAATTTTTAGAATTTCTGCTTTGGCTCACATGTGTTGGTTATACATATGCGATTTCTATTGTTCAGGAAAATGATTTCTAATTCATTTTATAAACATATATACATATACTTTTCTAAAATTTGCCTTAGAGATAATGTGCACAAATCATAGATAAGAAGCTAAAATAAACCATTTTTAAAAGTGATATAAAGGAAATTACTATTTTAAGTTATTTTAAAATATGACAGTTTTGTGAACTGATTTTTTTTATTTCAATGATTTCATGTATGAAAAAGTTAATATGCTTTGATGTTTAAGAGTCTAATGACAATTTATATATTGTATTCATATATTAAAATATATACTGTATAATACAGTATAATAACCATTCTTTTCTTGACTAAGTCATTCACTTTATTTAAATTCCATGACTTCTTCATCACTGTATCTTGATACAAAAGGAAGAAAGGAAGGTTGATAAACCTAAAGATGAGTATCATTGTGCAACTCTGCAGGAAAAACTGTCAGCAGTCTGGCACATGTGCATTTAATGTGAAGCCTCTTGTCTTAAGAATAAAAGCAAGGCTGAACCTGCCTCTCTGTCTGATAGAGAGAAGGGACACAAAAAGGGGACTCCTTATACCACCTACACTCATCAGAGTGAAGGATGTTGCTTCTTTGGTTTCCTGGTTTAATGGAAAGGTATTTGTATTCACATCACTGAGTATTAGTCATTCAATAGATGAAAGGACTATTTTAAACTTTAAAGGCTACCTTGGTGTCACTGTAAGAAGTGGGGATGAGACCCTGGGGAAAGTGTTGAATCCTGAATTGTTTTAACTATCAGAAGTGGTTTAGTATCTGCGAGTATGTGATATTAACGGTTTTATTGCCTATGTGTGGGTATCTACAGTCTTATTTCTAAGGTTTTACCTTATGATTTTTACTCCTTAAAGCACCCGTTTGTGTAAATACTGCTTGATCTTGTAACAAGTACGCTCTACACTATTTTGTCTATTTTCAAGGTTACTCTATTAAGCGGTTTACATTTTCTATGCATCTTCTAAAGGGCACTTAAGATGCTTTTAGATATGATTTCTAAACCATTTGATAGGGGCAATGGCTAGGAACAAAGTAATATTTAAGAAATAAACTACAGACCCAAAGAGAGGTTAGAGGGGAAGGAAATCTCATTTCTCTTTTCTTCGTAATTGCATTAGGCAAGTAAAATCTACAGGAGACAATTTTTCATAATATACAATCTGAAAATCGGGGAATCTATCATCTCTGAAAAGTCTTTGCTATAAATACCAGAAACAACTCAATTTACTTTACATTTCCAGATAGAAAAGATAGGAAAAGTTTGGAGTCTTAGGCGAGGTCAAACTTTTTTGCCTCTCATAAATAGAAGAAAATCATGAATGACAGATTTTTTTAAAGGAAGAAATATAGGACAGGAAGAACATGAAGCTCTTAGACCTGATCAAGTTATTCAGCGTGACCTTTGGATTTGATGATTTGTCAATTAAGGTTTTTAATTGTCATCTTACTGTGTTGCCCATCTCTTGAATTGCAGGGTCTGTAACGGTAAACCTAAAATCGATAAAAAAGTTTATCACTGTATCTTGATACAAAAGGAAGAGAGGAAGGTTGATAAACCTAAAGATGAGTATCATTGTGCAACTCTGCAGGAAAAACTGTCAGCAGTCTGGCACATGTGCATTTAATGTGAAGCCTCTTGTCTTAAGAATAAAAGCAAGGCTGAACCTGCCTCTCTGTCTGATAGAGAGAAGGGACACAAAAAGGGGACTCCTTATACCACCTACACTCATCAGAGTGAAGGATGTTGCTTCTTTGGTTTCCTGGTTTAATGGAAAGGTATTTGTATTCACATCACTGAGTATTAGTCATTCAATAGATGAAAGGACTATTTTAAACTTTAAAGGCTACCTTGGTGTCACTGTAAGAAGTGGGGATGAGACCCTGGGGAAAGTGTTGAATCCTGAATTGTTTTAACTATCAGAAGTGGTTTAGTATCTGCGAGTATGTGATATTAACGGTTTTATTGCCTATGTGTGGGTATCTACAGTCTTATTTCTAAGGTTTTACCTTATGATTTTTACTCCTTAAAGCACCCGTTTGTGTAAATACTGCTTGATCTTGTAACAAGTACGCTCTACACTATTTTGTCTATTTTCAAGGTTACTCTATTAAGCGGTTTACATTTTCTATGCATCTTCTAAAGGGCACTTAAGATGCTTTTAGATATGATTTCTAAACCATTTGATAGGGGCAATGGCTAGGAACAAAGTAATATTTAAGAAATAAACTACAGACCCAAAGAGAGGTTAGAGGGGAAGGAAATCTCATTTCTCTTTTCTTCGTAATTGCATTAGGCAAGTAAAATCTACAGGAGACAATTTTTCATAATATACAATCTGAAAATCGGGGAATCTATCATCTCTGAAAAGTCTTTGCTATAAATACCAGAAACAACTCAATTTACTTTACATTTCCAGATAGAAAAGATAGGAAAAGTTTGGAGTCTTAGGCGAGGTCAAACTTTTTTGCCTCTCATAAATAGAAGAAAATCATGAATGACAGATTTTTTTTTTTTAAAGGAAGAAATATAGGACAGGAAGAACATGAAGCTCTTAGACCTGATCAAGTTATTCAGCGTGACCTTTGGATTTGATGATTTGTCAATTAAGGTTTTTAATTGTCATCTTACTGTGTTGCCCATCTCTTGAATTGCAGGGTCTGAAACTGCCTAACGGTAATGGGATTCCTCCAGGCAGTCGTCCTCAATATTTTAGTTTTACAAAATTAACCGGCGATGTTAGTGACAGTCTTTATTTTTATTTTGCCTTTGAAAAATAATTATTGAATAATTATTGAAAAGTAGTTAATATTTTCGAAAGAGGTCTTGCTTTTAATTTTAATTAATTGAATGCATGGTAGCATTCTTTAAAATTAAACGTTAATTTATGCAACGAAATGGAAAACGAGCAAAGTGGGGGAATTCCAGGAAAATCTCGGAAAATGGGAAACATGTAAGAAAAACGTTTCGGAACCTTCAGAAGTTTCTCTCCTAATGTTCTACTTCGTCCTACCGTCCTATCGGTAAATCCTAAAGCGAGGGTGAGGGGGCACAGAAAACAAAAGACTTCCTTTCTCCACTCCCTTTTCCCCTGGTTCTCTTGCCAGAGCTTGTTGCAAACTCTAGGAAACATTGTTTGAATATAATACATTTGGTTATTTTTATTCTTCCAGAGATTGTGCTGGGTGGTGTCTAGATCTAACTGCCTTTGAGTAATAGAAAAGTAGTTACCCTTCAAGAAAGGACAAGAACAAAGTTACCCGACCCGCGGAGGTTGTGAGTAACAACAACAAAAGTAAAAGACACTTTACTTAAAGGCACAGCTCATTTCACTGTCCCAGCTCTGTGCTTGGTAGCTGAGAGATAGCTTGCATCGCTTCTGATTTCTAAAAGAGCGCGAGGAGAACCACTATAAACACGACTGTAAACTGGGAGCGTTATTTTAGGATTGATTCTGCTCCGCGAAAGCTGCGATTGCTAAAAGCGCCCACAGCAGCACGCACGCACCTCAGCTGCCATCCGCGTCCTCTCGGAGCTTCCAGTGCCAGCTCGGAGCTCAGAACCTGGAGGGAATCCTGGAGCCGCAACCCGACTCCGCTCGCCGCCCATTGGCCCGCGCCCCTAACCCCACCCCCAAGGCCGGGGCGGCCGTTTCGCAGGGGCCCGCCCCTAAGCCCTGGGAATCGCTGCCTGGGAGGCCAGTTACGCCTGCCACTCAACCCGAGTGGCGGAGGCTCTCGGCTCGGAGCCCCGCCTCCTCCCCCCTAATTGATATTATTGGAGTGTGGAGCAAGCGGCCGGTCTGCAGTCGGAGACTTGCAGGCAGCAAACACAGTGCGAACGAAAGGAGGGAGGAAAAAAAAAAAAACAAAAAAGCTAAACGTGGAGCAGCCAGCCGAAGATCGAGAAAGGGAATCAATGCGTGAAGCGCAATAAAAAAATAAAACCCCATACACTTCGGAGCAAACAGCATTTAAAAAGCTACGACTCAACTGAAACCTAAGATAAAACCTGCTCATGCACCATGGTTTTTCAAACTCGGCACCCTTCATGGATTATTTTATGCTACATCTGGCTGCTTCGCTTTGCACACACCGGGGAAGCGCAGGCTGCAAAGGAAGGTAAGGTGATGGGAAAGCAAAGTTTGTTCTGACTTATTTATTTAGCTGTCTACCTGCAAGAGGCTGCCGGTCCGGCGGTTGCCAGAGCTTGTTGCAAACTCTAGGAAACATTGTTTGAATATAATACATTTGGTTATTTTTATTCTTCCAGAGATTGTGCTGGGTGGTGTCTAGATCTAACTGCCTTTGAGTAATAGAAAAGTAGTTACCCTTCAAGAAAGGACAAGAACAAAGTTACCCGACCCGCGGAGGTTGTGAGTAACAACAACAAAAGTAAAAGACACTTTACTTAAAGGCACAGCTCATTTCACTGTCCCAGCTCTGTGCTTGGTAGCTGAGAGATAGCTTGCATCGCTTCTGATTTCTAAAAGAGCGCGAGGAGAACCACTATAAACACGACTGTAAACTGGGAGCGTTATTTTAGGATTGATTCTGCTCCGCGAAAGCTGCGATTGCTAAAAGCGCCCACAGCAGCACGCACGCACCTCAGCTGCCATCCGCGTCCTCTCGGAGCTTCCAGTGCCAGCTCGGAGCTCAGAACCTGGAGGGAATCCTGGAGCCGCAACCCGACTCCGCTCGCCGCCCATTGGCCCGCGCCCCTAACCCCACCCCCAAGGCCGGGGCGGCCGTTTCGCAGGGGCCCGCCCCTAAGCCCTGGGAATCGCTGCCTGGGAGGCCAGTTACGCCTGCCACTCAACCCGAGTGGCGGAGGCTCTCGGCTCGGAGCCCCGCCTCCTCCCCCCTAATTGATATTATTGGAGTGTGGAGCAAGCGGCCGGTCTGCAGTCGGAGACTTGCAGGCAGCAAACACAGTGCGAACGAAAGGAGGGAGGAAAAAAAAAAAAAAATTAAAAAGCTAAACGTGGAGCAGCCAGCCGAAGATCGAGAAAGGGAATCAATGCGTGAAGCGCAATAAAAAAATAAAACCCCATACACTTCGGAGCAAACAGCATTTAAAAAGCTACGACTCAACTGAAACCTAAGATAAAACCTGCTCATGCACCATGGTTTTTCAAACTCGGCACCCTTCATGGATTATTTTATGCTACATCTGGCTGCTTCGCTTTGCACACACCGGGGAAGCGCAGGCTGCAAAGGAAGGTAAGGTGATGGGAAAGCAAAGTTTGTTCTGACTTATTTATTTAGCTGTCTACCTGCAAGAGCCTGCTGGTCCGCGGGGCTGCCGGCCGCGCCTCCGGCGCCGGGCGACCCTCCCCCGCTGGCTCCCCGCCCCCTCAACCTCGGGCCGCTCCCGGCTGGCCGGTGGCAAGCGGTGCTTTTTTGAGCCTCCTGCAGCTGGGTGCCTGGAGCTGTTCGCCCGACGGGAGCGGGATTTCTGGCGCAGACTGTCCTGAGGGCGTGAGCATCAAAGGAAGGCGGGGGGCGAGGGTGTGGGAACGGCCGGCAAGCTCGTTCTCCGGGACCCCGGGCCGGTCAGATCTCTTTCTCTAGCCCTCCGCTCTTCCTCCTTTCGCCATTCGTCTCTCTGGGGGTAAGCTGTGGCCGGAGTTGGTCAGAGTCTGGGGAGTGCAGCCGCTAGAACCCTTGCCAGCCTGCCGGCGAGCGGCTGAAGTCCCGCGGCTTTCCCAGGGGGGCCGCGACTTGTGTGAGCTCCGAACGCTCGGGTTACTAATGAAGTGCTCGCTGCGTCGGATGAGCAGGCGCGGGCCTGCGGTTGGCGCTCGGACGCCGGCGTGGAACAATAACGCGGCGGAGGTGAAGCAGCGGGCGGTGAGCGCCCCGCGCCCCGGGGCCGGAGATACTTCCATTCTGCGCGCTCAGCGCAGGTCCCGGAGGCCGCGGGGACAGCGGCAGCCCAGCGGGCTCGGCCCGGTCGGGGAGGGGGCGAGCGGGGGTGGACTGGGACTGTGCAATTGATAACAAGCTGCCGCCCAGGCGGCCAGAAGTCCTTAAACCTCTGCCCCACAGTCCTGCAGTTGAGGAATACGAGTGATTGAACCTTGCAAAATACCCGGACCCCGAGGGCTAGTTCTTGTTGATGAGAGCAGGATTCTTTGGGGCAGCTAGATACGTCTGTATGTGCCTCCTCCCCCCACCCTCCCCCCTTCTCCTTTGAACCATTGACAGAAGGTAAAATACCTTTCGGTGCCTGTAGTTGGAGCTGAGGAAAAATAAATCCTGTCAATGGAAACGTCTTGCTTCTGAGCTGTGTCACAATCTACTAACCCTCCTCCGTATCTTGCAGACTGTAAGTCTACAGCTGATCTTCCTATATTTAAAAGCAGAATACTAATAATTACTTGTCCTTAAAGTGTGGAGGATGGAGGAATCTGTTATCACATATAGGACATGCTGGTCGGGAGTTGATACGTGTTGGTACTCGCTTCATCTATCACTGAAAACTTCCTGATTTAGTGCTGCTTTTTACGATTCTCTTCATTGGGTCTTCGGTCACTCAGCCTCCCCACCCCACCCCCCCCACCCCCAAACCCTGCAACCAAACGCCATGACCTACTCTTTGATCAAGCCCGACCTTCTGACCCCAGCTTCCCCATCTGCAACCCGTGTTGATGCTGAACCCATTCAGAGCAAACCTTAACTTCCAGCTGTCGGTTTCGCGCTTGCAGATGAACACACATCTGCTAGAAACACAACTATGCACACCAAAACCTACATTTCTACTCGCATGGCATCAGAGAATAGGGACATTGAATCCTGCAAACTTGTATTGATTGCTCCGGAATCTCAGGACCCTAGGAAAAGTTTGCACTGCCGGGGCGAAACCCCGCGCGCAAGCTAGCGCAGACCCCGGCTGGAGTTGGAGCTATAAATAACTGCATCACTAGGGGGAGAGGTTCCCGCAGTCAGAGTGGCTTGCTAGCCCGCGTTTCTCTTCTGGGTGCGAAATACGTGGAGAGGATTCTGATTCTAGGAGGCCACATTCTTTACAACAGAAGTGAGCTGTTTAAAAGGTGGGCGGGATGGCGAAGGCACTCGGCTTCTCGGCAGCAACTCACCCGGCGCGCCGCGGCGGTCAAGGGCTGCCATTCTGAGAACCAGCGAGACCCAAGGCGGCGCCGGGCACCCTTGGGCAAGCGCCAGAAAGCGCCTGGAGCAGGTGCTCCGGTCCTCTGGCGCGGATGGGGTTGGTTAGAGAAAGATGAGGGACTTCCTTTCTCCACTTTTCCCTCGCATGCGTTCTCTCGGGGAGGTCAGTTCCCGCTACTGGGGGTGGGAGGGCGCATATAAGTAAGTCTGACGCTTGGAGGCGAAGTGCAGCCGCTGTTTTCCCTCTCCGTTAATGCTGCTGCCGCCGCGGCTCCCTCCGAGGAGTAGCTTTCCGGTAGTGTCTCTCCTCCTCCTGGCTCCTTCTGGAGCTAGGGCGCCACCGGCTCCCTGGAGAGCCTAGGTCTGGCGGAGGTGTAATGGATGCTCTCCGCGGCGGATGCGCCCTTCTGGCAGCCCCCGCCCCGCCCCGCTGACGGCCCCGCCCCGGCTCTCGCGGCTAGACCCACGCGCCCTGCCACTCGCTGCTCACCCTTGCCCGCGCCCCTTGCAGCCTCCACTCCGGCCCGCGTGGGCAGCAGCGGGAGTCCCGCAGGCGGGCCCACGCGCCCCGACCGGTTGACCGCCGGGTTACGCCTCCGCGGGCGGGAAGAGAGGCTGGTGCTCTGAGCCGGAAGGCAAAAGCGCGCACTTACGGGCTGGTCCGGAGAGCGCACAGCGGAAAGGAGAGACGCTGAATCGGCAGAGCTGTTTAAATGCTCGTGGACCAGTTTCTCTTTTGTTTTTATTTGTTGATTTCTTTCTAACTTCTTTGCTATCGCCGCCCCATTGAGGTCCCTGGCTCCCACCCCAACCTGTGCCGAGAGGAAACGAAAAGGCAGCAAACAATAATCACTGTGCATATTTCATCCTCAAAAAGCAACCCAAGAAAGTCTCCGGGGTTTAAAATTCACGAAAGACGGAAAAATAAAAATAATAAAATGCATCATCTCCAAAGAAAAGTGCCTGGAACCCAGATTTTGCATGTGAGAGAGAAAAAAAAAAAAAACTTAAAAAAATGACTTCCTATAAGTACAGTAGTTCAAACATTTGTTGAGGTTCCTAGTTCGAAATGCAACTTGATATTTTAAAAGTGTGGCTTTTAAAATTATTATTATTATTATTTGAAAGGAAAACAAATGCTTGTGACCAAGGTGTGTGTTATCATGGCCTCCCTGAGTCTTAAGTATAAAACGTTTTGGAAAAAAAGTTTTTCTGTATCTAGTTTCAGTTACAGAGAATAACCTTGATTAGCATGAGGGAGCTGAACACGTTTATGAACTGTCTCTTTCCTTCCTTAGAGTAACAGATTTTCATTCCCTTTAAAATCACAGTGTTTTCCTATGTTAATAGTCATTCAAAACTTTATTTATGCATGTACTTCATTTAGGTTCAAATTTTAACATTTTGCTGAGATTGATGGTAAGCATATTTACATGGTCGAAAATATATTCATCATTATTTCTGGACAGACTGCTGATGTATTTGTTAAAATGCTATAGAATCACAGAAGTATTTTTAAAGAATTTAGAACTCAGGTAGCTCTGAAACTAATTTGAGCAAAGAGCGAATCCTTTATGAGTGTAATTTTCCTAAAAAGCAGTAAAATACATCAAATTGGAAATATGATATATATGAATGTGTGCATTTGAATGCATCATCTAGTATTAATACCATCAGGAGCATTTATTACATTTATATAATTAAGTAAATTGCATTATACTTTATGGTAGCATAAAAGTAGAATACAACTTTTTAAACGTCAAGTCAAAGTTTAAGTATCCCGCTTTGAGAATTAGCTAGTGCTTTGAAATATTTGGAAATTAAAAAAAATAGAAATATTGAAAACAGATGTTTGAATAACCCAAAAATGTATCTTGTAAGTGAAAGGCATTTTATTTTTCTCATGATAGCATTGCTTAGTATGATTTTTAATTGTATTCATTTTGGCTTAAGAGAAGACATTTTGTTTGGAAAGTTAAAAAAATAAACTCCATTTCTCGAAAGGCACTAGGAAGTACTTTTGAAAGAATAGTACAAGTTACTGACTGAGTAGTAATATGGAATTATGTTTTATTATGTTAATGTCATTATATTTGAGAAAACTAAGAGCACTCAATGGTTTACAAGTTTTTTATATAATTACTGTAGAATCAATATGCATCACATATTAATTTTTATCCTTGATTTCAGGCTACTTTTGAGTTTTTAAGTAATTTTAATATTTTAATTAAAAGTGTGGTTTTTCAATATTGTTCTTCCCTTGAGGAAATGGAATATATTTTTATCAGGTCGGTACACATTTCATCATTCAGTAATGTAAACAGCTGCATATATGTTTTAAATCATAAAGTGATAGTTATTTTAAAAATTTGATTGACTTTAATAACTTTTGAAAACCTGTTCTCACTTTTCATCTAACATTTAGAAATGCAATTTTCTTTTTCAGTACTACTGCTGGACTCTAAAGCACAACAAACAGAGTTGGAATGGATTTCCTCTCCACCCAATGGGGTAAGTGCTTCTCCTCATAAAATACCAACCTTTAGTTTTTAAAACCTCTTCCCCACTCCCAGAGGAGTTGTTCACATGCTTCGTATTTAAATTGTTTTGATTTCAGATATCTTGCTCAATATTTTGTTGTGTTTATAATGAGACATGGGATTCCTGGAATAGAGAAGGTATACTTAAAATGTTAGAAAATGTGTTTTTTTAAAAAAATCTCTTTAATCATGATCTTTTGAGTTCTTATTGTGAGAGGGACCATACATCAGGTTCCAGGCTATAAATGTTAACTTATTACAGAGAATATGCCTTTCATGAACTCACTGAAACCTCTTTAGTTGCTTTATACTTCTTTAGTATAATCACCATGTAGGTTGTGTGTAGTTTTTTAAAAACAGTAGATAATCTGTTTTCCTCCTTTGAAAAATGTTTTAGCATTATTCGAAATTTAATTGAAAAGATAAATAAAAATGGAATATACTCAGCATTTTAACATAAAATTTGCTGTGAAATATGATTTGGATTCTCCAAAATTTTATATTCTGTGCTACCTGTTCTTTTTAATCAGCAGTGATGGCAGAGCATGCGCATATCAGGGCAAAAGTCTTAAAAAAGTGAGTGAAATCTGTCCAATAAAAGTTTATGAAAATATAGGCAGATTCTAAAAAAACTCTGGCTGTTAAGGTTCATATATCCAGAAAGACACATTATTTGAATTTAGTTCTGTGTCTGTGTTTTCAGGTCAGAGTTTAATTGTGAAAGAAAGCGCATACTTCATCCCTTATTAAGAAAGTGGAATGTACACCCCCTTGCTACTTAAGTTTATCTTCAGTATGATAAAAAAAGTTTGGAGTCAAAGAGCATTAAGTATAACTGAGGATATAAAAAGTGTAATAAGCTTTGTGATGAGAAGAATGAAAATCTGTGATTTTTGATTATAAGAGTATCATAAAATGAACATGTCATAAGCTAGAAGTTAGTTTAAGAATGTGAACTGTGAACAGTGAAAATCTGTTTAAAGAATTTAGGTTTTATTAAATGAATATTTGAGAGATGCTTAAGATCATATTGCAGTTATCTGTATTGGTTAGAAAAAGCTATGAAAAAAATGACAATTGTTTTAGAGATTAAATGTAAAAAGTATGCTGAGTTTGAAGTATGAATATCATACTTTTCTTGAAAGTGGAGTGATTTCCATAAGTAAAATAATATACGTTATAGGAAGACATGTCACCTTTCTTGACAATACACATCTGGCCCATTTTTCACCATCAGTCAATTAAAACAGATAGAGATAGAGGATGGTTTTTATCTCAGAGAAGTAAACTGATAAGTGGCTTTATTATTTCATTCATTAAATCCATAAAATGATAAACTATGACTTTCTATGATATCTTGGAATGAAATGGATATTTAGCAGTCCAGAGTATCTTGAGTTAGCTGTTAACCCTATGTATCTTAAAATCAGCATGAACTATTAGAAAATGATGATTGACAGTATATTCCATAAAATGGGTTGGTTTATATGTGGTTAAATAATCTAACTGGAAATAAAATGTTATTAAGATATAAATGTCTAGAAATAATTTTATAAGCATACTACAAAAGTACACTAGCTAAATTAAGACTTCTTTTCCAATGGTGTCATTTGTAGAACTCACTGCAGTCTCTTAGAAAGTGAGATAATAAAACAAAAGTTGCACTAAATGAATTTATTTTGTCTTACTCTTTGGTATTTATGCAGTAGTCATCTCGAAGTTTCCTTCAGGAAACTTTTAAGTAACTAAATTTCATTGGTAATAAAAGTTTATGAAAATATAGGCAGATTCTAAAAAAACTCTGGCTGTTAAGGTTCATATATCCAGAAAGACACATTATTTGAATTTAGTTCTGTGTCTGTGTTTTCAGGTCAGAGTTTAATTGTGAAAGAAAGCGCATACTTCATCCCTTATTAAGAAAGTGGAATGTACACCCCTTGCTACTTAAGTTTATCTTCAGTATGATAAAAAGTTTGGAGTCAAAGAGCATTAAGTATAACTGAGGATATAAAAAGTGTAATAAGCTTTGTGATGAGAAGAATGAAAATCTGTGATTTTTGATTATAAGAGTATCATAAAATGAACATGTCATAAGCTAGAAGTTAGTTTAAGAATGTGAACTGTGAACAGTGAAAATCTGTTTAAAGAATTTAGGTTTTATTAAATGAATATTTGAGAGATGCTTAAGATCATATTGCAGTTATCTGTATTGGTTAGAAAAAGCTATGAAAAAAATGACAATTGTTTTAGAGATTAAATGTAAAAAGTATGCTGAGTTTGAAGTATGAATATCATACTTTTCTTGAAAGTGGAGTGATTTCCATAAGTAAAATAATATACGTTATAGGAAGACATGTCACCTTTCTTGACAATACACATCTGGCCCCTTTTTCACCATCAGTCAATTAAAACAGATAGAGATAGAGGATGGTTTTTATCTCAGAGAAGTAAACTGATAAGTGGCTTTATTATTTCATTCATTAAATCCATAAAATGATAAACTATGACTTTCTATGATATCTTGGAATGAAATGGATATTTAGCAGTCCAGAGTATCTTGAGTTAGCTGTTAACCCTATGTATCTTAAAATCAGCATGAACTATTAGAAAATGATGATTGACAGTATATTCCATAAAATGGGTTGGTTTATATGTGGTTAAATAATCTAACTGGAAATAAAATGTTATTAAGATATAAATGTCTAGAAATAATTTTATAAGCATACTACAAAAGTACACTAGCTAAATTAAGACTTCTTTTCCAATGGTGTCATTTGTAGAACTCACTGCAGTCTCTTAGAAAGTGAGATAATAAAACAAAAGTTGCACTAAATGAATTTATTTTGTCTTACTCTTTGGTATTTATGCAGTAGTCATCTCGAAGTTTCCCTTCAGGAAACTTTTAAGTAAACATTAAAGTTAACTAAATTTCATTGGTAATAAAATTGATTTTTCGTATGTTGAAAAAAATAATGTAAGTTCTTGAAGCTAGAAAAAAAGTAGTTCTTCAGATGTATCCTTTTTAACAATTAGCTTTGGTTTCTTCTAACTAGGAAATTCTTAAAAGAACACATTTATCCTTGGAGCTTTTCACTTTTTGGTAGATGCTATTACTAGTTTTACTTCTTTTAATAATTTCAGCCTAATTAAAAGACTAAAATCTGCTCATCCAAATGCATGAATTTGGTTATATTTGGCTAAGAGCCATTCAAGCAGATTATAAGCAGCTAACTGAAACAGGAAACTATACACTCCATTAGCTAGTCAAAAACTCAAGTTGTATTGAGTAAAAGCTGAACATGATAATGGCTTGTTTGCTACGTTTAAGAACCTTTGATGGTGTGTATAATAAAATTATAGCAAATATATGTCAGCTCAAGAAATTTCTGAATTTTAATGTATTAACTTGTGTGTCTTGTTAGTTTTCTAAGACCTACTTTTAAAGGTGGATATTAATATTTTATGGGGCATTTCAGGAAATTGATTTTTCTGACTGAGTTTTACAAATAAAACTGATTACCACATGTTTATTATTTTCTCATCTACTTTGCTTGAAACAATACTTTAAATATTGCATGCTATGTGATTTTGGATTAGTAGACTAATTTTATATTTGGCATTTCCCATTGGGGCAAGTAGGTGACAATTTCACTATTAAGGTATCATAAATACAAATTTAGAAAATTTTATAATGATAATAAAGAATATAATGAAAATTCTCTTAGGCTTTTAGGTGAAATTAATTTATTAGCCAATGAGCAATAAATAAAGAATATAATGAAAAAATTTTTTATAGGTTTATAGTGAATACTTATTAATTAAGATCACATAAAAAACGACTAGAAAAAGATTCTTTCCAATGGTGTCATTTGTAGAACTCACTGCAGTCTCTTAGAAAGTGAGATAATAAAACAAAAGTTGCACTAAATGAATTTATTTTGTCTTACTCTTTGGTATTTATGCAGTAGTCATCTCGAAGTTTCCCTTCAGGAAACTTTTAAGTAAACATTAAAGTTAACTAAATTTCATTGGTAATAAAATTGATTTTTCGTATGTTGAAAAAAATAATGTAAGTTCTTGAAGCTAGAAAAAAAGTAGTTCTTCAGATGTATCCTTTTTAACAATTAGCTTTGGTTTCTTCTAACTAGGAAATTCTTAAAAAGAACACATTTATCCTTGGAGCTTTTCACTTTTTGGTAGATGCTATTACTAGTTTTACTTCTTTTAATAATTTCAGCCTAATTAAAAGACTAAAATCTGCTCATCCAAATGCATGAATTTGGTTATATTTGGCTAAGAGCCATTCAAGCAGATTATAAGCAGCTAACTGAAACAGGAAACTATACACTCCATTAGCTAGTCAAAAACTCAAGTTGTATTGAGTAAAAGCTGAACATGATAATGGCTTGTTTGCTACGTTTAAGAACCTTTGATGGTGTGTATAATAAAATTATAGCAAATATATGTCAGCTCAAGAAATTTCTGAATTTTAATGTATTAACTTGTGTGTCTTGTTAGTTTTCTAAGACCTACTTTTAAAGGTGGATATTAATATTTTATGGGGCATTTCAGGAAATTGATTTTTCTGACTGAGTTTTACAAATAAAACTGATTACCACATGTTTATTATTTTCTCATCTACTTTGCTTGAAACAATACTTTAAATATTGCATGCTATGTGATTTTGGATTAGTAGACTAATTTTATATTTGGCATTTCCCATTGGGGCAAGTAGGTGACAATTTCACTATTAAGGTATCATAAATACAAATTTAGAAAATTTTATAATGATAATAAAGAATATAATGAAAATTCTCTTAGGCTTTTAGGTGAAATTAATTTATTAGCCAATGAGCAATGTAAAAAATATTAAACAAGGTTTATTATAATCTTTTAATTGTTACAAATTCAGCTAAGTTATTGTTTTCTTTTCTGTGAAAATATATGAATTTGCTGTAGTATATATATTAGCATATGAGTGGACAGTTTCAAGCATCTGATATTTTTCCTGTGAGAAAAATGACTGAAATATGATTTAAAGTTGTGATCTACCATATGCATTTGATTGTTGATGAATCATAGTGTTATAACTATTTATTTATAGTTATGAGACATTATGGACAATATTATATACGACACTAGAATAAGTACCTCTGTAAGACATTACTCGCTTATATCTCATTTTGCAAAGATTGTGAAAGATTCCTTTTCAGGAATATCAGCTTGTGAAATGCTTTTGCATTTCAGGGTACTCTTGGCATTTTCTTCCCTGTGTTTTTAGGTGCTGTCTTAGTTTAAGTATACCATCAATACTTAAAATGTCAACGGAGTTATCAAAAATTCTGCCATGAAGCTGTATGTATATGCATTAAATGGTAATTTAATTTTTTTATGTGCGTTAGTCTATAAAAATCATAAGCTCAGTAGAGACATTGACATAAGCAAACATGTAAAAAGCAACACTAATACACAGCAAACAGATACTGAGAAAAATGAAAGATTTATTGTATGCATAAACAATGCAAGCAACCTAAATGATGTTCTGCCACCATGAAGCTGAACAGAGACTCTATTCTAAAGGTTACAGTGTTTGTCAGGGTAGGGATTCGTCTAACTCTTGCAAAAGTACACATTTGTGCGACACTAAAGAGTCCTCAGGCACTTGCAAAACCCTAATGTTATGATTTGATGAATGACTGATGACTTTTTCTAAACTTTACAGTGGGAAGAAATTAGTGGTTTGGACGAGAACTATACCCCAATTCGAACATACCAGGTGTGCCAGGTCATGGAGCCCAACCAAAACAACTGGCTGCGGACTAACTGGATTTCGAAAGGCAATGCACAAAGGATTTTTGTAGAATTGAAATTCACCCTGAGGGATTGTAACAGTCTTCCTGGAGTCCTGGGAACTTGCAAGGAAACATTTAATTTGTACTATTATGAAACAGACTACGACACTGGCAGGAATATAAGAGAAAACCTCTATGTCAAAATAGACACCATTGCTGCAGATGAAAGTTTTACCCAAGGTGACCTTGGTGAAAGAAAGATGAAGCTTAACACTGAGGTGAGAGAGATTGGACCTTTGTCCAAAAAGGGATTCTATCTTGCCTTTCAGGATGTAGGGGCTTGCATAGCTTTGGTTTCAGTCAAGGTGTACTACAAGAAGTGCTGGTCCATTATTGAGAACTTAGCTATCTTTCCAGATACAGTGACTGGTTCAGAATTTTCCTCTTTAGTCGAGGTCCGAGGGACATGTGTCAGCAGTGCCGAGGAAGAAGCGGAAAACTCCCCCAGGATGCACTGCAGCGCAGAAGGAGAATGGTTAGTGCCCATTGGAAAGTGTATCTGCAAAGCAGGCTTCCAGCAAAAAGGGGACACTTGTGAACGTAAGTAATACGTGCTACTAAAGTTTCACTTGGCACTTTTTTCTATTTCAGTGTCAAAGCTTTTAAGTAATAATTATTATTTGAACAGGTGAGTTGGCTTTGTACCAGCAGCCCCGATTTGGGAGCTCTTAAGCAAAGTCACTACTGAACTTGTCAGAGATTCCCCACAGTGCTGTCTGCACCAAGGGTGGAGTAGGTGTTGCAGCAAATACTGGTCATAATGATACTTGTTACTAAATGATGTTCTGCCACCATGAAGCTGAACAGAGACTCTATTCTAAAGGTTACAGTGTTTGTCAGGGTAGGGATTCATCTAACTCTTGCAAAAGTACACATTTGTGCGACACTAAAGAGTCCTCAGGCACTTGCAAAACCCTAATGTTATGATTTGATGAATGACTGATGACTTTTTCTAAACTTTACAGTGGGAAGAAATTAGTGGTTTGGACGAGAACTATACCCCAATTCGAACATACCAGGTGTGCCAGGTCATGGAGCCCAACCAAAACAACTGGCTGCGGACTAACTGGATTTCGAAAGGCAATGCACAAAGGATTTTTGTAGAATTGAAATTCACCCTGAGGGATTGTAACAGTCTTCCTGGAGTCCTGGGAACTTGCAAGGAAACATTTAATTTGTACTATTATGAAACAGACTACGACACTGGCAGGAATATAAGAGAAAACCTCTATGTCAAAATAGACACCATTGCTGCAGATGAAAGTTTTACCCAAGGTGACCTTGGTGAAAGAAAGATGAAGCTTAACACTGAGGTGAGAGAGATTGGACCTTTGTCCAAAAAGGGATTCTATCTTGCCTTTCAGGATGTAGGGGCTTGCATAGCTTTGGTTTCAGTCAAGGTGTACTACAAGAAGTGCTGGTCCATTATTGAGAACTTAGCTATCTTTCCAGATACAGTGACTGGTTCAGAATTTTCCTCTTTAGTCGAGGTCCGAGGGACATGTGTCAGCAGTGCCGAGGAAGAAGCGGAAAACTCCCCCAGGATGCACTGCAGCGCAGAAGGAGAATGGTTAGTGCCCATTGGAAAGTGTATCTGCAAAGCAGGCTTCCAGCAAAAAGGGGACACTTGTGAACGTAAGTAATACGTGCTACTAAAGTTTCACTTGGCACTTTTTTCTATTTCAGTGTCAAAGCTTTTAAGTAATAATTATTATTTGAACAGGTGAGTTGGCTTTGTACCAGCAGCCCCGATTTGGGAGCTCTTAAGCAAAGTCACTACTGAACTTGTCAGAGATTCCCCACAGTGCTGTCTGCACCAAGGGTGGAGTAGGTGTTGCAGCAAATACTGGTCATAATGATACTTGTTACTAAGATTTAATTAGCCCTAGGCTTGACATGGAAGACAACAATTGCACACTGGGCTATGAGATTTAAGAGAGGATATTGAATGGAGTGTGGTGATATTAATCACGAGTGAATAAGGTGTGATTCCTCTTGTTTTGAAACTCATATTCTCTGGCCTCGTGGGTAGTAGAAATAACCACAAGGGTGTAAAGGGAGCTGCTAACAAGAGTTCTTCTAGTCACAGTACAAACAGGTTTCCAAACCTTTAGAATTATTTCTTATAAGTACTGAAACTTTGATGCAAATATCATCAGATTTCACTTGCTAAATCTTTGAGGTTGCTTCTGCCAAAACCATATTTCTTTTCTGGACTAATCACAAAAAAAGAGTGTTTATCTGATAAGTCATGTGATAGGTGGACTACCTTTTGGCGAAGTGGGCCAAAGTAAAGTTTTAGTTATCAGAATATATTAGGTGGACATTTTTTGTTTTGAAATGATAATAGCATATGAATTTGTGAACCTCTGTCTAGTAAAACAGAATTTTCTGTTGCACATGATTATGTGGTCATAATATTTGACCAGTATTTTTCTACTTAAAACTATGCCACAGGGACATTCAAAATTAATAGATAGTTTTCTGTTTGTGGATATTCTTAAAATATAATTAGGTTATATTATTTGCGCCTCTTATATTTAGAAATCACAATATATTCCTCAAATAACTTTTATGAATTCTTTTCACCCCTAATACAGCTGCATAATTTTAATGTTTGTATGTCCTAGATAATTTAGAGGGAATTTTAGTGAACAATGATTATTTTCACTAAATGTTTTTGCTAATTTACTATGTCCGGTTACTCTTCCACATGCCTTACACAAAGGGGTTCATTTAATGAGATAGATAATATTATCATCTCTATTTTACAGAAAAAAAAAATAGCACTGTCAAGGGTAAAAGGCTGTTTGCGGTTACTTTAGTAAATAATTGTCCTAGTTTAGATTCACACCAGGATTTTCTGATTCCAGAGCCTGGACTTTTAGCAACATTATTGTTCTGGCTTCCATTAGAAAGCAAGAAGAAACCTAGCAAATGTTATTCTGTTTCATTGCTAGACTTAAATGTCTTGGTTCTACTAGTTTGATATGTAAATCACATTCCATCCCCGTAGAATTCTCATTCTAGTAGAACATTTCAAGAAATAATTTAACAAATATTTAGATCTGTGTTGTCTAAGAAGGTAGCTAGTGGCCACATGTGGATCCGAGGTTCTAAAAAGTGGCAATTCTAAATTAAGATATCCTGTAAGTATGAATTATACCCTGAATTTCAAAGACTCGGTAGTAAAAAAAGGATGTGGCAGGCTTAATTAGTATTTTTTTATGTTGTTTAAATATTGAAAGAACCATAAATTAGATAGATTGGGTTAAATAAAATATAATAGGAATTATTTCAGCAGTTTATTTTTACTCATTTTAATGTGGCTGCTATAAATATAAAATTACATATGTGGCTTGTGTTATATTTCTGCTGAATGTACTATTTAGGTGGAATAACTTAGAAAATATGTTTTTTCTGTCCTGCTTGAGAAGTTAAATACTTCATGTGAATGGTCGCTAGCATATAAAATGCCTATGACCCAGCGCTCAGTTATCATTCCTGCCATAGCTGACATTATAAAGTGAACTGTGAGTTAGGCAGGGGTGATGTATTCTGGTCTCCTTGACCAGCTTAGCAGCCTCCCTTGCCCTTTCCTAAAGGAGTCAAGTTCGTCTCCCCAGGGCCATCTTCCCCTTTCCCTCACTAGTAGGATTTCTTATTGAGTAGAGTGTCCTGCAGGTTCCATAACTATGGAAGTCAAAAACTAATGGAGATTTATCACTACTAATAGACAGAATGCTATTCCACTGGGTAAGTATAGAAGTACTCTTAGTGAACTCAATTCAGTGAGTAGGAATGTTCTTGGAAAAGTAAATGGCAACCCACTCTGGTGTTCTTGCTGGGATAATCGCATGGACTAGGAAGCCTGGCAGGTTGCAGTCCATGGGGTCCCGAAGAGTCGGACATGACTGAAGCGACTGAGCACAAAAGCATGTTCTTATTGACTGGAAATTAACAACAGGTACTTGAAAATGATTGTGGATTCAACAATAACTATTATAAGAACATTTTAATGATGCACTATTGCACTTCAGCTGTGAAAGCAGCCAGTTTCAGTAGTATGCAGATTTTAATTGATGTGAAATTGAAATTTAAAATGTTTGTACAATTAAAAATGGAACACATAAAAATTCATATAAAACCACACAATTGGATTTGACTAAGGAGAAAGTAGGAAATAACATTAAATGTCTTGTTCTTTTAAGATTAAAAAATTTTTAAAGCAAATTATAATCGTTTTTTGTTTTACTTTGTGTAATTGGACTGAAAAGATCTTTACATTTACTTGTTAAGAAAAACAACCAGAAACTGTTTGACGTCTATGCTTCTAAGTATAGAATTTAGTAAGAAAAGCAGGGTTTAACTGTGGTGAAGAGATGCATTTACCGTGAAGGCTCCAATTTCTTCCAAATGAGGAAAATCATCTCATTAAATGTGGTACTATTAAGATTATTTACATTCATTTATTTTGTTTCAAGAACTGGAACCATATTTGAGTACCAAAATTTTTTCTGTCCTGCTTGAGAAGTTAAATACTTCATGTGAATGGCCGCTAGCATATAAAATGCCTATGACCCAGCGCTCAGTTATCATTCCTGCCATAGCTGACATTATAAAGTGAACTGTGAGTTAGGCAGGGGTGATGTATTCTGGTCTCCTTGACCAGCTTAGCAGCCTCCCTTGCCCTTTCCTAAAGGAGTCAAGTTCGTCTCCCCAGGGCCATCTTCCCCTTTCCCTCACTAGTAGGATTTCTTATTGAGTAGAGTGTCCTGCAGGTTCCATAACTATGGAAGTCAAAAACTAATGGAGATTTATCACTACTAATAGACAGAATGCTATTCCACTGGGTAAGTATAGAAGTACTCTTAGTGAACTCAATTCAGTGAGTAGGAATGTTCTTGGAAAAGTAAATGGCAACCCACTCTGGTGTTCTTGCTGGGATAATCGCATGGACTAGGAAGCCTGGCAGGTTGCAGTCCATGGGGTCCCGAAGAGTCGGACATGACTGAAGCGACTGAGCACAAAAGCATGTTCTTATTGACTGGAAATTAACAACAGGTACTTGAAAATGATTGTGGATTCAACAATAACTATTATAAGAACATTTTAATGATGCACTATTGCACTTCAGCTGTGAAAGCAGCCAGTTTCAGTAGTATGCAGATTTTAATTGATGTGAAATTGAAATTTAAAATGTTTGTACAATTAAAAATGGAACACATAAAAATTCATATAAAACCACACAATTGGATTTGACTAAGGAGAAAGTAGGAAATAACATTAAATGTCTTGTTCTTTTAAGATTAAAAAATTTTTAAAGCAAATTATAATCGTTTTTTGTTTTACTTTGTGTAATTGGACTGAAAAGATCTTTACATTTACTTGTTAAGAAAAACAACCAGAAACTGTTTGACGTCTATGCTTCTAAGTATAGAATTTAGTAAGAAAAGCAGGGTTTAACTGTGGTGAAGAGATGCATTTACCGTGAAGGCTCCAATTTCTTCCAAATGAGGAAAATCATCTCATTAAATGTGGTACTATTAAGATTATTTACATTCATTTATTTTGGTTTCAAGAACTGGAACCATATTTGAGTACCAAAATTATTGCTGCCTGCCAACCACACTAAGGTACTGGAAAAGTAAAATTAGTTCACTGGCATCTACATTAATTCTGCTTTGGAATAGGTAAAATTAGAAATTGATAGAGTTCATTAAAAACAAGTGACTGAGGGACTCAGGATACCTCCTTATGGTTCAGCTGAAAGGGGATGTGCCCCCTGTTGTAAGTTAATTGTCTACCGCGTAACTTCCTTAATTTTTAACCTTAGTGGTGTTGACAAAGGAATTAAATACCTTATACTTAACTGTGGCACTATGTTCATTTGCAAAAATACTTCCCGCCCTGGCATAGTTCCAGCACATTGGTGTGAGAGTGCTTGCCTCTGGAATCAGTCCAGGCCTGCCTTTAGAAGGATTTCTCCTGTTTCCTTCCAGTGATCCTGTTAAGAGTTTGAAAACATTTCAGTTCCACAGTGAGGAAAACTAAAGCATTTAGGAGAGGATGGTAGTGAGTCCCTCGCCAAAAGAAGTTGGTTAGCCACTTAAAGGCAAGTTTACCGGGATGCTTTCTAGAAAGACAGCCTATTGTAATGCGTGTTAAAAGTATAGTTTGAAATATGAATAATTGTGAAAACTTATCCTCATTTTGATCAGTTGACATAAAAACTTTTCTTTGTGATTTTGGAAAGAATAATTGAAAAATTGAAAACGACCTGTTTCTCATCTAGTATATGAGAACTTGTAATATTTTTAATATAGTGTTTTTATGAAAACATCTCTTTATACTCATTTATTAATATAATTCCAGATAGCATGATTTGATTGTCAAAAAGTCCTTTTGAAAATATTGAGCATATCAGTTCCATCACAACTTCTATGTAAACTAGCCAATATATTTGGATAAAAAGTGTAGTCTTTTAAAAAAACTGGACCATTTTTATTTTACATATATAAATATTTTAGAAGACAAATAAAAATGTATTGTGAAATATAACTTGAAATATTTAGAAGTTTTGTACAATTCTATTCCATTTAAAAAGTAGAATAGTATTTTTCAAAAAGTGAAACTTGGTATTACAACTTGGATTTGTATAAATAATTTATAGCTTACACTGAAAAACCATGTTCATTTTTCTCATTTAATCCTTACCACACTGCTAAGAAGTGGGAAGTTATTTTTTTCTTTCTTTTCCCCTTTCAATTTAGGAAGAAACTGAAGCTTAGGGATATTAATAAATAAGAAAATTGAATGAGAATCCAGGATCCTGTGGATCAGTTCAAGTCTTTCCCCCAACCTCCCACTATACCGCACCACTTCCTAAAATCTATCGTGAATTTTAACCAGTGGATCTTAGTTACTGAGGAACTGATACATTTTTATTCTAAGTAGGGTGACCATAAGTCGAGTTTGGTGGGAATAACTGTTTTACTTACTACAGTGTGTCTTTTTACTTTTAAAAAAGTTCTGATTTAGATGATAAAATATAAGGTCAACCTAACAGTAAAAAATCCAAGCATATGATTCAGTTCACATGTACATACATCAGAACATAGATATGTGAGCTACTTGCATTATTTATATTGCTTAATTTTAATTTACTGAATTAAAAATATAGTAATTTTTTGATGTTTTCCTATAAAGGAGAATTGAAATAATCATAGATTTTCTAGTTTTTATTATAAGGGATTTCCCTAATAATAGGTTCTTAATATTTTCTATTATCAAATTAATAGACATACCATTATTTTTATAACTTAATGTATGTAGAACAAATGTTGTATGTTACTTCAGTAATTAAAACATTCATTAATTAAAATATTCATTTTATTTAATAGTATTAATAATAGAAATCTGTTGATTAGATTTTTGAAAGCTTCATGTTTCTTTCACAGAAAAGTTGCATGTAATTTGTACCATTACTTTGACATTTATATTTGACAGTAACAAATTCATCTTTATGATATATAGTTTTTATAATATATACATATGTACAGAAATGTAAGGTACACTACAGAGTCAGTACTATCAGATGCTAGAGTCACAGCTTTTAAATTCTGTCTCAGCATCTTACCAGGTACATAGACTAGAACCAAGGTTTCCTAAAAATGTATTGTGACATTTTTTCTTATTCCATTTAAAAAGTAGAATAGTATTTTTCAAAAGTGAAACTTGGTATTACAACTTGGATTTGTATAAATAATTTATAGCTTACACTGAAAAACCATGTTCATTTTTCTCATTTAATCCTTACCACACTGCTAAGAAGTGGGAAGTTATTTTTTTCTTTCTTTTCCCCTTTCAATTTAGGAAGAAACTGAAGCTTAGGGATATTAATAAATAAGAAAATTGAATGAGAATCCAGGATCCTGTGGATCAGTTCAAGTCTTTCCCCCAACCTCCCACTATACCGCACCACTTCCTAAAATCTATCGTGAATTTTAACCAGTGGATCTTAGTTACTGAGGAACTGATACATTTTTATTCTAAGTAGGGTGACCATAAGTCGAGTTTGGTGGGAATAACTGTTTTACTTACTACAGTGTGTCTTTTTACTTTTAAAAATGTTCTGATTTAGATGATAAAATATAAGGTCAACCTAACAGTAAAAAATCCAAGCATATGATTCAGTTCACATGTACATACATCAGAACATAGATATGTGAGCTACTTGCATTATTTATATTGCTTAATTTTAATTTACTGAATTAAAAATATAGTAATTTTTTGATGTTTTCCTATAAAGGAGAATTGAAATAATCATAGATTTTCTAGTTTTTATTATAAGGGATTTCCCTAATAATAGGTTCTTAATATTTTCTATTATCAAATTAATAGACATACCATTATTTTTATAACTTAATGTATGTAGAACAAATGTTGTATGTTACTTCAGTAATTAAAACATTCATTAATTAAAACATTCATTCTATTTAATAGTATTAATAATAGAAATCTGTTGATTAGATTTTTGAAAGCTTCATGTTTCTTTCACAGAAAAGTTGCATGTAATTTGTACCATTACTTTGACATTTATATTTGACAGTAACAAATGCATCTTTATGATATATAGTTTTTATAATATATACATATGTACAGAAATGTAAGGTACACTACAGAGTCAGTACTATCAGATGCTAGAGTCACAGCTTTTAAATTCTGTCTCAGCATCTTACCAGGTACATAGACTAGGACAATCTCTCTAAGCCTTGGTTTCCATAAGTATAAAGTTGGAGTAATAAAAATAATACCTCCTTCATAGAATTCTTATCAGAAGTAAATTAAATAATGCATGTAGAAGCTTTAGGAATACTATCTGGGACATTGCAAATAGTCAATGAAGGCTTGCTATTATCTCATTATTAATAGTGCAATGAAGAGTTGACTAAGGAAAGACATTTTATGTTACTGAATGAATGAACATGGATTTCCAAGACCACAAATAGTTAAATATCCTTTGGGTCAGTAATTTCATCTATGATCATTTACTGAGGAACATATATCAATGCAAGAAAGTAACTTTTTATATAAACTCCCCCCCTCACAGCATTGTATATAATTTGAAATGCTGCCTAACTGGCCAAAGTCAAATGTATCATCTTGATTGAACTTAAAGTGTCAGCAGTGTGATATAAGAATTTTAAATCATCTTGTTAATAACTATGAATGAAAAGGAAAATGATATTGTATAAACTGATACTTAGAATTATGAAAAATATGCATATGGAAAAGGATAGGAATATAAATATCACAATGAATATGTCAGATTGGTGAAATGGTGGGTTATCTTTTTTCCTATGATTTTAAAATTTCTTGAGCAGTAAGATATTTTTACCTTTTTTAAGCAATATAAGTTTTATGTAATCTGGTAGCTCATACAAAGACAGCTTGAATTGAATCTCCAAAATACAGATTTTTAAGTTAGCATCTGTATAAAATGTCTCAGGCAATAGAACAGCAGTAAATGACAGGTATGATTTAAATGATTTAAAAGAGGGAAGTTTCACCAGAAGGCATTCCATAAAAACAAGGCATAGGTTTTGTTTGTTTTTAAATTATCAATAGATAGCAAAAACTATTTTCAGTGTTTCACATATATTACAAAGGCATTCGTATCTCAATCTAGTAGGTAGGCACTTTTGTCACCAGTTTAAAGGTAAAATATACTTAAAAGTAGGTAAAATGTAAAAATTATAGATTTTGTATGCTAAATTATATTTACATAAATGATATATATACACATTTTTATTTAAGAAAACCAAAGCACAGCGAGGAGTGGGTTAAGTACCCAAAATCATGCAGTGTGTAGACTGGCATACTGGTGTTCCATCAGGGTGATCTAACTCCACAATCCCTGCCCATAACCAAAACAGGGGACCACATCTTTATAGATGAGCATTTGTTTATCACAGAGTTTTTTTTTTTTTTTAAAGGTACAGTTCCTTTCAGGATGTCTTAAAAAGTGATACAAGTTTTCTTTCATTTAAAAATACTTGTATCTCTGCTTTTCCCGGACCTTCTAAATAAGTTTTATGTAACCTGGTAGCTCATACAAAGACATCTTGAATTGAATCTCCAAAATACGGGTTTGCTTTGCCATTTTCTATCCTGGTTCTTCTTTCATGGGACAGTAAGAATACACTTTGTAAAACAAACAGAGACAATGTTATGGGATTACTCAGAGAGCTTCGAGTTTCTAATTACCAATAAAAATTCCCTCTTTCTTACAGTGGCCTTTTATTCTTTTCCAACTTTCAGCCACGTAATATATCTCCCTGAGAGCTCTGTTCCCTCTGCTTGGGACTGGTCTCTTATTCACTTAACAATAAATAGAAAAAGAAGTAAATCATCATGACGTCTCTCAATTACATGGTGTGTTTTAATGTCACACATCCCTGTCTTCTTCAGCAACCTGTTTTCCAAATTCTGATGGTAGACACTGGCTGTACCGTTCCGGTTTTTAGCTTGCCTATTTTTCTACTCTACCTCCTATCCTATCTCAGGCTGTTGAAATTATGCCTTTCCTTACAATTTCAAATTAAATGACATTTATACCTTGTTAGATGATCTCTCTGTGGATTTTTATAAATACTTTGCCCTTTCCCTCTGGGGATCATCATATGCCATGTGATTTTTATCATTGTTAGTAATTTCCTTTTATAGACTCTAAAATTTCTTAACGACCCAGACTTACAGTATTCAACCTACCTTTCATGGTATCTCGCACAGTTCCTTGCACCACCCAGGTTTTCCAATAGATGTTTATCAAATTTCTTAAAAATGTTGAGAAATTCCGCAGATATGCTGCCCAAGACAAGACTTTGAGAAATTTGATAATTATGCTGCCCAAGGCAAGACTTTAAGAAACTTGTTAAATATGCTACCCAAGGCAAATATTTTCCTACTACATTTTGCTCATACCATTATAGCAAGGTGACATGCTAAAAATAAGCCTACGTGAACAGGAGTCTGCCCCAGATATGAGGAATTTATTTCTATGAGAATAGTATAACTACCTATAATCATTGTCTCATTCCTGTTTTCTACTTGTCCCTTGTCTTTATGGTTTTCTTTTTAACTTTTCCATCTCCCTCTTTTAATGAAATGACAGCCATTTCTCCCTTTTTACTAACATAGTATCTGTATTTTGAGAAAGGATTGCAAGATCCTGATACATTCTCTGAAATAAGAAGGTCTTGAAGTTTATCTTCGATGGGAAAGTGGCTTTTGTTTCTTAGATTATATTGGTTTTCTTCCAAATTATATATTATTATATATTATAAATATTATCTTTTCGAAAAAGGGAAAGTGGCTTTTGTTTCTTAGATTATATTGGTTTTCTTCCAAATTATTATTCTTTTCCAACTTTCAGCCACTTTTCTCCTGAGAGCTCTGTTCCTCTGCTTGGGACTGGTCTCTTATTCACTTAACAATAAATAGAAAAAGAAGTAAATCATCATGACGTCTCTCAATTACATGGTGTGTTTTAATGTCACACATCCCTGTCTTCTTCAGCAACCTGTTTTCCAAATTCTGATGGTAGACACTGGCTGTACCGTTCCGGTTTTTAGCTTGCCTATTTTTCTACTCTACCTCCTATCCTATCTCAGGCTGTTGAAATTATGCCTTTCCTTACAATTTCAAATTAAATGACATTTATACCTTGTTAGATGATCTCTCTGTGGATTTTTATAAATACTTTGCCCTTTCCCTCTGGGGATCATCATATGCCATGTGATTTTTATCATTGTTAGTAATTTCCTTTTATAGACTCTAAAATTTCTTAACGACCCAGACTTACAGTATTCAACCTACCTTTCATGGTATCTCGCACAGTTCCTTGCACCACCCAGGTTTTCCAATAGATGTTTATCAAATTTCTTAAAAATGTTGAGAAATTCAGATATGCTGCCCAAGACAAGACTTTGAGAAATTTGATAATTATGCTGCCCAAGGCAAGACTTTAAGAAACTTGTTAAATATGCTACCCAAGGCAAATATTTTCCTACTACATTTTGCTCATACCATTATAGCAAGGTGACATGCTAAAAATAAGCCTACGTGAACAGGAGTCTGCCCCAGATATGAGGAATTTATTTCTATGAGAATAGTATAACTACCTATAATCATTGTCTCATTCCTGTTTTCTACTTGTCCCTTGTCTTTATGGTTTTCTTTTTAACTTTTCCATCTCCCTCTTTTAATGAAATGACAGCCATTTCTCCCTTTTTACTAACATAGTATCTGTATTTTGAGAAAGGATTGCAAGATCCTGATACATTCTCTGAAATAAGAAGGTCTTGAAGTTTATCTTCGATGGGAAAGTGGCTTTTGTTTCTTAGATTATATTGGTTTTCTTCCAAATTATATATTATTATATATTATAAATATTATCTTGATTTGCAAAACAAATGAAAAATAATAGGAAGAAACAAACCACAAGAAATCAGTTCCTATGCTACCATTATACATATTGGAACTTAACATACATTCAGTATCATGTCCAAATATATTTCTGCTATTTGAGTTATAACAATATTGCATTATAATTTTTGTACTTGTCTTCAAATTATTCATTTTCAGAAGCTCATAATACTTGTTTTTTAAGACTTTTTGAGTAGGTAATGTGCATAAATCTGTAACAACTGCCATACGTATGTGCTCCAGTCCCAAAATATTACTTTTTCCAGAAGCAACTACTGTTAATCAGTTTTTTCTGTCCTTTGCAGAGATATTTGTTCATAGTTCCTTAAAAAATGTGATACGTAATAAGAATCATAGCACAATTTTCTTAAAGAACATTGTAGACTTATTTAAAATTATACTGCTATTCTCTCATTTTCAGTCATCTTCATATATACCCACAGTGCATTGAGCATGATAACTATTCAAAAATAAAGAAGGACAGAAAGAAGACCTCATGAAAGTGAGGAAAAATAACGAAAAATGAAAGAAATGAAATTAATATGTTCAATTTAGCTTACTATGATTTGGAAATTTAGTGTATGACTTAAGATCATTTTTAATTATTCTATCTATAGGTCCCTTTTATATTTCCACAGGAAGTTTAAATTGGATTCAGTTTCTAGAAGATAATGTTAAAATTTAAATCAACAATATCAGTATGTTGCAATTAAAAATACTGTAATTAATTAGATTTTTTAAATCAAACTTCAGGCTGTTTAAGAGAATTATTGCTAATTTATGAAAGATTTTATTTATGATAGTACTATTATAATACAGTTATTTTGTGCAAATAATTTTATTAATTTAATGTGAGAAATTTATCCCAGCCATATATTTGATATTTTTCTCTATGTGCATAAAAATTGGATGCAGGATTCAGAGAGCAAAGCTTCTGATCTTCCTTTTATCCTCATTTTCCTCACAGTTATTTTATCTTACTCTATGCAAAATATCACACAAATATATTTTTGTGAAAGCATGTTTTCATTAGAATAGTCACATAGTATTAATGAGTTAATTTTGTAGTATTAAAGCATGGGAAGTAGAAGGGCACATGTGCATCTAATATGAGGACTGGCAACCTATTCAGTAACAGAAACAAATCACGCTTGAGTTTAGGTCAAATTAATGAGTTAAAGACTTTAGTTTTTGCTTTCTACCTATAATATCAACTTCATTAAAAGTTGTAAAATCTGTGTGTTGTTGTTTAGTTGCCAAATTGTTGTCTGACTCTTTTGCAGTCCCATGGACTGTAACCCTGCAGGAACCTTTGTCAATGGGATTTCCCAGGCAAGAATACTGGAATGGGGTGTCATTTCAGTCACTACGGAATCTCCCTGACTAAGGGATCAAATTCACATCTCCTGCATTGACAGGCGGATTCCTTACCATTGAGCCACCAGGGAAACCCGCAATGTGTATGTGTGCACATTATATTATATATTAATCCCTAATAATAATATTTTACAGGAACCTAGAATAATATATACATCGATTGAAATAAGTTTACATTATTATTTTTTCTCTAATTTTGTGGTCTTATGAAGAAGGAAGGTTTATTATTTAGTGTACTTTGTTTAGTCTAGGGCTGATGACTGACATAGAAGAAAGGGGAAATACCTTATGAGGCACAGAAGTTTGAAACTTTTTAAGCTCATTTTCTGTATTTTGAATTTTTAAATTCAGTTCATTCATTTAAAATATTTACTGTTGATAATTATCTCTTGCTTATCCTAAAAAACTGAGAGGCTTTGCGAGGCCCTTGCCATGGGTTATTTTTTGTGTCATGCAGTCAACATTTAGTTTAGCTTTTTCCCCGGGCTCCTGCCAGCCTCAGATCTACACTGAAGCTGTCAACACTGAATTAGCCTTTCACAGGAAACCTAGATCCAAGGAAAGGAACACTGTGATGTTTTTATTAATAAAATATAGTATTGATCATGTACAATTATTAGCTGCATATCTCCTACTTGTCATTTATTCAAGTTGGTTAACAATCGGTTATGTTAATTCTGCCTCTTGTACTTCATAAGAAGACTGTTCTTTCTAAAAGAGAGAAATTAAGGGTGTGAGTGGGAAGATGCAGAATATATCTAAAGAATCACTAGATATAATAAAAGTTTATTCTGAGAAAAATAAATTTATGATTAATAAACTCACTATACGAATCTGTTTTCCAATGATATATATGGTCTATGTTTAACAGTAGTTTATTGTTTTAGCTAAACCAATTCTCATATAGACAGTGACACTTAATGCCATTAACTTACCTAAATGACATTAATTAATGAGCTTAATTTAAACTAGTAGATGATCTAAATAAATAAATTTAATTGATTTCCAAAAGTGTTTCTTTGTATCTTCTATTTTTAAAAGGTAAAATAATGTATACTACAGAGCATTCCTATTTTAGTTGACATTTTCCTATAGTTTTATCCTTGAAAAGAGATGTGAGATATGTATTACCCACTCAAATGTATAAATTCATTATAGCACAAATGTTCTGTGGACACTCTAGTGCTCCTTGAGAGTATAATCTCTTCCAAGACAATTAGAATCACAAATTCTTCAAATTCTTGAAGGTTGAATGTACCTTAAAGATTTATCAGAGATAAATTAGAAGATTTTTTTGGAGAGGATTCAAAAAAGACCTTATTTATAGTTCTAACAGTTTATTTATGATAGGTCTCAAGGTAAAATCAGAATTTCCTGTTTCCAGTCTTCTTTCTACTTCAATATCACACACACATAATACATATATGCATATGTACACATACACAGACGCACTGCTCACCTCTCTCACCACCAAGAAGAAAATATGCAAGTGAACATGATAGAACAAGAAAATTAAGTTTATTGTTCTCTTTGACCCATTTTTAGATTTTCGAATTGCTGTATACTAATCTCTTATAAGTGCTGAATTGTTAAGATTCTTTGCTCTGTGAAAATCTCAGGTGACAGTTATGAAGAAGCTGAATATTCATATACGATGTTCTTGGATTACTGCATATTTAAAAAACAACAACAAAGTAAAGCTACCTCAGTAATATCTTTAAATTTTGCTTTACAAAGCAAACAACTTATAAACAGATTTTTGATTCTTTATTTCCAAGTGGATTGTATTTTCTTTACTAAGAGAATAAATTTCACTTTTTTTAAACCTATTATCAATTCATGTAGTATTTTACCAATTCCTAAGAAGGAGAATTTTTGCAGTTAACGTGTTTCAGATATTGTGACTATTGTGCATAAATGTGTTTTAAAATAGAGCAGCGAACACCTCTTACATTATCAGAAACCTAGAATTTGGGATGCAACAGGAACTCTGCTGTATAACCTTGTGGTTTTTGTCTCCACCTCCCTCTGAGAAACCTACACACTTTAGTGCCTCAGTCTTTTCAAGGACAAAGGATAGTCAGGCTTCAGAAAAATCTGTTTCTCAAACTGACTTCTAAAATTAACCCATGCTAAACATAGGCATTTGACTTGTGATCTGAAGCTGGGAAAACACGTGGCCCCAGGTTCATTATATAGAGACAGTATTTTAATTTGTAAGGAAAACCTGATGGGAACTTTTAAAATTTGCTTTTTCAATCATGCTTCTTGCTGTGTCTAATGTTTTATTCTGCACAAACATTATGTACATGAGCGCTGTGTATTTCAAGGCAGAACGTAATGCTTTGGTCATTTTACCCCTTTGTAAATCTTTCCAGTAAGATGATATTGCTACTCACTTCAAATTCAGACAGCTTTCCATTGATTTTCAAGATTATTCACCTGGTCCTTACTCTAAGTATACTCACTCTTCCTTCTAATATTCTTCATTCATCATGCAAGGTGGCAGTGTGGATGTTCTTTCTCATTCCAGCTCCTTCTGATTTTCCTTTCATTTTCTCTGGATCTTTACCTATAGTGGTATAAACTTTGAAAATAGTTGTTCATTTACATTTCAGAAAATTCTACCCTTTTCTTGGGTATAAAACTTTTTAGAACATAGTGAAAGTATATTTTCCTTCTCTGCTGTGTGTTTTTATTGATGAGATATAAGATGCAACATTTTGCTCTTTTGCCTTTCTATCATGACAAAGATTCTGTATATTATCATTCAGCATTATTCATATTAATAGGCAGTTAAGAAAAAATTTGGATTTTATTAATAATGATTACTCATTTTCTCTGCAAAGTTTTGGTCTATTGATGGCATGTCTTTCTGTTTTGAGCTATTACGCTTCCTTTCACATTTCTGGTAGAATTTTAAGTAGGTGGAACAGGAAATCTAGTTTTTATCCTTTCCATCGCTGATACTGTTCATTCTTTGCAAACTTATAAAATAAGCCCATCACATTATCAGAAACCTAGAATTTGGGATGCAACAGGAACTCTGCTGTATAACCTTGTGGTTTTGTCTCCACCTCCTCTGAGAAACCTACACACTTTAGTGCCTCAGTCTTTTCAAGGACAAAGGATAGTCAGGCTTCAGAAAATCTGTTTCTCAAACTGACTTCTAACATTAACCCATGCTAAACATAGGCATTTGACTTGTGATCTGAAGCTGGGAAAACACGTGGCCCCAGGTTCATTATATAGAGACAGTATTTTAATTTGTAAGGAAAACCTGATGGGAACTTTTAAAATTTGCTTTTTCAATCATGCTTCTTGCTGTGTCTAATGTTTTATTCTGCACAAACATTATGTACATGAGCGCTGTGTATTTCAAGGCAGAACGTAATGCTTTGGTCATTTTACCCCTTTGTAAATCTTTCCAGTAAGATGATATTGCTACTCACTTCAAATTCAGACAGCTTTCCATTGATTTTCAAGATTATTCACCTGGTCCTTACTCTAAGTATACTCACTCTTCCTTCTAATATTCTTCATTCATCATGCAAGGTGGCAGTGTGGATGTTCTTTCTCATTCCAGCTCCTTCTGATTTTCCTTTCATTTTCTCTGGATCTTTACCTATAGTGGTATAAACTTTGAAAATAGTTGTTCATTTACATTTCAGAAAATTCTACCCTTTTCTTGGGTATAAAACTTTTTAGAACATAGTGAAAGTATATTTTCCTTCTCTGCTGTGTGTTTTTATTGATGAGATATAAGATGCAACATTTTGCTCTTTTGCCTTTCTATCATGACAAAGATTCTGTATATTATCATTCAGCATTATTCATATTAATAGGCAGTTAAGAAAAAATTTGGATTTTATTAATAATGATTACTCATTTTCTCTGCAAAGTTTTGGTCTATTGATGGCATGTCTTTCTGTTTTGAGCTATTACGCTTCCTTTCACATTTCTGGTAGAATTTTAAGTAGGTGGAACAGGAAATCTAGTTTTTATCCTTTCCATCGCTGATACTGTTCATTCTTTGCAAACTTATAAAAACTTAAGCTTTTACTGTTAATCAGAGAAAGGAGTTTCATAATGGAAAGGTAAAGTGGTAAATTAAAAATTAAACCCACAAATCACAGTATATGGTATGATTTGTACTCTCTTTTTTTGAGCTAAGACAATAAATAAACCACACTTTGATCAACGCTGAAGGTTATTGTCCCTTTAATAATATTTAGACTGTGAGTATGTAACTCTAGAGTTACTACTGTCAGTACCAAAAAGGAACTCAGTCAAGGTATATATATGAGTGCCTAACCAGTTAAAAGTTCTCAATCCTTACTTTTTAAAAAAACTGTAACAGTCTCTGTTATGGTATGCTTCAATCTGAGAAAGAGAGATGGAGATTTAATGACGAAGGAGTGTGTAGTAATAATGTAAATAGGTTTCCCACCAGGAAGGTAGATTAAGGGCAAGTAACAGAAGAGGAGCAAAGTTAGGATACTAACACAACCTCTTTTGATCTTTAGTTTTTTAAGGATTTTCTGTCTTACATAGTCTGTTGCAGAAATGACAGACTATGTATTAAGGTCTGTAAAAGACAGAATAAATATTCAGGAGGCTGTGGAAACAACTCATTTAAGCTCATATGATACAAGCTAGGATAAGGTTGATTTCTTGGAAAGCAAAACAGTAAGGTATACCAGAGACCCCATTAAGCACATCTTTTATTGCACTCACTTTTTAAAAACCATTTCTTAATATATGAGATAAAAAAAAACCAAACAAACAAATGCAAAAACCAAGCCTACTTTTACGTATTGGCTAATCTACACTGAAAATAATATAATATACATTTTATTCATGTAAACCGAAAGGGCATAGTTATTTATTATTCATTAATGTTCACAGATAACGGACTGTCACTTTCTGTCAGAGTGGAATCTGATAGAATGCTGACATTGATTGATAGACATGATCCTGAGAATCTGTATGGACAGAGTTTTTAGATCAGTTCAACATAAAATCTGAATTGGGCATGAGACATCTTGTTGGTATTTTTATTAAAAATATATATGGTGTCCAGAACTCATTTGACTTTAAAGATTAGTTTTAGATTTTAGCAACATAATTATAATACTAATAACAGATTTGAATTTTAAAATAGTTCAGATTGCTGGTGCTTCTTCTGTCTCACATTTTGAAGGAAGAATTTTGATTTTGTTCCCGCTGTCTTACAGGAAGAGAAAACAATAAAATAAATAAAACTTGATAATTTCTTTGTATACACATAACTGAAATTATTGGAATTATTAGAAGAGATACTATTCACTTAAGAGAATAAAAGCTAAGAGTCATTAATATACCATATATATGACATTAAAAATAAAAGAGAACTGTGTTATTGAATTTCTCCTTGAATACCTGTTAGCATTGTAAATTTTCGAATGGATTCCTCACCCTAATAAGTATATTTCCTTTAGTGATAATTGTTAATTATACATTTAGAACAAAATGACTGGGGAGGCTTTGACTGATGATTGTCTTTAACTATAATTTATTTTCTCAACTTCAGTGAAAACACTAACACTAAAAATCATGTGCAGAATTAAGTTTTTATTATAAAGTCCAGAGAATTATCATACTGTATTTTGTTTGCAATTTAACAAACAAAGGTAGGAATTACTTTATTTAGTTCTCTTTTTTATAGTCTGTTGCAGAAATGACAGACTATGTATTAAGGTCTGTAAAAGACAGAATAAATATTCAGGAGGCTGTGGAAACAACTCATTTAAGCTCATATGATACAAGCTAGGATAAGGTTGATTTCTTGGAAAGCAAAACAGTAAGGTATACCAGAGACCCCATTAAGCACATCTTTTATTGCACTCACTTTTTAAAAACCATTTCTTAATATATGAGATAAAAAAAAAACAAACAAACAAATGCAAAAACCAAGCCTACTTTTACGTATTGGCTAATCTACACTGAAAATAATATAATATACATTTTATTCATGTAAACCGAAAGGGCATAGTTATTTATTATTCATTAATGTTCACAGATAACGGACTGTCACTTTCTGTCAGAGTGGAATCTGATAGAATGCTGACATTGATTGATAGACATGATCCTGAGAATCTGTATGGACAGAGTTTTTAGATCAGTTCAACATAAAATCTGAATTGGGCATGAGACATCTTGTTGGTATTTTTATTAAAAATATATATGGTGTCCAGAACTCATTTGACTTTAAAGATTAGTTTTAGATTTTAGCAACATAATTATAATACTAATAACAGATTTGAATTTTAAAATAGTTCAGATTGCTGGTGCTTCTTCTGTCTCACATTTTGAAGGAAGAATTTTGATTTTGTTCCCGCTGTCTTACAGGAAGAGAAAACAATAAAATAAATAAAACTTGATAATTTCTTTGTATACACATAACTGAAATTATTGGAATTATTAGAAGAGATACTATTCACTTAAGAGAATAAAAGCTAAGAGTCATTAATATACCATATATATGACATTAAAAATAAAAGAGAACTGTGTTATTGAATTTCTCCTTGAATACCTGTTAGCATTGTAAATTTTCGAATGGATTCCTCACCCTAATAAGTATATTTCCTTTAGTGATAATTGTTAATTATACATTTAGAACAAAATGACTGGGGAGGCTTTGACTGATGATTGTCTTTAACTATAATTTATTTTCTCAACTTCAGTGAAAACACTAACACTAAAAATCATGTGCAGAATTAAGTTTTTATTATAAAGTCCAGAGAATTATCATACTGTATTTTGTTTGCAATTTAACAAAAGGGTTAACTGTTTAAAATTGGGACATATTTATCTTCATTTCTGTGAAATTTACTTTTATTTTTAGTTCTCTTTTTTAGTACTGAGATTGGTATATTTTATATATACATATGTTGACTAGCTAACTCTGCTTTTCCAGGTATGCAAATATATTAAATTATATTTTGCATGGAATAAATAATGTTGACAGTTATGTTTAATAATATTTTGGAGCCTCTGAGTTATAAATACATACATAATCAAAACAGTTATTTTTTGTAAAATGTGTTGCATGCAAATCTCTTTGTAGCAACTTGTCATCATTTTATCATATGTGTTTTGAACATTTTAATTTGAGGCTAGGTAATTTCTTTCAAATTATTCAAATATCAGTCACAAATCTCTAACATATTAAAATAGCTCACGGCCAGCATCTCAAAGAAACATGTAATTTATTACATCATATAGCATCTTTGTTAGGTATTAAATATTTTATATATATTTTTAGTCAGAGAAGGCCATATTTCACAGTGTCAGTCAGTGAAAGAAGGCACAAGAGAGTTGTGAAAATTATGTTGAATATTTTCAGGTACATTTGTTCTAAAATATGGTTTTCAAAACTGATTATATACAATGACTGGGAAGTCCTTTTTTCCTATTGACTGAATAGTTCTGTGTAACATATATTACATTCTGTAGTTAAGTTGTACAATTATAAAACTTGATAATTTCTTTGTATACACATAACTGAAATTATTGGAATTATTAGAAGAGATACTATTCACTTAAGAGAATAAAAGCTAAGAGTCATTAATATACCATATATATGACATTAAAAATAAAAGAGAACTGTGTTATTGAATTTCTCCTTGAATACCTGTTAGCATTGTAAATTTTCGAATGGATTCCTCACCCTAATAAGTATATTTCCTTTAGTGATAATTGTTAATTATACATTTAGAACAAAATGACTGGGGAGGCTTTGACTGATGATTGTCTTTAACTATAATTTATTTTCTCAACTTCAGTGAAAACACTAACACTAAAAATCATGTGCAGAATTAAGTTTTTATTATAAAGTCCAGAGAATTATCATACTGTATTTTGTTTGCAATTTAACAAAAGGGTTAACTGTTTAAAATTGGGACATATTTATCTTCATTTCTGTGAAATTTACTTTTATTTTTAGTTCTCTTTTTTAGTACTGAGATTGGTATATTTTATATATACATATGTTGACTAGCTAACTCTGCTTTTCCAGGTATGCAAATATATTAAATTATATTTTGCATGGAATAAATAATGTTGACAGTTATGTTTAATAATATTTTGGAGCCTCTGAGTTATAAATACATACATAATCAAAACAGTTATTTTTTGTAAAATGTGTTGCATGCAAATCTCTTTGTAGCAACTTGTCATCATTTTATCATATGTGTTTTGAACATTTTAATTTGAGGCTAGGTAATTTCTTTCAAATTATTCAAATATCAGTCACAAATCTCTAACATATTAAAATAGCTCACGGCCAGCATCTCAAAGAAACATGTAATTTATTACATCATATAGCATCTTTGTTAGGTATTAAATATTTTATATATATTTTTAGTCAGAGAAGGCCATATTTCACAGTGTCAGTCAGTGAAAGAAGGCACAAGAGAGTTGTGAAAATTATGTTGAATATTTTCAGGTACATTTGTTCTAAAATATGGTTTTCAAAACTGATTATATACAATGACTGGGAAGTCCTTTTTTCCTATTGACTGAATAGTTCTGTGTAACATATATTACATTCTAGTTAGTTGTCAAGATGACAAAAAAATTTGATTTTCCATTTAGAAACATGTTAATATTGTCTAAGGGTTAATTTCTGCAGACAAATACCATATCACTTTTGTTAAAATGACTTTGGAAAACAGAGATAAATAGTTCAGCGCTTTCTATCTTGACATGATGTTTGCCTGTCTGATTGCATCCTTTCTAATGGACGGTGGCGATGCAATTACAAAAAAAGACATCTGTGCCAAGGTTTAGCTAGCCAAAAAGGGCAAGCTCTTGTGCTTAAAAGGTAGAGAATCCAATCGATGAAAATGTCTGGACCTGTTAGCACCAATAAAACTGAAGGCCACTGGGAAGCTCAGAGAGGGTCTTTTGTTTGTAGTGCTAGGACGAGACCCAAATTATGACAGTTTAGGGAGCAGGGTCAGCGAGGAAGATCATCCATCTTCTACAGTGGCAGCTTTCTGTCAGATTCTAACCCTGTTCAGTACAGGAGCTAAGCCTCTACTGTTGACACCAACCGATTCTCAGCCAAGTGTAAATGAAGCTAATATTCACTGACCTTACGCATAGCAAATGAAACCCTGTGCGTCACTTAAGAAATAATGTTATCTGACACTTCAAAAAGTGAATGATGGGCAGTGTGTGTATGCATGTGTGCCTGTGTGTTTGTTTTTGTGGGTGAACTCAATAGATGCATATTCCTGAAGCACTCGGTACATTTAATTGATTTTCACAATAGCTACAGATTTACCACTTTGACACTGATTTACCTTTTGTTTTATTTTCACTTGTTTTCGTGAAAGTTCACTTGGAAGTGTTGACTGTGCTGCAGAACAGTGTCTTATTTGACTTCCTCTAGACTCTGATACAGTACCTCCTCACAGACAGAGAAGACTCCATTTTCACTAATGAAAACTTTTCAGAGAGAATTCAGAGTTATTAGTTCACACTCAAAATATTAGAATGTATGTCTTCATGGTTATGAAAAAATAGGTCGGCCTCATTATAGTATAGCAAAACAGAATGACTGTAGTTTTTCATTTTTAAAATGTCTAAACCCTCTTGTCTTTCAAGTCAGTAATGCCTATTACAGTCTGATAGTCTTTCTTAGTCTCTAAATCAAGATGTTTGTTTACTATGCTTTGAGGATTTTATGATAAATTGCATTTTGTGCATTTCTCATTTTCAAAGTTTTTTTCATGGTACTTAAAAGAAATTCTCACAAAAGTGAGGGTTATTTAATATGTACCAGTGGTCATAAACATCCATTACATCAACAATATTATGTAACCAGTGTGCTTAGTAACTAAAAATGGTACAACTAAAAAAATAAAAAACATAGCTGTAATAAATACAAAGCAAACATTTTAAAGAATGTGAGGAATGCATAGATTTAAGGGAAAGATGAGTTAAAACATGGTGCTGAATTTTCAAAGAGTTCCACGGAAGGTGACTTATCTGACATAGTGGATTTCATGAGAATCACCAGGACAGATGTGCATCTAATGGACATCAATCATTTTTGAACTGAAAATAAACAGTTGCAAAATATTTGGGATCTGTGTATTGAGTTTTGTTCACCTCATCAGTGTTATTTGTACTTATAAAAAAAGTGAATGTGTTCTTTGTTCTGCCAAACTTAAAAGGACAGAATCTGATCTGTAAGATATTTTTTCCCCATTTTTGACAAATAACTAAAATCAGATGAGATCATACACGAAGTTTTCTCCTGGCAGTGTTCCTGAATCTAATCATACAAAGACACTAAACATGTGTTTAGTCAACTCATTTCTTTTCTCCCATATTTCTCTGAATCTAAGCACCCTTCTAAGAAAAATGATGCCCAAAGATCAAAGAGAAATTATCTGTGTTGATAGTAACTTCATCAAGTTAGGACAATACTCGCTGTCATCAGTTGTTTATCTTCTGCGAACTTAACAGTGATGTCCACATAAAACACAAGTTTTAGAGTTGTAGCTTGCTTATGAATTACATGTGATATCTACACCTACAGTTAGTAAATTAGGTCAGTGAATTAGTTATTTTGAAAGTAGTACTCTGGCAAAGAGTAGCTTCTTTAGTTTTGCTGTTAGTGCTATTAAGTTCTGGGAGAGTAAGATAGGAGTTAGGGTTAGGGTAAGAGGGTTAGCTAAATGAGCTGATTTTCATATGCTTTGAATTGCATTTATTTGTACGGAGGTTCTTTGAGATAAATATATGCACAGTTACTCCAGGAATAACAGGAGCCTCCTCTTCTGAATATAAATTTGTTGAAAGAAATCTATAAAAATTGATGAAAAGCGCTCCACAGTGCAGATGTAATTTGGCTTAAACTTTTTACACTATTTTGTCATAGATTTTCTTGATTTCCTCAGAAATGTCGTTCAAAGAGTTTTCATAATAGAAGAAAATAAAGGCAAACTTGTTAAAAGGAAGTACGTTTTGCTCCATGGAGTCACTGTTTAACGGATTTAGCCAGGTGCTTGAATCTATGTTGAAAAGGCCAATTGTACTTTATGATCTACAGAAGTCAGATTGGATTAGTAACAGCAAAGTGTAGAAACCAAAGTGTCATTTTTCTGCTACAAAGTAAGTCTCAGCCACTTTGCCCTGAGAGTTTGCAAAGTTCCCTTCAGTTCCATCCTGATAGACCAGTGGAGGTTTTTTATTTTCATATGCCAATCAGGGTAGTATGGTATCTTAAAGACTTCTGCTAACTTTCCAAAATGATTCCTTATTGAATCATGTGAACTCACAGTGGTGTCATCTCACAGGACTGCTGGGCTTCTCACAGGCATTGTTTGAGTTGGAGGCTTTTAGACTAAGAGGGTACCTAAACATCTTTCATATACTAATTTAACATTGATTGATGGTACTGCATCACTCAGCATTATTCTATGTAGCAAGAAAAAGGGGAATTTCTATCGCACCCTTCTAAGAAAAATGATGCCCAAAGATCAAAGAGAAATTATCTGTGTTGATAGTAACTTCATCAAGTTAGGACAATACTCGCTGTCATCAGTTGTTTATCTTCTGCGAACTTAACAGTGATGTCCACATAAAACACAAGTTTTAGAGTTGTAGCTTGCTTATGAATTACATGTGATATCTACACCTACAGTTAGTAAATTAGGTCAGTGAATTAGTTATTTTGAAAGTAGTACTCTGGCAAAGAGTAGCTTCTTTAGTTTTGCTGTTAGTGCTATTAAGTTCTGGGAGAGTAAGATAGGAGTTAGGGTTAGGGTAAGAGGGTTAGCTAAATGAGCTGATTTTCATATGCTTTGAATTGCATTTATTTGTACGGAGGTTCTTTGAGATAAATATATGCACAGTTACTCCAGGAATAACAGGAGCCTCCTCTTCTGAATATAAATTTGTTGAAAGAAATCTATAAAAATTGATGAAAAGCGCTCCACAGTGCAGATGTAATTTGGCTTAAACTTTTTACACTATTTTGTCATAGATTTTCTTGATTTCCTCAGAAATGTCGTTCAAAGAGTTTTCATAATAGAAGAAAATAAAGGCAAACTTGTTAAAAGGAAGTACGTTTTGCTCCATGGAGTCACTGTTTAACGGATTTAGCCAGGTGCTTGAATCTATGTTGAAAAGGCCAATTGTACTTTATGATCTACAGAAGTCAGATTGGATTAGTAACAGCAAAGTGTAGAAACCAAAGTGTCATTTTTCTGCTACAAAGTAAGTCTCAGCCACTTTGCCCTGAGAGTTTGCAAAGTTCCCTTCAGTTCCATCCTGATAGACCAGTGGAGGTTTTTTATTTTCATATGCCAATCAGGGTAGTATGGTATCTTAAAGACTTCTGCTAACTTTCCAAAATGATTCCTTATTGAATCATGTGAACTCACAGTGGTGTCATCTCACAGGACTGCTGGGCTTCTCACAGGCATTGTTTGAGTTGGAGGCTTTTAGACTAAGAGGGTACCTAAACATCTTTCATATACTAATTTAACATTGATTGATGGTACTGCATCACTCAGCATTATTCTATGTAGCAAGTTCACATATTACAATACTGATTTATATTTCAGATTTTTAGGGTTCAAACAATGCCTGAAATAATTGCAATTCCTACTTTCTGATTGGAAAGCTGTGATAGCTGAGCACTGTGGTCTGAGAGAAGATGCCACAGAGGCTTATTAAAAATGTCTAAGTAAATCATGCTACTTCCATATGAATTATAATTTGCTAGAGCAGGTCTTAAGGTAGTTTCAGAGATCTTTACAGTCAATCAAATTGTAGAATCAAAGCAACCATTTCCAGAGTTGATTATGGTTATTGGCATATATTAGCATTCAATGAAATGAGATATTTTATCCAGCTAGTGTTCATTTCATGATCCTCTCTGAAGTAAGGATTGCCATAATTCACTTAATAAGTACTTTTGCTTAAGTATTAAACAATAAGTTCCAATAAAAATTTTATTTCTATCTACTTTCAAAGAAAAATGGAAATGTTTCAAGTAAATTAAGTTCTTAAGTTTTTACATTTTATGCTTTAAGGCTTCACCTGGGAAATATACATACATAGAGAGACATTATGTTTATTGTTTTAAAAATAACAAATGGTGTTCTATTGTATAAAAGACAAGCTTGAAATACTTAGGTTTTTTAATATGAACGAAATTACTCTGGATTCAAAATTCCTCCTCCCATAAAGACAGTCTTTTTCATGCTATAATCTCATATGCTGTGTTAACATATCTTAAACATTATCTTTTTTTTTATCTTCAAGAAACAGTTTATGGAGAAATCAGGTAAATGGCTAGAATTCAGTTTTACATACTATTTTTTTATTTTTCCTATTTACAAAGTGAAGGAAAAAATGGGACTGGCGACTTCTCGTATTATAGGCTGGAGACTCATCAAGTGAGGAGTGACATCTCTGACTGAGACCTAAGGAAGTTGTTTTTTCTTTTGTGTCAGTTTGCAGGGAAAAATAAACTGGCAGTTCCAATACCTGGTCTGACATTTCCCATCTTTTCTTGTTGAGGCAGCTGTGCAAAAGCACACATGGCAACTGAAAAGGTAACTATCCCTTTGAGGGCATGATTCTTACAGTGCTATAGGGGTCAAGGATTTCTGGATAAGCTTGACCTATGTTTGCTGTCAGGGAAAGTGGATGATTTTCACTCTCTATACCTGCGGGTCTCTGAAGTTATGTGTAGATTAGAGTTTACTCTGCACTGCTTTGTCAGCACAGCTGTGGCTTTTTTTTGACAGTTGTAAAAGAATCCTGAGATGGAAAGGAGTTGAAGTTTAAATCTTTACAGTAAATCATGCTACTTCCATATGAATTATAATTTGCTAGAGCAGGTCTTAAGGTAGTTTCAGAGATCTTTACAGTCAATCAAATTGTAGAATCAAAGCAACCATTTCCAGAGTTGATTATGGTTATTGGCATATATTAGCATTCAATGAAATGAGATATTTTATCCAGCTAGTGTTCATTTCATGATCCTCTCTGAAGTAAGGATTGCCATAATTCACTTAATAAGTACTTTTGCTTAAGTATTAAACAATAAGTTCCAATAAAAATTTTATTTCTATCTACTTTCAAAGAAAAATGGAAATGTTTCAAGTAAATTAAGTTCTTAAGTTTTTACATTTTATGCTTTAAGGCTTCACCTGGGAAATATACATACATAGAGAGACATTATGTTTATTGTTTTAAAAATAACAAATGGTGTTCTATTGTATAAAAGACAAGCTTGAAATACTTAGGTTTTTTAATATGAACGAAATTACTCTGGATTCAAAATTCCTCCTCCCATAAAGTCAGTCTTTTCCATGGTATAATTTTATATGCTGTGTTAAGATATATTAAACATTAGCTTTTTTTTTATCTTCAAGAAACAGTTTATGGAGAAATCAGGTAAATGGCTAGAATTCAGTTTTACATACTATTTTTTTATTTTTCCTATTTACAAAGTGAAGGAAAAAATGGGACTGGCGACTTCTCGTATTATAGGCTGGAGACTCATCAAGTGAGGAGTGACATCTCTGACTGAGACCTAAGGAAGTTGTTTTTTCTTTTGTGTCAGTTTGCAGGGAAAAATAAACTGGCAGTTCCAATACCTGGTCTGACATTTCCCATCTTTTCTTGTTGAGGCAGCTGTGCAAAAGCACACATGGCAACTGAAAAGGTAACTATCCCTTTGAGGGCATGATTCTTACAGTGCTATAGGGGTCAAGGATTTCTGGATAAGCTTGACCTATGTTTGCTGTCAGGGAAAGTGGATGATTTTCACTCTCTATACCTGCGGGTCTCTGAAGTTATGTGTAGATTAGAGTTTACTCTGCACTGCTTTGTCAGCACAGCTGTGGCTTTTTTTTGACAGTTGTAAAAGAATCCTGAGATGGAAGGAGTTGAGTGTAGAAATTGCTTTGTTTTGTTGAGGCGGAGACGCCTATCTAATTTATAGAAATTTAGGTTGTACCGTATACATTGAACAAACTTTGAGATTATGCCATTTTATATTTAAGAAAATTCTGTGTAATTCTGACTGATCGGCTCCAAAGTATAAACATGATAATGTTGAAATTCAGCTACAATTGAGTCCTTAGGGTTTTTGGTTTAGATTTTCTATCTCCTAAACCATGGAGAGTTTAACTTTTATTCTGTTTTTAGGTAACTGGAAGTTGAATAAATAAGTAACAGGTTAAAAAAAGTAGATTTTTAAATTCTGTTGTCCTTTAGCTAGTGAGCTAAATAACCAACCATCTTCTTCCTCTGCTTCTCCTATCCATCATTCCCCCTTTCCTTCTCGTATTTATTTATAATGACATAAATGTACTCATAAATATATAGATAGGTTTCCCAGGTCAATACGCCTTGCAGTAAATCCTCTTATCTACATCTTTTGTGATTGAGAAATTATTCATCGAGTTTTTCTCTATTCATACTGTTTACATATTTATACTACTTCCCTTAGGCCCTCTTCTGACCTGTTCTACCAAGACATGACCATTGATGTGGAAGGTGAAGGTGCTGTATTTTTATCTTAGCAACACCAAATAATCATGTTGCACCATTTGAATATTATAAAATGTTTTCTGGTTTCTTTGTCCTCTATCATCAGTTGTCTGTTTCTGTTTATTTCTTGGACAATGATAGTGTATTGGTAGTTTATCAAGTAAAGATGACACTGAAGTTTTCATTCACATTTTTATACCTATCATGACCATTTTTGCTCTCCAGGTAGAGTTGCTTGTTTTGACATCTGAACCTATGGAAGGCTCGTGTGTGGCATGAAATTCCAGAGGGATTGATTTCATTAGAATATACCCATGTGATGCTAGTGGAAAGAACCCACCTGCCAGTGCCGGAGACATAAGAGATGTGGGTTTGATCCCTGGGTTGGAAAGATCCCCTGGAGGAGGGCATGGAAGCCCCTTTCAGTATTCTTGCCTGGAGAATCCAATGGGCAGAGGAGCCTGGTGGGCTGCAGTCCACAGGGTTGCAAAGAGTCAGACACAACTGAAGCTACTGAGCACACATACACGTGCACAAGGCTGCAAGAATTTGTAGACTAGATTCAAATATGGATCGACAGTTTAAATTATTGCCACAATCCAGTGCTTTTTATTGAGGGAAAATTATGAAACTGACAGGAATATAATATAAAGGGGAATTAAGTATTCTTCAGTGCTTCATAGAGAGTAGAAGAAGAAAAAAAAACAAAAATATTGGGATTAACAGGAATTTACTGGTGAAAGGACTGCCAGGGAAAGATGTTGGGAATATAACACCAATTCCTTTGAGTTCAATAAATATTTCTTGAGTGCTTTTCATTTATTTGTAACTGTGATAAGTGTGTGACCTTATCGATTGCCAAAAACACTGAAAATTAATGATGTTAACAATTCAGTGGTGAATTTTAGCTCCTTTCATTTCTACCTTACAGTTTTTGTTTCTTTTGAAAAATAGCTAACCAAGCGTAAAGGAAAGAACAATATGATGTAAATCCTAATGTTTTTCAAATTATCCAATTTTTAAAGTATTGCACATTGGTATTTGTTTACTCCTCCTCACCCCTATCTGGGGCAGATGGAACATTTGTAAATAAATTGCTACCATCATTATACTTCTAAATACTCTATCATATTTCCCCAAATGAAGGCATTCTGCTATATACTATTTTTCAAACCCAAGAAATTGGACATTTATTAAAAACTTTATCTAGCAAATAGTACACATTCTAATTTCCCAGTTGGCTCAAAATATTCTTTATAACTTACTTTTTTTCTAAAACCATGGCTTAATTAAGGATCCCATATTTGTTTGGTTGTCATATTTTTTTCCCTGTTTTTTTTTTTTTTTGAATTTCAGATTGGTTACCTTTAGAATAATTCTACATTCTAGATTTGCCTGACTATCTCATTATTAGATTTAAGTTAAGAATTTTCGTATGGTTGATGCGATTGTTTTTCATTGCATCACATCATGTCACATCGTCATCTTATTTGTGATGCTGTTTGATGATGTGGTTCAGGTTATGTATTTCAGATCCTTCTGTTGTGATAGAGTATTTTCTCTTTGTCATTAATCAGTCATCTATGCAGGGCTATTGGAGACACTATGGTTTTCTAATTCCTTGACAGTCTTTCACCCAGTATTTTATCATCCATTGATAATGTCAAGTGGAGTCATTTATTACATTGTTAGTTGGAAAATGTGGAAAGGCTGGCTTAAAACTAAATACTAAAAAAAAAAAAAAAAAAAAAAAAACAACTGAGATCATGACATTTATCTTCATTACTTCCATGGCAAATCAAAGGGGAAAAGGTGGAAGTAGTGACAAATGTCCTTTTCTTGGACTCTAAAATCACTGTGGATAGTGACTGCAGCCATGAAATCAGGACACAATTTCTTTGTGGAAGGAAAGCTATCACAAACCTAGACAGTGTGTTGAAAAACAGAGCCATTACTATGCTGACAAAGGCCATTTAGTCAAAGCTGTGGTCTTCCTGGTGGTCATGTATGTTTATGAGAGCTGGACTGTATAAAGAAGGCAGAATGTCAAAGAATTGATGCCATCAAACTGTGGTGCTAGAGAACATCCCTGAGGATCCCTTGAACAGCAAGAGATGAAACCAGTCAATCTTAAGTGAAATAACCCTGAATACTCATTGGAAAGACTGAGGCTGAAGCTCCAGTCTTTCAGTCATATGGTATGAATAGCTAGCTCATTAGAAAAGTCCCTGATGCTGGGAAAAATTGAGGGCAGGAGTTGAGAGCATCAGAGGAAGGTAAAATGGGATGAGATGGCTGGATAGTGTCACTGATGCAATGGACATGAACTTGGGAGAACTCCAGGAGAGGGTGATGGATAGGGAGGCCTGGCATGCTTCAGTCCATGAGGTTGCAAAGAGTTGAACATGACTGGGTGACTGATCACACACACAGTTGCAAAATGGCACTTTTCTAATTTTCTTTATTTCTTTTACATTTGGTAGTTTGTTTTAGTCCATAAGAAAGAATTCTTATGGTTCCAATTCTTGGTTCCAATGTCTTGAGTATTTCTATGAACTCATAGAATCTAATAAAACAGTTTTTTAAAGAGAGTGTCTACTTAAAGAAGAATGGATCATATTAAATGAAGAAAGAAATTGGATATTAATAGTATTTGCTTTAATGTCTGTTCATAATTTTTAGGATCGAAATCATAACCACATCTTCCAGCCTTTATTCTATTATTTTTTTACATGTCTTCCCTTGACAGAGAAGTTTAATGCATCTTTGTTTTTGTGTATCCTTTGTGACAGGATGAATAAATATTTTATTTTTGGAGACATTTTGAGACATCTTTCAGGTTGGCAGCATAATCCTCTTAAAGAAATTAACTAATGGCTTAAGAATATTCCTTCTAACAGAAATGCCTGTTAAGAAACCAGCACCAAGTAAATTTTATATCAAAGGAAATGAAATGAAGTAATATATGTTTAGGCATACACGTGCATGCATGTTTAGTTGTTCAGTCATGTCCAATTCTTTGAGACCCTGTGGACTGTAGCCTGCCAGGTTTCAGAACTCCTTTGGAATTTTCCAGAGGAAAATCTCTAGGAGTGGATTGCCATGCCCTCCTCCAGGGGATCTTTTTGACCCTGGGATTGAACCCATATCGCTTATGGCTCCTGCACTGGCAGATGGGTTGTTTACCACAGAGCCACCAGGGAAGTCCTTTAAGATGTCATATAAAGTCCCAAATCATGTTATTGAATTATAAAGTTTATATGGGAAGTGTTCACACTATTAGATTAAGTAAGAGTGGTGTTCAGAGTAGTATTTACAATATCATTTTTAGGAGAGATTGGAAAAGTACAATATGGATCATCTGTGGCCAGCGGGGATATAGTTTGTATCTGGTTTGGTTTGGACTAGTCTATATTCTTTATGTTTTCTGCCTTGATCATGTGTTACTATACATGGAATATGTGCAATATATATGTATGTGTATATAGATGTATATGTATATATATTTTTTCTACATATATATACACATATACATTCATAAGGGGACTTGCCTGGTGGCTCGGTGGGTAAAGAATCAGTCTGCAATGCAATGGAGAGACAGTTTCAACCCCTAGGTTGGGAAGATTCCCTGGAGGAGGGCATGGCAACCTATTCCAGTATTCTTGCCTGGAGAATTCCTCAGAAAGAGGAGCCTGGAGGGATATAGTTCATAGGGTCCCAAACAGTTGGACATGACTGAAGCGACTGAGTGTGCATGCACACATCTAACAATGTCTCGCCTGTTTATGTGTAATCTTACAAAGGCAAAAAGGAGCATGGGAGCTCAAAATGACAAAATTAACTCTGCCTTGTTTTTTACGTATTATCATTTATGATCCAAATACTTTTTAAAAAATTGTTGTTTAAAAATAAGGAGCACTGGGCTTCCCTGGTGGTCCAGTGGGTAAGGACATCGCCTTGCAGTGCATGGGGTGCCGGTTCGATCCCTGGCCTGGGAAGATCCCACATGCCGTGGAGCGGCTGGACTGATGTGTCCAATTACCGAGCCAGAGCTCTGGAGCGCATGTGCCCAGAGCCAGTGCTCTGTGACAACAGAGGCCATCGTGATGGGAGGCCCACATGGGCCAAAGAACAAAGATGGATGAAAATAGATAAATGAAAGACCAATAGCAGTGGCCCGCCCGCCCCCCTCCCCAACCCGGCCCCCACCCCCAAAAATAAGGGACACTATTCTAGTTAAAAACGATGGGTCCTTTATTTTCAAGAATATTTTAGTATTAAAAATATAGCCTAGGGAAATTCCCCAAATTTGATCTCTAGTTGGAGAGCTAAGATCTCACAAGCCACATGGCAAGTGCCCCCAAAATAAATTTTTTAAAAAGCTAAACCAGTTTAGTAAGTGAACCACCGTGGAGTGTGTATGGAAAATAAACTTTTGGAGATTTAAAAAGTTATGAAGCTTTTAATTTTTTATGATTTCTTTCTGATTACGACACAGAAAAGTAGATTAAGCACACTGGATATGTAAAACTATCTCTTCCTTTGTCTCTAAACTCACATATATATGTGTTTGTACATATATACACACATACATATATATGATACATATGCATGTACCTACCCATATATTTTAGTCTTATAGATTACTATTCCTTGAGCTGTAGCTGATAGTAACAAGCCATTATACACTTGCGGTCAATTGCATTGTTTTGTGGCATATAATATCGCTTATTGAATAAGTTGCAAATGGGTAGTATCAGTTCTAGTAGATTTTATTTATTTCCCAAAGGTATATGTGCCTTTTTGGGTGAAAAGAAATTGAAAGATAAATGAAATTTAATTCCAAAAATGAAACCAAATTAATTATAAACTTAACTATTTAAAGGAAGTAAATACACTCTTTTAACAATCATCCTCAGTAACATATTGAATCTTGCCATGTTCAGCATACTACACATACATTTATATTTGCATTGCAACTGATTTTTGATTGTCTAAAATGGCATATTCAAATCTCGGCATTTCTTAGTTCAAATGAAAAGACAGTTTTTAAGTTTCACGCTATTCAGTACGTCTGGTTTAAGGACTCCAGACTAATTTTCCTGTTAGACAACGACAATATTTTAGGGTGATAAATCATCTGGGAATCATATGACAGGGTATAATACATTAAGAGTTTTTTAAAAACACATATAAACTTGTGACCTCTAGCTCTGCGTAGTCCTCTATAATTTTGCCTAGATCAGCCTTCTCTAAGCAAATGTTTAGGAGATAGGATATCATGTCAGGATCCCAATCTTAGAAGCTTCTGCAGCACCAGGAAACTTGTGATTAGTTGAGTAGATGGAAAAGGCTGCCTACGGCTTGTGTTTTCCCATCACAACAGCTGTTGCACAGCCCAAGACTTGTATCAGGAAAACGTGTGCCTCTGCTGACAGTTTCTTCCCAAATGATCTTCCCATCCATTAGCTGAAAAAATAAAACCAGAAAAACAAAGCAAAAAAAAAAAAAAAGCCTCTACTGAAAATATATTCTGTGCATTGTAGGTAAACGTTCTGTTTTCATCAAAATATAACTATTTAAGTAACCAGTAATAATAAAAGTCAAAAAATGGTAAACTATGTATAAATTCTAATTAAGTGAGGAAGTAAGTATCCTCACTTAATTAGAATAAAATTAAAAAGTTAGAAAACAATATAGGCTTTTGGGAGATGGTATATATATTGAGTTTTAATAGATGAATGTGAAATCATGTGAAGGTACTTCCAGGCCTGGTGAGAATGATGAGCCAGTGTAGGGTAGGTATGAAGTTGAAGATCATATTTATGTCAGAGAATTGGGGTGAGTATGACAAGGATTGTAGTGATAGAGCTATGGACAAATGGGCAAGAATTTGGGTGAAAAGAAATTGAAAGATAAATGAAATTTAATTCCAAAAATGAAACCAAATTAATTATAAACTTAACTATTTAAAGGAAGTAAATACACTCTTTTAACAATCATCCTCAGTAACATATTGAATCTTGCCATGTTCAGCATACTACACATACATTTATATTTGCATTGCAACTGATTTTTGATTGTCTAAAATGGCATATTCAAATCTCGGCATTTCTTAGTTCAAATGAAAAGACAGTTTTTAAGTTTCACGCTATTCAGTACGTCTGGTTTAAGGACTCCAGACTAATTTTCCTGTTAGACAACGACAATATTTTAGGGTGATAAATCATCTGGGAATCATATGACAGGGTATAATACATTAAGAGTTTTTTAAAAACACATATAAACTTGTGACCTCTAGCTCTGCGTAGTCCTCTATAATTTTGCCTAGATCAGCCTTCTCTAAGCAAATGTTTAGGAGATAGGATATCATGTCAGGATCCCAATCTTAGAAGCTTCTGCAGCACCAGGAAACTTGTGATTAGTTGAGTAGATGGAAAAGGCTGCCTACGGCTTGTGTTTTCCCATCACAACAGCTGTTGCACAGCCCAAGACTTGTATCAGGAAAACGTGTGCCTCTGCTGACAGTTTCTTCCCAAATGATCTTCCCATCCATTAGCTGAAAAAATAAAACCAGAAAAACAAAGCAAAAAAAAAAAAAAAGCCTCTACTGAAAATATATTCTGTGCATTGTAGGTAAACGTTCTGTTTTCATCAAAATATAACTATTTAAGTAACCAGTAATAATAAAAGTCAAAAAATGGTAAACTATGTATAAATTCTAATTAAGTGAGGAAGTAAGTATCCTCACTTAATTAGAATAAAATTAAAAAGTTAGAAAACAATATAGGCTTTTGGGAGATGGTATATATATTGAGTTTTAATAGATGAATGTGAAATCATGTGAAGGTACTTCCAGGCCTGGTGAGAATGATGAGCCAGTGTAGGGTAGGTATGAAGTTGAAGATCATATTTATTGATCAGAGAATTGGGGTGAGTATGACAAGGATTGTAGTGATAGAGCTATGGACATGCAAGATAAGTTGGATTGGGTCTTGGGGGGCTTTCTGTGTTGTAGTAAAGAATTTGTACTACTTTTGTAGTTATGGAGAAACTATCACAAATTTGTAAGTAGGGTATGTAATCAAAAAGTTGTGTTACAGTCATAACTCGAAGCGTGGTTGAAGACTGAATTAGAGGTGAGAAAACCTGGAAGTAAGACCTTTTGGAGGGACTAGAGAAAAATCTCTGAAGGAAGACCTGTTACTGAGAAAGGGAAGGGAGGAGTGTGTTGGAACACATAAGAGGTAAAACTAATGCTCAGAAAAGCAACAAGCTGCTAAGAGTGGTACATAGCAGTAGAATTTTGAGATTATCTTTTATTGCTATCCTATTTAAACCTATTGCACTTTGGTCAAAATAGCTTCATTTGTCAATATTTTCTAAATGTAGTCTTTAATTTTTGATTTCTACCATGCTTGTTTTGCTTTCCTGATACTCCTTTTCCTTCACATCCACATAAAATATACACTTACTTATTCCCTTCAAAAGCTCAAGTTTAACTTCCCCAGCAGCCCTCTGTTGATCAAAACGAATCTCTTGTCTCCATAAGTTCCAGGATATTTTATTTCTATATTTTTATGAAAAAAATGTTAGTGTCTAAGATACTACTTTTCACTGGTAAACAGCAAGAACTTTTGAGTCAAATTCTTGTTCTACCAGTTACTTGATCGTGACCTAGCACAAGTGACGTCATCTTGCGCAACTCACGTAATTTCAGTTTCTTCATCTTAAATTATGGCTTCATGGTAGAATCCACGGAATCCAAGAGATACCTGATATTATTAATACTAAACTGTATGGTGTATATGTATTACCGAGTGACATCCCAGGAACAAAATAAATGCTTGGTAAATTTAGTTTAGCTATAGATGGTGTGTGAATTGATGGAAATTACCTAAAAGCTTAAGGCCATGGGGAACAGGCTTTCCCATCAAATGCTGGGCCAGTCAGATTGAGCACTCTTAATGTGAGGCTCTTAAAATGAGATAAAGAATTTGATTAGATGCAGTGGGCATAGAAGCAAAGAATATTTTCTAATACCCAGTTTTGCTAAAGTCTCTCCCTTGGTCATGACTTCGTGACTAAACAACAGCGATGACATCCTTGGTCAGGTCAGAAAACCTGGCAACGTGGACTTCTCTCTTAAATTGAATGTGGCTGTAGATGGTGGATCCTTGCAGTGTTAGTGATATCTCATACAAATAACTTAGATAAACTAGGACTTTGTCAGAGATACTTGTGGACATGGTAGTAGTTGTAGCAAAAGCTGGGAAAACAAGTTAGTGTAAATCTAATTGTGAGAGAGTTTCTCAAGAAAAATCGTATGGGAGTAAGGAGTGCCTCAGTCCATCATTTAGATAGTGGTGAGGGCAAAAACCAAACTCAAGTGAGCCAAGGAATAAATGATCAAGTGAGAAAAATGCCTTTTGTCATAAAGTAAAGACATGACAGAGTAAACTTGTTAGCAGAATGGATAAAACTTTATTTATTTATAATTATTTGGATTCCTTGGTGGCTCTGCTTGCAATGCAGGAGAGCCAGTTCAATGACTATACCCAGTTCAATTACTATTACCCTGTTCAGTTATTGGGTCGGGAAGATCCCCTGGAGAAGGAAATGGCAACCTATCTCAGTATTCTTGCTTGGGAATTCCCATGAATAGAGGAGCCTGGTGGGCCACAGTCCATGGGGTCACAAAGAGTTGGACACAACTGAACAACTTTCACTTTCATAGAAAGGGTTCTTATTTTCTGTTGGAGAGTTAATGATGGTAGACAAAATCTTTTAGACTTTGGTATTAAAGCCCTTTTTGTCCACAGTTTCCTAAACTTGTATGTAGAATGTGCAAAGCTGACTTTTAAGATAAATCCTTTCTGTGTATGAATAATTCTTAGTAATATTTGGAGCAATGTTTCTAAACACAGTGGAAGATTATCTAGGGTCCTTGAAGGAGAAGGGTATAGAAAATGGAATAGAATAGGAAAGGAAGAAGACTCAAGGCTGAGATCAAAGTGGAAGATTTCACAGTTTGTGACTGAGAAATGGAAAAAATTCTGATTGATGATGGTGGCTTAAGCATGACTGGGCTTGTTGACAGATGGAGAGATGCTATCAGTTTATCTCACCAAAAAATGGAGCAGAAGAATTGGGAAGAAGTGATCACAAGATATAAGGAAAAAGGACAGAGGTGGGGTGGGCTGGGGTGAAGGCTTTGAGGGCTGATGTACAGAGTACTCTGTCACAGAATTCCAGAGTATAATTATCTTTTCTTCTGACGTATTAGCTCATTGGTTCCAATGACCTTTGAGTTAAAGTTTCTAAGCTTTTTGATTTGTGATTTAATTTGTGATTAATTCAATTTGCAATTAATTTGCTAATATTTATTAACTAACCAGTTGTTAGAATTACTAAATACATGTGTTAATGATTACACCACCCAAAGAAGCAAAGCAGCTTTGTTTGCCCTATAAATTGAACTGAAAGGTCCTTCTTTTTAAGGACATATTTTGAAAGAAAAAGGATTTTCTAAAATAGAAATCTTTACTTTGCTTCAGAGAAGGTAGTAAAACATGGTGTGATCTTTTAAAGACATTGCACCTGATCTTCCTTGTGTTCGCCACCACTTCTGTTCAGTTCTTGATATGTGAAAATGAAGTATGTATCACTTACCTATCTAATAACTTAAGGTAGTAATTTACTTTTATTGCTCATTTTCCTTTTCGCTTAAAATTTATCACCTTAGAATTTTCTCAATTTGTAATTGTGTTGTCAAGGACATTTGTGCATGAAGCCCTGTAAGGAGATGAATTTGTAAATAAAAAAAATATGATCTTTTGAAATGAATATACCCGTGACTAGAACGCTAAAAATAATTTTCAGGAAAAAATGGCTATATTTTTTTTTGCTTAAAAGGATTTCATTATGTTTAAGAGAATACTGTGAAAAATGTTCAGGAGGCAGTGCTTCATGTTAACTGAAACACATGAAAAGCAAATGGAAACAAGGCAGTCACCTTCTGCAGAGCTTTTAATAGTTACAGTGAAAAATTAGGGACCACCTGCCATGTAGAATTTTATAAGTATGAATGATATAGCGGTACTTGCCAATACATTCATGAATAAGTGAAAAAAAGAGGGGTTTTATATAGTAACACAAGCTTTCAAATGGAGTTAATAAAAGACAGGGTGTTTCTTTACTGGGTGGAAAGTTATCTGCTATATAGAAAGGCCTACTGAATGAAACATTTGTCCTCAAATTCCTTTTAATCTGCTGTGAGGTTCTGCCAATTTTGTAAGGATCTACGAAGAATTTTTGGGGGGAAGAAGTGGAAATCACAAGATATAAGGAAAAAGGACAGAGGTGGGGTGGGCTGGGGTGAAGGCTTTGAGGGCTGATGTACAGAGTACTCTGTCACAGAATTCCAGAGTATAATTATCTTTTCTTCTGACGTATTAGCTCATTGGTTCCAATGACCTTTGAGTTAAAGTTTCTAAGCTTTTTGATTTGTGATTTAATTTGTGATTAATTCAATTTGCAATTAATTTGCTAATATTTATTAACTAACCAGTTGTTAGAATTACTAAATACATGTGTTAATGATTACACCACCCAAAGAAGCAAAGCAGCTTTGTTTGCCCTATAAATTGAACTGAAAGGTCCTTCTTTTTAAGGACATATTTTGAAAGAAAAAGGATTTTCTAAAATAGAAATCTTTACTTTGCTTCAGAGAAGGTAGTAAAACATGGTGTGATCTTTTAAAGACATTGCACCTGATCTTCCTTGTGTTCGCCACCACTTCTGTTCAGTTCTTGATATGTGAAAATGAAGTATGTATCACTTACCTATCTAATAACTTAAGGTAGTAATTTACTTTTATTGCTCATTTTCCTTTTCGCTTAAAATTTATCACCTTAGAATTTTCTCAATTTGTAATTGTGTTGTCAAGGACATTTGTGCATGAAGCCCTGTAAGGAGATGAATTTGTAAATAAAAAAAATATGATCTTTTGAAATGAATATACCCGTGACTAGAACGCTAAAAATAATTTTCAGGAAAAAATGGCTATATTTTTTTTTGCTTAAAAGGATTTCATTATGTTTAAGAGAATACTGTGAAAAATGTTCAGGAGGCAGTGCTTCATGTTAACTGAAACACATGAAAAGCAAATGGAAACAAGGCAGTCACCTTCTGCAGAGCTTTTAATAGTTACAGTGAAAAATTAGGGACCACCTGCCATGTAGAATTTTATAAGTATGAATGATATAGCGGTACTTGCCAATACATTCATGAATAAGTGAAAAAAAGAGGGGTTTTATATAGTAACACAAGCTTTCAAATGGAGTTAATAAAAGACAGGGTGTTTCTTTACTGGGTGGAAAGTTATCTGCTATATAGAAAGGCCTACTGAATGAAACATTTGTCCTCAAATTCCTTTTAATCTGCTGTGAGGTTCTGCCTATTACCTCACTTGGAAAAATGTGCCAATTTTGTAAGGATAAAGAGAATTTTATCCTTTTTTCGTTCCTCTAGCTTCTTGATGCAGCATTTCCTTGAATTTCACAGTACCTGCCTGTTTTTAGCAGCTCTAATTTCAGACTATCGTTTTCCTGGGCTAAAGTGTAAAAACTGATATTCTCATCCCCTTGATGGAAAATATTCAAGAAATGCAATCCCAGTGAGAATGCTGCTTACTAATGGACGTTTCTTTCTCCAGGCATCTTTAAAAATTCTTTTTCTGTTTCAACTCTTTAATACCTCCTGTGCTCTACAGAGCCAGATTAAAATGTCTGGTATCGGTGGAGGAATGCTTTTATGGTAGCATATTGCTTTTGTATTGTAAGTGGTTATTGTTCACAGCTCACACCTTAATGGTTTGATTTAAAGTATTTTTCTTTGTTCCTACCAAAACATTTGTTTTGTCTTGTGACAGTTTTGGAACTGAAGTGCAGAAATTATGAGAAGATATAATAGCGTTTGATTAGTTTGGCATTGAAGCTTGGCTTTTTGAAGCTAAATGGGTATTGTTCCTATAGATCGAAAAGGTGCAAGTAGAAATAATTATAGATTTGTAAATGTTATTGCAGATTGAAATCTGTTAGTAAATGTGGCAAGGTATTCAGGTTCTTAGCCCTAAACAAAGACACTTTAGTGTGCTGGAAGATTAAACATAAAGAGCAAAAAAAACTTCCTAACAGTTTTCAACTCAGTTTTAAGCAGGTTGTTACTGTGAAATATGTGGATTCTAACTCACTTCTAGAAATATTGGTATAGTTTCCAGCTCTCCAGATTTCAGAACCTTGATGTATGTCTAGGTTATTTAGTTATTTTATTTGCGTATGAAAGTGAATATTACCAAGAAGCTCATCATTGTAATTTTAGGAACTCTTAGAAAAGCCATTTTCCTTTGTTGTTACCTCATTCTGGTGATTAAGGTGACACTTACTTTGTTGTTTTTATTGATAGCTCTTTTTCACTCTTGAAAAGACCCTGGTTTGGAGGATAAATAATATACTCCCCATCCATATAGACTGTTTAGCTTCCTCCTTGTTACACATTTTATATGTTTCTAAAGTAATCACCCTTTAAAATGCATTTTTGTATGTTTTAGCTTTTTAAAATATAAAGCTCTTATTTCCTACTATATCCAAAATAAAATTTATATATGTGTAACTGGTAGTTATATCCACTAAGAAAAGTAATTATAATGCCCTAACATTAAGTTATTAAATTATGACTCAAGTCTTCACATTTCATGATAGAAACTGACTAATTATAGTTTTTGGAGTCAAATTTAGAACTGAAAATGTGGAACATCTTATAGGATTACTTGTCAAATGCAGCTAAATGGAAAGAAAAATTGTTTTGAAGAAAGAGGGAGTTCAATTTTTTTTTTTTTTTTTTTTTTTTTTTTGCTTTTGAATTAATGTGCATATAGAGTGAACTTGCATGAAGGCAAATTTGATTTTTATAATTCATTAAATATTTATGTTCTGATCGTGGCAGCTAATCCATGTAAAGCACGCTTTTAGTCTGGATAATGATAATAGATCTCTTCTTCCCATATTATTCATATTAATATAAATGTCCATTTATGATTTTATTCATCTAGTTGTATTCAGTATAATAAGTTTCTGCTCTTATTTTCATTTCTTTTTGTAATGGTTACTGAATATATAGTAATTAAATGATTAGAAAATTGTACTTGACAGTAGTCATATGCCGGAATGAATAGCATTCACCAAACAGCATAGGACCTTGGCAGAGGTCTAGATGCGGGAAAAACAATCTGCAAGAAATAGAACTGGATTCAGAAACTGATGGCTGTGTTCTAAGCCCCCTTTCACTCTTTACTACTTAGAAAAGAAAATGGCAACCCACTTCAATATTCTTGTTTGGAGAATCTCGTGGACAAAGTAGCCTGATGGGCTACTGTCCATATGATTGCACAGAATTGGACACATCTGAAATGACTTAGCATGCACACACTTATGTGATGTCGTGAAGACATTTTTACTTATTGTAAATCAATCTGCATTTTAATTTCCAATATTTTGATATCAAATCTGTTGGCATGAGCTATAAATAATTGGAAAGTATACATATAGAGATGGGAATACACCTGATTCTGGTAAAAATCTTGATTCTGCCTTCCAGAGATCCACGGCATGTCCAAGTCTGTATAAACAAATGCATGTATCCTCTTCCAGGACATCATCTTTCACCTTTATTATTGCAACAGTCTTTTCTCTGTTCTCTTTTTCTGCACCCTTTAATCCATTGTAGCTAGAGTGATCTTTCTATGTGTGAACTTTAGCAGAATACTCCTCTTAAAAACCTTCGGTGGCTTCCTATTCCTCTTTGAACAAAGTAATAATAGTTCTTAATTCCTGTCCCTGATTCTTTTTTCTAACTTCATCACTTGGTTCCACTTGTATTCTACATTGCAGCTGTTTGACATTCTATCATTGCCTCAAATGTGCTATCATCTTTTTCCTTTCTGCTCTTTTTTTTCTTGATGAATAATTTCTTTCCACTCTCCTTAAATATTTCTTCCTGATTCTGCAGGCTTCAGTTATACCAGAAGAGCCATCATGTATCCATCTTTCTACAGTGATCCTCTTTCTGAGCATATTCTGCTTTACGAGAATTGCTTGTTTAATTATTGGTCTTCTGCTGAACTGAGAGCTTTGTGAGGGCAGGGCTTTGTCTGCCTTTCTTGCCACCATGTCTACTGTTCCTTGCATAGAGAGTATGTAATAAGTATTGAACATATTTGTTGAATGAATGAATACATGAATGACTATTACAGGAAGTTAGTGCAATAAACAAGATGAACTATAATAGACATTGGGCACAGGGGGGGAAAAACAATCTGCAAGAAATAGAACTGGATTCAGAAACTGATGGCTGTGTTCTAAGCCCCCTTTCACTCTTTACTACTTAGAAAAGAAAATGGCAACCCACTTCAATATTCTTGTTTGGAGAATCTCGTGGACAAAGTAGCCTGATGGGCTACTGTCCATATGATTGCACAGAATTGGACACATCTGAAATGACTTAGCATGCACACACTTATGTGATGTCGTGAAGACATTTTTACTTATTGTAAATCAATCTGCATTTTAATTTCCAATATTTTGATATCAAATCTGTTGGCATGAGCTATAAATAATTGGAAAGTATACATATAGAGATGGGAATACACCTGATTCTGGTAAAAATCTTGATTCTGCCTTCCAGAGATCCACGGCATGTCCAAGTCTGTATAAACAAATGCATGTATCCTCTTCCAGGACATCATCTTTCACCTTTATTATTGCAACAGTCTTTTCTCTGTTCTCTTTTTCTGCACCCTTTAATCCATTGTAGCTAGAGTGATCTTTCTATGTGTGAACTTTAGCAGAATACTCCTCTTAAAAACCTTCGGTGGCTTCCTATTCCTCTTTGAACAAAGTAATAATAGTTCTTAATTCCTGTCCCTGATTCTTTTTTCTAACTTCATCACTTGGTTCCACTTGTATTCTACATTGCAGCTGTTTGACATTCTATCATTGCCTCAAATGTGCTATCATCTTTTTCCTTTCTGCTCTTTTTTTTCTTGATGAATAATTTCTTTCCACTCTCCTTAAATATTTCTTCCTGATTCTGCAGGCTTCAGTTATACCAGAAGAGCCATCATGTATCCATCTTTCTACAGTGATCCTCTTTCTGAGCATATTCTGCTTTACGAGAATTGCTTGTTTAATTATTGGTCTTCTGCTGAACTGAGAGCTTTGTGAGGGCAGGGCTTTGTCTGCCTTTCTTGCCACCATGTCTACTGTTCCTTGCATAGAGAGTATGTAATAAGTATTGAACATATTTGTTGAATGAATGAATACATGAATGACTATTACAGGAAGTTAGTGCAATAAACAAGATGAACTATAATAGACATTTGGCACAGGGTTTCTGTGTTGAGAGAGTCAAAAGAAAAAGGAGACAGGAATTAATTAGCTTGATATGAGAAGTAGTGGAAAGAAGAAGCTCTAGGACTTCCCCGGTGGTCCAATGGATGATGAGTCCACCTAGCAGGTTCCCTTTTGAATTTTAGGTTTGGATAGGCTTTATAAGTGGAGTCACTGCTAAGAAGCTGGAAATTTGAAGTAGGGGCACTGCTATAAGCAAAGAGTTAATGGTAATAACAGTAGTTCTGTCAACTTCAATCTATATGGCAGGTTTTTTTAGTTTCTAAAGTCTTTTTTCTTTTACAGAAATTTCAAATGTGGTTAATTTTTTTTGACTTTTTATATGTTTAACTTCCCTCCTATGTCCCTCCCTGTCTCAGACCCTCCATGTTATTACAGAGCTCCTGTTTTGAGTTCCCTGAATCAAACAACAAATTCCCACTGGTTATCTATTTTTACATATGTTAATGTAGGTTTCCGTGTTACTCTCTCCATACATCTCATCCTCTACCTCCATGTCCATAACTCTGTTCTCTTTCTTCATTCCTACCCTGCAAGTAAATTCATCAGTACCATATTTCTAGATTTCATTTATATGCGTTAGTATATGATATTTATCTTTCTCTTTCTGACTTACTTCACTCTGTAGAATAGGCTCTAGGCTCACCCACCTTATTAAAACTGACTCAAATCCATTCCTTTTTATGGCTGAGTAATATTCCATTGCATCGATGTACTGCTATTCTTTCTCCATTCATCTGTCAATGATATCCAGGTTGCTTCCATGCTCTTGCTATTATAAATAGTGCTGCACATGGTGGGGTACATGTGTCTTTTTCAGTTTTGGTTTCCTTGTATTGTGCCTAGTAGTTAGATTGCTGGGTCATATGTTGGTTTTATTCCTAGTTTTTAAAGGAATTTCCATACCATCTTCCATATTAGGTGTATCAATTTACATTCCCACCAGCAGTGAGAGAGGGTTTCCTTTTATTTACACCCTGTCCAGCATTTATTTTCTGAAGACTTTTTGATGATGGCCCTTCTGACTGGTGTGAGATGGTATCTCACAGTAGTTTTGATTTGCATTTATCTAATAATGAGTGACGTTGGACATCTTTTCATCTGTTTCTCAGCCATCTGTATATCTTCTTTGGAGAAATGTATGTTTAGGTCTTTTTTCCCACTTTTTGATTGGGTTGTTTGTTTTTATGGTATTGATTTGCATGAGCTGCTTGTATGTCAAGTGAGGTTAATTTTTAAGTAAATCATCTAGAGCTTTAGCTGGAGAACTTTGAAGAAAAAATAAATTTATGAAAGATAAACCTAAGGTTTCTAACACAATTGTTCTCTTGTTGTATAAATATGAAAAACCGAACATGGTCCTTTCTTTCTTTTTCTAAGTTAATAATATAGGTATTATTATTATTATTATTAGAAGTTAATAATATTAAGCTTCATTGATAAGGAGATACCTAGGACTAGAGTAAAACTGACAGATATCTGTTTGCAGTAAAGTAAGGTTTCTCAACAGTGATATTATTTATGTTTCATGCCAGATAATGGTTTTTTTTGGAAAGCCCTGTAGGAGGTTTAGCAGCATCTCTGATGTTTTCTTACTAGATGCTGGTAAGAACACCGCCCCCTTATAGTTTTTGCAATAAAAAAAATATCTGCAGACATTGCAAAATGTTCCCCAGGAGCAAAATCACCCCCACTTAAGAAGTATTTCACTGAAGAATTAAAAATTATTTCCCTATGCTATAGATAGGAAAACCTTGTAATATATTGGAATCTTGTAATTCCCTGGTAAATTATTTCTAGATCTTTATTTGGTGCTTATTAGCAAAATGCAAAGGACCGATGTCACTACTCCAAGATATTGCTAGGAGTGTCAAGTGGTGAGGACACTGGGCCACTTATCCCATAGAACAAAGACCCCTAATGAGTAGAATAAAGAAAGGGAAGGAAATTAATTTATGTTTCTACCTTCTTCAAAGGTAAAAGGAGAGAATGTATGTCTGTGTGAATCTTTGATTTGGGACCCAGAAGTAGGCCTTCAGGTACAGGGTATACACTTTTAATTCAAAGGCATTGGTGTAGAAGACTGAATATTTATCTTATAATGGAAGGGCATGATTTTCAAAAAAAAAAAATAAGTCGACCACATGTTCCTGTTGGTGGAGGAAGCATCTCCAGCCTTCTGTTCTCATACATCATTATCAGTTATGCTTTCTCAAAGATTTCATGTCAGTTGTTTGGCTGCCGACTACCAGTGTTGTATTATTATGTGAAAATGAAACTGCAGTTACTTGATTACTGCTCATGATGGTACAGCATGCTTCTGCAGTGTGTTCTCTCTCTCTTAGGTCTTGGTATCTACAGACTTGTTAACTATGAGAAGGCTGCACCTTTTTCTGCCTAACTTGCCCAATATCCATAAATCATAAATATCTTATAATGAAGGTTCTCTTCGGCATAGTGACTAAGAAACATAGCAGAAGTTCTGAAATACAGTGATTTAGTTTAGTTTTGGAGTCATGAAGAAAGAAAATGGTACCTTTCATTTTTCTTAGTTGTCTTTAGAGAAACATTGGCAGGCTTGTCAGATGTGGGTGGAAACTGCTTGATATCAAGTTGTATATGCGTGCTTACACCCTGTAGCAAAGAAAAAGCTTAAACTGACCTGAAAAAATATGTCTGTAATTATAGAAATCTATTCTTTTTTCATTACTTTCCCTTTCTTTCTTTTTTTTTTTTTTTTCTCAAGGAATGCTTCATCTAAAAGATATAAGAACTTTTCTTGACTCTTTCGAATCTCAGTATTTATCAGTCTGTGTCATGTTGTTTTATTTTATTATTTGGCAAGTTAAACAGACTGAAATGTATGTTTGGTGTATTTCCTTTCATTGTAGAATGTAGAACAGAGTTCTAGCTCCACCTAAATAACATTAAACCCAGTAAGTTTATCCAGACCAAAAGAGCAGAGGGGAAATAGGTTAATTTCCAGATGAAGGTTTTTTTTTTAGAATAATGTTATTTTAAAGAGTCTTCTATACATGATTTCTTTAGTTGTTGAAACTATTAAAGGGATTGCTAAGTGGAAACTTTCACACATTAAGCTATGGGGTTTATATAATGATGCAGTTAAACAGATTATTTGCAAAAATGTTGGAGAATATTCAAAAATTTTTTGTATGGTTTAGTAGAAGTAAAATTATCGTAATTAAAAAAGATAGTTGTCTTTACTATATTGACATAATGATAATTATATTAACTGGTGTATATAGAGTACTGAGTATACATCATGATACTGTTACAAATTCTTTGATTTAGCCAACACAGCATTCATATTAGGAAAAAAACTGTTATTATTCCTAGGCATTTTTCTGTTCAGTGGTCTAGCAGTAGGTCTGGCATTTGAACCTAGGGTTTGAACTCAAGGTGTTTGGCTCCATAGCCTACATTTTTAAATCTTCTACTGTTATATAAAGTTTTCCTTAGCCATCAATACATATTCACAAATACAGATATCTTCTATTTTGGAGATAAAATTACAACATACATAAATATCCCTAAGATAGCAATATATCCTGGGTGGTATTAAAAAGCTTGCTTACTATAACATGACACTTGGAAGGAAAACTTCATGGGACCAAATTCTACAAAGTATAAACTGTTCACACTTAGATTTACTTGAGAGAATATGATAACTATCTTTTAACATTGTGGTGATGGCATAATGTATGCAGAATGAGATAGATAGATGAGATAGATAATAGAGATGGAGGTATTGAATCTGTAGCTTAATTACAGGAAAGGGGAAAAGAGGATGGACTCAGTTGCCTAAACCAGAGGTCAAGTATGGTGTCACTAAGCAGGTGTGGTTTGAAATTTTAGGAAACATATTTATAACGACTCTCCTTTCAGAAGTTCAGCACCACATAGCTTACTCCATGATAAAAAATATTTCTAAATGTGAGAGTGAATCTAAAGAAAATAATGCTCTGTTTTAACACTTTTGTGAAATTTCATGTGCTTTCTTTTGATTACGGATTCAGTAGTACACTGTCTAATTATCTCTTCTAACATTTGACAGGGTCTTCTTTATTTATTGTTATGCTGCTGTTTCCAGAAGTTAATAGTGAGACTATGAAGAAGGCTCTGGGGGGTACTGTAAAAGGGCATTTTCCTTCATATGTGTAGTCTAATGTGTAAAATGAAAATTGGATGAAATACTTTTTAACCTTTAGCAAAGCCACATGCAACAGTACATTAGTCCATTAATAAATGGTTTGCTTTTGCTAACCTCATGGTCCTTCAGAAGGGACTGCATTGGAAGAATTGGGAGAGAAAAAGAGCATCAGCCTTGTGGTTCCAGAGGAGTGACTCTGGAGGCACTGGCGAATCCTGAGAGCTAAAAATACTTCTAATTTTGATGCTATCTTTCAAGCTCACTAATTAAATTATCTCCATAAAATAAGACTGTAGAATAATGATACGTGGTAATAGACAGTTGAGAAATCAGTGTTATATCAAATTCCAGAGAATCAGAAATCAGTATGCTTCATCAGTTGTTGACATGATTGAAAAAACTATTCCATAGTACTTCCACAAATAAATAAAAGAATTGAATAACAGAAATAGGACTTTAATGTGCTTTACTGCATACAAGGGTTCTCGCTGTACCAAAGAATTGATGGAGAAATGCAGCATTTCCGATAGTCAGGGCTTCTGTTTTATACTTGATTCAAATCTGTTTTCTATGTCACAGAATTCTTAAAAGTCTAATTTTATGAAGCATCTGGATTTTAAGAAAAATTAAGAATTACTGCTTTTAGCATTTTCTGACTAATTTGTTATTTTTGGCTTTTGATACTTAGGTAGACAAAATAGAATTTTGAGGTTATATTAATATAATTAAATATATAAACTATAAAGACAATGTGATATCTGTTGGTTCATTTCATATATAAATTATTATAAGTACATATTGACTATTTCAAAATATCCAGGTATTGTTTATCACATTATTATATATCACAGCTAAATATTCAAATAGAAAGATATATATATATATATATATATATATATATATATACACCCTAATCTAGACTGTTATTTTGACAATTCTTTTAAGAAAAAATACACTCTAAATTATGCCTCTCTATACAAAAATTTAAGGGAGAATAATGTATTTTTAGAATTCTATATTCCCTTTGGCAGTATAGCTTTATTTCAGAGTAATAGAAAATCAATAATGGAAATGAGCATCAAACTTGTGATACAATATAATTTCCATATATGAACTTACTCTACTGTCATAATTTCCATGTAAAAACTATAATGTATAAATTACCATGTCAAATACTACTCAGGTTATTAGAATGATAAGCATACAAAACTGAACGACTAACACTTTCACTTTCATGTTTCATTTAGAATTTTGGACAAACTACATTCCATTTGGGGATGTAGCTTCCATTGAAAATTTATAAAACAAAGATATTATAAAGATAATGAGTAAAGAACAGCATACCTTACTTCATTAATAATTATTTCTTCCTAGCTCTAACTTTGCAAGGTATTTTATAGCATTCAGCATTACGTAGTTGTATGATAATAGAAGAATTTCATTTTGGGAAAATCCTAGAACTTTATTGATACTGTGGGCTAGAGTATCCTTCAACATCTGCAGCTTAAAAAGCTTTACCTTTTATAGTCTTACTTAAAGGATTACTAATTTAAACTACAGAATAACCTTCTTCAAAAATAATAAAAGGAATAATCCTCTTCTTAGTAGGTTTGGGATATATTCTTTTATAATTGTAGGCATTTGGCAAGGATCATCCTAGGTCTAATAAAGCCATATTGTTGTTTAGTTGCTAAGTCGTGTCTGATTCTGTTGCGATCCCATGGACTACAGCCTTCCACTGCTCTGTCTATGGGATTTCCTAGGCAAGAGTACTACAGTAGGTTGCCATTTCCTTCTCCATGGGATTTTCCTGACCCAGGTTTCGAACCCAAGTCTATTGTGTGGCTTTTTTACCACTGAGTCACCAGGAATCATGCCATAGGTTGTATGTTAATTATAGTTACATGAGGTAAAAACACATGAAAATTTTCAACCATCACTTTCCGATTGGCATACATCTACTCACAAAGGTGTTATGTCACAGCTTTTATCAGCCCTAAATTACATAGGACTGAGTCAGTCACACCTTGGCTTTTGGGTGTTCTGTTTATTTAAACATAGTTTCAACTACTACTCTTATCTATAAGAAGAGATAAGACTATTCTAATTAATCTTTATCTAATTATGTTACGCTTTTACCCAAAAGATAATTCAACTTAAACATTTATTTTATTTATTTATCTTTCGGGGGGTGGGGTGGGGAGGGAGGGGGACGGGCGGGCCACTTTTATTGGTCTTTCATTTCTTTGTTTTCATCTGTCTTTGTTCTTTGGCCCGTGTGGGCCTCCCATTGCGGTGGCCTCTTATGTCGCAGAGCGCCGGCTCTGGGCGCATGCGCCCTAGAGCTCCGGCTCAGTAATTGGACACATCAGTCCAGCTGCTCCGCGGCGCGTGCGATCTTCCCAGGCCAGGGATCCAACCGGCGCCCCTTGCACTGCAAAGCAGTGTCCTTACCCACTGGACCACCAGGGAAGCCCGATAATTCAACTTAAATATTTTTAAAAATCTATTCTAAAAATATTGTCTAAAATCTGTGCCACCTGGTTTCCATCTCTGACTGTGTTTTCAGTCTGTCAAATGGTTTTCTCTTGTATATTTTTTACCATTTGGTCTCAATGCAATCTTTGAACTGATTTCTTTTCTTCCTTATTATCTGTATTCTGATTAGGGTAGATCGATATTTCCATACCTATATGTAGGTTTTGAGATGATTTGGTGCTAATTAATTAGGAAGATTGAATGCTTTACTAGTTCTCTGTATATAATATTATATATAGTGGCATAGTGGTAAAGAATCCATTTGCTAATGCAGGAAACAGGTTTGGTATCTATGTTGGGAAGATCCCTTGGAGCAGGAAATGACATCTGGCTCCAATATTCTTGCCTGAAGAATTCCATGGGCAGTGGAACCTGGCGGAGTACAGTCCATGGGGTTGCAAAGACTCAGACACAGTGAGTGACTGAGCCACATGTCATATTTAGTGCCATTAATATAGCAGTAGAATCAATCATTATATTCTTTCTTATTATTTTCTTTATAAGAACTTTCCACAGATTTTTCATTTACAGTATTATCCTTCTCCATGAGAAAACCGTATTTCACTTTTAAAGTTCTCAATTATTTCAGTTGATGTATGTGGGCATGTACATGTTGAGTTTAATCCTTGTAGTGTTGACATTACATTCCCTGAGGTCACTGTTAATGTTAAGGTATTTTATGTTTTTATCAAGTTTTTCTGTTAAATGTAAGTTCTGAGTTGGAAAAAGTGAGATATTACATGTACATATAAATAGGCTTTAACCTTTAGTTTTGTCACACCCATCTTCCTATAGGTCATAAGCAAAACAAAGTAATTTGAGATATATGAAATTGAATGGAATAACACAAATGTATAGAAGATTGTGTGAATGTGTCTTTGTGTTTGCACTCATAATAAAAGCAAACAAAAGATGCAATAGCCCATTGTATTTAAATTAGTGTATTTGTTTACTCTACAATAATTATTTTTAAAATTTAAAACAGCTAGTTGGAAATAATTGAAGTCATTTTTCATAATGTAAGGCTTCAGTGATATTTCTGTGTTTTCCAGTAGAAATGTTAATTACAAGAATTTATTTTAAGGGTAGCCTGTCTAGTTCAAAATTACTAGCAGAAATGAAGGCATTTGTCTGCTCTCTAGATTATAGCAATTCTAGATTACCTAAACCTATGATATTCTTGCTTTTGAGTTGTAATAGATCATATATTTAAAGAAAGATGCTATTCTTTAAGGGAATGAGAGGGGACTGTTGTTTTTAGTTTTGTCTTGGAAAAGAACCCTCCATTGGAAGTTTCGTCATAATTTATAATTGAGTACTTAATAGTTTCTCTTTTTTGAACTTTCCTTCTCCCATATTCAAAGAAAATGCTTTCGAATATACCCTTATAAAATATGTTATATCTTGGACTTCCCTAGTGGTACTGTGGATAAGAATCTTCCTGGCAGTACAGGAGGATTGAGTTCTATCTATGGCCCAGAAAGATTCCACATGCAATGGAGCGACTAAGCCCCTGTGCCCTAACTACTGAAACCTGTGCGGTCTAGGGTCTGTGAGCCGCATATACTGAATCCACATGCTGCAACTACTGAAGCCCATGCACCTAGAGCCTGTGCTCCACCACAAGCAAAGTCACCACAATGAGAAGTCCATGCACTACAATGAAGAGTAACCCCTGCTCAGTGTAACTAGAGAAAGCCCAGGAGAAGCAACAAAAACCCAGTGCCACCAAAAATAAACAAGTAAATAAATAAAATGTGTAACATCTCATTCATACGCTTCTTTGTATTACTATGTTAAAGATGCTCATAGAATCACTTCAGAAATCATCTAGTACATTAATCTTAAGCATGTGCAGTTATTTCCCTATACAGCAGAGGGGAACGTATTAGGAGTGCAAGCCCATGAAATATCTCCTTTAACTGGTGTAGCCAAAACTGTAGCACATTCTACTGAGAATGTACTGTGTCATGTCCAATGGTCTGATTACTATGAAAAATTTACTAACTGGTGTCAATGAATTAACCTTTGGTTAGTAGGATGGCTATTACCAGAGGCATACTGCTGTAGGATGAAGAAAGATTGTTTCATTCAATCACTGTAGTTTACCTTTCTGCTTTGTACTTGGCACTGTGCTGTGGTTTTGGGATCTGTATATAATATAATTCCTGTCAGGCTTCCCTAATGGTCCGGTAGGTAAAGAGTCCACCTTGCAGTGCAAGGGGCACTGGTTCGACCCCTGGCCTGGAAAGATCCCATGTGCTATGGAACAGCTGGACCGGTGTATCCAATTAGGAGCCAGTGCTCTGGAGCACATGTGCCCAGAGCCGGTGCTCTGCAACGGAGAGAGGTCACTGCAGTGGGAGGCCCACACAGGTCAAAGAATAAAGATGGATGGAAATGAATAAATAAAAAACCAATAAAAGAGGCCAAAATTGGGCTTCCCTGGTGGTCCAGTGGGTAAGGACACCGCCTTGCAGTGCAAGCGGCGCCGGTTCGATCCCTGACCTGGGAAGATCCCACATGCCGCGGAGCAGATGGACTGATGTGTCCAATTACTGAGCCAGAGCTCTGGAGCTCATGCACCCAGAGGCGGTGCTCTGCAACAACAGAGGCCACTGCGATGGGAGGCCCACACGGGCCGGAGAACAGAGATGGATGAAAATAGAGAAATGAAAAGACCAATAGAAGTGGCCCGCCCACCCCCTTCCCTCCCCAACAAGCCCCCCGCCTCAAAAAAGTGGTCAAAATTATATATATATATATACCCTGTCCTTGAGGTGCTCACAGTGAGCTGAAGGAGACACACATAAAGTAATAATTATGGCAGTGTCAAAACCACCATTGTGACGAGCTTGGTACTGCCTCCTTCATGGCTTTAGGAGGTCAGGAAATATGTAAGAAGTAAAGCTTTTAATTGATTCATAAAGGATGAGATAGTTATTAAAAAAGGAAATGAAGCAGTTAAGGTGTCTTTTTATGTATCTAAAACAGCTTTTTTTCTAAAGCCTTTATTAAGACACATATTAAATAATATTCTAGTAGTACCAACATTATCTTTTTGTGAAATACTGTAGGTGCAAAGTGGATAGGGCAGAACTGTGTCAGATTATTTGTTGGTGTGAATACAAAAGTTAGCAACTAACTGGTTTTCTGTTATTAAGAAGTAGACAGTATGACTATCCAGTTAGATATTCTTAAATATTTTGTTCCTCTTTAACCACTCTGTTTATCTCATATATATGTATATGTATATGTCTGTCTGCTTTGTGTGTGTGTGTATAGCTAGTTCCTGTTTTGAGAAAAGGATAGAGCCCAACAGCATCATTTGTTGTAAAGACTTACTCTGCCTATTGTTTTCTTTTATTTCTGAGAATTAAGGATTGACTGAGTCTCCTCATTGTCCTGATGCATCTTTTTAAAATGTCCTGCTTCAGGGTAAACTAATTTCTTTATGATCTTTAGAAAATTTTCTACTGACATAACAGAAATGATTACTTATTTCCCCACATGTTCAAACTGCCTTAAACTGCTTTAGGGTCATTTGCTTCACAAGACTTAGTGTTGATCCACATTTTATAACTGACTAAATAAGAGAAAAAAAAAAAAAAAGAGTCTCCATGAAATAGCTAGAAAGATTGCCTTAACTGATGATTTTGTTTTAATCATTATTGAAATTATTGCAGAAAATTGGTGGTGAAAGCCTATATCTTAGACTGCTTGAAATGGAAGGTCTGCTCTTTATTTTAAGAAATCTTGATGAAATTAATTCTTTTCATTTTGGCTGTGGCTCTTGCAGAGTTTTTCTACGTATTTATAATTTTAAAGAAATTGTAAGAGAAAGACCAGTTATTGATGAATCTCTCACAAAATAATCTAATTTTAATTATTTGAATTTAACTAAAAATGTTTATTTTATTAAGTATAATGAAATCTCAAACACTTGTGTGTGTGTGTGTGTGTGTGTGTGTGTATATATATATATTTATTTCTGGTCTACCTGAACTTTCTGTAATATGAAATAACCTGTCCTTACAAAGTATTCTTATATTGCCAGATTCACTATTAGCCTCGTTGAAAAATAAGCCAATAACTTCTACAAAGTAGAGTTTAAATATAATTGCTCAATACTGTGTGCTTACACACATTTCCTACATGTCCACGTACATTGAGTAGATTTTTCACTTCACATTGATGAAATGCTACAGTTTTGGCAGGAAAGGTGACTTTTGAGTCTGTGTTCACCATGGAAATAGAAGATAATTAATACATTGTAAGATACAAATTCAGGTCCAATATTTATAATCTACCTAAGTAATTTCCCCTGAAAAATTAGAAATTTAATTAACTTAAGCACGTGATTAACATAATTATCTGTACCATTTGATGCTAGGTCAAAAAGGAGTATAATACTGAGAGGTCATCATATTTATTTTTTAGCAGATACGACTTTGGTCCATTATCTGGCACAATGCAAGGAATAGGCAAATGATAATTATTTAATCAGAGAATAAATGCTTAACAGGGCTATATTTGCCTAATAAGTAGTTTGTGTTTATTTTCACATAGATCTGGTGATGGGAAAGTGGCTCAGTGTTTATCAGGGGGAGAAAAACCAGAGTGGGATCAAAACTTTATGTGGAAATTGACATTGTGAAATAATTATAATAGTGATAATAGTCTACTACTTTATTGAGTGCTTGTTCTCCACCAGGCGTTGTGCTAAGTTCTTCACATAAATCTTACACTTTAATTCACAGAAGTCTTTGGGAGAGGTCTTATTATTAGGTTTCTCTGTTTTAGTTATAGAAAAACTAGACTCAAAAAACATAAGTAGATTGACAAATGTCACACAGCTAGTCCATGTTAGATGGAAGTCAGATTCATAATTTATATAAAGAACAAGCCGTATTGCTTTTTCAGGATTGTTGGAGTGAGAACTCAGATGATAAAATTAACCATGTCTTGTCATCATAATATGAACTTTAATTTTTAAGAAATGCTTTTAATATGATTATGTTAAAAAATTAATCTTTCAAAAGAAGAATTCTCACTCATATATATTACATTATGTTTTGTAGATAGAGCTTCCATCATCTGACTTTTCTTGCTGGTTTCAAAGCCATGAGCACTAAGTTAGCATTAAAACGAGTGAATAATAAAAACAAATTATAAAAAGTATGATATTATAATCACTATAAGAGAAGTATTTGAAAATAAACTTGACAGTGGCATAAATGCTAGAGTAAATTGTACTCCTGTCTGAAATCTTCTTACCACCAATTGGTATTTAAGAACTTATTACATCCTCTTGTTCCTAATGACATGCCCTCAGGGAAATCTTTTAGTAGAATATAATAAAACTGTATCATAAACAAGCCTTATTGTTTTAGTTACTACAAATAAATAATATAATGTTTGAATTTGGTTAGCTGATTTCCCCTAATTTAACTGTTTTTTGCCCGTGGGAAGCCCGTAGTTACACTCTTTTGCTAGAGACATGAATTAAGGTTAGGATTATTTTAGTTCATTTCCAGTGGGGTTACTAAATCCTGAGACTTCAGAGTTAATTTATGTTTTTTATCTGTAGGTTGAGCTCTCAGTAGACCTTTGAGGACAATGCTGAGTGAGATCCAGAAGGGCCTGATTTCATTTTGAATCTTCCTTTTTGTGGGAGTTGACTATTAAGTAATTTACAGATTTAAAATTTCTTTTCTGGATCCTTACCTGCATGAACCAAAACGAATGTGCAGAGCTCTAGGAACTCACCTGGGGCTTGGCAGTAGCAGCCGGGAGAGCTCGAGGTGAATGACTGGGCAGAGAAATCCTGGACTCGGTGTCTAGTGTTTCCAGTTGGGGATGCGAGCAGAGGCACAATAGCCCTTCTAGAACCTGTCTTTAATGCTCTTGCTGAGGCACCTCTGAAAGTCTAAGTGGGTGTGAGTTAACATATGCAGTTTTGGGGTGGTGAATGTGATAGAAATCTATGTATTTTTGTAGATGGCATTTCAGTGAAAACACTTGCAATCGTATTTAACAGCTAGATGACCAATTAATGTGTTATTAAGACAACATTTTGAAAATTGGGGGAAGGAAGAAACTAGTGCCTATAGCTCTTAATAATTAATAATGAGGAAGCAAGAACATGAAAGCTTAGAATGTAAAATGGTTTTGTCTAATATGCATGCGAATAAGTGGATTTGAACATAGTTCTTTGAGTTAAAATCCACTTCTCTTTTGAGTATAAGAAGCAAAAAGGATAATATACTAACTTGAAACTTATTCTCATTTTAAAAATCATTTTGATAGGGAGGCCACAATTATGATGAGACTCTGGTATAATAGAGAGTACTTTATTGGCAGACTTCAGCAAAATTCCTATCATATTGCAAACTGATAATTTAATAAAGAAAAAACTATTTACACAGTGCTTAATTTTATTTCCTTTTACAGTCCAAATCTTAAAAATAAAACCTATAAATGATTTTTATTTTACATGTTTATTTTTCTCTATGTAATATCAGTAAAACATTAAGTACTCCTATATCGCAAGTAAATAAAATATCTATTTATAATGCCTTTAAATTAGTTTTCTTTTTAGTTTGAAAAAATCCCAAAATTCTTTTCAGCACCTGAGCACCTATTATCAAAATTTATTTTTCTGTATCGTTTCTTTTCTAGTCTTCCAGGTTAGCTGTGGGGTAATATGGATGGTGCTTCACACACTGTAATATACTCGTTACATCATGTTGTTTTTAATGTCCCGGCTCACTGTTCATTCTCAATTGGAAAAATCATAGCATGTCAATGACAGGAGGTCTGGCTTTCAGGCAGACTTTTGTAATTATTCCCACTGAGGCACTGTCAATAGGATTAAAACACAGATTCTGGATCTGTCCATCCCGGATGAGGTCAGCACTTTGAGCAGTGGGAGTGCTCTTTCTGCAAGCTGTGCGCTCGCCTTTGCATGGAGAAGCAGAGACATGAATATGACACAAATATTTGAAAGCTCCTATGGAAACAGGCTCGCTTTGCCTAAACGAAGTGTCCATCTGCGATAAATAAAATAACAGCATTCATTAGCATCCCTAACTATGGATGTATGTAGACTCTGCAATAATTTTAAAATTTTAATAAAATGGCAAGCTCTTAATAATTAATAATGAGGAAGCAAGAACATGAAAGCTTAGAATGTAAAATGGTTTTGTCTAATATGCATGCGAATAAGTGGATTTGAACATAGTTCTTTGAGTTAAAATCCACTTCTCTTTTGAGTATAAGAAGCAAAAAGGATAATATACTAACTTGAAACTTATTCTCATTTTAAAAATCATTTTGATAGGGAGGCCACAATTATGATGAGACTCTGGTATAATAGAGAGTACTTTATTGGCAGACTTCAGCAAAATTCCTATCATATTGCAAACTGATAATTTAATAAAGAAAAAACTATTTACACAGTGCTTAATTTTATTTCCTTTTACAGTCCAAATCTTAAAAATAAAACCTATAAATGATTTTTATTTTACATGTTTATTTTTCTCTATGTAATATCAGTAAAACATTAAGTACTCCTATATCGCAAGTAAATAAAATATCTATTTATAATGCCTTTAAATTAGTTTTCTTTTTAGTTTGAAAAAATCCCAAAATTCTTTTCAGCACCTGAGCACCTATTATCAAAATTTATTTTTCTGTATCGTTTCTTTTCTAGTCTTCCAGGTTAGCTGTGGGGTAATATGGATGGTGCTTCACACACTGTAATATACTCGTTACATCATGTTGTTTTTAATGTCCCGGCTCACTGTTCATTCTCAATTGGAAAAATCATAGCATGTCAATGACAGGAGGTCTGGCTTTCAGGCAGACTTTTGTAATTATTCCCACTGAGGCACTGTCAATAGGATTAAAACACAGATTCTGGATCTGTCCATCCCGGATGAGGTCAGCACTTTGAGCAGTGGGAGTGCTCTTTCTGCAAGCTGTGCGCTCGCCTTTGCATGGAGAAGCAGAGACATGAATATGACACAAATATTTGAAAGCTCCTATGGAAACAGGCTCGCTTTGCCTAAACGAAGTGTCCATCTGCGATAAATAAAATAACAGCATTCATTAGCATCCCTAACTATGGATGTATGTAGACTCTGCAATAATATTAAAATCCAGAAAGTTTCAATTACAGAACAATCCACTTAAAGTTCACAATCAATAAATTCTTTGCAGCTGTGTAGCTGTGGCCAGAAACATCTGCAAAACCTCATATTTTACACACAGACACATACACATAATCCCATCAGAAAAAGTTTAATTGTGCTTAAAATCCCAGGTCTGGAAACAGAGTAAGACCTGAGGAAGCTGAGTCTTGTTGTATTCAGTTAGCTCCTGGGAGGAGGAGTTAAGTGAAAAGGAAACCAGCCCATGTCTGGCACAGTGATGTGAGTAAAAAATAAGAATGTTTATGGTCTATTTGTATATTCACTCAAAACTAACTTTGTGTATAATCTCCCCTCTACATATAACTTGGTATTGAAAAACATCTATTTAAGTTATAACTCTGGTAGAATGACTAGCAATTTTATAAATTATTATTTATAAAATTCTAAAGTTAGCAAATGGGTAGAAATATATTGATTATATAAATTTAACTTTATGAAAATAGATGAATATAGAGCATATGTGTTATAAAGGCAAACTAACATGTTTTCAACAGATAAAATTAGTTATTTTTTCTTAATATTGACTTATTTTATTATATATAACAACTTTGCTACATAAAATTCACATGCCATCCAACTCACCCATTACAGTTAACAATTTAAAGTGTTTTGTTAGTATAGTTATAGCATTGTGCAACCATCACTACAAATCAATTTTTAAAAATTTTCATTGTCCCAGGAAGAAACCCTGTAGCCATTAATAGCTGCTTGCTCTTCCTCTCACTGCCCAGCAATTAGCAGCCACTAATCTACATTCTGTCTCTATAGACTTGCTGATTCTGGATATTTCATATAAACAGAATTTCATAGTATGTGATCTTTTGTGACTGGGCTTTCCAGGTGGCTCTGAAGTAAACAATCCTCCTGCCAATGGAGGGACAGTGTTGGTCCAATCCCTGGGTTGGAAAGGTCCCCTGGAGAAGGAAGTAGCAACCCACTCCAGTATTCTTGCCTGGAAAATCCCATGGATAGAGGTGCGTGGCGGGCTACAGTCCATGGGGTTGCACAGAGTTGGACAGGACGCACGCACATGCATTGCTGCTGTGACGGCATCCACACGACTGAATTCTTTCACATTGCATAATGTTTTCAAGGTTCAGTCGTATCAGAATTTAACTTCTTTTGATTGCTGAATAGTATTCTATTGTGTGTATTCATTTATCAGTTGATGGACATTTGGGTTGTTTCTACACTTTGAGCTATTATGAATAATTCTGGTATAATCATTTAATTATATTCAAATTTTCATGTCAGTTAATGTTTTCGTTTCTCATGGATACAAACCTAGGAGTGAAATTGTTGGGTAGCATGATAGGTATGTTTAAACTTTTGAGGACTTGGCAGTTTTTCTCAAAGTGGCTGCACCATTTTGCATTCCCAATAGCAGTGTTTAAGAGTTCTAATTCCTCCATATTTTTCCTAGACTTTTAGCTGTCTTACCAATTATAATTTTCCTACTGGATATAGTGGTTTATCACTGTAGTTTTGATTTGCATTTCCCTGATGACTAATAATCTTGAACATCATTTTGTTTGTTTATTGGTTACTTACATATATTCCATAGAGAAATATCTATTCAGATCTTTGACTATTTTTTGATTGGCTTATTAATGAGTGTAAAGTTTTTAATTATTGTAAAATTATAATTTATTATAACTCAATAATGTCTAATCTTATTTCCCTCATCAATATTATGGTGGACCTATTTATCATCATGCATTCTTTACAGACTTTGATAATCTGAGAAAAGACCTAGAACCTCAAGGATGATGATTCTAAACACCTAGAAAGCTTTTAAAATATAAAAATGCTTAAGCCTTAATAATGATTCAGTTATTTTGTAATAGGGCAAGACTGTTGTGCCTTATCAAAGCTTCTCTCATGTGCAGTCATAGAAAACAGTCTACTAAGATATGGACTTTCAGTGCCTTAAGGTTCAGGATGAAGTCAGCTATGTCTGAAATTAAAATTGGAGCTTAAGATTTCCAAAAAATGTGCCCATTAAGGTTGAGAGAATTACTCTTGGCTGTAGAAATCTAGAAGTATGTCGATTTTCTAGAATAACCAGTTTGTGGGAGAATGTCCTTACAAGTATAATCAGATAGAATATTCCCCAAACTTACCCTTGTAGGTCGTAAACCCTAACACATCAGGGTTAAGTCTGAGTATCTGCACCCTTATTCAGAAAAAAAAGAGGTATTTCACTTTACCTAATTTCACCTAAGGAGTAGGAATTTGTCTGTGGCTTTTGTGATGGCCTTTACGATAGACTCTGATGGTAAAAAATATGCCAGTTGTGCAGGAAGACCAAGATTTGATCCCTGGGTTGGGAAGATTCCCTGATGGAGGAAATGGCAGCCCACTCCGATATGATTGTCTGGAAAACCCCCATAGAAAGAGGAGCTATGGTCCACGGGGTTGCAAAGAGTCAGACACAACTAAAGGACTAAAACTTTCACTTTCACTTTAGGATTCTTTGTTAAGAACAGAGTTGTTTATACTAGTACCCTGATTGTTGCACTGACTGCCTCATACAAGTGTGTATTCAAAGGCCTGGCACTGCATTGCTTAAACTTGAAATCTATAGAAGACAACTATGCTATTTTGGTACATGCGTGTTAAGTGATTTCAGTCATGTCTAACTTTATGACCCTAAGGACTGTAGCACACCAGACTCCTCTGTCCATGGGATTCTCCAGGTGAGAATACTGGAGTGGGAAACCACTTTGTGTGTGTTTTTTTTAAGAATTTAAGTCCCAAATATCATTTGAACCAATTGTGTTATATAAGATCATATTCTTATGTAAAAATTATTGAAATTAAGTATAATACTGTTACTTCTTAATTCCTGTAGACTATAAAGCAGACCTTAAAATATAGTATATTCTATAATGTAATTTTATAGATGTATTACAGTAGATAATCTTGTTACTGTGTAGTAAACAGAAGTATCATGTACTTCTTAGATTTTCTTTCTTTGGTGGTTTTTTTATTTAAACAACGGGCTAAGCAAAAACTAGCTTAGTGTATGAAATCCAGCAAAATTATGATTCTTAGCTCTAGGATAATGAACTTAATTTATTCACTATGGCCCTGAGGGTTGGAGAAAAAATCTGCAGAATCAATCCCAGGCCTTTGCAATGATACTGAAAAATACTGTTACTAAAATGACTGGTGAAATATTACTTTTATAAAAGTAATTAAATATTGAAAACAAATTTTATACATATTCCTAGTCTTCGTCAATCCAGTGAAACATTACCTTAAAACAATGTTCAGTTAAAAAACAAAATCCTTGAAAGGCAGAAAATTAAAATGGTATGTTTCTTATTATAACTAACTTTATGATAGTGCATACACTATGTTAATTAAAGTCTGCTTTGAGTTCAAATGCTGTTGAACAAAATTGAGAATTGATGCCAAAGGAAAAAAAGAACAGTTTTAAAACTGCTGTTGCACAATTCCTAGAAAGTTATTCTTGCTTACTTCATCGTTATGTATGATGGAATTTATATTTGATTGAGATTTCAGAGGCATTTACCTTGAAAAACTTTTTTACTAGTACCTTTTTGAAAAACAAACTGAATTTTTAAACAAAGAGAAATTGCCTTTATTTCCAGGCAGGCTTTTGGGATCAGTGGGAGACCTCATCTGAGTCTTCCTGAAGTGGTTAAATCTCAGGTATATCACTTCACCCCAGTTTCTCTTCCCAAGTATTTTACTCAAGCTATTTCATCTAGATATCTCATCTAAAATTTTAATTTTATGAGCATCTGTTACTTCATTCCCAAACTTTTTACCACCCAATTGCTCAAACTACTATCCTAAGAGATACAGCTTATGCATTCTTGTGTTCTGGCTTTCCTCTTCACACCATAACTCCCAAGAATTTATACTTATTTTTAATAAATCTAAATTAATAGCTTCCTTAGAAGTTAAGTAAAAACCATCTTGTTAGAACTTATTATTTTCAATATTAACTGAACTGAAACCAAATAGTACTTCAAAGAAAAAATGTTGAGATTTTTATTACCACATTTTTCCGGGATTGCTTCTTTCATTATCTATTTAATGATGGCCCTGCCTATACTCCATCATTTTGCTGGCATCTTCATTGCCAAAATTCGTAGGGAAATTGAAGAGATCTATTTAATACCTCTTCTGTAAGGTATGCTAACTGGGTTATTATTTCACCATTTTCTAAATTAAAGTAATAGCTTTAAATTAGTAAAAGGGTATACTAAAAGACAATTGGTACCCATTGACAATTCATCTGGGGAGTTGCTAAAGCTTGAAGACCTACTGAATAGATGCCAGACTTTGGCTCATTCAGCAGTCAAGGCTGGTACAATAGCATATGGTTGAGTATCAGCAGTCCTGTGTTCTACATTCAGTTTTAACCTAGACAACGGAATTATTTGAGGAACTCAGGTTAATTTTGCTTCAAATCTGTTTTCCCATCTGCTAAAATGGTAGCAGAATTTAATGTAATTTGAACGTTGAGTGATAAGGGTTTTAAATTTCTCTACATTAGGTACCATATATATTCTACAAATCACAGAAGTGTAGCAAGAAATGGACCTCCTTATTAGTGAGAAAAGTGGGAGTAAGTCTTTAGTTAGAAGCCTTTTTTTGCAACAGGAAGATGAGAATTGCAAGAGATTCCACTAGGTAGTTTGCTGTCTACCAATTCTGGAAGCATTGTCGTGTTGTTTTTGCTCAGTTTCTAAGTCATATCTGACTCTTTGTTGACTCCATACACTGCAGCCCACCAGCCTTCTCCATCCTTCACTATCCCTGGAGTTTGGGGAAATTCATGTGCATTGAGTTCGTGATGCAAACTATCTTATCCTCTCCCGCCCTCTTCTCCTTTTGCTTCAGTCTTTCCCAACATCAGGGTCTTTTCCAACCAGTTGGCTCTTTGCATCAGATGGCCAAAGTATTGGAGCTTCAGCATCAGTCCTTCCAATGAATAGTCAGGGTTGATTTTCTTTAGGATTAACTGATTTGATCTTGGCTTTCCCTGGCACCTTAGAGGCTAAAGAGTCTGCCTGTAGGAGACCCGGGTTTGATCCCTGGGTTAGGAAGATCCTTTGGAGAAGGGAATGGCTACCCACTCCAGTATTCTTGCCTGGGGAATTTTATGGACAGAGGAACCTGGTGGGCTACAATCCATTGCATTGCAAAAGGTCTGACATGACCTAGTGATTGAACAACAACAACAGGGTAAGGCTGCCAGAATTGGTAGGCAGTAAACTACCTAGTAGAGTCTTGTTTGATCTTACCTAGCAGATGTTAAATCATGTTGCCACTGTGTCCATTTCCTCGCTCCCTAACCTCCTCTCCCTATAAAAAGTAAATACACAAAATATCATCAAAGACTGTCAGCATCCACCTCTTTTCTTTGTCTTTCTCTTTTTTTCTTTTTTGATTCTTTGGGACCACATGGTATTAAGCTGCAGGTTGTGAGTAAAGCATTGCATACTCTATATTATGGATGTTCTATCTGATCACTGAATTACAGATAGTTCATGGAGTAAGATACAGTGCATATTTACAGGATTTCTGAGACTTAGAAATCTGTGCTATATCCTTTATCCTACCAGTTAATCATTCTTTTATGTGGCAAGGTCATATCTTTAGAAACATTTTCAAGTTCTTTTAATATTATTTCATACTGCATCTCATTCTTCTGTGTCTTAGATTTGTAGAAATTGCTACAAGAACATGTGAAGATGCATTAATCCACTTGCCTAATATGTTTGCCAGTGCTTTCTTCTTATAAGAACTGAGGAAACCTGCTTAAGGCAGACTGGCTTCAGAGAACAACAGTGGATCATATATTTACAAAGAGAGGATGGTAGTTTTGTTCACAAATCTATGATTTATCTACCACAGTATAATCTGTCTTTAAGTTTTTAAGTTATCTAAAATGCCTATCTTGTTCACACAAAGCAGCCTTATTATCTTGAAGCTTAAAGGGTAATTTGGATTTATCAATTCTACCAAATTATGTGTTACGTATTCAGCATATGAACAAAAGTACAGAATGACTCAACATTTTTCCTGGGGAATACTCTATCTTATGAAGATAGGATTGTTTTTCCCACCCAAGAGTGAAAATGTGATTATGCTTCTGAAAAAATGCCCAAGTTGAGAACATTAAATAAACTCGAATCTAATACATTAGAAGTTATCATTGAATTTATGTTTAAAAAGAATGGGGGGAAATGGCACGAGAACCTGGTGGGCTACAATCCATTGCATTGCAAAAGGTCTGACATGACCTAGTGATTGAACAACAACAACAGGGTAAGGCTGCCAGAATTGGTAGGCAGTAAACTACCTAGTAGAGTCTTGTTTGATCTTACCTAGCAGATGTTAAATCATGTTGCCACTGTGTCCATTTCCTCGCTCCCTAACCTCCTCTCCCTATAAAAAGTAAATACACAAAATATCATCAAAGACTGTCAGCATCCACCTCTTTTCTTTGTCTTTCTCTTTTTTTCTTTTTTGATTCTTTGGGACCACATGGTATTAAGCTGCAGGTTGTGAGTAAAGCATTGCATACTCTATATTATGGATGTTCTATCTGATCACTGAATTACAGATAGTTCATGGAGTAAGATACAGTGCATATTTACAGGATTTCTGAGACTTAGAAATCTGTGCTATATCCTTTATCCTACCAGTTAATCATTCTTTTATGTGGCAAGGTCATATCTTTAGAAACATTTTCAAGTTCTTTTAATATTATTTCATACTGCATCTCATTCTTCTGTGTCTTAGATTTGTAGAAATTGCTACAAGAACATGTGAAGATGCATTAATCCACTTGCCTAATATGTTTGCCAGTGCTTTCTTCTTATAAGAACTGAGGAAACTTGCTTAAGGCAGACTGGCTTCAGAGAACAACAGTGGATCATATATTTACAAAGAGAGGATGGTAGTTTTGTTCACAAATCTATGATTTATCTACCACAGTATAATCTGTCTTTAAGTTTTTAAGTTATCTAAAATGCCTATCTTGTTCACACAAAGCAGCCTTATTATCTTGAAGCTTAAAGGGTAATTTGGATTTATCAATTCTACCAAATTATGTGTTACGTATTCAGCATATGAACAAAAGTACAGAATGACTCAACATTTTTCCTGGGGAATACTCTATCTTATGAAGATAGGATTGTTTTTCCCACCCAAGAGTGAAAATGTGATTATGCTTCTGAAAAAATGCCCAAGTTGAGAACATTAAATAAACTCGAATCTAATACATTAGAAGTTATCATTGAATTTATGTTAAATATTCACTAATTTTTCTTTGTAGATATGATTTATTAATTTCTATTAAATTTGAAGGTCACTAAAACTTGAGATACTCATATAATAAATATGGAGGGCAAATTGAATTTCTGTAATATATTCTGTGTATAGTACCATCAGTTAATTTAAAAATTGTTGAAATAATGAAGATTGAATTTGTTAAATTTTAATTGAAAAGAAATATGTAAAATGCCTGCTGATCGTAAATGCTTCCAGGTTACTTGATTTTAAAACATGTAGTCTCTAAGCGGGTAAGGGCAACTCCCTGGAAGGTGGTAGTGAGGTTCTCAGTGGCTGTCTATGCATTGCTGAGATCAGTTGCTGTGTTACTATAACTATCCTAATGTCTACAGGTAGAGGAGAAACAGTCATCACCTGTTTGTAGTTAATGACTTTCTCCTTATTTATGGTAGAATAGGTTTCTCCTATTCATAGGATTTCATTAATTTTAGTAACAGGAAAGTTCACTTAGTGGAAAAGAAACTGCCTTAGTACTTAAAATTGGTTGAAATTATATCTTGATGCTTTCTGAAAATTGGAAGTGAGAATACATTTCTATTACTTTCAGATAAAAATTTTGCATCACTATTATTTCTTGTCAGGTTGTAAAATGATTTTAGTATGTTTCACTATGAACCAAATTTACACATAAAAACTTAATTTGAACCTACATTATAGTAATAAAACATAACTTTGAAGTATGTTTGTGCAAAGGACATTAATTATTATTGAAATCAAAGCTCCCCTGAATTAACCATCCTGAGATTTTGTCTAAATAAATTATGCTTTGTTTAGTTTCAGGTCCTAGATTTTGAACTGATGCCAAATATAGGTACAAGTTTGCTGTATCATTTGGTTTTTATTATTTTGTTTTAAAACATAGTATTATAAAATTGGGTTATTGATATACACTATATAGAATTTTACCATGAAGGGCATGTTCTTCCCTTTTTTACATGTAAATAGAAAAATATTTAGAAAACATGACTACAGATATAAAATGAATTTATGTTAAATATTCACTAATTTTTCTTTGTAGATATGATTTATTAATTTCTATTAAATTTGAAGGTCACTAAAACTTGAGATACTCATATAATAAATATGGAGGGCAAATTGAATTTCTGTAATATATTCTGTGTATAGTACCATCAGTTAATTTAAAAATTGTTGAAATAATGAAGATTGAATTTGTTAAATTTTAATTGAAAAGAAATATGTAAAATGCCTGCTGATCGTAAATGCTTCCAGGTTACTTGATTTTAAAACATGTAGTCTCTAAGCGGGTAAGGGCAACTCCCTGGAAGGTGGTAGTGAGGTTCTCAGTGGCTGTCTATGCATTGCTGAGATCAGTTGCTGTGTTACTATAACTATCCTAATGTCTACAGGTAGAGGAGAAACAGTCATCACCTGTTTGTAGTTAATGACTTTCTCCTTATTTATGGTAGAATAGGTTTCTCCTATTCATAGGATTTCATTAATTTTAGTAACAGGAAAGTTCACTTAGTGGAAAAGAAACTGCCTTAGTACTTAAAATTGGTTGAAATTATATCTTGATGCTTTCTGAAAATTGGAAGTGAGAATACATTTCTATTACTTTCAGATAAAAATTTTGCATCACTATTATTTCTTGTCAGGTTGTAAAATGATTTTAGTATGTTTCACTATGAACCAAATTTACACATAAAAACTTAATTTGAACCTACATTATAGTAATAAAACATAACTTTGAAGTATGTTTGTGCAAAGGACATTAATTATTATTGAAATCAAAGCTCCCCTGAATTAACCATCCTGAGATTTTGTCTAAATAAATTATGCTTTGTTTAGTTTCAGGTCCTAGATTTTGAACTGATGCCAAATATAGGTACAAGTTTGCTGTATCATTTGGTTTTTATTATTTTGTTTTAAAACATAGTATTATAAAATTGGGTTATTGATATACACTATATAGAATTTTACCATGAAGGGCATGTTCTTCCCTTTTTTACATGTAAATAGACACTTATAACTTATAATTAGTTCTCAGAAAACATGACTACAGATATAAAATGAATTATGTTAGAAGTTTCTTACTAGAATCTAGGTTTCTGTTGACTTTGATTGTAGCACATTTGGAAATCAAATTTCATATTTTATTCTTTGCTAAAAAGTACTAAAGTTCAAAAAGAGTCTGATTGTTCTCATGCTTGTATTTTTACTGTTTTGCATTCCCAGCTTGTGGCCGTGGGTTCTACAAATCTTCCTCTCAAGATCTTCAGTGCTCTCGTTGTCCAACTCACAGTTTTTCTGATAAAGAAGGCTCCTCGAGGTGTGACTGTGAGGATGGGTACTACAGGGCTCCATCCGACCCACCCTATGTGGCATGCACAAGTAAGCTTGTAATTGTAAAATAAGGACTTGCAGATCCCTTCCATTGACTTATAGAATGGTAACATCATTGAGATAGGCATGAAATTTCTGAGTACATTCGTAATTATTATTAAATACCTACAAACTTTTCATAAACCAATAACACTAAGCAATATTATAAAATAGATACACCTTATTTTATCATCAGTGTAACGTTCATGTCTCCCAGATCAAGATGTATTTTAGTCATATTTTACCCTTGTATCCAGTAGGAATAATAAATAAGATGTAAAAGTTATTTGAATCTTGCATGGCTGTGAAATGTGATTAAAAAGTAATGGTTTCTGAATTAAAATTCCATCACTAAACAGAGCACATCTCACATCGTGGTGCTTCAATTAATGAATGTTTGAGAGACTTAAATCTAAAGCCATTCCAGTCATTACTATAAATCATTCTTAAGCACATTAAGAATGAATAGATGTATTCTCTCTTACATGGTTAAAAGGAAAACTATTTTTAAACAACGGCACAACTGTTTTTTTAGGTGCATTAACTATTCTCTTTTAATTGCTTGGAAGAAAAATAGCTAAAGACCGTGGCAAAACTACAAAGACAGTTGTTATCCTGCTTTCATTTTGACATGTTAAATGGAAAATAAATAAAGCTTCTTGCCAAGTGAATTCAAGAAGGTTTTTATATGGTTTCTCTAGGAAAGGTAATGAAATGTTTATGTGAAAGAAAGCATTTCAGCACTGTATGGTAATTGAGCCACTAGCTTAATGTCCCACGTGGATCCTTTTTTTTCTCTTTTTGGGGGCTATTTTTGTTTATTCATTTATTTATTTTTGGTTTCCAAAGGGCCTCCATCTGCACCACAGAACCTCATTTTCAATATCAACCAAACTACAGTGAGCTTGGAATGGAGTCCCCCTGCAGACAATGGGGGAAGAAGTGATGTGACCTACAGAATACTGTGTAAGCGGTGCAGCTGGGAGCAGGGCGAATGTGTCCCCTGTGGGAGTAACATTGGCTACATGCCCCAGCAGACCGGATTAGAGGATAACTACGTCACTGTCATGGACCTACTGGCTCACGCTAATTACACTTTTGAAGTTGAAGCTGTAAATGGAGTTTCTGACTTAAGTCGATCCCAGAGGCTCTTTGCAGCTGTCAGCGTCACCACAGGTCAAGCAGGTATGTTTTTGTGTTTGTCTTCATTCAATGAAAAATGTGTCTCTGTAAGGGAGGTGTCTCACTTGAATATTTCCTTAATGTGGCTCTTACAGAGCTTGATTATCCCAGCTCATTGATCATTCACACCCTTAGCTTTTCTTAGTTATCTCTTCTGTTGTCTGTCAAACCATTACTAAATTCATTAACAACTCCTCCAGAGATCTGGACAGAGAAAGAAAAAGGAATAAATTATAAACCAGTTAAGATTGCTCTAAGCGGAGCAATTCTGTTAAGATCCAGAGGAGGACAGGGAAAATAAGGGCCAAAGTAAGATGTGGGATATTTCTTGCACTTTTTACCTTTTTTGTGCGAGGTGCTACGTGATTGCGAACTAAATTTACTTGAGATTTTAGGCATAATGAAGGAGCTGGAGTTAATGTTTCACACAGTGATAACCAAATTTTTACCACATAAAATGTGATATTTGTAATGGATGGCAAGTCGGCCTTAAAATACTGCTTTTTTCCTGCTTTCATTTTGACATGTTAAATGGAAAATAAATAAAGCTTCTTGCCAAGTGAATTCAAGAAGGTTTTTATATGGTTTCTCTAGGAAAGGTAATGAAATGTTTATGTGAAAGAAAGCATTTCAGCACTGTATGGTAATTGAGCCACTAGCTTAATGTCCCACGTGGATCCTTTTTTTTCTCTTTTTGGGGGCTATTTTTGTTTATTCATTTATTTATTTTTGGTTTCCAAAGGGCCTCCATCTGCACCACAGAACCTCATTTTCAATATCAACCAAACTACAGTGAGCTTGGAATGGAGTCCCCCTGCAGACAATGGGGGAAGAAGTGATGTGACCTACAGAATACTGTGTAAGCGGTGCAGCTGGGAGCAGGGCGAATGTGTCCCCTGTGGGAGTAACATTGGCTACATGCCCCAGCAGACCGGATTAGAGGATAACTACGTCACTGTCATGGACCTACTGGCTCACGCTAATTACACTTTTGAAGTTGAAGCTGTAAATGGAGTTTCTGACTTAAGTCGATCCCAGAGGCTCTTTGCAGCTGTCAGCGTCACCACAGGTCAAGCAGGTATGTTTTTGTGTTTGTCTTCATTCAATGAAAAATGTGTCTCTGTAAGGGAGGTGTCTCACTTGAATATTTCCTTAATGTGGCTCTTACAGAGCTTGATTATCCCAGCTCATTGATCATTCACACCCTTAGCTTTTCTTAGTTATCTCTTCTGTTGTCTGTCAAACCATTACTAAATTCATTAACAACTCCTCCAGAGATCTGGACAGAGAAAGAAAAAGGAATAAATTATAAACCAGTTAAGATTGCTCTAAGCGGAGCAATTCTGTTAAGATCCAGAGGAGGACAGGGAAAATAAGGGCCAAAGTAAGATGTGGGATATTTCTTGCACTTTTTACCTTTTTTGTGCGAGGTGCTACGTGATTGCGAACTAAATTTACTTGAGATTTTAGGCATAATGAAGGAGCTGGAGTTAATGTTTCACACAGTGATAACCAAATTTTTACCACATAAAATGTGATATTTGTAATGGATGGCAAGTCGGCCTTAAAAATTGCAGGAAGGAGTTTTACATTACTCACTAGATTTGTGATCATATTAATGTCTGTAATATTGGCTAAAGTACTTGGGGGATCTCCTGAGGATTTCAAAGTAAGTGAATTAAGAATTATAATAATCATGATGATTGGTAGCTTAGCCTAAAAGTGGATTCGACTTGTTTTCTTACTGGCATTTAGTATGCCCTTCTTGGTCATTCTTTGCTGTGGTAAGTTGGTTTTCGAAAATATAAATTGGGAAGGTAGCTTCAGAAATTGGGGACGCCTTCAGAAAAATCTTATGACTAAGGGAAGTTCCAGAAATTGAGGGCTTTTTCAAACTTTCGAAAATTCTTGCTGCTGAAGGATGATGCTATACAGTCAATGTAGCCAAGTGCTATGTCATCATCATTAATAAAATTGGACAAGTACCAGAGTACTGAGTTGTGTAAGCATCATAATAAGCTTATAACAAGGTTTTCTTGATCTTTGCCTAGCTGTCAACAGACAATATTACCCCAAATTCCTGGACATAGATTGATCCGTTCTTCGTATCTATGCTGATTTTAATGAAATGTTGCCTACTTAAATTATGTCTATACAATGAAACCTATGCATAAGTCTTATGCATACAGTTTTGAACAGATGAGTAGCTTCCTGTTTTAAAAACTTCATTTTGATGTTTACTTAAAAGGCTATTGCAAATCAGATTTCTTACATAAAAGCTGAAGTATGGAGGTAAAACAACAGAGAAACTTTTAAATCTTTAAAAATCGGACAAAAGATTTAATTGACACTTAGGTTGGTCCATTTTTACCATTGGTCCCTGTTTACCATTCTTTTAAAGTGCTGTTGTCAGTAGATATTTTTACTTGTGTTGCTTTATATTGAAATTTGTCATCGTAACATTGCAGTAAGTGGGTTTGAAATATTTTGGGTCCGTGACTGTGACACTGAAGTTATTTTTGGAACCATTAATAAAAACTTTTAGGACTGCTTATCTGGAATAACTGCTTCATTCCTGCTAATAACAAGTATAAGAGGGGATGTTTTTTATTTATTTTTGAATTCAACCTAAAGATACTGAACTGATACCACAAACAGAGTTTGTCAGATAGGCCATTTTGGGGGTCTGTTTTTTTGCTGTTTAAATGTCTATTGTTTAACTTTTCAAATTAAGACTTCACAGCCTAAATAGGTCATAGATTTCCCATAAATTCCTGAATCAATTATCTCCCATTAGTTAGGTAAAATGGCTTTATCCCATGATCCTCTTCTGGTTAAGAGTAAACTAAGTTGCTTTCTTTGAGGGCGGGGTGGGTAATTTAAATGTACAAAAATTAGGTTGCTGTGATTATACAACTCTGTAAATTAAAGTTGAATTATGTATTTAAAATGAGTAGATTTTATGTTATGAAAATTAGACCTCAATAAAGCTAATAACATTTTTAAAAGAATAAATAGTATACAGTTAAAAAGCAAACTAGATTTATACTTCTATATTAAAATATTAATTTACAATTGTCTAGCCCAACTGTATTTCAAATGCTAAAAACCTATGAATTGATACTCAGCTTTTCTACTTTCAAAAAAAAAACAATTAATAAGACAGCAAGCTGTGATAATTTTAAAAGATTTAATTTGTTTTTTAACAGAGGACATTTATAATACGTCAATAGCTATTGTTCAGTTGAATTTTTCCCTCTTCTCCCTCCCCCATCATCTGTATTTTTGCTTTTTCTAAGGGAGTAATGATTTGAGATTTTGTCCATGTCTGTAACTGTTCATGGAAAAGCTACAATGATCCTTAAAATTCTCATTTTACATTAACCACATTGCATCACCTCCCATCTAGTTTATGCTGCACTCACTTCAGTAATGAATTTAAAGGTCTCTAGTCAGTTCCTCCCCTCATCAGCAGTCCACTGAGGCTTAGTACTAAAAGAATCTGCATGTGTCTGGGCAAGATGAAAGAGTAATAGTGCAACATCATCAGGTAGTGTTTGAAAGGTAGTGTATATATGCTCTGTGGTTCTTTTGCTATTAAATTTGGAGTCTGGAGCTCAGGATCCCCTTCCTAGTGTTTGTGGAAATGGGAGTGCATTGAAGACCCCTTGCCCTTTCCTCAGGGTTGGAGTAGGGTTATAGATGTTTAAGGACCTGTCTACTAGACCCTGTTGCCACCCTCAAGGTGCATACTGTTGGGTGGACCACAGAGGTTGTACATGAGTAAAATGGAGCTAAAATAGTATTTATTTTCCTGTATTATCCTGTTAAGTGAGATACTGGAGAAAAGTAAAAAACTCTTTATTGTCATAAAAATGTTATTGCAGTGAGTAGCATAATGAATGCTGATTAATCCTCTTTTATGTAACTCTTTGTGAACCTGGCAAGGCCAAGCGTGTTAATATCCTTATCTTCTGTCATGTGTCCAAAGTAGGCGGTTGAGGCCCAAAATTGGCAGTAATGTGTTACAAGATTGCAGGAGGGAGAACTTAATTTTGTTTAATCCTGAGTTGTCTTAAGATGGAGGTTCTTATTTAAAACTATAGTTAGCTTTAAGATGAGACATATATAGAGGAGCATAATATGTGATACTTACATTTAGATAGTTTTCATACTTAATAGGAACATATGACCTACACAAGCTGGCTGAAATGTATTATTTTTTTTCCTTATTTTATTTTCAGGGATTTTGATGTATTAAGGATGAAGTCACATAGATCAAACTTGGGTACATTGGATGTGTGTGTGTGTGTGTATATATATATATATATATATATATAGATATAAATACATACATATATATAGTTGTGGTTATATCTGTGTGTATGTGTGTGTGTATGTGTGTGTATAGAAGGGGGAAAGCACTTGAGTTTCATTTATGGTATTATGATCCTCATCCTTTGACTCTCAGATATGGTCTGGATAATTGCATAAGTGGTCTACTATTTAAATGCTGCTTTTCCAAACACTAACTCAGCCAACTATACTGAGTTTTATTGTCAATATAAGTCAATTTATGTCAAGCACTGTCCAGGATGAGGAGGATAAGAGGACAAGGAATGGCCTTGTCCTTATGAAGAGCCATTACTCTGGCTGATATATATGAATTTATACAACTAATGAGAGGGTACCTGAATATAATGTGATGCATGCTGTAGAACAAGATTCAGAACAAAATACAGAACCTCAGAGAAGAAATGATTTGTTCTGTCTGTGGAAAACAAAGGGAGACCTCATAGAAAAGATGCCAATCAGTCTAGAACTTTATAATGGGTATGGTTTGCCAGAAGGAGGATGAGCACCTCATTTCCTAAGCCCTCAGGAGGACCCATCCTCTGAAAACAGAATAGCTGCCACTACATTCCTTCCACAGATCAACTGCATTAACACACCAAAGTGCGCTGCAGAAAAGTTAGTAAAAACAAGTTACCCTGAAATTACTATTTCTGTCTGTAATACTTTCATTCAGTGTGGGATCATTTAGACAATTAGATAAATTTAACTTTGTTAGGAAACATAAAATTATAATATGTGGTCATTCCCACAAAGAGACTTAAGAGACTTAGTAATTATTCTTCAGATCAGTAATTCTGCTATGTTTTGTGTCTTTACCATCTAACACAGTTCTTTTTGTATTTCTCATGTTGTGCAATTAATTCCAGTGAGGAAACTAGTCACACCCAAGAAAATATAAGTGATTTTACAAACGTGAAAACATTCAGACATGAATGGAAAAGGGATACGATTCAATATTTGATGACATGATTGCTTATTGTTAGATAAATTACTTTACCTCTTTAATTTGAATTTTCTCATGAAATAAGATCGTGCTGTTGACTCCTCATATTAAAAAGCTGAGCTTTTACCTTAATACCTATAACATTTATTATAATAAAATATGTGTTATTATACTATAACAATAGAAATAATGATAAGAATTACTAGTGATCAAGCACAATATGTTTTTGATACTTCTTAAATGTACAAGGTACATGAAAAGAGTCTTGAGTTGAGTCACTTAATGTCTTTGAACTCATGTGCTCCTCAGTAATGGAGAGGGAGGTCTGGGACAGAAGACCTCTAAGAAGAGCCCATCTTATGTCTATAATTAAATGGACAGTTGAGATAGAGTACAAACTATACATTCCACACTGCAAGGTTGATTAAGAGAAGGGATAGAGCATTTGGCTGATATATGAATTTATACAACTAATGAGAGGGTACCTGAATATAATGTGATGCATGCTGTAGAACAAGATTCAGAACAAAATACAGAACCTCAGAGAAGAAATGATTTGTTCTGTCTGTGGAAAACAAAGGGAGACCTCATAGAAAAGATGCCAATCAGTCTAGAACTTTATAATGGGTATGGTTTGCCAGAAGGAGGATGAGCACCTCATTTCCTAAGCCCTCAGGAGGACCCATCCTCTGAAAACAGAATAGCTGCCACTACATTCCTTCCACAGATCAACTGCATTAACACACCAAAGTGCGCTGCAGAAAAGTTAGTAAAAACAAGTTACCCTGAAATTACTGTTTCTGTCTGTAATACTTTCATTCAGTGTGGGATCATTTAGACAATTAGATAAATTTAACTTTGTTAGGAAACATAAAATTATAATATGTGGTCATTCCCACAAAGAGACTTAAGAGACTTAGTAATTATTCTTCAGATCAGTAATTCTGCTATGTTTTGTGTCTTTACCATCTAACACAGTTCTTTTTGTATTTCTCATGTTGTGCAATTAATTCCAGTGAGGAAACTAGTCACACCCAAGAAAATATAAGTGATTTTACAAACGTGAAAACATTCAGACATGAATGGAAAAGGGATACGATTCAATATTTGATGACATGATTGCTTATTGTTAGATAAATTACTTTACCTCTTTAATTTGAATTTTCTCATGAAATAAGATCGTGCTGTTGACTCCTCATATTAAAAAGCTGAGCTTTTACCTTAATACCTATAACATTTATTATAATAAAATATGTGTTATTATACTATAACAATAGAAATAATGATAAGAATTACTAGTGATCAAGCACAATATGTTTTTGATACTTCTTAAATGTACAAGGTACATGAAAAGAGTCTTGAGTTGAGTCACTTAATGTCTTTGAACTCATGTGCTCCTCAGTAATGGAGAGGGAGGTCTGGGACAGAAGACCTCTAAGAAGAGCCCATCTTATGTCTATAATTAAATGGACAGTTGAGATAGAGTACAAACTATACATTCCACACTGCAAGGTTGATTGCAGTCTACTGAGAACTGAGTACTGTGCATACAGATACTGTCATTTTTAATAGTATCGATGACTTACAGTACTCTAGAAAGCACTGGTCCTGAATTAAGGATGAAAACTGTAACTTCTTAAAATGGAATATCCTTTCCCAAATGGGGCTCCCTAGGAAGTGGACACTCTGATGGAGACTCCTTGCAGGAGTTGTGTTAGGACATATACTTGGGACCGGCACTATCTGAAAAGAAAGGAACGGAGCAGAACTGAGCCAAATAGAAGTGGAACCAGGCTACAGTCTCATTTTAACCCTCTGGCAACTCCGTGGGAGCTCTTCACCTGCAAGGGATCGTCTTATCCTCCTCTGTTTAAGAGACAATGGCAGGCTTTTATACCTCTTCGTTATGCAGCATTGGCTGCAGGCTCCTCTAGGAAGGTGTCATTTTTCAGACAAGGAAATTCTAAAGAGGGCAGGGGACTGAAGTCGCCTTTGAGCAGCTGTCTCAGCAGCTAGCAAATTCCTTCTTCTTTCCTTCACCAAAGGGAATGGGGACCGTCCATCATAACATCCATTACATAGAACTAAATCATGTCGAAGAATACAAGGGGCAAAGTTCAGAGTGTGTTTAGAGAATAAGTGGTGTAAACTGGATGAATAAAGCTTTGTGGGAAGAACTGGTGGGAAAGTTTAATTTTTAAGAAAGAAGACCTTTCTAATTGGGTGTGGGGATAGTGAGAACGGGATGTTTTTGAATGGGCAAGTTCTATAACTAACATGGTTTACATTTAAAATTTTTGTCTATTTTCCATAGAACATTTGATGTATTCTGTACAAGCATTTATTTTAATTCTCCTTCTTAGCCTTGATTCCTCTGGAAAGCAAATTTATAGAAAACGTTTTCTGATAATATGAAAAAGTATCAGCAAGGCTGCCATTTCAAGGTGGAGATGTCTTTTTTTTTTTTTTTTTTTTTTTTAAATTTTGGCCCCTTTTGTAGATTTTTTTAATCCATTTATTTTCATCCATCCTTATTCTTTGGGCTGTGTGGGCCTCCCATTGCAGTGACCTCTCTCGTTGCTGAGCACTGGCTCTGGGAGCATGTGCTGCAGAGTGCTGGCTCATAATTGGACACACCCATCCAGCCGCTTCGTGGCACGTGGGATCTTTCCGGGCAAGGGAACCAACTGGTGCCTCTTGCACTGCAAGGTGGACTCTTTACCCACTGGACCACCAGGGAAGCCCAAGGTGGAGACATCTTAATCTCTCTACAAAGATGTCCAGAGAATCTCTCTCAAAAAGAACTATTTTCTTTTTCTCGTCGTCTGTTTTGTTGTATATGAGTGAACAGTTTATATGACACATATACAGCTTATATACATATTGTATCATGAAAATGTGAAGTAAATTTGTGAACTTTGTAAGACGAGTATTAATACCATTCACAGATAAACAGTTGAAACTTAGACTTAGCAATGTCACGTGATAATTATAAAGCTGTGACTCAGAGTATTATAATCAACTATACTGTGTACCTCAGAATTACTATGTAATCTTACCATAGACTGCTACCTTAAAGAATTTAACTCTGCAATCCTTATATGTGAAAATTAGGAGATTGATTCAATGGCCTGGTGATAAATTACTACTCAATGAAAAAGGGACCTCCTAAGAAGTTTTGTTTCCTGAGAATATTAGTAACACATACAGTCTTTGAGAAGGGAGCATTGGTAACTATAGTATTTGCCTTCTGGTTATGATTTTATGGGCCTGTCATCTGGCTCAATGGTAAAGAAACAGCCTGCCAAGAAAGAGACCTGAGTTTGATCCCTGGATTTCCCCAGGAAGATCCCCTAGACCTGGAGAAGGAAATGGCAGCCTGCTCCAGTATTCTTGCCTGGGGAATCCTGTGAACACAGGAGGCTGACAGGCTATAGTCCATGAGGTGGTAAAGAGTCAGACACTACTGAGTGACTAAACAGCAACTGCTATGATTTTATTAACCCCTCCTTTGAGAAACTTCAGAAATATCCCTTTGTATCTTAATTTGACTAATTCCCCTTATGTTTTCAAATGCCCACATCTTATTTCTCCATCAAAATTAAGATTCACTTCCATATTCCCTTTACTTAGATATTTGAACATAATGTTCCAAATGAATCTGTATAACTAAAATTCTACAAAAAGAGAACCAAAAATCATTTTGTGTATTTGTCAGGAATATCTTCGGGGCTTCCCTGGTGGTCCAGTGGGTAAGGACACTGCCTTGCAGTGCAAGGGGCGCCAGTTCGATCCGTGGCCTGGGAAGATCCCACGTGCCACGGAGCGGCTGGACCAATGTGTCCAATTACCAAGCCAGAGCTCTGGAGCGCGTGCGGCCAAAGCCAGTGCTCTGTGACAACAGAGGCCGCTGCGATGGGAGGCCCACACAGGCTAAAGAACAAAGATGAATAAAAATAGATAAATGAAAGACCAATTGAAGTGACCCGCCTGCCCCTCTCCCTCCCCAACCCGCCACCCACAAAAAATTTCATTAAAAAAAAAGAAATATCTTCACTTATATTCATTGATGTGAAACAACCGTGATGATTTTTCTCATTTTAATAAATTAACTTCTGGGTGCTAAATGATTTCAGTCATATATGACCCTTTGTGACCCTGTGAACTGTAGCCTACCAGCTTCTCTGTCCATGGAATTCTCCAGGCAAGAATACTGGAGTGGGTTACTGTTTCCTTCTCCAGTGGATCTTCCCCACCTAGGGGTCGAACCTGTGTCTTCTGTGTCTCCTGCATTAGCAGATGGGTTCTTTACCACTAGCACCACCTGTCAAGCTCTAGAATACTGGTGTGAATACTTTTCTCTAGGGGATCTTCCCAACTCAGTGATTGAACCTGGGTTTCCTGCACTGCAGGCAGATTCTTTACCATCTGAACCACCAAGGAAGCCCTGCTCCTTTAAGTAAAAGCAACTAATTCCATTTAAGTTTATATAGTTGAGATTTCTTAGAAATCTGTAAGTTTAATTTATATATAAGGGACCATAATATTGAGAAAATGTATTTTCTTGTTTGAGAAAATTTACCAAATAATATTGAATACAGAAATTGCCTTAAGATGAAACAAGATATAAATGCAAAAAAAAATGGTGACAGAAGTACTTTTTACTAAATAGTTTTAATTTATTAAAACATATATTCATATATTTGCACATGCTTATGCAGTTTGCAGCAGAAAACTCAACTGAGATTTCTTTAACAGTAACCATTCAAAATATGCATTTCTGTTTCTAGTTCTTTTATAAACCTGATGTATCTGAATGGCATAGCAGGATTTGGTCATGCTAATTTTTACTGGAGGGCATGACATTTTAGAAATTTGTATGCTTTGCTTGCAAGGAGGAGATTTAGACTATGTCAGTGAAATTTAATTCCTTGAGTATTTTTGTAACACCATTCATTTAAAAATATACATGTAGATTCATTTACAGTTTTCGAGCGGCTGGACCAATGTGTCCAATTACCAAGCCAGAGCTCTGGCGCGTGCGGCCAAAGCCAGTGCTCTGTGACAACAGAGGCCGCTGCGATGGGAGGCCCACACAGGCTAAAGAACAAAGATGAATAAAAATAGATAAATGAAAGACCAATTGAAGTGACCCGCCTGCACCTCTCCCTCCCCAACCCGCCACCCACAAAAAATTTCATTAAAAAAAAAGAAATATCTTCACTTATATTCATTGATGTGAAACAACCGTGATGATTTTTCTCATTTTAATAAATTAACTTCTGGGTGCTAAATGATTTCAGTCATATATGACCCTTTGTGACCCTGTGAACTGTAGCCTACCAGCTTCTCTGTCCATGGAATTCTCCAGGCAAGAATACTGGAGTGGGTTACTGTTTCCTTCTCCAGTGGATCTTCCCCACCTAGGGGTCGAACCTGTGTCTTCTGTGTCTCCTGCATTAGCAGATGGGTTCTTTACCACTAGCACCACCTGTCAAGCTCTAGAATACTGGTGTGAATACTTTTCTCTAGGGGATCTTCCCAACTCAGTGATTGAACCTGGGTTTCCTGCACTGCAGGCAGATTCTTTACCATCTGAACCACCAAGGAAGCCCTGCTCCTTTAAGTAAAAGCAACTAATTCCATTTAAGTTTATATAGTTGAGATTTCTTAGAAATCTGTAAGTTTAATTTATATATAAGGGACCATAATATTGAGAAAATGTATTTTCTTGTTTGAGAAAATTTACCAAATAATATTGAATACAGAAATTGCCTTAAGATGAAACAAGATATAAATGCAAAAAAAAATGGTGACAGAAGTACTTTTTACTAAATAGTTTTAATTTATTAAAACATATATTCATATATTTGCACATGCTTATGCAGTTTGCAGCAGAAAACTCAACTGAGATTTCTTTAACAGTAACCATTCAAAATATGCATTTCTGTTTCTAGTTCTTTTATAAACCTGATGTATCTGAATGGCATAGCAGGATTTGGTCATGCTAATTTTTACTGGAGGGCATGACATTTTAGAAATTTGTATGCTTTGCTTGCAAGGAGGAGATTTAGACTATGTCAGTGAAATTTAATTCCTTGAGTATTTTTGTAACACCATTCATTTAAAAATATACATGTAGATTCATTTACAGTTTTTCTTCAGTGTATATCAGTAATTAAAACATATAGGTAAGGATATTTTTTGGATAGTATTTTAATAAAGTTTTCATTATGAGAAATGCAACCATGTGATATCAATATTGATGACTAGTATTATTGATTACTTAGTGTGTGCTGATTATGCATAAAGATCCACATGCTTATATAGCATCTTCACGTTTCAAGCTCACAATGAAAATTTGGGAGACAGTTTTGTCAGTTTGTGGTATGATCTCAGTAAATATCTCATGCATTTCCTTATAGTATTTTTCACACATTATCTGTAAAACATTTGTCTTTCCTCTTAGAATTCATAGTATAAAGAAACAGTGGCATCTTTGGTATTCTTTTTTAGCCTCTGCTATGTATTGGGCCCAAAATACAGGCATAGTAAACTTGTTGAATTAAATGCATAATTTAATTATCTATTGTCATACAAAGAGACTTTCTAAGATTATCAAGGTTAATACATAAATGGTTAGTTTAATTCTAATTTAATATAATTATATTTAAATTGAAATATTTATGTAATGACTATATTAGATAAAGATTTGAAGTATAAAAGTATTGTGATTTGGTCTTGCAGCTATAAATATATTTATAAGTTAAATATATGTTAATATGTTAGTGTTTAAGTAGAGATTTTAGAACAAAAGCTTAAAGTAATCTTATTATGAAATACTAAAATACAAGTTACATTTAACTTTGAAAACATTTATACTTCTCCATGATTTTCCCAGGTGGCTCTAGTTGTAAAGAATCTACCTGCCAATGCAAGAGACATTAGAGGCGTGAATTTGATCCCTGGGTTGGGAAAATCCTGTGCATGGCAACCCACTCTGGTATTCTTGCCCGGAGAATCCCAAGGACAGAGGAATCTGACAGGCTACAGTCCATAGGCTGGCAAAGTAACAGACATGACTGAAGCAACTTAGCAGAGACACATGCTTCTCCATATTTTGAAAACTTGGTGAAAACAAAATTGATTTATTCCTTTTTATATGACATTGAATGTAGTAGAAACATGAACAGACACCAAGATTTGAGATTTTTCATTAGTGCTTAGGACTACTATTTTAAGCACATGATACAACATTTTATAGCTTATTTCTAATATTTTTTCCTGTGTATAGTTTTGTAGCTGCTTAATACTATAGCACACAGCTGGTCTATGATTTTTCTTGATTGAAATACATGTAAGGAAATGCCTATAGACACCTGTGTTCTCACCACACACCTTTAGCTTAGTTCCACCTTCCAACTTCAGTGTCTTTGTAAGTTGTCAAATCCACCCTTTTCTGAGTTTATATGTATTTGTAATGAACTATTTATGCTTATATTATTAGGATACCAGTTACTCTGCATACTATTGAATGGAAGTAGCTGGCTAACATTTGAAAGAAACCTACTGTGTTTTAAAAATCTCTCATGTTTTCATTTCAGTATGTCTTGATCTTTTCTTAAATTCTTTAATCTCAAAATTTCTGTTGTGTGATAATTATATTTTTGTATCTGGGAAGAGAGAGTTTGTTTATGCAACAACTCAGTTATACTACCACTGTGGCCTCAGCTGTGTCTTTTCCCCTAATCCTTATATTAAAGCTTTATCCTCAACATGACTACAGTATATAAGTTAGGGACCAAAAGGAGGTAATTAAAGTTAAATGAACTCATATGGTTGGGTATCTAATCTACGGGATTAGTGTCCTTAGAAAAGGCACCAGAGAAATGGCCTCTCCACGCAGCAATGAGGAAAGTCAGTGAGATATATGTTAATATGTTGATTTGGTCTTGCAGCTATAAATATATTTATAAGTTAAATATATGTTAATATGTTAGTGTTTAAAAAAAACAAAAGCTTAAAGTAATCTTATTATGAAATACTAAAATACAAGTTACATTTAACTTTGAAAACATTTATACTTCTCCATGATTTTCCCAGGTGGCTCTAGTTGTAAAGAATCTACCTGCCAATGCAAGAGACATTAGAGGCGTGAATTTGATCCCTGGGTTGGGAAAATCCTGTGCATGGCAACCCACTCTGGTATTCTTGCCCGGAGAATCCCAAGGACAGAGGAATCTGACAGGCTACAGTCCATAGGCTGGCAAAGTAACAGACATGACTGAAGCAACTTAGCAGAGACACATGCTTCTCCATATTTTGAAAACTTGGTGAAAACAAAATTGATTTATTCCTTTTTATATGACATTGAATGTAGTAGAAACATGAACAGACACCAAGATTTGAGATTTTTCATTAGTGCTTAGGACTACTATTTTAAGCACATGATACAACATTTTATAGCTTATTTCTAATATTTTTTCCTGTGTATAGTTTTGTAGCTGCTTAATACTATAGCACACAGCTGGTCTATGATTTTTCTTGATTGAAATACATGTAAGGAAATGCCTATAGACACCTGTGTTCTCACCACACACCTTTAGCTTAGTTCCACCTTCCAACTTCAGTGTCTTTGTAAGTTGTCAAATCCACCCTTTTCTGAGTTTATATGTATTTGTAATGAACTGTTTATGCTTATATTATTAGGATACCAGTTACTCTGCATACTATTGAATGGAAGTAGCTGGCTAACATTTGAAAGAAACCTACTGTGTTTTAAAAATCTCTCATGTTTTCATTTCAGTATGTCTTGATCTTTTCTTAAATTCTTTAATCTCAAAATTTCTGTTGTGTGATAATTATATTTTTGTATCTGGGAAGAGAGAGTTTGTTTATGCAACAACTCAGTTATACTACCACTGTGGCCTCAGCTGTGTCTTTTCCCCTAATCCTTATATTAAAGCTTTATCCTCAACATGACTACAGTATATAAGTTAGGGACCAAAAGGAGGTAATTAAAGTTAAATGAACTCATATGGTTGGGTATCTAATCTACGGGATTAGTGTCCTTAGAGAAAAAGGCACCAGAGAAATGGCCCTCTCTCCACGCACATGCAATGAGGAAAAGTCAGTGAGTACATAGTCAGAAGGTGATCATCTATAAGTCAAAGAGAGAGAGAGAGAGGGAGGCCTCATCTGAACCTCAACCTTCCTGGTCTTTGATCTGTGATGTCCAGCTTCCAGAACCGTAGAAAATTAATTTTTTTAAGATACCGAATCTGTGGTAGACTGAGAAGACTAATACAGATATCCATTCCTGAAACAGTATAGTTCCATCCTATTATTTGCAGAAAAATATTTATTTTCTATATGCATGAAGACAGCTAAGGCATGAACATATTTTTATGGCTAGGTCAAGGAGTGGGAGTTGTAGGCATTTTATACATTTCTGTGATTTCTCCTCATCAAAAAGAACTAGATTTATTTAGTGCAATGCATTAGTAAATACCGAGAAGACTAATACTAATATTTTGCTTTTAACATTCAAGACAGCTTTTTTAGACTGAGCCAATTGATTATGTCATAAATTATAGAAGGTGCTGCACTGATGATAGCAGAACATTCAATATGATATGTTATGAATTTTATCCCTGATTTTCAAGCTTGAGCAAGTTTGTCATGTTCTTGGCAATTTTTAAACTAGTAATTTCTACATGAGTAAGAAGTGAGTGCTATTTCAGGATTCTCTAATGAAAAATTTTTTTTTATAACTTTATGTTTTGGATATTAAAATTTGTAACTTGTGAAATTTAAGCTTCCTCTAAACAGACTCTTCAAAAAATATGACTGTCCATCAGGATTGTTACCCTGGAATAGTCCATAATGATGGAATTATGTAAAGTAATTCTTATTATATACATTGTCCTTAATAGGAACACCTTCATTTTGCTACTGTCAGTTTGTAGAGTAGGGTTTAGAGCTAATTGAAAATATACCCACTAGAATATTATTTATAAAGAAATAGCTACTTTACTTTAAAAGTCAAGAAGTTTGTTCAAGTGAGATATAAAAAAATCTATTTTAACTAAAATATGACTAACCAAATCACGTACTCTTTACTTTTAGGAAGAAAAAGATAAAACAAAACCAAAAAAAGCCCAAGTTAACAGAAGGCACTGAAAATTTTTTTTCAGGTTACAATCCCAAGTGAATATATATTGAATTCAGTCTCTTTTTTCTGAAAGTATTACAAATCACAAATAATAAAATAGCAAAATATATATGATATAGTCAGATTGTTCTACTGAAAATACAAACTAACAAGTAGGTGAAAGATTTTTCCGTATGAATTAAACCAAGAAGTGATTTTTGGTTGATCCTTAGTTAACTAAAACTGATTACCTAATTTACGTGGTGTTGTTCCACAGTACAAAAAGGTTTTGATCTGTGAGTTGCTTCATTAGTTATTATAGATCAAACTATCATAACCATTATCCCAAAGGAACAGCATTATGAAAACAGACACAGTTTTAGAAAAACTTCATTTAAGAGCAGGAAATCAATAAGCTGTTTTTCAGAGAATGAAAAGCCAATGGAGAGTAATTTCATACATTATTCATATATAGACAAGTACATATAATGTGAACTGGTAGTGGTGATGATGATGATGATGTTGATGATGAACATCTGATGAAACTAGTATAATGTTGTATGTCATTTACACCTCAATTAAAAAAAAAACTTTCTATCTATAAACTTGAAGCACATATTCAGATTTCACCTCCAGTCCCATTTCCTACACTGTGCCGCACCCAAACACACACATCATTTTAAGCCCTGGATGAGCTGAGGGACATAGCTTTGAGACAGGTGGAAGATAGATTGTTTTAATTTTTAATTTATTTATTTTTTTAGAAAATTACTGGAGTAGACTTGATTTATACTCCTGTGTCAGATTTTGCTGCACAGCAAATTTAATCAGTGTTATGTATAGGTTTTGGATTTCCTTCCCATTTAGGTCACACAGCACCAAGTAGCGTTCTCTATGCTGTACTGTAGGTTCTCATTATTTATCTATTTCATGCATAGTAGTGTATGGATCAGTCCCAATATCTCAATTCATCCCATTCCCACCCTTTTCCCTTTGGTATCCATGTGTTTGTTCACTTCTGTGTCTCTGTTTCTGCTTTGCAAATAGCATTTAGTTGTCGTGTTTTCAGTGCCAGTGTTAAGAGAGAGAGTAAATGTTGATTATTTCATTCTTTGCTTCATTGGTGATGAATTGAAGCAAATTTGATTCAAACAAGCAACCTGGTGGAATGATGCAGAACCATCCACAAAAACATCTGTACTAATCAACCAATGCAGTAAATTAGAGCTATAAGGAAAAGACAAACTAACAAGTAGGTGAAAGATTTTTCCGTATGAATTAAACCAAGAAGTGATTTTTGGTTGATCCTTAGTTAACTAAAACTGATTACCTAATTTACGTGGTGTTGTTCCACAGTACAAAAAGGTTTTGATCTGTGAGTTGCTTCATTAGTTATTATAGATCAAACTATCATAACCATTATCCCAAAGGAACAGCATTATGAAAACAGACACAGTTTTAGAAAAACTTCATTTAAGAGCAGGAAATCAATAAGCTGTTTTTCAGAGAATGAAAAGCCAATGGAGAGTAATTTCATACATTATTCATATATAGACAAGTACATATAATGTGAACTGGTAGTGGTGATGATGATGATGATGTTGATGATGAACATCTGATGAAACTAGTATAATGTTGTATGTCATTTACACCTCAATTAAAAAAAAAACTTTCTATCTATAAACTTGAAGCACATATTCAGATTTCACCTCCAGTCCCATTTCCTACACTGTGCCGCACCCAAACACACACATCATTTTAAGCCCTGGATGAGCTGAGGGACATAGCTTTGAGACAGGTGGAAGATAGATTGTTTTAATTTTTAATTTATTTATTTTTTTAGAAAATTACTGGAGTAGACTTGATTTATACTCCTGTGTCAGATTTTGCTGCACAGCAAATTTAATCAGTGTTATGTATAGGTTTTGGATTTCCTTCCCATTTAGGTCACACAGCACCAAGTAGCGTTCTCTATGCTGTACTGTAGGTTCTCATTATTTATCTATTTCATGCATAGTAGTGTATGGATCAGTCCCAATATCTCAATTCATCCCATTCCCACCCTTTTCCCTTTGGTATCCATGTGTTTGTTCACTTCTGTGTCTCTGTTTCTGCTTTGCAAATAGCATTTAGTTGTCGTGTTTTCAGTGCCAGTGTTAAGAGAGAGAGTAAATGTTGATTATTTCATTCTTTGCTTCATTGGTGATGAATTGAAGCAAATTTGATTCAAACAAGCAACCTGGTGGAATGATGCAGAACCATCCACAAAAACATCTGTACTAATCAACCAATGCAGTAAATTAGAGCTATAAGGAAAAGACATTGATCCAAGAGAATCATTAACAGTTTTAACTAACTGATCTAAGTTCTAAAGGTAAAGGAGTGAATGCTGTTGAGATCTTGCTTTTCTGATCTGTCAATTACTACTGCAAAAGCCTGATTGCTACTTGTTTCAGTTCAAACCCTTTTATGACTTTGGTTTTCCTTACACTGTTGTCAGGGGCCTCCCAGGTGGCACTAGTGGTAAGGAACCCACCTGCCAATGCAGAAGAAATAAGAGATGCAGGTTTGATCCTTGGATTAGGAAGATCCCTTGGAGGAAGGCATGGCAACCCACTCCAGTATTTTTGCCCAGAGAATCCCATGGATAGAGAAGCCTGTGACCATGGGGTCACACAGAGCAGGACATGACTAAAGAGACTTAGCACATGCAGTTGTAAGGAAGAGACAAGGATTAAGAGGTAAAACCCCAGAAAAAAGTACCCATATTTCCTGCACTCCATTTACAGAAGAGTCTGTCACAAAGGGAGAGGTAATTGCTGCAACTTAACGAAATTAATCAGGGAGAAAGCAGGATGGATAGTATATCTTCAAAGTGACAAAGTATTGTGCAAAGCTGTGCATGCAGTCCTGTGGTTGCCTGCCTTGTTTTAATGACAAAAGGACTAGCGAAGATCTGTGAAAAACAATTAGCATAGCTTTAATGCAGGCAGTTCTTAATTATCCATATCATGTTGACATCAGATAATTAGTGTCCCAAATTTCAATAGTATTTGATTATTAACTTCAGCACATAGAAGGATGCAGACCAATTTCTTAGCATAGCATTCATAATGGTGAGCATGTATGATAGCAAATGCAAAGATACTGATTAAACCATATTTCTATTGCATAGTTTATTCAAATGCTGCTAATACTCTTAAATATAACACCCTGAGTTTCTGTTACATCAGGATATGTCACATGTGATGCTGTATTTATAGATATGTATATGGACACTTATAACTCTATGTATGCTTTAATTTCATACATTTTATGAGCACATACACATTCCTAAGCAAATGGATGTTCGGATGTTGATAAAGCTTAAATGTTATAGATTTGGGAATTGTAAACCTGTAGATGAGTTAATGAATGCCCTTTTGGTGGGGAGTCGGTATAGAGTTAGAGTTTAAAAGTTTGAGAGAGAACTGACAGAATATCAAAAACACATGATGAAAATCAAAAAAGAGTACCTAGACCAATTGGGTAGGAGGGCTATTACTACTGCAAAAGCCTGATTGCTACTTGTTTCAGTTCAAACCCTTTTATGACTTTGGTTTTCCTTACACTGTTGTCAGGGGCCTCCCAGGTGGCACTAGTGGTAAGGAACCCACCTGCCAATGCAGAAGAAATAAGAGATGCAGGTTTGATCCTTGGATTAGGAAGATCCCTTGGAGGAAGGCATGGCAACCCACTCCAGTATTTTTGCCCAGAGAATCCCATGGATAGAAGCCTGTGACCATGGGGTCACACAGAGCAGGACATGACTAAAGAGACTTAGCACATGCAGTTGTAAGGAAGAGACAAGGATTAAGAGGTAAAACCCCAGAAAAAAGTACCCATATTTCCTGCACTCCATTTACAGAAGAGTCTGTCACAAAGGGAGAGGTAATTGCTGCAACTTAACGAAATTAATCAGGGAGAAAGCAGGATGGATAGTATATCTTCAAAGTGACAAAGTATTGTGCAAAGCTGTGCATGCAGTCCTGTGGTTGCCTGCCTTGTTTTAATGACAAAAGGACTAGCGAAGATCTGTGAAAAACAATTAGCATAGCTTTAATGCAGGCAGTTCTTAATTATCCATATCATGTTGACATCAGATAATTAGTGTCCCAAATTTCAATAGTATTTGATTATTAACTTCAGCACATAGAAGGATGCAGACCAATTTCTTAGCATAGCATTCATAATGGTGAGCATGTATGATAGCAAATGCAAAGATACTGATTAAACCATATTTCTATTGCATAGTTTATTCAAATGCTGCTAATACTCTTAAATATAACACCCTGAGTTTCTGTTACATCAGGATATGTCACATGTGATGCTGTATTTATAGATATGTATATGGACACTTATAACTCTATGTATGCTTTAATTTCATACATTTTATGAGCACATACACATTCCTAAGCAAATGGATGTTCGGATGTTGATAAAGCTTAAATGTTATAGATTTGGGAATTGTAAACCTGTAGATGAGTTAATGAATGCCCTTTTGGTGGGGAGTCGGTATAGAGTTAGAGTTTAAAAGTTTGAGAGAGAACTGACAGAATATCAAAAACACATGATGAAAATCAAAAAAGAGTACCTAGACCAATTGGGTAGGAGGGCTATTGCAGTAACTGAAGAAAGAAAATTTCCTGAGTCAGTGGATCATAGAATCAAATGTCATGGGAGGTCATTAGAATGAAGGCAAGAATAAAGCCCATTGGATTTATCAATTTCAAGCCATGAGACACAATTCTGATAGACACCTTGGGATAGAGAATGTCATAATCATATTTGTCATGGTTCAGAACAAAGCCTCACACTATGACATACGTGGTGTAAGTGCTTAGTGTTGGCTACATTGAAATGTAATAGATTATTTTTATGCTGATTTCATACAACATTTATCAGACTGGTAAATACTCTAAGATTGAGTCTGAATTTTGTTTGAAAAAAAAAAAAAAAGACTGCCTTTGTTCTTTTCTAATACATTATCATGACCTTATTTTCTCCTTGTTTTGTCATCTTATTCTATTTTCATACATCCCTGACATCACTAAGAACCCAAATTTAGCCTCACATAAATTTCATTGTTGAGAACCTGATCATCTCAGAAATAGAGAACATAAAAGAAAAGATGTTGATTCTGTTAAGATAAATTATACATTTATGAGTCTCCTCTCATATATGTGTTATCATTCTTAATATATATTTTAAATTCTTAATTGTTATACTAATATATATTTTCTTTGGGAGCTTCCCTAGTGACTCAGACAGTTGAAAATCTGCCTGCAATGGGGAGGCCCAAGTTCAATCCCTGGGTTGGGAAGATTCCCTGGAGAAGGGAATGATTTACTCACTCCAGTATTCATCCCTGGAGAATTCCAAGAACAGATGAGCCTGAGCTACAGTCCATGGGGTTGCAAAGAATAGGACATGAATGAGTGGCTAACAATTTCCTCTTTTATATTTTATGAGCACATACACATTCCTAAGCAAATGGATGTTCGGATGTTGATAAAGCTTAAATGTTATAGATTTGGGAATTGTAAACCTGTAGATGAGTTAATGAATGCCCTTTTGGTGGGGAGTCGGTATAGAGTTAGAGTTTAAAAGTTTGAGAGAGAACTGACAGAATATCAAAAACACATGATGAAAATCAAAAAAGAGTACCTAGACCAATTGGGTAGGAGGGCTATTGCAGTAACTGAAGAAAGAAAATTTCCTGAGTCAGTGGATCATAGAATCAAATGTCATGGGAGGTCATTAGAATGAAGGCAAGAATAAAGCCCATTGGATTTATCAATTTCAAGCCATGAGACACAATTCTGATAGACACCTTGGGATAGAGAATGTCATAATCATATTTGTCATGGTTCAGAACAAAGCCTCACACTATGACATACGTGGTGTAAGTGCTTAGTGTTGGCTACATTGAAATGTAATAGATTATTTTTATGCTGATTTCATACAACATTTATCAGACTGGTAAATACTCTAAGATTGAGTCTGAATTTTGTTTGAAAAAAAAAAAAAAAGACTGCCTTTGTTCTTTTCTAATACATTATCATGACCTTATTTTCTCCTTGTTTTGTCATCTTATTCTATTTTCATACATCCCTGACATCACTAAGAACCCAAATTTAGCCTCACATAAATTTCATTGTTGAGAACCTGATCATCTCAGAAATAGAGAACATAAAAGAAAAGATGTTGATTCTGTTAAGATAAATTATACATTTATGAGTCTCCTCTCATATATGTGTTATCATTCTTAATATATATTTTAAATTCTTAATTGTTATACTAATATATATTTTCTTTGGGAGCTTCCCTAGTGACTCAGACAGTTGAAAATCTGCCTGCAATGGGGGAGGCCCAAGTTCAATCCCTGGGGTTGGGAAGATTCCCTGGAGAAGGGAATGATTTACTCACTCCAGTATTCATCCCTGGAGAATTCCAAGAACAGATGAGCCTGGAGAGCTACAGTCCATGGGGTTGCAAAGAATAGGACATGAATGAGTGGCTAACAATTTCCTCTTTTTATATTTTCTATACATAAAGTATATATAGGTATAGATATAATTATATTTTATGTTTTGCTTTTTAATTTCTTCTTTTTCTCCCTAGTTTTTTCACTTTCCTCAGACATCTTATTTATTTATTTATTTTGGCCACTTCTATTGATCTTTCATTCATTTATCTTTGTTCTTTGGCCTGTGGGCCTCCCATCACAGCGGCCTCTCTTGCTGCAGAGCACTGGCTCTGGGCGCATGCACTCCAGAGCTCCGGCTCGGTAGTTGGTCACATTGGTCCCGCTGCTCCACGGCACATGGGATCTTCCCAGGCCAGGGATCGAACCCGGCTCCTTGCACTGCAAGGCGGTATCCTTACCTACTGGACCACCAGGGAAGCCCTCTCAGACGTTTTAAATGATGCCCCATATCATGTGTTAATCTATAAAACTGTAGGAAAACCACCTAAGGATTGGAAGCTTTGTTCTTCTATTTTTCTGTGTGATGGTACTAAGCACTCAGTTTTTATTTTGAGTCTCATCTCCTTTATCTTTAAAAATTACATCAACAACAAACAGAAATCTATGATGCTGTTGCACCAAACCTTGGGTGTTAGGATTTGTAAGTCACTTCTTGTGCACCTGCTGCATTAAATACGGGTATTATGTTTGAAAAGATACCGACTGACCCTCCTTTACCCTACTTTCTGACTACTTTGATGTTTCATTATTATCTTCAATCCAGGGATGAAATGGATGAATGGCTCTTAATTATAGTGTCCTGGTGACTCTTTTTTCAGACCGTTTTTCTGGACAAACATCAGATAATCTGACAAATCAAGAACAGTTTACTTTATAGTTTGGTAGGGATTAAGTTACTAACTGAAACCTGCAGGGAACTAAAGAACAGTGGCTCCTGATAAAATGCACTGGATGTTTGCCATGCCTGTTTTCAATTTTGATCAGTAGCCTTTAGGAATGGAAAACTATAAACAGATAATTCTCCGACAGATGAATTTTTATATGTTCACCTATAGTCAAACAAAAACAGGCCCTGTGTTTCAGATTTACATATCTAAAATCTCATTGCATCTTTGTCTATGAACTTTCTTCCTTCCAAGTTTTCACCATGTGGGAGGAGCTGCTATGGAAAATTTGTTTTTATTTAAAACAACATTTGATATAGTACTTTCTTAGAATTAGGTTACAGTATTTGTGAGGAGTGTTTTTATTGTCTGGAGGTAATAGTATAAAATAGGTTTTTAAAATTATTTTAACTGTCTTCTACTTTGAAGGATATTTTTATGTGTTAATGGAATGTGTGGATTTTTCAGGGGAATTAGAATTCAAATTCTGTCTTTTTTTCAAGTTTAAATAAAATAGAAAGTTAAAATTGGGGGAAAAGCTACACAAATATTAGAGGGTTTATAATAGTAAATCAATATTTATATAGTTATTTAAAGATTTTCATACACCAAAAGTCTTTCAACTTTTATGCTGTTCTTTTTTCTGAGACAGCAGTTGGTGGTTTTTGTGAATTTCTTATGCAGTCTACTAGATAACATGGTTTCTTGTTCAGCATTGGGTTTGTTTTTGGAGACAAGAAAACTGTCATGCAATTTCTTTATACAGGCTAATAAAAGCAAGATGTGTTCATTAGTTTAACAAATGAGTAACATGTAAAACCATATTTTCCAGAAACTATCATTTAATTGACATTTTTTTTCGTCTGTCTTCTCTTAGGTGTATAATAAATATACCTAAGAGAACTCAATGTAGAAATTAGATTTAATAATCCCTTCAAGTTACTGAATCTGTTTTTTTTTTATTGTTCTTAGACTGTAAATAAATGTATTGAGAGTAAAGAATTCATATAGTGTCCTGGTGACTTTTTTCAGACCGTTTTCTGGACAAACATCAGATAATCTGACATATCAAGAACAGTTTACTTTATAGTTTGGTAGGGATTAAGTTACTAACTGAAACCTGCAGGGAACTAAAGAACAGTGGCTCCTGATAAAATGCACTGGATGTTTGCCATGCCTGTTTTCAATTTTGATCAGTAGCCTTTAGGAATGGAAAACTATAAACAGATAATTCTCCGACAGATGAATTTTTATATGTTCACCTATAGTCAAACAAAAACAGGCCCTGTGTTTCAGATTTACATATCTAAAATCTCATTGCATCTTTGTCTATGAACTTTCTTCCTTCCAAGTTTTCACCATGTGGGAGGAGCTGCTATGGAAAATTTGTTTTTATTTAAAACAACATTTGATATAGTACTTTCTTAGAATTAGGTTACAGTATTTGTGAGGAGTGTTTTTATTGTCTGGAGGTAATAGTATAAAATAGGTTTTTAAAATTATTTTAACTGTCTTCTACTTTGAAGGATATTTTTATGTGTTAATGGAATGTGTGGATTTTTCAGGGGAATTAGAATTCAAATTCTGTCTTTTTTTCAAGTTTAAATAAAATAGAAAGTTAAAATTGGGGGAAAAGCTACACAAATATTAGAGGGTTTATAATAGTAAATCAATATTTATATAGTTATTTAAAGATTTTCATACACCAAAAGTCTTTCAACTTTTATGCTGTTCTTTTTTCTGAGACAGCAGTTGGTGGTTTTTGTGAATTTCTTATGCAGTCTACTAGATAACATGGTTTCTTGTTCAGCATTGGGTTTGTTTTTGGAGACAAGAAAACTGTCATGCAATTTCTTTATACAGGCTAATAAAAGCAAGATGTGTTCATTAGTTTAACAAATGAGTAACATGTAAAACCATATTTTCCAGAAACTATCATTTAATTGACATTTTTTTTCGTCTGTCTTCTCTTAGGTGTATAATAAATATACCTAAGAGAACTCAATGTAGAAATTAGATTTAATAATCCCTTCAAGTTACTGAATCTGTTTTTTTTTTATTGTTCTTAGACTGTAAATAAATGTATTGAGAGTAAAGAATTAACAACACATCCAGGAAGACTTTATTTAATAATGATGATGTAAAATACATCTTACGCCATTTGATTTATCTAATTTATAACTCTGTTTGATTACCCCAGCATGCCTTTCATCTGTAGGAATTGCACCCTGGGGACTAGTCAGCTTATTAATTCATCACTTGTTCTTTTATGGTTGCATCCCCATTATGGTATGCACATAGAATGGTACTCTCTTCTGAAAGCTGCCAGCCAACTGATTCCAGTCTAGCTGACCTTTTGTTTGTAACTGTAATCCTGATGGCTTTTCTATTGGCTTCTGTTTCTAATAGGTTGCATTACAGTCTCCCTTTTTGTCCCATGGTATCATGATGAGGATAGGTCAGCAAGAGTGAATTCCACACCTGCGATTACAGTTTTACAAAGGGGAAGGACCTGCTTCAAGTTAACCTATAGGCTTTTTTAAAATGCCTTTTGATTTATCTGTCACCTGATCCATCAGCAATGAATAATTTTCATGGAAGGTGCACTTTAATTACATTCCCATTTGACTTGCATTATCAAGCCCTATCTAGGTAATTAATCTCACCAAGTATCCAATTTCGGCCTTTATTGCTGGCAGGCAGGCCTCTTGAATTATGTGTGCTTGAATGGGTCTTGGGTCTTTTTAACCAGGCAGACCCTGAAAGAGATCTGGAGGCTTCCAAACCCTGGAACTGTGTTTCAGAAAGGTTATTTATTTATTTATTTGCTTAGATATTGTGATTAAATTATATTTGACATCAAAAGTGCACTTCCATATTTAATGAGGCCTATAGATTACTGTAATCATGAAAGCCTTCACTTTTTGGTGTAGCCAATCTGCATGTCATTTTGTATGTGATGGAGTTGTGCTAAATTGTTAACTATAGCTAACATCTGTATCAGTCTGCTTATATAAATTTGCCACAGTTACTACCTAATCTAAAGTGTGTTCTTTTAGTTCAGGATTTAAGGTTTTTATGAACTTAGGTGGCTATTTGGATTAAAAGATAGTTAAATCAAAATCAGAATCACAGTTATCCTGCTCTATATTTAGTCACATACTTTTCAACAATTTTTTTATTCTAAATTAATGAAATAGCAAACCTTTTATGTTTTCCAAATCTTTTGATTTTGATGATCTTCATTCTTAATCGCTGATACCAATTAATGCCAAAGTTCAATTATCTTACCTTGTTAATAATACATATGTACTATAATTCTTAGATACAGTATTTGCCTTTCTGTTATAGCCTTGTTTTAAATCTGGTGCAAAAATTTCAGTGTGCTTTAGGAGTGTCTAATGGGGAAATTGTTTATAGGGACTACAGCATTTTACTTCTCTACTCTGAAGGCATTAGAAAAAACACTGCAGGTTTCTTGAAAATCAAGATATGGAGTAAATAGATCAGTTGCTTGTTTGAAAGTGATCTAAATATTTTTTTAGTTTTTAAAGCCTTAGGTTGCCTGATTAGTAGAAGAGAAGGCTGTTCTATCTTTTGTAGAATAAATAGGTTATGATGTTTACACAGTAAGATATTTTGAAAACTATGGACTCATGATAGTGGGGGAAAAGGAGGAGTACTTCTCCAGTGCCTACTGCCACCTCTGTATGGTTGATTGTATACAGCTCTGCCATGTACCCTGACCCCTCTCACAAATTCATGCCATATATCCCCACAATGCTGTAGCTTGTTTAAATTGATAAGCATTCCACCATCCAGCCAAACTCCACAGAAAAAAAAACTAATTTTTCAAATCTCTTACTATGTAACTTTAATCTGACCTTTTGTTTTTTAGACAAATAGTTAAACACATTTCGTGAAATAGATACCAAATGTGGATTCCTAAAGCATTTAACATCACTTTTAAGTTTAATCTATTTCAGTTAGTTATGTTCCTAATTATTACTTACAAGCTACAAGATAGCTTAACTCAGAATTTAAATTGGCCAGGGATAGTTGCTACTGAATGATTCACTACTGTAAATTTCTCAGTACAGTGTGTACACACATCTCTCTCTCTCTCTCTCTCTCTGTATACATATATATATATATATATATATATATACACACACACACATACACACCCATATATGTACATAGTTTGTTGTACTAATAGGTATTTATTTGAATAAGACATTTTAAAAGAAATTATTTCCTTTAGAAATACACTGTTAAAATATATGTCCCTGATAATTAGGTATATAGTATCCCTTAGTAGTTATATTTCCTCTTAAATATTAATAGCTAAACAAAGAGCTTATGACTTTTTAACATCACTGTATATATTTAGTTTCATTTTTGGCATTTGTGATTCATGATGGTTTGTATTTTTCAGTAATTGTTATTGTTCCCTGTAGCATCATTATGAACTGGAATATAACAAATGAAATTAATGCTCACAGATAAAGGAAGTGAGGCTTAAAGGAGAAAGATGGCTTATATAGCATCATATAGTGAATCAATAGAATCTAGCTTAGAATTTAGGAATAGTTTGTTAACTGAAACATTCTATAAGAGTTATTTTACTTTTCTTCCTAATATTCTCAGATGTTGATTTTTTTCAGTATATTGACTTGGCAAAAAATAGTTATTGCTTAGGCTGTTTACAGAGTAAACAAATCAGTGTCTGTATAATAGTTGCACATAGAGACAGACTTAAAAGACATCAGATAAGTTCGACTTAGAATGATAGATGTAGACTCTGAGTGTTTGACTCCATGCTGTACAAACTGCTTTTTGACCTTGGACAATTAATGCAATCTCTATATTTTGCTAGTTAATCAAGTATTATATAAAGCAATATGTTCCAAAAAATAAATAAAAACACTTAATAACGTAACACTAACAAAAAACATTTGTAAAATAAAGACACTTTCAGTTTTTATTTGGTTGTATTAATATACTAGAATGGAATTTTGAACAACTGTACTCTAAATTTAACTGTAGCAAAGCACAGTCTTGGCAAAATTAGTAAAATAATACTGATTATAAAACAAATTAATGTTGACTTCTTTCTCCCCATATGTAGTCCTCTCAGGTAACCAGGCTTATAAAAATAAAGGCATTTTAAAAATCTGTTTCTGGGCAAAATCATTATAATTCTGGAAACTCAAGGAATTAATATGAGGTATGTTAGAATCTATTTCATAAAGTGAACTTTAAATTCATAATATACTGTGTCACCAAGATTAAACACCTATTTTTATTGCTAGTTTTCACGTTATATTACTTTTAGAAAATGATATTCACTATCAATGTTAAAGGGCTTCCCCACTGACACAGTGGTCAAGAATCCACCTCCAATGCTGAAGCCTCAGGAGTTGTGACTTTGATCCGATCCCTGGATCAGGACGATCCCCTGCAGGTGGGCAGGTCAACCCACTCCAGTATTCTGCCTGGAGAATCCCATGGGCAGAGGAGCCTGGGGCCGATGGTCACAAAGAGTTGGGCACGACTAAAGTGGCTTAGCAGCAAAGGCAGTAATGTTAAAATTTAGTATGTTTTTAGTATGATTTAATTTAACATAAAAGTTAATTTTCTAGATATATAGAGATATTATAACTATATATAATTTTCTTTACTGCTTCATCAGATACAGGGATTTTCCACCTTTAGATTTAATTTATATTGTATTTTGAGGGTAAGTTAATACAAAGCTAGAAGAGAATGATTTTATAGAAACAAAGTGAAAGTATTCTAAAGATCGATAATCTTTAGTTATGTTTTTAAAAGATGTTAGTATCCAGCTTCATTAAATAATAAAAGAATTAAAATGACTTATTTTTGTTTTGATTATTTAATATTGATATAGCTGAAAGCTTCAAAGAAATTTAAAATATGGGGTCATCTGTGTTGGAAGTTTGAGCCCCTTTACGGCAAACTAGCGTTAGGGGAAATATGATTTGGGAAATATCAGCCTAGAGATAAAGTTGTATTTCAGTGGTTCAGATATGGTAGAGCATTACCAAGCACCTGAGAATGATTCTCTTATGTGGTATGATTGATTTCTCCTTTTCCAATGGTTCCTTTTCTTTTGTCTAAACCATGAGCCCCTAAATACACATTCTTGTGCACACATCCTGCCTAGATTACTTCAAACTACCTGCAAAAAGCAAAAAAGATGTAAAATGCAAGAGAAAAAAAGAAAGAAGGAGAACATGACTTTGCACATCCCCATATGTAGTCCTCTCAGGTAACCAGGCTTATAAAAATAAAGGCATTTTAAAAATCTGTTTCTGGGCAAAATCATTATAATTCTGGAAACTCAAGGAATTAATATGAGGTATGTTAGAATCTATTTCATAAAGTGAACTTTAAATTCATAATATACTGTGTCACCAAGATTAAACACCTATTTTTATTGCTAGTTTTCACGTTATATTACTTTTAGAAAATGATATTCACTATCAATGTTAAAGGGCTTCCCCACTGACACAGTGGTCAAGAATCCACCTCCAATGCTGAAGCCTCAGGAGTTGTGACTTTGATCCGATCCCTGGATCAGGACGATCCCCTGCAGGTGGGCAGGTCAACCCACTCCAGTATTCTGCCTGGAGAATCCCATGGGCAGAGGAGCCTGGGGCCGATGGTCACAAAGAGTTGGGCACGACTAAAGTGGCTTAGCAGCAAAGGCAGTAATGTTAAAATTTAGTATGTTTTTAGTATGATTTAATTTAACATAAAAGTTAATTTTCTAGATATATAGAGATATTATAACTATATATAATTTTCTTTACTGCTTCATCAGATACAGGGATTTTCCACCTTTAGATTTAATTTATATTGTATTTTGAGGGTAAGTTAATACAAAGCTAGAAGAGAATGATTTTATAGAAACAAAGTGAAAGTATTCTAAAGATCGATAATCTTTAGTTATGTTTTTAAAAGATGTTAGTATCCAGCTTCATTAAATAATAAAAGAATTAAAATGACTTATTTTTGTTTTGATTATTTAATATTGATATAGCTGAAAGCTTCAAAGAAATTTAAAATATGGGGTCATCTGTGTTGGAAGTTTGAGCCCCTTTACGGCAAACTAGCGTTAGGGGAAATATGATTTGGGAAATATCAGCCTAGAGATAAAGTTGTATTTCAGTGGTTCAGATATGGTAGAGCATTACCAAGCACCTGAGAATGATTCTCTTATGTGGTATGATTGATTTCTCCTTTTCCAATGGTTCCTTTTCTTTTGTCTAAACCATGAGCCCCTAAATACACATTCTTGTGCACACATCCTGCCTAGATTACTTCAAACTACCTGCAAAAAGCAAAAAAGATGTAAAATGCAAGAGAAAAAAAGAAAGAAGGAGAACATGACTTTGCACAGGCATTCTGGTTCTGGTGGGAATAATATATGACAGCAGTTCCAGGCTGACCTTTACCTCAGAAAGTCCTTGTCTACCTTTTACATTTCTACCCCCAGGGGCTGTTGATGGGTATTTCTAGAAACATGACAATATTCTTGGGCTTCCTGGCTTGGAGTTTTATACTGTTTGACATGGTATCTCTTTTTTTCTTTTGTTTTCTACATACTTCCCCCCGCCACCCCTACCCCCACCCCTGGCCTTTTTCTCTCACCTTACTATCTTTCCTTCTATCTTGTTTCATTTGGTGGTGAGCAGTAGCTAGGTACAGAAGAAGAAGAAGGGAAAAAAAAAAAAATGCCACAATATGAAACCAGGATCCCAATGTCACAAGAGTCATATAAACGGTGAACAAAGAACAGGTTGTTCCCTGAGAATTCATCTATTTGCCTCCAGGATGCTGCTGTTTTTTCCATCCTGTGATATTTACTTCTCTTTCTTATGTACATCTGACTTGAGAGCTGTAGTTTGAGGAAAACAACAGGCTTGTCTGTGATACTGTCCTGTTTGATGTGGAAAAATATTGGAATATTTTCCTGCTAGCTTTCTGTGAGAGAAATTTCTCAATTATTGACTGAATACATTTATACAAATCTGCATGAGGGTTCTTAAAAGTAGGTGTTTGAGACCTTTCAAAGCAAGATTTCTTTCCTTCGGGTACTTCAAAATTCTCTTAAATAAAAAGCAATCTTTCCAGACTGATTGTATATTTATAAAAGTAACTTTTTCTAAGAGTGGAATTGGTCTGAAAACTACTCACAGAAAAGTAGGTCTCATTTCTAATCTGTATTCCAAAGAATAAAAATAGTCTTTTGTTACAGCCTTATTCAACCAGTGTATAAATACACTGACTTACTACAAGATCTTGTGATTCTAACCTTTTGGAAATGGTGTGTGGTCACCAGAACCTTGCTTTTGATCATGGGTAATCTTTGACATTATTGAGCAATCTTATCCTTGAAGATTTTTCTCTAGTGTACTGGGTCAGTCTCCCATGGGAGAAAAGTGAGGTTTTGAATTGTAGATTTGAAAGCAAAGCAGCAGTTCACTCATCTGCTGTGTAAGGTACTTTACTGTGAGGATTCTCACTGTAGTTAATGTTCCTTCAGCCAAATGTAGCAAAACCACACCATCAGTCACTTTTAATTACTCCTTTAAACTTCACTCATTCCTTTTTCTTAACCACTGCAAACCCCCAGCCCTATGGATGCTGAACAAAGGAACAAGTTAGCTGATAGAAGCTTCTCTGTTTTGTATTTTTCTTTATTTTCTGCTGTATGGTTAGAGAGTATTTAATTTTTATCACTCTAAGCACCTTTCAAATCTATGGTAAAAAAAAAATTAATTTCAAAGAAGGGTGCCATGCAAAGCAAGAGATTACTCTTGATTGCTTGAAGGATGGCTGTTATTGCATCTGGTGATGTGGAAAACTGTTTGTCTTTCCTGTTCTTATAAGGTGCAAAAGGTTTTGTTCAACTATCCATTTGATTCCCAACTAGGCTTTCAAAGTGGTAGCCACGCTGTATCAGGTAGTTTGTAATATGCAGCACATGAGCAGAATCTGAAGCTTTCATGTCTGTTTTCCCTTGCACAGTTTACTGAAGCTAAACTCATCTGGTAGAGTACCAGGTATATTTCTCTAAGCCATTTTAAGAATCAAGAGCAGTGTTGTAAATGAAGTTATGCAATGGCTGTAGCTTTCTCTCTTATGTTAAAAAAGGTTTACAATGGCTGAAAGGCTTGAATATTTTTGGCACTCAGTACACTACATACATTTTTTAAGTGTTTTCCCCTTTTATGTTATACTTTAAGTGCACTTTTCGAGATAGATAAATCACAATTGGACTATGTCTAATTTATATTTGATGCAAGGATGATACATATACCTCTTTTTCTAGGTTATAGAGAAAAAGCTGCATCATGCATCTCTCATATTCTGAGTGAATGTTCAGATCTCTATACTACCAACTTTGTAGACTATCAAGAGATGACTCAGGGAGTTTTCTCAAGAATGCTTTGAATCTTAATAATGCCTTTTAAATTATTAGATAGCTAAATAGTTTCTTTCTGTTTAACAAATACAAAGGAAAATGATGTGGTTTACCTTGATACATATTTCAGTAAGAAATTATTGTTACAAGAATTGAGATTTAAAAAAAAGGGATAAGAAAAATAAAATAATAGCATAGAGATTTAACTATTGCTTAAGTATTTCGTTTAAACTTCAGCTCAAAACCACACCATCAGTCACTTTTAATTACTCCTTTAAACTTCACTCATTCCTTTTCTTAACCACTGCAAACCCCCAGCCCTATGGATGCTGAACAAAGGAACAAGTTAGCTGATAGAAGCTTCTCTGTTTTGTATTTTTCTTTATTTTCTGCTGTATGGTTAGAGAGTATTTAATTTTTATCACTCTAAGCACCTTTCAAATCTATGGTAAAAAAATTAATTTCAAAGAAGGGTGCCATGCAAAGCAAGAGATTACTCTTGATTGCTTGAAGGATGGCTGTTATTGCATCTGGTGATGTGGAAAACTGTTTGTCTTTCCTGTTCTTATAAGGTGCAAAAGGTTTTGTTCAACTATCCATTTGATTCCCAACTAGGCTTTCAAAGTGGTAGCCACGCTGTATCAGGTAGTTTGTAATATGCAGCACATGAGCAGAATCTGAAGCTTTCATGTCTGTTTTCCCTTGCACAGTTTACTGAAGCTAAACTCATCTGGTAGAGTACCAGGTATATTTCTCTAAGCCATTTTAAGAATCAAGAGCAGTGTTGTAAATGAAGTTATGCAATGGCTGTAGCTTTCTCTCTTATGTTAAAAAAGGTTTACAATGGCTGAAAGGCTTGAATATTTTTGGCACTCAGTACACTACATACATTTTTTAAGTGTTTTCCCCTTTTATGTTATACTTTAAGTGCACTTTTCGAGATAGATAAATCACAATTGGACTATGTCTAATTTATATTTGATGCAAGGATGATACATATACCTCTTTTTCTAGGTTATAGAGAAAAAGCTGCATCATGCATCTCTCATATTCTGAGTGAATGTTCAGATCTCTATACTACCAACTTTGTAGACTATCAAGAGATGACTCAGGGAGTTTTCTCAAGAATGCTTTGAATCTTAATAATGCCTTTTAAATTATTAGATAGCTAAATAGTTTCTTTCTGTTTAACAAATACAAAGGAAAATGATGTGGTTTACCTTGATACATATTTCAGTAAGAAATTATTGTTACAAGAATTGAGATTTAAAAAAAAGGGATAAGAAAAATAAAATAATTGAGAAACTAACTAGTTTCCAGGTCTCCATTTTAACTGCTATTAAATAGCATGGGTTAGCATGGGATTTACAATGAGAAAACAAAAACTGTTGACGGTTATCCTATTATCACTAAATTATGGGTAAGCCTATGGATCCAACAGAATTTTTTTCCTTTTGCCCCCCTTTTCTTAGTACTCTGCATCTTTTTTGGTGGTCTCCTTCACAAAGCGCAGGTGCTTTTTTAAGTATCATTGTTTCACTGCTTTTTGTTTAAGTAGTTCCTTATGTCCTTAATGACACCCAGAACCTTAACTAATTCTTTGGAATTATAATGTAAATACCAATAGAATTATAAAATTTTAAATAGAATTCATGTCTCAGGTTTGGTCAGGCCAAAAAGCTTATATTACAAATCCTAGACAGATAATATACCACACATGTGGATGATTATGCTTTACATTGGATGAAAAGCCTCATTTCATTCTAATACTAAAAACAGTAGACAGAATTTTTATAATATTCCTTGAGTACCTCCCCCTTTTTTAAGAAACAGAAAAAGTAAGACTAGAGTTACATGAAAGGTATTTAGGGATTCAGTTCTGCCTGCTGACATTTTATTGACTCCCTAGTTTTCTGAGGAATATGTTATTATTCAGAATGCATAGAAGTATATATATATATTTAATTTTGGCCTCTTTTTATTGATTTTTTTATCTGTTTATTTTTCATCCATCTTTATTCTTTGGCCTATGTGGGCTTCCCATGGCTGCGGCTTCTCTCGTTGCAGAGCATCGGTTCTGGGTGCATGGGCTCCAGAGCACTGGCTCGTAACTGGACATACTCAGTGTCAGCTGGCTCCACGACGAGTGAATGTTCAGATCTCTATACTACCAACTTTGTAGACTATCAAGAGATGACTCAGGGAGTTTTCTCAAGAATGCTTTGAATCTTAATAATGCCTTTTAAATTATTAGATAGCTAAATAGTTTCTTTCTGTTTAACAAATACAAAGGAAAATGATGTGGTTTACCTTGATACATATTTCAGTAAGAAATTATTGTTACAAGAATTGAGATTTAAAAAAAAGGGATAAGAAAAATAAAATAATTGAGAAACTAACTAGTTTCCAGGTCTCCATTTTAACTGCTATTAAATAGCATGGGTTAGCATGGGATTTACAATGAGAAAACAAAAACTGTTGACGGTTATCCTATTATCACTAAATTATGGGTAAGCCTATGGATCCAACAGAATTTTTTTTTCCTTTTGCCCCCCTTTTCTTAGTACTCTGCATCTTTTTTGGTGGTCTCCTTCACAAAGCGCAGGTGCTTTTTTAAGTATCATTGTTTCACTGCTTTTTGTTTAAGTAGTTCCTTATGTCCTTAATGACACCCAGAACCTTAACTAATTCTTTGGAATTATAATGTAAATACCAATAGAATTATAAAATTTTAAATAGAATTCATGTCTCAGGTTTGGTCAGGCCAAAAAGCTTATATTACAAATCCTAGACAGATAATATACCACACATGTGGATGATTATGCTTTACATTGGATGAAAAGCCTCATTTCATTCTAATACTAAAAACAGTAGACAGAATTTTTATAATATTCCTTGAGTACCTCCCCCTTTTTTAAGAAACAGAAAAAGTAAGACTAGAGTTACATGAAAGGTATTTAGGGATTCAGTTCTGCCTGCTGACATTTTATTGACTCCCTAGTTTTCTGAGGAATATGTTATTATTCAGAATGCATAGAAGTATATATATATATTTAATTTTGGCCTCTTTTTATTGATTTTTTTATCTGTTTATTTTTCATCCATCTTTATTCTTTGGCCTATGTGGGCTTCCCATGGCTGCGGCTTCTCTCGTTGCAGAGCATCGGTTCTGGGTGCATGGGCTCCAGAGCACTGGCTTGTAATTGGACATACCAGTTCAGCTGCTCCACGACACGTGGGATCTTCCCCGGCCGGGGATCGAACCGGTGACCCTTTTACTGCAAGGCAGACTCTACCCACTGGACTACCAGGGAAGCCTAGAAACACATAATAATATATTATTATTCAAACTGCCTCAGGTTATAGGGCCCCAGGTGATAAATGTCTGAATGAACTGACCAGCGAGATCAGATGGTGACCCATCCTCTTACCTCCTAGCTTATATTACTGTTCCTGTTTTTAAGTTTTGTAGTTGTGTTGTTTTATTTCTGGAGAAAAGGTCCATCCTAATAATAAACATGTGCTGCGTAGACATACTGGAAGATTTCTAAATACTATCTATCTATCACAATCTATACTACTTTAGAATTAATTCTAAAGGTATAACATACAAATATATTCATGGTATCCAGGGAATTGGATTTGCATTAACCTTAATATTTGTGAATGGGATTCAGAATATCCTAGTTGTTATGCATGAAAAACCCAGAAGGATACAGATTTCTACACAGAGTAGGAGCCATAGTAACATTAAACATACTTATTTGGACTTTTCTTTTTCCAGCATTTTAAATTTGCTCTTAGTAATTTGAAAGTGTTTCAAGTTGTAGGTGTTATATATGCAGGTTAAAGAGTCATTTCTAGAAACATAAAGTTAATGTAAGTAGAAATATAAAATTAGTTTCTGTTATTTCAATGATTTTGAGATAGGACTTTTTATGTTTAATGAAAACTGTACACAATTTTTTTTTTTTAATTTTTTTAATTTATCTTTTTGGGAGGATGGGGTGGGAAGGGAGGGGGACAGGCGGGCCACTTCTATTGGTCTTTCATTTCTCTGTTTTCATCCGTTTTCGTTCTCTGGCTCCTGTGGGCCTCCCATCGCAGTGGCGTCTGTCGTTACAGAGCGCTGGCTCTGGGCGCATGCGCTCCAGAGCTCTGGCTCGGTAATTGGACACATCAGTCCAGCCGCTCCGCGGCACGTGGGATCTTCCCAGGCCAGGGATCGAACCGGCGCCCCTTTCACTGCAAGGCAGTGTCTTTACCCACTGGACCACCAGAGAAGCCCAAAAACTGTACACAATTTGGTTGCCTTAACTCTTTGCCACATCACATTGTGGATAACATCAGTTTCTTTGAAAATCTGAATTTCTAAAGTAACCCAGTAATTCCAGATATCAGTAGAAATCTTAGAAAACATACTTTTAGTATAATGATGTGACTGTGTTATATGAGAAATAAAATTAGAGGAAAAACTACTAGGCCATCTCTATTTACTTCTTCTCCTAAAGTATAGTGATATTTCTTATTTGTAGTATTTGGATGTTTACATTCTTTACCAAAGTTAAACCTAAGATCTTAGAGTTTTGCTGCATACCCATGTTGCTAGTTTACATCTCAACATTGCAAACTTTTCTTCAAATAGTCATGGTTTATTGAAATGTTGATCTGTATGCCAGCTCTTAAATGTGAATATGTTCAGACAAATCTTCTAGTGTGAAACCATTTTAAAAATGCTCAGCATTGTGGTTAAGTATTTATGTTCATAAATAAAAGTTCTAAGATCAGTTCCAGAGTGAGAAGTCAGTAAGTGCTTGACACCTAATACCCATACAGATGAAGAGAGACAATAATGTTTTTTTCTATTTTGCCCTTAAAGAAAATGTTGTTGATTTCCTTGGATAAACAGTTTATACATGATTGCCACTTTATTCATTATTTGGAAAAGATTTTAATTACTGTGTTTAGCATTGTATACAAGGATGGTTCCAGGTTCCCTTAGTGATCTCCTCCCTTTATCCCACTGATTGTAACATTCTTCTCCATTCCCCCCAGTGTAAAAATGACAGATATGATTATAATTTAGGTAAGAGTTTGCATTGCTAATGATTTGATTTAACAATATGATTACTGAATATCTTCTACTCTAAGACATGACCCTTGTTTTTGTTTTCAGTTCTGTTCCATTGAGTGTAGTGAAAAAAAAGATGAAACTGTCAGGAAAGAGAGCCATGGTTTTACTTTCCAGTTCTGCCATGTTACTATTCTATGAAGTAGGCAATATGTAGAGGAAAATTATTTTATGCATAACATTATCAATAGTTCTTGAGAAAATGACAAAAAATCTTTGAGAAAATCTAAGAAGTCTTCAATCTATTTAACCTCATTCATGCTTTCTAGAATATGGAATGTATGTATTGGGAAATGTCCACTTATTTTTGAAAGTCTACAGAAGACAAGTATGTTGCAAAAGTACTTGAAAAATTGAATATATCAGAATTCTTACTTCACGGTTCAGCACTCACATTCTTTGTTAACTGTGGGTAAACTTTTGGAAGAGCTCTTGGACCATATATTGTTGCATGTGTTAGTGTGTCTAAATGACTTATGAGGAAAACTACTAGGCCATCTCTATTTACTTCTTCTCCTAAAGTATAGTGATATTTCTTATTTGTAGTATTTGGATGTTTACATTCTTTACCAAAGTTAAACCTAAGATCTTAGAGTTTTGCTGCATACCCATGTTGCTAGTTTACATCTCAACATTGCAAACTTTTCTTCAAATAGTCATGGTTTATTGAAATGTTGATCTGTATGCCAGCTCTTAAATGTGAATATGTTCAGACAAATCTTCTAGTGTGAAACCATTTTAAAAATGCTCAGCATTGTGGTTAAGTATTTATGTTCATAAATAAAAGTTCTAAGATCAGTTCCAGAGTGAGAAGTCAGTAAGTGCTTGACACCTAATACCCATACAGATGAAGAGAGACAATAATGTTTTTTTCTATTTTGCCCTTAAAGAAAATGTTGTTGATTTCCTTGGATAAACAGTTTATACATGATTGCCACTTTATTCATTATTTGGAAAAGATTTTAATTACTGTGTTTAGCATTGTATACAAGGATGGTTCCAGGTTCCCTTAGTGATCTCCTCCCTTTATCCCACTGATTGTAACATTCTTCTCCATTCCCCCCAGTGTAAAAATGACAGATATGATTATAATTTAGGTAAGAGTTTGCATTGCTAATGATTTGATTTAACAATATGATTACTGAATATCTTCTACTCTAAGACATGACCCTTGTTTTTGTTTTCAGTTCTGTTCCATTGAGTGTAGTGAAAAAAAAGATGAAACTGTCAGGAAAGAGAGCCATGGTTTTACTTTCCAGTTCTGCCATGTTACTATTCTATGAAGTAGGCAATATGTAGAGGAAAATTATTTTATGCATAACATTATCAATAGTTCTTGAGAAAATGACAAAAAATCTTTGAGAAAATCTAAGAAGTCTTCAATCTATTTAACCTCATTCATGCTTTCTAGAATATGGAATGTATGTATTGGGAAATGTCCACTTATTTTTGAAAGTCTACAGAAGACAAGTATGTTGCAAAAGTACTTGAAAAATTGAATATATCAGAATTCTTACTTCACGGTTCAGCACTCACATTCTTTGTTAACTGTGGGGTAAACTTTTTGGAAGAGCTCTTGGACCATATATTGTTGCATGTGTTAGTGTGTCTAAAAATGACATTTTAATTCTGTATTTGTGTTAATATTGCTTATGGTCTGGCTTGGATATTAATTGACAAAACCTTTCAAACTTTTCTGTCCAGAATTAAGACTACTGATAATTAAGTATTAAAAATTTCAGTCATTTAAAAGATAAATGGAAATTATTTAATGGCTAATCCCTCCTTCAGAACTTGAGGGACAAGCTCTGTAGTTATTTTTCTTAGGCATGTATTACTTATATAATTATAGTATATATTTGAAGCAATATATTTGTTCAATTTGACACTAAAATACGAAATTTCTGATAGAAATGAAAATTTAAAGTTCATTAACCTTATTTTCATGAGGAGTAAGTTATCTACATGTATTAAAATAATGAAACTTTCACTGTTTTGGTGTCATCTTTAAAAATTGATTTTGGTCATGAAAGGTGGTTTTGTACATGGATTTTATAATAGAGCTTGGGTGGTTTGCTCTACAAAATATTTCCTTTCTTTTCATGTTTTAATTTGTTATCTTAGGAACTTAGAACTTTGCCAATTTGTCATGCTCAGTCACTCAGCCATATCTGACTCTTTATGACCCCATGGACTGTAGCCACCAACCTCCTCTGTCCGTGGAATTTTTCAGGCAAGACTGCTAAGTGGGTTGTCATTTCCTACTGCATGTGAGTAGGCATTGGCAGGCAGATTCTTTATTTTTAATCAGAGTATTATTTTGTTCATGGTGTGTATGTAGTTTGTTTAAGGAGACCACACCATATTTCTGCCTAAATTCCTCAGTGAATCTTTCTCCTTTTATTTAAGCTTTGAACACTAGTTCTTGAGAAAATGCAAAAATTTTGAAAAATTTTGAGAAATCTAATCTTAACTTTAACCTCATTCATGCTTTCTAGAATATGGAATGTATGTATTGGGAAATGTCCACTTATTTTTGAAAGTCTACAGAAGACAAGTATGTTGCAAAAGTACTTGAAAAATTGAATATATCAGAATTCTTACTTCACGGTTCAGCACTCACATTCTTTGTTAACTGTGGGGTAAACTTTTTGGAAGAGCTCTTGGACCATATATTGTTGCATGTGTTAGTGTGTCTAAAAATGACATTTTAATTCTGTATTTGTGTTAATATTGCTTATGGTCTGGCTTGGATATTAATTGACAAAACCTTTCAAACTTTTCTGTCCAGAATTAAGACTACTGATAATTAAGTATTAAAAATTTCAGTCATTTAAAAGATAAATGGAAATTATTTAATGGCTAATCCCTCCTTCAGAACTTGAGGGACAAGCTCTGTAGTTATTTTTCTTAGGCATGTATTACTTATATAATTATAGTATATATTTGAAGCAATATATTTGTTCAATTTGACACTAAAATACGAAATTTCTGATAGAAATGAAAATTTAAAGTTCATTAACCTTATTTTCATGAGGAGTAAGTTATCTACATGTATTAAAATAATGAAACTTTCACTGTTTTGGTGTCATCTTTAAAAATTGATTTTGGTCATGAAAGGTGGTTTTGTACATGGATTTTATAATAGAGCTTGGGTGGTTTGCTCTACAAAATATTTCCTTTCTTTTCATGTTTTAATTTGTTATCTTAGGAACTTAGAACTTTGCCAATTTGTCATGCTCAGTCACTCAGCCATATCTGACTCTTTATGACCCCATGGACTGTAGCCACCAACCTCCTCTGTCCGTGGAATTTTTCAGGCAAGACTGCTAAGTGGGTTGTCATTTCCTACTGCATGTGAGTAGGCATTGGCAGGCAGATTCTTTATTTTTAATCAGAGTATTATTTTGTTCATGGTGTGTATGTAGTTTGTTTAAGGAGACCACACCATATTTCTGCCTAAATTCCTCAGTGAATCTTTCTCCTTTTATTTAAGCTTTGCACTTTGAGAGACACATTGATTATGTAGAGCTTTCATGGGAGTTCTCCAGTGAGCATGAATTATTACCCAGAGTGAATAGTGACCCTATAATCCTTTTTATTTGCTATAACTCAGGAACCAATGTCCTGGGAGAAATCTTGGAATTCAAAGATAATAAAGTCAGGTAAGAGCAGCTTACCTCTAATTTGAGTTAGAAAACATCAGTAGTGTGATGGTTGGAATTAATCCCTGGTTGAGGAACTGAGATCTTATAAACTACATGGCGTGGCCAGAGAAAACCCTTTTGTTTATTACTGTGCTATGCAAAAATCTTTATTCTGCATATCAAAGATTCAGTATTCGTAAATTTCACCTGATGTAAAGAGCTGGTTCAATGGAAAAGACCTTGATGCTGGGAAAATTGAAGGAAAAAGAAGAGGGTGGCAGAGGATAACATGGTTAGATAGCATCACCTACTCAACAAACATGAGTTTGAACATACTCTGGGAGATAGTGAAGGCCACAAAGAGTCAAACCCGACTTAGCAAATGAACAAATAAATTTTATATTTCTAGGTGCTGGAAGAAAGCAATAGACAAAAAACTTCTGTTGTTAAGAAACTTCTAGGGCGTCCCTGGTGGTCCAGTGGGTAAGGACACTGCCTTGCGGTGCAAGGGGCACTGGTTCGATCCCTGGCCTGGGAGGATCCTGCATGTAGCAGATCGGCTGGACCAATGTGTCTAGCTACCAAGTTGGAATTCTGGAGCGCATGCACCCAGAGCCTGTGCTCTGCAGAGAGAGAGGCCACTGTGATGGGAGGCCCGCACAGGCCAAATAGCAAAGATGGATGAAAATGAATAAATGCAAGACCAATAGAAGTGGCCAAAACAAAAAAAAAAAGGCAAAAAAGAAAAAAACTTCTAGTAGGAGTGAGATGCAGAGTGAAACAGAAATCACTTAAATGTACACCATCATTAAAAATTAGATGCTGCTTCCCAATTAGTGTAGAAGAGGCACGAATAGAGTTTCAGTGGAGTTACAATTTTTAAAATGTCAATAAAAGCTTCTTGAGAAGATGACCTTTGAATAAAAGCCCGAGTAAGGTATAAAAACAAGGCCAAAGGAATGAAGAATGTTCCAGTCAGAACCATCTGTGTGAGGTCTTGAGGAAAGAGTGGGTTAGGCATGTTCGACTGGGAGGCCAAAGTAGCTGATGTAGAGGAACGGAAGAGAGTAGCGTGGATGACAGGACTTCAATGGGATTGGAGGATATTGTGTTGGTCCTTGTAGGTCATTATAACTACTGGCTTTAGTTGGAGATCGAAAGCATTGGGGGCGGGAGGGGAGGACCGGTTTCAACAGTGGAGAGACGTCAGCCTCCTTAACATTTTAACAGTATAATTTGGCTGCTGTGTAAAGAATGGATAAGAAGGGCTCAGGGATGGAAGCAGGTTAGTTCTGTTGGTTATTGCAATAATCTAGAAAAGAAATGACACTGACTTGTCTTTGATTATCAGCTATGGAATGGTGAGGAGTGGTGGTCAGAGTCTGGATGCCTTTTGAATATAGAATCCACAAAATAAACTGACTGTTGGAATGTGGGTTACGAGAAAAAGAGAGAGAGACCAAGGGTGATGCTAAGCACTTTGAACATAAGCAACTAGAAAGATGAAATTGCTGCTAATTCAGGCACAGGAGATTATGAGAGAGACAGGTATGAAGGAGAAAATTAGGAACTCAGTTTTGGATATGCTAAGTTTAAAATGCCTTATGGTTGGACATACAAATCTGGAGTTCATATGTGAGGTCTGTGTTAGTGACATAAATCTGAAATTATCAGCAGAATACAGAACTTAAGGTAATGAAACTAAATAGGATAATAAGTGGAGTGAATATAGCTAAAATCACAAAGAGGGTTCAGCTCTAAGTGTCAGGGCAATGGGTGATGAGGGACAGTCAGAAAAAATGACAGAGAATGAATGGCCAGTGAGGTTAGGAGGTAAATTTAGAGTTTAATGCTCTGAAAGCAAAGAAAGTGTTTCAAGGAGAAGGCGGTGATCTGTGTCAAATGTTAATAGCCTAGCAAGGTGAGCAGTGAGAACTGAACTTTGGATATAATCAACTCAGCATGAGTCTAGTGGCCATCAGAACATCTCATATGTCTTCGATTGCGCTAATCTATCGTCTAAGGGTGGCTGACATTCAGTTCTGCTCTACACTAGTCACCTCCAACTGAGAGTATTGTGTCCAGTTACGATGCAACTCACAGTCCTGTAATATGAATATGAGTCAAAAGAATGGGTTTCACCAACTTAGAGAAAGCAGAGGATGATATCATGGTAATTCTCCCAAAACTATGAAGGTTTATATCTAAGAAAATATATTTCTTACATTTGATTATAATTTGTCTCTTTGTTATTTTGTACTAATCATTCATTTATTCATTAAATATTAGTGTCTATGATGTGTGGAACACTGCTGGCCACTGTATATCAAGTAGTAGCACGAAAGGGAAGATCACTATGTTCCTGGAGTAGATTGTCTGAAGAATTTTAGTCCCGAACTGTGATATGCCTTGATGAGGTTCCAGCTCTGTGGATATTTTACATTAGCAGGAAACTCACTCACTGAAAGTGACGAGGAAACAGGTAGTATCATCTTACCATAAAAATTCAAGAAACAAGTAATTTCTCAGTTTTAAAATTGCTTTTTTACTTGCTTCTGCTTGTAATTTCCATTGAATTACTGAAAATCATCACATATGGTGGATTTGGATCACATGCTAGTCAGTCTTCTAAGGAACTTATATTTCTACTATTCAGTAAACATTTAATACTCATGTTAAATTCATTTAAAATCACTTCTTACACACATTTAAATGACACTGAATGTATGGGCATTGTTGTGTTACAATTTGGGTATGTTTTTATTTGTTTGTGGAACAGATATTTATTGAGAATTTACTGCATGTCAGGTATTTTGCTGAGGGCTGGGAATTCTGTGGTGAAATGGCATAGTGTCCCTTGGAACCTAGATTATACAGGGAGATAGGTACTAGTCTCTTCGCTTTACTGCTTCTATGTTTGCCTTAACAGTATTCTTGAGTGTTACAAGATTTCCATTGAAGTGCTCAGTTGCTCAGTCATGTCTGCTCTTTGCAACCCCATGGACTGTAGCCTGCCAAGCTCTACTGTCCATGGAATTTTCCAGGCAAAAATACTAGAGTCAGTCGCCATTTCCTTCTTCAGGGGATCCTCCCCATCCCAGGAACAGAACCCTCGTCTCCTGTGTCACCTGCATTGGCAGGTGGATTCTTTTTACCACTGTGCCACCTAGGAAGCCCAATATTTTCATTAATGAGTCCAAGCCTATTAATAGGATTTTCTTCTGTATGGCTAATGTTTGCCAAATACGCCAGGCAGTTTATAAGTCTAAAATTAATTGTTCTTGAATCTTTGATGGATCTCACTGATGGCAAAGACAGGATGTTATGTGATTTTTTTTTCAGTAAGTGTAGGCATCAGCATTACATCTGAGCCAGCAAAGAAAACAGGTAACTATTTAATCTCATGTGTTTGATGATAACCATTTTTCTTGGCAAATGCTTGAATTAGGCAAGTTTTCTTCATTGGTATTTCTATGATTCAAAGTCCATTTTTTAGCCAATTACATATATTGAGAGTCTGTAAAGTATGTCTGAGTAAATATAAACTATTAAAAGTACACCAGTATGCTCAAAACAATCTTTCTATTACATGCAAAATTTGTTCAATGTACACATGTTTTCAATATTTAAAAAGTGGTCATTCATTTCGCTGAAATGTTTAAAACATTCCTTTATTATTTTATCTTTTATTTTTCTCCTAAGTGTCCTAGGTACGTATATGGCAGAAACAGGTGTAGAGCTGGTAGGAAGGAGTAGAATATAGCAGGATGTTGTAGCGTCACTTTTACCAATTTAACAAAAGTTTGAAATTATGGAAAATTTTAGACAACACATCCTAGCAGATGCTTCCTGTGACTCAGTTACACATCACTGGTTTGGCTCATGTTTGTGCAGTTGAATGGGCCTTAGCCGTTGTTTTGAAGAAGGGGCACGCTATCTCCTTTAGAAGAATAAAGTAAAGAGTTTCTTACTTAAAAGAATTTTGATGATTAAAAGAAGGTAGAAGTGAGATAATGTTGACATTTCTATAAAATAAAACACAGGCAACTCTAATCCCTTTGAATTCCATTGGTCCTCTGCTTTGAATTTAGAATTAAAATTTACTGTTTTTGATACATATAATTTCTTTTGGTAATTGTACCCCCTTACACCCCCACAGCAATAGTCTGTTAAAAGAAATTTTGGTCTATACCAAGGGTATTTATTTGCATTGTGGTTTGGATTTTTTTTTTCTTTCTTGCACTTTCTTTATGCTTAGAAAAGTGCAGAGTTGGAGGTTGAACAGTGTTTTCCTGATAAGATTCTTATCTGAAGAAAATCACCCTCTCTGTATACTCCTTCCCTTTTCACCTCCCTTTTCTCCCATCCATACCAATTTTTTAACCTATATAACATGAGTCCTAGAAAAAGGTGTATTGATGGAAAAGAATGCTGTTTTCATAATTGTTATTAATAAGTAAAGAATAAAGATAATGAGTTTGTAGTTTAAGTTGTACAGCATAATGATTTGACTTACATATATTGAGTAATGATTAGCACAATAAGTGTAGTTAACATGACTATACTTTTCTTGGTGATGTTTCTCAAAGTCAAAGAATGGATCCCTTGTATTTATCCCAACATACTTACAGATATATTTTTTAAGCATGTCTGTCAGTTTTATCTAGAAGTAGTGTACATAGTTCTGAGAATATACAATTTCTTGCTTCCGCACTTTTCCTTCTGTTCACTAATACGTGAAGTGGATAAATTCTGTGATCCCAGTTTTTGCTCATTCATAATCCTGCTATATTTTTATACTTTATGCCTTTCCTTTGCTCTTGGGTTTCCCAAAAATCTAATAATGGTTTGTAGGTTTTTCTTTCCCAAACTAAAAAACCAAATAGTCACTGACATTTATAGAGTATTCTTTAGCACCATCTTAATTTCATTTTCAGGTAAAAACTTTAAAAAATTAACTTGAGATTTCAATGGCCACTGTATATAACTGAGGCCCAATGAAAAAGATTCTGATAAATAGAAGGATATAATCATAAGAATATTTCTTGTTAGCTAATAAATTTCATATGAAGGTAAAGAAAGTTTCCCCAGGGCAAACTCAATCCAGATTTGAAAAAACTCTATCCATTAATATTAGTGTAGCTTTTTTCTATGTAAATATATCAAAAAATGGTAGCAATGCCCCTATGAAAAGTCTCAAAAATATTTCTCGTGTTCTGAAAGTCTGTCTGCCCCTTCAAGGATAGTTTAAGATAATTTTTGCCAACATAGTACCGACCGCTGATAATACTTGGAGGTAGTTTTGTATTTGTGATTAAATGTATGTGAAATATATAAGTGGAAGGACTACTGGAATTAAGATTTTTATATTTCAGTTGTAGATAACTCTCTTTGAAAACATAGCTTTTTATACAGATTTGGTGTGAAAATGTTTAGTTGAGCAGATGGAGATCCAGCTGGTAGAGTGTATGTTTGTCAGGGTATCTGGCATTTAGCTACATCCAAAAATGATATCAAACCGAAAGATGCTAAAGAGCAGCACTGTATGAAAGCCAGTAGTATCAGTTAGGGGTAGCATTCCCTCAGTTTTGATTTTCTAACCTTGTAGGAATATATTGTAATCCAGATGGAATTTTCCATTGCAAAAATAAAATCTGAGAAAATGTAAATAAAATTGTCAAACAGCTGCCTTTCCAAAATCATGATTACAGTAGGCCAGGAAACACATGCTACTTTGTGTGTTAAAATGTGGTACCTAATGAACAGTGTATATCTGTAAGCATACAAAATCATACACACTTTCTAGAACTTTATATTCTATATACTTCAAGTCATTATTTTGGCTTCATGAGCTAAACTGTAAGAAATGGCAGAGGATAATGAGTAGGATAGTAAAGAAGCATATAAAGCTATTGGGAATGAATGAGAGGAATCCCAAATATATTTGACAACATTTCACCCTATGGGATACCAGTATTTAAGATCCCACTGAAGTGAATAAAAGGCCAGCTTAGTAAGGAATAATAATATGCTTACTCCTAAGTTTTATTATGTATACATTTGGTTGCTTAATATAGTCCACTTATTCACTTCTTTGCAAAAGATTTTGTCAAATCATGTACACAGTTCTGTATTGTGCAATAAATTTCATATGAAGGTAAAGAAAGTTTCCCCAGGGCAAACTCAATCCAGATTTGAAAAAACTCTATCCATTAATATTAGTGTAGCTTTTTTCTATGTAAATATATCAAAAAATGGTAGCAATGCCCCTATGAAAAGTCTCAAAAATATTTCTCGTGTTCTGAAAGTCTGTCTGCCCCTTCAAGGATAGTTTAAGATAATTTTTGCCAACATAGTACCGACCGCTGATAATACTTGGAGGTAGTTTTGTATTTGTGATTAAATGTATGTGAAATATATAAGTGGAAGGACTACTGGAATTAAGATTTTTATATTTCAGTTGTAGATAACTCTCTTTGAAAACATAGTTTTTTATACAGATTTGGTGTGAAAATGTTTAGTTGAGCAGATGGAGATCCAGCTGGTAGAGTGTATGTTTGTCAGGGTATCTGGCATTTAGCTACATCCAAAAATGATATCAAACCGAAAGATGCTAAAGAGCAGCACTGTATGAAAGCCAGTAGTATCAGTTAGGGGTAGCATTCCCTCAGTTTTGATTTTCTAACCTTGTAGGAATATATTGTAATCCAGATGGAATTTTCCATTGCAAAAATAAAATCTGAGAAAATGTAAATAAAATTGTCAAACAGCTGCCTTTCCAAAATCATGATTACAGTAGGCCAGGAAACACATGCTACTTTGTGTGTTAAAATGTGGTACCTAATGAACAGTGTATATCTGTAAGCATACAAAATCATACACACTTTCTAGAACTTTATATTCTATATACTTCAAGTCATTATTTTGGCTTCATGAGCTAAACTGTAAGAAATGGCAGAGGATAATGAGTAGGATAGTAAAAGAAGCATATAAAGCTATTGGGAATGAATGAGAGGAATCCCAAATATATTTGACAACATTTCACCCTATGGGATACCAGTATTTAAGATCCCACTGAAGTGAATAAAAGGCCAGCTTAGTAAGGAATAATAATATGCTTACTCCTAAGTTTTATTATGTATACATTTGGTTGCTTAATATAGTCCACTTATTCACTTCTTTGCAAAAGAATTTTTTAAAATGAGTTATTTTGTCAAATAGTACATGTACACAGTTCTGTATTGTGCACTTGAATTTGTTCGAATTGAGAGCAATGAACAAAAGTTTATAATTGTAGTTAATAAAAAATTATACATCCTTTTTTGTTGTTTCATTCTCTTTTGGATACTGTATTAGTAAGAAAGATATTCCCTTTTTTTAAATTCATTGAAAATGACCAATTTGATTGATATCATATGTGAGACCTACATAGCATCAATTAATATATTAATGAATGGAACTGGTAACATACCCATAAGCATGTGCACATACAGAATGGGAGACGGGATGTCTCCTGAATACTTGGAACTGCATACTGTGAGTGTCTGCAGGTGATTTTTGGAAGGTTTACTCTAAAGATTCAAAAGAATTACTGACTCCAAAGAGAATTGTAGATCCTAATATGATTTAATTAACTCCTGAAACTGGGATCCATATTTTAGAAGTATAACATCAGAATAATGTAGTCACTAATATGGTTCCCTGATTCTGCCATTGATATAATAAGGACTCACTGCACTGTTTTAAAATACTACTTTACCAAACTCTTAGGCAGGGAAGAACATGTTTCTTAGCATGATTTAGTTAGTTCAGACCTAGAAATTGTTTAAGAAAGCATGTGTATCTGCAAAATACTAGTGTATTTATCAGGAAAGCACATCTCCGTGAAATAAAAAATCATTTAGCCTCTTGATAGAGCTTCATATTTTATAAAACAAGACCAAACAAATTTCTTTTCGTAGATTATAGAAGATATTTGCTTTATATTTCCATGTAATTCTTCTTCTTCTTTTTTTTTAAATTTTGACCTCTATTGGTTCTTTATTTATTTTCATCCATCTTAATTCTTTGGCCTATGTGGGCCTCCCATTGCAGTGGCCTCTCTTGTTGCAGAGCACCAGCTCTGGGCACATGCGCTACAGAGTGCTGGCTTGTAATTAGACACACCAGTTCAGCCACTCCATGGCACATGGGATCTTCCCATGCCAGGAATTGGACCGGCACCCCTTGCACTGCAAGGTGGACTCTTTACCCTCTGGACCACCAGGGAAGCCCCTATGTAATTGTTAATCATAATATTTCTTCCTAAATTTTAAAAAGAGTGTTACTAAATACCATATTGCATTCCTTCAAATATTCATCTTAAACTTTACTTGTTTAAATTACTTTCTCATAGTATACATTATATATATATATGTGCATAATATATTAGGGACTTCTGGGGTGGCTCAGCAGTAAGGAATCTGCCTGCAATGCAGGAGACACAGGTTTGATCCCTGGATTAGGGAGATCCACTGGAGGAGAAAATGGCAAACCATTCCAGTATTTTTGCCTGAAAAATCCCATAGACAGAAGATCTTGGTGGGCTGCAGTCCATGGAATCACAAAAAGCTGGATGCACATGAGCAGATATATTATATAACTTGCAGTATGAATTGTATATGTATGTGTATGTATATATATATATGTGTGTGTGTATATATATACATATATGTATTGTATATGTGTATATATACACACATATAAATAAAATGTGTGAGTGTGTGCATCTGTGTGGTGTGAAAACCTGATTGCTTAATTTACTTTTTACTGTGTCCTGTTAGGTTCTTTGTATTCATTATTTCAGTGAGTCCTCACAGTACCCTGTAAAGTAACCTTAATTTTAATACTTTACAGATGAGAAAACCAGGTGTAGAAAGTTTTAGTAACCCAAAGTTGTGCAGAAGCATGTATCAATTCCCAAATCATGCTCTATATCACTATGCCTCTTGCCATGTCCTAATTTTCTAGTTCTTTTTAAAAATCCAAATGAAGTCTTAAAGGGCATAATTTAGTTATCTGAGTAACTGACCAATTCTGTTAAATAAATTCCTAAACAGTTAACCTATGAACATTGATGTAATTAATGTCGAGATCCCGAGGAGTTGTGCCAACCACTGAAGGGCATGGCTGTGGCAAGGGAGCAGTGCCTCCTATTTCCCCCTGAAGATGCCCGCATTTCCAGGAAGACCAGTTCTTAGTTCCAGAAGGCAAGCCAGAGACCTAGATTCTTTCAAGTCAAATATTTAGATTTTATAATTTGTGTGTAAAATCTTCATTTTAAGCCAGATAATACTCTCATTTGGGCTGAAAAAAAAAGAAAGAAAGAAAGAAAAATAAGAAGGAAAGGAGAAATGCACAGAAGAGGCAGATTGAATTCCAAGAGTAAACAGTGTGAGAGAGAGATGGGTATGTAGGAAGTTTTGGGGGGACTTTTCTTGTAAACACCTCTATGGTGCAAGAGGAGCATCACTGAGCAGAAGTACTCATTGAAGAAACATTAATGCAACCACAGAGCACTTTGGCATCGGGCAGGCACTGTAGAGTTGTCCTGATTAAGGAAAGGAGCCCGAACTCCTGGTCTGTCTTCCTTTCTGCCACTAATTAGTCATGGAATATGCTCCCACTTGGGGGTGTGAGCTTGGGCTATAATAGAAGTCTCGTTGTTTGATTTTCACTTGATAAGTCATGGCCAACTATTTGACTCAATGCACTGCAGGACACCAGGCTTCCCTGTCCTTCACTACCTCCCTGAGTTTGCTAAAACTCATGTGCATTGAGTTGGTGATGCGATTCAACCATCTCATCTTCTGTCACACTCTTCTCCCCTTGCCCTCAATCTTTCCCAACATCAGAGTCTTTTCCAATGAGTCGGATCTTTGCATCAGGTGGCCAAAATATTGAAACTTCAGCTTCAGCATCAGTCCTGCCAGTGAATTTTCAGGGTTGATTTCAGGATGGACTGGTCTGATCTCCTTACTGTCCAAGGGCTCACAAGAGTCTTCTCCAACACCACAGTTCAAAAGCATCAGATCTTCAGTGCTCAGCCTTCTTTATGGTCAAATACTCACACCCATACTTGAGTACTGGAAAACCAATAGCTTTGACTATATCAATCTTTGTTGGAAAGGTGGTGGCTCTGCTTTTTAATACACCGTCTAAGTTTGTCATAGCTTTACTTCCTAGGAGGCAGTGTCTTTTAATTTCATGGCTGTAGTCACTGTCTGTAGTGATTTTGAACCCTAAGAAAATAAATCCGTCATTGTTTCCTCTTTTTCCCATTTATTTGCTTTGAAGTGATGGGGCTGGATGCTATGATCTTAGTTTTTTGAATGTTGAGTTTCAAATCAACATCTTCACTTTCCTCTTTCACTCTCATCAAAAAGCTCTTTTGTTTCTCTTTACTTTCTGCCATTAGAGAGGTATCATCTGCATATCTGAGGTTGTTGATGATGTCCCAGAAATCTTGATTCTAGTTTGTGATTCATCCAGCCTGGCATTTTGTGTGATATAGTCTACACAGAGGTAAAATAACCAGAGTGACAGTATACGGCCTTGACATACTACTTCCCCAATTTTGAAACAATTCATTGTTCCATGTAAGATTCTAACTGTGCTTCATGACAAGCATACAAGTTTCTCAGAAGGCAGGTAAGGTGGTCTGATATTCCCCTCTCCTGAAGAATTTTCCACAGTTTGTTGTGTTCCATAAAGTCAACAGCTTTAACATAGTCAATGAAGCAGAAATGGATGTTTTCCTGGAATTCGCTTGTTTTTTCTATGATCCATCAGATGTTGGCAATTTGGTTTCTGGGGGCTTCCCCTGGTGGTCCAGTGGGTAAGGACACCGCCTTGCAGTGCAAGGGGCGCCGGTTCGATCCCTGGCCTGGGAAGATCCCACGTGCCACGGAGCGGCTGGACTGATGTGTCAAATTACCGAGCCAGAGCTCTGGAGCGCATGCGCCCAGAGCCAGCGCTCTGCAACGACAGACACCACCGCAATGGGAGGCCCACAGGAACCAAAGAACAAAGACGGATGAACAGAGAGAAACGAAAGACCAAGCTCCCCTCCCTCCCCAACCCGACCCCCGCCCAAAAATAAATAAATAAATAGATAAATAAAAAAGAAAAAAATTTGGTTTCTGGTTCCTATGCCTTTTCTAAATTCAGCTTGAACATCTGGAAGTTCTTGAGTCATTGTATTGTTGAAGCCTAACTTGAAGGATTTTGAGCATTACATTGCTAGCACATGAGATTAATGCAACTTTATGGTAGTTTTAACATTCTTTGGCATTGCCTTTCTTTGGGATTGAAATGAATACTGACTTTTTTCAGTCCTGTGACCACTGCTGAGTTTTACAAATTTGGTGGCATGTTGAGTGCAACACTTGGATAGCATCATCCTTTAGGGGTTTGGATAGCTCTCCTGGAATTCTGTCACCTCCACTAGCTTTTTCATAGCAAAGCTTCCGAAGGCCCACTTGACTTCACACTCCAGGATGCCTGGCTCTAGGTGAGTGACCACACCATCATGGTTATTCAGGTCATTAAGACTTTTCTGTATAGTTCTTCTGTGTGTTCTTGCCACCTCTCCATAAACTCTTCTGCTTCTGTTAAGTTCTTTCCATTTCTGTCCTTTATGTTACCCATATTTGCATGAAATCTTCCTTTGATATCTCCAGTTTTCTCGAAGAGATCTTTCCCAGTCTATAGTTTTCCTCTATTTCTTTGCACTGTTTATTTAAGAATGCTTTTCAAATCTCTCCTTGCTATTCTCTGGAACTCTGTGTTTAGTTGAGTATATCTTTCCCCTTCTCCTTTGTCTTTTGCTTCTCTTCTTTTCTCAACTATTTGTAACACATCCTCAGGCAACCACTTTGTCTTCTTGCATTTATTTTTCTTAGGAAAGGTTTACCACCTCTTGTACAATGTTATGAACCTCAGTCCATAGTTATTCAGGCCCTCTGTCTACAATAGCTAATCCCTTGAATTTATTTGTCACTTCCACTGTGTAATCATAAGGGATTTTGATTTAGGTCATATGTCTAGTGGTTTTCTGTGCTTTCTTCAATTCAAGTCTGAATTTTGCAATAAGGAGCTCATGATGTGGAGCCACAGTCTTGTTTTTGCTGTTTATATAGTTTCTCCATCTTCATCTGGAAATAATATGATCAATCTGCTTTCAGTATTGATTCTACCATCCATGTGTAGAGTCCTCTCTTGTTTTGTTGGCAGAAGATGTTTGCTGTGGTCAGTGTGCTTTCTTGACAAAACTCTGTTAGCCTTTGCCCTGCTTCATTTTTTACTACAAATACAAACTTGTTTGTTATATCAAGTATCTCTTGGCTTCCTACTTTTGCATTCCAGTTCCCTTTGATGAAAGTAACTTTTTTGTTGTTGTTGTTATTAGTTCTTGATGGTCTTGTGCATGCTTAGATGGCAAATTGCTTCAGTCATGTCTATTTGTGCCTGTACGGACTGTAGCCCATCAGGTTCTTCTGTCCATAGGATATTCCAGGCAAGAATACTGGAGTGGGTTGCCATGCCCTTCTCCAGGGTATTTTCCCAAGCCAGGAATTGAACCTATGTCTCTTACATCTCCTGCATTGGCAGGTGAGTTCTTTACTACTAGTGACACCTGGGAAGCCCCAGAAGATCTAGTAGGTCTTCATATAATCGTTTTAATTCAGCTTCTTCAGCATTAATGGTTGGGGCATAGACTTGAATTACAGTGATGTTGAATTACTTGCCTTGGAAATGCATTAAAATCGTTCTGTCATTTTTGAGATTGCACCCGAGTAGTGCATTTAGGCCTCTTGTTTACTATGAGGACTACTCCATTCCTTCTAAGGGATTCTTGCCCACAGTAGTAGATATAATGACCATTTGAATTAAATTAACCCATTTTAGTTCCCTGATTCCTAAAATGTCAATGTTTATTCTTGCCATTCACTGCTTGACCACATCCAATTTACCTTGATTCATGGACCTTACATTCCAGGTTCCTATGCAATACTGTTCTTTACAGCTTGGGACTTTACCACCAGACACATCCACAACTGAGTTTTGTTTTTGCTTTGACCCAATGTCCTCATTCTTTCTGGAGATATTTCTCTTCTCTTCCCCAGGAGCCTAATGGACACCTACTGACCTGGGGGGGCTCATCTTATGGTGTTGTATCTTTTTGCTTTTTCATACTCCTTTTCATGCGGTTCTCAAGGCAATAATATTGAAGTGGTTTGACACTCCCTTCTCCAGTGAACCATGTTCTGTCAGAAATATCTCCCATGATCTGTACATTTAGTTGACCCTGCACAGCATGGCTCATAGGTTCATTGAGTTATACAAGGCTGTGATCTATGTGATCATTTTGGTTAGCTTTATGTGATTGTGGCTTTCATTCTGGATGCTGTGGAATTGTAATTCTTGCTTTTCCTTTCTGCCTTCTGTTGACTGAGAATAAGAGGCTTGTGCAAGCTTCCTGATGGGAGGGACTGACTGTGGGGAAACCTAGTCTTGTTCTGGTGGGCATGACTAAGGTCAGTAAATCTTTAATCCAATTGTGTGCTTATGGGCAGGGCTGTGCTCCATCCCTGTTGTTTGTCCTGAGGAAACCCAGTCCTAGAGTCTACTGGCTGTATGGAAGGGCTAATGGCAGCCTCCAAGGGTACTTATGCCAACAAGAGCCTCCCAAGTCTCTTCTGTCAGCATCCCTGTCCCCACAGAAGGCTACTGCTACACCTCCTCAGGAGACTCACAGACACTCTCGGGCATCTCTGGGTCAGTCTCCTGTGGGGTTACTGCTCCTTTCCCCTGGGTCCTGATGACCATAGGATTTTGTTTGTCTCCTATGAGAGTCGGTTTTCCCCAGTCCTGTGGAAGTTTTGTAATCAAATCTTGCTGGCCTTCAAAGTCAGATTCCCTGGGAATTCCCCATCCCTTTGCTGGATCCCTGGGTTAGGAAGTCTGTTGTGGGACCCTGAACCTTCACAACAGTGCAAGATTGAATTAATTAACCCATTTTAGTTCCCTGATTCCTAAAATGTCAATGTTTATTCTTGCCATTCACTGCTTGACCACATCCAATTTACCTTGATTCATGGACCTTACATTCCAGGTTCCTATGCAATACTGTTCTTTACAGCTTGGGACTTTACCACCAGACACATCCACAACTGAGTTTTGTTTTTGCTTTGACCCAATGTCCTCATTCTTTCTGGAGATATTTCTCTTCTCTTCCCCAGGAGCCTAATGGACACCTACTGACCTGGGGGGGCTCATCTTATGGTGTTGTATCTTTTTGCTTTTTCATACTCCTTTTCATGCGGTTCTCAAGGCAATAATATTGAAGTGGTTTGACACTCCCTTCTCCAGTGAACCATGTTCTGTCAGAAATATCTCCCATGATCTGTACATTTAGTTGACCCTGCACAGCATGGCTCATAGGTTCATTGAGTTATACAAGGCTGTGATCTATGTGATCATTTTGGTTAGCTTTATGTGATTGTGGCTTTCATTCTGGATGCTGTGGAATTGTAATTCTTGCTTTTCCTTTCTGCCTTCTGTTGACTGAGAATAAGAGGCTTGTGCAAGCTTCCTGATGGGAGGGACTGACTGTGGGGAAACCTAGTCTTGTTCTGGTGGGCATGACTAAGGTCAGTAAATCTTTAATCCAATTGTGTGCTTATGGGCAGGGCTGTGCTCCATCCCTGTTGTTTGTCCTGAGGAAACCCAGTCCTAGAGTCTACTGGCTGTATGGAAGGGCTAATGGCAGCCTCCAAGGGTACTTATGCCAACAAGAGCCTCCCAAGTCTCTTCTGTCAGCATCCCTGTCCCCACAGAAGGCTACTGCTACACCTCCTCAGGAGACTCACAGACACTCTCGGGCATCTCTGGGTCAGTCTCCTGTGGGGTTACTGCTCCTTTCCCCTGGGTCCTGATGACCATAGGATTTTGTTTGTCTCCTATGAGAGTCGGTTTTCCCCAGTCCTGTGGAAGTTTTGTAATCAAATCTTGCTGGCCTTCAAAGTCAGATTCCCTGGGAATTCCCCATCCCTTTGCTGGATCCCTGGGTTAGGAAGTCTGTTGTGGGACCCTGAACCTTCACAACAGTGCAAGAACTTCTTTGGTATTATTGTTCACCAGTTTGTGGGTCACTAACACAGAGGATAAGGAATTTGATTTTAAAATGATAGTGCCCCTTCTACCTTCTTGCTGTGGTTTCTCCTTTATCATTAGACATAGGGTATCTTTTTTATTTTTTTGGTTGGTTTGAACATCCTCCTATTGATGGTTAGTTGCAACTTTGATGTTCTCACAGAAGATGAGCACACATCCTTCTACTTTGCCATCTTGTTAATGAGGCACTTATTAGCCTAGAAAAGTTTTCAGAGGGCCACACAACCATAAACTATCAGGACTAACACACATAGTGCTAAAGAGGATGGGCTGAGGGGCTGAGTAGTACACCACAGCAAATATAGCAACCTGCTAGCCACAGTCTAGCCCTAGCCACTTTAGCCATCTAAGTCACCTAGTAACTGTTTTCTAAGTATTCCTGATATTACAGCCTGCTCACAAGAAATGCCAGCTTTCCACCTCTACAATTTCAAACTCTATCCATCCTTAACAATCTTCTCAAACCTCCCTTTTTGTAATACTCTTTATAGAGCATACCTTCAGTCACTCTCGTAGTCAAGAAATAGTGTAATGATTTTGCCCATTTTTGGATTCTCAAAATTTTGTGTTCCCACGCTTGATGTCAGGTACTCGTTATAAGTGCAGACACCGGTACCTAAACTTTGGCAATCCTAATTTTATAGGTAACTGGGTTGGACCCTCATTATGTGTCTTTTTGATGTATGCAATTGATTCTTTATTATTTAAATACATGTGCCAGATGTTTATATAGCAGGTTGAGATAGATTGATTTAAAAGAGAGATATATAAATTCAGTTATCTTCAGATAAATATATCTTCTTCCGGCATGAGTTGTGTTTTTGTAAGCCTTCCGTATAAGACTTATGACAAGTAAGTAAATGTAACTCCTATTTTATTTATCAATTATCTCATCAATTGATGAGAACTAAACTCAGCTCTGCCAATTTTTTTTAAACCTGAGACATTTTATTAGTGAAATTATGTTTTAACTAATCAAAGTTATTCTGCAAAACTTCTGATTTGGTAAGCTCCCACAATCCTATATTTCAGCATTTTAATGCTGCCTCAGGACTTGGCTAATTGTGTTGGGCCATCTTGTCTCTAAAGCATTAAATACTAGTAAAGCTGTGTAAGCTTTAAATTTTCTAAATTAAATTTTCTGACTAATGCTTATGAAATTTCATTTATTATCAAAAATGCAGCACATTTTTATTTTGAAATATATGTATTTCCCTCAGTTGTAATTGCACATCTGACCTGTGTCTAATATTATCTTTCTAAAACCATGGAAGGGAAAAGTAAGCATTATACTTCCACAGGACCTGTGTTTTTCTAGCTATATTCTTAAATATATTTACTAAGTATGAAAGGGAATTGTTTTTCTCCCAAGTGAAGTAAAATTACTCTACAAATCATTTTGTGCTAATGATTGTATTCTTTTAAAATAGCCAAGCATATTCAGTCTCTAATCACTTTGCCTATCACTGCAATATTATGTTAATTTTAAAGAATTCTCTTTTGGAATGAAAGAACTAATATACTGAATCTTTATTTGAATTTTACTTATGTATCAAAATGCTTTGCTAAGCTTTTGTTAAATCTGCAGGATATTCCAACATGCTAAAGCTTCTTAGTATTAAAATATGACATTTATTAAAGTACTTCTGTGTATAATAAAACCAAACTTGAAAATATAATAGCAGCTAAAATTTCTGCAGTTTCAGAGGGAGCTTAATTAATCATTGAAATAGATCAGTGATTTCTCTCCCTTAAATGAGTAACCTATTAATGCTAGCACACAATACATGCTACAGATTTTACCACTAGGTCACCTCTTTAATTATCTAACATACGTACTTACTGTAGCATTTTGCCCAATTTAACACATAGTCCATCACCTGCATATCTAGTAAAAATATACTAGTAAGAGGGATCCTCAGCATAGAAGGTTTGCTTGTCAGCTTGCTGCATGAATTGAAAAATGATTTGTAAAATGAACTATTTTAATGCACTATCAATTTTTTTTCTATGTGAATTGATAATTATTAGTTATTGGTCCATCTTTCTTATGGAGAATGCAAGCTTCAGTGTGGTAGAGATCTTACTTCCCTACTGCACAAATTGTGTGAACATAGTAGACCCTTTAATAAATATTTGTTGAATTGAATTGTGACATTAGTAAGAAAATGGACTATTAAACACATATTATCTGCTAACTGTATTACAAGTTACTTATGTGTTAGGAATTGAAGTCTAAATAATAGCAAAGATTGAGAGTTTCAGACACCAAAACAATTAGCTGCATTGATCAGAAAAGTCCACCATTTTTTCTGTCAGGCACAGTAATGGTTTCCTCATTTTAGAATTTCAGGGAACTTTAAGCAATTTTTTTTTTTCAAATAAAAGACTGTCAGACAAGGAAGACCTCATGAAGCTATAATAACTAATCTGATTATAATATCATCGTCATAAAGATAATAACAGACAACAAAGCAACAAAACACAATAAAAACCAAAATGACTGTACAGTTTTATCTCCCCTATTTCTTAAAAACAGTTGTGTTTAAAAACTGTATTAGCAGAACATAAAATTTCATGGCTACGGACATCTTTTAAATTAAATACACTCATCTTTATTTAAATTGCATTGGTTTTTAGCATTATTTGTCTTATTCTCATGTTTTGTATAAACTACATAAGAAATAGCACTAGTCCACCAACCTGCACTTAGATACCACAAATCAGTGAACTCATTGTCTTCAAATTGCCTGATTCCAAGTAGTTTCTTTCTACATGTATCTTTCACTTTCTCACCAAGCAGATGGCAGCATAGTGGCAAGCTATGGAGACATGCAGGCCAATTTATTCTGCCATGCACTGAAAACTGTGCTACAATTTGTAGGCAAAATAAAAGCAAGAGAAAGAAACTAGCACTTTTGAGAGCCATATTATATACCAAGCACTGTGTTAGTATTTTCTTAATTTCATTTAAAGAATCCATGACTTAGCAAGAAAGAGATATTAACATAAAGGAGTATGATATGTTTATGTAAGTACAACAAATTTCTTCTCAGAAGGATAATGCCATAACTGGATTAGCTCTTCATGAAGTATAATATTTTGATCAAAAGAAAACAGTAGAGCATTCCAGATGCAGAACATGATTATGAAGAAGGTATAGGGGTATGAACAAAAGCTGTGGTTATTGGATGGCTGGCAGGAAGGAGGGTGAAGAGTTCCAGCTCATACTGTAAACTCAGTAGATAAACAATTTCATCACTTTCTGTAGCCAATGACTCTCCAAAGGGTTCTTAAGCCAGCTGTGATAGCAGCAGGAGCTGCTTTCACAAATTGAGGTGCTAGACAGGGTCAAGCATTTCTGCTTTTATAACAGCTGAAGGAGTTAGGGGTGACTTGGGTTGACGGCACAAATAACATAACTTAACTATGTTTTATACTTGCAAAGTTGGTTCTACCCAAGCAGTCAATATTTATACTTGTCATTCTGTATAACTCTTGACAGAGTACAGACACTGCCCTAATATTAAGCCTTCATATTCCAAGACCTTACTAAAAGAAAGTTCATAGGTGGATTAATTGCTTTGCTAGTGTTAAAATGGAATATCCTGAAAAATGTGTCTTGGAATCGACGATTATCCTTAATTCATACATAAAACTTATCAAAACCAGCGTAAATCTGGGTCTTAATTTAAATGTGTTTCCCAAATTATACCTTTCTTTTTTGCCTACCTTTTGTTTCTAGGCTAGTTCCTATTGCTTTTTATACCATGCATTCCTAGGACACAACTCCAAGTATTGGGCATGGAGAAATGTCAATTCATTTTCCAATTAGCTTATTTAAAATATAAGTAAAATAGTAAATCTTCTTTAAAATTCCTATAATAAATTTCAAAGCCAAAAGTTTATGGGTTTTCTGTGGGCTATAGTTTTATAAATATCCAGGTGAACATACAACTTACGCAGTAGATAATAAAACCCTCAAGGGCATGTGCCTTTAAGCTTACTTTCATCCTAGCAGAAAGAAACAGGAAAGAAGAGAGGAAATTCAAAGTGTTCAGCATGTTTGGCAAGGAGCAGCTAGGAGAAATGGTTAACATAAAGGAGTATGATATGTTTATGTAAGTACAACAAATTTCTTCTCAGAAGGATAATGCCATAACTGGATTAGCTCTTCATGAAGTATAATATTTTGATCAAAAGAAAACAGTAGAGCATTCCAGATGCAGAACATGATTATGAAGAAGGTATAGGGGTATGAACAAAAGCTGTGGTTATTGGATGGCTGGCAGGAAGGAGGGTGAAGAGTTCCAGCTCATACTGTAAACTCAGTAGATAAACAATTTCATCACTTTCTGTAGCCAATGACTCTCCAAAGGGTTCTTAAGCCAGCTGTGATAGCAGCAGGAGCTGCTTTCACAAATTGAGGTGCTAGACAGGGTCAAGCATTTCTGCTTTTATAACAGCTGAAGGAGTTAGGGGTGACTTGGGTTGACGGCACAAATAACATAACTTAACTATGTTTTATACTTGCAAAGTTGGTTCTACCCAAGCAGTCAATATTTATACTTGTCATTCTGTATAACTCTTGACAGAGTACAGACACTGCCCTAATATTAAGCCTTCATATTCCAAGACCTTACTAAAAGAAAGTTCATAGGTGGATTAATTGCTTTGCTAGTGTTAAAATGGAATATCCTGAAAAATGTGTCTTGGAATCGACGATTATCCTTAATTCATACATAAAACTTATCAAAACCAGCGTAAATCTGGGTCTTAATTTAAATGTGTTTCCCAAATTATACCTTTCTTTTTTGCCTACCTTTTGTTTCTAGGCTAGTTCCTATTGCTTTTTATACCATGCATTCCTAGGACACAACTCCAAGTATTGGGCATGGAGAAATGTCAATTCATTTTCCAATTAGCTTATTTAAAATATAAGTAAAATAGTAAATCTTCTTTAAAATTCCTATAATAAATTTCAAAGCCAAAAGTTTATGGGTTTTCTGTGGGCTATAGTTTTATAAATATCCAGGTGAACATACAACTTACGCAGTAGATAATAAAACCCTCAAGGGCATGTGCCTTTAAGCTTACTTTCATCCTAGCAGAAAGAAACAGGAAAGAAGAGAGGAAATTCAAAGTGTTCAGCATGTTTGGCAAGGAGCAGCTAGGGAGAAATGGCCATACTAAACACAGCAGGTAGTATTACTAAATGCACAATATGAAATTACTACATTTTATCTTGGGCTTCCCAAGTGGCTCAGTGGTAAAGAATCAACATGCTAATGCAAGTTTGATCCCTGGGTTGTGTAGATCCCCTGGAGAAGGGGATAGCAACCCGCTCTTGCCTGGAAGGTTCCATGAACAGAAGAGCCTAGTGTGCTACAGTTCATTGAGCTGTAGAGTCGAACACAACTGAGCCTGCACACATGCACACACATTCCACCTTAAGGTTGCAGCTTAGTACTCTCTTGTCAAGGCTAATTATTATTTTCTTCTGATTTCCGAATGTTTTCAGTTGTTCTTATTGCTTATACATTTAGAAGCCATGCATAAGAAATATATTCAAAGAATCTAGAAATGAATAGCATTTGTTTATATAATGTAGAAACTCAATAATCAGTAAGAAATCCCTGAAACATATGATTTTTCTATTCTTGAAGTGAAGTGAAAAAAAATATCCATGCTTTAGATGTAATTAGTCATTTTTACCAACTGACATAGAAAATAATTACTTGACTCAATTAGTAGTTTATGTGTAAAGTATTAATTTCATGTATAAAAATAGCTTGGGACCTCATAGGTAGTCATTTAAAAGAGAAGATCCTATTGAAGTTATTTTACATACAACATAAAAATTATGTAATACATAATCAAATACAAACTATAGCTTTCAAGATCTCTAAAAATATCTGTAGCTCCACAAGGAAAAACCCTAAATATTTTAGGTTGATTCTCTAAGAGTAACTCCTAATGTTATGAGCTACTTGACATATTCAAGTAATGAAAAATTATAGGGATTTCATTTCACATTATTTAGGAAGCTAGAAAGGAGCCATTACACACTCTCAAGTATAGATAATCTACTGCATATTCATAACTAAATATAAAAGATTTTTAGACATCAACTGCTGATAAGGCAAAAACATGGTGCACTATAGTGAAAAGTTGAGCAAAGATTGGGCAGATACTCAAGGTGTTACCTTTTTTTTTTTTTAAAGATTTATTTATTTATTTATTTTGGGCGAGGGTCGGGTTGGGGAGGGAGGGGAGCAGGCGGGCCACTTCTATTGGTCTTTCATTTCTCCATTTTCAACCGTCTTTGTTCTTTGGCTCCTGTGGGCCTCCCATCGCGGTGGCGTCTGTCGCTGCAGAGCACCGACTCTGGGCGTATGCGCTCCAGAGCTCCGGCTTGGTAATTGGACACATCAGTCCAGCCGCTCCGCGGCACGTGGGATCTTCCCAGGCCAGGGATCGAACCGGCGCCCCTTGCACTGCAAGGTGGTGTCCTTACCCACTGGACCACCAGGGGAAGCCCAAGGTGTTACCTTTTAAAAGATTGGTACTTGTATTTTTCTAGATAATGCTCATTAACATGATTTTTCAGTTTGCGGTTCGAATGCTTGGTATGTTTGTAGGTCATGTCCGTAGGTGGACTTACTACTCTGTCGGTTGAAAGAAAATGTCTAAATGCTCAGTAGATGCATGTTATCGTTGATGACTGTGAAATAAGTTAGGGCATATGAGAGAACCGGGCAAGTCTAAGGAGGTGCATCTCACCCTTTGCACTCAGATGTGTTTTATGCTACCTTGTTGAATGTTCTCCATATCTAAAATCCTTCATATCTGAAATTGATTAACCATAATAGTTATTGAGATGATTACTGTGCCAATTAAATAATTGATAATTAATATTAGACAACATAATAGGCGTAGTGGTAATGGGTGTATTACATAGGACTTTTTCCCATATTAAGACTTCTTAAAAATAAAGCAACTTACTCATGTAACTAAAACTTCTCAACAGTTTTTGAGGTAATTTATTTTTAATCTCTTATATATTAAAAATTACATATTCTGTAATGACCTAAATGAGGAAAGACTTTGTAAAAGAATTGATGTGTATATATCTGACTGAATCACTTTGCTCTACACCTGAAACTAACTCAGTATTGTTAATTAACTATGCTCCAATATAATTTTTTTAAATTATTGGACTTTTAGCAGTTTCCCTCAATGAAAAGAAATATTTCCTGAGATCTCCTTATTTAGCCCCATGTGAACCCAATAAGATTGTTTCAATATGACTATTTTTATGACTATTTTCCAAAACTTTCTAAATAACCTTTTACTATGTATGTTGAGACAGCTGTTGTCAAATGGAACTGAAGTCTTATGGAAACCAGACAATGAAATAACTGAATGAAGACAGGGATAAGTTGGTTGGTGGAGTAGAAAATAATGGGAAAAAATTGTAGACTACAATACAGAATCAAAAGAACTGAGGAGAGAGATAAAAACACAAGGAATGTAACATAAAACACAAGAAGGACAGAAAACATGAAGAGAAAGCCCATCCCTGAACTCCTCATTTTCTCTAATGTATTTGCTACCATCTGTGTCTGGCTGCCAATTAGTACTAAGAATGGAGCTGTTGCCTCAAGTTGCCCTCCTTCCCAGACTGAAACCACCTTTCTTAGTCTGGTTCTCTTCCTTGACCATTACCTCATTACACAGGGTAAGGGCATCTCTGCTTTAATCTTTTTTTAATTTAATTTTTATCAGAGTAGATGTGGATTTGATGCCTGATCTGGGAAGATTCCCTGGAGAAGGACATGAAACTCCAGTATTCTTGACTGGGAAAGCTCATGGACAGAAGAGGCTGGCAGGCCACCGACCATCGGGTTGCAGAGTCAGACACAACCTAGTGACTGAACAACATCAACGACATAGCTGCTTTACAATGTTGTGTTACTGTCTACTGTACAGTAAAGTGCATCAGCTGTATATATACATCTATATGGGCTTCTGTGGTGGTTCAGATTGTTAACAATCTGCCTGCATGTAAGAGACCTGGGTTCAATCTCTGGGTCGGGAAAAGTCCCTGGAGAAGGGAATGGCAACCCACTCCAGTATTCTTGCCTGGGGAATTCCATGGACAGAGGAACCTGACACGCTGTAGTCCATGTGGTCACAGAGAGTTGGACACCCCTGAAGCGACGGAGCACAGCAGAGCATATAAATATGTATCGACTCTTTTTTGGATTTCCTTTCCATTTAGGTCACCACAGATCCCTGAAAGCTGCAGTAGGGTTCTCATTAGTTTTATACACAGTGCCCGTAATGTATAAATTCCAACTCCAACCTCCCAATTTCTCCCACCTCTCTTTCCCCACCATCGGTGTCCATACATTTATTCTCTACGTCTGTGTCTCTATTTCTGCTTTGCAAATAATATCATCTGTACTGTTTTTCTATATTACACATAACATGCGTTAATATGCAATATTTTTCTTTTTCTGACTTACTTTACTCTGTTATGACAGTCTCTAGGTCCATCCATCTGTAGCTTGAGTCTTTATACTTCTTGTATCATCTCTTTAAGGAATACTTAACTCTGATGACTAATACTTACTTTTTTAAAATTTTGTTTCTTAAAACTAGAAATCATATGAAGAATATCCTGATTTTAATTTTGCACTCTTGAAGTTTTTCTTTAAAGAATACATTTTATTCTATTTATGCATGTGTATTACATTTTGTTTGTTTGTGTGTGTCTGACTATACCAAATAAGAATGTTTTACTACATGAAGCTGTTTTAAAATAACATTGTAATAATAACATGTTTTTCTAAAGGTATACCATTTAGCATCTATTTAGGATACATTTGCAGGAATAAGATTAGCTAGTCAAAGCTGTTGTGCTTATTGTTAAATTGCTTTACAAAGGGGTTATTTCAGTATACACTCCATCTATTAATATAGGAGAGAACTTGTTTTGAGTTTTGTTTTGAACTTTTATGAGACTATAAAGTGAAGCATTGTGTAAAAAAAATTGATGTCATTTACTGAGAGATTTTCCATTGCTGATTTTCATTTAGTTTTCTATGTCTTCCGCAATGAAACTGGAAACTTACTCAGGAGTTGGAGGGTATAACTTTCTCCGTTTAAGCCATAACCAAAATTTATATGAACTTGACTCATGTCATATGCAAAGTAATTTATGCCAAAACTCAGCACCATGAAAATGCCCATTTAACCAAAAATACCTTTTCTTTTTTGTAAGCTGTAGTCCATGTGGTCACAGAGAGTTGGACACCCCTGAAGGGGACGGAGCACAGCAGAGCATATAAATATGTATCGACTCTTTTTTGGATTTCCTTTCCATTTAGGTCACCACAGATCCCTGAAAGCTGCAGTAGGGTTCTCATTAGTTTTATACACAGTGCCCGTAATGTATAAATTCCAACTCCAACCTCCCAATTTCTCCCACCTCTCTTTCCCCACCATCGGTGTCCATACATTTATTCTCTACGTCTGTGTCTCTATTTCTGCTTTGCAAATAATATCATCTGTACTGTTTTTCTATATTACACATAACATGCGTTAATATGCAATATTTTTCTTTTTCTGACTTACTTTACTCTGTTATGACAGTCTCTAGGTCCATCCATCTGTAGCTTGAGTCTTTATACTTCTTGTATCATCTCTTTAAGGAATACTTAACTCTGATGACTAATACTTACTTTTTTAAAATTTTGTTTCTTAAAACTAGAAATCATATGAAGAATATCCTGATTTTAATTTTGCACTCTTGAAGTTTTTCTTTAAAGAATACATTTTATTCTATTTATGCATGTGTATTACATTTTGTTTGTTTGTGTGTGTCTGACTATACCAAATAAGAATGTTTTACTACATGAAGCTGTTTTAAAATAACATTGTAATAATAACATGTTTTTCTAAAGGTATACCATTTAGCATCTATTTAGGATACATTTGCAGGAATAAGATTAGCTAGTCAAAGCTGTTGTGCTTATTGTTAAATTGCTTTACAAAGGGGTTATTTCAGTATACACTCCATCTATTAATATAGGAGAGAACTTGTTTTGAGTTTTGTTTTGAACTTTTATGAGACTATAAAGTGAAGCATTGTGTAAAAAAAATTGATGTCATTTACTGAGAGATTTTCCATTGCTGATTTTCATTTAGTTTTCTATGTCTTCCGCAATGAAACTGGAAACTTACTCAGGAGTTGGAGGGTATAACTTTCTCCGTTTAAGCCATAACCAAAATTTATATGAACTTGACTCATGTCATATGCAAAGTAATTTATGCCAAAACTCAGCACCATGAAAATGCAAATTAACTATAATCATTCATCTTTCTGAAGACTATTCAAAAACATACCTCTTTTTAGTCTTTTTAAATGTACGTATTAGATGCCTGGTAAAGCAATAAAGCTGTCAAGGACTGTCAACCAAGTATAAAGCACTAAAATGGTTAAAGTTCACCTCTTCAAAAACTTGCTTCCCATACTCCTAATCTCACGTTCTTTGCATTTTAAAAAAGTAAAAACTGGGAAATACTATTTTTCTGAGGTAACTGAGATTTAAACACAATATCTTTCTGCATTATTTATTTAATTGTGCAACTACTCATGTTCATGAATATCAGAAGTTATGTTAATGCTAATTTTACTTCCTAGTCTCTAGAGAAACATTTATTTTCTCCTTATATCTATTCAAAAATAAACTATCTTATTACAAAATATTTTAATTGTATCATGATACATGGTAGGTATGCATTTTCTCATATACTTATTTTTAACTAAACAAATTATATGGCTATAATTTATGAAATTTGAAAAATTAATTTTATTTGAAGTCATATATAATAAAGATATCTCTGATTAGCTTTACTGAGCACCAGAAATTTGGGGCATTGTTTCAGTATAAGTGATAAGTTCTTTACAAGCCCTTATTTTTTTTAAATTAATATTACCTTCATTTAAAGTATTAATGTGACAAATGCTGGAAAAATGTTTTGCATAGAAGCGTTTTATAGATTTGATGACTACAGCTTCTTATTATCAGCACTTTATATGGTGAAGTATTTGATGTAGAAGCACTTTTAAAGTACTCTTCGTTTCAAGAAGAATTTCATAAATTAAGATTATTACATTTATACCCTTTAAGGAAAGAAGATTTCTGAAATTATAAGATAGTTGAATTATTTATTAAAATTGTCATATTAATTGGGTTTTAAAAATCTACATGTAAGTATTCAGCTGAGTATAAATTTTATTATCAAAATTAATAGAGCATTGATTCTACTAATCATAACAGAAAAAAATAGATTATTTTTCTTCTTATGTATTGAAATCTGTTACCAAAATTTTTTAAAAAAATTTGAACTTGACTCATGTCATATGCAAAGTAATTTATGCCAAAACTCAGCACCATGAAAATGCAAATTAACTATAATCATTCATCTTTCTGAAGACTATTCAAAAACATACCTCTTTTTAGTCTTTTTAAATGTACGTATTAGATGCCTGGTAAAGCAATAAAGCTGTCAAGGACTGTCAACCAAGTATAAAGCACTAAAATGGTTAAAGTTCACCTCTTCAAAAACTTGCTTCCCATACTCCTAATCTCACGTTCTTTGCATTTTAAAAAAGTAAAAACTGGGAAATACTATTTTCTGAGGTAACTGAGATTTAAACACAATATCTTTCTGCATTATTTATTTAATTGTGCAACTACTCATGTTCATGAATATCAGAAGTTATGTTAATGCTAATTTTACTTCCTAGTCTCTAGAGAAACATTTATTTTCTCCTTATATCTATTCAAAAATAAACTATCTTATTACAAAATATTTTAATTGTATCATGATACATGGTAGGTATGCATTTTCTCATATACTTATTTTTAACTAAACAAATTATATGGCTATAATTTATGAAATTTGAAAAATTAATTTTATTTGAAGTCATATATAATAAAGATATCTCTGATTAGCTTTACTGAGCACCAGAAATTTGGGGCATTGTTTCAGTATAAGTGATAAGTTCTTTACAAGCCCTTATTTTTTTTAAATTAATATTACCTTCATTTAAAGTATTAATGTGACAAATGCTGGAAAAATGTTTTGCATAGAAGCGTTTTATAGATTTGATGACTACAGCTTCTTATTATCAGCACTTTATATGGTGAAGTATTTGATGTAGAACACTTTTTAAAGTAGTCTTCGTTTCAAGAAGAATTTCATAAATTAAGATTATTCCATTTATACCCTTTAAGGAAAGAAGATTTCTGAAATTATAAGATAGTTGAATTATTTATTAAAATTGTCATATTAATTGGGTTTTAAAAATCTACATGTAAGTATTCAGCTGAGTATAAATTTTATTATCAAAATTAATAGAGCATTGATTCTACTAATCATAACAGAAAAAAATAGATTATTTTTCCTCTTATGTATTGAAATCTGTTACATGGTAGCCAGAGCAGGTGTTGAAGCGCTTGTGTTCTCAGCTCAGCAAACCTCAGAGAAAAGATTCAGAGCAAGTGGATGATTAGAGCCTGAGACAGAGTTGTCAGGTAGCATATCACTCATTAGTGATTAAACCTCAAAAGATTAAAGTGGTCAGCATTTCATAAGATACAAAGAATATGCTTTCACTTTGGTCAGTGTCAGGTTTCTGTGATTCTGTTACTGTTCCTCTGATACTGTTAGCTATCCTGCTCTAAGACAGCTCTCCCTCACCTTTACCAAGGACATCGCCAATGGCAAAATTCAGGATAATGTTCTCTGTTTATTCTGAGAGCACTGGCATTGGAACAACAATGCCCACATTCATATTCCTTGTAAAGAAATATTGATATTTGAGTACTAAGTAGAAAGCGTTTACTACTTTCATTATTTTCAAGTAACCATAGAAAATACTTTTGTTATCCTCCTGGTTCCATCCAGGCTTGAAGCCTGGGTGAGAACTTTCCCTAGAATGAAGAGGACAAGATGTGATTACCGAGTCACCAGATCATAAGAAACAGAGTTATAAAGACTGGTCTGCATTAATGTATAGCATAAGTGCACACATATTTTACCATAATTGTTCTTATCTTTCCGCTGTGTTCTAACTGCTCAGTTTGAATGCCGTGAAATTTTATTTATATTAATCAGCCTAAGGGGAATATAAATAAACTTGACTGAAGTTTTGTATATGTTACAACATGAAATTTAAGAATAATTTTTTAACTTTTATTGGAAAGATTCAGCTCCTTAAAACTTTTGATTTTAGGAAGAAAAAAATAGATTAACTACTCTTCTTTTCATAATATCTATTTGCTAATGTATTGTGGGTGTGATTTGCTCTAGACAAAGCTGAAACCAATAGCAAAAAAAAAAAAAAAACAAATTTATTTAAAAATTTTGATCAGAGTGGGAATGATCCACTTCTTTAGCTGAATAAATTTAAAACTTTATCTTCACTTTATTTCTGCTGTCTCGGGTAGAGACTGTCTTAATTGGAATTTTGTATTTATGTTTATCACCATGGTGAATATTTTTCTGTACCAAGTATTGGTTGGTTTTCTAACATGGAAAATACAGAGAACTATAAGGTTTCATTAATACAATGGAAGTATCATTAAGTATTTTTTTTTGTAAGGAGGTACAAGACTTGGAAATTTGCGGTCCTACTTCATTTTTCTAACAGTTATGATTAAATACTTTATTCAAATATATTATTATTTTTAATTATGCTTTTTATACTACATTACTCTGTTAAGATTAAATTAAGATATGAACAATTCTAAGCTTGTCGATCTACTATGATATTTTCTGTTAAAATAAGGCTCAAGAGGGAAGGGATATATGTGTATATGTAGTTGATTCACATTGTTGTACCGCAGAAACTAACACAACATTGTAAGGCAACAAAGTCAATTAAATTAAAATAATAATTATTAAAATAATAATAATAATTGCTACCAAAACAATTAAATGATTTGCTTCATTTTTATAGAGAGACTTTTAACTCCTTCAAGAAGGAATTGATTTCTCTCACCTGATGAACTAAAAGATAGCATTTCCACTGTTGTTCATAGAATTCAGTTTAGCTCTTATCCTAACTGGAAATACATTGAGAGCTGATGCTCTCATGCTTTAGAAAATATAATTAGACTTATAGGGGAATCTGCATTATTTACATATTTCATGAATATGTGAACGGACTTGAGTTGCAGATGGAATTTAGCTTAGGAATCAGGGCAAGGAAAAGCAACTTATTTAACACAGCGGATTATTAACCATTAGAATTAATTCATGTAAAAAAGACTACATTCAGTTCAGTATAGATAGGTTACTTGAAATACTGTCTAGCTTCAGGTCTCCGTTTTACTCTAATGCCTCTGGTTTTATAACTTTTAAGTTTATAGTTCTGTGCCATGCACACTTTCAGGGGTTTGGGCATATATGTCATCAGGAATTACTATTTGCTTTAATTAAATCCATTTGTGTACTTGAGAAATATATTCCTAAAGCTTTTTTGGTACTTTGTAGGAACCCGATACGTGGCAAACTATCTGAGGGCATTTTTAATATATTTATTCCCACAGAAGAAAACATTTACAGTTTCCTTATCCCACCAAAGGAGATAAAATACAAAGTTTTCAATATCTGGCATGTCAGCAAAATAAAGAGTCTTCCAGCTGGGATTCCTGGAAGGATTTATGAGAATAGACACGAACTGTAGGCTGCTTCCACAATTCTCCAGTCAAATCATATTTTTTAAAATTCTATTTAAAGTAGAGACGGGGCTTCCCCTGGTGGTCCAGTGGGTAAGGACACCGCCTTGCAGTGCAAGGGGCGCCGGTTTGATCCCTGGCCTGGGAAGATCCCACGTGCCGCGGAGCGGCTGGACGGATGTGTCAGATTACCGAGTCAGAGCTCTGGAGCGCAAGAGCCTAGAGCCGGCACTCTGCAACAACAGACGCCACCGCGATGGGAGGCCCACAGGAGCCAAAGAACAAAGTTGGATGAAAATAGAGAAATGAAAGACCAGTAGAAGTGGCCCGCCCGCTCCCCTCCCTCCCCAACCCGACCCTTGCCCAAAGTAAATAAATAAATAAATCTTTAAAAAAAAAAAAAAAAAAAAAAGTAGAGGCAACTTTGGACTTCCTTATTTGAAATAAGTATAATTCTGGAATAATTAGTGATTACTACAATAGTTTTTCTTTTGGATATCTGTTAATGTGTGCAATGGTGATTGTGTTGAGTACCATGATGTCTGTTTGAACATTTAGGTTATATGGTAGCAGTATTTCTTTTTTAATCTTTCTGCAAGTTTGCAAAGATGACACTAAGGTTGGTATCGACAACAAGTAGGAAAATATTTATTTAGTTCCAAGTATTTATTTCCATAAGAAATATGTTAGGGATATTTTAGGTTAGAGTTTCCATATGACTTTTATAGTTATAGAGAAATTGCAGGAGGAAGAATTCCTTACATAAAGTGATTTGTAACCAGCACAGGGCATCATGGATTATTTTTAGGAGATTTCAGTCCACTAAATTCTGGACAGCGGAACTGCTTCAACCTCTCATATGATTCCTTGATATTTATGTGCATTATTTCTCTTTTCACTATCATCACCTATTATCTTTTTCTCTGCTTCATCAAATCTTCTCCCATATTTAAGATCCAGCTTATGCTTTTCTTCACATACTTTTTCAGTTGTTCATTGATTCCATACATATATGTTTTATATCAGGAATAAAAGAAATAATATAGTAATGGTTGTAAAAAATGCAAAAAATGAAGCCTTCATAGGATCTGCAGTTTATGGTTTAAATACATTCTAAAGTAAAATTTTAGAACTTGCTTTCAAATTCTGGATACATTGCAGAGAGATAAATAAATTAGTGAACTGTGTAGTGATTTAGAAGGTAGGAATACAGAATAAGAATGGGGTATTGTAAGGCAGAGGCTGAATGGCAAGTTTAAATAGCAGTTTGGGTAACATTAATAATGTTGAGGAGGAAAGGGAGCAAACCATGGGTGGAAAGAATGTTCCAGACAGATGGAACACCATATGTGAAGCCATGAGGCTGGGGCGTGCCTGGTGAGTTCTGGTCACAACAAGACTATAACTAAAAAGCAAGGTAGAAAGTAGTAGGTTGTGAAGTTACCTAGCTACCCTGAACACTTGAGCTGTTTTAACCCATGTAGTTGAGAAACCATTGGAGAGTTTCAGCAGATGAGTGACAGAATCTCATTAGTGTTTTATTTTTTATGTGGTTTTTATTAGGGTGCAGTTGCTTTGCAATGCTGTGTTAGCTTCTTCTGTACAGCCAAGTGAATCAGCTGTGTATATACATATATCTCCAATCGTTTGGATTCCCTTCCCATTTAGGTCATTACAGAGCATTAAGTAGAGTTTCCCGTGCCATACAGCAGGTTCTCATTAGTTATCTACACGTATGTGTTCCAGTGTTAAGTCACGTCTGACTCTTTGCAACTCCCTGGACTGTAGCCCACAAGGCTCCTCTGTCCATGGGATTCTCCAGGGAGGAAGACTGGAATGAGTTGCCATGCTCTCCTCCAGAGTATCTTCCCAACCCCAGGATTCAAACCTTGTCCCCTGCATCTCCTGCAGTGCAAGGGGATTCTTCTACCCGCTGAGATATCTGGGAAACCCCAGGTAGTATAGAGACAGTCATAAATGATTTGGCACTGATCTTGTTTGAAAGGCTGGAGGAGGACAGATAAAATAAGCGTTACAACATGCAGTTGAAGCTCTGGAAGTCTTTTATACCAGATTTGTTAGTTTACCTGTAAATACAAGCAATCCAATAGAAACTGTTTTCTATCTTCCGTCTAGAACCAGGACCAGTGTTCAATTCTTTTTTGAAAAGTTGATTTAAAAATGCAAAAAATGAAGCCTTCATAGGATCTGCAGTTTATGGTTTAAATACATTCTAAAGTAAAATTTTAGAACTTGCTTTCAAATTCTGGATACATTGCAGAGAGATAAATAAATTAGTGAACTGTGTAGTGATTTAGAAGGTAGGAATACAGAATAAGAATGGGGTATTGTAAGGCAGAGGCTGAATGGCAAGTTTAAATAGCAGTTTGGGTAACATTAATAATGTTGAGGAGGAAAGGGAGCAAACCATGGGTGGAAAGAATGTTCCAGACAGATGGAACACCATATGTGAAGCCATGAGGCTGGGGCGTGCCTGGTGAGTTCTGGTCACAACAAGACTATAACTAAAAAGCAAGGTAGAAAGTAGTAGGTTGTGAAGTTACCTAGCTACCCTGAACACTTGAGCTGTTTTAACCCATGTAGTTGAGAAACCATTGGAGAGTTTCAGCAGATGAGTGACAGAATCTCATTAGTGTTTTATTTTTTATGTGGTTTTATTAGGGTGCAGTTGCTTTGCAATGCTGTGTTAGCTTCTTCTGTACAGCCAAGTGAATCAGCTGTGTATATACATATATCTCCAATCGTTTGGATTCCCTTCCCATTTAGGTCATTACAGAGCATTAAGTAGAGTTTCCCGTGCCATACAGCAGGTTCTCATTAGTTATCTACACGTATGTGTTCCAGTGTTAAGTCACGTCTGACTCTTTGCAACTCCCTGGACTGTAGCCCACAAGGCTCCTCTGTCCATGGGATTCTCCAGGGAGGAAGACTGGAATGAGTTGCCATGCTCTCCTCCAGAGTATCTTCCCAACCCCAGGATTCAAACCTTGTCCCCTGCATCTCCTGCAGTGCAAGGGGATTCTTCTACCCGCTGAGATATCTGGGAAACCCCAGGTAGTATAGAGACAGTCATAAATGATTTGGCACTGATCTTGTTTGAAAGGCTGGAGGAGGACAGATAAAATAAGCGTTACAACATGCAGTTGAAGCTCTGGAAGTCTTTTATACCAGATTTGTTAGTTTACCTGTAAATACAAGCAATCCAATAGAAACTGTTTTCTATCTTCCGTCTAGAACCAAAAATAAATCACAAACCCCCAGGGTACCTCTATATTGCCCTTGAAACATGTAATCTGAACAAGTATCTGAAATTTAGGACTTAAATATATATAGCAACCCCTCTATCTTAGAATGCATATTAAGTCTTTATACCGTTTCTTATTGGATTATGTGATTTAATCAGAATTTTTTCAGTGTTCTTTTCATTTGAGTGCAGTGAAGGCTGTCTTTAGCAACAGATGCAGAACCATCTTTCTCCTATTCATTTCTCAGACATTTATGTCTTGCAGCGTGTGAGAAGCATATTAAGTGGCAGTTAGGTAGTAGTAGAAAGGTTTCCACAGATAATGCCTGACAATTCAATCAAAGAAAATCAGAAGGAACAATTCATGGAAAGAAAGTGACATAGAAGATAGGTGGAGTGCCTGTGGACATTCACAGAATAAAGAGTAGTCCTTTGCCTTGCTTTTTCATACCTCTGAAATGATACTTAATCTCCCATTTTCACAGAATCAGAAATCAGATAGCTACTGATGAAATTACAAAATTAAAAATCTCTAGTAAAAGCCTATTTAATTTCATTTTAAAATACAGAGTAGATACTCTGCTGATTCATATGTATGCTATTGCCTTCATTTATTTCCATTTTGTTTCTTAAGAAAGAATAAATACTCAGGTTTTACCACTCAAGATGATCTGTATGCTAGATGTAAAATTGTACCCATCAGCAATATTTCCCATCTTCCTACCCTGCCTTATTTTTCCACTTAATATGTTTACTGTTATCATGTATGTAGGGGACTGGAATGAGTTGCCATGCTCTCCTCCAGAGTATCTTCCCAACCCCAGGATTCAAACCTTGTCCCCTGCATCTCCTGCAGTGCAAGGGGATTCTTCTACCCGCTGAGATATCTGGGAAACCCCAGGTAGTATAGAGACAGTCATAAATGATTTGGCACTGATCTTGTTTGAAAGGCTGGAGGAGGACAGATAAAATAAGCGTTACAACATGCAGTTGAAGCTCTGGAAGTCTTTTATACCAGATTTGTTAGTTTACCTGTAAATACAAGCAATCCAATAGAAACTGTTTTTCTATCTTCCGTCTAGAACCAAAAATAAATCACAAACCCCCAGGGTACCTCTATATTGCCCTTGAAACATGTAATCTGAACAAGTATCTGAAATTTAGGACTTAAATATATATAGCAACCCCTCTATCTTAGAATGCATATTAAGTCTTTATACCGTTTCTTATTGGATTATGTGATTTAATCAGAATTTTTTTCAGTGTTCTTTTCATTTGAGTGCAGTGAAGGCTGTCTTTAGCAACAGATGCAGAACCATCTTTCTCCTATTCATTTCTCAGACATTTATGTCTTGCAGCGTGTGAGAAGCATATTAAGTGGCAGTTAGGTAGTAGTAGAAAGGTTTCCACAGATAATGCCTGACAATTCAATCAAAGAAAATCAGAAGGAACAATTCATGGAAAGAAAGTGACATAGAAGATAGGTGGAGTGCCTGTGGACATTCACAGAATAAAGAGTAGTCCTTTGCCTTGCTTTTTCATACCTCTGAAATGATACTTAATCTCCCATTTTCACAGAATCAGAAATCAGATAGCTACTGATGAAATTACAAAATTAAAAATCTCTAGTAAAAGCCTATTTAATTTCATTTTAAAATACAGAGTAGATACTCTGCTGATTCATATGTATGCTATTGCCTTCATTTATTTCCATTTTGTTTCTTAAGAAAGAATAAATACTCAGGTTTTACCACTCAAGATGATCTGTATGCTAGATGTAAAATTGTACCCATCAGCAATATTTCCCATCTTCCTACCCTGCCTTATTTTTTCCACTTAATATGTCTTACTGTTATCATGTATGTATTTTTTACTAATTCTTGTTATTTCCTTATATCTACTTCCCACCCCCATTAGGATATAAGCTCCTTAGATATATATATACATATATATATTTTTTATGATCTATTTTATTCATTGCTTAATGCACAGAACTTGAAAGATTGCCTAAAACATATTAGACACTAAAATATTTGTTGAGTGAATGAAATAATTGTAATGACAAATTATATATAATTTGATATGTATATGTATATATGTCTATACATACATACACCAGTTGTTTCCAGTTTGTTCTATTTTAGTTTAATTTTACATGCACCACTCTTTGACACAGAAAAGTTTACTTTTTCCATAAGTCTATCTTTTGCATAATGGTTTATATCAGTAATATTATGCTTTGAAAAACCTTATCCATAAAAAATTTATAAAAATACTTATTCTCTATTCTTCTTTTATTAAATGGATTAGATTTTATATTAACGTTAAAATTTTAAACTATCAAGAACATATCTCACATGCAATGTGAAAATGTTTTTGACTGTCTTCTCCCATTAATCTTTTCTTTATTGCTTTGATACTATTTATTGTAAAATTCATCCTTCTCGTGGTGTTTTAATGTTTTATACCAACGTCATAGAGACCCTGCTGCCTGTTTCTGGCTTAACCTTATTTGGTTATTTATTGTTTGTGTTGTGGGTTAATATGACGTATGTTACTTAGTACAGACTTAGATTTTTATACTTGTAATTTGCTTATCTTAATTAGAATTATCTTAATTTTATTTATTCTGAAGTATTTATTAATAGTTTTCCAAGTAAATTTTAGTTTCTTTGTGTTGAGATTTTTTTAAAAAAACTCTTAAGAATTTTGAGTTGTCATTTTATTGAATATGTGAATTAATTTGAATAAAATCAAGATCTAATTAACACTGAATCTTCCCATCTCAAAAACATATTCTTTTCCTTTATTTAGTTATGTATGTCTCTGTGTAGCTGAGTTAAAGAATTATTATTTTCTTCATAAAAGTTCTGTTGATTTCGTAGGTTTATTCCTAGGTGATTATTCTTAATGAATTTTTTATGCCTGAAAGAAAATAAAATCACTGTTCACTCTCAGATCTGTAAGACTCAGTCTGTAGTAAGAAAGACAGCTTTTCAATTCATAAAATTTACAAATAGGTTCCACATTTTGAAGGCTATGAAATAGTATACTATGAATAATTGATCATTCACTCTTAGTCAATTCACTCAACTGAGCGTTTCTGGAAAGTGCTTCACCCCGTACTCAGTGGCCCACCTCTTTAAACTCTAGCAGAAAGGTACCTACTCTTCATTGTGGCTCTAAGATATAGATGAGAGAAGTGTTGTCTTGTGACTGTCCAATTAGTAATGATTTGGCATACTGGAAAACCCACTGACCATAATACAAGAAAACGGAATTCGAATCTAGTGATCTACTAAATTACCTTTTACCCTTAACAAGTCACTTCACATGGAGTCTCTGTGTCCTCAGCTATAAAATTCAAGATATTGAACTAGAAAAGATATTGTAATTTATTGACTCTGTTCCCATCAACACTCTGCTATTATTCTGGCTGGCTCTGTGTCAGTGAATAAAGCAAAGCCCCTGTCCCCATGGAAATTATATTCTTGTGCACCTAGAACCATTCTAATCCTAATGCTCTCTGCCTGTGTTACACAATTGTGATGAATTCTGCAGGGAGAACTAAGCCTTAAATTATAATCAAGAAAGATATAGCCACTGGAATTTAAGTACAGTTGGCCCTCTGTATCTGCAAGGTCCACATCCAGAAATTCAACTGGCAAAATATGAATTTCCCACATGCATTAAACTCTTTATATAGCAGTTATATTTTATTAAAACTGTATATATATATATATATGTGTGTATATACATACACACATATATATATTATAACTGTATAGCATTTGCATTGTATTAGGTTTTTATAGATAATGTAAAGATGAATTTAAATTAAAAGTATATGATACATGTAGGTTATATGAAACACTACTCCATTTTATATAAGGGGCTTGAGTATTACAGATTCTGGTATCCCTGGAGATCCTTTAGAATCAAAATTCAAAAATGTATATGAATAAGCTTCCTCTGTTGAGGTTTATTCCTAGGTGATTATTCTTAATGAATTTTTATGCCTGAAAGAAAATCACTGTTCACTCTCAGATCTGTAAGACTCAGTCTGTAGTAAGAAAGACAGCTTTTCAATTCATAAAATTTACAAATAGGTTCCACATTTTGAAGGCTATGAAATAGTATACTATGAATAATTGATCATTCACTCTTAGTCAATTCACTCAACTGAGCGTTTCTGGAAAGTGCTTCACCCCGTACTCAGTGGCCCACCTCTTTAAACTCTAGCAGAAAGGTACCTACTCTTCTTGTGGCTCTAAGATATAGATGAGAGAAGTGTTGTCTTGTGACTGTCCAATTAGTAATGATTTGGCATACTGGAAAACCCACTGACCATAATACAAGAAAACGGAATTCGAATCTAGTGATCTACTAAATTACCTTTTACCCTTAACAAGTCACTTCACATGGAGTCTCTGTGTCCTCAGCTATAAAATTCAAGATATTGAACTAGAAAAGATATTGTAATTTATTGACTCTGTTCCCATCAACACTCTGCTATTATTCTGGCTGGCTCTGTGTCAGTGAATAAAGCAAAGCCCCTGTCCCCATGGAAATTATATTCTTGTGCACCTAGAACCATTCTAATCCTAATGCTCTCTGCCTGTGTTACACAATTGTGATGAATTCTGCAGGGAGAACTAAGCCTTAAATTATAATCAAGAAAGATATAGCCACTGGAATTTAAGTACAGTTGGCCCTCTGTATCTGCAAGGTCCACATCCAGAAATTCAACTGGCAAAATATGAATTTCCCACATGCATGCAACTCTTTATATAGCAGTTATATTTTATTAAAACTGTATATATATATATATGTATGTATATACATACACACATATATATATTATAACTGTATAGCATTTGCATTGTATTAGGTTTTTATAGATAATGTAAAGATGAATTTAAATTAAAAGTATATGATACATGTAGGTTATATGAAACACTACTCCATTTTATATAAGGGGCTTGAGTATTACAGATTCTGGTATCCCTGGAGATCCTAGAATCAATTCATTGTGGATATCAAGAAATAGCTGTATAGTAAATTCTGTGCTTACTGTCACCAAAAACAAGAAGCCCAGAATCATGTAATATACTAGGGTTTACAACCTGCATATTTGTATTTAAATTCAGCTTCTGCATGTGTCTATGAATAAGCTTCCTCATCTTTCCTTTTCTAAACTTCAAGATGTTCATTTGTACAAAGACTACAATAATAGACACCTCAGTGGTTTATTTTGAGAGGTAAATGAAATAATATATGAGAATATTTTAGAATAGAGCCTTAAAAATCCTCTGCTCAATAAATCTTAATTTTTGTCCCTGTTCAACATACTCTGAAGTTAAAACTTTTCTTCACCTGTGAATTATATTAGGTTGATGTCAATGTAAAAGTTACAATAGGTCAAAAAACAGAGGCTGCATAATCCACAGAAGCAGCTTTTCTGTGTAACATGCTGATCTACCAAATACCTCCTAGAAAGAGAATTTCTGAAATGGCACAAGAACTTAGAGCTAAAGCTAATTTTGTTCCCACCCAAACTAAGGTTAATTCCAACTCTAATCAACGAAGAATTGGATATGAAATATTATAATGGAAATAAGGGGTCAACGGGGTATTGTGGCAGAGATATGTACTGAAGTAAAAATTTTAGTGGCTTAAAAAGCATTTAGCTCAAGCCTTTGTAGTATGTTTTGGTGCAGACTTGGAGATAGAGTGTACAGGAGCCTCATTTACTGAGTTTCTGTTTTTAGTAAATAGTTGCCCTGTAGGTCACTAAGTGCTATTGCTGACAAGGTTGTATATGAGAAAGCTTTTATTTTAATAACCAGTGGCAACTTTGCACTTGTAAAGAAACTTGCATTTCTCAAAACCCGTCTTTGGTTCAGGATAGCTGTACATATTGCAGTTACCTCTGGAACAGTGGACCTAAACCAAGTATTAACAGAAGAACAAATGGGACATCAAAAAAAGGGAGATTTTTGAGTAGAAACAGAGCACCAAAGCTTGCTCTTACAAAATATGGTTTGTCGTCTTCATAGCCACATTGAACAAAATGCTTTTTTTAAGATTCATATGCAGTAACCTGCAGATAATTAGACTCACGTTCCTCAGAAAGAAAATAAGTTAGACCTAGTTCATATAAAATCTACATTGTAGTTGTCAGCTCTTAGTGTTGTAGGTTTAATAACCTTAGGAAAGTTACTTAAAAGTTTAAAATCTACTTCCTATCTCTAAGATAGTAAAATGTGTTCTTCAAGGACTTTGATGTTTTTTAATAACCTTAAGGATACGTAGGGTAATACTTTTTTTAAAAGTAATAATAGACACCTCAGTGGTTTGAAGGTAATGTAATATGAGAATATTTTAGAATAGAGCCTTAAAAATCCTCTGCTCAATAAATCTTAATTTTTGTCCCTGTTCAACATACTCTGAAGTTAAAACTTTTCTTCACCTGTGAATTATATTAGGTTGATGTCAATGTAAAAGTTACAATAGGTCAAAAAACAGAGGCTGCATAATCCACAGAAGCAGCTTTTCTGTGTAACATGCTGATCTACCAAATACCTCCTAGAAAGAGAATTTCTGAAATGGCACAAGAACTTAGAGCTAAAGCTAATTTTGTTCCCACCCAAACTAAGGTTAATTCCAACTCTAATCAACGAAGAATTGGATATGAAATATTATAATGGAAATAAGGGGTCAACGGGGTATTGTGGCAGAGATATGTACTGAAGTAAAAATTTTAGTGGCTTAAAAAGCATTTAGCTCAAGCCTTTGTAGTATGTTTTGGTGCAGACTTGGAGATAGAGTGTACAGGAGCCTCATTTACTGAGTTTCTGTTTTTAGTAAATAGTTGCCCTGTAGGTCACTAAGTGCTATTGCTGACAAGGTTGTATATGAGAAAGCTTTTATTTTAATAACCAGTGGCAACTTTGCACTTGTAAAGAAACTTGCATTTCTCAAAACCCGTCTTTGGTTCAGGATAGCTGTACATATTGCAGTTACCTCTGGAACAGTGGACCTAAACCAAGTATTAACAGAAGAACAAATGGGACATCAAAAAAAGGGAGATTTTTGAGTAGAAACAGAGCACCAAAGCTTGCTCTTACAAAATATGGTTTGTCGTCTTCATAGCCACATTGAACAAAATGCTTTTTTTAAGATTCATATGCAGTAACCTGCAGATAATTAGACTCACGTTCCTCAGAAAGAAAATAAGTTAGACCTAGTTCATATAAAATCTACATTGTAGTTGTCAGCTCTTAGTGTTGTAGGTTTAATAACCTTAGGAAAGTTACTTAAAAGTTTAAAATCTACTTCCTATCTCTAAGATAGTAAAATGTGTTCTTCAAGGACTTTGATGATTAAATTATGTAAATAGCACACCTTTTTTGGTGAAGAGGATACGGTAGTTGGAAAATGAATAATTGCCATTGAGAAAGGATAATTTTATTTTTATTTGTAGTAAAATGAATGGCTCTGAAGATGATCGTGATACACTACAACTTTATTTAAAATAGACAGACAAGGGCATTCAATGTAGAACAGGGAACTCTGCTCAATACTCTGAAATAACCTAAGTAAGAAAATAATTTTGAAAAGAATATATATATATATATATATATATATATAACTGAAGCAGTTTGCTGTACACAGAAACTTACACAACATTGTGAATCAACTATATTCCACTATAAAACAAAAACTGAAAAAACAATAATGTCACTACTGTGTGACTAAATCCAACAAAACATAATTTAAAAAGTGCAATTGAGAATTGTAAAAACAAACACAAAAATCTATAAGGGACCACGTGTAAGGAAAGGTTTTATAGAGAAAACTGCAAAACATTTTCAAATGACATGGAGAAGACAGCAAGGTGTAGAAAAAACCAACGATATTTGTCACTTGGAAGTCTTCATACCATAAAGATATCAAGATTCTTAAGTGAATTTTTATATTGAGTGTTAATATCTATAAATCATAGTTCCAATAGAGTATGTGCATATATTGTGTGTGTAAAACTTAATCAGTTAATCAAATTCTTGAACTGAATGGCAAAAGGAAAATGAATAGGAATAGAATAAAACAATTTTGCAGGTATGTGGAGATGTATTATAAAGCTGTGAAATTTTAAAAATATGCTAGCAGCAAAAGACTAAGTAGCCTAACCAAAGCTTGCTCTTACAAAATATGGTTTGTCGCTTATAGCCACATTGAACAAAATGCTTTTTTTAAGATTCATATGCAGTAACCTGCAGATAATTAGACTCACGTTCCTCAGAAAGAAAATAAGTTAGACCTAGTTCATATAAAATCTACATTGTAGTTGTCAGCTCTTAGTGTTGTAGGTTTAATAACCTTAGGAAAGTTACTTAAAAGTTTAAAATCTACTTCCTATCTCTAAGATAGTAAAATGTGTTCTTCAAGGACTTTGATGATTAAATTATGTAAATAGCACACCTTTTTTGGTGAAGAGGATACGGTAGTTGGAAAATGAATAATTGCCATTGAGAAAGGATAATTTTATTTTTATTTGTAGTAAAATGAATGGCTCTGAAGATGATCGTGATACACTACAACTTTATTTAAAATAGACAGACAAGGGCATTCAATGTAGAACAGGGAACTCTGCTCAATACTCTGAAATAACCTAAGTAAGAAAATAATTTTGAAAAGAATATATATATATATATATATATATATATAACTGAAGCAGTTTGCTGTACACAGAAACTTACACAACATTGTGAATCAACTATATTCCACTATAAAACAAAAACTGAAAAAACAATAATGTCACTACTGTGTGACTAAATCCAACAAAACATAATTTAAAAAGTGCAATTGAGAATTGTAAAAACAAACACAAAAATCTATAAGGGACCACGTGTAAGGAAAGGTTTTATAGAGAAAACTGCAAAACATTTTCAAATGACATGGAGAAGACAGCAAGGTGTAGAAAAAACCAACGATATTTGTCACTTGGAAGTCTTCATACCATAAAGATATCAAGATTCTTAAGTGAATTTTTATATTGAGTGTTAATATCTATAAATCATAGTTCCAATAGAGTATGTGCATATATTGTGTGTGTAAAACTTAATCAGTTAATCAAATTCTTGAACTGAATGGCAAAAGGGAAAATGAATAGGAATAGAATAAAACAATTTTGCAGGTATGTGGAGATGTATTATAAAGCTGTGAAATTTTAAAAATATGCTAGCAGCAAAAGACTAAGTAGCCTAACCAAACAGAACAAATATTTCAGACATATACAAAAAATATGTAACAACAGTGATATGATTAAGTAAATGGCGATATGAAACATTTTTTGTCCTGTACATAATAAATAGTTCCATAGAATAAAACAATTATGAAAAGAAAAAAACAATTTTGAAGAGAATACACGACTGTCTTTATGACTTTTGATTAAGCAAAGAAACTTCCAGGAAGCCCATCCATAAAGAAGAGGCTGATAAAGTTACTATAAAAGTGAAAATATGTGCCACACCAAAGGAAATGTTTTCTTTATCTGACAGAGGGCTAGTGTCCCATTGCTATTTTTTAAGAAGGAAATTACAAAATACTAATAAAAACAACCTAATCAAACATATGAAACTGAAGAAGCATGAATGGTTAATAAGTCAGTTAGAGAAATACAAAACTGAACAGCAAACAGCATTTGAAACATAAGTGGAATAAAATATTAATAAAATATAACAGAATAATATTGTATAAAACATACAAAATGAAATTTTATAAATTCCTGGTAGAAACAGCTTATAAAACTGCTTAAAGTAACATAGGAGTATTTATCAAAATGAAAATTATCTTACTATTGAAATTTTAGTACACACAGATGTGGTTCACTATATTATTGTCAGTAATTAATTACAAAGAAAAATAAACATTAGCTTAATGTCTAATAGGAAATAATGACTGCTGGGTATACTTTTTTTCTATTTTGTAGAATTTGTGGGATTTTTAAAAATTTAATCAAATCTTGTCCAAAGTTTGTTATCATCTCTGTCTCTTAATTCTTGAAAGGAATTATACTGGATAGGATGTGGAAGATTTTTTCCACAAAAAAATAGCAATTGGAAACTTTAAAATCTTTTCAAACACCAATGAACAAGCCAAAGGAGTTTTAAATAGAGTTGTCTCTTATTTCAGGTAAAATTCAATAATATGTGTGCAAAGAAAGATATGCTTGTACTTCAGTTTCTTTATTCTTCCAAAACTTTATTTTCCATTGCCGTATGTGACTTCTCACCTATTAGCATATGCCTTGTAAAGTTGGATTTAAATTAAGCAGGTACAAATAATCATTAGAGGTATGTAAACTTTTGAAAGTTGGGAAACTGTAATTAATATAATCATAGATGGTGACCAAAGATGATATATATTGTATTTATATATTTTTTGAAACAAAGAAACATTTAATCAAAAATTTATAACATCATGTTTTTGTTTTTTAAAAAACTGTATACATTGGAAAACAAGCCTCTTAATAATGAAGGTCAAACTAGTTGCCTATGAATAATATACATTTCTCCAGGACACATTCTTATTCAGTTTTAGTTTATTGATAGATACATGAAAATCAATTTTTGATACATCAGAGTGAAGTTTATTTTCTTACCTATAATTGTCATTTGCCTTAAAGTTAGTGTGTATCAGCATGTTGTTCCTGATGCAGTGCCCATTTAAGAGGGTAAGGAAAAATCCTTATTGTTACATGGGGGAAAATTAGTATATTCTCTTCAAAGTCCAAAGTTAAAACCCAGACTGTATTGTCATCTCCACATTCAAAATCACAGTGTATTAAGACTTTTTCCACAGCTGACATCCTTGAGGTTGACATCTTCTTGTGACTGAGTAGATAGCAGCAAGAAATTCAATTACAGCAAGCCAGCTCTGTCATTGCACCTGTCTGCTTGGGCAGGAAATGATTTGTAAATTGGGCTTTATCTTTCCCGTTCCATAAATCTCCTGTCCATAATTGACAGTTGTCACTGTAGATGAATAGTGGGAGGAAGAAAACAGAAAGTAAATGAGTAGCCCACCTGGGAAAACGATGTCTTGTTGCCTTTGGGAGTCATTTACAAACAGCAGTACCTACAGGCCAGTTTTTATCCACAAGCGGTGGCAAACATTTTGAAATCATACTGAATGAATGAGACAATAACAAAGGAAGTTTGTTATCATCTCTGTCTCTTAATTCTTGAAAGGAATTATACTGGATAGGATGTGGAAGATTTTTCCACAAAAAATAGCAATTGAAACTTTAAAATCTTTTCAAACACCAATGAACAAGCCAAAGGAGTTTTAAATAGAGTTGTCTCTTATTTCAGGTAAAATTCAATAATATGTGTGCAAAGAAAGATATGCTTGTACTTCAGTTTCTTTATTCTTCCAAAACTTTATTTTCCATTGCCGTATGTGACTTCTCACCTATTAGCATATGCCTTGTAAAGTTGGATTTAAATTAAGCAGGTACAAATAATCATTAGAGGTATGTAAACTTTTGAAAGTTGGGAAACTGTAATTAATATAATCATAGATGGTGACCAAAGATGATATATATTGTATTTATATATTTTTTGAAACAAAGAAACATTTAATCAAAAATTTATAACATCATGTTTTTGTTTTTTAAAAAACTGTATACATTGGAAAACAAGCCTCTTAATAATGAAGGTCAAACTAGTTGCCTATGAATAATATACATTTCTCCAGGACACATTCTTATTCAGTTTTAGTTTATTGATAGATACATGAAAATCAATTTTTGATACATCAGAGTGAAGTTTATTTTCTTACCTATAATTGTCATTTGCCTTAAAGTTAGTGTGTATCAGCATGTTGTTCCTGATGCAGTGCCCATTTAAGAGGGTAAGGAAAAATCCTTATTGTTACATGGGGGAAAATTAGTATATTCTCTTCAAAGTCCAAAGTTAAAACCCAGACTGTATTGTCATCTCCACATTCAAAATCACAGTGTATTAAGACTTTTTCCACAGCTGACATCCTTGAGGTTGACATCTTCTTGTGACTGAGTAGATAGCAGCAAGAAATTCAATTACAGCAAGCCAGCTCTGTCATTGCACCTGTCTGCTTGGGCAGGAAATGATTTGTAAATTGGGCTTTATCTTTCCCGTTCCATAAATCTCCTGTCCATAATTGACAGTTGTCACTGTAGATGAATAGTGGGAGGAAGAAAACAGAAAGTAAATGAGTAGCCCACCTGGGAAAACGATGTCTTGTTGCCTTTGGGAGTCATTTACAAACAGCAGTACCTACAGGCCAGTTTTTATCCACAAGCGGGTGGCAAACATTTTGCAACTGAAAAATACAATGCCTGAGCTGAATCAGAATGCAGACAATAACAAAGGAATGATAATTAATATATAACATTTTTCCAGAGCATATAAACCTGTCTTCCAAAGAAATAGAAGCATTTATTTACTATTTATGATCCTCACTTATTGATGCTACATATCTGTAAGTATCAGGTTGGTGTCTGACCTGTCAAAATGCATTCATGAAGCAAGCATTTTGGCTGTCTTGGGAGTTGATATTGTCACTTGTTACACAACTCAACATCAGTTCAAAGTTGTTTGATACCAGTGCAGACAGATTGGTTTAAAAAAGACATAGGAATAACGACATTTTCTTTCAAATGTCGAAGAAAGAAACAAGGGATTTCATAAAGATGATCTTGGGAGCAAGCATTAACTGTAAATATATGACAAATAAACCTTTGTATCTAATTTTCCTAAATGGGTTATTTAATTTTGCATATCTTCCTGAAGGTTATTTCATATTATTACATGCCCATATTTCAAAGTAAAGGAAACATTTTTGAATTTATTAATACTTTTTTAGAATTAAAATACCCAAATATTCTAAAAAATTCTTAAATTACCACCAAAATTTTATTAAAAAATATAACCACAGTGCAAATAACAGGTCGAATATTTTGTAAGCTAAATTATGAAGAACAAAAATCATTATTAATGCATTGTATATGACTTTTCATAGTCTTTTCTACATGTTACCTAATATTAAGAATTCTTTCCTCTAAAATTTCAGTAGTATTAAAAAATACAACTTATTAAGAACAGAGAAATTAACCATTTCTTTTGAGTTTTGCAAGGTCCATAATTATTTCTTTCACTTTATATTCTAAAATTTCTTAAAGGAATGTATTAAGACTTTTCCACAGCTGACATCCTTGAGGTTGACATCTTCTTGTGACTGAGTTGCACCTTGCAAATCTGCTTGGGCCCCAGGAAATGATTTGTAAATTGGGCTTTATTTTTCCCGTTCCATAAATCTCCTGTCCATAATTGACAGTTGTCACTGTAGATGAATAGTGGGAGGAAGAAAACAGAAAGTAAATGAGTAGCCCACCTGGGAAAACGATGTCTTGTTGCCTTTGGGAGTCATTTACAAACAGCAGTACCTACAGGCCAGTTTTTATCCACAAGCGGGTGGCAAACATTTTGCAACTGAAAAATACAATGCCTGAGCTGAATCAGAATGCAGACAATAACAAAGGAATGATAATTAATATATAACATTTTTCCAGAGCATATAAACCTGTCTTCCAAAGAAATAGAAGCATTTATTTACTATTTATGATCCTCACTTATTGATGCTACATATCTGTAAGTATCAGGTTGGTGTCTGACCTGTCAAAATGCATTCATGAAGCAAGCATTTTGGCTGTCTTGGGAGTTGATATTGTCACTTGTTACACAACTCAACATCAGTTCAAAGTTGTTTGATACCAGTGCAGACAGATTGGTTTAAAAAAGACATAGGAATAACGACATTTTCTTTCAAATGTCGAAGAAAGAAACAAGGGATTTCATAAAGATGATCTTGGGAGCAAGCATTAACTGTAAATATATGACAAATAAACCTTTGTATCTAATTTTCCTAAATGGGTTATTTAATTTTGCATATCTTCCTGAAGGTTATTTCATATTATTACATGCCCATATTTCAAAGTAAAGGAAACATTTTTGAATTTATTAATACTTTTTTAGAATTAAAATACCCAAATATTCTAAAAAATTCTTAAATTACCACCAAAATTTTATTAAAAAATATAACCACAGTGCAAATAACAGGTCGAATATTTTGTAAGCTAAATTATGAAGAACAAAAATCATTATTAATGCATTGTATATGACTTTTCATAGTCTTTTCTACATGTTACCTAATATTAAGAATTCTTTCCTCTAAAATTTCAGTAGTATTAAAAAATACAACTTATTAAGAACAGAGAAATTAACCATTTCTTTTGAGTTTTGCAAGGTCCATAATTATTTCTTTCACTTTATATTCTACAAATATATTCTTAAAGGAATATATTGAAACTTGAAAGAATACCAACTACATCATTCTCTTTGCTCTCACAGATCAGCACAAATACAATAGTATGTCCAAAGTCACATAGCCTCAGCACCTAATGCTATGATTCTTAATTGAGAGCAATTAAAAGCACTTAGAAGCATCAGAGTAACAAAATCAGAATGTTTTCAAAGGTTATAATAGGTGTTATAAAGAAATGTTAAGGCCATCCTTTCCAGTAATTTAAAATAATAGCAAATCAGTTTATTAACAAAGACAATTTTCTCTTATCAGAAAGCATTACAGTTTGTAATTAATACCCAGGATTTAGCAAATATCATCCTTACATTAGAATTTGTTTGCATTGGTGACTTCCCATTTTGTAGAGCATTTACCAAGTCATGTTCTTTATTAACACACATAATGAAAAGAAATGAAATAGCATACAAAAATTGGGTAAGTTAGTACACACCTCTGCACCTGAGGACTGAATATAGTAGATCCCTGTGGATCCAAAGTAAAATATTCAAGGCTTCAAATGCATGGAATTTAGAGTATTTACATTACCTTATAAGATACCAGTTTGCATTGGAAGAAAATAATATCAATGAACTGAGAAATATTTCTACTTATGCCATTTTGCATATCTTCCTGAAGGTTATTTCATATTATTACATGCCCATATTTCAAAGTAAAGGAAACATTTTTGAATTTATTAATACTTTTTTAGAATTAAAATACCCAAATATTCTAAAAAATTCTTAAATTACCACCAAAATTTTATTAAAAAATATAACCACAGTGCAAATAACAGGTCGAATATTTTGTAAGCTAAATTATGAAGAACAAAAATCATTATTAATGCATTGTATATGACTTTTCATAGTCTTTTCTACATGTTACCTAATATTAAGAATTCTTTCCTCTAAAATTTCAGTAGTATTAAAAAATACAACTTATTAAGAACAGAGAAATTAACCATTTCTTTTGAGTTTTGCAAGGTCCATAATTATTTCTTTCACTTTATATTCTACAAATATATTCTTAAAGGAATATATTGAAACTTGAAAGAATACCAACTACATCATTCTCTTTGCTCTCACAGATCAGCACAAATACAATAGTATGTCCAAAGTCACATAGCCTCAGCACCTAATGCTATGATTCTTAATTGAGAGCAATTAAAAGCACTTAGAAGCATCAGAGTAACAAAATCAGAATGTTTTCAAAGGTTATAATAGGTGTTATAAAGAAATGTTAAGGCCATCCTTTCCAGTAATTTAAAATAATAGCAAATCAGTTTATTAACAAAGACAATTTTCTCTTATCAGAAAGCATTACAGTTTGTAATTAATACCCAGGATTTAGCAAATATCATCCTTACATTAGAATTTGTTTGCATTGGTGACTTCCCATTTTGTAGAGCATTTACCAAGTCATGTTCTTTATTAACACACATAATGAAAAGAAATGAAATAGCATACAAAAATTGGGTAAGTTAGTACACACCTCTGCACCTGAGGACTGAATATAGTAGATCCCTGTGGATCCAAAGTAAAATATTCAAGGCTTCAAATGCATGGAATTTAGAGTATTTACATTACCTTATAAGATACCAGTTTGCATTGGAAGAAAATAATATCAATGAACTGGAGAGAAATATTTCTACTTATGCCATTTTGTAAAGTCAATTTGGCATGTTTATTTTTATTTAATTTCTTTCTTAATAATAGTCACATTTCTTGAATAACAGCTAGTTGCTAAATGTGTACATGATTCATATTTATTATGTATTAAAATCTCTGCAACACTCTTAGCATTTCAGTTTTGCAGTTGAAAAATTATGTGGTCTGTAGCAGTTTAGCAGCTTGAGCAAGATAAGAGATCTGGGATCAAATGCTTTCCGTGTAACTTCAGAGCTTGTGAAAGTTGCAGTTATTAATACATTTTCCATTTATTCTAATTTCCCACTTATAAAAACAAAACAATGGCCAATCATATGTTTGGTGAGGGTGAGGGTTAGACTGACTTGAAGATATTTTTCCTTCTAACTCAGGGGCATAATAAAGTTATATGCTGTGTGTGCATGTGTGTGTGTGCATGTGTGTGTGTGTGTGTAGGTATGTATATGCATATCCTTAGGGGCCTGGTGTCCTTTTGCGTCTTATCTAAGGAATAATGTACAGTTTTCCAATGGATCAATAGTCAGCTGCTAACAAGTAGTTCTTGTTCCTTGGACATATAATCTGGTAATCTGATACCAGACAATTATTCCTTGTCTGTTATTTAGCAGTGAATTAATATATTCTGCAAATACTTTATTTGACCATGTGGTAGATGTTTAATATTAATTCTTTTTTAATTTTTAAGTTAAACCATAAAACATTAGAACTCTGTTTAACTCAATGTTCTTATTTTAAAAATAAAATACTGTAGAAGGAGTCTTCCATTCTAAATGAATTCTTAGTTAAGTGCAAACCATACAGAATCTACCTTTCATTTTTATTGATGAGTAACACAAAATGTGTTAGACAATTGCTTTTGTTTATAATCCAAGACAACTTACAGCAGAAACAAAAGACGTGTTCAAAAAAATTGGGTAAGTTAGTAACACCTACTCACCTGGACTGAATATAGTAGATCCCTGTGGATCCAAAGTAAAATATTCAAGGCTTCAAATGCATGGAATTTAGAGTATTTACATTACCTTATAAGATACCAGTTTGCATTGGAAGAAAATAATATCAATGAACTGGAGAGAAATATTTCTACTTATGCCATTTTGTAAAGTCAATTTGGCATGTTTATTTTTATTTAATTTCTTTCTTAATAATAGTCACATTTCTTGAATAACAGCTAGTTGCTAAATGTGTACATGATTCATATTTATTATGTATTAAAATCTCTGCAACACTCTTAGCATTTCAGTTTTGCAGTTGAAAAATTATGTGGTCTGTAGCAGTTTAGCAGCTTGAGCAAGATAAGAGATCTGGGATCAAATGCTTTCCGTGTAACTTCAGAGCTTGTGAAAGTTGCAGTTATTAATACATTTTCCATTTATTCTAATTTCCCACTTATAAAAACAAAACAATGGCCAATCATATGTTTGGTGAGGGTGAGGGTTAGACTGACTTGAAGATATTTTTCCTTCTAACTCAGGGGCATAATAAAGTTATATGCTGTGTGTGCATGTGTGTGTGTGCATGTGTGTGTGTGTGTGTAGGTATGTATATGCATATCCTTAGGGGCCTGGTGTCCTTTTGCGTCTTATCTAAGGAATAATGTACAGTTTTCCAATGGATCAATAGTCAGCTGCTAACAAGTAGTTCTTGTTCCTTGGACATATAATCTGGTAATCTGATACCAGACAATTATTCCTTGTCTGTTATTTAGCAGTGAATTAATATATTCTGCAAATACTTTATTTGACCATGTGGTAGATGTTTAATATTAATTCTTTTTTAATTTTTAAGTTAAACCATAAAACATTAGAACTCTGTTTAACTCAATGTTCTTATTTTAAAAATAAAATACTGTAGAAGGAGTCTTCCATTCTAAATGAATTCTTAGTTAAGTGCAAACCATACAGAATCTACCTTTCATTTTTTATTGATGAGTAACACAAAATGTGTTAGACAATTGCTTTTGTTTATAATCCAAGACAACTTACAGCAGAAACAAAAGACGTGTTCAGAAATATGAAGGTATTTTCCAGAGAAGTGTACAACAGGACAAATTTTATTATTGGACAAAAAAGAAAATGTACTCATTTTAAAGAGCAATTAAGCATTTGTTGGTCAGTAAGTTGCGAATATTAAGTGAACATCAGCAGGTTAATACTTGCAACATAGACAGAATACATTTCAATATTATATTCATTGCCTACTGTTGTCCTGTTTGTTTTCTATTGTTTTATGAAGATGAAAAATCAGATTTGTATTAACCAGGAAGTAGTATTACCTTAAATGAATTATTAGTGCTACCTTCTGCCAGACTCCTAGTCATAAGATAACAGGTCACTAGGCATCCTGAAGAGCCTTGTTCTGGCATCAAGTGAGGTAAGACTGTTACGAGAACATGTAATGCAAGGTGCTCAGAACCCTGCATTGCTTCATTTCACAGGAAACAGAAGTTGCTATTGAGCCTTGCTGCTAGTTTGTAAGTAATCTATTGATTTAAGGCAAAAGAAATCTAAAGCTGAGTAACTAAGCTACAGCTCAAACTAAGAAAGAGAGACAGGGGGAGATAGAAAAGAAGAAATATTTTTTTTTTCTGTTTCAGAGAAAAATTTTAAATCAGAACTTTGTTATCAGAGTTTTGTAGGAAAAGTGGACTATGAGGACAATAGTCCCTGGCAAATTGACCCACAGAGTTGAAGAGCTATCTAAGCTATTGTCATTTTGCATTTGTTTGCTAACAAGTAGTTCTTGTTCCTTGGACAAAACTGGTAATCTGATACCAGACAATTATTCCTTGTCTGTTATTTAGCAGTGAATTAATATATTCTGCAAATACTTTATTTGACCATGTGGTAGATGTTTAATATTAATTCTTTTTTAATTTTTAAGTTAAACCATAAAACATTAGAACTCTGTTTAACTCAATGTTCTTATTTTAAAAATAAAATACTGTAGAAGGAGTCTTCCATTCTAAATGAATTCTTAGTTAAGTGCAAACCATACAGAATCTACCTTTCATTTTTTATTGATGAGTAACACAAAATGTGTTAGACAATTGCTTTTGTTTATAATCCAAGACAACTTACAGCAGAAACAAAAGACGTGTTCAGAAATATGAAGGTATTTTCCAGAGAAGTGTACAACAGGACAAATTTTATTATTGGACAAAAGAGAAAATGTACTCATTTTAAAGAGCAATTAAGCATTTGTTGGTCAGTAAGTTGCGAATATTAAGTGAACATCAGCAGGTTAATACTTGCAACATAGACAGAATACATTTCAATATTATATTCATTGCCTACTGTTGTCCTGTTTGTTTTCTATTGTTTTATGAAGATGAAAAATCAGATTTGTATTAACCAGGAAGTAGTATTACCTTAAATGAATTATTAGTGCTACCTTCTGCCAGACTCCTAGTCATAAGATAACAGGTCACTAGGCATCCTGAAGAGCCTTGTTCTGGCATCAAGTGAGGTAAGACTGTTACGAGAACATGTAATGCAAGGTGCTCAGAACCCTGCATTGCTTCATTTCACAGGAAACAGAAGTTGCTATTGAGCCTTGCTGCTAGTTTGTAAGTAATCTATTGATTTAAGGCAAAAGAAATCTAAAGCTGAGTAACTAAGCTACAGCTCAAACTAAGAAAGAGAGACAGGGGGAGATAGAAAAGAAGAAATATTTTTTTTTTCTGTTTCAGAGAAAAATTTTAAATCAGAACTTTGTTATCAGAGTTTTGTAGGAAAAGTGGACTATGAGGACAATAGTCCCTGGCAAATTGACCCACAGAGTTGAAGAGCTATCTAATGCTATTTGTCATGTGTTAGCATTTGTTTGAATATAAGCTGAAGAGTTATAAATTTTATGCCTTTATTAAATATGGAGTTTACTTTTAGAGATTTTGCACAAGTAAAATTTCTGAGACTGCCTTATACCAATTACAAATATCTTTAATGTATGAGTTATTTATTTCACAACACTATTCTGCAGTTACCACATTTAGAAATCAGTAGCAATAAAATTACCAACATATGTTGGTCATAAAGTGCTTTTAATTACAGATCGAAAAGTTTATATTTGAATATCATTATATACATGTGTGTATATGTATCTGCATGTTCATATGTAGGATATATAACTTTGTATTTGGATATTATAAATGAATTATAGTACTTTCTTAACTCAAAAATTACTTAGAATAAATACTAAGATTTATCATGCATATTATGTAAATATAAAGTGTGTATCAATTTGAATAAAAATAATTTTTTGTTTTTATAATTTGCAAATAGCTAACCTTTTCATTTCAAACAGTTTAAGGCCAAGAGAATAGGTATTACCTAAAATCCTTCATGATAATGACCACTTAAATGAATTTTCAGGAATTGAAACTAATATTTTGATTGATTTATTTTATTAACAAGTATATTGTATATAACCAATGACTTTATATATTCTATGACTTTATATATCTTCAAAACCCTGTGCAGACACACAGAACAAGATATAATGAGAGAATTTGCATCTGGAAATTTTTTAATAAAACAAAATAATACTTCAATATAACATAAGCAAACTTATGCTTATTTGAATGAATAGTTCAAATGCATTTAACTTACTAATATATTGAAAATTACCAAAAATTAGTTACTGACTTTTAAGTTGCTCTAATATAATATGGTTTCACTAATTTATTTCTCTTTTTTTTTTATCATTTGGTGTTTTGTGATGCCTCTCCATTAGAGAAGAGGCAAATAGTAGTCAAAAAAAACCAAGTTTGATCTTAAGTACATATTCAACTTTGCAAAGTTCTGCAAGGTATTGTCATACTTTAATTTGAGAGAAAAGTTAATCCAGAACAACAACAAAAAAAACAAATTTGCATCCTAGAGGAAATTTTTAGATAAGTGAAAGGTGGAATTTGCTCATTAAATGAGAGTTTAACAGGTACCTAAAGGCTGGCAACTATGATAAAGAGTGGGGATATTTTGTTGTCAGAGCAGACATGTTTCCTCAGACTTATGGAGCGTACAGTCAGGTGGGAAAGGAGACATTCATTAAATAATTATACAAACATACGTCAATTTCCACCTCTAAAATGTTGTAAAGGGAAATTTCCTGATTCCATAAGAACGCAAAATAGGTTAGGTTGTATTCAGCAGCGAAGTTGGAAAAGATACTCTAAAAATCATAATGACCTTCCCTCTCAGTGTGAAAAGTTTGTCACAGCTGAAGAATAAAAGAAATACCAGATGCATAGAATGTGGAGATACTTATATGTGGTGAGGCAGGAAAGTTAGATGAAGGTCAGACAGTAAGTTATGTTAAGGTTTTGGTCTTTTTTCTACAGTCATGGAAAGCCATTTTTACCAGCGTTCATTTAATATAATTTTCATACTATAAAATTCACCAGTTTCAAGTGTATAATTTAGTGACTTTTGGTAAATTTAAAGAGCTATGTAATCATCACCACAATAAAATATTAATGTATTACCATTACCCTAGTAAGATACCTCCTGTCCATTTTCAGTCAGTCCCCACTCCTGCCTCTATAGGGTTCTGTTTCTAAACATTTTATATAAATAGAATCATACAATGTGGTTCTTATGTATCTGAGTGTTTTAGTTAGCATAATTTTTTGAGGTTCATTCATGTTGTACCATATAGCAAGTTCATTCATTTTTATGGCTTGAATATATGCTGTTCCTTAGTATGTATTTCCCTAGTATGATATTTTATCTTATGTGTTAGCCAGTTGGTGGATCTTTACTCTGTTTTCACTTTTTGGTTTATGAATACAGTTGCTATAAATATGCACATTTAAATCTTCATGTGGACCTATATTTTCATTTCTCCAGGGTGGACAACTAAGAGTGTGACTATTGAGTTATATGGGAACTTTATATCTAGCTATTTAAAAAGTTGCCAAACTGTTCTTTGAAAGCAGCTGTTCGATTTTACTTTTCCACCAACAATGTTGAGAGTTCTGATTTTTCTGCCTCCTTGCTAACACTTGTTATTACCTGATTGTAGCCATTCTACTTGGTATCAAATAGTATTTTAATGTAGCTAAAATTTGCATTTCCTTAATGACTAGAAAACATGAGCATTGTTTTATACAACCTTGTATTTTATACAACCTTAAATTTAACTATTTGAGGAGAAAGGGTTTGCAAAGGAAACGAAACAATTGGACAAACAGAGAGAAAAACTAGAATAATGAGAAAAAGTTGACAATATTAATGCTGTTGAGAACACAAGAAAAGGGAGAATTGAGAAAAGTACTTCTTTTTGGTTAAGACTGAGGGTGGTGGTGGTTTATCCAACCAACTGGATGGAATGAGATGGACTGAAATCAGAGTGAAGAAGGTTGGACAGAGCATAAATGGGTCTTAGAGAAAACGAGGAAAAGAATCTGGACAGCTTTTTGGCACATTAAGCCCTCAAGGGAAGAACAATTCCCTGAAAGATATAAGGGGTTATAGGTTTGAGAAATAATTTTATTTTCACCAGGGAAATCTGTTAGACAGAATCCAATAAACAGGAAGAGATTGCTTACCTGAAAGAGAAAGGGTAATTGGTCTGTGATAAATGTATCCATGGACTAAGCATGGACTAAGTGGCTAAAATATGCATGGTGGTATGTTCCCTGCTTGTACTGTCAATCATTTTGAGTCTCTGTTTCACATAGGAATTTCTTGCACCAAATGACTAAATGAAATAACTTTATTTTTAGCAAGTTCATTCATTTTTATGGCTTGAATATATGCTGTTCCTTAGTATGTATTTCCCTAGTATGATATTTTATCTTATGTGTTAGCCAGTTGGTGGATCTTTACTCTGTTTTCACTTTTTGGTTTATGAATACAGTTGCTATAAATATGCACATTTAAATCTTCATGTGGACCTATATTTTCATTTCTCCAGGGTGGACAACTAAGAGTGTGACTATTGAGTTATATGGGAACTTTATATCTAGCTATTTAAAAAGTTGCCAAACTGTTCTTTGAAAGCAGCTGTTCGATTTTACTTTTCCACCAACAATGTTGAGAGTTCTGATTTTTCTGCCTCCTTGCTAACACTTGTTATTACCTGATTGTAGCCATTCTACTTGGTATCAAATAGTATTTTAATGTAGCTAAAATTTGCATTTCCTTAATGACTAGAAAACATGAGCATTGTTTTATACAACCTTGTATTTTATACAACCTTAAATTTAACTATTTGAGGAGAAAGGGTTTGCAAAGGAAACGAAACAATTGGACAAACAGAGAGAAAAACTAGAATAATGAGAAAAAGTTGACAATATTAATGCTGTTGAGAACACAAGAAAAGGGAGAATTGAGAAAAGTACTTCTTTTTGGTTAAGACTGAGGGTGGTGGTGGTTTATCCAACCAACTGGATGGAATGAGATGGACTGAAATCAGAGTGAAGAAGGTTGGACAGAGCATAAATGGGTCTTAGAGAAAACGAGGAAAAGAATCTGGACAGCTTTTTGGCACATTAAGCCCTCAAGGGAAGAACAATTCCCTGAAAGATATAAGGGGTTATAGGTTTGAGAAATAATTTTATTTTCACCAGGGAAATCTGTTAGACAGAATCCAATAAACAGGAAGAGATTGCTTACCTGAAAGAGAAAGGGTAATTGGTCTGTGATAAATGTATCCATGGACTAAGCATGGACTAAGTGGCTAAAATATGCATGGTGGTATGTTCCCTGCTTGTACTGTCAATCATTTTGAGTCTCTGTTTCACATAGGAATTTCTTGCACCAAATGACTAAATGAAATAACTTTATTTAAAGGTGCTCTTATAAAATATCTTCTGTTATCTTACATGCTATTCATGCTGTCTAATAAATGGCTTCTCACAAAGGAAAATGTTTCAATCACCTGGTATGATCTTTTAAAACCTGACCATTGCATTCTTTAGGTTTTCTACAACAGTCTGGTCCTACAAGAAAAAGCCTTACTTGAAATAACTCCCTGACGCAGCCAAAGAAAGAAAATATTTTTCTCACCTTACTTTTGTGTTTGTGCATGCTAAGTTGATTCAGTCATGTCCGACTCCTTACAAACCTATGGGCTGCAGCTCGTCAGGGTCCTTTGTCCGTGGATTCTCCAGACAAGAATACTGAAGTGGGTTGTCCTTTCCTACTCTAGGGGTTCTTCCCAACCCACGGATTGAACATACATCTCCTGCGCTGGCAGGAGGTTCTTTACCACTAGCGCCACCTGGGAAGTCCAGCTTACTCTTAAACCTACCTTATAAAGGTTTGGTGGTACCATAAACACCTAAGAACCAGTTAACATAACCTTACTCTTGATCCATAATCTGATACCTTCACTTAGGAATCTAAATCACTTTCCTTGATCTGTTCTGTTCTATATTCAGAAGAGAAATTAATTGATGTTGGAAGGATAGGAATCAAGTTAAATGCATGATCTCCCTTTCTCTTGCTCTTGGGAAGATGAGATTGGCAATTTCCTCCCTAATATCAAGTTCTTTCTTCTTACTTACTATCATTTTCTTTAGGAAAGCAGTACAAGCCATTTAAATTTTAGAAATCCATGTCTAGCCTAGGGAATAAGATGAATGAGACATAAACAAAAGATTTCTAGAGCTTGCTGAAGAAGTTGGTTTTCCTCATTTAGACCTTGAGCATTCCACACTGCCTTTTCATTGCATGCCTGCAAGGTGGATGTTAGTGCTGTAGCAGCAGCAACCTCAACACATTGCAACATTGAGGGAACAGCCGGAAGAATCGGCTTAGCATCCTTCAGCCACTGAACACAATATTATATAGCAACTGCCAGTCTGTGAGGTATATTCTCTTTTTTTTTTTTTTGCATGAGAAAAATTAAAAACAATTAAACCACTGTTTATTTGGGTTTTCTTACCTGCAAGCAAACAAACTCTTTGAAGTGAACTAACTTTCTGAAAAGGACCAGATAATTAAAAATTTTGTATTTTATAGACCATACATTTCCTGTTATAATTCCACACCTCTGATATTTTAGCACACGTAGCAGCCATAAACGATATTTGAACAGATGGATACAGCTGTGTTCTAGTGAAATCTTATTTATAAAAATATGTACCTAGCCGGTTTTGGCCTAGGGTCATAGACTGCTGCTCTACCTGATCAAAGACGAAGCTGGGGCCACTGTCGTCCTTGTACTTAAGTTCTAGTTAGGTATTGAGTAGGAATAGTGGCAGGAGACTATTTAGGAATAAGGTCAGATCTCCATATATGGAAGATAAGAACAGAGGCAGAAGCTAACCAAATATTGATCAGTTTATTCTTCTGGCTAAGAGATCAGTATTTGGGGAGAAGTCTGGACAATTTTGATTCCTGTATTGAAGTGTCTGCATTCAGTAGTAATAGCAAACCTATTTTTATCATTATATTGTTTCTTTGTTCTGCATAGTCACTAGATTAAGGTAGAATTGTTTTTAACTTATTTTCTATACAAATGTACACTATTTTAACAACATGCTGGGTCAAATGTGTTTATTGGCTAATTTAGTAATCCAAATTCTATTTATGATACTGATTTCTACAGAAAAGGAAGTCAAATTATAAGCAACTAAACTACAAATTAACTTATGAAACCAAACTTATTCATGAATTGCTAATTCTGTCTATACATAATTATTCATTATAAACCAAATTTTCCCAGTGCATAAAAATGACTCTTTTGGGTATTAATCTGCTGCTTTAAAAAACTGCATTAATTTTCTCTTGGTACTAAAATATTATTTAGTAAATTAATGCCACATGGCATCCTTGGCATTATACAGGTTTAGAACATTTAATGGAGTTTTCATTTATGCCTGACTTCTTAGGCAGTAGCAACAACTTTGAAATACAAGCCGCAATGCTAGTTGAAATGTATTTAGCAGACTCTATTAAACTAAGTGCTTAGTTTGTAGTAGGTTCTTGAAATAAAGTAATAAATCTTGACTAGTGTTGAGAACTTATTATTAAGCAATGTGAATCTCTTAAGTATATGTACTTCGGAGATGAAATATGTTCAGAGTATCTGGAGCAATTGGGATGATCACATTTTTTAATTGCACATTTTAAGTGAGATAACTTTAGTGAGCTTTGAGACACTTTAGGTTTCCTTCTTTCTCTGCTGCTCCACCTCTTCCTTCTCTTCCTCTTTGTTACATTGTTCTTCCTTCTTTTCCTCCTCGAATAATCAAACTTTGAATGGAGAATTAAAATAAAATTAGTTGTAAAGAGCACTGGAGTGATGATTTCTGAAAAAAAATGAAAAAAAAATTCAGAGAAAGCCATGGACTAGGAAAAATAGCTGCAAAAATTATATTGCTAGGTAATATTTAAGATTTTTGATTAAATGTTATATTGATTCATACATATGAGTTTTAGACCTAGAAAGACACAAGCAGGAAAAATAAAAAGGAACTGTAGAGTGTAAAAGTATGAAATTGATGGCAGCCAGAATATAATGAAACTGGCTTCAATTATTATCAAAAATTCAGGATAGAGTAAAAGAATAGCGTTTAATAGGAAACTGTCACCCTTACATTCGCTGTATTATATTTTTATTGTATCACTTTAAACACATGTATATCTCTTTGTTAACAGGTATAGTCTCAATTATAATAGGATTTTCAAATATAAATGACTTTCAAAGAATTTTATTGTATTTATTAAAAGTAATTCACAGATGCACATTGTTTACCAGTACTTGGTACATTCACACATGGACTTCCCTGTTGGCTCAGTGGTAAAGAATCTGCCTGCATATGCAGGAGAATTGGGTTCAATCCCTGGGGTGTGAAGACCTCCTGAAGAAGGAAATGGCAATCCACTCCAGTACTCTTGCCTGGGAAATCCCATGGAACGAGGAGGCCATGGGCCATGGCCCATGAGGTTGCCTGACTTCTTAGGCAGTAGCAACAACTTTGAAATACAAGCCGCAATGCTAGTTGAAATGTATTTAGCAGACTCTATTAAACTAAGTGCTTAGTTTGTAGTAGGTTCTTGAAATAAAGTAATAAATCTTGACTAGTGTTGAGAACTTATTATTAAGCAATGTGAATCTCTTAAGTATATGTACTTGGAGATGAAATATGTTCAGAGTATCTGGAGCAATTGGGATGATCACATTTTTTAATTGCACATTTTAAGTGAGATAACTTTAGTGAGCTTTGAGACACTTTAGGTTTCCTTCTTTCTCTGCTGCTCCACCTCTTCCTTCTCTTCCTCTTTGTTACATTGTTCTTCCTTCTTTTCCTCCTCGAATAATCAAACTTTGAATGGAGAATTAAAATAAAATTAGTTGTAAAGAGCACTGGAGTGATGATTTCTGAAAAAAAATGAAAAAAAAATTCAGAGAAAGCCATGGACTAGGAAAAATAGCTGAAAAAATTATATTGCTAGGTAATATTTAAGATTTTTGATTAAATGTTATATTGATTCATACATATGAGTTTTAGACCTAGAAAGACACAAGCAGGAAAAATAAAAAGGAACTGTAGAGTGTAAAAGTATGAAATTGATGGCAGCCAGAATATAATGAAACTGGCTTCAATTATTATCAAAAATTCAGGATAGAGTAAAAGAATAGCGTTTAATAGGAAACTGTCACCCTTACATTCGCTGTATTATATTTTTATTGTATCACTTTAAACACATGTATATCTCTTTGTTAACAGGTATAGTCTCAATTATAATAGGATTTTCAAATATAAATGACTTTCAAAGAATTTTATTGTATTTATTAAAAGTAATTCACAGATGCACATTGTTTACCAGTACTTGGTACATTCACACATGGACTTCCCTGTTGGCTCAGTGGTAAAGAATCTGCCTGCATATGCAGGAGAATTGGGTTCAATCCCTGGGGTGTGAAGACCTCCTGAAGAAGGAAATGGCAATCCACTCCAGTACTCTTGCCTGGGAAATCCCATGGAACGAGGAGGCCATGGGCCATGGCCCATGAGGTTGCATCAGACACGACTTAGGAATTAAACAACAACGATACTCATACATTAATATACACTTGAAACAAAGTTTTTATGAAATTGAATCCCTATATGCAGTGAAGTCAATTTTTATGATTTCAGCCATTTTTAAAGATTTTGGTTGTAATACATTATACTGATTTTGTGATGATGAGAAATGTTAGTGTACTGGAAAAGTATTTGGGGATTAAATATTAAGTGTAGTCATACCGTAAGCACACAATTGGCTTTCAGTAATGTAAATTTTTTTCTAATGGAAAAATATGATTTATTCTGAATATGTAGTATTAATGCACTGTTTTAAGGCAAATTTCATGTCTCCTTTTTATTTAATATTATTTCTATTGACAATGTTCCTCTTAATGAACAACATACATGTTATTTAAATAAATGTTATAATGCCTTTGAAAATTAAACTGAATCTTTAGCTCTTCAGAATGTTATTATAATATGCAGAATAATATTTTAAACCTTGTGTACCTATTTAGGAAATAAAGGTAAACATTGTGTGCCTATTTAGGAAGATGAACTAATAAGCTTAGTCACATAATTAAATATATAAATATTAATATATGTTATGACACAGTTTAAAAATAGTTTCATGATATATATTTATAATTTTTGTCTAAATGAGAGACTACATTTGTGTCACATTTAAACAAAGTTACGGCATATCAGATAAAAATAACTTAGTCTGTATTTAATATAAATTAATAGAAAGTATATATACTTTTTAAAGTATGTAAATAGGCAGCTTTGAAAATTATGAAGGTATCCATAACACAAAGATTTAGACTATATTAATGTTCCAAAAACTGCTCACTGGAATGACAATATTTTTTTGGTTGAAATACAATGTGATTCTCTATTTATAATAAGACATGTTCCAAGGTCAAATGTACATAAATATTATTCTTATGTAAAGGAAGTGTTAGTCATTAACAAATGTGTGCACACACGTGCACATATATCTTATTTTGTTTAAGGGTTTATTTTCATTATTGAAGCGGTCTGTGAGCTATAGCTATCCCATGCTTCCTTATGAATCATTTTTATAACTAGTTCATCATCAAAGTAAGACTGTAGTCACATAGTTGACCTTATAAATAAGGTAGCCTTTAGCTCTGGATTCCTGGAAAATTAGAGATGAAATGATGTTACTTGATAGACCAGAAGCAGAAGGACCTAGGTTTTTTGTTTTTTTTTTAAGCAATCAAAATAATAGTTCCCCACCACTCAAAATAGAAGAGATTGCTTCATCTGTATAATTCTTTCAGTATATAATATTTTTAAAAGCATGTGTGTTGTTGGTTCTTTTCCCATTTTGGTAGTTATTTTAATTTTTTAACAATGATATTTCCCTTATAAATGACTTAACTTTAATGTCTTTCTGTTTAGCTGTCATATAGAAAAGAGAAAGTATAAATCATGGAAATTGGCCATTTCTAAATTACTGAAATTGAATAAAACCTGTCAATATTTTAAAACCTCACATTTGCCAGCATTTATTATAGACACTCCTGGAATTCCACATTGAAATGACTCTTTTCCTGCCAAGCTTCAGAGAAGTTTTTCTCAAACTTCATCAACCTCATCTGGGGAACACTTGAAATAATTATGCCTGAATCTGACCTTAAGATCACCATGTTCTGGAATGGGTCCCAGGCATCAGTAAACCTCACACTAACAAAAGAAATATCAGATAATAATAAATATACATTTATATATTTCTTACCATGTTGCAGGAAGGGTTTAAAGTATTTAACATGTATTTAGGTATTGATTTACAGAACAATTCTATTTATGAAGTATGTACTCTGATTATAGCTAAATGCTGAGAAAACAGATGCTCAGGAAGTTTGGTTCCTTGTTCAAGACTGCATAATTTGCTAATAAGCACTGGAACCCAGGTGCACACCCAGTAGACTAACTTGTGGTCCCCTGCTCTTCGTTCCTTTAATGCTTCTCCAGGTTTCCTGACTTGAAGGAGCTTAGAACAGCTGATGGGATAAACAGCTATGAATTAAATGTGTGCACACACGTGCACATATATCTTATTTTGTTTAAGGGTTTATTTTCATTATTGAAGCGGTCTGTGAGCTATAGCTATCCCATGCTTCCTTATGAATCATTTTTATAACTAGTTCATCATCAAAGTAAGACTGTAGTCACATAGTTGACCTTATAAATAAGGTAGCCTTTAGCTCTGGATTCCTGGAAAATTAGAGATGAAATGATGTTACTTGATAGACCAGAAGCAGAAGGACCTAGGTTTTTTGTTTTTTTTAAGCAATCAAAATAATAGTTCCCCACCACTCAAAATAGAAGAGATTGCTTCATCTGTATAATTCTTTCAGTATATAATATTTTTAAAAGCATGTGTGTTGTTGGTTCTTTTCCCATTTTGGTAGTTATTTTAATTTTTTAACAATGATATTTCCCTTATAAATGACTTAACTTTAATGTCTTTCTGTTTAGCTGTCATATAGAAAAGAGAAAGTATAAATCATGGAAATTGGCCATTTCTAAATTACTGAAATTGAATAAAACCTGTCAATATTTTAAAACCTCACATTTGCCAGCATTTATTATAGACACTCCTGGAATTCCACATTGAAATGACTCTTTTCCTGCCAAGCTTCAGAGAAGTTTTTCTCAAACTTCATCAACCTCATCTGGGGAACACTTGAAATAATTATGCCTGAATCTGACCTTAAGATCACCATGTTCTGGAATGGGTCCCAGGCATCAGTAAACCTCACACTAACAAAAGAAATATCAGATAATAATAAATATACATTTATATATTTCTTACCATGTTGCAGGAAGGGTTTAAAGTATTTAACATGTATTTAGGTATTGATTTACAGAACAATTCTATTTATGAAGTATGTACTCTGATTATAGCTAAATGCTGAGAAAACAGATGCTCAGGAAGTTTGGTTCCTTGTTCAAGACTGCATAATTTGCTAATAAGCACTGGAACCCAGGTGCACACCCAGTAGACTAACTTGTGGTCCCCTGCTCTTCGTTCCTTTAATGCTTCTCCAGGTTTCCTGACTTGAAGGAGCTTAGAACAGCTGATGGGATAAACAGCTATGAATTAATTGTTAAATTGTGTAGTTCTGTCACCAGAAAAACAGGGCTTTAGAAAAAAAAAGTTCTGTATAAGCTGTTGCAGAGGAAGAACGATTCAATGAATTGTAACTGACTGGTGGAGGTGGCTAGAAAAAAAAATCATGGGCCCAAACTTGAACCTGGCTCTATTATTATTTGTAGTAGAAAGTTATCTCATGAAGGTTATAGACACAATATCGACAGCCTTGATAATTAACATATGTAGTTATACCAGTCAAATGGGCTTCCCACATGGTGCTAGTGGTAAAGAATCTGCCTGCCAAGGTAGGAGATGCAAAAGACCCAGGTTTTATCCCTGGGTTGGGAAGATTTTCTGGAGTAGGAAATGGCAATCCTCTCCAGTATTCTTGCCTGCAAAATCCCATGGACATAGGAGCCTGGTGAGCTACATTCCGTGGAGTCACAAAGAGTCAAACGTCACTAAATACACACATGTATACAGCAGTTAAACACTGAATTACAGATGATTTGTTTGTAGCAGTAAAAATATTTATGTGTTTTGCTCCTTCCTGCCTTCCAAGAATTTGCTAGCACTTCGTTCATACCCAATCTATACTCTAATATTAGGTTGTGCATTCAAATTTTGCCTATTCATGTTCTAACTTGTTTCTTACATCAAAATCTCCTTGAGGTGGGAACTGTGGCCTCCTCATCTATGTAGTTTATATAATACTCTGTTCGTATAATAATCAGTCATAAAAAATATGTTAAATTTTAAAAATGAATGAAACTCTCATCAGAAATCAATAAAAATATTGTTATACGGATAGTACCTTCCAGGCATTTTAGTGTAGCAGTGAAGGATACTTCAGACTACAGATACACTTTTAAAAGTCATTGCTACTAAAATTGCTAGCATGTGACAAGTTAAGTAGCTTCTATTTATGAAGTATGTACTCTGATTATAGCTAAATGCTGAGAAAACAGATGCTCAGGAAGTTTGGTTCCTTGTTCAAGACTGCATAATTTGCTAATAAGCACTGGAACCCAGGTGCACACCCAGTAGACTAACTTGTGGTCCCCTGCTCTTCGTTCCTTTAATGCTTCTCCAGGTTTCCTGACTTGAAGGAGCTTAGAACAGCTGATGGGATAAACAGCTATGAATTAATTGTTAAATTGTGTAGTTCTGTCACCAGAAAAACAGGGCTTTAGAAAAAAGTTCTGTATAAGCTGTTGCAGAGGAAGAACGATTCAATGAATTGTAACTGACTGGTGGAGGTGGCTAGAAAAAAAAATCATGGGCCCAAACTTGAACCTGGCTCTATTATTATTTGTAGTAGAAAGTTATCTCATGAAGGTTATAGACACAATATCGACAGCCTTGATAATTAACATATGTAGTTATACCAGTCAAATGGGCTTCCCACATGGTGCTAGTGGTAAAGAATCTGCCTGCCAAGGTAGGAGATGCAAAAGACCCAGGTTTTATCCCTGGGTTGGGAAGATTTTCTGGAGTAGGAAATGGCAATCCTCTCCAGTATTCTTGCCTGCAAAATCCCATGGACATAGGAGCCTGGTGAGCTACATTCCGTGGAGTCACAAAGAGTCAAACGTCACTAAATACACACATGTATACAGCAGTTAAACACTGAATTACAGATGATTTGTTTGTAGCAGTAAAAATATTTATGTGTTTTGCTCCTTCCTGCCTTCCAAGAATTTGCTAGCACTTCGTTCATACCCAATCTATACTCTAATATTAGGTTGTGCATTCAAATTTTGCCTATTCATGTTCTAACTTGTTTCTTACATCAAAATCTCCTTGAGGTGGGAACTGTGGCCTCCTCATCTATGTAGTTTATATAATACTCTGTTCGTATAATAATCAGTCATAAAAAATATGTTAAATTTTAAAAATGAATGAAACTCTCATCAGAAATCAATAAAAATATTGTTATACGGATAGTACCTTCCAGGCATTTTAGTGTAGCAGTGAAGGATACTTCAGACTACAGATACACTTTTAAAAGTCATTGCTACTAAAATTGCTAGCATGTGACAAGTTAAGTAGCTTGCACCAGAAAGAACATTATCAAAGAGCCTGTAAAGAAAAAGAAATGCGTCTTCGTTTTTTCTTTCTTTTGAACAGCTTTTTTTTTTTTTTTTTAAAGAAAGTTTCGCTAAGGAAAACATGTCAGCTGAGCAAGAACAGAAAACTTTTTGCTGACGTTGGTGTATCTCTAACATAAATTCCTCATCTCTTCTTAGGCCAGAGATCTGTATCTGCAATTGGAGTATCCAGTTTCACTTTGAGAGGCACTTTCTAAAACATTTTAAGTAATAATAACTTTATTTCATCCTCAGTTTCTTTTATAAAGCAGTGATTCTAAATGAGTTTCAACAATGACCATGTTTTACCTATTCAATCCATATAACCTTACCCACCGCTTTTTACCTACAGGCACTAAACAACTGCGAAATATTTTGTCTCTAGATGATACATATTAAGTACTAGTTTGCAAACAGTTTTACTGCAGCATGATTCATAAGAGAAAGAGATAGGAGAGGACTGTGCTTATTTATAAGTGACTGGATATATCAATAGTATATCAATAGACTGGAATATAGCACCACTGGTTAAAGAGCAATGCATATATGCAAGTGTTAAGTGATACAAGTTGTAAAATACAGCGCAAATGAAGACTATCATGGTTTTGAACTATTAGAATGATATCATCCCTGTTTATTCAGAAATGCATCCATGTGTATAGCTAGTCTATTTCAGCAAGGATACCAAAGAAACTACTAAAGGTAGTTGCTTTAAGGGAGGGTAACTTTGTAATGTGGGAACCAGGTTCAGAGGAAGTCTCACTTCTCAGTATATTCTCTTTTGTATCTTTTGAATTTTGTTGCATATGCATGCAATTTCCATTTTCAAAAAGTAATGTAAAAATATCTGCTCACAGGGACTTCCCTGATGGCCCAAGAGCTAAGACACAGGGCTCCCAATGCAGGGGGCCTGGGTTCAATCCCTGGTCAGGGAACTAGATTTCACATGCTGCAGCTAAGACCCAACGCGGCCAAATGAAAAAATAAAAAGCAAAAATAAGAAATACCTCTGTTCTGATTAACCTCTTCTTATATCTGCAGGTTCTAGGACTACTATCTATTTGGCATATTCCTAAGGGTCTTTTCATCATTGTGACCCATCTTGGATTCTCAGTAATTATTAAGTAGGAGGCTTAACAGTTTTCTTGCTTTTAGTGTTTGCTTTCAAGAAGTGCCAACACCTAGAATCATTGCAGTGTAATTGGAAAAAGGCAGGACTTAGGATTTTAAGATGTGATTGATTCCAAAAATCTGCCCCTTTTTCTGAGTGGATGCTTAGTTTCTGTAATGGTCAGCCTTTCCACCAATAAAACAGAACAGTATCTACCTTCACCATTATAGTAGGGAAGAAACCAAATGATATATATTGCAAACTGTAAGTTTGTATAGAAATACCACTATGACTGGCATAGACTAAATGCCAAATACTTATTTAATAGTTCTGAATTAATAAAAAGTACTAACTGTTGATTGATAAGATAAGTGACATGTTTGACTCAATATCAAGACCTCCTTAACCTTGCTGAATTGTCATGTCAGATTATCATTTAGTTATTCTACCGCACTTTTGGGTAGGACTGGTGTGAATAGTTGTTAGTTTGGGACAGCTGCCTAATCTACATCTACCTATTTTTACAGTTGTTTATTTACCGTAATAGTGGCAATTATATTATAATTCTATGATAATACAAATACACCTAGAGTTACAAATTAACCCCCTCATCAAATAACATTTTAGACAGCACTTAAAGAAGAGATGAACAGGAGTCCAAGGCCATAGTAGGTTTCTCCATAACCCTCAGTTCTTTGCCCTTTAAAACATTTTAATAGAGACTTTCCAGGAAGTGCTAGCTTCTATAGTGATTAAATATCCAAACAATTGACTGCTAGTCATCTGATGATGACAGAAAGAGGTTTATTTTCAGAAAGATCATTAGCAGATCATTTTTACAAAGATGTTGACTGCTGCTAAAGAACAAGGCTGGTTTTAGTTGATCAAATAGCTGAGGAGAGACTTCTGTTGTTCCTGTAAAGTGTTTTATTACCCTGCTGAAATGATATTAACTTTATTCACTTAATACTTGATTGGCACCCCAGTCAGGATACTTTTTCCCTGCTTTGTCAGTTTAATAGCATTCTTTTTTGTTTTTACAGAATTTTCAGATCTAATTTTTTAGGTCTTATTCAAGTTGTCTTTTCAGTAATTGTCCTTAAATATATTTAGAGATCCACAATGTGATGTATCTTATATATTACACTGTATATTTTACATTTCTGAATAAAACATCACCATCCTAATTGATACTAGGTGATGCCATTGCTATGCACAAATAGCATAATTTAATTTTGAAAAAATGATTTTCCACTGACTTTTTTCAATTACTTATTATACCACAAATCATGCTTCTTTCCAACCAAAATCAGTTTGATGAGTACCTATTGCAAATGGATTGTTCTTAATTGCTGCAGACCAATTGCCCTAAACCCTGTGCTTAAAAATTAAGTTATAGAAACTAAATGCAAACTGTAAGAAAAACCACTATGACTGGCATAGACTAAATGCCAAATACTTATTTAATAGTTCTGAATTAATAAAAGTACTAACTGTTGATTGATAAGATAAGTGACATGTTTGACTCAATATCAAGACCTCCTTAACCTTGCTGAATTGTCATGTCAGATTATCATTTAGTTATTCTACCGCACTTTTGGGTAGGACTGGTGTGAATAGTTGTTAGTTTGGGACAGCTGCCTAATCTACATCTACCTATTTTTACAGTTGTTTATTTACCGTAATAGTGGCAATTATATTATAATTCTATGATAATACAAATACACCTAGAGTTACAAATTAACCCCCTCATCAAATAACATTTTAGACAGCACTTAAAGAAGAGATGAACAGGAGTCCAAGGCCATAGTAGGTTTCTCCATAACCCTCAGTTCTTTGCCCTTTAAAACATTTTAATAGAGACTTTCCAGGAAGTGCTAGCTTCTATAGTGATTAAATATCCAAACAATTGACTGCTAGTCATCTGATGATGACAGAAAGAGGTTTATTTTCAGAAAGATCATTAGCAGATCATTTTTACAAAGATGTTGACTGCTGCTAAAGAACAAGGCTGGTTTTAGTTGATCAAATAGCTGAGGAGAGACTTCTGTTGTTCCTGTAAAGTGTTTTATTACCCTGCTGAAATGATATTAACTTTATTCACTTAATACTTGATTGGCACCCCAGTCAGGATACTTTTTCCCTGCTTTGTCAGTTTAATAGCATTCTTTTTTGTTTTTACAGAATTTTCAGATCTAATTTTTTAGGTCTTATTCAAGTTGTCTTTTCAGTAATTGTCCTTAAATATATTTAGAGATCCACAATGTGATGTATCTTATATATTACACTGTATATTTTACATTTCTGAATAAAACATCACCATCCTAATTGATACTAGGTGATACCATTGCTATGCACAAATAGCATAATTTAATTTTGAAAAAATGATTTTCCACTGACTTTTTTCAATTACTTATTATACCACAAATCATGCTTCTTTCCAACCAAAATCAGTTTGATGAGTACCTATTGCAAATGGATTGTTCTTAATTGCTGCAGACTCAATTGCCCTAAAACCCTGTGCTTTATTTTTTAGATAAAGTTTTATATTAATTGCTCATGATTATTACTGACCCTTTTCTTTCACAACCAGGAAATTGAAGCTTAGTGAACTTATGTTATATTTTTTTACATATTGCTACATACCCTAAAAATTGTACTGGTATGTTCCATGATATTCCACTGGATCACGTATATTTTTGGTCTACCCTTTTAACATTGAAATAAATTTGTATGTGTTTTTTGTGTGTTTGTCCTGTAGTGCAAAAGTGAAACATCTGTGGGAAAAGTACAGAAGCTAGAAATTGTTCATTATAAATACTAAACTCCTAATAATACACACACATTTGTTATTTCAAAGAACTTCTAAAAATGAATCCGTATGATAAAGCAACAAAAGTGTTTAATAAAAGTCGTCTATGATTCTGTTGCTGTCAGATTTACATCTGATTTGTTCTGAAGATTTATTTTATTGTCACTTTTCTTATTTCTGTAATGGAAATCTAAGGGCTTCCCCAGTTGCTCAGTTGTAAAAGAATTCACCTGCAATGCAGGAATTGCAGGAGATACAGGTTTGCTCCCTGGGTGGGGAAGATCCCCTGGCTACCCACGCCAGTATTCTCACCTGGAGAATCCCATGGACAGAGGAGCTTGTGGGCTACAGTCTATAGGGTCACAAAGAGTCAGACAACAGAAGCAACTGAGCACACATGCATGCACCCATTGGAGATCTAAATCTGTCAATAGATGTAACAACTTGAGGTGTGTGGTAGAAGATCATTTCATACTTGTTTAACCTTCTTACCTGATGGCGTTATTTAGAAATACAAATATTATTTTTCATGCACTGTTCTTTGTTGAAATTCTTTGAGAGCATTTAAATGTAGTGAAAATAATCAGAGGTATAAATAAATTACTTTCTTAAGTCCAAAATCAAATTCATGAACTTCACTGAAGTTCTAACCACAAAAAGAAGCTTTTTCCAAGTGTGTAATCAGAATTTCTTTTCTATAAGACATGTGTTTTGACGTGTAATCAAAATCAAATATTCCTTGACTCCAGGCTATTTCAACATAAATTTCAACATATCACATTAGTAAATTACCTTATCACTACCCTTTTTTTTCTCAGACTTTGTTAAAATTCCAGTAAATCTGTTTTTCCTTTACTATGTGTATTAGTGTTCTACTGTCACCATACATAGTTACCACAGAAGCTTCAAAACAACACTCATTTCTTATCTTCAAGTTCTTTGGGTCAGCAGTCTGAGCACAGGGGGGCTGTGGGCTCAGCTGGAGCCTCACCCACCAGCCTCATGGACAGAAATCAGGTTATCTGATGGGCTGGGCTCTTATCTGAAGACTCCACCACCAGGCTCATTGATGTCAGAATTCCAGGCCTTTGTGCCTGTAACACTGATGTTTCGCTTTCTGCCTCAATCACCAAGGGCATGACTTTGATCCTTAAAGACTGCCTTCATATCTTGTATTTCCCATATGTCCCCTCCAGTGATGGTGGGTTGACTCCTTCTCATGCGTCACATCTCTTTGGCTTCACCTTTTGCAACATCTATCTAGCCCTGGGTGGAAAAATCTCTCTGTTCATAAGGGCTGATGTGATTAGATTGGACCCACTGGGAAAAGTCCAAGATAATATCTGTATGTAAAGTCTACAACCATAATTACATCTGCAGTATCCCTTTTGCCCAGTAATGTTGCAAGTTCACATAGTCCAGAGATTAGAGTCTAGACTTTGGAGAGCTATTGGTGGACTGACTATATTATGTTTTAAAATTGTCTTTTTCTTCACTTTGTGCTAGGAAATGTTTCTATACATATAGGTAAGCTTAACATTTGTGGGGCAGAAGCTGGGGGAGAATGAAGCCCTTATAAGCACATGGTGGTGGTGGTGGTTTAGTTGCTAAATGGGGTCTGACTCTTTGAAACTCCATGGACTATAATTCACTAGACTCCTCTATCCATGGGATTTTTTTTTAAAAAATATTTATTTATTTATCTATGTATTTTGGGCGGGGGTCGGGTTGGGGAGGGAGGGGAGCGGGCGGGCCACTTCTATTGGTTTTTCATTTCTCTGTTTTCATCCATCTTTGTTCCCTGGCTCCTGCGGGCCTCCCATCGCTGTGGCGTCTGTTGTCGCAGAGCACCGACTCTGGGCGCATGCGCTCCAGAGCTCCGGCTCGGTGATTGGACACATCAGTCCAGCCGTTCTGCGGCACGTGGGATCTTCCCAGGCCAGGGGTGGAACCGGCGCCCCTTGCACTGCAAGGCGGTGTCCTTATCCACTGGACCACCAGGGGAAGCCCTATCCATGGGATTTTTAAGGCCAAAATACTGGAGTGGGTTGCCATTTCCTTCTCCAGAGGATCTTTCCAACCTGGGGATTGGACCTCATGGCAACCCACTCCAATATTTTTGCCTAGAGAGCCCCATGTACAGAGGAGCCTGGGGACTACAGGGTCTGCCTGCTTGGCCGGCAGATTCCTTACCATTGGTCACCTGGGAAAAACATGAGTACATTCTATCTTGTATTTTAAGTATATATTTTTGCATTTGGATTTTAATTGAAAATTAAGATCAAAGATCATGCATGACTCCTTGAGGCTTAAAATGTCTAAAATGTTGATTGGTTCAAGTCTGTAGGTAAACCTACCTTTCTTACTGATTGGTTTTCAATTCAAAGACATACTAATGATCCCCATGTCCTCAGACTTGCTTTTTAGCTTGTTATTCAATTTCTGCTTTTCTGTGGCATCAGCTTTGTTTTTATGCTGTTGAGATTTATCACTTTAAACCACAGAAACCATTTCTGTATTTTCCAAGATCATCTTTCACTGTCATTTGTATAGACTCCAAATATGTCCCCAATAAGTCTTAAAAATATTTAAGGGCAAAATGTTCCATCTGTTTCTTCAGTTGAAATGAATTTTTATATTTGAATATTTCTAAAAGCCTTAGTGATAAATTAATCTGTTAATCATTTTTTAGAAATCTTACTATAAACTCATGTTTAAAATCTTGCCTCTGTTTTCACACCTTTTCCAATGCAGGAAACCTGTTATTGTTGATTACTATTTATTAACTTCACATTAATTTCATTATAAAATATTTGATTTCACTTTGATGATTTTGAAAATTATAATTAAAATGTCATAATGCCTTTCTGGTTCTTAAGTGTATATATGATTTGGTTAGTTGTATGCAATATTCTTTTCAAAATGAACTTTAGATTGCAGCTAATTAACTATTTTTGTATAAGAGCCTATTCTTAGTGACATTGTCACAGTATGATTAAATATATTACCCATAGAAATCAATGTATTTTAAGACTTCTTTCTTCAACTTTACTTCTGTGTATAACTTTATCTGAAAATAATGATTTGTTAGAATCTGATGATTACTTTAGAGATAATTTTGTTTATAAAGAACATCTTGTGAGTTTTATATACTATATACCTGAAATTTTGAAACTCAAGGGAAATATTATCTATTTTTATGTACCAGATTGTTGTATTTGAAGGACATAAGATAGGGAAAGATTTTTCCTGTCATGCAGTTTATCTATTCTCAAGAGCCGTGTGCTAAGTACTTCTGTTTCCAACTCTTAAATAGGTGACTTGATACAGTATCAGCAAGTGATAAATTTTTTAAAATAAGAAATACACAGGATATCAGGAGTGCAGTCACTGACAGATGTGACTCCTCATACAAAAGAGGGAAAATACTTTGTAGAGTATTCCACTGCTAGTGCTGTGCCATAAGCTTCAAAATACTGTATATTTCAAATGAATTTTTTGACATCTTCCCCCCTCAATCTTCAATTATCATAATTTTATGGTAAAAGTTCTTTTCCAGGGTAAAATAATGAGTATAATGTTAATGTGTAATTTGCAGAAATCAAGTCTTATTCTATGCTTAGATCTTGCTACAACATGTCAGAAACTAAATTAGGTACGTTTATACCCCAAGTCTCCTTGCTATCTTGCAGGATTCAGTGTCTAGCCTCCCTAATCTTATATTTAGGGAAAGAAACTAAGCAAAATGTGTTATTGTTGGCTTATACTTCCAAGTGTTATACTTCCAAGTGTTTGACTTATACCGCCAAAGTTAAACTTCAGGTAAAGTTATGTGTGTTCCTAAAAGAGACCTAGGGGTTGCCTGTAAACAATTTCCACCATAAACGCTGAAGGAAGGCGCAGCAGCCTTACTGAGTAATGTATTATTGACTGTTGCAGTATTCTCACCTGTTCTGCATTCTGTATTTTACTGATTAAGAGTAAAATACAGATTTTATGGGGCTTCCCAGGTGGTTAGTGGTAAGAACCCACCTGCCAACGCAGGAGACTTAAGAGATGGGGGTTTGATCCCTGGGTCAGAAGATCCCCTGGAGGAGAGCATAGCAACCTACTCCAGTATTCTTGCCTGGAGAATGCCATGGACAGAGGAGCCTGGTAGACTATAGTTCATAGGGTTGCAAAGATCAGGCACACACAGATATTATGAGTGCTTCCAGTAAATTAGACTGTTAGAGATTACTGACTGAGAATCTGTAGAATCTTATCTCACCTCTAGTTCGCGTTTGTGTTTCCCAGGGCTGTGGCTTGGGGGTGCAGCTTCTCGAGCCACACAGTTGACTGAACTGCTAAGAATGTTTTGGATGGAGAGAGAAATCGCTTTAGAAACAAGTTCTTCTTCACTGCATATATTCAGGGTTTAAAAGTCGTGGAAAAAATAAGATTTCTTATTAGAAATTGACTTCATTGGAAACATATCAGAAACACATTTAGTCTGTAAACACAGTCTGTTGAGTATTGAGCTGCATGCCCCTAAAGGAAAAGTTGCACTTAATCTGCCCCAGTTATCTTTTGTTATTAATCTGAGAGGAAATGGAGTCATGCATCTTCAAAATACTGTATATTTCAAATGAATTTTTTGACATCTTCCCCCCTCAATCTTCAATTATCATAATTTTATGGTAAAAGTTCTTTTCCAGGGTAAAATAATGAGTATAATGTTAATGTGTAATTTGCAGAAATCAAGTCTTATTCTATGCTTAGATCTTGCTACAACATGTCAGAAACTAAATTAGGTACGTTTATACCCCAAGTCTCCTTGCTATCTTGCAGGATTCAGTGTCTAGCCTCCCTAATCTTATATTTAGGGAAAGAAACTAAGCAAAATGTGTTATTGTTGGCTTATACTTCCAAGTGTTATACTTCCAAGTGTTTGACTTATACCGCCAAAGTTAAACTTCAGGTAAAGTTATGTGTGTTCCTAAAAGAGACCTAGGGGTTGCCTGTAAACAATTTCCACCATAAACGCTGAAGGAAGGCGCAGCAGCCTTACTGAGTAATGTATTATTGACTGTTGCAGTATTCTCACCTGTTCTGCATTCTGTATTTTACTGATTAAGAGTAAAATACAGATTTTATGGGGCTTCCCAGGTGGTTAGTGGTAAAGAACCCACCTGCCAACGCAGGAGACTTAAGAGATGGGGGTTTGATCCCTGGGTCAGAAGATCCCCTGGAGGAGAGCATAGCAACCTACTCCAGTATTCTTGCCTGGAGAATGCCATGGACAGAGGAGCCTGGTAGACTATAGTTCATAGGGTTGCAAAGATCAGGCACACACAGATATTATGAGTGCTTCCAGTAAATTAGACTGTTAGAGATTACTGACTGAGAATCTGTAGAATCTTATCTCACCTCTAGTTCGCGTTTGTGTTTCCCAGGGCTGTGGCTTGGGGGTGCAGCTTCTCGAGCCACACAGTTGACTGAACTGCTAAGAATGTTTTGGATGGAGAGAGAAATCGCTTTAGAAACAAGTTCTTCTTCACTGCATATATTCAGGGTTTAAAAGTCGTGGAAAAAATAAGATTTCTTATTAGAAATTGACTTCATTGGAAACATATCAGAAACACATTTAGTCTGTAAACACAGTCTGTTGAGTATTGAGCTGCATGCCCCTAAAGGAAAAGTTGTTCCACTTAATCTGCCCCAGTTATGCTTTTGTTATTAATCTGAGAGGAAATGGAGTCATGCATCTTCCAGGTCCTTCCCTCAAAATCGCCAAGCCAGAAAGCAGTGACAAATGTTTTTTTCTCAACGTTGATATAAGAAAATATTAAGAAGTAGAAGAAACAAAATAAAGCCAAAGGGATAAACATCAGAAGCTTGCTTAAACAGCTCTAGCCCTGTATAATTGCTTTTCTGTCAGCAGGATTATTAACAATTTTGGACGTCTGAAAATTAAATTAACAGCCTGAAAATATTTTACAGAATGAGATAGAGCATGATACATGAAACATAATGACCCCACTGAAATTCTGCCAAGCCAGTGCGACTACTCATTTCGACAGAGAAGACAACTAGTTAATCATCACTGAGCAAATTAGACAGAGCAAATTAGTTCACTACATTCCACAGTCTTAGCTACCAAAAAAGAGTATATGCCACTAATTAGGATGAAAGAATTCTAAGCATATTATTATCTATATAGAAAGAGAAAGCAAAATTGTAGCTTGACCTACCTCTATCAAAGTTTGAAGCCTAGGTTGTATAGGTTTAAATTACATATGCAAGAGTCTGTGTGTGTGTATGTATGTGTTCACACACATATTGATATTTAAGTAACAGAAGCCTTAGCATTTTCTTGAATCTTGACCTAATGAAGTATACAATTTTTTTCAAGGTTAATTAGAACTCTTTGGGAACACTCACACACACAAGAGACACACATATATGAAACATAAAATCATTTCCTTTAAAGAGTGATTCCTTTCATTGAAGATGAAAGTAGCCATTTCATATATGTTACCTGGCACAGTATTGTTATTTTTTTCTTTTAAAAAGTATATTGCCATTGCATATGAAATAAATATTTGGACTTAGTTTATCACTGGAGATTAATCTGAAATCATATTTTGTAGTCTTAATTAGCATTATTTGCTTAATTGTCATTCTCAGTCCCATCATTTCCATTCTTCACTACCTTGAACAATGCTATCTTCTGCTGTTTGTGCTTTAATTTAAATTTCTATTAAGGTTTATGAACAGTAATAAGGTCCTATTTGAATATTCATTAGCTTCTGAATTGTGAGCTATGAAAAGGTGCTTTCTTTTACCTTAATGAAACTGGCACAGCATGGGACTGATCAGTTGTGACATTTGATTTGAGGCATCCAGTGAATTTTCTCATTGTTTATTGACACATCTTGTCCAAACAGCTCCCTCGCAAGTGAGCGGAGTAATGAAGGAGAGAGTGCTGCAGCGGAGTGTGGAGCTTTCCTGGCAGGAACCCGAACATCCCAATGGAGTCATCACCGAATATGAAATCAAGTATTATGAGAAAGTAAGTGCTAAGAACTGCTGAAATGTACAACCATGTATGATGTTTGGTGTGTCTCCTGTCATCCTCCTGCACTGTCGACTAAAGCTGGTCATTATAATACCAACTATCTGGAGCTACTTCCAAATGGATAGTTACATGTTAGCCATTTTTAATAACCCTGTCCCTGAATCTCTGGCTCATTATTTTAATGATGGTTTCTGTGTATTTTTTGTGTTACACCCATGAAAATATTCCACTCGTAGTATGTTTAGGTATTCAAGGCTTGATGTCCTAATTATTAGATGTAGGATGTTTAGTACCGCAGAAACCACAGAGTCCAATGTGTTTTTGAAAATGTTTCTTTGAGGCTGTTTGAGTCCTTGATGATTTATTTTGTGTATGTGATTTCAGTGATAATGATGGTGCCCTCAAATGATTTTGTAATTTGAAAAACTAAGAATATTTTCTGTAAGAAATATGTGGTACTCTCCACACTTCAGAATTGGATGATGATATTTCATTCCTTTAAATTCCTCGTGAAGTTATACAAATTATACTTTTATGTCTACCATTTCTTTACACCCCTCTCTCCATGAAAATATAGCGTGGCTAAAACTCAAGTGTGCTTCTTCAGTACCCCAGTGGGTAATACCTAATGGCTACATTTTAGTAAGTAGTCATGTATCTCAGTGTATGAGTTTATTTCAAAGTACTACGTTTACAGTCATTTCCATTCTTCACTACCTTGAACAATGCTATCTTCTGCTGTTTGTGCTTTAATTTAAATTTCTATTAAGGTTTATGAACAGTAATAAGGTCCTATTTGAATATTCATTAGCTTCTGAATTGTGAGCTATGAAAAGGTGCTTTCTTTTACCTTAATGAAACTGGCACAGCATGGGACTGATCAGTTGTGACATTTGATTTGAGGCATCCAGTGAATTTTCTCATTGTTTATTGACACATCTTGTCCAAACAGCTCCCTCGCAAGTGAGCGGAGTAATGAAGGAGAGAGTGCTGCAGCGGAGTGTGGAGCTTTCCTGGCAGGAACCCGAACATCCCAATGGAGTCATCACCGAATATGAAATCAAGTATTATGAGAAAGTAAGTGCTAAGAACTGCTGAAATGTACAACCATGTATGATGTTTGGTGTGTCTCCTGTCATCCTCCTGCACTGTCGACTAAAGCTGGTCATTATAATACCAACTATCTGGAGCTACTTCCAAATGGATAGTTACATGTTAGCCATTTTTAATAACCCTGTCCCTGAATCTCTGGCTCATTATTTTAATGATGGTTTCTGTGTATTTTTTGTGTTACACCCATGAAAATATTCCACTCGTAGTATGTTTAGGTATTCAAGGCTTGATGTCCTAATTATTAGATGTAGGATGTTTAGTACCGCAGAAACCACAGAGTCCAATGTGTTTTTGAAAATGTTTCTTTGAGGCTGTTTGAGTCCTTGATGATTTATTTTGTGTATGTGATTTCAGTGATAATGATGGTGCCCTCAAATGATTTTGTAATTTGAAAAACTAAGAATATTTTCTGTAAGAAATATGTGGTACTCTCCACACTTCAGAATTGGATGATGATATTTCATTCCTTTAAATTCCTCGTGAAGTTATACAAATTATACTTTTATGTCTACCATTTCTTTACACCCCTCTCTCCATGAAAATATAGCGTGGCTAAAACTCAAGTGCTGCTTCTTCAGTACCCCAGTGGGGTAATACCTAATGGCTACATTTTAGTAAGTAGTCATGTATCTCAGTGTATGAGTTTATTTCAGACCCATCTAGAGAAAGACAGACAGAGTGACATAACTTGTTTACAGATTATCCAGGCTCCTCCTTGCAGAAAGATCTGATTCAAAGCTTGAAATATAGAAGCTATTATTATTACTAATAGTAATAGTGATAATGCATTATTAGTATTGACTTAATTAGCTACAGTGCTCTAATATACATAACCATTTTAGACAAAATTTCAAAATAGAAACATAAGGCTTTTTAATATTTGGGCACTGAATTGACTTGATTGAATCACTGAAATGCATACAGTGCCTTGGCAATAGATACCTTTTTTTGCTTTAATGGACAGAGTTTTGAAGTTTATAATATTTTTATTTATTATTTCCTTTATGAATATATAATTTCTGTGGCCAAAGTTATATTTTAAATACCTCATTTTTTGTAACAGAGAATACATTTCTTTTCTCATCAAATGTATTTATAAGAGAATATTTGGTTTTAGTTTTGTTTTTTTTATGTCTGTTTTCTAGTGAGCTCTGACAGTTGCAGTTTATTCTGAAATTTCATCAGATTTCAGAAATAATGAAATGCATTTTAAAAATATAAGTTAGGTGATGAGCAAAGTTTCTTACAGTGCAACACAGTATTTTACAAACCTTTACTCTGGAATAAATTTGTTCAGATAGTTACTTGTCTGTTTTGCATGACGGAAACAGAATATCTGTTTACCGAATTTGCAAATTACAAAATAGAATTAAAACTAATACTATTGCTTTATAATGTATGTAAGCCTATTATATATATATATATATATATACACACACACATATATATAATTATATCATCTAATATCAGTTATAACATTCTCTTATTACAGACAAATATGTTTGTAGTATAAACTGAGTTTTATAAATAATTATAATTAAGACGATTACAAATCAACTTTACTAAATGCCATTTAAGTGTATATTTATTTACGCTTTTGCAAATATTATAAGTTAAATCACCAGTCTGACATTTTTTATTTCACTGAATAGTTTTATTACCAAAGTTGAGTGCAGGTATTTATTGTTGAGCATAGAAGAACCTATCTAGAATCGTATATTTTGATGAGTAGTTTTTATAACTTTTTTCATAAAAAGCACATTAGAATCATCTCAACTAAGCTTTAACTTTTTATTCATTTAAATGTTTTGATAGAGTGCTTTATATTATTTCATTCTTATATATATATATATACTCATATATATATTCTTACATATATATCATATGTAATATGATAAACATATTTTTAAACTCTGCAAGTCTCAGTTTTCATATCTGAAAAATGGGGAAACTGAAATAAGAGATGTTTAAAATACTGCTTAATTATAAAGTATATACTATTTGTTTTATAAATAAGATATTAAGCTTTATATTGATAGTTATAACTTCAAGTATTCTATTAAATGCTATTTTGCAGAAGTGTTTTTTTTTCCTATGAAAAAATGGAGTTTTTAATGAAAAACATTTGGTGTATCACTCTGCTGATGGTGATTAGCTAAATTTCTTGATTTAATACCTTTCTTCATTTTTAACATGTGTCTTTTTGCTTGCTGAATAACATTCAGGAATAATATTAAGAGAACTGTATTATAAAATGAAGATTTCTACTGAACCATAGATTTTACAAGTATACTAATATTTTGGTCCAAAGGACATTTGATTATATTTATGGCTAAATAGTTTGTGCCACTGTGCCCTCTACCAACCAAGCCAAGGCTCAAAACATCATAAATGTTTTAACAAAATTATTTCCCTTTGAAATTTATAGAACAAAGGCATGTGCCTGCATTTACATTTTATATTATCTGAGAAACGGCTCAGTGTTTCCAATATTCCACAGGGTACAATGTAGCCTTTATAAAAACAATGCAGCAAATTGGAATAAATTGCAAGAATGGGCTGTCAAATTGCCTTGCTGCAATCACAGTTAAATATTCCCTGTATATATTGTTTCTAGGATCAAAGGGAACGGACCTACTCAACATTAAAAACCAAGTCCACTTCAGCCTCCATTAATAACCTGAAGCCAGGAACAGTGTATGTTTTCCAGATTCGAGCTTTTACTGCTGCTGGTTATGGAAATTACAGTCCCAGACTTGACGTTGCTACACTAGAGGAAGCTACAGGTAAAATGTTTGAAGGTAATTACCACCTTTGGTTTGGATTCTTATCTCTATGACACTGGCATATTCTTTTTAATATTGAGTGCAATGATTTACTTCAAGGTGATTTTTACATTTAAAGGTGAATGTGTACGCACATATAAATACGTATCTATATGATTTGTAAAGGTTATTCAAGAATAATGATTTAAAACTTGCTGTTTTGTGATGTGATATACTTGTGACTTAATTTCTTTAATGCGTGCTGGGTTTATTTTAAAAAGATGAAGTCAGAAACAGAAGCAGGACTTGCTCAACTGTATATTGATGAGGCTGTTTTTGTAGATGCTCAAGTGATCTTCCTCTCATTGTCAGTCAAAGCTACCCCTTCACATTCACCCTCAAGGAAAGCCTGGATGTATGCCAAAATGGGCCAGAGAAAGATAATTTATAAAAATCAGGGTTAATTCAAGCTACTTGAATCTTAGCTGTGGTTTCAAAACTTGCCATTCAGGAAGAAGACATCATGCCTATATTTATTTTTACTTTTGTCATCTGTTTTTTTCATTTTTATGAAGTATTTCAACATACTACAAAATGTATTCAAAGTATGTATGAAATATTAAGAAAAAAATTAATTAAATATCTCTGCATATACTATTCAAGCTTAAAAATTTAAAAAGAACAAAGGCAATTTTGCCTGCCCATCATCATAAATGTTTTAACAAAATTATTTCCTTTGAAATTTATAGAACAAAGGCATGTGCCTGCATTTACATTTTATATTATCTGAGAAACGGCTCAGTGTTTCCAATATTCCACAGGGTACAATGTAGCCTTTATAAAAACAATGCAGCAAATTGGAATAAATTGCAAGAATGGGCTGTCAAATTGCCTTGCTGCAATCACAGTTAAATATTCCCTGTATATATTGTTTCTAGGATCAAAGGGAACGGACCTACTCAACATTAAAAACCAAGTCCACTTCAGCCTCCATTAATAACCTGAAGCCAGGAACAGTGTATGTTTTCCAGATTCGAGCTTTTACTGCTGCTGGTTATGGAAATTACAGTCCCAGACTTGACGTTGCTACACTAGAGGAAGCTACAGGTAAAATGTTTGAAGGTAATTACCACCTTTGGTTTGGATTCTTATCTCTATGACACTGGCATATTCTTTTTAATATTGAGTGCAATGATTTACTTCAAGGTGATTTTTACATTTAAAGGTGAATGTGTACGCACATATAAATACGTATCTATATGATTTGTAAAGGTTATTCAAGAATAATGATTTAAAACTTGCTGTTTTGTGATGTGATATACTTGTGACTTAATTTCTTTAATGTGTGCTGGGTTTATTTTAAAAAGATGAAGTCAGAAACAGAAGCAGGACTTGCTCAACTGTATATTGATGAGGCTGTTTTTGTAGATGCTCAAGTGATCTTCCTCTCATTGTCAGTCAAAGCTACCCCTTCACATTCACCCTCAAGGAAAGCCTGGATGTATGCCAAAATGGGCCAGAGAAAGATAATTTATAAAAATCAGGGTTAATTCAAGCTACTTGAATCTTAGCTGTGGTTTCAAAACTTGCCATTCAGGAAGAAGACATCATGCCTATATTTATTTTTACTTTTGTCATCTGTTTTTTTCATTTTTATGAAGTATTTCAACATACTACAAAATGTATTCAAAGTATGTATGAAATATTAAGAAAAAAATTAATTAAATATCTCTGCATATACTATTCAAGCTTAAAAATAGAACATCACCAAAATCTCTAATCCCCTTCATCATTTTGTATTTAACAATGCAACATAGGAACATAACAAAAAATGCATGTATCTAGAGTGTTTCACAAATAAGCAGATGTATCTTAGGCCGCACGTCCCAGTTTCCTGTCAGAGTACAAGTTTAGAACAGCTTGAGTACCACTGCTGGCTGTTCTTCAGCTAGGTTGAAGCCTCGGGGTATGTTTCTGTATTTTGAAAGTTTTTGATTTCTCTCAGTTATTCAGACACAAGATTCACCCAGCTGTTACCTCCTTCCCTCCTTGCCAATCTTGTTTTCCCCTGGAATTCTACACAAAGATTAACTTGAAAATATTATATGATTTTCTTATTTTCTGTTTTTAATTTTTAATGGAAAGGGTTTTTTAGTAAATTAAATCAATACAATTTTTATTAAAGTGGTATTTTGACATTAGGAAAACATTTCTCTAGATCTTTTTAAAGGTAGAATAAATTGGGAAATTCTTTTGCATTAGTTCATACTCATTAAGTTTGCTAACAGGAGTCTTTTTTGAAAATATTTTGTTACATTTTTAAATTAAGCAGTAGCTCTGAGAGCCTCAGATAATAAACCATTTGTTGAAATAAATTTGAAATGTATATCATATATATATAGAATTATAAACACAAAAGTCATCAATTGAAAAATATTGCACATAACGTGGTATGATAAGTTTAATATCACTATTCTTTATTACCTTTTTAAAATGGAGTATGTAAGATTAAAAATGAGAATATTTAAGTTCAGTGGCCCCCAACACATTACATTGTTTTACTCTGATATTTCAACATTTAACCATTTGAGTGGTCTTTTGTTAAATGTGTTCTAGTAGTGTTCTACTTAGACTGATCTCTTGATATTTTACTTTGTAATTTCTTTTTAAAGATTTATTTATTTATTTATTTTGGGCAGGGGTCGGGTTGGGGAGGAAGGGGAGCGGGCGGGCCACTTCTATTGGTCTTTCATTTATCTATTTTCATCCAACTTTGTTCTTTGGCTCCTTTGGGCCTCCCATCGCGGTGGCCTCTGTTGTCGCAGAGCGCCAGCTCTAGGCGCATGTGCCCCAGAGCTCCGGCTTGGTAATTGGACACATCAGTCCAGCCGCTCCGCGGCACGTGGGATCTTCCCAGGCCAGGGATCAAACCGGCGCCCCTTGTACTGCAAGGCGGTGTCCTTACCCACTGGACCACCAGGGGAAGCCCTGTAGTTTCTAATATAATGAAATAATTTAAATGATTTTTTCATATTCTAATAAATAATTCAAACTTAAAGAAACATCAGTTAGTTATACTTACCCAAACATTATTGGTTAAATCTTGAGGTTTAAAAACTGTCAAAAATGAGTTTGTGCATTTTCCTAACTTTGTAAATTAAGAACATTGGGCCAGGGCTTCCCTGGTGGCCCAGCGGGTAAGGACACAGCCTTGCAGTGCAGGCAGTGCCAGTTCGATCCCTAGCCTGGGAAGATCCCATGTGCCGTGGAATGGCTGAACCGATGTGTCTAATTACCGAGCCAGCACTCTGGAGTGCATGCACCCAGAGCCGGGGCTCTGCAGCAAGAGAGGCCACTGCGATGGGAGGCCCACACAGGCCAAAAGAACGAAGATGAATGAAAATGGATGGATGAAAGACCAATAGATGTGGCCAAAAACAAACAAACAAACAAACATTGGGCCAAACTATTATTTATTAGTATTGAGATTCATAGGTATGATTTTCATTATTTAAAAATGAAGTAACTGACACTCAGAGAGATTAAGATGAAGTAGTAGAACCTAAATGAGCACATGAAATCAATGTTTAAATGAATTTTGCATTAGAAAGAATTTGGAGGCTTTTATCGTGAGAATATTCTCTCCACTGGAAGGTAAAAACAGTCTATATCTCCTTTTCTCACTATAATCTTGCCAGTGCCTAATAATAATGTTTGATGCATAGAGGGCACTCAGTAAGTAAGCAAGAAATGGATACCTCCATTCATCAAAAAATAGGTTATCAGTTTCACTGAAGCTAGTAGACCTATCCTTGGTTTCACATTTCAGCTCTGCCAAGTCTGACTGTGGGACTTTGGATGAGCTACTTCTCTCTGCCCAACTTGCTAAGGGAGAGGCATGAACTCCCAGAGCACTGTGAGATTGAAGTTAATGTACATAGAGTGCCAAGTACAGTGCCTCGCACACAAACATCCTTGAATGGCAGCTTTCATTATTTAGTACAGCCATTCTCAAGTGTTTTGGTCTAAGGAAGGCTTTGTATTATTGTTTAGTCACTCAACTATTAAAAAAAAATTTAAGATACCTAAATCAGTTGTGATCATTTGGGTTATATTTATTGATATTCACCATTTTAGAAATTAAAACAGAAAATTTTAAAAGACAAGTATTCACAACACACATTTCAGTCATTTGTCAGAATGATGACATTATCATATGTCATCTAAGTTCTAGAAAACTCAACTGTGCACTTGTAAACATGTGAGAGTGAGTGAAAGAGGCAACTAGTGTCTTATTAAATGAAAATAGTATTGACCTGGCAGATTCCTTGGAAAGCTCCTGAGGAACGCTCAGGGTTTCCCAGACACCCTTTAAGAACTACTGATTTAACACACACATTACTGGCTAAGAATTAGGGATGCACATAAACACATGACACATTTGATGTGCACAGTTAGTGAAAGAGAGAAACTTGTCCACAAGTTCTGGCCATGCAGCTAAGTGCTGGTAAAGTGCATGACCCAGTGCCATCAGTGTGTCAGGGAACAGTGACTCTCTGTACTAGGAAGCAGGGCAAGAAGGAAGATGCCACTGAAAGTAAGCTACTTGAGCACTATTTGGAAAAAGAATCCAAGCATATTATTCCGTCGCACATACATCCTAAAATCCCCTTCCTTGCAGAGATACCACTACCATTTTTACAATGTTTAAGCTATGGTGTAGTGATTAGAGTACATATCAATTACTTTTTAAATGCATTATCCATGAAATAGATAAATATAGGAATCATAAATGTTGGCTATCATGACATTAAAGTGTGATCCTGACTATGTACAAAAACATATAAGTACCTAGTCACAATTTCTAATTCATCATTCACCTGATTTCAGTTTTCTCATTGAAGTTCTATTTCTGAAGGTAAGGGCAGAACGGAGCCTCAGACAAGCAAAGAATTAGACCCATGGGACAGATTGAATGGAAACAATTTCTACACACGCGTGTTTAATTATTTTCCTCTGTCATGAGCCAAACTACTCCATTCTTTTTCCTCTCTAAAAATATATTCAAAGAAAGATAAAAACAAAAAACAACCCAACCAATAAAAACTCATTTCTTTGTTCAGTTATAACAGGCTGTTAATTCAGAAATTGAAACTTTAAACTTGTTTTCTTTTTCTTCTTTTTCCTTTTCCCTTGTTTCATTCCCTCAGGGAGCAAATCAGCAGGTCTTGACTTAGGGAGTGTGTGTAATGTCTCTTTTCAGAAGCTATTACACTGAAACTATTTTTACTGTTTTTCAACATAGGAACTATCTATAGTTAGCAAAAATATACAAAATTAAGGGACGAGTTGTCAAAAGGAGGGTGGTATAGATGAAGTAGAGACCAATCAGCAAAAAAAAAAACCAAAAACTTTTTGCTGTTTATTTTGCCAAGACACACTCTGCCTACATATAATTTACTGCTCTTGAGACCAAGTCCCTTGCCACCACCAAGGAGTAGTATTTTCCATCCTGCCTTAATCTTTACAGATGTTGTTTCAGAAAAACAGACTATATTAGTTTGACATTATATTAAGGTATCAGTCTACAACTGAATCATTTATTGGAATAGATATTTTCACAATTTTGCATCAGTTTGGTTATTTTATGAAGTATATACTTGAATTGAAAATAGAGCAGAATTGAAATTTGAAAATATGACAATTATGAATTGCCACATGAGTAAAACTTCTCTAATTTGGAAAAATTCAAGTGAGAAGGCATGGGACTTGAAGAATCAGAATCAGAAGCTGCTTTAAAGGGCATGTAAACATATCCAGATCCCGGAGAGACTCCCAAAAAGGTTCAGCTGGGCTTGCCTTAACGAGCATAGAAGAATCACTTAGCATTGTACAGGACATGTCTACAATTAGATAATGCTAAAATGTTTTTTACAGTACTTGCAGAAAGTTGACTCTTTCATAAACAACCTAGCTCCTCTGTAATCTTAAGCTCTCAAATATGTACTTTGCATGCTTTGTCAAATTGATACAAGTAATTCTTTTCATTTTCCTGAATTAAGGGGGATTATAAATTCATGTTGATTTACTACGATTACATGATGATTTTTATTCTGTATTGATGATATGAGAGATAAATCATCTAAGTTTGTTTGAAAAATGCTGAGAGTTTGTATTTGGGTTCTCTTACAAAAACAACCCAACCAATAAAAACTCATTTCTTTGTTCAGTTATAACAGGCTGTTAATTCAGAAATTGAAACTTTAAACTTGTTTTCTTTTTCTTCTTTTTCCTTTTCCCTTGTTTCATTCCCTCAGGGAGCAAATCAGCAGGTCTTGACTTAGGGAGTGTGTGTAATGTCTCTTTTCAGAAGCTATTACACTGAAACTATTTTTACTGTTTTTCAACATAGGAACTATCTATAGTTAGCAAAAATATACAAAATTAAGGGACGAGTTGTCAAAAGGAGGGTGGTATAGATGAAGTAGAGAGACCAATCAGCAAAAAAAAAAACCAAAAACTTTTTGCTGTTTATTTTGCCAAGACACACTCTGCCTACATATAATTTACTGCTCTTGAGACCAAGTCCCTTGCCACCACCAAGGAGTAGTATTTTCCATCCTGCCTTAATCTTTACAGATGTTGTTTCAGAAAAAAACAAACTATATTAGTTTGACATTATATTAAGGTATCAGTCTACAACTGAATCATTTATTGGAATAGATATTTTCACAATTTTGCATCAGTTTGGTTATTTTATGAAGTATATACTTGAATTGAAAATAGAGCAGAATTGAAATTTGAAAATATGACAATTATGAATTGCCACATGAGTAAAACTTCTCTAATTTGGAAAAATTCAAGTGAGAAGGCATGGGACTTGAAGAATCAGAATCAGAAGCTGCTTTAAAGGGCATGTAAACATATCCAGATCCCGGAGAGACTCCCAAAAAGGTTCAGCTGGGCTTGCCTTAACGAGCATAGAAGAATCACTTAGCATTGTACAGGACATGTCTACAATTAGATAATGCTAAAATGTTTTTTACAGTACTTGCAGAAAGTTGACTCTTTCATAAACAACCTAGCTCCTCTGTAATCTTAAGCTCTCAAATATGTACTTTGCATGCTTTGTCAAATTGATACAAGTAATTCTTTTCATTTTCCTGAATTAAGGGGGATTATAAATTCATGTTGATTTACTACGATTACATGATGATTTTTATTCTGTATTGATGATATGAGAGATAAATCATCTAAGTTTGTTTGAAAAATGCTGAGAGTTTGTATTTGGGTTCTCTTTTTACACACCAGGGAAACAGACACAGAAGGATCAAATACTTTACTTAGGGAAAAATGGGGATTTAGGGGCTTCCCTGGTGATCGCTTAGATGGTAAAGAATCTGCCTGCAATGTGGGAGACCTGGGTTGCATCCCTGGGTTGTGAAAATCCCCTGGAGAAGGGAATGGCTACCCACTCCAGTATTCTCGCCTGGAGAATTCCATGGCTCGTCCATGGAGTTGCAAAGAGTTGGACATGACTGGGCAACTTTCACTTTCACCCACCAGCAACTATAAATGAAAAATCTTTATCTCTTCGTTCATAACTAAGTTTCTAACAATGAAGCAGAGCATAGCCATTTGATAAGGCATTTTGTAGGAATCTTTCCTATCTGAAGAATTTAAAATGGAAAGTATAGTGCTAACCACTTATTTAAAATGCAAAAATAAACATTTATTTAGATTTGTTACAATAGAATATATTTATTTAAAATTAAGTGTGAATTTAATAGCATAGATATCTTGCTTATATGATTTTATCTAATCTCTCAAGTTCTTGAATTGTATTGAGTATTTTTTGAGCCTTTTTATTTATTTATTTATTTTTTGATTTGTTTACAGCTACGGCAGTCTCCAGTGAACAGAATCCTGTTATTATCATCGCTGTGGTTGCGGTGGCCGGAACTATCATTTTGGTGTTTATGGTCTTTGGCTTCATCATTGGGAGAAGGTAGAACACAAATTTGTTCTAATCTCTAACATAAAATGTATTGATTCTTTGGAGTTATGTCAGTCTATAACTTACTGTTGAGTTTTGAATGTTAAATAGTAAATACAAGCTAGTAAATGTTTCATATGAAACATTAAAAGTCAGTCAATTTTCATTCTCCTAAGGTCAGAAGAAGAATGAGTATTTTCACTTCTATTGCGTGAATTTTATTATTTTCAGAGTTAGATTTTTGTAATAAATGTAGGAGACACCTGAGGAAAGATTTACTCTTTTAGTTAATGGTTTTTGGAAGCCATTTAAAATCTGTTGTTACTATTTTTCAGGAAAATATGTAAGCAAATATTCACTCATTGATAAATCTAAATCTGTGAACTATGTCCCTTCCGCAATGTCTTATACAAAGACTTTATATTCTTGCATTTTCCAGATCATGTGAATTGCTGTGTTAAGTTCAGAACCATGGACAGGAAGTTCATGTATTTTGTTTATAGCTCTATCTAGCAAGTTCTTAAGCAATTAAGATATACTATACTGAATTTTAAATATAGAAAGGTAGATTATTGAATGAGATCATCAAAAATTTTCTTTCTTTCTAGGCACTGTGGTTATAGCAAAGCTGACCAAGAAGGGGATGAGGAACTTTACTTTCATTGTAAGTGTTTGGCTTTTCTTTGTTTATTTACCCTAGTTAATACAGAAATCTGGTTTTTAGCATTGACATGAATAAATTCCTGATGCATCAGACTTGAAAATATACCATGAACTCAAAATGTTGCTTTAAAGCATTTGCACAAGATATGTAGAATGAAAATATGATGTGAATTCTTTAAAAATATATTCATCAATGTAATCTCTCATAAGACATTTTAATGTAACTGCAAGGATATTCAGCAGCTTTTATATCACAATTGTTCCTTTTGCAATCTTTGCCCAAGTGTTTCATATCATCCTAATAATGATTCATTAAATGTTTCATGTGCCCACGTTCTAGCTCAGGAATTCATTTCAAGTTAAGATAGGCCCTTTTTTCCTACCCAATGAGTGATGCTATAATGAAAGAATGGATTAAGGAGTCTCTTTCTGTCCATCTAGTATAAAACGTCCATCACAGATAGATATTTTGAGATGCAAACAGTATAATAATAGGTTTCAGTCCTCTGATATTTTCCTGTGGATTTGGGCTACCTGACTCATAAAAATCATACCAGAAGAAAGCTCAGGGAACCAAAGAAAGTAGATGCTCAACTGCATTAATCTTTGTTGAACGTGGATGGAAAGTGAAACCCTGAGAGCCATGAGAGTAAACATTGACTTTTTGCAGCCAAAGTAAAATCCTGACAGGGAGGTGATTTTCATTCTGAGAATGGATGATACTCTTATGCAAACCTCTTCTCCTATTTTTAATTATTCCTATTTTTAATTCTTGAAAATATTGAAAATAATTTTATGTATTATTTTTCTTAGTAGCCATAATCTTTACTAAAGTTTCTCATGGATAGATAAGTTTCCTATAAATGGTATAAGAATGACATCTATTTTTGTGTTCCTCATCAAATAGTCTTGTGTTCTAAGAAGATATTGTCATGTCCCTATTCGAAAGGCATAGGAAGATGTAAGCATCACACAGGGAAGTGTAGGGTTGAAAAAATGCGTAATTGTGAACACCATTATTGTCATTCATAAGTTTCTCCAGTGAGTTATTAATTGTTGAACCAAGAGTCCCCTTGACTTTAGTTTTCAAAAGAGAAGTGTCTTTGCATAGTACGTATTCAGATCGATGAGGAAACTGAAGAATTCAAACCCCTGTAGGCAGGGAGGGTATTGGGACAGTAGAAATAATAATAAATGTTATGACCAGAAGGTCCCTTATGATGATTAAGTTTCAGGGCCCCGCACTTCTGTAGAAGGGCCTGGAAGAGCCCTAACAAGTTAGTGTGTAGAATCTTTTGTCTTAAAGAGAATATCCCAAATTGGAGAAGGTTTAAGCCTCATGAAACTTAAATCTGCCCCTGATTATGGCTCAATATATGTGATTCTTTTATCCCTCTCCCACATTTTAATGTAACTGCAAGGATATTCAGCAGCTTTTATATCACAATTGTTCCTTTTGCAATCTTTGCCCAAGTGTTTCATATCATCCTAATAATGATTCATTAAATGTTTCATGTGCCCACGTTCTAGCTCAGGAATTCATTTCAAGTTAAGATAGGCCCTTTTTTCCTACCCAATGAGTGATGCTATAATGAAAGAATGGATTAAGGAGTCTCTTTCTGTCCATCTAGTATAAAACGTCCATCACAGATAGATATTTTGAGATGCAAACAGTATAATAATAGGTTTCAGTCCTCTGATATTTTCCTGTGGATTTGGGCTACCTGACTCATAAAAATCATACCAGAAGAAAGCTCAGGGAACCAAAGAAAGTAGATGCTCAACTGCATTAATCTTTGTTGAACGTGGATGGAAAGTGAAACCCTGAGAGCCATGAGAGTAAACATTGACTTTTTGCAGCCAAAGTAAAATCCTGACAGGGAGGTGATTTTCATTCTGAGAATGGATGATACTCTTATGCAAACCTCTTCTCCTATTTTTAATTATTCCTATTTTTAATTCTTGAAAATATTGAAAATAATTTTATGTATTATTTTTCTTAGTAGCCATAATCTTTACTAAAGTTTCTCATGGATAGATAAGTTTCCTATAAATGGTATAAGAATGACATCTATTTTTGTGTTCCTCATCAAATAGTCTTGTGTTCTAAGAAGATATTGTCATGTCCCTATTCGAAAGGCATAGGAAGATGTAAGCATCACACAGGGAAGTGTAGGGTTGAAAAAATGCGTAATTGTGAACACCATTATTGTCATTCATAAGTTTCTCCAGTGAGTTATTAATTGTTGAACCAAGAGTCCCCTTGACTTTAGTTTTCAAAAGAGAAGTGTCTTTGCATAGTACGTATTCAGATCGATGAGGAAACTGAAGAATTCAAACCCCTGTAGGCAGGGAGGGTATTGGGACAGTAGAAATAATAATAAATGTTATGACCAGAAGGTCCCTTATGATGATTAAGTTTCAGGGCCCCGCACTTCTGTAGAAGGGCCTGGAAGAGCCCTAACAAGTTAGTGTGTAGAATCTTTTGTCTTAAAGAGAATATCCCAAATTGGAGAAGGTTTAAGCCTCATGAAACTTAAATCTGCCCCTGATTATGGCTCAATATATGTGATTCTTTTATCCCTCTCCCAGGATTATTGACATATTCCTAATGTTGGTGCTTCCTTTTGTTAACTGGCAGTGATTTTGTCAAGAGTATCATAGACTGTTTATAGCTAGAGGACATACAGAAAATGTGGAAGTTATATATCTTTTTTTTCTCTTTTATGAGAGAATACTTTTAACACTTTCCCAGACAGAATCAGTGCTTGAATGCCTTAATTATTATATCTAGTTCATATGTAGATGACAGGAAATGTATATATAAGAGATTAATGTAAGCCTGTATAGTTCCTGGAATCCCAGATTCCACCCATGTGTGAATAATTTGATGGCAGTCATTTAATAATGCCATAATCAGTATGTCACTTTTCTTTGCTAATTGGGGATATCTAAGACATCCTCAAATGATCAAATACCTCTTCGTTTATTTGCCTTTAGCATGCAGGTTAATGCTGAGGATAAATTAAAACATGGCTTACATAGAACATGTTGTACAGCCTTCTGCTTAACTGTCATCGCTCAGCTGTGGTGTTTTGATGTCATTCCCTGTTTTTACACTTGACATCCAGTTTGTGATTAGAAAAATATACAACTTCATGTTTTACCTGCTAACGTAGGAAAGATAAGCTGTAGCTTGTTGTATATATAAACAGTTTTCGTCTCTAGAACAAAATATCAGTGGTGGTTTTAAGATATTTAACATTCATGAGAAATGTAAATGAGTTATTAAAGCACAAAAGGCTTATACTCTTAAAGCAACAAAACAAAATATTCAGAAAACTGTGTCAAAGTTGTTCTTATTTTAAATCATCCATTTTTAAACGATAAATGAAAAACTAAAGTGCACTTAAGATAGCCTGTCTTGGTAAAGCCTTGATATTTTTGAATCACCCTTTTTACAAGGATATCTTTTGTTGTCATTTGATGAGAACCAGGCATTTTACTTGATTTTATGACTGTATTTACAATACATAAAGTACAACACTGTGGTCACCAGCTATTTACAAGTTGGTGTCCTTTTATTCCTTTAGTATACAGACAATTTTCTTAGGTGCTAAGACACCAGATTCAATTTTTACAGAAACATGAAAGCAACCATTTAACTAGCTTTTAGAGCACTGAATTTAATAGAATGTCCAGTCATTTGTATCAGGCTCCCTCCACTCTTCATGGCCCCAAGTGCTACATTTAAAGATATAAACACAATGGAGGAGTTTAGTGAAGCAATTCCCATTTACATTTTGTGTCCTCCTACCATTTCTTCTAACAATGTCTTCAAATCCAAGCTGGGCAGTATTTCATGTTTTTATGCCAAAATTGCTCTGGCCTGTCAAAATGTTTTGTGACAGCTTGAATAAAGAACCATCAGAGACCCGTTTGAGATGCAGAAGGTTACCTCCAATCTAGCTCCCTTATCACAAAATCAAAGCAAAAAAACAAAAATAATGAACGAAATAATAAAAAGGAGAAGCTGGCTCATTCTCCATCTGCCTGCCAATCTCTAGGAGGTTAACCTATTGTTTTCTTCCCCTCTCTCTTTTTCTCTTCCCCCCTCTTTCCTGTACTCCTTTTTCTCTCTTTTCTCTTTCTATCCCCTCTCTCTTTTCTTCTTGTGTTTTTTTTTTCATGTTCAGCTTTAGTAACAAATGAGCATCTGTCAGTTTTATAAACTGCAACAGTAATTGTTTAAGACAATCAATTTTGGATAAACAGTCAACTACAACAGAATAAATCAAGATTTTTAAATCCCATTTTTCATTTATACATTCTGCTTCTTTTTGTTTGTTATGTGTTTATTTTAAAAATATAATTTCAATTTGATGTGATGACATAAGCACAGTTAGGCTGCAGTGTAATACATAATGAAATATATTGTTCTCCAAATAGTAAGATTTAATGAAAAGATTGTTCAGTGGCTTTGTTAAAAAAAAAATAAAGTTTTTCTGAGGATATAGTGTAATTCTTTTCATTGCATTAACATAACCAAATATATACCTATCTATCTTATCTTTGTCTTTAACCAAATGATTAGATTTGGAAAACAGTATTGTAATTGATTTAAAGTTGACATAGCATTATCTGTTACCTGCATGCTTCTGGGTGCATTTTAAGAAGATTTTAACTTTTAAGATGATTCTATGTTGTTTGAATTTTGACTACCTTTTCTGAGGCATATTGGCTACCTCCTCATAGCAGTTAAGAACTTCCAGAGCCTTATAATTGAAAGTTCATATAAACCATTCCTCTTTCAAATTGCTGTCATACATGGTTAGCAGATCCCAGGAATATTGTAATTTTTCTAACTTGACTCTGCACTTTGTACATCTGGCTTCTATTGCCCTTTCAAAGGTGAAGAAGAAACTGTCTTTAGTAGATATCTCTCTGGTTTTGTGATAGCAGTCCCTCATATCTTGTATTAATAGTATGTATATGTCAACGGTGGTTGGTCTTTAAAAAATAAATCAAAAGAATAAGTAAGATGTCTAAATGTTTTTAATATTGCTGTCAGTATAGTGGGATACCTGTAAATGAAATGTCTTCTTTTCCCAGTGTATTCATTTGATTGATTGACTGACTGATAGATTTACAAATGTGTTTCCAAGTCCATTACAAACCTCAATATGGCTTGAACTACACCATGATAGCAGTGAATTTAATTAAATCTCCAGTCTGATAAGAGTCATGTCAGAGAATTTTGGTGATGTCTTTTGTTGATTTACTGGAAAAGCAATTCAGTCAGTCACCTATGAGCTGGATCCTATGTTACCTATAGAAGCTTGCAGATAATACCTATACGCCTGCAGACTGAAGTAGTCTGTTAAAACTGCTGTGAATCAGGTGATGTGGAAGCAAGTTCACTGTTCCAAGGAGCACTCTGCATAATGAAATTCCTGGGCTGACTGCACAATAAGTGCTTTGCTTCATCACAGTCATGCTTTCTTACATCATTACAGTTAAATTTCCAGGCACCAAAACCTACATTGACCCTGAAACCTATGAGGACCCAAATAGAGCTGTCCATCAATTCGCCAAGGAGCTAGATGCCTCCTGTATTAAAATTGAGCGTGTGATTGGCGCAGGTAAGACTTTTGTAGCTTCCTTGTTCAGCTGTTCCATTTAGCCAAGATCGAAAGTCATACATCATGATGACAGGCAAATAATTATACCTCAAGTATAGAACCTTTGCATTTACCTGAAATGTTGGAAGCAATGAGCCTGTACTTGTTTATGAAATTTTAGGGAAAAAAGTGAAAGAGAAGCATGTGTTGCAGAGAATCATGCGTTTTTGTCTCTTGTTGGAGCTTTAAGATACTGTTCTATTATAAGCTATTCTGTAAATTCGTTCTGGCCCATCTAAAAACTGACATCATATTTAAAATAATTAGAATTCCTCAGTATTTGTGGAATATACATCCTCTGAGTTGATTTATCATCTTACTGCTAAGCATTCCTTTTAATCTTTTTTTGTTATATTTGTAGTTATTAGCCGTCACACTGTTTCATTCTATGTAGAAAATTAATATGTATGAATTTTTTAAAAGGGACATTATTTTCTATGTGTTCAATGTATCTTCGCAATAATTATATCTTTGGGGGGCAAGTCCCTTACATCTAGCAGACCTAGGTACATACAAATCCCAGATTGTTAAATCTTTAAGAAGTATTGGCTTTTCAAGCCATGTAAACAATGCCAGTGTTTAGAATTAGCTAATGTGCCCTTATACTCCAGTAAATAGTGTGCATTAGGCAACATATTCCAAACCTAAATGTTATTTCTGAGTTTTTGTTACTCCAGTTGAAAAAAAAGAATTGTGTAACAGTTTAGGAAAGTTTGAAAGTGTTTTTAAAGAATATAATGCCTTTACTTTGAGAAAGGAGATATTTCTGTGATTAAAGTACACCTGCCGGTTCTGTTACCTCAGGAGAATTTGGAGAAGTCTGCAGTGGACGTTTGAAACTCCCAGGGAAACGAGATGTTGCAGTAGCCATAAAAACCCTGAAAGTTGGTTACACAGAAAAACAAAGGAGAGACTTTTTGTGTGAAGCCAGCATCATGGGGCAATTTGACCACCCAAATGTTGTCCATTTGGAAGGGGTTGTTACCAGAGGTACGTATTGATTGTATATTTCCTTTATCCAATGGATTGTGAGGTATCAGTGTTATTTCATAGATACTAAAAAAGCAAATTGTAAATACATTGCATATTTTTCATGAATTTGCTTTGGATGTATAACTGACTAAAACAATTTTCTTTCGTGTTACCATCTCAGACAAAAAACTCTGGATAAATGAATGCAGGTTTATAGTTAAAGAATAAATCTGATAGCTAGATGGAGTGACAGATAAAGTCATACATGTAATAGTTTAGTCTTTCTGTAAAGTGTCATTTTCTCTGTATTTTGTTCACAAAGTTGGAGTCAGAAGAACACATTGACTTTTGTTGTTTAATTTTATGAAATCATAACCACGTTCAAACAGACTGTTAATGACTCTTCATTTAGCAGCAGCACTAGAAACATTAGAAACACTCACCACTCACCCTGTCAGTCTCTCGAAAGAGCACCAGATGTTTTATCCAGAGTGAGAAAGAGAATAAATCTGATGTTTACTTTACAGCTTTGGAAGCCACACTTTATTTTTTCTTACATACATTTTTTTTTAAAACATTTTAGGGAAGCCGGTCATGATTGTAATAGAATTCATGGAAAATGGAGCCCTCGATGCATTTCTCAGGGTAGGTGACAAAATTATTCTGCCATTGTAAATATACTATACCTACTACCAATGTAATTTTCTGAACTTTACAGTGTAAAATGTGAAAAGTAGAAAATTAAATAGGTCACAAAATTGTCTTTGAACAACAGCTTTAAAAAGTCTTAAGACCGGATTGAACAAGAATTTTTTGAGCATTTAAGCAATACAGTATTATTCAGACATAGTTTTCATTGATATATTGCCAGAAGTACAGAGGATACCGGAAGCCCTATAATTTGAATAAGTGTTATAGCATTTTACTTTTTCAGCTTTTCAATTTTACAATTATAAATGAAATACAGTTGTAATACAGAGAAAAAGTGAAATAAACATTGGTAAGATGATCCCAACTCGACTGTGTGGAACCATTGCATTATAGTGTCATATGAACACCAATGCTTAAAATAAAGAACTATTGACATTTTAAAGTATGTTATTTTTATAACTAGTAAGTTATAAATGTAAAAATATATGTATTTATATGCTCAGGTTTTTCATCTAAGAACGTTAACTGATGTTAATCTTTTTACAAAGAGAAAAGAGAAAATAGTAAGAAGAGAACATGCAGAGATCATACATGATCTAGAATGAAACATTCAATCCAGATTAATAAATATTTAGAGGATTTTGAGGGTTGTTTATTGCTGCATCTTGATATTATGCATTGCTATCAAGTCTCTAGTAAAAAACATCACCTAGCAAGTTCATCTATTCAAACCACTCTTGGCTTGCATCATATAAATCTGTGGGTTAAAAGTAGGTTAGAAATATATGGTGACAAGTTGGTTGCAAAGTGTTCTCAACCCCATTTTTAGGACCTATATTTTAGGGGAAAATTTGTTGCAAGTAATATTCCTAACTACAGTACAACAGTGAAAAGTAGAAGATGAAGACACAATCAGCTGGTATAGTCTCTTTCTAGCTCTTAGTTTCTCCTCATCTTTACTCAAAATTTTTTTCATCTTTCCTTTTTTTAACCATTTGGTGAAAAAAGTCTAATATATGTATCTTCATCCTTTTATATATTTTTTTAGATTATTTGTATAATTTTTAGCATGTGGATAAAAATGCTTACCTGTCAGGGATAATTTTCTGTAGCACTCTATTCCCTAACTGTGACTTAAATATTAGCATATACTTTTGGATTTGAATACTCTGGGTCTACTATTAATTAATATTACTATCAATATAAATAAATGATTTCTAGAACTCTATTTTGTATTAATTGACTATCGAGTTACATCAGTACCTGTTATGTTTTTCATAGATCTGTATATGTAGAAGATTAATTAGTAATTCCTATTTATACAACAGAAAATCACTTGTGTGCAGACAGTTTTCATGGTGACTTTTTTTTTTTCTTTCACAGTATGGTTAACTAGACTTTCATTTTATCTTCCTGTAGAAACACGATGGGCAATTTACAGTCATTCAGTTAGTAGGAATGCTGAGAGGAATTGCTGCTGGAATGAGATATTTGGCCGATATGGGATATGTTCACAGGGACCTTGCAGCTCGCAATATTTAAAACTTTTGTGTCAGATTTCGCCTGTCCGGGTTATAGAGGATGATCCAGAAGCTGTCTATTTATATGCTCAGGTTTTCATCTAAGAACGTTAACTGATGTTAATCTTTTACAAAGAGAAAAGAGAAAATAGTAAGAAGAGAACATGCAGAGATCATACATGATCTAGAATGAAACATTCAATCCAGATTAATAAATATTTAGAGGATTTTGAGGGTTGTTTATTGCTGCATCTTGATATTATGCATTGCTATCAAGTCTCTAGTAAAAAACATCACCTAGCAAGTTCATCTATTCAAACCACTCTTGGCTTGCATCATATAAATCTGTGGGTTAAAAGTAGGTTAGAAATATATGGTGACAAGTTGGTTGCAAAGTGTTCTCAATCCCATTTTTTAGGACCTATATTTTAGGGAATATTTGTTGCAAGTAATATTCCTAACTACAGTACAACAGTGAAAAGTAGAAGATGAAGACACAATCAGCTGGTATAGTCTCTTTCTAGCTCTTAGTTTCTCCTCATCTTTACTCAAAATTTTTTTCATCTTTCCTTTTTTTAACCATTTGGTGAAAAAAGTCTAATATATGTATCTTCATCCTTTTATATATTTTTTTAGATTATTTGTATAATTTTTTAGCATGTGGATAAAGTGCTTACCTGTCAGGGATAATTTTCTGTAGCACTCTATTCCCTAACTGTGACTTAAATATTAGCATATACTTTTGGATTTGAATACTCTGGGTCTACTATTAATTAATATTACTATCAATATAAATAAATGATTTCTAGAACTCTATTTTGTATTAATTGACTATCGAGTTACATCAGTACCTGTTATGTTTTTCATAGATCTGTATATGTAGAAGATTAATTAGTAATTCCTATTTATACAACAGAAAATCACTTGTGTGCAGACAGTTTTCATGGTGACTTTTTTTTTTTCTTTCACAGTATGGTTAACTAGACTTTCATTTTTATCTTCCTGTAGAAACACGATGGGCAATTTACAGTCATTCAGTTAGTAGGAATGCTGAGAGGAATTGCTGCTGGAATGAGATATTTGGCCGATATGGGATATGTTCACAGGGACCTTGCAGCTCGCAATATTCTTGTCAACAGCAATCTTGTTTGTAAAGTGTCAGATTTCGGCCTGTCCCGGGTTATAGAGGATGATCCAGAAGCTGTCTATACAACAACTGTAAGAAAAAGTCTATTACTGCACCTCTTAATATTCCTACACTTTTCCTATCAAGAAAGTGGGGCTTAATAATACAAAAGGAAACAGGAGAAAAGAGGCAAATTGATCTCTACTTTTTGTTATTGAGATTTTTTTCCTTTTGGAAAAATCATCATTGCTTTTACAGTCTACATATAGACTGAGGAGAAATAATGATAAAAATGACAATAACTTATTTAATATTGGAATGCTTATGTATAATTACATATACAACATTTGGTTACTAGCAGTCATAGTTGAAGCAGAAAAGTATATTCTACTTTAATAAAGATTTTAAGAAAATATTAAATGTTCTAATTCTTTCAAGTTTTGTAAGATTAGGAAAAAATGCATGATGATTCAGTTCAGTTCAGTCACTCGGTCATGTTCTACCCTTTGTGACCTGATGGACTGTGGCATGCCAGGCTTCTCTGTCCCTCATCATCTCCCAGAGCCTGCTCAAACTCATATCCATTGACTCAGTGATGCCATCCAACAATTATTTCAATACTTCTTTCCATTTTAGTAGTTATTTTGCCTAATTTCTCATTGTCTTTTTGACTAGATTCTTGCCGTACAACTATGTAGGTCCCTTATTGATTTGCCTTAAAAGTGAAAATTGACTGATAGATGACAGTAATTAGCTTATGGTGAACGGTGTCAGATTCGTCACCGCCAAAGGAGAGAATTTCACTTTGGGATCAAAAGACTTGGCTTTGGTCACTCAGAGCTTTGTGCAGCAAAAGTTTTATTGAAAAAAAAAGGGATAGAGAAAGCTTCCAGCAAAGGCACTGGAGAGGGGAATCGAAGAATACGCCCAGAAGCTAGTTGAGGCGAGATATTTTGTACCCTTCCAATTGGTTATTAACTGGAAAAGAATATTTTAAGGTGATAAAAGTCTTCCTAGACCCACACCCACAACGTGCATCTTTAGATAACATAGATACAAGCTAAGAAGGAGAAACATATCCTCTAGCAAGATACATTGTTGTTATAAACATTAGCTCTGGGCTTAAAGAAAGTCTTAGGCAAAATGAATTATTGTCACAGGTGTGACAATCAAGATGAAGACACCTTGGCTAAAAATGTTTGTTCACCCTCCTCCTCCTCATCCTTGGAAACTGCTGGCCTCCTTACCAATTCTGCCTATTCACTCCTTTCATTACCATGATGTTTTAAAAAGTAAATTAGTAACTTTAACTACACTTGGAGAAATCCAAGGTGAATAGACCCAATACTGTTGAATTGCCAACCAAATACACAGGTGTTTAACTGTAGTCTCATGCTTCTACTATAAAAGATTTACACATTATTATACATGCCTAAAATGTCAATGTATTTTGATACAGGGTGGAAAAATTCCAGTAAGGTGGACAGCACCTGAAGCCATCCAATACCGGAAATTCACATCAGCCAGTGATGTATGGAGCTATGGAATAGTCATGTGGGAAGTTATGTCTTATGGAGAAAGACCTTATTGGGACATGTCAAATCAAGATGTAGGTGTTACACTACGTAAATAAAATGGATTTAATACATTAATACTCAGATTATGGGAATGTGTAGGTAATGGCTTGTAAGAAGAAACTTTTATAGACCTATAAAAACATGATTGCTGAGTTTTGACAGTTACTACCACAAATTACCACAATACTTACTGTAGATGAGTAGTTCAGTTAATTTCATTTTGTGTTCATTTTGAAAATTTGCTTTTTCTTTTTTATTTAAATTCCATGAACATAATAGAGGCCAGCAAATTATATTTCTCTTAATAGGGGTAATGATGTGACCTTGCACAACTGTATGGGAGATTCACCTGAGTAAAAGAATTGTTTATGGGGGGATGTTTTATTTTCTCTTTGAAGCTTATCTTTCTTCTTTTAATTTGAAAATTAAAATTTATTGAAAAAGGGATAGAGAAAGCTTCCAGCAAAGGCACTGGAGAGGGAATCAAGAATACGCCCAGAAGATCGATATTTTGTACCCTTCCAATTGGTTATTAACTGGAAAAGAATATTTTAAGGTGATAAAAGTCTTCCTAGACCCACACCCACAACGTGCATCTTTAGATAACATAGATACAAGCTAAGAAGGAGAAACATATCCTCTAGCAAGATACATTGTTGTTATAAACATTAGCTCTGGGCTTAAAGAAAGTCTTAGGCAAAATGAATTATTGTCACAGGTGTGACAATCAAGATGAAGACACCTTGGCTAAAAATGTTTGTTCACCCTCCTCCTCCTCATCCTTGGAAACTGCTGGCCTCCTTACCAATTCTGCCTATTCACTCCTTTCATTACCATGATGTTTTAAAAAGTAAATTAGTAACTTTAACTACACTTGGAGAAATCCAAGGTGAATAGACCCAATACTGTTGAATTGCCAACCAAATACACAGGTGTTTAACTGTAGTCTCATGCTTCTACTATAAAAGATTTACACATTATTATACATGCCTAAAATGTCAATGTATTTTGATACAGGGTGGAAAAATTCCAGTAAGGTGGACAGCACCTGAAGCCATCCAATACCGGAAATTCACATCAGCCAGTGATGTATGGAGCTATGGAATAGTCATGTGGGAAGTTATGTCTTATGGAGAAAGACCTTATTGGGACATGTCAAATCAAGATGTAGGTGTTACACTACGTAAATAAAATGGATTTAATACATTAATACTCAGATTATGGGAATGTGTAGGTAATGGCTTGTAAGAAGAAACTTTTATAGACCTATAAAAACATGATTGCTGAGTTTTGACAGTTACTACCACAAATTACCACAATACTTACTGTAGATGAGTAGTTCAGTTAATTTCATTTTGTGTTCATTTTGAAAATTTGCTTTTTCTTTTTTATTTAAATTCCATGAACATAATAGAGGCCAGCAAATTATATTTCTCTTAATAGGGGTAATGATGTGACCTTGCACAACTGTATGGGGAGATTCACCTGAGTAAAAGAATTGTTTATGGAGGGAAGAGAAGGAAGGTTTATGTTTTATTTTCTCTTTGAAGCTTATCTTTCTTCTTTTAATTTCCTGATAAAATCTGTTAAAATTATCTGTCATTGATTGAATTAAATATTAATTTCATGATATAACCTAGATTTTATGATCAATATCAGTGTTTCATAGCAATTTTTCAAATATAATCACATATCTTTGCAAATTTCTTTTAAAAATACAACTTTTAAAATGTATAAAAACTTTAGCTTATAAACTTACAAAATCCCATTACTGAGGCATAAAATATATTATCTCCTCTGAGAAAGGAAACTGATGATAGTCCCTGGTTGTCTATGTATCACTCCGAGAGACAATTTATAAAACAATATAGCACAAGTACATGTAAATATTTGCTTCTATAAGTTGAATTTTACAAAATTAACATTTTTATAAGACAGAAACCTAAAATACTGGCAGATTCATGTGGCTCAATTTATTGAAAATATGAGTGAAATTTAAATGAAAGTAGAGCAAATGTAAAAATCTAGGAAGATACCTGGAAATGCAATGTGAAGAAAACCTTGGATCATAGCCGAGGAGCAAATTCACCAAGGGAGAACTTTGGAAAGCATAGAAATGAGGGCTTAGTGAAGAATATGCAGACCAACCAACCAGAGTCACTGTCCTGTAACAGAGATACTTACACTGTTAGTGCTCTGAAATAAAGATTATGTTGGGATAAATTGGTGAGAAAAATGTTTGAAGGAGTTAGGAATGCTAAGCATGAAGGCACTTGAAAAACAGAGCAAAAAAAGTTAAGTGTTGCTTGAGTCTATATTACTATTGAGAAGGATGTGACAAGCAAACTGGTTTGGAATACGCAATTCTACTATAAACATGGATGGTAATAGAAGCTGATTAATGTTAAAACTGAATTATTTGTCAAAAACAGGTCATAATCATTGTTATATAAAATTAGTATTTTTTTTTATTTTAGAATTTCCCTATCAAGCTCCTATGGCTCTTAAAACTTACAGAGTTATTTTTAAATAACTGAAATCAGATTGTTTGTTGATAAGGTAATTTCCAGTACATTTTTAAACAGATTTCTGCGTTGACTGAAAAATTCATAGCTGAAAGAGGGAGAGGTTTCAAATCTGTAAAATTGTTTACTATTTTGAGTTGAATAATGACATGAAACTTTTTTATTGTTTTTTTTTTTTTTTTTTTTTTTTTGGTCTTGGTTTTTCAAAGATAAGAGTCTGAATGACGAGTCCGTTTGGCAGAGGCAAAGTTGTTAATATTTGACAGGTCTCAGTGTCAAAGATTTCATGGACTGTCAAAATGTGGGCAAACAAATCCTTGGGGCAGAGAAAGAGAAATATTTACATTCCCTAGACACTCGGTAGAGTTTCATTTCTTTTGACACCTTCTGGATTCAAACATAAAGGAATGACAGGAATATAAGATGACTTAAATTCAAAGCTCACTTAACTTCTAAAAACAAATAATAGAAATGGTTAAGAAGAAAAAGTTGAATATGTTCTATTTTAGTTTTTTGAATTCTCTTTTGTTTATTTTTCTTGAAAATTAAATATTATAGATACACTATTTGTCTATCAAGCATTAGTAAATATTTTTACTGATCAAATGAAATTTTTATAAGCAAATGCTTAATTTTGACCTAGAACATTTAGCACCATCTTTCTTTTTTTAAATTGCAGAAGTCTGAATTATTTAATTCAAACACAAGAGACTATGTAAACAGTTCAGTTTTTATGCTGAAATTGATGTGAATATTTTTCTTAAAGGTTATAATATTCATTATTTTACACTTGTGTTAAACTGCTATTTGGGCAATATATGTTTAATTTTTAATATACAAATGGTGGAAAAACTGGAATTTAAAATAATGAATTCCCTTATAGTAAAAATATTCTCCAGAGAAAGGCTCTTTTACTTGGGGTCTCTGGTGAGAGACCATGGAGAGTATATTGATTAAGACAACCAATTCATTTTACATTATTTAAATTTACTTGCTAGAGATTTGTCAGGGATTTTAGAAAACTGTCAAATTTCAAATACCTAGAATCGCAAGACTTTTCTTAAGACACCATATAAACAAGACGTGAGTTAATAGTTAAGTTTGTCAGGAACTCCACAAAGTTCCAGGCTGAACACCAATTCAAAGGTATGTTACAGTTACGATCTGAATTGTGCAAAGTTGTTAATATTTGTAAAAAGGTTCTGAACATAGCTGAAAGAGGGAGAGGTTTCAAATCTGTAAAATTGTTTACTATTTTGAGTTGAATAATGACATGAAACTTTTTTATTGTTTTCGTTTTTTGGTCTTGGTTTTTCAAAGATAAGAGTCTGAATGACGAGTCCGTTTGGCAGAGGCAAAGTTGTTAATATTTGACAGGTCTCAGTGTCAAAGATTTCATGGACTGTCAAAATGTGGGCAAACAAATCCTTGGGGCAGAGAAAGAGAAATATTTACATTCCCTAGACACTCGGTAGAGTTTCATTTCTTTTGACACCTTCTGGATTCAAACATAAAGGAATGACAGGAATATAAGATGACTTAAATTCAAAGCTCACTTAACTTCTAAAAACAAATAATAGAAATGGTTAAGAAGAAAAAGTTGAATATGTTCTATTTTAGTTTTTTGAATTCTCTTTTGTTTATTTTTCTTGAAAATTAAATATTATAGATACACTATTTGTCTATCAAGCATTAGTAAATATTTTTACTGATCAAATGAAATTTTTATAAGCAAATGCTTAATTTTGACCTAGAACATTTAGCACCATCTTTCTTTTTTTAAATTGCAGAAGTCTGAATTATTTAATTCAAACACAAGAGACTATGTAAACAGTTCAGTTTTTATGCTGAAATTGATGTGAATATTTTTCTTAAAGGTTATAATATTCATTATTTTACACTTGTGTTAAACTGCTATTTGGGCAATATATGTTTAATTTTTAATATACAAATGGTGGAAAAACTGGAATTTAAAATAATGAATTCCCTTATAGTAAAAATATTCTCCAGAGAAAGGCTCTTTTACTTGGGGTCTCTGGTGAGAGACCATGGAGAGTATATTGATTAAGACAACCAATTCATTTTACATTATTTAAATTTACTTGCTAGAGATTTGTCAGGGATTTTAGAAAACTGTCAAATTTCAAATACCTAGAATCGCAAGACTTTTCTTAAGACACCATATAAACAAGACGTGAGTTAATAGTTAAGTTTGTCAGGAACTCCACAAAGTTCCAGGCTGAACACTAAATAAAATGTGATTTCTGTGATCATTCTAAAGAAACGAGAAAAGGGTATGCCTTACTAGGGGCTTCCCAGATGATACTAGTGGTAGAGAATCTGCCTACCTATGCAGGAGTTGCAAGAGATATGGGTTCGAACCCTTGGTTGAGAAGATCCCCTGGAGGAGGGCATGGCAATCCACTCCAGTACTCTTGCCTAGAGAATCTCCATAGACAGAGGATCCAGGCAAGCTGCAGTCCATAGGGTCTCAAGTAAATGAGCACACATGCCATTAGTATCCACAGGACACTGCATCCTGGACCCTGGCAGATACTAAAATCTGCAAATGCTTAAGTCCCTTTATAAACTGGCATTGTTTTTGCACTAAACTTTTGCACATCCTCCTGTATACTATAAATTATTTCTAGATTACTTAGGGTACCTAACACGATATAAATACAGTGTAAATGCTGTGCAGATATTTATTGGTGTATAGCAAATTCAAATTTTGCTTTTTGGAATTTTCTAATTTCCTTTTACTTTTCAAGTATTAACCATAGATGCAAAATCTAAAGATGCAGAATCTCAGGATATAGAGGGCCAACTGTATTGTAAAATCATTGAGATAGACAGTTGCCAGGGGACTTTCAGGGAAATGAACAAGAAAATCTTGGGAAAAGATGATATAGCTATGTATGAAGGAACCTACATCCAAATGGATTTATCACAGGATTACTTCTCATTGTTTCTATGTGCCCATAACTTCCATGAGATTTAACTGCTTTGGAAACAGAATTCAGGTATTTGCAATTAAAGCCAAGAGCTTTAATTTATTAGGTTTTCCAATAAATTTGCAGCTTTTATTCTTCTTTAAAATCGGCAGGTGGTTAGCTCTTTTCATTAATAACCTTTCAAAGATAAACCATGTGTGTACAAATGCAAATATAATAAATAATACACATATTGGAAATACTTATATTTGGCATTCACAACAGTATCTTTCAATTGAATTATGCCTTAATTCATCCAAATATAATGTTCATAATCAAATTATGAAATTTTAAAATTATTTATTATGTGGATTACTTTTTTCTGTTTATAGCATTCAACAAAATTGTTTCTTCTTATTTCAAGGTAGGCCAATAAATCATCAATTTTACTAGTAGGCAGTCATAAGGATAATAAAAAATTAAGCTTCCCTAAAGATAAGACACATAAAGGTAATTCCTTAAAATGGTCCATGAAAAGACAATTAAGAACTTCAGAAGCATACTATGCTTGTAACTAAATTTATTCTCAAATAAATTGTGGGCCCTCAACTTTTCCATTTAAAAGTCATTTATTTAAAAAAAAAAAAAGGTCATTTATTACTTTGATTTGTTTCAGATTATGATAGAAAAAAGTATGAGTTTTTGGTGAAACTTTGCCATAATTCTGTATGTGGGGTCGAAAATATTTAATTGCATAAAATGTGGGTGATGTTATTGTGAGATGAATGATATGAAAATTGGCACAAGTGGAGAACAGAAGCTAATCGTGTTACATTGTTATTTTGAGTTATTACAGGCCCATTATCATGAAGCCTCTCCATGCTTCTTTTTCTCTTAGATACCATGGTCATGCTGTAGTGATACTGAAAGATAGCTCAGCAAGCACATGTGTTTGTTTTCTGAGTATTTCTAAAGAAGTGTCCCCTGTTGGATCTCAGTATTCTTTTACATTATCACTTACCCCAGTCACCTCCTATTCTTCTGGGAATAATGTAGAATTAGAAATTGTTATGAATGTTTTTCTTTTGTTCTTTGACTATTATTCAAATACTAAAGCTAGATCTCAACAGACAAATCAAAGGGGATTCTCGTAATTTTACAAAAAAGTTGTTTCAAATGGCTTCCATGGATATGTGCATAATGTTGTAAGAAGTGTTGAATCAGTCATCTTACTGTGTGTTTTGTGTTTCCGGCACGTGTAACTGTTTGGACAGCACACTTTTTATTTTCCCAGTTGGAAATATAATGCAGCTCTTTACAGCACTGACTCTGGTCAGACAGTCTAAAGATTAATGTTAAAATACACATATTGGAAATACTTATATTTGGCATTCACAACAGTATCTTTCAATTGAATTATGCCTTAATTCATCCAAATATAATGTTCATAATCAAATTATGAAATTTTAAAATTATTTATTATGTGGATTACTTTTTTCTGTTTATAGCATTCAACAAAATTGTTTCTTCTTATTTCAAGGTAGGCCAATAAATCATCAATTTTACTAGTAGGCAGTCATAAGGATAATAAAAAATTAAGCTTCCCTAAAGATAAGACACATAAAGGTAATTCCTTAAAATGGTCCATGAAAAGACAATTAAGAACTTCAGAAGCATACTATGCTTGTAACTAAATTTATTCTCAAATAAATTGTGGGCCCTCAACTTTTCCATTTAAAAGTCATTTATTTAAAAAAAAAAAAAGGTCATTTATTACTTTGATTTGTTTCAGATTATGATAGAAAAAAGTATGAGTTTTTGGTGAAACTTTGCCATAATTCTGTATGTGGGGTCGAAAATATTTAATTGCATAAAATGTGGGTGATGTTATTGTGAGATGAATGATATGAAAATTGGCACAAGTGGAGAACAGAAGCTAATCGTGTTACATTGTTATTTTGAGTTATTACAGGCCCATTATCATGAAGCCTCTCCATGCTTCTTTTTCTCTTAGATACCATGGTCATGCTGTAGTGATACTGAAAGATAGCTCAGCAAGCACATGTGTTTGTTTTCTGAGTATTTCTAAAGAAGTGTCCCCTGTTGGATCTCAGTATTCTTTTACATTATCACTTACCCCAGTCACCTCCTATTCTTCTGGGAATAATGTAGAATTAGAAATTGTTATGAATGTTTTTCTTTTGTTCTTTGACTATTATTCAAATACTAAAGCTAGATCTCAACAGACAAATCAAAGGGGATTCTCGTAATTTTACAAAAAAGTTGTTTCAAATGGCTTCCATGGATATGTGCATAATGTTGTAAGAAGTGTTGAATCAGTCATCTTACTGTGTGTTTTGCTGTTTCCCGGCACGTGTAACTGTTTGGACAGCACACTTTTTATTTTCCCAGTTGGAAATATAATGCAGCTCTTTACAGCACTGACTCTGGTCAGACAGTCTAAGTCAAATTCAGTCCCTTCTACTAACAGCTCTGTGATGTTTTCCTTGTGCTTAACTTCTTATCACTGCTCAATCTTTGTATCTAGAATCAATATAATAATACTTGCCTAAAGTTTCTGTGAAGATTAAATGAGATAATTAAAACAGTGCTGATCATATAGTAAGTATCTAATAAATATTTACTATGATTATTGTATCCTTAAAAGATAAGTTGTTTTTCTGGCAAGCTAACCAAATAAAACTGGCAGAACCTCGAGGCTCTGTTTCTGCCTGAATCGTCATCCCATAAAGCGAGTTTATCTTCAACAAACTTGCTTTGAATTATGACAAACTGCTTCCCCTCTTGTTCAGCAGTAAAGATTCCACTTGCCAATGCAGGAGATGCGGATTCCATCCCTGAGTCAGGAAAATCCCTTGGAAAGGGAAATGGGAATGCCAGTCTAATCCATTATTCATGCCTGGGGAATCTTATGGACAGGAGGGCCTGGTGGGCTGCAAGTCCATGGGGTCTCAAAAAGAGTCGGATATGACTTAGCAACTACACAACAGCAGAATGCTCTATAGCGGCCAACGCACCCAGCATGTACGTCTGGTGCCTCTGTGGGTAGGAGCATGATTGTTAATGGGAACTTTGAGATCCCCAAATCCATTCCCAGTTGAGAACTTCTCTTAGTTTAAATGTTCTACTTTGCTGCTGCTCCTTTAAAAAATTGTAAACCACTGTGTTTTGGAGAGCTAGAGGTTTTGTTTTATATGGATAAATGTTCTCTGTTATAATAATAGGCATTGTCAAATTTCTGTAACGCAGTAGGATGGCTACAGAAGCTCATTAACTCTTTCATTCCTGTAAGAGTTTATTTAGTAGTACTCTACATTATTCATTGCCACAAAGATTTTAAGACTATATTGTGCTCAAAGTCAACGAATTCTAATTGGTGAGCTATTGAAGAGTATTATGTTAGAAGAATCATTGTAAGCTTTAGAGGTACTTTTTAAAAAGATTATTACAGGGAAATTAAAAAGGAAAGATTTTTCTAATTGCACTGTTCCTTTCAAGACTTCTGAGAAAAATTTACAAGCGGGGAAATAGGAGGCAATAGAAAATAATAAGCATTGCCCCAATCTTATGAGCCTGAGGATAGAGTCCTGTCAGTTCCAAAAAATACTGCATATATTCAAATACAGGCAGTATCAAATATGAAGAAAGCCACTCTTTTCCCTGTAAAAATAAAAAAATGCCCAATTGTTTATTACTTGGTTATTTTAAATATATAAAGTTTTATTAGTTCTTTTCTTACAACATGAGCCACTGTTTAAATAATTTAATCCAGCTTTCCAAAGCACATTTATTTTACTTTTATCAAACTTGTTCAACATAGAGCCCTTTTGAATCCTAGAACAGTGCTGTCCCTGAAGTGTTATACAAAGACACATGAAATTCTTTGCATTTAAAGTTTTTTTATTGAATTCCTCCTACAGTTACGTGATCTTTTCAGAGTTCCCATGGGTGTATGTTTTCTAGTATGTGTTTTAAAGGGATAGTTTAGAGGGATTTTTATAATGATATGCAGTATTTGTAGTTGTAGATTCATAAACAGAAAAAATTTAAAAATTCAGTCTTATGACTTCATTAGCATTCAGCAGTACTGATTAAAGTCACTTAACACTAAAGTGTTTTCTCCATAGCTCTTATTCAAAATTAACCACTGAAGGAAAAATCCCATAATGTGAGATTTTGTAAAAACATGACTACATAACTGTGGGATCATGGCTCCATTATTGCCGGAATATATATATATAAAATATGCATATATATATATAATATATATATATATATGCATATTTTTTCTGTGTGTTGTATTTTAATCTGTTACTTTTGTGGTTATTTTCTATACTACTTCCCATATCCCTGCAATAGCAATTTAATGAAATAAATATAAAGGTAGCATTTTAAAATTTGCTGTTTTCAAAATTTGTAATAACTTTTGGGTAAATTGTCTTAAAAACACAAGTATATCAGTAAAAATAAATAATTTATACTAACCCATTAACCTAATTTTCAGAGTAAAGCTATTTCCAGTTACAGCACTGTATGAGATCCATATTGTTATTGTGTTGTTTAGTCACTCAGTCTTTGTGACCCCATGGCTGCTTTCTCTGTGGGCTTCTCAAGGCAAGAATACTGGAGTGGGCTGCCATTATCTTCTCCAGGGGATCTGCCCAACCCAAGGATCAAACCCATGTCTCCTGCATTGGGAGGCAGATTCTTTGCCCCTGTGCCACCAGGGAAGGCCCAAAAGATTACAGGGAGATCCATATACATATATGGAAACATACTTCTACCATGTAAATGTAATGTATTTAGGAAGTAATATCATCAGAGTGGTCACTAATGAGCTGTGTGTATAAGTGTCCAGATTGTTCTCATTTCAGCTTTTCTAACTGGGATGACTGGAAGTATTACTAATTGAAAGAGTCAAAGCTTTGGGGAAAGGTAAAAAACAAAATTCAATTTTAAATGAAATGTGAGGTTCTTATGGAAGATCAAAGGGAATCTGTCTAGTAAACTGGGGACTATACCACCTAGTGATCAGGGGAGAGTTGGGGCTGAGGATTTTATACTTAGGAAATTTTTCAAAAATTACTGTAATTAAGTTTATCTCTTTACCTTTTCAGCTTTTTCAATTTGCATATGTAAATCTCCCTTAAAGAAAAGTGGGCACTGTGGTTTTTATATTAAGGATTTTCTCTAAAAACTGTTGATGCTAGCCACTTTATTTATTTCATCCTACAACCTTTTACATTTTAATGTGCTGTTTTGAATGTCAGCTAGCATCTTAAGGATGTTTCCCTTCAAACATTAAGTTCATCAACATTTCTTAAAGCCAGCTTTTGTCTGGCTACTTCATTCCTGTTTTCTTCAAAAATAGGGTTATCTCTTTTCTTTTTCAGTCATTTTTTCCCCATGTTTATGCTACTATTATGTTAGTATCAAAGGATTTGTTAATCCCCCTTGAATAATATTTTGATGTTTGACAAGTCCTTGTTTGTGTGGGGTTTTTTTGCCTTACTATTATTTCCCCTGTGCTGCTCAGATTTGTAACAATCTCTGATTTTAAAATCTACTTTTGCTTTCCACATAAGCAAAAAACTCAAGTCTAAATAAGTATTTTTGGACTTTATGATTGTCATGTACAAATGTTTATGAAGGCTTATTGTGTTGTTTAGTCACTCAGTCTTTGTGACCCCATGGCTGCTTTCTCTGTGGGCTTCTCAAGGCAAGAATACTGGAGTGGGCTGCCATTATCTTCTCCAGGGGATCTGCCCAACCCAAGGATCAAACCCATGTCTCCTGCATTGGGAGGCAGATTCTTTGCCCCTGTGCCACCAGGGAAGGCCCAAAAGATTACAGGGAGATCCATATACATATATGGAAACATACTTCTACCATGTAAATGTAATGTATTTAGGAAGTAATATCATCAGAGTGGTCACTAATGAGCTGTGTGTATAAGTGTCCAGATTGTTCTCATTTCAGCTTTTCTAACTGGGATGACTGGAAGTATTACTAATTGAAAGAGTCAAAGCTTTGGGGAAAGGTAAAAAACAAAATTCAATTTTAAATGAAATGTGAGGTTCTTATGGAAGATCAAAGGGAATCTGTCTAGTAAACTGGGGACTATACCACCTAGTGATCAGGGGAGAGTTGGGGCTGAGGATTTTATACTTAGGAAATTTTTCAAAATTACTGTAATTAAGTTTATCTCTTTACCTTTTCAGCTTTTTCAATTTGCATATGTAAATCTCCCTTAAAGAAAAGTGGGCACTGTGGTTTTTATATTAAGGATTTTCTCTAAAAACTGTTGATGCTAGCCACTTTATTTATTTCATCCTACAACCTTTTACATTTTAATGTGCTGTTTTGAATGTCAGCTAGCATCTTAAGGATGTTTCCCTTCAAACATTAAGTTCATCAACATTTCTTAAAGCCAGCTTTTGTCTGGCTACTTCATTCCTGTTTTCTTCAAAAATAGGGTTATCTCTTTTCTTTTTCAGTCATTTTTTCCCCATGTTTATGCTACTATTATGTTAGTATCAAAGGATTTGTTAATCCCCCTTGAATAATATTTTGATGTTTGACAAGTCCTTGTTTGTGTGGGGTTTTTTTGCCTTACTATTATTTCCCCTGTGCTGCTCAGATTTGTAACAATCTCTGATTTTAAAATCTACTTTTGCTTTCCACATAAGCAAAAAACTCAAGTCTAAATAAGTATTTTTGGACTTTATGATTGTCATGTACAAATGTTTATGAAGGCTTATTTTGCATTAACATTCGAAGCTTGATCCAAATAGCTTCTTAGGCTGTTATTAGAAATAAATAGGCAATGATGTGCTGATGAAGCAACAGTCCTCTCTCTGAGTGGGAAAACTCTGATTTGTAACCTTTCCCAATTTCATGGTATAACCCTTTCTCTCCTTCATGTCCCAAGGCTGGTTTCAGTCTGCCTGCTTGAGGTAAATGAACTCAGAGTTGAGAAGAGGTCCAACCACCTTTAGGACCAGTACCAATCGGTTCTAGCATGAGACGTATCTTGTAACACTATACACTTCATAAGTGTATAAGCTTCATATTATTTAAAATAATAATATGCTTGGAACATTTTCTTTCATAGTACATTCACATATTTAGATATCTTGTTGAAAAAATATCATTTGAACTTGGCATAAAGTGAAACTTCCAGGGTGGGACTAATTCTGGCTAGCTCAGAACTTTTTACAGCCTGAGGAATTCATAGATGTATGGGAAAATATGTACATGCACAGCTACATACAATAAAATCATTCCATAACATCTTCCCTTTTGAAAACCTCTGGGACGACATTAAAAAAAAAATTTTCCATCTGTTGCACCCTGGGTGAACTTAATTGCTGCTCCCTATTGCTGAATTAACTAGGAAATGTCATCATACCCTGCACTTTATGCACCCCTTAATAATATGCTTAATGTTCATGGATGTGTTGGAAAAAATAAGTAAGTCTTTTGCCTAGCAGTGTGCTTTGTGCTTATTCAGATAAACCACTTTGTCTCCTGAGCAATTCATTTTATTATAGTTGAACCTCAGTCAGTAATATTTTAATGCCCTTTGACTATTAGGTTATAAAGGCAATAGAAGAAGGTTATCGTTTACCAGCACCCATGGACTGCCCAGCTGGTCTCCACCAGCTGATGTTGGATTGTTGGCAGAAGGAACGTGCTGAAAGGCCAAAGTTTGAACAGATAGTTGGAATTCTAGACAAAATGATTGTTTTGGGCCTTACTATTATTTCTGTGCTGCTCAGATTTGTAACAATCTCTGATTTTAAAATCTACTTTTGCTTTCCACATAAGCAAAAAACTCAAGTCTAAATAAGTATTTTTGGACTTTATGATTGTCATGTACAAATGTTTATGAAGGCTTATTTTGCATTAACATTCGAAGCTTGATCCAAATAGCTTCTTAGGCTGTTATTAGAAATAAATAGGCAATGATGTGCTGATGAAGCAACAGTCCTCTCTCTGAGTGGGAAAACTCTGATTTGTAACCTTTCCCAATTTCATGGTATAACCCTTTCTCTCCTTCATGTCCCAAGGCTGGTTTCAGTCTGCCTGCTTGAGGTAAATGAACTCAGAGTTGAGAAGAGGTCCAACCACCTTTAGGACCAGTACCAATCGGTTCTAGCATGAGACGTATCTTGTAACACTATACACTTCATAAGTGTATAAGCTTCATATTATTTAAAATAATAATATGCTTGGAACATTTTCTTTCATAGTACATTCACATATTTAGATATCTTGTTGAAAAAATATCATTTGAACTTGGCATAAAGTGAAACTTCCAGGGTGGGACTAATTCTGGGTAGCTCAGAACTTTTTACAGCCTGAGGAATTCATAGATGTATGGGAAAATATGTACATGCACAGCTACATACAATAAAATCATTCCATAACATCTTCCCTTTTGAAAACCTCTGGGACGACATTAAAAAAAAAATTTTCCATCTGTTGCACCCTGGGTGAACTTAATTGCTGCTCCCTATTGCTGAATTAACTAGGAAATGTCATCATACCCTGCACTTTATGCACCCCTTAATAATATGCTTAATGTTCATGGATGTGTTGGAAAAAATAAGTAAGTCTTTTGCCTAGCAGTGTGCTTTGTGCTTATTCAGATAAACCACTTTGTCTCCTGAGCAATTCATTTTATTATAGTTGAACCTCAGTCAGTAATATTTTAATGCCCTTTTGACTATTAGGTTATAAAGGCAATAGAAGAAGGTTATCGTTTACCAGCACCCATGGACTGCCCAGCTGGTCTCCACCAGCTGATGTTGGATTGTTGGCAGAAGGAACGTGCTGAAAGGCCAAAGTTTGAACAGATAGTTGGAATTCTAGACAAAATGATTCGAAACCCAAATAGTCTGAAGACACCCCTGGGAACATGTAGTAGGTAAGAAATAGCTAAGGAAATGAAATGTGGGAGAAGTTCAAATATTCACATGAACGATTTATCTCCTCAACCCCACCCTATAAGGCAAATTGATATTTGTATCTTTTTTTTTCTTTTACCCGTCATCCCTCTTTTATTTATATTTATTTTTCATCCATCTTTTTATTCTTTGGCACATGTGGGCCTCCCATTGTAGTGGCCTCTCTTACTGAAGAGCACCAGCTCTGGGTGCATGTGTTCCAGAGCGCTGGCTCATAATTGGTCACACTGGTCCAGCTGCTCTGCAGCATGTGGGATCTTCCTGGGCCAGGGATCAAACTGGTGCCCCTTGCACTGCAAGGCGAACTCTTTCCCACAGGGCCACCAGGGAAGCCTGACATTTGTGCTAAATTATTCAAGTTAATACTACATTTGTTATTTTAATAGAAGTTATTTTTTTCTTTTTAGATGGCTTACCTTAGTTAAATCAATGTTGGAAGAGACCTAATAGTCACTATTGCTTTCTAAAGAGTTTAGAATTAGTATCATTGGCTGTCATTTTAGAAAAATTTCTCAACTGGATATGTGTGACTATGTGACATTTTACATTTTCAAACTATTGCCTATATTTGTATTTCTATTGCCATAGTTTTTTTGTTATGTCCATATTATCTGTCATTGCTTGGTTTTGAATTTAATAGTAAAATGATTCCATGAGGTTAAACCTTATATAAAGGCAATTCAATACATGATTTAAAAGATACACGCATTCAGAAGAGCCTAACCACTGGATTTATGCTTCACGCTTGCCTCACTCCATGGTAATGCAGATTAGTAGTTCTTCAGTTCCAGCTTCTACGTAGACCTGTTGCTCTGTCATCTGTAATGTGGTCAGGCCTTCATGGAGGATTATGAACTGACATGGTATTCATAAGTGTCCCCTTAGTACAGTGGGTGCATTTTGTTCTTAAAAGCACCCTTGAATAAGTCAGTCACATCCAGATATGCTTTCTTTACTGCCAGTTACTTTCAGAGAAGCAGATGAACAAGTATTTACTGATTACAAGTATTGTTGGCTGTACTTTGAAAAATGCACAGAAGATGCAATCTGCTAGTTGTCATATCTAAATAAAATAGAAATGTTGGAGTTAGTAGTTATATTTTTAATTTATTTCATTGAAGTATAGTTGAATTACTATGTTGTGTTCATTTCTGCCATATAGCAAAGTGACTCAGTTATACATATACATATATATATGTGTGTGTATATATATATATATATATATATATAAATACATTCCTTTTTATATTCCTTTCCATTATGGTTTATCACAGGGTATTGAATATGCTTCCCTGTGCTATACTGTAGGGACTTTGTTGCTTATCCATTTGGAGTTTGCAGTTATTGAACAGTCTTTACACATTAGATTTTTATTAGCGTGTCTATTATTTGCTACTATAGCATCAGTTAAAATATGTAACTTTATTCTGTATATCCTTATTTTTTGTGGGGGCCAAGACATGATTTCTTTAGTAGTTCATGGAAAATTTTGCTTTTCTGTTTTTTTCTCACCCAGGCCAATAAGCCCTCTTTTGGATCAAAACACTCCTGACTTCACTACCTTCTGTTCAGTTGGAGAATGGCTACAAGCTATTAAGATGGAAAGATATAAAGATAACTTCACAGCAGCGGGCTACAACTCCCTTGAATCAGTGGCCAGGATGACTATTGAGTAAGCTTCAACTTTTAACATTGTATTTGGGAATATGTCAGGTCAATTCAAGCATTGTACATTAGGTCATCCTCCATCTAATAAAGAGGTATGGACCCCCAAAACAGGAAGAAAGGTATCTAAGTGCCTGCTGTGTCCCAGGCATTTTTGCTAATCAGACTTCTGAACACACATTATCTTTTTTGACCTTCATGACAATAATCTTCTTAAGTCAGTAGTTTTACACGCATCAAGGCTAAGTCTCAGAGAATTTAAATATTCCCTAAACTGGCTCAATAGTAAGTAATGGCTAATTTGGCTCAGTAGTCAGTATTCTACACTCTTAACGAGTGAGACTTCCTCCTTTATTATCTATATCGCTAGTCACTAGGTAAAGTTTTTTCACCCTGTTTGTATCAGAGATTAAAAAATCTCAAAATTTCAATATCAAAGTACATTATGAAATCCAGTATGATCCCTTTTCAAGAGGTCAAAGGAAACTTAATTCAGTTAACCATAATAAGAATTTAACTTAAGCTTTGGAAGGTATCCAATTGGTTCATTTTATTTTTAAAACTTGAAGAATGAACTGATAAAACAGTTTTTGAAGTTACTATGAACTGGAAGGAAAAAGAACTCAATTTTTCTTTCTGACTCCATCACTGTTTATGTGGAAATACAGTTAGTATCTCTGGACCTCAGCTTCCTTGACTGCAGCATAACTCTTATGGGAAATACAGTTCCTCTCAGTTGGTGTGTTTGAAAATGGGGAATAATTATCAAGGTTCTATTAGTGGGATGCTGTTTATATACTGTCTTGAGAAGTTGTTTCACAGTTTTTCAGATGAGAAGAAAGCCAGCTATCACATAGCCTTTCCTGGCATGTCAGAAAATGGCATGTACGTGATTTTTGGCATATGCCTGCTCTTACTGGTTTTCTGCGAGGCACCACATGGGTAGAGCTGATATATTTACATGTATGTCTCCAAACCAGTCTACTTCCCTGAAAAACTGTGCTTCCCAAAGTCTTACTAGACCATAGCTATGTCATATCATATTATTCCACTGTTGCTATAGTCTAACTACTTGTAAATGCAGAAGATCAATCTTTTTGGCTAATAAGAGAGGTCCATCGCATAGTCCATACGTGGGTACAGCTGGCTTATGGCAAATTTAAACTATCAAGTGTAGGTATTGCATACTTTAAGGAATATATTTTTTCCCAAAATGTAGTCAAATGATTGAACTAAAGTAACAGTACAAGCAATAATATACTCAGAATTACCACAGGCTGATTAAACTCACTATAATACTTTGTTTGATCATTGATGTTTCTTGATCTATTAGAGCTAGGAAATGTTTCCATTCATATTATATTTTATTTAATAATTAAACACTTTAAACTTCACATAGGTTCATGAATACTGAATTTCAAATAATGTTTCCTAACCCTACCTTATGGCTCAGCAATATAGAATCTGCCTGCAATGCAGGCGTAGTGAGGTTCCATCCTTGGGTCAGGAAGACCCCCTGGAGAAGGAAATGGAAACACACAGCAGTATTCTTGCCTAGGAAGTTCCATAGACAGAGGAGCCTGGTGGACTACAGTCCATGGGGTCACACAGAGTCAAACAAAACTGAGCACACACATGCCTACCACCTTACCTTAATTTAATAATAACTTCAGGACCTGAAAATTTCTTTTCTTTTGAACTGATAAAACATTTTGAATCTGCTGGACTCTCATCACTGTTTATGTGGAAATACAGTTACCTTGACTGCAGCATAACTCTTATGGGAAATACAGTTCCTCTCAGTTGGTGTGTTTGAAAATGGGGAATAATTATCAAGGTTCTATTAGTGGGATGCTGTTTATATACTGTCTTGAGAAGTTGTTTCACAGTTTTTCAGATGAGAAGAAAGCCAGCTATCACATAGCCTTTCCTGGCATGTCAGAAAATGGCATGTACGTGATTTTTGGCATATGCCTGCTCTTACTGGTTTTCTGCGAGGCACCACATGGGTAGAGCTGATATATTTACATGTATGTCTCCAAACCAGTCTACTTCCCTGAAAAACTGTGCTTCCCAAAGTCTTACTAGACCATAGCTATGTCATATCATATTATTCCACTGTTGCTATAGTCTAACTACTTGTAAATGCAGAAGATCAATCTTTTTGGCTAATAAGAGAGGTCCATCGCATAGTCCATACGTGGGTACAGCTGGCTTATGGCAAATTTAAACTATCAAGTGTAGGTATTGCATACTTTAAGGAATATATTTTTTCCCAAAATGTAGTCAAATGATTGAACTAAAGTAACAGTACAAGCAATAATATACTCAGAATTACCACAGGCTGATTAAACTCACTATAATACTTTGTTTGATCATTGATGTTTCTTGATCTATTAGAGCTAGGAAATGTTTCCATTCATATTATATTTTATTTAATAATTAAACACTTTAAACTTCACATAGGTTCATGAATACTGAATTTCAAATAATGTTTCCTAACCCTACCTTATGGCTCAGCAATATAGAATCTGCCTGCAATGCAGGCGTAGTGAGGTTCCATCCTTGGGTCAGGAAGACCCCCTGGAGAAGGAAATGGAAACACACAGCAGTATTCTTGCCTAGGAAGTTCCATAGACAGAGGAGCCTGGTGGACTACAGTCCATGGGGTCACACAGAGTCAAACAAAACTGAGCACACACATGCCTACCACCTTACCTTAATTTAATAATAACTTCAGGACCTGAAAATTTCTTTTCTTTTGAAAGATGCCAAAATATGTTGTGATGTGAAAAACATAAGTTACCTAACAATTTACACAATATGATCCTATTTGTGTACAATATTAAGTGTGCATACATATAAAAGTGTACATACATATAAAAAGAAAAATGTTTATACACACACACACACACACACACACACATACACAAGACACCATCCCAAGAGGCTCTGGGAAATGGAATATAAGGTACTGGAAGAAAAACTTTTGCATTATATTCTTCTGTAAATACCTGAAATAAGGACAGAGAATTTGGGAAAAAATTCTTTTCCCAGCTCTACCTTGAGTTTGTTGTGTGACCTCAGTTTCCTTATATTGATAATGAAAGGTTGAACTTGATGGTCCCTAAGTTTCTTTCTGTTCAAGAACTGAAAAATTCTACTTTACTATCATCAAGTTGATTTTGCTGGTTTTGGGTTGCATTGTGCTTAAGACATCCATGGTCAGAAATTTAGGGAATATCTTATTTAATTAGAATGACATTTGTTTGTTTGTTTTTTTCCCTTTTATTCCAAAGAGCACTATAAGCTTGTAAAATAACAACATTAAAACTGTATAGAAGATAGTTTCTTATATAAAAGGTCAAATCAGTTTAAAAATAACTTAACATGACACCGGGAGAGCCTGAGTAGTAGATTTTTGCAAACGAGAATGGAGATGCAGGTTGCCAATCCAACCCACTGTAGGAATAGGATCCTAATATCCAAGAGCCCTAAAATAAGATCTGCTCCCCTAAGATAAACAGATTAATTTAAAAGTTGATGATAGTTTAGTACGAACTCAAATTTTTGTACAGTAACTAATAAAAAGTGCATTTGTCTTTTTCAGGGATGTGATGAGTTTAGGGATCACACTGGTGGGCCATCAGAAGAAAATCATGAGCAGCATTCAGACTATGAGAGCACAAATGCTCCATTTACATGGAACTGGCATCCAAGTGTGATAAGTGTTTCTCCCTTATGAGGGAGATCATGGACCACAAGAGAACAGTTCTGGCCTTCAGTATATGCATAGAATGCTGCTAGCAGACAGTTGATGTCCTGGGTCCTTCCTACAGTGAAGAGAAGATTTAAGAAGCACCTATAGACTTGAACTCCTAAGTGCCACCAGAATATATAAAAAGGGAATTTAGGATCCACCACTGGTGGCCAGGAAAACAGCAGTGACAATAAACAAAGTACTACCTGAAAAACATCCAAACACCTTGAGCTCTCTAACCTCCTTTTTATCTGATAGACTTTTTAAAATGTACATAAAGAATTTAAGAAAGAATATATTTGTCAAATAAAATCATGATCTTATTGTTAAAATCAATGAAATATTTTCCTTAAATATGTGATTTCAGACTATTCCTTTTTAAAATCATTTGCGTTTATTCTTCATAAGGACTTCGTTTTAGAAAATTGTTTATAGCTTTGGACCTTTTTAGTGTTACTCTATAACACATTACTACACTGGGTACCTTTGAAAGAATCTCAAATTTAAAAAAATAGCATGATTTAAGATATATCTGTCAGAACATTGGTATCCCTTTTGTGCCATTTAATTTTGTTTAATCAGTGCTGTTTTGATATTGTTTGCTAATTGGCAGGTAGTTGAGAAAATGCAAGTTGCCAAGCGCTCTGATATTTTTTAAAAAGAAGTTTTTTTGTAAAGATCTGACAACACTATCTTTTCAATGAAAAAAGCAATAATGATCCATAAATACTATAAGGCACTTTTAACAGATTGTTTATAGAGTGATTTTACTAGACAGAATTTATTAAAAACTCGAATTGTAGGTTTATGATTATATGAAAAAAGATGAGGCACTTCATCTAAAGAATGTTTGTGAAGGCAAATCTCTGAAAGCAAGAGCTATCCAGTGTTATCTAAAATTTAATCTGAGCACATCATGATTTTTTCAATGTCAAGACATTTAGGAAATTTAGGAGAAATAGTTGACATATATTTTATATCCTATTCTGTTTAATGCAGTCCAAACACGAAAGGAAGGAATTAAGTTTTATATTAGAACTCTGAAGCATGATAAAAGGGGCAGTTCACAATTTTCACCTTTCAAAAACAAATTTGCTGCACAGAATATCACCATTGCAGTTTTAAAGAAAAGTCTTTTTATTTGTGAACGCTGATGTGAGAGGCTTGTTAAATGAAAAAACTCTTTTTACCATGTAAGGAAGAGGTGGAGGATCTGGCTTTTTTTTCTTTAAGCTTTATTTATTAAATCATATTATTTGATTACTGTGTTAGAATTTCATAAGCAATAATTAAATGTGTCTTTATAGCTATTTCAGGAATGTATACATATTGTGAGAAATGCTTTCAAAAGTTACGAAAATCATGAACTACCCCAGAATTGAACTGTTGTATTTCCAAAGAGAATTGGGCTGTTTATAATGATTTTAATAAGAAAGATCCCAGGGATCGGTCATAATTGGTCTTGTTTGATAATGTGGGCACCCACAAACAAACAAATAACAGAAACAAAACCTGTAAATGTTCCTTTGTAAAACTTGTAAATTTTATTTATACTGTCTTGTTTTGTACACACATTTCTCTGTAGTGGGCTCTGAATACATTGAAAATGCACTATATTTTTCTATTTTACTTGCAGAGCATCACAAAAGAACAGGTATTTTCAGTGCTACATAATGTGTTTTCCCACATTTAGGACCAAAGATGGCTATAGAAAAACTCAAATGGATTGCTTCCCAAACCCCTCCCCACCCTCTTTTTTTCTTTAATTCACTGTACAGTGTTATTGATATTTTAATTTATTTTTTGATTGACTAGAAAAATCATTTTGATTTCACTAAAATGTTTTTTGTCCCTAAGGAAAAATAATCTGTAAAATAATTTTAATTAGCATAATACAGTCACCTAGACACTTCCATTTGTAATCTTTGTAATAGACTGTAAATATATTTTTGGAACTATAACACAATGTGCTTGAGGGTTATTTTTCAGTGTCTACAGTGTATACAAGTGTTTATACTAAGTACAGCACTTTACAATTCTAATCAGTAGCATTGGCCTTTGTGAGAATGAGTGAAAGAGTTTGAGTGAGTGTTCTTAATTCCGTTTGGATTCTAGACTCACTAATAATGAAGTTCTTTTCTTGTTCATAGCTTAAGGTGCTTATTTTTTCTATTAAAATTAAATCAACAAAAAGCCATTCTAGAAATAGAAGACATAGTAGAGTACATGCAAACGGTGTCTTTCCTGCTTTTTTCTAGCACTAGATTTATAGTTGAGTAGTCTTTCTTGAGTAGAAGGGCAGAATAAAAGTTTTTTTGAGTTTTTTTTTCAAAAATAACTTTTTCCTTCAGCAATATACCTCATCTGCCTTAAATTTTTTACAGCTCTTTACAGGGAAAGGGAGAAGGGATGGGAAAGACACACAGCACAATAGGAAGGGTATGATGCATCATCTCTCGTTAGTAGGTTTCTTTTCCCAGTCAACATTATGATTTTGAAATACATGTATGTGAAACAGATATTCAGAGAAGAACAATTAATCGTGTAATGCTGATTGTAATACTGTCTTCCAGAAAGAGATGAAACGGTATAATGATAAGAATGTACAACTTGCACCTTGAAATCTTTTTTTTTTTTTGATAAATTAGTGCTCAGGGGAGGAAAGGTAGAGAAAGCAAACATTGGAAAGAGAACTCAAATGTTACACAAATGCAAAAGGAAACAGCCTCCTTGTTTTAACAGAGCCACCTTTTTTAGAATACTATCTTCACTCGTGACTTGTGTTTTGCATTTGGGACTGAAATAAAAGTCACTTTTATTTTATCTGGATCTAACATTTTCTCAGCAGTTGATCTAGGCCTTGTTTACTGGGACTGGTGGTTTATGCTTGTCAGAGCACTCTGAGTTGAATCATACTGTATACTTATGTAATCTACATTAGCTAGTACTATTTAGGACGCTATTTTAATTGTTCCTCTTATCCGTGTTTAAAGACAATTAAAATGGTGTAATTCACCTCTTTTTATTTAGGTAATGCTGATATTCTCCTTTTGTTTCCTGAGTAGCCTGGAACTGTGCTACTCACTGATGTGCATGTTCAAATAAATTACTAAGTAAGCACTTTATTTCTTAATGTTCATTTAGAATTAAAAGTAGCATTGGCCTTTGTGAGAATGAGTGAAAGAGTTTGAGTGAGTGTTCTTAATTCCGTTTGGATTCTAGACTCACTAATAATGAAGTTCTTTTCTTGTTCATAGCTTAAGGTGCTTATTTTTTCTATTAAAATTAAATCAACAAAAAGCCATTCTAGAAATAGAAGACATAGTAGAGTACATGCAAACGGTGTCTTTCCTGCTTTTTTCTAGCACTAGATTTATAGTTGAGTAGTCTTTCTTGAGTAGAAGGGCAGAATAAAAGTTTTTTTGAGTTTTTTTTCTAAAATAACTTTTTCCTTCAGCAATATACCTCATCTGCCTTAAATTTTTTACAGCTCTTTACAGGGAAAGGGAGAAGGGATGGGAAAGACACACAGCACAATAGGAAGGGTATGATGCATCATCTCTCGTTAGTAGGTTTCTTTTCCCAGTCAACATTATGATTTTGAAATACATGTATGTGAAACAGATATTCAGAGAAGAACAATTAATCGTGTAATGCTGATTGTAATACTGTCTTCCAGAAAGAGATGAAACGGTATAATGATAAGAATGTACAACTTGCACCTTGAAATCTTTTTTTTTTTTTGATAAATTAGTGCTCAGGGGAGGAAAGGTAGAGAAAGCAAACATTGGAAAGAGAACTCAAATGTTACACAAATGCAAAAGGAAACAGCCTCCTTGTTTTAACAGAGCCACCTTTTTTAGAATACTATCTTCACTCGTGACTTGTGTTTTGCATTTGGGACTGAAATAAAAGTCACTTTTATTTTATCTGGATCTAACATTTTCTCAGCAGTTGATCTAGGCCTTGTTTACTGGGACTGGTGGTTTATGCTTGTCAGAGCACTCTGAGTTGAATCATACTGTATACTTATGTAATCTACATTAGCTAGTACTATTTAGGACGCTATTTTAATTGTTCCTCTTATCCGTGTTTAAAGACAATTAAAATGGTGTAATTCACCTCTCTTTTTTATTTAGGTAATGCTGATATTCTCCCTTTTGTTTCCTGAGTAGCCTGGAACTGTGCTACTCACTGATGTGCATGTTCAAATAAATTACTGATGTGTATTATTTTGCTCTATGTAGAGAAATCATGGGGAATTTGGGGCGAGATGTGCTTTTTGTTGGTTGAATTTGTCCCTCCTTGCCTAAGAATTACTACAGGGGTCATCCTTTTATAAGGACAAACTGCTTTTGAACAGTGTCTTCAATGTATCAAGCACAAATAACTCTTTCTTCAACACGAATCATAAGTCTCTTTTTACCAGCTTATAATAATAAATGAGTCTATTAGACAATGTAAAGAAAATCCTGTCTTCAGTCATTGGCGGATTCCTTTATGTCCCTTATTCATTCTTTATTTTCTTACAGAATATCATGAAAGGAGATGTTTAAAGGTTTTATTGAAATATTTTAGGCAGCCAATCAGGATACAAAGAAAGTTAGTATCCTTTGCATCCCCTCCTTCTGCACACAGACATAATTCCTCTCTAATTATTACAGAATAACAAGTTAAGACTATGTCTTCAAAGAGCCATACTGTCAAATATTTTAATTAAAACCTCTTTGTTCCTTTTTGAATCTCCAATGGCATGGTACTAACAAGATTATTTGCCTGGGGAAGGTAATATTTTGTCATTGGGCCCTGACAAAATATAATTTAGTATTACACAGCAACTTGGAGCATCTCTGCACTTAAAATGCTTCAGGAGGCAAACACAGAGTCCACAGCAAACAGGAAAAGTGATCGATCTGGCTGTCTGATTGAGTTGTTTATCGATGATACTGACACAGTGATCAGCCCAGCTTGCACCTGAAATGCAAACTAAATCCTCTTTTTTCTCCAGCATCAGTATTGCAAGCTCTACAAACTCTGAACAAATATCCAAATATATTTCAAAAAATGAGACGAGGCAGACACTAGATGATGTGCTATCACTAGTTATCACACTCCTGATATTGAGGCTCAGGGCAGGCCATACTTGAATTGAAGATAATCTTGAAGTTTTGGCTCTCCTGACTCTTCAACAAGCAAGGATGTGCTTGGTAAGTTCACATGGTGATAAAAACAAAGTCTGAAACACTGACAGTCAAATGATCTGTTAAAGCCCTGGATTATAAGTGGTACAAAAATACACCATTCCACCAACACTCATTTTTCTTCCAAAAGGATAAAGCCATTATAGAGAATATACACATTCTATTGCTAAGTAAAAATCAGATTTGAATACTTTGAATAGTCAGTAGCAATTTTTTCTTCAAGTATGTGTATCTCCTACTGTTACTCTTTGTTTCGTAGTGTTAGCTGCAATGAAAACTGTATCAATTTTGAGAGAAATTTCTGAAAGAGAGGTGATCAAATTCCTAAATTCAATTCAAAAGATTAGAACGACTGATATTAATAAATGATACAAGACAGTGCATGGTGACTGCACAGCTGCAGGGGCTCTGAAGGGGACAATGTGCTCGTGCCTGTGTGACAGTGGCCCTTCGGTCGCCCCTGGCCAGCTGCTCTATTGTCTAGTGCATCTCAGCATAGCTGGAAGACTCTGAACAGAATAAAATATTTCAGTAGGTTGCTTCCCTGAGTCTAATTAGAGTTAAGTGCTATAAGGGGTTTCTTTTTTTCACATTCAGTGATTGAGTGTAATTAAATCTATAATTAAATAATAAAAGACCTCTTCTAACTGACCTTGAGGTTAAAATAAATGTAATTAATTGATCTAATTTAATTGGGCCTATTTCACAAAGTTTGGTAAGTAGCAATAAGTAGTTCTATCTAGTATTCCATGGGTCTGTGACAGTGCTAGAAAAACCTGAAGTATGGAGCAGTAGTCGGGATTCTCCAAACTGAGGCAAACACAGAGTCCACAGCAAACAGGGAAAGTGATCGATCTGGCTGTCTGATTGAGTTGTTTATCGATGATACTGACACAGTGATCAGCCCAGCTTGCACCTGAAATGCAAACTAAATCCTCTTTTTTCTCCAGCATCAGTATTGCAAGCTCTACAAACTCTGAACAAATATCCAAATATATTTCAAAAATGAGACGAGGCAGACACTAGATGATGTGCTATCACTAGTTATCACACTCCTGATATTGAGGCTCAGGGCAGGCCATACTTGAATTGAAGATAATCTTGAAGTTTTGGCTCTCCTGACTCTTCAACAAGCAAGGATGTGCTTGGTAAGTTCACATGGTGATAAAAACAAAGTCTGAAACACTGACAGTCAAATGATCTGTTAAAGCCCTGGATTATAAGTGGTACAAAAATACACCATTCCACCAACACTCATTTTTCTTCCAAAAGGATAAAGCCATTATAGAGAATATACACATTCTATTGCTAAGTAAAAATCAGATTTGAATACTTTGAATAGTCAGTAGCAATTTTTTCTTCAAGTATGTGTATCTCCTACTGTTACTCTTTGTTTCGTAGTGTTAGCTGCAATGAAAACTGTATCAATTTTGAGAGAAATTTCTGAAAGAGAGGTGATCAAATTCCTAAATTCAATTCAAAAGATTAGAACGACTGATATTAATAAATGATACAAGACAGTGCATGGTGACTGCACAGCTGCAGGGGCTCTGAAGGGGACAATGTGCTCGTGCCTGTGTGACAGTGGCCCTTCGGTCGCCCCTGGCCAGCTGCTCTATTGTCTAGTGCATCTCAGCATAGCTGGAAGACTCTGAACAGAATAAAATATTTCAGTAGGTTGCTTCCCTGAGTCTAATTAGAGTTAAGTGCTATAAGGGGTTTCTTTTTTTCACATTCAGTGATTGAGTGTAATTAAATCTATAATTAAATAATAAAAGACCTCTTCTAACTGACCTTGAGGTTAAAATAAATGTAATTAATTGATCTAATTTAATTGGGCCTATTTCACAAAGTTTGGTAAGTAGCAATAAGTAGTTCTATCTAGTATTCCATGGGTCTGTGACAGTGCTAGAAAAACCTGAAGTATGGAGCAGTAGTCGGGATTCTCCATTTGCAGGTATTGGATGACTTGGGGACAGGAACAAATTCCAAACCTCCATGAATAACAAATAAAGGTCCATTAGCTGTAAACTGAAACATATATTTCATTGTTTTAAATATCCCAGGTTTTTACTCCTGAAGAATATCTTTGTTTTCCTTTTGAAATTTAATTAATTATATTTGTAGATTTCTATATAATAAAGAAGCATAATATGTGGGGTGATTCTTTTTATATTCATTTATTTAACTGCCTGAGGTTTTAGTTATAGCATGTTGGGATATTGTTCCCTGACCAGGATTCGAACCTGGGCCCCCGGCACTGGAAGCACAGAGTCTTAGCCACTGGCCCACCAGGGAAGTCCCACGCAGTAGGTTTTTAATGAATGTTTGATCATAGATCTTAATTAAAGATGCTCAGGGGAAGAAAAAATGGGCACGTTTGTTTTAAGCAATGTTGGTTTCAGTTAAATAGAAGACAAACATTCACTGTTCAAGTCTCACCATTTCACTATGGAACCTAAACTTTATAAAATAAACAGCCGGACAACAACTGTGAGAAAAGCAAGCAGAGAAAATGCAGCTTCTTATGTAGAACTAGCATTCATACAAATCATAGTTTCTACATTTTGCAATTCACAAATATAAAGTGACATGAATTTCCAGGCACTTATTACACAGATGGAAAGACCTATAGCAATTTATAAGAGAAAGTTCTAAAGTTAACCTGGTGTCTCCCTGTCAATTAGCGAGAAATAAGCACTATTAAGGGAAAACCAGATGGAATATGAGGTTAAAACATCCTCTTTCCATATGAAAGAGATCCACAGCTTTCTTCAGTTCTGACATTTACACAAGTGCTTTAGGGATCTACTGGGCAGGTTATCTGCTGGGCATGTGTTATTGTAATTCCATGTTTCCACTTACATTGTCACCCCCTGCACACTGAACTCCAAGTGTATTGACTGGAACCCAACTTAACAGAAACCACAGGAATCTGACTCTACAAACAAACCTACTTAGTTTGACCTGAGAAATAGGCAGAAGTTAATGCACGGGCTCCTGCTGCTATTTCAATGGCTGGGCTCATAAAGGAATGAGTACCTGTTAGCTTAGGTGTGGGGCAGGGCCAGCAGACAGGAGCAATTAAACCTTTTCTGAAAAGAAAAAACAAAATCAGCAAACACCAAAGAATATCATCCTTCAGATTTGCAAGAGACAAGTAATATTGTGTATAAAGGTGTATATAAAACGCAGGGATGAAGGCTTCTCTGGCAGTCCAGGGGTTAAGAGTTCACCTTCCATTGCAGGGGGAGCGAGTTTGATCCCTGGTCAAGGAGCTATGATCCCTCATGCCTCATGGCCAAAAGCCTGAAATTTATAACAGAAGCGATAGTGAAACAAATTCAATAAAGACGTTCACATTACAAAAAAAAAGAAAGGTAGGAATGGATTGCAGGAAATGTGGAGAGTCAGCTCAGAGAAACTGAGTTTACTGGAAGAGGCAATAAAAGCTATTGGCAATTCTCACCAGGAAAAAAAAGATGTGGTAGGAATGGTGTTCACAGACTCGAGGTCTGGCCACGATGCTTACAGGATGAATTAATTATGCTCCATTTTTGAGTCACAGCAATAGAAACGACTTCTTTGCTTCCATAGCTTTGCGCTCCGTTCTCACATTCTCTCTCACTTTCCTCCATGGGAGAATTCCCTCTTCAACACATAACTCAAAAGCTGTTTCTTCCCAGCCTTCACTGACACCCAAGAGCCAGAATTCTCTCTTCTGTGCTTTGCTTCTGCTGCTGGTGCTGCGACTCCTCTACTGTCTTCTGTCGGATCGTGTGTGTGTGCCTCTCTCCCACTAGATCAAGTGCTCTTGGAGGGCAGAAGCCAAATGGAAATCTTTGTTTTGTGTCCTTTGGGATTCAGCTGTTTCTGGCACTCGGTAGACACTCTATAAATATTTTAGAATCCTTGAAGTGCAAATTAATTCAAAATTTTTTTTTCTTAAAAGGTAGTGTGGATCAGGTGCTCCAAAGGATAAATGGGATACAGTGAAGGTGGTAGTGAAACGGGTGTTGAGGGAAAAAACTAATTGCAGAGCACGGATGGATGCCTCTGTGATAGGCTAGGGCAGGGAGAAAGCCCGGGAGACTGAGCAACAGGGCAGGGGCATGGGGACGCTGGTGAAAAGGGGAGGCGGGGTCGAGATAATTAGTAAACAAGACCAAACAGCAGCATCTTCCTAATGTTGAAAGAGGAGGTAGTGTCCCTGGTTGTGAATAACCGAGCAAGATTAAAGAAGAACTTGAAATCAAGTAGAAGAAATTAAACTTGATGTGAGAAACAAGGAAAGCTATTTACCAGTACCTAGTATGATGAGGCAAAGACATGCTGTGAATTTTTGTTGTTGTTGTTAAGGAATAGTAATCGGCAGAAAGATGGAAGCTGTAATTGTGACAATTTTAAGACCAGACCTAAACAAGGGGAAAGAATATTTTTCTTCTTCTGGAATGAAAAGTCTATCACTGCAGCTCAACTTCAGGACTGTATCAGTAATATTATAGCTAAATATAAATAGAATGTAGAGGGATTCTATGGGCCAACCTGTGAGTCTAGTTACTACAGCTTGAAGAGGCAGCATCGTGTGCTGGGTGATGGCAGAGGGCTTGAATACAGGCTACACAAAACTAATTGCTATCACCCCGTGGGTAATGCAGAGGACACGGTTTAATTTCTATGCTTCCTGTCTCCTTTCTTACCTGTGAAATGGTACTAAATATTAATCATTCCCACTTCTAGAGTCGCTACATTGTTAACTGATGCTTAAAAAGTGCTTATAGTAGCAGTAAGTGCTCAGTACAAGTTAGCTCTTATTATTTCTTTGGGAAATAATTTTGTCTACATTTCTTTCTGTCTCTTCAACACATACATAAGCACAGCACAACGTCACTACTGACCATCTCTCTCATATCGGTACTCAGACAGTCAAACTTCACTCATCTGACCATAAACAATTATTCACTATCTCCAACTGATTTTAGCTTTTTGTTATCAATGGAATCTAGCACCACCTTCACAGCCGCTGCCCTAGATTACGTTTTCATCATCTCTCACCTAGACTAATGTTACCTCCCCCAGTGTGTTTTTCTTTTTCTATAATCCTTTTTAAGTAAGACCTTCAGGGTCACTTCTCTAACACGTATCAATGGAATCTAGAACTCAACTGTATAACACATAGGCTAGGGCAGGGAGAAAGCCCGGGAGACTGAGCAACAGGGCAGGGGCATGGGGACGCTGGTGAAAAGGGGAGGCGGGGTCGAGATAATTAGTAAACAAGACCAAACAGCAGCATCTTCCTAATGTTGAAAGAGGAGGTAGTGTCCCTGGTTGTGAATAACCGAGCAAGATTAAAGAAGAACTTGAAATCAAGTAGAAGAAATTAAACTTGATGTGAGAAACAAGGAAAGCTATTTACCAGTACCTAGTATGATGAGGCAAAGACATGCTGTGAATTTTTGTTGTTGTTGTTAAGGAATAGTAATCGGCAGAAAGATGGAAGCTGTAATTGTGACAATTTTAAGACCAGACCTAAACAAGGGGAAAGAATATTTTTCTTCTTCTGGAATGAAAAAGTCTATCACTGCAGCTCAACTTCAGGACTGTATCAGTAATATTATAGCTAAATATAAATAGAATGTAGAGGGATTCTATGGGCCAACCTGTGAGTCTAGTTACTACAGCTTGAAGAGGCAGCATCGTGTGCTGGGTGATGGCAGAGGGCTTGAATACAGGCTACACAAAACTAATTGCTATCACCCCGTGGGTAATGCAGAGGACACGGTTTAATTTCTATGCTTCCTGTCTCCTTTCTTACCTGTGAAATGGTACTAAATATTAATCATTCCCACTTCTAGAGTCGCTACATTGTTAACTGATGCTTAAAAAGTGCTTATAGTAGCAGTAAGTGCTCAGTACAAGTTAGCTCTTATTATTTCTTTGGGAAATAATTTTGTCTACATTTCTTTCTGTCTCTTCAACACATACATAAGCACAGCACAACGTCACTACTGACCATCTCTCTCATATCGGTACTCAGACAGTCAAACTTCACTCATCTGACCATAAACAATTATTCACTATCTCCAACTGATTTTAGCTTTTTGTTATCAATGGAATCTAGCACCACCTTCACAGCCGCTGCCCTAGATTACGTTTTCATCATCTCTCACCTAGACTAATGTTACCTCCCCCAGTGTGTTTTTCTTTTTCTATAATCCTTTTTAAGTAAGACCTTCAGGGTCACTTCTCTAACACGTATCTGATCATGTGTTTCCCCAATTTAAAAGACTTTAATGGCTCCTCCTCGATCAGAGAACTGAACTCAACTGTGTAACACAGCATCAACAGTTGGAATTCTGCCTTTTTGATCTTCACCATTTGGCATACAAAATTATTTCACATTCCTTGTCATTATGAGCTTTCTAAGGGAAGCAATTGAATGTATTTTATTCCCCTTAGTATCTACTGAGCCCAACATGAATTTAAAGACTGGCACTAGTGTCTGTGCCTAAACCATGGAACAAAGAATATGGAATTATCTTTAAAGCAAATACTGGACAACAATTGAAATTTGAGGAAAAATGCACAATCCCCCTCAATTCCTAATTGATATCACAATGTCATTTTTTCACTTTTTTTCAGTGAGTTGAACACACATCTAGGAACTATACCACAAAACAGATCATGTTGTTAATAAGCACTGTGTTCTGAGTTATAATAGAAAGTTATATCTATGCACTTGTATGCAACTTTACATTTTCTCTCATTTAAATATGTGCTTTAAATTTTATCTTCCCTTGCTATTTATTAGAGGAGTGGTGGGGAGCAGTCCGCATGACTTTATTTTGCCATCTGTCCAAGGAGTCAGAACACCTTCTCTCATGTCCATCACCCAATGATGTTCTACAATATTTTGCACTGTTTCTTTACCTATCAATGATGACTCACAGATAGGAAGCAGAATCTTTGTGCAGCTCACATATCTATGCCAAAGCCTGGCACAGTTCCTAGCACCTTGCAGATTCCTAAGCAGAATCTTTGTGCAGCTCACATATCTACATTTCTTTCTGTCTCTTCAACACATACATAAGCACAGCACAACGTCACTACTGACCATCTCTCATATCGGTACTCAGACAGTCAAACTTCACTCATCTGACCATAAACAATTATTCACTATCTCCAACTGATTTTAGCTTTTTGTTATCAATGGAATCTAGCACCACCTTCACAGCCGCTGCCCTAGATTACGTTTTCATCATCTCTCACCTAGACTAATGTTACCTCCCCCAGTGTGTTTTTCTTTTTCTATAATCCTTTTTAAGTAAGACCTTCAGGGTCACTTCTCTAACACGTATCTGATCATGTGTTTCCCCAATTTAAAAGACTTTAATGGCTCCTCCTCGATCAGAGAACTGAACTCAACTGTGTAACACAGCATCAACAGTTGGAATTCTGCCTTTTTGATCTTCACCATTTGGCATACAAAATTATTTCACATTCCTTGTCATTATGAGCTTTCTAAGGGAAGCAATTGAATGTATTTTATTCCCCTTAGTATCTACTGAGCCCAACATGAATTTAAAGACTGGCACTAGTGTCTGTGCCTAAACCATGGAACAAAGAATATGGAATTATCTTTAAAGCAAATACTGGACAACAATTGAAATTTGAGGAAAAATGCACAATCCCCCTCAATTCCTAATTGATATCACAATGTCATTTTTTCACTTTTTTTCAGTGAGTTGAACACACATCTAGGAACTATACCACAAAACAGATCATGTTGTTAATAAGCACTGTGTTCTGAGTTATAATAGAAAGTTATATCTATGCACTTGTATGCAACTTTACATTTTCTCTCATTTAAATATGTGCTTTAAATTTTATCTTCCCTTGCTATTTATTAGAGGAGTGGTGGGGAGCAGTCCGCATGACTTTATTTTGCCATCTGTCCAAGGAGTCAGAACACCTTCTCTCATGTCCATCACCCAATGATGTTCTACAATATTTTGCACTGTTTCTTTACCTATCAATGATGACTCACAGATAGGAAGCAGAATCTTTGTGCAGCTCACATATCTATGCCAAAGCCTGGCACAGTTCCTAGCACCTTGCAGATTCCTAACAGGTGTGTGCTGAGTGGTTGAGAGTCACATGATTCTCAAGCTCCTCATTGCCTCTAAAGACTCTAGTGCATTAGCAGTAACTGAAGGCATGAAGATAAGTTTCCAAACCTTAATCTCCTTCTATTGCAGTGTCTCTTTTCAATGTCACAGATGTTTCCGAGATGTTGCACTATGTCATGCTTCACACAGCCCTCATCTTCATTGACTTGAGAGACATACATAACCCCCGAGAGGTATTCAAACCCCATTTGAAGCCTCCAGGCCACAGTATCACAATGATCTACATACCTTGTTCAAGCATATACTCCAAATGACATCAGCAACTGATGGTCCTTTCTTAATTTCTGATTGGAAAAATTCATCATATTTATATACAGCTAACTGCTCACAAACTTCTTTGACTGAAAAACAGGCATAGAATTGTAACTTAATCATTCCAAAATATCATTCTGACTGCTTAAAATATAGCCACTGTCATACATCTATTCTTCTCCCCCAATTTTTCCAAATAATCAAGCTAACAACTTCATATATTTTCCTAGCCTTATAGCTTCTCCTGCTCTTTACCAAGAAGTCTATACGCTTTCACACAAGGTGATATCATACTTAGTATTTAGTCTGTTTTCTTGACTTTAACATTCTTTTTTAACTATTTTTTATTGGAGTATAGTGGCTTTACAATGTTGCGTTTGGCTTAAACATTCTTAAAATGCATACCTTCATTCTTTATCCTTTGTTTATGTGGGCATTCTAAGTTAAATAAGCTAAACGCATTGCCTCTGGAATTCTCACTCTACCTCCATTCCCTGCTCCCAAAGCAACAGAGCAACAGAGACCCTGATACGTGCCTGGGTAAAGTGTTTGAGAAAAGGGCTGAAGGGGGTTCCCATCTACTGCTGAAACAGAGCAAGATCCTGTAGCCCTTGCCCACCACGTTCTCCACCTACCTTTTGTCTGTGGAAAACGATTTGCCCCCTTCACTTTTGATTTCTTTACCTATCAATGATGACTCACAGATAGGAAGCAGAATCTTTGTGCAGCTCACATATCTATGCCAAAGCCTGGCACAGTTCCTAGCACCTTGCAGATTCCTAACAGGTGTGTGCTGAGTGGTTGAGAGTCACATGATTCTCAAGCTCCTCATTGCCTCTAAAGACTCTAGTGCATTAGCAGTAACTGAAGGCATGAAGATAAGTTTCCAAACCTTAATCTCCTTCTATTGCAGTGTCTCTTTTCAATGTCACAGATGTTTCCGAGATGTTGCACTATGTCATGCTTCACACAGCCCTCATCTTCATTGACTTGAGAGACATACATAACCCCTGAGAGGTATTCAAACCCCATTTGAAGCCTCCAGGCCACAGTATCACAATGATCTACATACCTTGTTCAAGCATATACTCCAAATGACATCAGCAACTGATGGTCCTTTCTTAATTTCTGATTGGAAAAATTCATCATATTTATATACAGCTAACTGCTCACAAACTTCTTTGACTGAAAAACAGGCATAGAATTGTAACTTAATCATTCCAAAATATCATTCTGACTGCTTAAAATATAGCCACTGTCATACATCTATTCTTCTCCCCCAATTTTTCCAAATAATCAAGCTAACAACTTCATATATTTTCCTAGCCTTATAGCTTCTCCTGCTCTTTACCAAGAAGTCTATACGCTTTCACACAAGGTGATATCATACTTAGTATTTAGTCTGTTTTCTTGACTTTAACATTCTTTTTTTTAACTATTTTTTATTGGAGTATAGTGGCTTTACAATGTTGCGTTTGGCTTAAACATTCTTAAAATGCATACCTTCATTCTTTATCCTTTGTTTATGTGGGCATTCTAAGTTAAATAAGCTAAACGCATTGCCTCTGGAATTCTCACTCTACCTCCATTCCCTGCTCCCAAAGCAACAGAGCAACAGAGACCCTGATACGTGCCTGGGTAAAGTGTTTGAGAAAAGGGCTGAAGGGGGTTCCCATCTACTGCTGAAACAGAGCAAGATCCTGTAGCCCTTGCCCACCCCACGTTCTCCACCTACCTTTTGTCTGTGGAAAAACTTTGGTCAAAATTGAGTTTCATCAGAGAAGTGAGAAGATACAGAAATAAAGGGTAACAGTCAAAGGAGAACAACAGTCAAAGGAGAACAAATAATAATAGCCTAGTCAATATGCAGAGGCAGTGATTTTCCATTTTTTCTTAAGGGCTATAAATAATATTCTGAATCATATCCTGTGAGCTGTGTTATAGACACTGAAATCCCCAAAGCTGGAAGAAGTTAACTGCATGGGGACCCGGCAATAGCTGGGACATAAGCTGCCACAATTCCAAGAACTGTCATGAAGGAAATGGGAAAAAACCAACCCTTAAACTGTAGATTAACTCCTTAAAACAAGCAAGATGATGCTGGTCAAATCACCACAGAACCACTTCCAAGATGACTGTCAAAGATGACTGCTGCTTCTTTGTGTAGTCCCGTCACTTCATGTCTAAAAGCTCTTGTTGATTGGCTGTAGTGCAGGGTGAGGGATAGTCAGTTTGGCAGAAGTCTGTCTCCACATCTCCCATCATTGCAGGCAGCCAGAATAAAGCAACATTTCCTTTCGACCAACCTTGCTGCTTTAATGGTATTTGAATGCTGAGCAGCTGGACCCCACTTTCAGTTACAGTGCTTTCACACATTCAGTGTGTTAATGATAAGAGTCAGAATCTGACATTAAAAGACGTGCATTTTTCCATCTTTCAGACATAAATATATCATCATGTTTTTTACTTTCTTTCCTTATATAAGTATTCATTTTCCATTATAGTGGCTTTACAATGTTGCGTTTGGCTTAAACATTCTTAAAATGCATACCTTCATTCTTTATCCTTTGTTTATGTGGGCATTCTAAGTTAAATAAGCTAAACGCATTGCCTCTGGAATTCTCACTCTACCTCCATTCCCTGCTCCCAAAGCAACAGAGCAACAGAGACCCTGATACGTGCCTGGGTAAAGTGTTTGAGAAAAGGGCTGAAGGGGGTTCCCATCTACTGCTGAAACAGAGCAAGATCCTGTAGCCCTTGCCCACCCCACGTTCTCCACCTACCTTTTGTCTGTGGAAAAACTTTGGTCAAAATTGAGTTTCATCAGAGAAGTGAGAAGATACAGAAATAAAGGGTAACAGTCAAAGGAGAACAACAGTCAAAGGAGAACAAATAATAATAGCCTAGTCAATATGCAGAGGCAGTGATTTTCCATTTTTTCTTAAGGGCTATAAATAATATTCTGAATCATATCCTGTGAGCTGTGTTATAGACACTGAAATCCCCAAAGCTGGAAGAAGTTAACTGCATGGGGACCCGGCAATAGCTGGGACATAAGCTGCCACAATTCCAAGAACTGTCATGAAGGAAATGGGAAAAAACCAACCCTTAAACTGTAGATTAACTCCTTAAAACAAGCAAGATGATGCTGGTCAAATCACCACAGAACCACTTCCAAGATGACTGTCAAAGATGACTGCTGCTTCTTTGTGTAGTCCCGTCACTTCATGTCTAAAAGCTCTTGTTGATTGGCTGTAGTGCAGGGTGAGGGATAGTCAGTTTGGCAGAAGTCTGTCTCCACATCTCCCATCATTGCAGGCAGCCAGAATAAAGCAACATTTCCTTTCGACCAACCTTGCTGCTTTAATGGTATTTGAATGCTGAGCAGCTGGACCCCACTTTCAGTTACAGTGCTTTCACACATTCAGTGTGTTAATGATAAGAGTCAGAATCTGACATTAAAAGACGTGCATTTTTCCATCTTTCAGACATAAATATATCATCATGTTTTTTACTTTCTTTCCTTATATAAGTATTCATTTTCCATTATAGCGGTACAGATGTTCTTTATTCATGAGCTATGGCCAAGGAGTTCCTGCAAGGTATTTTCCTTTCCACATATTTCCCTGGCACAGCATTTGGGCCAGTTTGCACATGGTAGGTACATAATCTATAATTTTGACTGAAAATAACTGCATATGCAATTGAAGTTAAATGAACATATTTCAGAAATAACTGAAATACAATCTTTCATGTACAAGGTAGACTCAGTTTTGACTACCAAGTTTTAACAACCATCATGGGTATCTCCATATACATTTACTATCAAAGAAAAATCTTCACGTTTAGAGCATAAATAACTGAGATAGAGGTAATAGTTAGAAGCTTTCAGTATTAGAAGTTCTCAGTTATAGAAGTCTTAGTCCTGGCTCCAGCATTTACTAATTCCCTGACATTGGGAGGACAATTTAACTCTATGAAACTCAGCTTTCTGATTCATCAGATTGGGGATATCTGTCTTGCATTTTATGAACAGGAATTTTATGAAGAGCACATAAAATTAAACAGACAAATGAACTTTCATGAATATAGAACAAATTTAAAATAAAATTACGTAAACTATTTTTCTTTGCAATGAAATTGCTGGTTTGATTTATCTTTTTGCCGACTTCAGTTTAACCTGGTAAAACTTACATATATGCATATAGGGAAGGATTTGATGCTTTCTTATTTTTAATGATTATGGGATATGTGCTTTTGATCTGGGCCAGTATTTTCTAACTTCCTTATGTGTGTATGTGTGGTTTTCTTTTTAATGTGGACCATTTTTACAGTTTCACTGAATTTCTTACAACCTTGTTTCTGTTTTATGTTTTGTTTTTTTGGCCACAAGTCAAATGGGATCTTAACTCCCCAACCAGGGATTGAACCTTCACTCCCTACATTGGAAAGGAATGTGTTAACCACTGGACTGCCAAGGAAATCCCTTTGTTGTAGTTTTTCAAGCTTTGTGGTCCACAGTCCAAGAATTTCCCTGCTTGACTTGCTTTCACTTCGATGGTCTGCAGTCAAGCACAATCCCAAATTCAAGTTTTTCTTTGTAATTGCTGAATTCCCTTCAATGTTGCATCACGTAACCTGCAAGGTCTCTTAATCTCATAAACTCTAAATCACATCCCCTATTCACTAAACTACACACCATTTATCTGTTCTTACAGTCCCACCTGGAGTTTCATGGCTATCATGAATTCTCTGGTTGACCCATAGGTTAAAAGTGGTGGGTGTTACTCAGCACAGGAGTAAGTTGCCTGAATTAAAGACCTTCAGCTTCTGCATGAATAAATGCTGCTTGCTGGTTCTGTAGTGCTCCAGGGTATAGTAAATTTTGATTTCTTTATTTTAATCTTGTTTGTATGCATGTCTAATTATGCTTGTTGGTTTAGCTCTGTGTAGGGAGTGTTGGATCATGTTATTATTCAGGGTTTATTCATCTTGAAATGTCAGTCAGAGGACTAGAGTTGGATCAGGACTAAGGTTGGGTCAGTATTGCTGCTCGGGTTTACTAATTCCCTGACATTGGGAGGACAATTTAACTCTATGAAACTCAGCTTTCTGATTCATCAGATTGGGGATATCTGTCTTGCATTTTATGAACAGGAATTTTATGAAGAGCACATAAAATTAAACAGACAAATGAACTTTCATGAATATAGAACAAATTTAAAATAAAATTACGTAAACTATTTTTCTTTGCAATGAAATTGCTGGTTTGATTTATCTTTTTGCCGACTTCAGTTTAACCTGGTAAAACTTACATATATGCATATAGGGAAGGATTTGATGCTTTCTTATTTTTAATGATTATGGGATATGTGCTTTTGATCTGGGCCAGTATTTTCTAACTTCCTTATGTGTGTATGTGTGGTTTTCTTTTTAATGTGGACCATTTTTACAGTTTCACTGAATTTCTTACAACCTTGTTTCTGTTTTATGTTTTGTTTTTTTGGCCACAAGTCAAATGGGATCTTAACTCCCCAACCAGGGATTGAACCTTCACTCCCTACATTGGAAAGGAATGTGTTAACCACTGGACTGCCAAGGAAATCCCTTTGTTGTAGTTTTTCAAGCTTTGTGGTCCACAGTCCAAGAATTTCCCTGCTTGACTTGCTTTCACTTCGATGGTCTGCAGTCAAGCACAATCCCAAATTCAAGTTTTTCTTTGTAATTGCTGAATTCCCTTCAATGTTGCATCACGTAACCTGCAAGGTCTCTTAATCTCATAAACTCTAAATCACATCCCCTATTCACTAAACTACACACCATTTATCTGTTCTTACAGTCCCACCTGGAGTTTCATGGCTATCATGAATTCTCTGGTTGACCCATAGGTTAAAAGTGGTGGGTGTTACTCAGCACAGGAGTAAGTTGCCTGAATTAAAGACCTTCAGCTTCTGCATGAATAAATGCTGCTTGCTGGTTCTGTAGTGCTCCAGGGTATAGTAAATTTTGATTTCTTTATTTTAATCTTGTTTGTATGCATGTCTAATTATGCTTGTTGGTTTAGCTCTGTGTAGGGAGTGTTGGATCATGTTATTATTCAGGGTTTATTCATCTTGAAATGTCAGTCAGAGGACTAGAGTTGGATCAGGACTAAGGTTGGGTCAGTATTGCTGCTCGGGTCTGTGTAATTTTAGAGATTTATATGTTGGATGTAAATATTCACAATGGACTCAAGGAGGACAGGAATTTTCTCACCAGGTTACGAATGATTTGAAAATCAGATAAGAAGATGACTGGCATTTTGGAGAGCCCCTTTTTTTTTTATTCTTAGGATTTAAAAAAATAATTATTACAGTATGATTGATTTAAAATGTTAATTTCTGCTTTGCAACAATTCTATGGATTTTTAAATGAGTCACTCTCATAAAATAAAATAGATTTCATTAGTAGTTTCTGATTTTAGTATATTTTAGACAGGTAGAAATATGTTTGCTTATGTATAAATAGCAGTGCTTTAAAGCTAACCACTTCAAAACTATTATGACTGAATAAATTAATACATAAAGACTATTGAGACTAAAGAAATACATTTCAAAGAGTTATTGAAATAAACTCTGACTTTCTCCACCTTTGATGATAACATTATAGCTGTTATCCTGTGTACATTTGTATAATTTTTTTATAATATATGGCACATTGTGTCTTGATTTGCATTTTCTGTTTCCCAAACCACCTGTAATTCCAATCCCCCAAACTCACACCTTTTGTTACCAAGTTTGCAGCACCTTTTCTCAATTTAACTTTTTAAAATCTGATGGCAAATGGTGAGAATAATGCCTGTTTCCATTTCAGAAGAAGGGTGTAAAGTTGTTACCTTCCTGGTATTCCAATGTATGACAATTAAATCTCTTTCATCCTCAGGAAAACTACAAGTCTGAGAAAGGTAGGCATCTACAAATACTTGAAGTTGTTTGGAAGAAAAGGTGAGTAATGTTTTGTTCCTACCCTCAAATCCCAGTTTTGCCAATTACTAGTGGTGTGACCTTGGGTTAGTCACACAATGGCATTTTGCCTCATTGTCTCCTTTGTTAAATGAGAATGCTTAATAGTACCTGTTCTTAAAATCAAATAAATTAATATGTTGTGCTGGTCAAAAGTTCTTTGAGGTTTTTCTGTAACATCTTATATTTTGGTCAACCCAATATGTAAAGATCTTCGAAGAGCACCTGGCTATTATATGTCAGTTGTTAAACTCTGTGATGAAAGACCCCTGAGTGTTAGTAAGCTAAGTGGCAGGAGCCTATTGGAGGATGGTATGCCTCATTTTAACCTTTCCAAAGATTTGCTGAACAATAAAGAGCACGTATAGCAGAGCAGATGGAAGATAGAGTAAGAAAAATTAATAATTAAAAAAGATTTGCTGAAGGCAACTTAAACACCAAGCATTTTGCTACATCTCTGAAACCTATGACTATAGAAGAGAAAATTGTAGAGAAGTCAAAAAATAGCTTTAGAGAAGTTTTGAAAGAAATATCTGTACCTAAATACACAGATTTCCAGAGCAAAGCAAGGACTCCAGAATGAATGGGAGAATGCATGGATCCTAATTAAGGCAAAGGATCTGCCTGAGGGCACAAATGTGGACCATGGATTTCTTAAATCCCTTCCTAATCAGATGCAGATGAGACAGTTTCACAGATGTGGGAGCAAGGCACATTTTACTTAGAATGCTGACTTGGTCGCTCACTAATTGTGACTTCGAGAAAACCTCTCAAACCTTTTGAAAGTGTTTCATCACTAGTCGAATGAGACTAAAATACTTGCTTCATATCTGAGTCTTTTTCTATTTTCTTATTTACATTTGTTTGTTGTATTTTTTAGATTCTACCTGTATCATACAGTATTTGTCTTTGCCTGACTTATTTCGCTTAGCCTAAGACTCTCTGGGTTTAAGGATTATCAGTGGGGTGAGAAGGGTGAGATAGGCATATAGAATTAAGAGGCCCAAACTACTCTCTAAACAATAAATCAGCATCCAGAGCATATTGTACAGCACAGGGAATATAGCCGCATTAAAGAGTTAATCTAAAAATATTGAAAAGGTGAGTAATGTTTTGTTCCTACCCTCAAATCCCAGTTTTGCCAATTACTAGTGGTGTGACCTTGGGTTAGTCACACAATGGCATTTTGCCTCATTGTCTCCTTTGTTAAATGAGAATGCTTAATAGTACCTGTTCTTAAAATCAAATAAATTAATATGTTGTGCTGGTCAAAAGTTCTTTGAGGTTTTTCTGTAACATCTTATATTTTGGTCAACCCAATATGTAAAGATCTTCGAAGAGCACCTGGCTATTATATGTCAGTTGTTAAACTCTGTGATGAAAGACCCCTGAGTGTTAGTAAGCTAAGTGGCAGGAGCCTATTGGAGGATGGTATGCCTCATTTTAACCTTTCCAAAGATTTGCTGAACAATAAAGAGCACGTATAGCAGAGCAGATGGAAGATAGAGTAAGAAAAATTAATAATTAAAAAAGATTTGCTGAAGGCAACTTAAACACCAAGCATTTTGCTACATCTCTGAAACCTATGACTATAGAAGAAAATTGTAGAGAAGTCAAAAAATAGCTTTAGAGAAGTTTTGAAAGAAATATCTGTACCTAAATACACAGATTTCCAGAGCAAAGCAAGGACTCCAGAATGAATGGGAGAATGCATGGATCCTAATTAAGGCAAAGGATCTGCCTGAGGGCACAAATGTGGACCATGGATTTCTTAAATCCCTTCCTAATCAGATGCAGATGAGACAGTTTCACAGATGTGGGAGCAAGGCACATTTTACTTAGAATGCTGACTTGGTCGCTCACTAATTGTGACTTCGAGAAAACCTCTCAAACCTTTTGAAAGTGTTTCATCACTAGTCGAATGAGACTAAAATACTTGCTTCATATCTGAGTCTTTTTCTATTTTCTTATTTACATTTGTTTGTTGTATTTTTTAGATTCTACCTGTATCATACAGTATTTGTCTTTGCCTGACTTATTTCGCTTAGCCTAAGACTCTCTGGGTTTAAGGATTATCAGTGGGGTGAGAAGGGTGAGATAGGCATATAGAATTAAGAGGCCCAAACTACTCTCTAAACAATAAATCAGCATCCAGAGCATATTGTACAGCACAGGGAATATAGCCATTACTTTGTAACAACTTTAAATGGAGTATAATCAATAAAAATATTGAATCATTATGTTGTATACCTGAACTAATATAATATTGTAAATCAGCTGTACTTCAAGAAAAAATAAAATACTTGCTTAATAGTGTTGCTTTAAGGGGAAAAAAGAAAAAACAAGCACAGTCAGATAATGTAAGGCTTCCCTTATATTATCCCTCACCTTGAACATGCCAAGGGCTCATTAGAGCACACTGAGAGAGTATGCTTTTCTTTTTGGTCTACTAAGTGTCTGTCCCCAAAGACAAAACTGCTGGCAGCCCAGGTAGGTGCAGTAGTGACTTTGTTGCCACAGTGTACTTAGAAACTCCTGCTATTCTCTTTTTCCCAAAGAAACTGAGGGATCACGTGTTTTCAATCTGTCTCCACCCAGATTAGCCTTCCTAGTTAAGGAGTGGCCAAGGTATAATGCAGGCAAAATCTCATAATCGCCATGCCTGATTTTTGTTATGGTTAGCAGAAATCTTTAGGAGGGAAGTGGAAACAAAACATCCGGTCTCTACCCAAAGCCCTCAAACCCAGGGTATCATCAGGCTACCAAAAATTTAAAGACGTAGAAATAATCTTGAATTACTCAGAAATAATACTTACTGTATGACTTCCCTGGTGGCTCAGTGGTAGAGAATCCAACAGCCAATTCAGGTGATACAGGTTTGATGCCTTGGTTGGGACAATACCATGGAGGTGTAAGTGGCAACTCACATCAGTATTCTTGCCTTGGAAATTCCATGGACAGAGGAGCCTGGGGGGCTATAGTCCATGAGGTCGCAAAGGAGTTGGACATAATTTAGCAAGTAAACAACAACAAACAGTATATATATATTTTTAATTTTTGGTTAGTTTGGGTTTTCACTGCTGCCGCAAGTTCTTCTTTAGTTGCAGGGAGTAGGGGCTATTCACTAGTTGATGTGAGCAGGCTTCTGGTTGCCTTGACTTCTTTTATTGTGGAACTCAGGCTCTAGGGCACATGAGTACTTGTGGCACAAGGTCTCAATAGTTGTGGCTCTTGGGCTTAATTGCTCCACAGCATGTGAGATCTTCCCGGATCAGGAATTGAACTCATGTCTCCTGCATTGGCAGGCAAACTTTCTACCACTGAGCTACCAGGGAAGCCCTCTTAGTGTATTTTAATACTCAGTTGACACCACAAACCACAAATGTATGTAGATAAAGAGGAAAAAATCAAGATGAAAGAGATTAAAAAGCTAATTGATTGTTGAAACAGAAGTACACTCTTACACACACACACACACACACACACACACACACACACAAGAAATCCTCATTGAATGGAGCATTTATGGATACATATAATAGTCCAGTGCTTACAATCATAAACAGTCCACAGGTAGTATGGATAAAATAGTTTAACTGTCTCTCAAAACTTGGTGGTGTTTACTAGTGAAGAAATGTAAGCCAAGGAAAAAGAAATACCTAATTATTATTTTCATAACTTAATTCACTTTTTTAATTTGAAATTTCTTTTCTGTTCACTACCACAACCTGCTGAAAGTTAATTTTTTTAAGAAAGTGTTCCAGCAGGCTACCTTTCTAAAACTGCATAGGTTTACAAAACCTATTTCTTTCCTATTTTCTAAATAGCTGTAGGCAGAATCATGAAAATTATAGAAAAACACAATCTTCTTCTACTTTATCTTGATATGCATTCTATATTGTGTCACCGGTGGGAAAAATAGTATCTCGCCTTCATGCACAGTTCAGCATATAAAAGGCAATCTATTTGAATAACTATGCAAAGAACTTCAGCTAAGCCCTTCAGGTGATACAGGTTTGATGCCTTGGTTGGGACAATACCATGGAGGTGTAAGTGGCAACTCACATCAGTATTCTTGCCTTGGAAATTCCATGGACAGAGGAGCCTGGGGGGCTATAGTCCATGAGGTCGCAAAGGAGTTGGACATAATTTAGCAAGTAAACAACAACAAACAGTATATAAATATTTTTAATTTTTGGTTAGTGTGGTTTTTCACTGCTCCCAAGTTCTTCTTTAGTTGCAGGGAGTAGGGGCTATTCACTAGTTGATGTGAGCAGGCTTCTGGTTGCCTTGACTTCTTTTATTGTGGAACTCAGGCTCTAGGGCACATGAGTACTTGTGGCACAAGGTCTCAATAGTTGTGGCTCTTGGGCTTAATTGCTCCACAGCATGTGAGATCTTCCCGGATCAGGAATTGAACTCATGTCTCCTGCATTGGCAGGCAAACTTTCTACCACTGAGCTACCAGGGAAGCCCTCTTAGTGTATTTTAATACTCAGTTGACACCACAAACCACAAATGTATGTAGATAAAGAGGAAAAAATCAAGATGAAAGAGCGTAAAAAAGCTAATTGATTGTTGAAACAGAAGTACACTCTTACACACACACACACACACACACACACACACACACAAGAAATCCTCATTGAATGGAGCATTTATGGATACATATAATAGTCCAGTGCTTACAATCATAAACAGTCCACAGGTAGTATGGATAAAATAGTTTAACTGTCTCTCAAAACTTGGTGGTGTTTACTAGTGAAGAAATGTAAGCCAAGGAAAAAGAAATACCTAATTATTATTTTCATAACTTAATTCACTTTTTTAATTTGAAATTTCTTTTCTGTTCACTACCACAACCTGCTGAAAGTTAATTTTTTTAAGAAAGTGTTCCAGCAGGCTACCTTTCTAAAACTGCATAGGTTTACAAAACCTATTTCTTTCCTATTTTCTAAATAGCTGTAGGCAGAATCATGAAAATTATAGAAAAACACAATCTTCTTCTACTTTATCTTGATATGCATTCTATATTGTGTCACCGGTGGGAAAAATAGTATCTCGCCTTCATGCACAGTTCAGCATATAAAAGGCAATCTATTTGAATAACTATGCAAAGAACTTCAGCTAAGCAATAAAATGCAAGTCAAGAAAGTATTTACATCCCATCCTTTTATGAATGTTTTAAAATGGGAGCACATAGAATTCTAGTCTGATCACAAGAGTCATTAAAGTTAACAATTCTAGCCAGGTTCATGTTGTGCTGGGCAAAATTCATGTTTGAAATATTGGGAAAAAGCTTAAAACTTGTCTTTCAACTTCTAATAGTTGGCCTTCTCAGCTTTTGCTAATATGATACAACGTGTTGTCTTGACTTCTATATTGTAGAATTCCAAAGGTGAATTCCTTTTTATTTGAAAGTATTTCCACCTATTTATCAAAAATTCATTTCTGCATGCTAATTCCTTTCTTTAATTTGGAGGGTAAACATTGAGGTTTACTGGAAATAATTTATTTGTACAAAGCTGTCAGTGTCTTAAATATTTCTCAGGGTATGTTCATGATAATTTAGCTGTAGGGCTCTTAAAGATGAAAAAGAAAGAAAAGTTAGTCTTGTATTTTTTTTTTTTAAGTTTTTTTTGGGGGGGAGCGGGTTGGGGAGAGAAGGGGGTGGGCGGGCCACTTCTATTGGTCTTTCATTTGTCTATTTTCATCCATCCCCATTCTTTGACCTGCGTGGGTGTCCCATCGCGGTGGCCTCTATTGTCGCAGAGCACCGGCTCTGGGTGCATGCGCTCCAGAGCTGCGGTTCGGTAGTTGGACACATGGGTCCAACCGCTCCGCGGCACGTGGGATCCTCCCAGGCCAGGGATTGAACCAGCGCCCCCTGCACTGCAAGGCGGTGTCCTTACCCACTGGACCACCAGGGAAGCCCTAGTCTTGTATTTTTAATAAACAAAAATAGTCACACAAAACAAATAAATAACATACAGTATTATATAACCTAAGGGGCTTCCCAAGTGGCTCAGTGCAGGAGGCACAAGAGACTCAGCTTTGATCCTTGGGTTGGGAAAATCCCCTGTAGAAGGAAATGGCATCCCACTTCACTATTTTTGCCTGGATAATTCTATACACAGAGGAGCCTGGTGGGTTACAGTCCACGGGATCACAAGGACTGAGCAATTGAGCACGCACAGATAAGCTAAGATCATCTTGAAAGAAGTACAATTTCCATTTTACCTCATATGATTTTCATGGCACTCTCAAGAAGCATTTGAAACTTGCTTATCAGTCTTTAGAAATAAATAGAAACATGTTTGGTCTAAACTTCTCTGATGAGAGGTGGCAGGGAAGCTCAAAAGGAAAGAGACAGACATATCCTTATAGCTGATTCACATAGTTGTACAACAGAAACTGACAAAACATTGTAAAGCAATTATACACAATTAAAAAAAAAATAACTTGTCTGTTAAGCAGCACTTTCTCATCAGATTGGGAATCATTTGTCAAAAATCTTGAGGGACCTTAGAAGGTTAAATAAGAAAAAATTTCCTTCAGAGAAATCTAAGTAGAATAACTTTTTTGTGCATACTTGTAAATAGAATTTCCATTACTTAAGAAGAGGTAAGTTAAAATATTTTATATGACTATCACTGTAAGGACTGCTTTTCCCAGGCATAATCTAAAATCACTCATTCTAATTATCTTTCTGGTCCATCACTGCTGGAACCCCACCACCCATCTCCTGCACACCTCCCCCACCCCCAGAGCAACTCTGTTTATGTCGCTCACAAAGTTTGAAATCTTGCCTAATACACTGATATCTTTTAAAAAGTATTCCAAGGGTACTTAAGTATTACTTCATAGAAAAGCCAAAATTCATGGACACGAGCCAACCCCAGATGGTTTTGCCTCAATGTTTGCTGTAGTGTAAAAAAGTCTTTAGTTAGGAAATTGATGTTCTATAGAAGAAAAGAGGGCAGAGTCTAGGGCAGAGATCTCTAAGTTCACACTTAAATCAGTGGTTGGTTTAAACCCGGACACACAAAAGAATGCACTGGAAATACTGATGCCTTGCTCCCACCTGTAACATTTTGATACAATTAGTCTGGAGTGCAATATGTATATCACAATTTTTGTTTTCTTAAGTCCAGGTAACTTAATTGTGCTTCAACTTTGGGAACCACTGACTTGGCCTGTGGCTTTACACATTTTGGGATGGGCCCAAGTAATACTCTTTTAGCTCTTTGCACACTTAAATTTTTTATAAATGATGCTTGCTTTCGAGTCTCCTTCCTCACCCCTCATAACCTCAGGAAAAATGAAACTGTTGCCTCTGTCTCATGATTTTTCATAAAGCTTTAGACATGTCTACAACAGGGAAATGTACAGGGAAGGATATTCATCTTAATTATGGTAATCCTCCTTAGCCAAGAAATGGGAAGTTGAGATCATCCCTCTGGATCAACAGAGATATGTTGATCATTGCCTTAAAATTGTTTGGGGGTAATTTGAATGCATCCTTCGAGTTCGTAAAAGATTCATAAAGTAGCATTATATTTCCCTGTGGGTCACTCTATACCATGTAGAATACTAAAGGCTATGACTTTGTTTTTTATTTTTCCAAATGCTATTATTTCAGAGTTTCAGTGATTCAGTATGGGTGCATCAATTTAACTCTGTAATAGTCGTCATGGCTTTGACTCTTCATGGCAAATGTTTTTGGCTGTATCAGCAAGATTTTAATGTAAATGGTAATTTTCAAACATGTAATGATAGTACTTTATGATATCTTCATAAGAAAAATTTAGAAATGCTTAAGAAGTTTGATTATTTTTATTGGATACCTGTGTGGCAAATAAATATGTTCAGGGCCCTTTTGCATGGGCTAAAATGAGGCAAGAGGTATTTCTAGAGATTTCCTAGTATTGACATTGGTTAGTGATTTCTGATATTTTCAGTATTAGAAGTTTTCTTTAGATATACATAATCAATACTGCAAATTTAATTTATTGGCTATATCAGGAACTCTAGACCTTATTCTTCCTCTTTCTTTGACTATTATTAAACATTTTTCCAAATATATTTAAATATTTAATAATAAATAGTAATTGTTAATGCATTGTTAATAACAATAAAAACAGGTAACCATTTGCTGGAAATAAGCTGAACATGGTATGGAATTATTTTAAGTAAGTCTTCTGAAGCTCAGTAAAGTGAGAATTTTGTTACCCTTACTTCCTAGATGTGAAACTAGGGCTGTTGAGGTTAAATGATTTCCCTCAGTTACACAGAGCATAAACTGTGAGAGCTACAATTCGCACTTGGGTTGATTATCTCCGGAATCCAAGCTCATTATAATGTAACAAAATTAACACCAGAGTTTAGCCAAGCGTGTGACATTTAAATATCCTGAAGAAAAGATTAAAATCCAGTCACTAGTTATTGGCCAATGTGATACGCTCTCTAGATATTTAGAAACATAAAGGCATATCAATTTGATTTTATTTTTAACCAAAAACTTGGTGTTATTTACATGTGTCTTTTTACGTAAATGGATTTACAATTAGTGAAATCCAAAAGAATTTTTTTTCAGAATAAATACATCAACGTTTTACATATGAAAGACTATGTGAATTACCACCATCTGGATATAAATTAGTGAGGCTTTCTTTTCTTAAAAAATCTGATGTATAAGTTAAACATAAGGAGAATACTCATTGCCCATTTTGAATATAAACCTCATATCTGCCCTTTATCTTCTATCTTACAATCACACTCGTACCAAGGGCCAGCCTCTTTAAAACATCAAGATCAAATAGCTTATCTCATAACTGTTTTCTTTCAAGGACTTCCCACAAATACCCCCAAACAACACTTAGGGTTTTCTAGTAGTTACATTCACAAGGTAATATGTGTTCTGATTTTCTAAGGCAATGCTCAAAGTCAACAATTCCCTTGTAAACACTTGCCATTCCATAATTGCAGATAGAAATGGGCGTACTTTTTAGATGGAATGTCTCATAAACTGCCTCTAAATTCAATGAGTTACCATTTGCAAGTGAATATATGATAATTTGGATACAGTTTGAAAAACCATATAGGAAATACTAATAAACAGAATTACAAGGATAAAAACTGTTCCCAGTCAGAAAAGATGCTGGCATAGTTAAGACTGGTGAAAATAAAAAACATACACACACACATACAAATATACATACGTTCATATATGTTAGGAACACACATGTAAGATTATGTGATCTTTTGATGGAAGAACAAAAAGCATATAAATCTAATAGCTAAACTTGGATGGATACTCACTGCTGATGTCAACACATTATAGCCATTAACATGGATGACATTGGTAGACTCAGTATGTGCTCTTTTTATTCATCATGATAATTCTATAAAGCAGGTATTATTCTCATCCTTAGTCCACAAATGGGCAAGCCCAGTTCTAGAGCAGTTGAGCAACATAGCCAGTGTCTTGCAGCCTTGATGGATATGTTTGACTCTGAAACACGAGACACTCTCCTAAATACCACATTAACTGATATTAATTGCTTTTTTTTTTTTTCTTGCTTTCCTGATTCTAAAGGTATTTTGCCTGAAGAGTATAGAAATCCAGGTATAGGTCTGTAGAATCTTGCTATAAAATCTTTCCAGAACTATAGAATATGATTATCTTACATTCTTAAAAATCTGATGTATAAGTTAAACATAAGGAGAATACTCATTGCCCATTTTGAATATAAACCTCATATCTGCCCTTTATCTTCTATCTTACAATCACACTCGTACCAAGGGCCAGCCTCTTTAAAACATCAAGATCAAATAGCTTATCTCATAACTGTTTTCTTTCAAGGACTTCCCACAAATACCCCCAAACAACACTTAGGGTTTTCTAGTAGTTACATTCACAAGGTAATATGTGTTCTGATTTTCTAAGGCAATGCTCAAAGTCAACAATTCCCTTGTAAACACTTGCCATTCCATAATTGCAGATAGAAATGGGCGTACTTTTTAGATGGAATGTCTCATAAACTGCCTCTAAATTCAATGAGTTACCATTTGCAAGTGAATATATGATAATTTGGATACAGTTTGAAAAACCATATAGGAAATACTAATAAACAGAATTACAAGGATAAAAACTGTTCCCAGTCAGAAAAGATGCTGGCATAGTTAAGACTGGTGAAAATAAAAAACATACACACACACATACAAATATACATACGTTCATATATGTTAGGAACACACATGTAAGATTATGTGATCTTTTGATGGAAGAACAAAAAGCATATAAATCTAATAGCTAAACTTGGATGGATACTCACTGCTGATGTCAACACATTATAGCCATTAACATGGATGACATTGGTAGACTCAGTATGTGCTCTTTTTATTCATCATGATAATTCTATAAAGCAGGTATTATTCTCATCCTTAGTCCACAAATGGGCAAGCCCAGTTCTAGAGCAGTTGAGCAACATAGCCAGTGTCTTGCAGCCTTGATGGATATGTTTGACTCTGAAACACGAGACACTCTCCTAAATACCACATTAACTGATATTAATTGCTTTTTTTTTTTTTCTTGCTTTCCTGATTCTAAAGGTATTTTGCCTGAAGAGTATAGAAATCCAGGTATAGGTCTGTAGAATCTTGCTATAAAATCTTTCCAGAACTATAGAATATGATTATCTTACATTCTTGTTATATAGTTGAAAAGATTCTAAATTAAGAAATTATTTTATTAAAAATGGCTTACATATCAGGCTTATTTAGCCAGGAGTTTATCTTTTTCCTGTTAGAAAGGTTGGTAGCTTGAAGTTATCAAATTAGAGGTATAGCTTTAAAATGCTGAAATAAAATTTCAATAAAATTCAATAAGCATTATAAAAACATTTTGAAAAGTGAAAGAAATTCAATAAAAATGATTTTATCTTCTCAGTATACATTCTAAAAACTATCTGAACTTCATCTTTCAGGTGCTGGGAGGCATGATGCTTTATTACATTTGGGGGGAAAGTATAAGTGACATAAAATAATGAGAAAAATTACAAGCAACTTAAAACCTTAGAGAATAAAAAAGACTATAGTAATATATACATCTATATATGTAATTATGAATTCATTTATGCATGTACGTGCTCAGTTGTGTCCGACTCTTTGCAACCCTATGAACTGAGGAGCCGTGCAGGCTTCTCTTTCCATAGGTTTTACCAGGCAAGAGTACTAAAATGAGTTGCCATTTCCTCCTCCATGTGACCTTCCTCACCAGGCAGGTATCAGACTCACATCTCCTGTGTCTCCTGCATTAGCAGGTGGATTCTTCACAACTGAGCCACCTGTGAAGTTTTTATAAGCATGAATTACAAAAAGCTAAAGTTGATTTTATTGGTGCCCTTTGTTGTATCAGAATGCTGGTCTGTAGAATCCTTTGATAATGATTCAAACCTGAAGTTTTAAAGAAAAGCATGATTCTGAAACTGTGGTTCTGCCTCTCTGCAGAGTTATACCTTTTAAAATCTCACTGATACTCTTTACAGAGAATGATTACTTGATTCATAACTTAGGTTCAGATTTTAAGTAAATGCTTAGAGGTGAAGGGGATAAATATCACTAGCAAAAGAAACTTGATTTCTAACCTCACCTTACCCCCAGTAATGACTCCAGTAACTCTCTGAGCTTTAGTTTCCTTATCAGCCAAGACCCTGAATGAGGTCAGTGGCTCTGGAACTACAGTGGATGTCACAATCACCAGGAGGTCCTGTCAATCACACACTGCTAGACCCCACTTGTGCTTTTGAATCTCCCAGTTTGAGCTCAGGTGAGGGCATTTACATGTCTCAAAAGTTCAGAAATGATGCTAATGCTACTGATCTAGGGAATACATTTTGGGAACGACTGAACTGGATGATCTCTAAGGTCCCTGTTATGTTTAACATTCTGATTGTTCTATATGAAGATCTCGACTATTTCCCCTAAATTTCCTTCATCAATATTTTAATTTTGACCTTTTCACAAATACAAGAATAAAGACATCCTTATACTGGACACTCGTAGGCTTCATATTATTTTCTAATCTTTTTTTAAAGGAGAATGAAACCTATACTGAACTTCATCTTTCAGGTGCTGGGAGGCATGATGCTTTATTACATTTGGGGGAAAGTATAAGTGACATAAAATAATGAGAAAAATTACAAGCAACTTAAAACCTTAGAGAATAAAAAAGACTATAGTAATATATACATCTATATATGTAATTATGAATTCATTTATGCATGTACGTGCTCAGTTGTGTCCGACTCTTTGCAACCCTATGAACTGAGGAGCCGTGCGGGCTTCTCTTTCCATAGGTTTTACCAGGCAAGAGTACTAAAATGAGTTGCCATTTCCTCCTCCATGTGACCTTCCTCACCAGGCAGGTATCAGACTCACATCTCCTGTGTCTCCTGCATTAGCAGGTGGATTCTTCACAACTGAGCCACCTGTGAAGTTTTTATAAGCATGAATTACAAAAAGCTAAAGTTGATTTTATTGGTGCCCTTTGTTGTATCAGAATGCTGGTCTGTAGAATCCTTTGATAATGATTCAAACCTGAAGTTTTAAAGAAAAGCATGATTCTGAAACTGTGGTTCTGCCTCTCTGCAGAGTTATACCTTTTAAAATCTCACTGATACTCTTTACAGAGAATGATTACTTGATTCATAACTTAGGTTCAGATTTTAAGTAAATGCTTAGAGGTGAAGGGGATAAATATCACTAGCAAAAGAAACTTGATTTCTAACCTCACCTTACCCCCAGTAATGACTCCAGTAACTCTCTGAGCTTTAGTTTCCTTATCAGCCAAGACCCTGAATGAGGTCAGTGGCTCTGGAACTACAGTGGATGTCACAATCACCAGGAGGTCCTGTCAATCACACACTGCTAGACCCCACTTGTGCTTTTGAATCTCCCAGTTTGAGCTCAGGTGAGGGCATTTACATGTCTCAAAAGTTCAGAAATGATGCTAATGCTACTGATCTAGGGAATACATTTTGGGAACGACTGAACTGGATGATCTCTAAGGTCCCTGTTATGTTTAACATTCTGATTGTTCTATATGAAGATCTCGACTATTTCCCCTAAATTTCCTTCATCAATATTTTAATTTTGACCTTTTCACAAATACAAGAATAAAGACATCCTTATACTGGACACTCGTAGGCTTCATATTATTTTCTAATCTTTTTTTAAAGGAGAATGAAACCTATACTGTACTTAATCTATTGTCTTTTGTCTATTCTTATTATTGACATTTTAACAGATATGAAGATAGAGAAGTTAACTTCTTCAAAAGCTTGCTAGTGAGAAAAAGCTCAAGTTTAACTCAAGTTCTTTTCTCCTGGGTCACTAAATTATGCTTTAGTTCAATCTTGCTTTAGAGATGTGCCTGATATTATATCTTCTACTGAGGAAGGATTTTGAAATTATTTTGGTATCTCTCTATGCTCTAGATATGAATAGATTCAAATCTGAATCAGCGCAACAATCTCAAGGTGCAATTTTTCTGGGTAACAGTGTGAACACAATGATACCAACAGTCAGAATAATTATTATCACCGCCCAGCATAGTAGTTTGAATGCGTATCTGATGTGTCAGCTTTGATATGAGTTCTGGGTATACATATCAGTTCCATAATGCTTTTTTTTTTCTTTCAAAAAGACAAGTTCAACAAGAGCTCTTTAGCAGTCATGAGGCTGGGACAAGGTTATATAGTTGCCTGATATCTCAGCCGCTCTCCTGTCACCCGGCTCTTACTGCAATACTTAGCAAATAATTGTCAGCAAGGAGCCAGAGGAGGAATCCAAGGGCAGACCTACATACCGGGAATGTTATTCTCTCACAACAGACACAGAGTTTAGAATTCTCTGGTTGGTTTGCATACAGCAGACCTAAATGAGGTCAGTGGCTCTGGAACTACAGTGGATGTCACAATCACCAGGAGGTCCTGTCAATCACACACTGCTAGACCCCACTTGTGCTTTTGAATCTCCCAGTGGCTCGAGCTCAGTGGATGTCATTACAGTCTCAAAAGTTCTAGACCATGTGCTAATCTCCTTTGCTAATTTTTGAAATCTAGGGAAAATACATTTTGGGAACGACTGAACTGGATGATCTCTAAGGTCCCTGTTATGTTTAACATTCTGATTGTTCTATATGAAGATCTCGACTATTTCCCCTAAATTTCCTTCATCAATATTTTAATTTTGACCTTTTCACAAATACAAGAATAAAGACATCCTTATACTGGACACTCGTAGGCTTCATATTATTTTCTAATCTTTTTTTAAAGGAGAATGAAACCTATACTGTACTTAATCTATTGTCTTTTGTCTATTCTTATTATTGACATTTTAACAGATATGAAGATAGAGAAGTTAACTTCTTCAAAAGCTTGCTAGTGAGAAAAAGCTCAAGTTTAACTCAAGTTCTTTTCTCCTGGGTCACTAAATTATGCTTTAGTTCAATCTTGCTTTAGAGATGTGCCTGATATTATATCTTCTACTGAGGAAGGATTTTGAAATTATTTTGGTATCTCTCTATGCTCTAGATATGAATAGATTCAAATCTGAATCAGCGCAACAATCTCAAGGTGCAATTTTTCTGGGTAACAGTGTGAACACAATGATACCAACAGTCAGAATAATTATTATCACCGCCCAGCATAGTAGTTTGAATGCGTATCTGATGTGTCAGCTTTGATATGAGTTCTGGGTATACATATCAGTTCCATAATGCTTTTTTTTTTCTTTCAAAAAGACAAGTTCAACAAGAGCTCTTTAGCAGTCATGAGGCTGGGACAAGGTTATATAGTTGCCTGATATCTCAGCCGCTCTCCTGTCACCCGGCTCTTACTGCAATACTTAGCAAATAATTGTCAGCAAGGAGCCAGAGGAGGAATCCAAGGGCAGACCTACATACCGGGAATGTTATTCTCTCACAACAGACACAGAGTTTAGGATGCTCTGGTTGGTTTGCTTACAGCAGACCTAAATGACTTTTTCTACATGTATAGGCCAATATGAAAAGATTACATTGTATTTTGCCCCTTTTACGATCAATCCACACAAGTTATTGATGTCTGAATTTAGGCCATCTCGTTTCTATATGAGGAACACAGGTATAATTTAAAACACTGTCTCATCAGGATATGAGTCTTTATCTCCTAAGATTCTGAGGCAGCTGTGAAATTTTTCTTGTGCAACCCCATATCCTGGGTTGGCTCTGTTGGCAGGGCTGAGGGTCAGGGTGCAATCCTCCCAGGAAGTCAAAAAGTAAGAAGTCGGGTGCCCTCAACCAGTGTTCATGTTGCCCTTGTACTTGATTTGACTTTGCTATACTCTACTCTGTCTCCTGAGTACTGGCTTGGACATTTATTCTTAAAGTTTGGTGTACATGGGTTTCCACCTGGCCTTTCCCATTGTTGTCTGCTTCTGATAATCTGGTATGATTCTTGACTCTTAAAAATGTTCTAATAAATAATGAAAAGTTAAGTGTCTGATTGCTGGCGATTTCAGACACTCTGAGATAGAGTTTGGGAAGCGGGGACATGTATGTCTCTACATGTCCCTCAGTATCCAACAAATAGGTTCTGACCTCGGAATGGTGGCACAAATTGCAGAGTCATGGGTAATGACAGTTCCACTCATGCTGTTCAGTGTCAGGATATACTCCTATTAGATTATCATCACATGAGTAAAAACACAGTAATTACCTGGCATGGAGCAAATGTTTAATAACTGAGGCCAATTACCATGCTTATCTCATTAGGTATCTAAATTTATTTGTGATGAAAGTCCTCCATAATCAGATTAAATATCACCTCAGGGCACAGTCCTTGCTTCAGACAAACATGTTTCCCGAAAGGGAACCATAGACTAGAATGTGCCAGTTCCCTTCGTAGTTCTCAATTGCAAATGCTGCACATTTTGGTCCTGAAAAGGGCTTCCTACTAATTGGGCAGCCTTATTTTGCAAATGCTAGCCTCTCTTACAGGCATTTAAATAGGGGTTTACAGGATGCTCTGACACAGAGTTTAGGATGCTCTGGTTGGTTTGCTTACAGCAGACCTAAATGACTTTTTCTACATGTATAGGCCAATATGAAAAGATTACATTGTATTTTGCCCCTTTTACGATCAATCCACACAAGTTATTGATGTCTGAATTTAGGCCATCTCGTTTCTATATGAGGAACACAGGTATAATTTAAAACACTGTCTCATCAGGATATGAGTCTTTATCTCCTAAGATTCTGAGGCAGCTGTGAAATTTTTCTTGTGCAACCCCATATCCTGGGTTGGCTCTGTTGGCAGGGCTGAGGGGTCAGGGGTGCAATCCTCCCAGGAAGTCAAAAAGTAAGAAGTCGGGTGCCCTCAACCAGTGTTCATGTTGCCCTTGTACTTGATTTGACTTTGCTATACTCTACTCTGTCTCCTGAGTACTGGCTTGGACATTTATTCTTAAAGTTTGGTGTACATGGGTTTCCACCTGGCCTTTCCCATTGTTGTCTTCTTCTGATAATCTGGTATGATTCTTGACTCTTAAAAATGTTCTAATAAATAATGAAAAGTTAAGTGTCTGATTGCTGGCGATTTCAGACACTCTGAGATAGAGTTTGGGAAGCGGGGACATGTATGTCTCTACATGTCCCTCAGTATCCAACAAATAGGTTCTGACCTCGGAATGGTGGCACAAATTGCAGAGTCATGGGTAATGACAGTTCCACTCATGCTGTTCAGTGTCAGGATATACTCCTATTAGATTATCATCACATGAGTAAAAACACAGTAATTACCTGGCATGGAGCAAATGTTTAATAACTGAGGCCAATTACCATGCTTATCTCATTAGGTATCTAAATTTATTTGTGATGAAAGTCCTCCATAATCAGATTAAATATCACCTCAGGGCACAGTCCTTGCTTCAGACAAACATGTTTCCCGAAAGGGAACCATAGACTAGAATGTGCCAGTTCCCTTCGTAGTTCTCAATTGCAAATGCTGCACATTTTGGTCCTGAAAAGGGCTTCCTACTAATTGGGCAGCCTTATTCTTTCTGGCAACATCCCCCCCAGGACATTTAGTTCCTCTCTTACAGGCATTTAAATAGGGGTTTCAGAGCTGACTAGTTCAAATCTCAACTCCACTGCAAACTAGCTTTGTGATTGAGAAATTCACTTAACACTTCTGAGTCATGGTTTTCTTTTCTAAAAAATGTGGTAACAATACCTGCCTCACAAAATAGCTGAAAGGAATTAAAATTAAGTTTATGAAGTATCTTCGCAGAGCACAATAGATAGATGTCTTTTATTATTAAAAATAATGGACATGAATAATGGATGACTCAATGGACATGAGTCAACTCCAGGAGATAGTAAAAGACAGGGAAGGCTGGTATGCTGAAGTCTGTGTGGGTCACAGAGAATCAAACACAACTTAGCAACTGAACAGCAAATTACTAAGAAAAACACAGTAGGACTTGATTATAAAAGCAATCATAGGGGCTTCCCTGGTGGTCCAGTGGGTAAGGACACCGCCTTGCAGTGCAAGGGGCGCCTGTTCGAGCCCTGGCCTGGGAAGATCCCACGTGCCGCGGAGCGGCTGGACAGATGTGTCCAATTACCGAACCGGGGCTCTGGAGCGCATGCGCCCAGAGTCAGTGCTCTGCGACAACAGAGGCCACTGCGATGGGAGGCCCACACGGGCCAAAGAACAAAGATGGATGAAAATAGACAAATGAAAGACCAATGGAAGAGGCCCGCCTGCTCCCCTCCCTTCCCACTCCACCTTCAGAAAAAAAAAAAAAAAAATGCAATCATAGAGAGTGTCAATACTAAATAAAATAGAGAATTGGTTGAATGGATCTTCTAATTTAAAACCCTTTGCAGGGCTTCCCTGGTGGTCCAGTGGGTAAGGACACCGCCTTGCAGTGCAAGGGACGCCGGTTCGAGCCCGGGCCTGGGAAGATCCCACATGCCATGGAGCGGCTGGACTGATGTGTCCAATTACCGAGCCAGAGCTCTGGAGCTCATGCGCCCAGAGCCAGCGCTCTGCGACTACAGAGGCCGCCGCGATGAGAGGTCCACAGGGGCCAAAGAACACAGATGGATGAAAATGGACAAATGAAAGACCAATAGAAGTGGCCCGCCTGCTCCCCTCCCTCCCCACTCCACCCCCACCAAAATAAATAAATCTTAAAAAAAAACAAAAACAAAAAAAACCCTTTGCAGATTCCTTGTCATCTCTAATTATAAGCATATCAAAGGTAAATCTTGTCATATGTGCATGCATATGTGTATGGGCACATGCTTTTATGACTTTTAACATACAAGGGAAACATTCATATCTGAAAAGTTCTCCCTCTGTATTTTCATGAATATTCTAACAGTTAAGATCTGTGAGCAGATCTGTGAGCAGATCCCTGGGGTTCCAGTGGGTAAGGACACCGCCTTGCTGTATAAGGGGCGCTGGTTTTATCCCTGGCCTGGGAAGATCCCACGTGCCACAGAGCAACTGAACCGATGTGTCCAACTACCGAGCTGGAGCTGTGGAACACATGTGCCCAGAGTCAGTGCTCTGTGAAGAGAGAGGCCACTGTGATTGGAGGTCCACACAAGCCAAAGAACAAAGATGGATGAAAATAGATAAATGAAAGATCAACAGAAGTGGCAAAAAAAAAAAAAAAAAGATCTGTGAGCATTCAGTGTATAACTCCAAATAAGGCTTATGACTCCAAGATTAGAGGAGGTACTTAGGGGAGGTAACAGTGAGCTAACAAGCACACTGGTACCTGTGGTACACTGGTACCATTGTTAGAGCCTTCCCCTGAGCAGCTTTTCATAGAGAGATTGCCGAGGGAGAAAGCAAGATGACAGAGTATATATGGACTTGGACAAAGAAAGCAAAAATCCAACATTTGCACACTCTAAGTTCTGTCTGTAAATGTTCCACACTCCCTCCTTAGGATAATATCCTGGCATGTGGAGTTTCAGCAGTTGTTTCACCCTCCTGGCATTCTATTTCCAAGAGGAAGGACCTATTTACTTAAACTTTTCCATCTTACTTTATTGTTTTAATTTTAGGTGCACAGGTTTGGATTAAGAGTCCTTGACTTTTGATGCACTTAGTTTCATTGATCTAAGCATGGTCCACCTTTATACATATAGTCACTTAAATAGCTTAATGCTGTAGTAAAAACCTATGAACCCAGCATCTCAAAGGCTTAATAATGAATCTGCTATAATTTTGGTCTTTATCATTTATATTGATTTTGCCAAAGTTTAAATAAACATAGCTATTATACCATGACCACCTGAGTGCAGAAAAATTGATGCTTTCAAATTGTGCTGGAGAAGGCTCTTGAGAGTCAATCCTAAAGGAAATCAGCCCTGAATATTCATTGGAAGGACTGATGCTGAAGCTAAACCTCCAATACTTTGACCATCTGATGCAAAGACCCGATTCATTGGAGAAGACTCTGATGTTGGGAAAGATTGAAGGCAGGAGGAGAAGGGGATGACAGAGGATGAGATGGTTGGATGGTATCACTGACTAAATGGACATGAGTTTGTACAAACTCTGGGAGATAGTGAATGACGTGGAAGCCTGACATGTTATAGTCCATGGGGTCACAAAGAGTCGGACACAATTTAGTGACTACACAATAACAACCTGATAAAATAGGTGATAGCAGACAAATGACTTTTGTTTTCCTACTGCCCAAAATCTTCCTTTGGGAAACTAACCCCTCTCTGCTTCCTGTGATTTTGGTAGTCTGCCCATCCAGAGAACTCACTGAACTAGCTTTAGTTCTTAGTGACCTCAAGCCATGGACTGATCTTTTTCTCTTGTTGTCACTAATCTTTCTTTTGACCTCGCTACACTTTGACCTACAATTACGAAGGGGAGAGATGGTGGCAATTTGAAGCAGGCCAGTGGTGGAGTTGTTAAGAAGAATCAGTTTAAAGATACATTTGAAAGGTAGAGACAACACAATTTACACTGGTTGGAAGTAAGGTATGAGCTAAAGAGGCAGAGCAGTAAAGGATGACTTGAAGGATGGAGCACTTAAAAAATAGGAATGCCTATTAACACAAATGGATACTAATACTGGAAGAGGAGTTTGTTTTGGGCTAGGTAGAAATCAGCTGGGTTTTGGAGATTAATGAACCTTTTCCTTGACTTTTGATGCACTTAGTTTCATTGATCTAAGCATGGTCCACCTTTATACATATAGTCACTTAAATAGCTTAATGCTGTAGTAAAAACCTATGAACCCAGCATCTCAAAGGCTTAATAATGAATCTGCTATAATTTTGGTCTTTATCATTTATATTGATTTTGCCAAAGTTTAAATAAACATAGCTATTATACCATGACCACCTGAGTGCAGAAAAATTGATGCTTTCAAATTGTGCTGGAGAAGGCTCTTGAGAGTCAATCCTAAAGGAAATCAGCCCTGAATATTCATTGGAAGGACTGATGCTGAAGCTAAACCTCCAATACTTTGACCATCTGATGCAAAGACCCGATTCATTGGAGAAGACTCTGATGTTGGGAAAGATTGAAGGCAGGAGGAGAAGGGGATGACAGAGGATGAGATGGTTGGATGGTATCACTGACTAAATGGACATGAGTTTGTACAAACTCTGGGAGATAGTGAATGACGTGGAAGCCTGACATGTTATAGTCCATGGGGTCACAAAGAGTCGGACACAATTTAGTGACTACACAATAACAACCTGATAAAATAGGTGATAGCAGACAAATGACTTTTGTTTTCCTACTGCCCAAAATCTTCCTTTGCGAAACAAACCCCCTCTCTGCTTCCTGTGATTTTGGTAGTCTGCCCATCCAGAGAACTCACTGAACTAGCTTTAGTTCTTAGTGACCTCAAGCCATGGACTGATCTTTTTCTCTTGTTGTCACTAATCTTTCTTTTGACCTCGCTACACTTTGACCTACAATTACGAAGGGGAGAGATGGTGGCAATTTGAAGCAGGCCAGTGGTGGAGTTGTTAAGAAGAATCAGTTTAAAGATACATTTGAAAGGTAGAGACAACACAATTTACACTGGTTGGAAGTAAGGTATGAGCTAAAGAGGCAGAGCAGTAAAGGATGACTTGAAGGATGGAGCACTTAAAAAATAGGAATGCCTATTAACACAAATGGATACTAATACTGGAAGAGGAGTTTGTTTTGGGCTAGGTAGAAATCAGCTGGGTTTTGGAGATGTTAACTTTGAGGTCTACCTGATATCCAACTGGACGTGGCAAGTAGTTTGATCAATGCATCTGTGGTTTAGAGCACGCAGATCCTGGAATATAAGTTTGGAGGTACAGCAAGTAGATGACAAGCTAAGAAACCAGAAAAGATCATCAGGAATTAATGGAGATACAGTAGTGGACCAAGGATAAATGTGGGGTAATTCTGAATACAGAGAAATGAAGAAAAACCACAGAAGGCCATCAAAAGGTAGGAAGAAGATGGTATTTCCTAGGAGATGGGGAAAAGAAGGCTCCATGTAGGAATACATCAACAACTCTGTCCAATGTCACTGAGAACTCAAGTAATATGAGAACTGGGAATTGACTGTGAGTGGCCTTGAAAAGAATTGTTTGACATACCAGTGTAAGTAATAATGATCAACATTTTACTAGTTTCATAGTTGCTGTTTCATTGCTAGGTTGCGTCTGACTCTGGACAACCCCATGAACTGCCGCATGTCAGGCTTTCTTGTCCTTTACTATGTCTGGAGTTTCCTCAGACTCATGACCTATGTGTCCTTGATGCCATCCAAATGTTTCTTCCTCTGTTGCCCTCTTCTCCTCCTGTGCTCAGTCTTTCCCAGCATCAGAGTCTGGACTGTTTTCCAATGAAATACATAAAGTGGTCAAAATATTGGCGTCTCAGCTTTAGCATCAGTTCTTCCAGTGAGTATTCGGGGTTGGTTTGCAGTTAGATCTTTGAGATTTGGGGTTAATGGGTAATGGGGTGAAATATCTACTGGCCCAGATTCAAGGGAAAATGAGAGTAGAGAAATTGATGATTGCAAGTATTACAGTTAAAATTCCCTCTTGAAAGATACATTTTAATCTTTTGGAAAGATTTACTTGCTGTTAGACACTCTACTAAATGTAAAACTTACATGGCAATTAATTTAATAAATTCCTTTTTAACATCTAATGAAACATCTGTGCCTTTGTGTCCACTTTTGATGATTGAAAAAAGAAAAGTATTTTTTTTGTAAAAGGAGTTCTAAAGAGTTGGGTTTTGGGCAAAAAGGAAAAGAAATTTGTTTTGGGCTAGGTAGAAATCAGCTGGGTTTTGGAGATGTTAACTTTGAGGTCTACCTGATATCCAACTGGACGTGGCAAGTAGTTTGATCAATGCATCTGTGGTTTAGAGCACGCAGATCCTGGAATATAAGTTTGGAGGTACAGCAAGTAGATGACAAGCTAAGAAACCAGAAAAGATCATCAGGAATTAATGGAGATACAGTAGTGGACCAAGGATAAATGTGGGGTAATTCTGAATACAGAGAAATGAAGAAAAACCACAGAAGGCCATCAAAAGGTAGGAAGAAGATGGTATTTCCTAGGAGATGGGGAAAAGAAGGCTCCATGTAGGAATACATCAACAACTCTGTCCAATGTCACTGAGAACTCAAGTAATATGAGAACTGGGAATTGACTGTGAGTGGCCTTGAAAAGAATTGTTTGACATACCAGTGTAAGTAATAATGATCAACATTTTACTAGTTTCATAGTTGCTGTTTCATTGCTAGGTTGCGTCTGACTCTGGACAACCCCATGAACTGCCGCATGTCAGGCTTTCTTGTCCTTTACTATGTCTGGAGTTTCCTCAGACTCATGACCTATGTGTCCTTGATGCCATCCAAATGTTTCTTCCTCTGTTGCCCTCTTCTCCTCCTGTGCTCAGTCTTTCCCAGCATCAGAGTCTGGACTGTTTTCCAATGAAATACATAAAGTGGTCAAAATATTGGCGTCTCAGCTTTAGCATCAGTTCTTCCAGTGAGTATTCGGGGTTGGTTTGCAGTTAGATCTTTGAGATTTGGGGTTAATGGGTAATGGGGTGAAATATCTACTGGCCCAGATTCAAGGGAAAATGAGAGTAGAGAAATTGATGATTGCAAGTATTACAGTTAAAATTCCCTCTTGAAAGATACATTTTAATCTTTTGGAAAGATTTACTTGCTGTTAGACACTCTACTAAATGTAAAACTTACATGGCAATTAATTTAATAAATTCCTTTTTAACATCTAATGAAACATCTGTGCCTTTGTGTCCACTGTGATGATTGAGATGTATGGTATGCAGTAAAATTATTAATAATGTTATCCTTTCAAATGAGAATCTACTCCTTGATTCACACCATTAAATAACCTTCTAATCTGTGAGCCAAAATGTCAACCAATACTGTGGACTGGATCCTAAGGATATTTGTGGGTAAAGAAGAACATTCCTTAGCAGGTTTATTTTTCTTTAGTATTAGTGCTAGCTTGGCTTATCTCCATGTCTATAGTAAAATTGCTTTTTACCCAGAAATTTGAAAATAATTTAGCTGGAGCATTTCTAACCAGATGTATGTATGTATGTATATATATATATATATATATATATATATATATATATATATATATTTCTTATTAAATTCTGGCTAGACTCCATCAGTTCTGGAGCTGTATAGTTTTACAGATTTGGGGACTGGTTTGTCACAGAAAGTAGAATAAAATCATTTTTTTCTTTGTTTCTGGGTATCAGTTTCATTTGGCAATGCTAGTATTTCTGCACCATCTACAAGATGCCTGATATTGGGTCATGGCTGAAGCTGAGGCATTGTGATAATACACATGCATGAACCTGAACTCAGTGTATCTCCAGACAGACCAAGAAACGTCAGCTTTTCTGAGCAATGTATCTCTAGCAATCTTATTCAGTTTCAATTTCCAAACAGATGGGTTTCAATGATAAATATGAAACAAACCTACAACTTAGGGATGAATATTTACTTTGTTGCCTAAACTGTTCTGGTTGAACATTAAAATTTTCTATTTATAATAATTAGTAAGAATAGACAAATTGATGATTATAGGTTATAAGAATTTCAACACAGGTATTTAAAAATATATGTACTTGGAAATCTCAAACTACATGATATCTCTATTGTTTCTAGGGAGTTCTAGATGCAGGCATAAATAATTTATATACATATATAACAATTAAGAGTGAGTGAGTGAATGTTAGTTGCTTGGTTGTGTCTGACTCTGTGATCCAATGGACTGTAATCCACCAGGCTCCTCTGTCCATGGGGTTCTCCAGGCAAGAATACTGGAGTGGGTTGCCGCTCCCGTCTCAAAGGGATCATTCCAACCCAGTGATTGAACTGGGTCTCCTGCATTGTTGGCAAATTATTTTCCATCTGATCCACCAGGGAGGCCCATATACAACATTTCTTTGGTATAATAATTTTTAAAATATATGATTTTAAGTATAACATAATTATTTATAAACAAAATCACTACTATGAGAAAAGTAAGGACAGAATGTGGAATTCACCTAAATCTGTATAATCTTCTCCAACATTCAAAAAAGCAAAGATCATGGCATCTGGTCCCATCACTTCATGACAAATAGATGGAAAGACAATGAAAACAGTGACAGACTTTATTTTCTTGAGTTCCAATATCACTGTGGATGATGAGTGCAGCCATGAAATTAAAAGACCCTTGCTCTTTGGAAGAAAAGCTATGACAAACCTAGACAGTGTATTTAAAAGCAGAGCCATCACTTTGCTGACAAAAGTCCGTCTAGTCAAAGTTATGGTTTTCCCAGTCGTCATACATAGACATGAGAGTTGGACCATAAAGAAGGCTGAGTGCCAAAGAATTGATGCCTTTGATCTGTGATGTTGGAGAAGACTTCAAGAGTACCTCAGACTGCAAAGAGATCAAACCAGTCAATCCTAAAGGAAATCAACCCTGAATATTCATGGAAAGGACTGATGTTGAAGCTGAAGCTCCAATACCTTGGCCACCTGATGTCAAGAGATGACTCACAGGAAAAGACCTTGATGTTTGAAAAAATAGAAGGTGGAAGGAGAAGGGGATGACAGATGATGAGATAGTTAAATGTTATCACTGAGTCAATGAACTTGAGTTTGAACAAGCTCTAGGAGATGGTGAAGGACAAGGAAGCCTGGCATGCTACAGTCCATGGGATTGCAGAGTGACTGAACATAACTGAATTAATTTTCTAGGGCTTCCATAACAAATATACCAGACTGGGTGTCTTAAACAGCAGAAATTTATTTCCCTACAGTTTGGCAAACTTAATGGGGGATTGCATATTATATCTCACAAGTGGGGGGCTTGGTTGTGTCTGACTCTGTGATCCAATGGACTGTAATCCACCAGGCTCCTCTGTCCATGGGGTTCTCCAGGCAAGAATACTGGAGTGGGTTGCCGCTCCCGTCTCAAAGGGATCATTCCAACCCAGTGATTGAACTGGGTCTCCTGCATTGTTGGCAAATTATTTTCCATCTGATCCACCAGGGAGGCCCATATACAACATTTCTTTGGTATAATAATTTTTAAAATATATGATTTTAAGTATAACATAATTATTTATAAACAAAATCACTACTATGAGAAAAGTAAGGACAGAATGTGGAATTCACCTAAATCTGTATAATCTTCTCCAACATTCAAAAAAGCAAAGATCATGGCATCTGGTCCCATCACTTCATGACAAATAGATGGAAAGACAATGAAAACAGTGACAGACTTTATTTTCTTGAGTTCCAATATCACTGTGGATGATGAGTGCAGCCATGAAATTAAAAGACCCTTGCTCTTTGGAAGAAAAGCTATGACAAACCTAGACAGTGTATTTAAAAGCAGAGCCATCACTTTGCTGACAAAAGTCCGTCTAGTCAAAGTTATGGTTTTCCCAGTCGTCATACATAGACATGAGAGTTGGACCATAAAGAAGGCTGAGTGCCAAAGAATTGATGCCTTTGATCTGTGATGTTGGAGAAGACTTCAAGAGTACCTCAGACTGCAAAGAGATCAAACCAGTCAATCCTAAAGGAAATCAACCCTGAATATTCATGGAAAGGACTGATGTTGAAGCTGAAGCTCCAATACCTTGGCCACCTGATGTCAAGAGATGACTCACAGGAAAAGACCTTGATGTTTGAAAAAATAGAAGGTGGAAGGAGAAGGGGATGACAGATGATGAGATAGTTAAATGTTATCACTGAGTCAATGGACATGAGTTTGAACAAGCTCTAGGAGATGGTGAAGGACAGGGAAGCCTGGCATGCTACAGTCCATGGGATTGCAGAGTGACTGAACATAACTGAATTAATTTTCTAGGGCTTCCATAACAAATATACCAGACTGGGTGTCTTAAACAGCAGAAATTTATTTCCCTACAGTCTTGGAGACCAAAAGTCTTGAAATTAAACTGTTGACAGGATTGGTTTCTTCTGTGGCCTCCCTCCTTGACTTATAGATATTCATCTTCTCCCTGTGTCTTCACATGGTCTTGCTTCTGTATCAATATTCTCTTCTTATAAGAACATCCATCATTATTGGTCACATTATTTTAACTTAATTACATCTTTAAAGATCATCTCACCAAACAGTCACATTCTGAGGTGTTGGAGGTTAACAATTTAACATATCAATGAAGGAGAGGGTCAATTTATCCCTTAACATTTTCTATTATATTAAGCAATTTAAAACTCATGTCTAGAGCAATGGTTATTAAATATATTTGAGTGTATAATCTATCATAAAAAATGTTTTCAACACATACCCATATATACATAAAACATTATATATTTGTATACACATATGTATAGTATGTATATTCACATATATATAAATTATACTTTTATTGATTGATAAATCAAGACATCCAAAGTATAAAAAATGTGGATGGTTTAAGAAATTACCTGAGATCACAACTTTTTTTATGTTTTCTCTTTTTCATGGCTTCATACTATCATCTAATTTCTCAGAGTAATATGCATTTAGGGAGAGGCCTATCAAATCAGTAATGAATATGATTTTATATTTCAAGCAATCTTGTTTCTTTAATTCTAGGGAAGCATATAAATTGTCATTGTTTTCAAGTCACAATGTGTCTGTAGTCCCACTCCAGAGGAAACCACTCTTTAGTAACTGGGGATCTCAAAAGGAAAATCAACCCCCTGAATATTCATGGAAAGGACTGATGTTGAAGCTGAAGCTCCAATACCTTGGCCACCTGATGTCAAGAGATGACTCACAGGAAAAGACCTTGATGTTTGAAAAAATAGAAGGTGGAAGGAGAAGGGGATGACAGATGATGAGATAGTTAAATGTTATCACTGAGTCAATGGACATGAGTTTGAACAAGCTCTAGGAGATGGTGAAGGACAAGGAAGCCTGGCATGCTACAGTCCATGGGATTGCAGAGTGACTGAACATAACTGAATTAATTTTCTAGGGCTTCCATAACAAATATACCAGACTGGGTGTCTTAAACAGCAGAAATTTATTTCCCTACAGTCTTGGAGACCAAAAGTCTTGAAATTAAACTGTTGACAGGATTGGTTTCTTCTGTGGCCTCCCTCCTTGACTTATAGATATTCATCTTCTCCCTGTGTCTTCACATGGTCTTGCTTCTGTATCAATATTCTCTTCTTATAAGAACATCCATCATTATTGGTCACATTATTTTAACTTAATTACATCTTTAAAGATCATCTCACCAAACAGTCACATTCTGAGGTGTTGGAGGTTAACAATTTAACATATCAATGAAGGAGAGGGTCAATTTATCCCTTAACATTTTCTATTATATTAAGCAATTTAAAACTCATGTCTAGAGCAATGGTTATTAAATATATTTGAGTGTATAATCTATCATAAAAAATGTTTTCAACACATACCCATATATACATAAAACATTATATATTTGTATACACATATGTATAGTATGTATATTCACATATATATAAATTATACTTTTATTGATTGATAAATCAAGACATCCAAAGTATAAAAAATGTGGATGGTTTAAGAAATTACCTGAGATCACAACTTTTTTTATGTTTTCTCTTTTTCATGGCTTCATACTATCATCTAATTTCTCAGAGTAATATGCATTTAGGGAGAGGCCTATCAAATCAGTAATGAATATGATTTTATATTTCAAGCAATCTTGTTTCTTTAATTCTAGGGAAGCATATAAATTGTCATTGTTTTCAAGTCACAATGTGTCTGTAGTCCCACTCCAGAGGAAACCACTCTTTAGTAACTGGGGATTGGGACAAAATCTCTGACTTAACGAAGCTTACATTCTAGCAGGAATACAGATAAAACAGTAAACAATTATATATATAGCAACCCTTGAACAACGTGGGGGTTTAAAGCACTGACACTCAGAAGAGTCAAAAATTTGAGTACAACTTGTAGTCAGTAGTTCCTCAGTGTCCTCAATTCCGCATCTTTGAATTCAACCAACTCCAGATTGTGTGATACTGTAGCAATTCCTGTTGAAATAAATCTGCATATAAGTGGACCCATGAATTTCAAACTTGTGTTGTTCAAGGGTCAGTTGTAGTTTTTTTTAAACTTTTTATTTTTCTAAAACTAAAAAAAAAGGAGGATAATTTCTTTACAATATTGTGTTGGTCTCTGCCATACATCAACATGAATCAGCTACAGGTATGCATATGTCCTCTCCCTCTTGAACCGCCCTCCCATATCCCACTCCATTCTACTTCTCTAGGTCATCATAGAGCACTGGGTTGAGTTCTCTGCATCATACAGCAAAATTTCACTGGTTATGTATTTTGCATATGGTAATTAGTGAAGGACAAATCCCTGGGAAGTTTCGAGTAGTGCTCCAGGATGGCAGTTGATTTGCTTGTGGTTTATCTCCTCCCTTATGAAAATATATGTGTCACAGATGGATGACATTTGGGCCATCAGTCTTAAGGAAGACACCTCAGGACCATAGCAGTACCTGATACAGACTAAAAGTTAAATACATAGTTTATTAAATAGCTCCACCTTTTTTATCTTTTGGAAAATAGTTCTGTGTGATGATAAGTTAGGAAAGAATTGTAAAAATGTGTTTCAGTAATAAATCTGTAAAGATTCTATGTGAACAATAATGTGAAAATAAGTCTGATATAAGCAAGGAGAAATATGCAGAAAACATGCAGAAAACTGATGATTAAAGGTACAAGGAAATATAAAGTTGACAACTAAACAAGTTAAAAAAGAGAGAGAGAGATGGAACAGGTATCCTGTTCATTCAGTTTCTTTGGTGGTAGTTTAGTTGCTAAATTGTGTTCAACTTTGGTGATCCTAAGGACCGTAGCCCACCAGGCTCCTCTGTCCGTGGAATTTCTCAGGCAAGAATCCTGGAGACAGGCAGTCTCCTGCATTGTAGGTAGATTCTTTACAGCTGAACCACCAGGGAAGTGGAACCCAATTTCCAGGTCCCAAGAGATTCCCTCTGAGTTGTTGAGTTATCTGAGAAGCAGAGGCAGAGCTGGAGTTAGGAATTCACAAGCTTTATTGGGAAGTAAGGCTCATGAAAGATAGAATAATGAAGCAAGACAGCAAAGAAAGTCTTCAGACCTCAGTGCAGCAGTTCCTAGGACAGAAAAGGAGGAGGTGCGGAGATGGGAGTAAGGAGAAGCAGGATAGAGCAGGGGGCACCTTTGGCCGAGTTGTACATCTGGAAGTGTCTCTGCCTACCCAACAGGGCACTCCAGAGCAGAGGTCATCCTCGGAGGGGTACTGCATTGGGCAGAAACAGCCTGGCCCTCTCCTGCAGCAGTGCTTCATCCTTGCTGGGGCTGCCCAGGGAGAAGAGAGGCAGACCTTGCAGGAGGAGTGCCTGGAGGCTGTCAGCTGACAGCTCCTTGCAGCAAGCTCTTCCATGAGGGGAGATAAGAGAGGTGCCCCATGTCCACCAATCTGACAGAAGCAGTGGTGGCCACAAGGGCATATTGGGTGGTCTCATACCCACCTTTTTTTTTTTTTCCTTCTTGTGTTGCCGTTTTATCAATAGTTAGACTTATTTGTCAGGTATCTTTTAAAGTTCCCTGTTTTGTGCTATTTTTTATTTTGTTAAATTCAAAAATGGGCGCAATTGCCCAGAGTTAAGCTGCAAATACTACAAATGGCTGAAGCAAGAGGACTGATGATGATGTTGCATGCCACCTTACCCTTTTCTCAAATTCCTCATAGAATCTCCAGCACATGTGCTTTTCCTGTTATGGAACCAAACTTAGGTCTGCTGGCCTATGTTCAGTAAAGCCTATCTATTGACACCAGGTTATGGTGAAGGAAAGTGCAGTGTTTATTGCAGAGTTCAGGTTGTTGTTGTTTAGTTGCTAAGTTGGGTCCAACTCTTTTGTGATCCCCATAGACTGTGGTTCACCATGTTCCTCTGTTCATGGAATTTTCTAGGCAAGAATACTAGAGTGAGTTACCATTTTCTTCTCCAGGGGATTTTCCTGATCCAGGAATAGAACTTGTGGCTCCTGCACGGGCAGGCAGATTCTTTAGTGCTGAGTCACCAGGGAAGCCCTAAACAGTCCAGGTAATTATTGCTTAAAAGGCCTGAACTCTTCGAAAGCTTTCAGGGAAAGGTTTTCAGACAGGGTGAAGGGGAGTGATGTGAGGTGTGTGATCAGCTGGTGGACATTCTTCTGATTTGTTGGTGGTGAAAAAAATCAGGAGTCAACATCATCAACCCTCCTGTTCCAAATGGTCTGCAGTCTACGTGTTTGTGGGCAGCATACAGTTAACTTCTTCTACCTGATGGGGGTTTCAGTATCTGCAAATCAGCTCAAAGGACATATCTCCAAATACCATTTGGCCTTGAGGGAGAACTGAAGGTCCTTGACTTTGTTTAATGGCTAAGCTTCTATTATTTTGTCTGGCTTGAATATTTTTCTTTCTTTTTGCATTTTCTCACTTCTCTCATTAAAATTACTCTTTGGAAATCTGAGAAGGCCTACGAGGCTAAAGTCTTCCTGTAGACAAGAGGCAGGTGGATGATATGGAGTAGGGGGCTTGGTTTGGGAAGGCCCCATAGGGTCTTGCCAGGTTACATTTGCACACTGGCAGAGTGAGGGGGCTGGTTAAAGACTGTATGGATATTGGCAGAGACTATTTTCTTTGTCTTTATCTTATGTATTGAGATGTACACACATGCAATGGGAAATTCTGTTTCTTCCCAGTGCCTATTTGGAGAGTGAGAAACATCTGTGATATGTAATGAGGACATGCAGAAGATGTGGAAGAAACTGAACAGACCTTAGGAAGGCAGGATTCTGTGAGAGGTTTTGCTGCCTGAACCTGCCAACTGCTGATATCAGATAGAATGCACACAGGTCGGAAGCTACCTTTTTCCCTGGCTCAGGTTCATATGACAATTCATATGACAGTTTAACTAGCAGTTTTTGAGGGGTTAGTGCATGTCAGAAGCTTCTTATATATTATTTTTGCCCCCAAATATAGTAAGATTATTTTCTATATTTTGTAGATGATAAAATTGAGATAGAAAAAAATGATTAAATGTCTCATGCAAATTCACGCAACTACCATGTGACAGAGCTGAGATACAAATCAAAGAGAGATTCCAAATTTCAAATTCTACCCACTAATTATTTCTCAGAATGAGAACTTACATAGCTTACCAACTATTATGTTCTAAAAAATTTTGTAGATGATAATAGACTTTTGGGTTTTGCCATCAATTTTTAGGGGAGATATATTAAAATTCAGCTGGTGGACATTCTTCTGATTTGTTGGTGGTGAAAAATCAGGAGTCAACATCATCAACCCTCCTGTTCCAAATGGTCTGCAGTCTACGTGTTTGTGGGCAGCATACAGTTAACTTCTTCTACCTGATGGGGGTTTCAGTATCTGCAAATCAGCTCAAAGGACATATCTCCAAATACCATTTGGCCTTGAGGGAGAACTGAAGGTCCTTGACTTTGTTTAATGGCTAAGCTTCTATTATTTTGTCTGGCTTGAATATTTTTCTTTCTTTTTGCATTTTCTCACTTCTCTCATTAAAATTACTCTTTGGAAATCTGAGAAGGCCTACGAGGCTAAAGTCTTCCTGTAGACAAGAGGCAGGTGGATGATATGGAGTAGGGGGCTTGGTTTGGGAAGGCCCCATAGGGTCTTGCCAGGTTACATTTGCACACTGGCAGAGTGAGGGGGCTGGTTAAAGACTGTATGGATATTGGCAGAGACTATTTTCTTTGTCTTTATCTTATGTATTGAGATGTACACACATGCAATGGGAAATTCTGTTTCTTCCCAGTGCCTATTTGGAGAGTGAGAAACATCTGTGATATGTAATGAGGACATGCAGAAGATGTGGAAGAAACTGAACAGACCTTAGGAAGGCAGGATTCTGTGAGAGGTTTTGCTGCCTGAACCTGCCAACTGCTGATATCAGATAGAATGCACACAGGTCGGAAGCTACCTTTTTCCCTGGCTCAGGTTCATATGACAATTCATATGACAGTTTAACTAGCAGTTTTTGAGGGGTTAGTGCATGTCAGAAGCTTCTTATATATTATTTTTGCCCCCAAATATAGTAAGATTATTTTCTATATTTTGTAGATGATAAAATTGAGATAGAAAAAAATGATTAAATGTCTCATGCAAATTCACGCAACTACCATGTGACAGAGCTGAGATACAAATCAAAGAGAGATTCCAAATTTCAAATTCTACCCACTAATTATTTCTCAGAATGAGAACTTACATAGCTTACCAACTATTATGTTCAAAAAAATAGACAGAAGAGTATTCTTTTTGGTCCATAGACAGTGTATGAGGAAAGATGCATGTATTTTCCTTGTTTGGAGATTTTTTTTGCCTCCTTACTTCAAATCTTGCTTGTGATGGGCAGTTCCCCTCGCTAGGCCCTATTTATATTGAAAAAAACTCTTGATTGCTGTGATATTGAGAACAGGTTTCTCATTAGCATTCAGGTGACAAAGAGAGGAAGCTACCAAACAATGCACATGATGGAGGCAAGGCTGTCATTATAAACTGAGCTTATAAGAAATGCCAGTCAATGCTGGTTGCTTGTAGGCTTTTCTTTATCTTTTGAAACAAGGGAATCATTTAGAAGCAGCCTCTGCCTGCATAGTAGCATGCTGTGAGCAATAGGAGGGTCTGGGTGGGTTGAAACCAGAGTAGAGAGCTTAGAAGAGATTTAGGGAGCATGTCAGGTCCATGGAGCCAGTCTCTGAATTTGGTAGGGGCTCAGTTGACCTTTCACAGAGAGCAACAAGCTCTGGTCTCTTTGTTCTTGGCAAAATTGTTCAGCAGGCCATGTTCATATTCCTGTTCCCTATTCAAAAATCTCTGGAGAAAGTTCTGCTTTGACACCCTGATAAGAGGAGCCATCTGTAACCAGCTCAACCTTCACTGCAGGCTGGGCCAGACCCAGAGAAGTGGTAACTTCAGCCAGGTGGTGGGGATTCTCTCATGCTGAGATGTGTGATTTCCCAAGGCATGACAGTGAGAGCTGGCATGGAGCAGAGATCTTAGGCTGACTTCCTCTGGCTCCTTGGTGTGTGCCTACCATGTCCTTGGTGTCCTCTGACATTCATTTGAACACCACTGGGTGGTCATCTTGAGATGAGACAAAGGCAGGTGGAATGGCTCCCTGAATTGAGGCAACCATCACAGTCCTAGAAGAACTCTCTTTGACCACCCTCTGTGTTACCATCTGCATAGCCATATATGCTGTTGATAGGCATGCAACTCAGTGAGTGCCTGCTAAGTCACATCAGTCCTGTTGTGTCAGACTTGTGTCAGGCTCCTCTGTCCATGGGATTCTCCAAGGAAGAATCCCAAGAAGTGGGTTGCCATGCCCTTTTTTCAGAAAATCTTCCCAGTCTAAGGATCAAACCACATCTTTAATGTCTTCTGCATTGACAAGTGGGTTCTTTACTATTAGTGTCACTTGGGAAGTCCATTCATCTCAGTTCTTCTGCCCTAGAATGTAAGTGCTGTGAAAGGAATGACTTGGGGCTGTCTAGGTATGTCTACATCCCCAGCACCCTGGCAATGAGTTGATTGTATTATTGTTTAGTTTCTCAGTCGTGTCTAACACTTAGCAACCCCATGGACTGGAACCTGCTAGTCTCTCTCCATGGAATTTCCCAGGCAAGAATACTTGAGTGGATTACCATTTCCTTCTCTAAGGAATCTTCCCAAACCAGGGATCAAACTTATGTCTCCTGCATTTGCAGGCAAATTCTTTGCTTCTGAGCCAACTGGGAAGCTGAGTTTGTCATAGACCATTAATAATTACTTGTTATGAATAGATAGGCTGAAGGATAAGCTTTCTATCTGTGTTAAATGGTTAGCTGGCATTGCCCACATGACAGACTATCTCAGACCTGCCTGGCAACCCCTGGAGATATACTGTGAGTCTTCACCACTAGCTTGGCTTTTACTTGGCTCCTTTCCTTGTCCAACTGTTACTTGTTCTCTTTCACCATTTATGTCTCTGTTTCTTTCTGATCCTTCGGGCTCTATCTTCCTGGTTTCTCCAAAATCTAAATCCTGAAAGTTCCTCGATAATCTGACCTCTGTTTCCATGATCTTCATTTTGAAGGACCCCTCAGGCCTTTTCATGACATCTTGTGATTTGAAGCTGAATGATCAAACCCATCTTTTCCTTGAACACCTTCCTGTCACTTCTCCTTCCCTAACCTTCATTTATGCCCCTTAGGTGGAATGATGTCACGAACACTGGGGATTTTCTTTGAAAGCAATGATACTTGCTAATGTGCCATTTTTCTCTGGGAACAGAGACTAACAGGTAAGTACATGTAAAGAACCCTTGCCAAGGTAGAAATAAAATACAGTGTGACTTTGCATTCTCTGTACTTTGAAGATATGCTCTTGTTGAGCTACTCTGAACAGCTATTTTGAGTGCTTCACTGTGCTAAGTTCTGGGAAGAATACAAAGAAGCAGGCTCCTCATCGTTCAGTGGCATGCAGGAAGAGCTGTGTAGCTAGGCATACATGACAAACACCGGGAAAGACAGCAAGGTACAGGGTGGATGTGAGCATTGCCAATGCAGCAGGAGTTTTAGGAGCAAGAGCATTGCTAAGAATCCCCAAAAAGCACAAATAAATGCTGTACCTCAGGTTGCTTTGGCTTCACTCCTAAAGAACTGCAATCATTCCTGGGAGAGTTTTCATAGGCTGGAAACATCCAGTAGGACAAATCCTAAAACCTTTTATCCATCATATTTCAGAAAGAAATAATGGGAAAGTGTTTCTTTTAACAGGTGTGCATTAAAATATTTGCCTTTCCAACACCTTGTCCTGAAAATATTTTCCCCATGTGTTTTATATATATACACACACACACACATGTCATTCTAAAATAAAAATCGAAGAAAGTGGTGTTAAAATTTATTATTGCTATTTTTAGGAATATTGATATGCAAACATTTGCACAACCCAGACCACAAGTCCTGTGAATAATTCACAATTTTTCTTTCTTTCTTTTTTTTTGCAACCTGAGAAAGCATTGTCTTCCACACAACAAAGGATTTGGCTCCTTAGTCAGTGATATCAAGCAAAGGGAGTGGAAGAGATTGGGGCAATCTCCAGGATCTATTATAGTTTGAGAAGTGGACATCTCTATCACATCTCAGAAGTAACAATTCCTTTCTTCTGACAAAACAAAATACTTTTGTAAAGGCTACTACTATTGTGTGACCAACTATCATAAACCTCAGTGACTTAAAACAATATATTCTTTAAACAACAACAACAACAATGTATTCTTATCCCTCATTCATAGTCTTAGATATTGCAGGCAGATGAGGACTGAAATTACAGTCATGGGACATCTCAACTGGGTTGAATATCCAAAATGGCTTCCTCACATCTCCCAGGTTTAGTCTAACTGTTGGCTGAAAGCTTCTCTAGGGTCCTGACGGGAACACATGCACATGGACTTTGGATATAGTTTGGGGCTTCCAATATCATGGCTCCTAAGTTCTTGGAGGGATTATAACCATTACATATATTATAATTATATATGGTAAATACTATATATAATCATATTATTACATGTATTGCATGTAATATGTTCTGCAGTACATTGCAACAATCATTTACCTTTGCTCCCAACTTTGTATATTAAGAATTTGGGAAGAGCTTGGGTGGGAAGTTTGTCTCTGATCCACATGACACCACGTGAGGCCGATTCTAAGAGGTTCAAGTAGCACTGAAAGGCTTCTTCTGTTCTAACATTAGCAGCTCCAGAATGTCATTTCCATTATTCTCTATTAGTCAATTAAGCCACTGGGGCTAGGTCATCTTATTCAAAGAGCAGGACATTAGACTCCATGTTTTGATATGAGAGCAACTGTATTCATGGAGAGAGGCTACCTAGCAGTCTGCCTTCTAGCCATTATAGTTCACATCTCTCCTGCCCATCTCAAGGCCTAAAGGTTCTCTTTCTAGCATGACAGCAGCTCACTGTCTAAGTTAGGTCCATGAGCATCTAAGTCCAGGAGTTCAACATCTAAGTTCAGTCCAGGTGTGGCAGAGGTTTCTCAAGTGCATTCTCAACTTGAGACTGTGAGCTGAGGAAAGTTGTCTGCCTTTTTCATACCCAACATACAATGTTGATGCAAGAGTAGGATAAAGTAATGAATGGTCCAGAGCACAAGGTAGAGAAGTGTGAGATGAAATGTATTTAGCATCATTGTCCTAAAGATTTCTGAGAGCTAGCTAAGCATGTGTTGGCTTTTCCTTGACACAGGTTTTGATTCTTCTCCCTGAGGGAGACTATGAATCTAGAATTTACTTTCTGAGTTTTTGCTCTGTGTTTGCAGTTGTGTTGCTTTCTCAGTCTACTTCTAGCCCTGGAGGATTGAGGACTCAGAAGTTTTTTTTTACATATTGAATCATCTTTCTTAATCCAAGCTATCAAGTAAAATTCTCTTACAAACTATGAGTTGCTTATAAACAACATGAGGGTTCACTTTATTAGACAAAAGCCAGATGTGTCCATCTATTAAGGGAAAATACTTCCAGAAATATAGTTAGAATCCAGAGAATTTTTAATTATTGATGGGGTCTCATCCGAAACTTATCACCTGGAGTGCCATATCAATAACGTTTGCCTGAACTGGCATGAATCTCCCAGTGCTGTGGGACAAAAGTTGATCATGAAATGTCTTCCAAATATTGACCAAATGCATGAACAAGAGGGGAAGACCTGAGGAATGGAGTCAGTGATTGCAGCCCTTCAACCTGAGTCAGTGAGCACCAAGAAAGGGGAATGCCTGACACAGGGCAATTCTGACTGCGGCCACTCCCTTTGATGGACCCTGAGGAAACTTGGAGGATCTGTTCTAACATTAGCAGCTCCAGAATGTCATTTCCATTATTCTCTATTAGGAGGCTAGGTCATCTTATTCAAAGAGCAGGACATTAGACTCCATGTTTTGATATGAGAGCAACTGTATTCATGGAGAGAGGCTACCTAGCAGTCTGCCTTCTAGCCATTATAGTTCACATCTCTCCTGCCCATCTCAAGGCCTAAAGGTTCTCTTTCTAGCATGACAGCAGCTCACTGTCTAAGTTAGGTCCATGAGCATCTAAGTCCAGGAGTTCAACATCTAAGTTCAGTCCAGGTGTGGCAGAGGTTTCTCAAGTGCATTCTCAACTTGAGACTGTGAGCTGAGGAAAGTTGTCTCCCTTTTTTCATACCCAACATACAATGTTGATGCAAGAGTAGGATAAAGTAATGAATGGTCCAGAGCACAAGGTAGAGAAGTGTGAGATGAAATGTATTTAGCATCATTGTCCTAAAGATTTCTGAGAGCTAGCTAAGCATGTGTTGGCTTTTCCTTGACACAGGTTTTGATTCTTCTCCCTGAGGGAGACTATGAATCTAGAATTTACTTTCTGAGTTTTTGCTCTGTGTTTGCAGTTGTGTTGCTTTCTCAGTCTACTTCTAGCCCTGGAGGATTGAGGACTCAGAAGTTTTTTTTTACATATTGAATCATCTTTCTTAATCCAAGCTATCAAGTAAAATTCTCTTACAAACTATGAGTTGCTTATAAACAACATGAGGGTTCACTTTATTAGACAAAAGCCAGATGTGTCCATCTATTAAGGGAAAATACTTCCAGAAATATAGTTAGAATCCAGAGAATTTTTAATTATTGATGGGGTCTCATCCGAAACTTATCACCTGGAGTGCCATATCAATAACGTTTGCCTGAACTGGCATGAATCTCCCAGTGCTGTGGGACAAAAGTTGATCATGAAATGTCTTCCAAATATTGACCAAATGCATGAACAAGAGGGGAAGACCTGAGGAATGGAGTCAGTGATTGCAGCCCTTCAACCTGAGTCAGTGAGCACCAAGAAAGGGGAATGCCTGACACAGGGCAATTCTGACTGCGGCCACTCCCTTTGATGGACCCTGAGGAAACTTGGAGGATGCAGGATTACAAGTCCCAGATGATTGAGGTGCATACCAAGGAAATAATTTTAATGATCCCCAACTCTTGCATCTTCCCATATGGAAAGAGGGGTTCCGCGATGGCTTTGCAGGTAAAGAATCCACCTGCAATGCAGGAGACACAGGAGATGCAGGTTCAATGCCTTGGTCAGAAATTACAATCCACTCCAGTATTCTTGCCTGGAAAGTCCCTCAAACAGAGGAGCCTGCTGGGCTACAGTCCAAAGGATTGCAAAGAGTCAGACTTGATTTAGTGATTAAGCATATATTAGATTCAAGTTCCTCCCCTAGGATCCATAAAAATCCTTTTGTCTAGCTAAGTATCTAATAGCCATATCCTCAAGATTCTTAGAGGCCTCATTGTTTATTTCCTGTAGAATCTTTGGACAGACTCTTAAATTTCCCCCAGTTCTCAACAATTGTCTTACTCTTGAATCCTTTTATATGGCCTAAGTGTTTTATTTTATTTTTTTAATTGAAGTATAGTTGATTTACAGTGCTGTGTTACTTTCAAGTGTACAGCAATGTGATTAAATTGTGTATACTCATATCTTTCTTTTCCAGATTATTTTCCTTTCTAGGTTGTTACAAAATGTGGGTATAGTTTTTTGTACTGTAGACTTAGTCTTTGTTGGTTATCAGACCCCTAATTTATCCCTTCCCTTCCCGCTTCCCCTTTGGTAACCATTGTATCCAAAACTTTACCTTGAGGCCATTTCTCACTCTGAGCAACTTTTCCCTGGTGAGAAAGACTATCTTGGAGCCTCTGTAATTCCATTGTAAACCCACTTCTCTATCATGCCAGCCCCAAAAGTTGGTACTTTCATCATTCTGCCTAGAAATCTTAGCAAAGCACACATGTAGGTACATTCTATTTTCCATTTTGTCAGAGGTGACACTGCTGCCAAATGTTCCTCCATAATACAGCAGAGGGTGTCTCTTCTCTACTCTGGTAACAATGTCTTCTTTACTAACAGTCTTACCAAGGCTCTTTTGTCTTCAGCTTGCTTTCAAGTCTCATTACAAATGCTATTTGTTTCAGGACCTCATTTCAGGGTAAAATTTCTCTTTTCAGTATTTATTGCTGGGAAATAAACATTGCTTCAATGTTTAGTGACTTAGAACAGCCGTTTTACTTTGCTCACAACTTTGTACATCAGGACCTTGGGAAGAGCTTGGTTGGACTTTGGTTTTTAATCCACATGATGTCATCTGGAGCAGTTGGGCTAAAAAAATGTACTTTCAAGATGACTTAGCTCACTTGTTTGGTTTCTCAGTGTTTCTTGGTCTTTCTCCTTCTCCACGTGGTTTTTGATCCTCAAGGGTCTTAACCACTTGACTTGGGCTTAAAAAAAATATTAGTTTATATTGGAGCATAATTGATTAACAATGTGGCATTAACTTCAGGTGTATAGCAAAGGCATTCAATTATACATATACATGTATCTATTCTTTGTACAATTATTTTCTCATTTAGGTTATTACAGAATATTGAGCAGAGTTCTCTGTACTATACAGTAGATCTTTGTTACTATCTATTTTAAATATAGTAGCTTGTACATGTCAAACCCAAACTCTCAATCTCTCCCTACCTTTCCACCTATCCCCCCAATAACCATAAATTTGTTATCTGAGTCTGTTTTGTAAATAAGTTCATTTGTATAATTTGTTAGATTCCACATGTAAATGATATGATATGATATTTGTCTTTCTCTGTCTGACTTTCTTCACTTAATATGATAATCTCCAGGTTCATCTATGTTGTTTCAAATGGCATTATTTTGTTCCTTTTTATGGCTGAGGTTGATATATATATATATATGTGTGTGTGTGTGTGTGTGTTTGATATATATATGTGTGTGTGTGTGTGTGTAGAGAGAGAGAGAGAGAGAGAGATACACACACATATATATTCCACATCTTCTTTATCTATTCATCTGCAGATGGATATTTAGGTTGCTTCTATGTCTCACCTATTGTAAACAACAGTAGCAATGAAAACTGGGGTGCAGGTGTCCTTTTGAACCATGTTTTTCTATGAATACATGCCCAAGAGTGGGATTGCTTGATCATATCATAACTCTATTTTTAGCTTTTTATGGAACCTCCATGCTGTTATCCATAGTGGCTGTACCAATTTACATTCCTATCAACAGTTGTAGGAGGTTGCTTCTTTTCCACATCCTCTCTAGTAGTTATTGTTTGTAGAATTTTTTGACAATGGCCAGTCTGCTTAGTGTGAGGTGATATCTCATTGTACTTTTGATTTGCATTTCTCTAATAATCAGTGATGCTGAACATCTTTTCATGTGCCTCTTGACTCTCTTTATGTTCTCTTTGGAGAAATGTCTGTTTAGGTCTTCAACCCATTTTGGGATTGGGTTGTTTGTTTGTTTGATATTGAGCTGCTGGAGCTGTTTGTAAATTTTGGAGACTAATTTCTTTTTGGTCTCATCATTTGCAAATGTTTTCTTCCATTCTGTAGATTGTGTGATTTGGGATTTTTACAGCATGATGCTCTTTGGTAGTACCACTTATTACATGGAGCATGGCTTCCAAGAGAAAGGAAGCAGAAGTTCCCCAGATTAGGTCAAAGCCTGGAATTGGTACATCATTATTTCTACAATTATTTGTGTTTGTTAAAGAAGTCATAGGGCCCATGGCATTCTATGAAGTGGAGAAAGAGGCTCCACTTTTTGGTGGGCAATGCCATTGCAGAAGAGCATGCGGGTTGGAAAATAGAGCTGGGAGCATGTTTCAGAGTACAGTCTGCCATTTTCTTTGGTGTTACTACTGAAATTTCACTTTCTAACACTTTGTGGTTATATTCTTCCACTTTTTACCCTGGTTAATGCTATGGTTATAATTGATGTTATCTTATCCCTATTTGCATGAAAACTTTCATGTCATATTGACACTTTGTTGTATTTAAAACTGTATTTTAATAATAAAATTTGATGTCAAAATCTGGGAACATACATACCAGTAAACAGCATAACTCTGTAAAAGTTAAAAGTAAAATAAAAATTACAAAAATAAAAGTAGATTCTGTGCTCTGTCATCATTTAATAAATAAGAATTGATGTCAAAATCATAGCTACATTGAAAACTGGGGTGCATGAATTTTTTAATACATGCCCAAGAGTGGGATTGCTTGATCATATCATAACTCTATTTTTAGCTTTTTATGGAACCTCCATGCTGTTATCCATAGTGGCTGTACCAATTTACATTCCTATCAACAGTTGTAGGAGGTTGCTTCTTTTCCACATCCTCTCTAGTAGTTATTGTTTGTAGAATTTTTTGACAATGGCCAGTCTGCTTAGTGTGAGGTGATATCTCATTGTACTTTTGATTTGCATTTCTCTAATAATCAGTGATGCTGAACATCTTTTCATGTGCCTCTTGACTCTCTTTATGTTCTCTTTGGAGAAATGTCTGTTTAGGTCTTCAACCCATTTTGGGATTGGGTTGTTTGTTTGTTTGATATTGAGCTGCTGGAGCTGTTTGTAAATTTTGGAGACTAATTTCTTTTTGGTCTCATCATTTGCAAATGTTTTCTTCCATTCTGTAGATTGTGTGATTTGGGATTTTTACAGCATGATGCTCTTTGGTAGTACCACTTATTACATGGAGCATGGCTTCCAAGAGAAAGGAAGCAGAAGTTCCCCAGATTAGGTCAAAGCCTGGAATTGGTACATCATTATTTCTACAATTATTTGTGTTTGTTAAAGAAGTCATAGGGCCCATGGCATTCTATGAAGTGGAGAAAGAGGCTCCACTTTTTGGTGGGCAATGCCATTGCAGAAGAGCATGCGGGTTGGAAAATAGAGCTGGGAGCATGTTTCAGAGTACAGTCTGCCATTTTCTTTGGTGTTACTACTGAAATTTCACTTTCTAACACTTTGTGGTTATATTCTTCCACTTTTTACCCTGGTTAATGCTATGGTTATAATTGATGTTATCTTATCCCTATTTGCATGAAAACTTTCATGTCATATTGACACTTTGTTGTATTTAAAACTGTATTTTAATAATAAAATTTGATGTCAAAATCTGGGAACATACATACCAGTAAACAGCATAACTCTGTAAAAGTTAAAAGTAAAATAAAAATTACAAAAATAAAAGTAGATTCTGTGCTCTGTCACATAGTAGCTAATCTGACGTTCCGCCCAAATGTGGTGAAACATCAAGAAAGCACAAGGATTGCCAAGTTAAATGAGATGAGATCTGGTTTTTACTTGACCTTAGATATATGCAGTGTTATTGTGAGAAGTAAAACAGTATTTACAAACTTCTGTATGAAAAGGGAAATGCACAAATTCTTTGATAAAGTTTAACCATCTGCAATTATTTCTGAAGAAATTTTAGCAATCAGAAGATTGCCAAGGAATCTGTGAAATGCACAATATTTAGCATATATCTACATATTTTATTATAAATTCACATCCTGGTTTTTAATTTTTCTTAACTTGTGATCTGAAGAATAATTTCTTTAAACAATGAAACAAACTGGTCATAGAAACAAAATACAATTTTGAGTTTCAAGAGGATGTTACTATGAAGTGGACACAAATAAGCCAACTTTTCTCAGTTTCAAATATAAGAGTTTGGTAACATTTCATACCAACCAACCAACGAGAGAAAAAATGTTTAAACTTCTGTATTTTTTCCACTGATCAAGATTCATTATTACTTGCGCCAATATCTGGGTAATATATATTTGTTAGTGTTTACTTGCTAAAGAGTTGCGTCCAACTCTTTTATGACTGTATGGACTGTAGCCTACTAGGCTTCTCTGTCCATAGGATTTCCCAGGCAAGAATAATGGAGTGGGTTGTCATTTCCTTCTCTAGGGGATTTTCCTAACCCAGGGATAAAACTCGAATCTCCTGCAGTAGCAGGTGGATTCTTTACCACTGCGCCACCTGGGGTCATAATGCTAGACTGGGATTTGGTGTTACTACTGAAATTTCACTTTCTAACACTTTGTGGTTATATTCTTCCACTTTTTACCCTGGTTAATGCTATGGTTATAATTGATGTTATCTTATCCCTATTTGCATGAAAACTTTCATGTCATATTGACACTTTGTTGTATTTAAAACTGTATTTTAATAATAAAATTTGATGTCAAAATCTGGGAACATACATACCAGTAAACAGCATAACTCTGTAAAAGTTAAAAGTAAAATAAAAATTACAAAAATAAAAGTAGATTCTGTGCTCTGTCACATAGTAGCTAATCTGACGTTCCGCCCAAATGTGGTGAAACATCAAGAAAGCACAAGGATTGCCAAGTTAAATGAGATGAGATCTGGTTTTTACTTGACCTTAGATATATGCAGTGTTATTGTGAGAAGTAAAACAGTATTTACAAACTTCTGTATGAAAAGGGAAATGCACAAATTCTTTGATAAAGTTTAACCATCTGCAATTATTTCTGAAGAAATTTTAGCAATCAGAAGATTGCCAAGGAATCTGTGAAATGCACAATATTTAGCATATATCTACATATTTTATTATAAATTCACATCCTGGTTTTTAATTTTTCTTAACTTGTGATCTGAAGAATAATTTCTTTAAACAATGAAACAAACTGGTCATAGAAACAAAATACAATTTTGAGTTTCAAGAGGATGTTACTATGAAGTGGACACAAATAAGCCAACTTTTCTCAGTTTCAAATATAAGAGTTTGGTAACATTTCATACCAACCAACCAACGAGAGAAAAAATGTTTAAACTTCTGTATTTTTTCCACTGATCAAGATTCATTATTACTTGCGCCAATATCTGGGTAATATATATTTGTTAGTGTTTACTTGCTAAAGAGTTGTGTCCAACTCTTTTATGACTGTATGGACTGTAGCCTACTAGGCTTCTCTGTCCATAGGATTTCCCAGGCAAGAATAATGGAGTGGGTTGTCATTTCCTTCTCTAGGGGATTTTCCTAACCCAGGGATAAAACTCGAATCTCCTGCAGTAGCAGGTGGATTCTTTACCACTGAGCCACCTGGGAAGCTCATAATGCTAGACCTTCTACCCTTAATCTTACTGAGTTAGGCATATTTTTTAAGGTTCTCTTCTTTTCTTCCTCATCCTCCTTCTCTTAAAATTTTAAAGATTTCTTTAAAAAAAAAAAAAACACCAGTTGAATTAATGCATACAATTATTTATACTTATTTAAAGTATAAAATGTGAAATGCTTGACTGATGTATTCATTTATGAAACCCTCACCACAATAAAAAGAACAGAAACTACATTAGTCGAAACTTTCCCCCATGTACTTTTGTAATCTCTCCAAAACCCACGTCTCCTCCCATGCCAGGAAACTACAGATCTGATATTACTATGATTAATTTGCATTTTCTAGAATTTCATATAAAGAAAATACATAAAGGTGGACAAAGTGGTAGTAAAAGAAGAATGCCCTGAGTGTACCTCATCACAGAGGCAAACCAACATAATTATTTAGAGAGCAACCATAGATGAGAACAATGTGAAGACTAGCAGGAAAGATCTTCTACAACAAATGATACATAAAAGGAACCACAATGAGATGAGTAGGAGGGGTGGAGATGCAGTACAATCAAAACCTATACCCTCAGGTAGGTGACCCCAAAACAGGAGGATAATTACAATTTCTGATGTTCTCTGTGAAGAGTAAAAGGTCTGAGTCCCACATTGGGTTCCCCAACCCAGGAGTTCTTTACCAAGATGAGGAAAGCCTAGGACATTTGGCTCTGAAAACCAGTGATATTTACTTTGGGGAGAGCCAGAGAGCTGTGGGAAATAGAGCCTTCTATCCTGTAAGGGCTCCCACAAAATCTCATAGGGTAGAAGCAATAATTTGAATAAATCTGGGTCAGAGTTCCACTTGCTGGGTCTTCCAGTGTCTCTGAGGGTAATATATATTTGTTAGTGTTTACTTGCTAAAGAGTTGGTCCAACTCTTTTATGACTGTATGGACTGTAGCCTACTAGGCTTCTCTGTCCATAGGATTTCCCAGGCAAGAATAATGGAGTGGGTTGTCATTTCCTTCTCTAGGGGATTTTCCTAACCCAGGGATAAAACTCGAATCTCCTGCAGTAGCAGGTGGATTCTTTACCACTGAGCCACCTGGGAAGCTCATAATGCTAGACCTTCTACCCTTAATCTTACTGAGTTAGGCATATTTTTTAAGGTTCTCTTCTTTTCTTCCTCATCCTCCTTCTCTTAAAATTTTAAAGATTTCTTTAAAAAAAAAAAACACCAGTTGAATTAATGCATACAATTATTTATACTTATTTAAAGTATAAAATGTGAAATGCTTGACTGATGTATTCATTTATGAAACCCTCACCACAATAAAAAGAACAGAAACTACATTAGTCGAAACTTTCCCCCATGTACTTTTGTAATCTCTCCAAAACCCACGTCTCCTCCCATGCCAGGAAACTACAGATCTGATATTACTATGATTAATTTGCATTTTCTAGAATTTCATATAAAGAAAATACATAAAGGTGGACAAAGTGGTAGTAAAAGAAGAATGCCCTGAGTGTACCTCATCACAGAGGCAAACCAACATAATTATTTAGAGAGCAACCATAGATGAGAACAATGTGAAGACTAGCAGGAAAGATCTTCTACAACAAATGATACATAAAAGGAACCACAATGAGATGAGTAGGAGGGGTGGAGATGCAGTACAATCAAAACCTATACCCTCAGGTAGGTGACCCCAAAACAGGAGGATAATTACAATTTCTGATGTTCTCTGTGAAGAGTAAAAGGTCTGAGTCCCACATTGGGTTCCCCAACCCAGGAGTTCTTTACCAAGATGAGGAAAGCCTAGGACATTTGACTCTGAAAACCAGTGATATTTACTTTGGGGAGAGCCAGAGAGCTGTGGGAAATAGAGCCTTCTATCCTGTAAGGGCTCCCACAAAATCTCATAGGGTAGAAGCAATAATTTGAATAAATCTGGGTCAGAGTCACTTGCTGATCTTCCAGTGTCTTCCTGGGAAGCAGGAAGCAACTGGGACTTGCTCTGAGGACACAGATTCTGGAAGCCATCATTTCAGTGAATTCCTCCTACCGTAAGGACACTGGTGCTGGCAAGCACTACTTTGGAATGGAAGGGTTTTGGAATTTTCCTTCGAGGTTATTAGTGCCTGAACCCTGTGTTCAGCATTCAGCCTTCATAAGTCCTGAGGTGTCCCACATCAAGTGGCCACCTGGGCTGCCACACAGCTCCATCCACCAGTATGTAGAATGCTACAGGATCCGTGACCCCCTTTACCCCGAGACCAAGCCCTACCCACCAGAGGGCCCAGGACCTGGTCCCACCATCCAGGGGGCCAATACTAGTCCCATGATCTCTGGGGTCTTGCAACCAGTCATCAGACACAACCACCAAGTATGCCAACATTTGCATTACAGCATCCCAGAAGAAGAGAGAAAAGGGCAGAGGAAAAATTTGAATATATAATGGCTGAAAACTCCTCTAACTTGGGAAAGGAAATAGACATCCAAGTCTGAAAAGCACAGAGCCTTTAAGAAAGGATTAACCCAATGAGGACCACACCAACACACGCTGTAATTAAATATGGCAAAATTAAAAATAAAGAACAAATATTAAAAGCAAAAGAAAAGCTACAATTTGTATATAAGCCATCTCCCGTAAGATTGTCAACTGACTTTCCAGCACAAAATTTGCAGGCCAGAAAGGAGTGGTATGATCATTATTTCCATCTTGCATAGATCACCATTTTTTGTGGCCTGATGCCCAGTATCTTTTTTTTTTTTTAACTTTTATTTTACTTTTAACTTTTACAGAGTTCTGTTGTTTACAGATATGTATGTTCCCAGATTAGTCATATGTATATCCCCCCTTCCCGACAGATGCCCAGTATCTTGAAATCCATTGTTTCATATATTTTTCATATATTTCATATATTTTCCATTTGGAGGGTTTGCTTCAGGAGAAACATAAATCTGTTCCCTGTTGTTCCATTTAGATCAGAGTGAAAGTCTTCACTTTTTCCAAGTTAGAATACAACACCCACCTCTATCCTGTCCAGGCAGATTGTCATTTATCTGTTTTTGATTAAGAAACCACATAAATATAAACCTTAATAGTACCCAATGTTTAAAAGAGAGTTTTAAAACATTTTGAACCTTTTACAGAGAGAACTGGGAGAAACTAGACAGGAACTCCATTCATAATGGACTTATCTCCTTGAAGTCCCCCTTCAACTGAACCCCAACCCCCCAGCACAGGTTCTGCCCTGAACCATTCACAGACCCAGGCTGAGCAGAATCTCTTTCTTTTCCCAGCTACAATGTTTGATGTCTCTGCCTTTCTAATGTAAATCAATAAAGACTTTCCAGTCTTCTTTCAAAATTCTCTCTATTGCCTCACTGATACAGATTAAAAAGACGTGCCTTCAAAAGAGGTAAAAACAGAAATCTCCTGATAAAGTGCTATGTGTATGAGTTTGTGAGAAACTGTTATGAATATATCTGATCTAATTTTTAATGAATAATGCACCTTAAGTTTAGAAGAGTAATAAACTTAATTACTTACTCTTGTAATTAGACAAGAAAAGGTTTGATTTCTCCCAGGTTTAAATGTGTCTCCCCCTAACCCCACTGGATGTCTTCCAATCCCTCAGTGTGGTTCTGGAGGCATTTTTCAAGGACTGAAAATCTGGAGCGACAGAAAGTATTTCCGTGGGACATGACAGGAATGCAGGAGTCCTGAAAGACCACCGCAGATTTTCTGCTCAGATCACCTTACCCGGGATAGGTGCACCGGTGTTCATGGCTGCAGGAACCCTCTAGTTTAAAGGTAAGGCAAGAGTCAGCAGGGGAAGTGTAACTTTGCACTTTCCTGACAGTTTGTGAAATAAATGGCATTGGCCTGAACTCAGCAGGGATAAAAACCTACTTGAAATAAGCAGTCACATGCAGCTAAGGTGTCAAGAAACCTTTCCTGGGAGGAACACCTGAGAAGGAAAAGAGGGTTGTCATTCTGAAACCTCTTACATGATTTCATTTTTGTCTTAATATCTGTGTCAAGTCTTTCCTGCAAAAGAGAATCATCAAACTTGAAAGAGTAAAATAGGCAGTGTTAAGAGTAAATTTAAATTCAGAACAGGGAAGAAAAATATTATGCATGATGGTAAGACAGCACTTAAACATTTTAAATTCATGTCTTTAGGCAGAAACAAATTAAATTCCAGTTTAGTTGTAACAATTCAGTCATTGATTCAAGAAACATTTATTGAGTACCTACCAAGTGCCAGCTCTGTTCGCTGCATATGTTCATGAAGCTGGAACAAAAAAAGATAAAAATCCTGCCCTCTAAGTGTTTTTATTTGTAATTGTGTTTGCAAAAATCTTATCTTCACTCTTTGAAATGTCATAGGGAACAAGAAATTTCCAGTTGACAGGAGATGCCTAATTCTTTCTTAATGGTCAAAGAAATGGTAGAAGCAGAATTCAGAAATTGTGTGCCAATGACAATCTTGGGTAAAATTAGAAAATAAATTTGAGTCTTTAAGAAAAAGGGATTACCACATATCCAGTTATAACAAAGCCATGTGAACAGCCTTTCTTCACTGAGTCTGAGTTTTTAGACAGGCAAATCAGGAGAATTCTATGTGAAAATTATATCTTGGTTTCCATAAGACATTTCCTATCTGTTCTATATCATTTTGAGGATTGGTGCGGAGGGTATGGACTGAGTAAACACTCTCTAAGATAGATTTAACAGATCGATGTCAAGTTGGAAGGCAATCTAGAATTTCAGTTGATACAAATATACTTTCCTATAGTAGAATAGGGACTCTTGACCTAAAAAGAAATAAGATTAGAATATTCAATTGTGAATCATAGACATAGGTACGAAGTGAAATAGAAACATCTACTTCAAAAGTTTATATGAGGATTAAAGGTTCACATGCTTGCCATATAATAGAAACTCCATAAATATCACTCGGATCCTTCGCTCCCTGGCTCAAAACGTAATGTTTACTTTTCATCCTGTTCCTGAAGATATGCTTAGATATTACCATCACTAAAGCAAAATATATGCATACTATGTTTCTAACTGTGGTAATAGTTAGTGTTCTATTAGCTTAAAAATGACCTAGAGTCACTTTCCATATATTATTCTATATAATACTATTTATATATTGAATGTTGGCTATATACTTATTCTTAAATACAAATAGCTTAGTCACATTTAGTAATTAATATTTATGCTTTTTGAGGAGAGCTAAAATACATAACTCACTATTTTACATACCTACCGTTTCTCATAAAATGAAAATAGAAAGCATACTTAACCATGTTCTCATCATAATCTACATCCTTAGTTTCTCTTTTTGTGAATCTTAACTGCAGAATTATGGCCTCATAAAGATAAATGTACAAGAATGATTTTACAGCTGTTTGAAATTGGAAAAATAAAATAAAATTGTGCTTTTAGGGAGTGGTTATATAAGTTATAGTACATCCAGTTGACAGGAATGCCTAATTCTTTCTTAATGGTCAAAGAAATGGTAGAAGCAGAATTCAGAAATTGTGTGCCAATGACAATCTTGGGTAAAATTAGAAAATAAATTTGAGTCTTTAAGAAAAAGGGATTACCACAAATCCGGTTATAACACAGCAATTTGAACAGCCTTTCTTCACTGAGTCTGATTTTTTAGACAGGCAAATCAGGAGAATTCTATGTGAAAATTATATCTTGGTTTCCATAAGACATTTCCTATCTGTTCTATATCATTTTGAGGATTGGTGCGGAGGGTATGGACTGAGTAAACACTCTCTAAGATAGATTTAACAGATCGATGTCAAGTTGGAAGGCAATCTAGAATTTCAGTTGATACAAATATACTTTCCTATAGTAGAATAGGGACTCTTGACCTAAAAAGAAATAAGATTAGAATATTCAATTGTGAATCATAGACATAGGTACGAAGTGAAATAGAAACATCTACTTCAAAAGTTTATATGAGGATTAAAGGTTCACATGCTTGCCATATAATAGAAACTCCATAAATATCACTCGGATCCTTCGCTCCCTGGCTCAAAACGTAATGTTTACTTTTCATCCTGTTCCTGAAGATATGCTTAGATATTACCATCACTAAAGCAAAATATATGCATACTATGTTTCTAACTGTGGTAATAGTTAGTGTTCTATTAGCTTAAAAATGACCTAGAGTCACTTTCCATATATTATTCTATATAATACTATTTATATATTGAATGTTGGCTATATACTTATTCTTAAATACAAATAGCTTAGTCACATTTAGTAATTAATATTTATGCTTTTTGAGGAGAGCTAAAATACATAACTCACTATTTTACATACCTACCGTTTCTCATAAAATGAAAATAGAAAGCATACTTAACCATGTTCTCATCATAATCTACATCCTTAGTTTCTCTTTTTGTGAATCTTAACTGCAGAATTATGGCCTCATAAAGATAAATGTACAAGAATGATTTTTACAGCGCTGTTTGAAATTGGAAAAATAAAATAAAATTGTGCTTTTAGGGGAGTGGTTATATAAGTTATAGTACATCTATACAATGGAATTATATGCAACAATAAAGAATAAGGAGGTTAGTCTATAAATATTGACTTGGCAAGATGCCAAGACAGCTCAGAAAATAAATAAAGCCTTGGTACAGTGTGCTTCCAATAATATAAGTGAAAGGACAACAAGCATGTATGTATGTCTGTGTGTGTGTGTGTGTGTGTGTGTGTGTGTGTGAGTGCATAGAAGATGGTACTTAATCTATTTAAATTTTATTTTACTTTTTATATATTTTTACTGAAGTATAGTTGATTTACAATGTTGCATTAGTTTTTGGTGTATGGCAAAGTGAATCTGTTTTATATATCTATATATATTATTCTTTTTCATTATGTTTATTATAGAATATTGAATATAGTTCCCTGAGGTATACAGTAGGAATCTATTTTTTTTTATAAAAAGTAATGTATATCTACTAAAGGAAAACTCCTAACATATCCTCACCTCTTCCTCCTTTGGTAACCCTAAGTTTGTTTTCTATGTCTGTGAGATGGTTTCTGTTTTCTAAACAAGTTCACTTAGTGTTTAATCTTTTGATAGTAGTGATTTTTGATGAGGGAAATAGGGAATCAAAACTAGTGAAATGAATGGGATATTTATATTTTATTCTTATTTCTATATTGATCAAGACTTTTAAACAAAAATTCATGAATGTTTATCTAGTATAAAAATAACAAATAATGAAAAATGACACTGATATTATCTGAGGGATTTAAAGTAAAAGACTGACAAACACTCAGTTGCTGGTCAAGAGAAGGAGTCTTGTCTTGTCTTCTTTAAGCCAGGTCTCAAAGAGCGTGATAATAACCAGAAGGAAAATTAAGGACTCAAATCCAAGCTGTGATTTGTTTGTTTAAAGAGGATAATGAAATAATATTCTCATGATTAAAATTTTCTTTAAAAGTCTAATTTGCCTGTATAAAGAAGCAGTTTTATCATCTGCAATTATGTCTTTAAACACTAAGAGCAAATATAATTACCATACTTCCTGCAGAATTATGGCCTCATAAAGATAAATGTACAAGAATGATTTTACAGCTGTTTGAAATTGGAAAAATAAAATAAAATTGTGCTTTTAGGGGAGTGGTTATATAAGTTATAGTACATCTATACAATGGAATTATATGCAACAATAAAGAATAAGGAGGTTAGTCTATAAATATTGACTTGGCAAGATGCCAAGACAGCTCAGAAAATAAATAAAGCCTTGGTACAGTGTGCTTCCAATAATATAAGTGAAAGGACAACAAGCATGTATGTATGTCTGTGTGTGTGTGTGTGTGTGTGTGTGTGTGTGAGTGCATAGAAGATGGTACTTAATCTATTTAAATTTTATTTTACTTTTTATATATTTTTACTGAAGTATAGTTGATTTACAATGTTGCATTAGTTTTTGGTGTATGGCAAAGTGAATCTGTTTTATATATCTATATATATTATTCTTTTTCATTATGTTTATTATAGAATATTGAATATAGTTCCCTGAGGTATACAGTAGGAATCTATTTTTTTTTATAAAAAGTAATGTATATCTACTAAAGGAAAACTCCTAACATATCCTCACCTCTTCCTCCTTTGGTAACCCTAAGTTTGTTTTCTATGTCTGTGAGATGGTTTCTGTTTTCTAAACAAGTTCACTTAGTGTTTAATCTTTTGATAGTAGTGATTTTTGATGAGGGAAATAGGGAATCAAAACTAGTGAAATGAATGGGATATTTATATTTTATTCTTATTTCTATATTGATCAAGACTTTTAAACAAAAATTCGTGAATGTTTATCTAGTATAAAAATAACAAATAATGAAAAATGACACTGATATTATCTGAGGGATTTAAAGTAAAAGACTGACAAACACTCAGTTGCTGGTCAAGAGAAGGAGTCTTGTCTTGTCTTCTTTAAGCCAGGTCTCAAAGAGCGTGATAATAACCAGAAGGAAAATTAAGGACTCAAATCCAAGCTGTGATTTGTTTGTTTAAAGAGGATAATGAAATAATATTCTCATGATTAAAATTTTCTTTAAAAGTCTAATTTGCCTGTATAAAGAAGCAGTTTTATCATTTGCAATTAGTCGTCTTTAAACACTAAGAGCAAATATAATTACCATACTTCCTTTTGCAACCATTCACATGAAAAGATTTAAACCAACAATGTAAAAAAAGGAGATTCATTAACTAGATGTTATTTTATATTATCATTTTAATTAATTTGTCTACATTGACCCCCAAAACAATAAGAGCCCATCTTCTAGTTTTGATATTCACAAGAGAGATTCAGACTCTAATGTTAATTGTGAGCATGAAATTCTCCTCTTCTAACCTCCCATCCCTCTTCTTATTTTTCCCTTTATTTTCTTCCTTCTCTTATTACCCCTCCACTTCTTTTTACTTGTTTTATTTCTTTCCCTTCCTCCCTTTCAAACGGTACTTTTTGTTCATTAAGAATGTGTAGAATGGATTTACCTGTTAAACTGTATTAAATGAATAGCCATCAAAGAAGACCATTTCTAAATATTATTTCAAAGAAAACTTTTGAGAGAACATCCTTTAGCTTAATGTTCCCAGCAATACCTCAACCATGTAGTTGAGCCTTTACTTTGTCCATTTTTGGACGATACAACTTCAGAGACTGCTGGATGTAAAATAAGAGGTCTGATGCCAATCAACAATTGCACTTGCATTTAGATATATTCCAGAGAGGTAATTGGTCTTTTTTTAGGGCAATGCTTTGATGTTGCTGGTGTCAAAACGTCATCCCCTCCTGCTAGAGATCGGTATCCTTCTAAACAAGTCGTAACTTCTCTGTCTACTTGGCAAGTTATATCTAGTGAATGATGGGATATTTATATTTTATTCTTATTTATATATTGATCAAGACTTTTAAACAAAAATTCATGAATGTTTATCTAGTATAAAAATAACAAATAATGAAAAATGACACTGATATTATCTGAGGGATTTAAAGTAAAAGACTGACAAACACTCAGTTGCTGGTCAAGAGAAGGAGTCTTGTCTTGTCTTCTTTAAGCCAGGTCTCAAAGAGCGTGATAATAACCAGAAGGAAAATTAAGGACTCAAATCCAAGCTGTGATTTGTTTGTTTAAAGAGGATAATGAAATAATATTCTCATGATTAAAATTTTCTTTAAAAGTCTAATTTGCCTGTATAAAGAAGCAGTTTTATCATTTGCAATTAGTCGTCTTTAAACACTAAGAGCAAATATAATTACCATACTTCCTTTTGCAACCATTCACATGAAAAGATTTAAACCAACAATGTAAAAAAGGAGATTCATTAACTAGATGTTATTTTATATTATCATTTTAATTAATTTGTCTACATTGACCCCCAAAACAATAAGAGCCCATCTTCTAGTTTTGATATTCACAAGAGAGATTCAGACTCTAATGTTAATTGTGAGCATGAAATTCTCCTCTTCTAACCTCCCATCCCTCTTCTTATTTTTCCCTTTATTTTCTTCCTTCTCTTATTACCCCTCCACTTCTTTTTACTTGTTTTATTTCTTTCCCTTCCTCCCTTTCAAACGGTACTTTTTGTTCATTAAGAATGTGTAGAATGGATTTACCTGTTAAACTGTATTAAATGAATAGCCATCAAAGAAGACCATTTCTAAATATTATTTCAAAGAAAACTTTTGAGAGAACATCCTTTAGCTTAATGTTCCCAGCAATACCTCAACCATGTAGTTGAGCCTTTACTTTGTCCATTTTTGGACGATACAACTTCAGAGACTGCTGGATGTAAAATAAGAGGTCTGATGCCAATCAACAATTGCACTTGCATTTAGATATATTCCAGAGAGGTAATTGGTCTTTTTTTAGGGCAATGCTTTGATGTTGCTGGTGTCAAAAACGTCATCCCCTCCTGCTAGAGATCGGTATCCTTCTAAACAAGTCGTAACTTCTCTGTCTACTTGGCAAGTTATATCTGCGTTTAAAGAGGCTGTCAGTTTGGTCATAGGTCACTTAAGCACTTATTTTGTAAATTGAGGGTATTTGATTCTCTCAGAGGTGTCAGACCACTTTGCTCTTATTCCTTTCTAAACTTTGCCATGAAGAGAAAGAGCTGTCATAAATCACCTTCTTTGACTTTCACTGGGTGAGGACTCTGTCCTTCAACATCAAGAAACAGTTCTACATAAATTTCTTTGTGGTGTCTATTATAAAGAAGTAGGCAAATACTTGGAAAATCATATGTAGCCATTTGTGAGATAAGCTCATTCTTAGTACAGTAATTATGTAGTCATCCACCCCAGCCTACGCAGAGAAGGCCATTCTGTACTGTTCAATCGGGGTGGGAACAAGACTTTAGAATTTTTAACATCCCATCCATGAAGACGTAACCAAGGTTCTTAATCTCTTTGAAACACTCTTCCTGTGAGCCCAAATGTAGGAGGGAGAGACAATCTAGATTTGAACTTGACAAGTATTCATCTTTGGGTTCCATTTTGAAATGCTCATGTCTGGAAATCATACATAAGCATGAGTTTAGCCCCAAATCTATGCCACGGCTCAACATAGATCTTTATGCCTTGAATTTTTCTCACTTCTGGTCCCTGACACAAATCCAGTGAAAAGAAGTGTTATATGACAGAGGCTAAACTTTCAGCCATTTCATTTGAAATCTGAATTTAGTGAAGTTAGAGAAGATCAAGTGATGCTTCGTGTACTCAACAAATATTTAGTGTCTCCTCTGTTCTAAGCACTTTTCCTGGCTTTTGAGAAACCAGATAAAAGCACTTTTTGCAGGGTTCCTGAGAACAAGCTGCCAAAGTAAAGGAATTCCTGTATCCTATACAGTGGCTGTGGTCCTTCATGTGCCATTTATGTGTTGGCCAAAGGCCAGGATAAGAATTAAAAGCTTGTCACATAGATATATTCCAGAGAGGTAATTGGTCTTTTTTTAGGGCAATGCTTTGATGTTGCTGGTGTCAAAAACGTCATCCCCTCCTGCTAGAGATCGGTATCCTTCTAAACAAGTCGTAACTTCTCTGTCTACTTGGCAAGTTATATCTGCGTTTAAAGAGGCTGTCAGTTTGGTCATAGGTCACTTAAGCACTTATTTTGTAAATTGAGGGTATTTGATTCTCTCAGAGGTGTCAGACCACTTTGCTCTTATTCCTTTCTAAACTTTGCCATGAAGAGAAAGAGCTGTCATAAATCACCTTCTTTGACTTTCACTGGGTGAGGACTCTGTCCTTCAACATCAAGAAACAGTTCTACATAAATTTCTTTGTGGTGTCTATTATAAAGAAGTAGGCAAATACTTGGAAAATCATATGTAGCCATTTGTGAGATAAGCTCATTCTTAGTACAGTAATTATGTAGTCATCCACCCCAGCCTACGCAGAGAAGGCCATTCTGTACTGTTCAATCGGGGTGGGAACAAGACTTTAGAATTTTTAACATCCCATCCATGAAGACGTAACCAAGGTTCTTAATCTCTTTGAAACACTCTTCCTGTGAGCCCAAATGTAGGAGGGAGAGACAATCTAGATTTGAACTTGACAAGTATTCATCTTTGGGTTCCATTTTGAAATGCTCATGTCTGGAAATCATACATAAGCATGAGTTTAGCCCCAAATCTATGCCACGGCTCAACATAGATCTTTATGCCTTGAATTTTTCTCACTTCTGGTCCCTGACACAAATCCAGTGAAAAGAAGTGTTATATGACAGAGGCTAAACTTTCAGCCATTTCATTTGAAATCTGAATTTAGTGAAGTTAGAGAAGATCAAGTGATGCTTCGTGTACTCAACAAATATTTAGTGTCTCCTCTGTTCTAAGCACTTTTCCTGGCTTTTGAGAAACCAGATAAAAGCACTTTTTGCAGGGTTCCTGAGAACAAGCTGCCAAAGTAAAGGAATTCCTGTATCCTATACAGTGGCTGTGGTCCTTCATGTGCCATTTATGTGTTGGCCAAAGGCCAGGATAAGATTAGGCTGTCGCAGAACATTAGCCCATAACCAAGAATCATCAGTTTCACAAAGAAGGTCAGTATTATGAAAAAGACACTAAAAATTCCCATGGAATGCCACATGAAGCAGAGTTAATATGCTAAGCACCTCATTAAACAAACTTAATAGACCAAATACTGAATAAAAATGAGAAATATCTTAGGTAAGACAGACCTATAAAATATAAAAATATTATGTAGAATAGTATGTCAATAAAATTTAAAATATGGGTATTTTGGGAAGAAATAATACAATGTACAAACTGGTGCAAGAAAAAATAATAAATGTGATTATATTGATAATCAGTAAAGAAATCTTAATGTAGTAAAAATACATTCTCCTCAAATCGTTCTAGGCCTAGAGAATATTACAGGTAAACCCTGTCAAAATGTCAATAGCAGATACTATTTCTTTCTCAAAATGCCTCTGTAAATTATATCCACATATTAAGCTGGGCAAAGTGTCCAATTCATTTAATTATATCTATGTAAACTTGATACTAAAGTTAGAAAACAAAATTACAGACAAATTTCAAAATATATTAGTCTGGTGCAAAAGTAATTATGGTTTTGGATCCTGAATTTTCAGTCATTATGGACTCAAACACTTCTTTATTAGTCAAAATAGAAACCACTAAAATCAACACATTTTTGTCAATGAGAAGTAAGTTTATGTGTCCCTGTAGCATAAAAATCCTTGCTTCGCAACCTAGATGTCCATCGACGAATGAATGGATAAAGAAACTCTGGTACATACATACAATAGAGTACTTCTCAGCCACAGAAAGAAATGCAGAAGATCCTGCAGGGGTGCTGTGTGACGGTCTGGAAGGGTGGGATGAGGGGGATATGCATATAGCTAATCTGGGAACATACATATCTGTAAACAACAAAACTCTATAAAAGTTAAAAGTAAATAAAAGTTAAAAAAAAAAAGAAAGACAAAAAAAGTTTTATTGGAACAGAAAAAAAAAGAAATGCAAAAGATTCTGATCTAATGAGATGGATGAATCTAGAACATCTTATACAAAGTGAAGTAAGTCAAAAAGAGAAGGACAAGTACAATATACTAACACATATATATGGAATCTAGTAAAATCGTACTGATGAATACACATGCAGAGCATCAATGGAAAAACAGTCATAGAGAAAAGACTTATGGACATTGGGGAAAGGGAAGAGTAGGTAAGAGATATGGATTCCTATACTATCATATGTAGAAGAGATAACTATTGTCAATGTACTGTGGGTTAAGGGATCTTACATGGGGGCTCTGTGACAGCCTGGAGGGGTGGGATGGGGGAGATGGGATATACATATGACTAATCTGGGATTATACATATCTGTAAACAACAAAACTCTGTAAAAGCAAAACATTTAAAAGGAATTAAAAAAAAAAATCCTTGTTTTGGGATTCAGTGAACTTTTCAAAAGAATTTTCTGTGTCCTGTTGGTGGTCAGAAGTATTTTCCCTGCAAAAAGTTGTCCAGGTACTTAAAGTGGTCATCACTTGGCAAAGAGAAACAAAAATGAATATTTGGGCAGAGTGTCCAATTCATTTAATTATATCTATGTAAACTTGATACTAAAGTTAGAAAACAAAATTACAGACAAATTTCAAAATATATTAGTCTGGTGCAAAAGTAATTATGGTTTTGGATCCTGAATTTTCAGTCATTATGGACTCAAACACTTCTTTATTAGTCAAAATAGAAACCACTAAAATCAACACATTTTTGTCAATGAGAAGTAAGTTTATGTGTCCCTGTAGCATAAAAATCCTTGCTTCGGCAACCTAGATGTCCATCGACGAATGAATGGATAAAGAAACTCTGGTACATACATACAATAGAGTACTTCTCAGCCACAGAAAGAAATGCAGAAGATCCTGCAGGGGTGCTGTGTGACGGTCTGGAAGGGTGGGATGAGGGGGATATGCATATAGCTAATCTGGGAACATACATATCTGTAAACAACAAAACTCTATAAAAGTTAAAAGTAAATAAAAGTTAAAAAAAAAAAGAAAGACAAAAAAAGTTTTATTGGAACAGAAAAAAAAAAGAAATGCAAAAGATTCTGATCTAATGAGATGGATGAATCTAGAACATCTTATACAAAGTGAAGTAAGTCAAAAAGAGAAGGACAAGTACAATATACTAACACATATATATGGAATCTAGTAAAATCGTACTGATGAATACACACGCAGAGCATCAATGGAAAAACAGTCATAGAGAAAAGACTTATGGACATTGGGGAAAGGGAAGAGTAGGTAAGAGATATGGATTCCTATACTATCATATGTAGAAGAGATAACTATTGTCAATGTACTGTGGGTTAAGGGATCTTACATGGGGGCTCTGTGACAGCCTGGAGGGGTGGGATGGGGGAGATGGGATATACATATGACTAATCTGGGATTATACATATCTGTAAACAACAAAACTCTGTAAAAGCAAAACATTTAAAAGGAATTAAAAAAAAAAATCCTTGTTTTGGGATTCAGTGAACTTTTCAAAAGAATTTTCTGTGTCCTGTTGGTGGTCAGAAGTATTTTCCCTGCAAAAAGTTGTCCAGGTACTTAAAGTGGTCATCACTTGGCAAGAGATCAGATGAATATGGCAGATGAAGCAAAACTTTGTGGCCCAATTTGTTCAACTTTTGAAGCATAGATTATACGACATGTGGTCAGGCATTGTCTGGAGAATTGAGCCCTCTCTGCAGGTGCTGCAGTTTCCAGTGCATCTCATCACTTTGCTAAGCATGCTTCTTAGATGCAGTGGTTTTCCTGGGAGTCAGACAGCTGTAGTGAATCAGACCAACAGCAGACAACCAAACAGTGGCCATGACCCTTTTTGGTGCAAGTCTGGTTTTAGGAAGTGCTTTGGAACTTCTTGGTTCACCCGCTGAGCCGGTCATTGCTGATTGTGGTATAAAATCCATTTTTCATCACATGTCATAATCTGATTGAGAAATGGTTCATTGTTGTGTAGAATAAGGGAAAATGACACTTCAAAAAATGGTTTTTATTTGCAATCAGTTCATGAGGTACCCACTTATCAAGCTTTTTCTCCTTTCCAATTTGCTTCAGATGCCAAATAGCCATAGAATGGTTGACATTGAGTTCTTGTGAAATTTCTTTGTGTAGCTGTAAGAAGATCAGTTTTGATGATTCTCTCAGTTGGTTGTTGTCAGCTTCCAATGACCAGTCACTGTGCTCCTACTCTTCAAGGCTCTAGTCTCCTTTGCAAATCTTCTTGAACCACTGTTGCACTGTATGTTCATTAGCAGTCCCCGGACCAAATGCATTGTTGATGTTGCAGGTTGTCTCTGCTCTTTCATGACCTATTTTAAATTTGAATACAGAAATCACTCAAATTTGCTTTTTGTCTAACATCATTTCCCTAGTCTAAAATACATGTAAAATAAACAACAAATAATCATTCATTAGCAAAAAAATAAAGCAAGAAATGTTTATTAAAATGGTGTATAACATAACCACATTTATTCAAGAATATATTCCAGTATCAAATGTTGACATTCAATGGTGCAAACAAAATTACTTTTGCATCAGCCTAGTAAATACAAAATTCTAAAGTAACACTAGCTGTAAAAGCAAAACATTTAAAAGGAATTAAAAAAAAAAATCCTTGTTTTGGGATTCAGTGAACTTTTCAAAAGAATTTTCTGTGTCCTGTTGGTGGTCAGAAGTATTTTCCCTGCAAAAAGTTGTCCAGGTACTTAAAGTGGTCATCACTTGGCAAGAGATCAGATGAATATGGCAGATGAAGCAAAACTTTGTGGCCCAATTTGTTCAACTTTTGAAGCATAGATTATACGACATGTGGTCAGGCATTGTCTGGAGAATTGAGCCCTCTCTGCAGGTGCTGCAGTTTCCAGTGCATCTCATCACTTTGCTAAGCATGCTTCTTAGATGCAGTGGTTTTCCTGGGAGTCAGACAGCTGTAGTGAATCAGACCAACAGCAGACAACCAAACAGTGGCCATGACCCTTTTTTTGGTGCAAGTCTGGTTTTAGGAAGTGCTTTGGAACTTCTTGGTTCACCCGCTGAGCCGGTCATTGCTGATTGTGGTATAAAATCCATTTTTCATCACATGTCATAATCTGATTGAGAAATGGTTCATTGTTGTGTAGAATAAGGGAAAATGACACTTCAAAAAATGGTTTTTATTTGCAATCAGTTCATGAGGTACCCACTTATCAAGCTTTTTCTCCTTTCCAATTTGCTTCAGATGCCAAATAGCCATAGAATGGTTGACATTGAGTTCTTGTGAAATTTCTTTGTGTAGCTGTAAGAAGATCAGTTTTGATGATTCTCTCAGTTGGTTGTTGTCAGCTTCCAATGACCAGTCACTGTGCTCCTACTCTTCAAGGCTCTAGTCTCCTTTGCAAATCTTCTTGAACCACTGTTGCACTGTATGTTCATTAGCAGTCCCCGGACCAAATGCATTGTTGATGTTGCAGGTTGTCTCTGCTCTTTCATGACCTATTTTAAATTTGAATACAGAAATCACTCAAATTTGCTTTTTGTCTAACATCATTTCCCTAGTCTAAAATACATGTAAAATAAACAACAAATAATCATTCATTAGCAAAAAAATAAAGCAAGAAATGTTTATTAAAATGGTGTATAACATAACCACATTTATTCAAGAATATATTCCAGTATCAAATGTTGACATTCAATGGTGCAAACAAAAATTACTTTTGCATCAGCCTAGTAAATACAAAAATTCTAAAGTAACACTAGCTGGTTTACGTTATAATTGAGTATATTTTTTCTTGGAAATGCAAGGGTAATTAAATAGCAGAGTATTTTCCAGTATTTTTCACCACATTAATGGAACAAAAACATACGTTTCTTCATATATGCAGAAAAGTCATTTGAAACATTTCTGCACTTAAGAAATTAAGCTTGTAGAAAGCAAGAACAGGCATTAAATTCCTTAACTTGGTAAGAGTAGTCTTTCCAAAAGCCAAAGCAAATGGACAAGGAATTTTAGAAATACTATCTAAGGCTTGGAAGAAGAAATGAATCCTTGTTCCTGCCTCTATCTTACAATATATTATGGAAGGTCTGGCAAAGGTAGCGTGATAATCTACAGAGAATAGAAAAGATTATATTATTATTTCCAGAAAATTTGGTGGTTTTACCTAGAAACCAAAGGTAATAAACAGAAAAGCTATTAAAACCAATAAAATACTTCAACAAAATCATTGAATTCAAAAAAGTAACTGGAAGTCAGCAGTATCCTCCTACACCAGCAATAATTGGAAAATAGAAAATGTACAATAAACATGTGACATTGAATCTAACAAAATTCTATTAAAACACATTATATGAGGCCTGAATAAATGGAGAATTACATTATGCTCATAAACTGGCTAATTTAACATCGGAAGAAGTGAAGTTTTTGGAAGTAGGGAAGGCTTTTTAAAACAAGCCACAGGAGTAAAAGCAATGAAAAAATCTGCAGTTATTCTACCATATACCAAACAAAATACCCCATTTGAAAGAAAAATCTAAAGATAAGAGACAGCTAGAAATTATCTGTGACACAGATAACACAGAGTCAATATCAATAAAATATAAAACTTCTAATACATAAGTAAAAGAAAGCAATCTATTAGAAATATGTTTAAGTGATAATAAAAGGCAATTCCAGAAGACATTAGAATGCCCCCAAACATATGAAACTATGGTGAATCTCATTAATGTTTAGAGATATTAATTTTAAGAACATATTTTCACCTATCAGATCATCTCAAGTTATAAATTCTGACATTGTTAGTGTGTTGGCAAAATTATAGGGCAATGATTCTCAAATATTGCTGCACGTTGAAATCACCTGAGGTTTTTGAAACATTGTAGTGCCTGGTCCCCACCACATTCTGATTTATTAGAAATAGACTTTCAAACACATGCCTACAATTTAGTTTTGTAGAGAAATACCATGTGCGATGTGGCACAAAATTTCTAACATTCAAAGAAACTCTAAAAGGAAGATGAGATTGGCTATCATGAATCTAATAGGAAGAACAATTATCAATAAATGGGATAAGTAGATACACATTGGGAAAAACTTTTAATAATAGTCTTTCCAAAAGCCAAAGCAAATGGACAAGGAATTTTAGAAATACTATCTAAGGCTTGGAAGAAGAAATGAATCCTTGTTCCTGCCTCTATCTTACAATATATTATGGAAGGTCTGGCAAAGGTAGCGTGATAATCTACAGAGAATAGAAAAGATTATATTATTATTTCCAGAAAATTTGGTGGTTTTACCTAGAAACCAAAGGTAATAAACAGAAAAGCTATTAAAACCAATAAAATACTTCAACAAAATCATTGAATTCAAAAAAGTAACTGGAAGTCAGCAGTATCCTCCTACACCAGCAATAATTGGAAAATAGAAAATGTACAATAAACATGTGACATTGAATCTAACAAAATTCTATTAAAACACATTATATGAGGCCTGAATAAATGGAGAATTACATTATGCTCATAAACTGGCTAATTTAACATCGGAAGAAGTGAAGTTTTTGGAAGTAGGGAAGGCTTTTTAAAACAAGCCACAGGAGTAAAAGCAATGAAAAAATCTGCAGTTATTCTACCATATACCAAACAAAATACCCCATTTGAAAGAAAAATCTAAAGATAAGAGACAGCTAGAAATTATCTGTGACACAGATAACACAGAGTCAATATCAATAAAATATAAAACTTCTAATACATAAGTAAAAGAAAGCAATCTATTAGAAATATGTTTAAGTGATAATAAAAGGCAATTCCAGAAGACATTAGAATGCCCCCAAACATATGAAACTATGGTGAATCTCATTAATGTTTAGAGATATTAATTTTAAGAACATATTTTCACCTATCAGATCATCTCAAGTTATAAATTCTGACATTGTTAGTGTGTTGGCAAAATTATAGGGCAATGATTCTCAAATATTGCTGCACGTTGAAATCACCTGAGGTTTTTGAAACATTGTAGTGCCTGGTCCCCACCACATTCTGATTTATTAGAAATAGACTTTCAAACACATGCCTACAATTTAGTTTTGTAGAGAAATACCATGTGCGATGTGGCACAAAATTTCTAACATTCAAAGAAACTCTAAAAGGAAGATGAGATTGGCTATCATGAATCTAATAGGAAGAACAATTATCAATAAATGGGATAAGTAGATACACATTGGGAAAAACTTTTAATAATAGTGTCCAAAGAAAGAAGAACCTGCTTCATCAGACATAAAACTACATGTTAGTGGATGTATTGAAGCACACAGTGGAAAAGCACTTGGTAGGGCTTGTAGAGATAAATTCAGGTTATTAGATGAGTAGATGGAGTAGATGATCTTATAATGACCCTAAAAATGTGATACTAGAATAGCTGCTTGCAGTTCAAACTGAATCTTCCTTTTTGCCGTAACCCAGAATCTGGTTGTCTGTTCAACTTGTTTCTACATGGTTTTGTTGATCTCTCCAAGTATGGAGTTGGAGAATAGGAATATCATATCATTTAGGGTACATTTAATGAAATACTTTCCATCTTGGGGGTGAGTGAAGATTTTCCTCCACTTTGTAGACGATACCTCACTTCTATTTCAGAGCTCAGGCATTTAGTGGTCCCTCTGTCCTTTAGTCATTTCAGACGCTTTGGAACACTAGGGCAGGTCCTCCTACAGGGCCTGAGGTTTGGCAATATGCATTTCAAAAAGCCCCACATTTCTGATGCTTCAGTGGTTTGCTAAGAACAAAAGTGACTAAATTCTCTGTCCTATATGCTGAAACTTTTACTTGGGGTCCCAAAAAGAACAGAGCTTTTAAGTCAAGTAAGCTAGTACCATTATTCAAACAATCTGTTTGTATTCTCTCTCTCTCCCTATATGTATATAATATGTATATTATATATATATATATATATATACATATTTCAATGATCATATAAATAATGACTTTCCTACTAAGGACATGGAAAATTCCTTATAATATGTAGTGAAAAACAGATTATATTTGGTTCACATATGTGCATGTATTAACATATATATAATACTCTGCACATATCCCTTTCCTGCTGATAACTTACTCCAGGTGGTTATGAATATAATTATGGGCAGCAGAAAGAAAATAAGGTATCTGTAACTACCAAAAGAAAAATACTCAAACTTCTATAATAGGTTATGAATCAGTTGGCAGTGAAATTAATTTACTTTGACTGTCATCTTTTTAAAAAAAATTTCAGGGGGACTTCCCTGGTGATCCGGTGGCTAAAGCTCTATGCTCCGAATGCAGAGGGCTCGGTCTGTTCCCTGGTCAGAGAACTAGTTCCCACATGCTGCAAGTAAGGGTTTGCCTGAGGCAACTCAGAGTTTGTTGCCTCAACTAAGACCCAGATCAATCAAATAAGAAATAAATAAAATTATAAAAACATTTTTTTGGCCAGGCTGTGTGGCATGCAGAATCCTAGTTCCCCAACCAAGGATTGAACCCGTGACCCCTACATTAGAAGAGCAGAGTCTTACCCATAGGACTACAAGGGAAGTCCCTTGACTATCTTGACTTCCTCATCTATTTGATCACTATTAATATCTAGTTTTCCTAAATTTCCCAGTGTCTGTGCATTTAAAGAAATTAACCTCATGTTCTTGGCTAGGTGAAGAAGTAAGACAGGCAGAGGAGGAGAAGGATTAACTGGAGAGAGCCATCAGTGTCAATTATGCAAAACTCAGTAATTTCAATAAAAAGAGATAGGACCAAGTATTTATTAGATAAATTCAGTATGATGTGAACATAACTTATAAAGGAGTTTTTATTGAATTTGATAAAATACTCAGCAGTGACAAACTTGAACTCAAATGCTGAAAGATGGCACAGATTTATGTACTATAATTCAGAATCTGTAATTAATTATACCTAAACTAGATAAAATTTACCTGTACACATTTTGAAGAAAAGAGTATTGTATGTAAAACAACCATAAGTGTTCTCTTTAACAAAGTTAAAGAATAAACTCATCTTGTGTGTTTTAACATACTCATTTACCACCAAATGGGACTGCTAAATTCAACACATTTTATTAAATTGAGGCCTGACATGATCTCCTTTTAGAAACATATAACAGCTAGCTCAAATTATGCTAAATACCTTAAAGTAATAAAATATAATTCATTTGGAAATATTTAATAGCTCAGACATTTTTCAAAATCAAATGAAACCTCCATTTGGCAATTTCAAATTAATGAGGTTTTAGTACATTTATTTGAATGAATGTCTATAATTTCTATTACTTTTGAAGAGATACTGGGGTTTGTTAAGATGTTTCAATTGTAGGATGCAATAAATGATCATTTTCCTTTTAATAAGCATTTCATTTTGTTAGTCAAAGATAATGTTGCAGTATTTCTTCATTTTCAGTTTTCTATTCAAATTGGTTTCAAGTACAAACAGGTGAGACCAAAGCTACCTAGTATTCTTAAACTTCAAATAACACAGAAGTTTCTAAATTTGGAACATGCTGTTTTATAGATAAGTAATAACTGGCCACAGCACTTGAACAAAATTACCAAAACTGTATCTAACGATGTTCTTATTAGGCTATACCTCTGACACTAAAAGTAATCGTATGGGCTAAGGCACAGCTTAGGTGCTTGTTCTCAGCCGGATCAAACAAGCTTAATTATGACCTCCAGATAAAGGTACTGCCATTAAGCCATTGAATTATCACAGATAAGGCTGAGTCTCTGTTACTGCCTGATGATAAATCGCAGCTCACAACTGCAGAGAAGTCAGAGCTCATGCTAACTAATCCTTCGAGGGTTTGGATGGGCCGGTTCTCCTACTGTTTTGCATCTATTTGTATTGCACTCAGAACCCCCAAATGGCCTCTGCTTATCTCTAGCTTTAGATAATTTATGCTTTTTGGTGTGTCACCTCACTGCTGAGGCTGTTATCAGGAATGAGGAGGTTTAGGAAATCGGATCCAGTGAAATACTAATCCTCCTGCCAATTACCACACAAAAAACAAGTTTCCTACACTGATTTGCTTTTGTTTATTTGATACTGCAAATGTGGATGTTATGATTACAGTTTAGGACAATTGTTTAGCTCCCAAACAAAATAAGCATTTAATTTGACTAGCTTCCTCTTTTCACAAGAGTGGTTGGGCAATTTGCACTGATTCAAATGGCCAGATGGTTTCCTCTCTGTTTGTCACTGACTAAATAGATGTGTAAATATTTTTATTTTCATATGGGCTGGTCTTGAGAAGAGAATTTGTCGAAACCCCTCTCAATGGTGAGCTTCTGGGCCAAAATGCACTCACCCTCATTTAGATTCTTCCATGTGAAGTATCTTCTATGTGAAACAATTTCGCGTAGAAATATGATGCCTGCCTTGGAACTGCATTAAGTTGAAAATTTTTTTCATCCCTACTGCTGTCCAAGTTTTATAAAATCTTATCTCTGAGAATTTTATGAGGTTGTTTGACTAGTAGTTAAATGTATTACTTTCAGTGATATGAAACATTCCTAAATGAGTAACTACCAAGCCCATAAATTTCTCATGTGCTTATTAGCATAGTATAATGAAAATTTGAAATGCAAGGTTAGACTGTACTTTCAAGCAGATGAATTAAACTTATACTTGACACAGTTCTCTTCTTCCCTGTACTCTTTTCTAAACAAGATCTCTAAGGTTTGAAGGCTTGGGGAGGATGAGGTCATCCAGTTGTCATGATTGATCACCAATTATTCAAGTCTTCATGTGTTGACTATTGATGCCGGTTATTGAGATAGTGATCTTTGGAGTGATAAGGAAAGCTACAAAATTAATTCAACCTTGGATTCCATTACACTTAATGTCACCAAATAGAACATTTGATATTTTTAATCCTAGTTAAAGGCTTTCTTCCTAAGCTATTTCCAATGGCAGAAATGATGAAAAAGAAAAATATCTGACTTTATAACTTCTGCAGTTCTTTTTTCTCTGGTTATATTTCAGAAGATAATATTTATGTAGGTGGCTTCTTAAATGAATCCCTGATTCTCCTGTAGAAACGTCTGTATTTCATGCTCATGGTCTCTCCTCTATGAAAGCTACTTCTCTTAATGAACTTGTTTCTGGGCTTCCCTGGTAGCTCAGTGGTGGAGTTCATTTGCCAATGCAGGAGACGTGGTTTCAATCCCTGATCCAGGGAGATGCCACATGCTGAGGAGCAACTAAATCTGTGAGCCATAGCTATCGAGTCTGTGCTCTAGAGCCTCAGCACCGCAACTATTGAGCCCATGTGCTACAACTACTAAAGTCCATGTGCCCTAGAGCCCGAGTTCCACAACAAGAGAAGTTACCGCAATGAGAAGCCTGTTCACCTCAACTAGAGAGTAGCTCCCACATACTGCAACAAGAGAAGAGCCTGAAGCAGCAGTGAAAGCCCTGAAGAGCCAAAAATAAATAATAAATAAATAAAAATTTAAAAACAAACCAAAAATAGGACTTGTTTCTGCGAAGTATCATGAGTGCTAACTTAGAAAGTTTATTACCTTTTTCTTCTAAAGCACCAGAATCTAAAAAAAAAAAACCTCCCAAAAACTGCTAGGCCAGTTTTTTTTTAATTGATTCTGGTACTTTAGAAGAAAAAGGTAATAAGGTTTCTAAGCTAGTAGATCCATGCCATTTCAGAAACTTACTGGTTTTGATTTTAATAAGTCAAAGTTTGCATGATATTTAGTGTATTAAAGATAAAAATTAAGTCATCAGCCAAAAAATACACTTCATTGCTTGTTTTATATCTATCGGCTGTCATATTCCTTTTGAAGTAGTCACTTCTGTGGATTTTATTTTGTTTATTTCTTTCCCATTTAGTCATATTTTTTAGTCATTTTGGGGACTTTTATTTTCTTTCTCTCCCATTTAACCATGCTTTTTGGTATCAAGTTCAAATTCTGGTACCAACAGACTCCATTATGAACATTCATATGCATTTTACTTGAATTTGTGGTAATATAACTCACTGCTCTTTATACATGAAAGTGAAAGTGTTAGTTATGTTCAACTCTTCGCAACTCCAGGGGCATAGGCTGCCAGGCTCCTCTGTCCATGGAATTCTTCAGGCAAAAATAATGGAGTGGGAGTGGGTAGCCATTGCGTTCTCCAGGGGATCTTCCCAACCCAGGGATTGAATCCAGGTCTCTTGCAGTGCAGACAGATTCTTTACCACCTGAATTGCCAGGGAAACCAACATAACAGTAATTAAACAGAGCCCTCACATTGTTGGCTTCTCTATACCTGGAATGAAGTTCAAAGACAAGAGCAAAATCCCTCTCCATTTTGTGGCATGAGTAAATGATGCTGTGGGTGGGAAGTTGGTATTACTCTGATTTTAGAAATAACAGTATCTGTTGCCTCATTTGCCTGTGACTCAAAAAAATAGAAATTAGATAGCATTAAGGAATGTGTATGTATTTTTTCATCTCATCTCATTCAACTCTTCTCTAACATTACAACACACAGTTAGCAAGTTTACATGTCACAGGGTCCTGATGGACAGAAAATTATCACTGACTATAAAAGCAAACCACAAAATACAAAATATTTGAAAACAAAATAATTTGCCTTCTTGCTGGTGATAATGCTAATTTTTACAAGAAGAGAGAACAAATAGGATGTAAAGGAATTATAAAACCCCATTTTGTATAATACAGTGGAGAAGACTGTTGTGAATTTTTACTCGTCTGTTTGTTTTTAAAAGTTTCACTTTCCTGTACCTTTTCTTTCCTCCATTTCTTCTCTTTTCTCTAAAAAGAGCCCAGTGTTTTTTGGTGTAAGCTCTCTTGACTCTGCTATTGGAGGAGATCATCTTTTAAGATAATCATTTTCTTCTTGTCTCAAACATTTCTTTCCTCTGAGACCTTTTCCTTTTCTCAGCCATCCAGCTTTTCTTTTTTTTTTTTCTAAACTTTTTGATAATATAGTTTCTGATAACTATTTTTTATTTATTTTTGGCTGTGCTGGGCCTTCACTGCTGTTTGGGCTTTTCCCTAGCTGCGGCAAGTGGGGGCTACCCTTCACTGGGGTGTATGGGCTTCTCATTGTGGTGGCCATGGATTTCAGTAGTTGTTGCTTCTAGGCTCTAAAACACAGGCTCAGTATTGTGGTGCATGGGCTTAGTAGCTCCATGGCATGTGGAATCTTCCCAGATTTGGGATTGAATTCATGTCTCCTGCATTGGCAGATGGATTCTTTACCACTGAGCCACCAGGGAAACCCCATCCAGCTTTTCAAATCATCCTGTTTGGCTTACATTTCACACATTGACCTTACAGTAGTGTTGCTTCAGATGGTTTTACTATGAAAGTTTTCCTTTAAGTGATAGTAAAGCCTTAAGGAAATGAAAGAAAAGTTTTGATCTTAATATGAAAAGAGTTAAGCATTTAATTTTTTAGCTGCAGTGTGTGGGCTTCTCTCTAGTTGTGGTGTGTGGGTTTCATTGCCTTGCTGCATGTGGGATCTTAGTTCCCCTACCAGAGACCGAGCCTGTGTCCCCTGAATTGGAAAGTAGGTTCTTAACTGCTGGACCACCAGGTCAGTCCTGAGTCTCTGTAGATTTTTAAAATTATGTTATGAAAGGCTGTACTATCCTGATGATCCAAACTAGCAGACATCACTGAAATGTCCCTTGGCAAATCTCTGTCAGCTGAGAGAAAGCAGCAGAGAAAAAGGAGAGACAGAGAGAGGGAGAACAGGAAAGGGATGAGAGAAAAAGAGAGGAGAAATGGGTCTAAAGAGGAAAGCATGGAATTTGAATAGTCTATTTCACATAACTTAGATGAGTAAGTCAGTCAGGGCTATACCATTAAATAATACACACAACTACCAAAATCGACATTTTTCTCTATTTCTGGCTAGGGTCCCTTGGAGTCACTGAAAAGATTACTAAAGACTCATTATTGATCTCTCACATTTTCCAATTTTCAGCACATTTATTGTCTGATCAACATGATTTAGGACTTGAATATAAACTGTCTTATAGCAGTCCTTGCTTGTTTCATATATGTGAATTCTTTCTTCCTCAAAGCTTCTGATATTCTTGAGAGAAGGAATGGGCCTTCACTGCTGTTTGGGCTTTTCCTAGCTGCGGCAAGTGGGGCTACCTTCACTGGGGTGTATGGGCTTCTCATTGTGGTGGCCATGGATTTCAGTAGTTGTTGCTTCTAGGCTCTAAAACACAGGCTCAGTATTGTGGTGCATGGGCTTAGTAGCTCCATGGCATGTGGAATCTTCCCAGATTTGGGATTGAATTCATGTCTCCTGCATTGGCAGATGGATTCTTTACCACTGAGCCACCAGGGAAACCCCATCCAGCTTTTCAAATCATCCTGTTTGGCTTACATTTCACACATTGACCTTACAGTAGTGTTGCTTCAGATGGTTTTACTATGAAAGTTTTCCTTTAAGTGATAGTAAAGCCTTAAGGAAATGAAAGAAAAGTTTTGATCTTAATATGAAAAGAGTTAAGCATTTAATTTTTTAGCTGCAGTGTGTGGGCTTCTCTCTAGTTGTGGTGTGTGGGTTTCATTGCCTTGCTGCATGTGGGATCTTAGTTCCCCTACCAGAGACCGAGCCTGTGTCCCCTGAATTGGAAAGTAGGTTCTTAACTGCTGGACCACCAGGTCAGTCCTGAGTCTCTGTAGATTTTTAAAATTATGTTATGAAAGGCTGTACTATCCTGATGATCCAAACTAGCAGACATCACTGAAATGTCCCTTGGCAAATCTCTGTCAGCTGAGAGAAAGCAGCAGAGAAAAAGGAGAGACAGAGAGAGGGAGAACAGGAAAGGGATGAGAGAAAAAGAGAGGAGAAATGGGTCTAAAGAGGAAAGCATGGAATTTGAATAGTCTATTTCACATAACTTAGATGAGTAAGTCAGTCAGGGCTATACCATTAAATAATACACACAACTACCAAAATCGACATTTTTCTCTATTTCTGGCTAGGGTCCCTTGGAGTCACTGAAAAGATTACTAAAGACTCATTATTGATCTCTCACATTTTCCAATTTTCAGCACATTTATTGTCTGATCAACATGATTTAGGACTTGAATATAAACTGTCTTATAGCAGTCCTTGCTTGTTTCATATATGTGAATTTTTTCTTCCCTCAAAGCTTCTGATATTCTTGAGAGAAGGAATGCCCCTTCTTATGCTTTTATCTCTTCCCAGTATGACTAGCTCAGTGGTAAAGAATCTGCCTGTCTGTGCAGAAGACGTGGGTTCAATTCTGGATTTGGGAAGATCCCTGGAAAAGGAAATGGTCACCCACTCCAGTATTCTTGCCTGGGAAATCCTACAAACCAGAGGAGCCTAGTGGGCTACTACAGTCCATGTGGTCCCAAAAGAATTGGTTGTGATTTAGCAAGTGAATAACAATAAAGCACTGAGAATAGCACTTGGTCCATAGACATAGGCTATCAATATATATTTGGGGAAACATTGAGATGGAGAGATCAGAGCTGAACATCAGTGGACAGCTGCTCAAAGGTGGTGTCCACATGACATTCTGGGATCTTGGGCTCAAGGATGATACATGTCTACAAGGGCAACTTAAAGGAGATGGTGATAAAAAAGTATAAATTTGATTTTTCTGATAGACCAAGTGATTAAACAGCAGAGAATTAGAAAAACGCTGTGGGATTGTTTAGGATACATGAATCTCTTAATTTAGGATACATGACTCCCTATGCAATTTATGTCCACAGCCACAAGTACCTGAGAGAAAATCTAAACTTCTACCCAGAGGCTTCTTCAGTATTTCCCCATAGATACCTTTGTCAATTCAAAATAGAACTGTTGTGAGTTATGTAAAAATACATACCAATGAGTTAGTGACCTTGAAAACTCTATTTAAGCTAAGACAAATGGGAGCACACATCGGCCAAGAGAGTGAGGATTTTTGTCATAAGTGTTCATGCACAGGTCTATAGAGTTGCAATAATCATAAAGTTAAACAAAACCAAATGACCACATGTTGCAGTCTGAGTTAAGCAAACAACTATGGAACACATGAAAATCACCAGATATCTATGTTTACTTGCAGTGTGTTCTCTGTTTTATGCACATGTGTTCATGTACTGAAAAGATTACTAAAGACTCATTATTGATCTCTCACATTTTCCAATTTTCAGCACATTTATTGTCTGATCAACATGATTTAGGACTTGAATATAAACTGTCTTATAGCAGTCCTTGCTTGTTTCATATATGTGAATTTTTCTTCCCTCAGTGCTTCTGATATTCTTGAGAGAAGGAATGCCCCTTCTTATGCTTTTATCTCTTCCCAGTATGACTAGCTCAGTGGTAAAGAATCTGCCTGTCTGTGCAGAAGACGTGGGTTCAATTCTGGATTTGGGAAGATCCCTGGAAAAGGAAATGGTCACCCACTCCAGTATTCTTGCCTGGGAAATCCTACAAACCAGAGGAGCCTAGTGGGCTACTACAGTCCATGTGGTCCCAAAAGAATTGGTTGTGATTTAGCAAGTGAATAACAATAAAGCACTGAGAATAGCACTTGGTCCATAGACATAGGCTATCAATATATATTTGGGGATACATTGAGATGGAGAGATCAGAGCTGAACATCAGTGGACAGCTGCTCAAAGGTGGTGTCCACATGACATTCTGGGATCTTGGGCTCAAGGATGATACATGTCTACAAGGGCAACTTAAAGGAGATGGTGATAAAAAAGTATAAATTTGATTTTTCTGATAGACCAAGTGATTAAACAGCAGAGAATTAGAAAAACGCTGTGGGATTGTTTAGGATACATGAATCTCTTAATTTAGGATACATGACTCCCTATGCAATTTATGTCCACAGCCACAAGTACCTGAGAGAAAATCTAAACTTCTACCCAGAGGCTTCTTCAGTATTTCCCCATAGATACCTTTGTCAATTCAAAATAGAACTGTTGTGAGTTATGTAAAAATACATACCAATGAGTTAGTGACCTTGAAAACTCTATGTAAGCTAAGACAAATGGGAGCACACATCGGCCAAGAGAGTGAGGATTTTTGTCATAAGTGTTCATGCACAGGTCTATAGAGTTGCAATAATCATAAAGTTAAACAAAACCAAATGACCACATGTTGCGGTCTGAGTTAAGCAAACAACTATGGAACACATGAAAATCACCAGATATCTATGTTTACTTGCAGTGTGTTCTCTGTTTTATGCACATGTGTTCATGTGAGGCATTGATTCTGTCTGATGAAAGCCTGCTGAGGAAAAAAAAATATATATATATATATTGGCTTTAGGTTTTCTGAGTTTTTGTTGTTTTTCAGAGGCAAGAAATCCAAACCTTTTACAAATCCTGCCAGCCTCTCTAAATCTGTGAAAAATATTAGAATACTCCAGAGCAAAGGTGAAAGTGCTTGTGTTTATTTATTTCTTTTCTCCTGTTTTTCAACAGGGAAATCTTAAAGGCAAAGACTTTTATCTGCCTCTCATGTTAGTGTTTGGTACATTGGTATGGAGGCAGGACTGTTTCTCTGGAGATTCTGGTTTCCTTTTTCCAGTCTCTGCCACATTCATTTGCAGGAGATAGCAAGATAAAGAATAACCTTGAGTGGAAGAAAGGACAAAAAAAAAAGACACTCAAATTCAAAAAGGCAAGCAGAGAGAAATGAAGACAGGAAGAGGCAGCTAGATTGATGAGAAGTTGGAGCTTGAAGGCACATCAACAGTTTCATGTCCTAACTCTAAAATTAAAGAATCTGAGTTCCAGAGACTATAAGTAACCTAAACACACTCACACAAGTAGTCAGTTAGTGACCAAGATGAAACTGAATCTTGTTTTCCTAGCTCCTACTTTGAAGCTTTTCCTTTAAATCAGAATATCTTTCTCCTTTAACTGATGTGGGAGGGAGAGAAGTCACACAGTTTAGAGCATCTCCTAGGTTTTTAAACTGTTTGCTTTCAGAAATCTGAGCTTTGCCTCTTCTTGTCACTGTTGAGAACAAGTCTCTAGTCCAATCAATGGTTAGGCCTCATGATTCACTCTAACCTAAAGAAAGTTTGGACCACAGGCTAAACAAAGAATACTGGTAACTGATGGAGTGACTACAGATTAGCTTGGAAGAGTGAATTTATGTTTGCTCATCTCTACTGAAACAGGAAATAGACTGTGAGATGTTGTGTAAATAGCTCTAGAGCCGGCCTGTGTGTTGTTCAGGACTGGTAAGCAGGTGTTTAGACCTGTTTTGAGGAAACGAAGGGAAAGCAGTGTCGGGAGGGGAGGATGGTGTTGGTAGCCAAGGCTTGCCTGACAATGAGGCATAGGGAGTTGAAAGAGCTGGTTCTTCATGCCACTGTATTCCAAAAACTCATGACAGTGAACAGAAAAGATGAACTTGTTTGAGATAAAGAGCGGGGAGAATGTGTAAAAAATTGCACTGACAAGGTTGTGTGATAGCTCAGAAAGAAGTGTACAGTCAAATCTTTGCACGTCATGCCTAGTCAATTTCAGAAGAAATGGGCTGGTATAATGAACCTTCATCCCTGTGTGAGCTGAGTGAGGGATAGCTGACCAAGTCACCAAGACTGTAAACTTTCACTATCTTAGGTGCCTGGCCTTCAAAGGTAATAGAAAGCCAAAAGCTCTTAATCACTTATCTCTGTGCCTTTAATGTGTGATATGACTGCACGCATATTTTTAATCTTTAAAGCAAATGGGAGGAAGGTGCTGCCTCTCCTTGCCTCATGATCACTCAGGCCATGAGTCCCTGGGTCCTGGTGTGCCTGATGTTAGCTGTGTAAGTGCTGCTGGGCTGGAACAAGATCAAACTACCCACAAGAGAAAGAAGTGCCAGGACTCTTAATGCTGCTTGACTTTGATGCTTTGTTTTTTGTTGTTGCTAATTATTATTTGTTTTTTTACTATTTTTATAGTTTTTATTTCAGCATTATGAAATACACATAATAAATCATGAATGCCTTCTCTTTTCTTTTCTTTTCTTTTTTTTTTTTTTATGAATGCCTTTTTTAATCTTGCCCCAGGCATCATGCTTTGGTATATACACATTTAATCTTTTAAGTATTATATGTATATTTAACAAAAAATGAGACATAAACTTGTTTGTAACTTACATTTTCCCTTAAAATATGGATATCATTCTAGAACTGTACATACCAATTTGCTTTATTCTTTTTTTCTTTTTATTCATTGAAATACTACTAAGAAGCAGAAGAAAAAAGTTACTCAATTCCACCACTTTTTTATGTACAAAAAAAGAATCTCAGTTAAACATCAGGTGAAAATAGGCTGATTCATTCACCCATACTTATGCTGGGATAGTAATACTAATAACAGTTGGGGAAATATTCTTCCAGATATTGACAACATTGATACTGTCATTATCTATATACTCGCTAAATATATATATATATATATATATATATATATATGTACATTTTTACATATATGCATTTCATTTTAAAAATAAAAGTGCTAAGATAGTGGTTTTTCTTTGGTTTTAATTTTAAAAAATAATTTGCTTAACTGTCAATATAAAGGAAACATAAACATACCCCAAAGAAAAGAATATCATGTAAAAAGGAAAATTCCTCTTTAGTGTCTCCTAATAAAAATTTCAGATTGATGGAAATTAAACATAGAAGCTACTTGTGACCGACAGGAAAGTGTTTTCCTCAGTTACTCATTCATTTATTCATCTGTGTTACTATCTATTTGATGAGTCACACGTTAGATCTTATTTGAAAATGAGATCTGATAGACATCTCACATCAGGATTAAAAAATGTGTAAAATGAATTCCTATGTTTTCTCTTCCTTGCAAAAATACAAATGTGAAATAAGGGTGGCATGGGTTATGTTTCCTCTCAAAAGCATATTTCCTTTCTCTCTTAAAGGCTGCCTAATCATTGTTTTATAATATGTCATTGAAAATGATGCTGGGGGGATGAAAGGGGAGAAAAGGAGGAAGGAATAGTCAATGAGTACCTGCAATGGATTCTGACTCCAGTTTTGACATTTAGTTGCTGATAGCTTTCAAAATCCTCTCTTTTGCTTCCTTGCCTTACTTCTGGGAAAATCAATAAGGAAGCTCTAGAACTGCCTGTCTTGTATCAGCAGGAATTTCAAAACTAGCAAACTACCTGCTGGTGCTTGGGACCCTACAGCCAAGACTTACCCTCCATGTCAATTGCCCCTCTCTGCTCTCTAAGTCATTTTCAAACTTGCTTGGAAGCACAGTCCTACCTGGAGGGCCTCATGATGAGACTAATACATGTTTTCATCCTCTTACTACATGCATGGTGTCATCTGATTTAAAATCTGAACAAAATTTGGGATGAGGAGTTGATCTGCTTACCCTATGGGGAAACCACAAGGTGTAATTTAATATATGCAGCATCTATGGGGTTTTAAAGAAACTATCCAACATTTATCATAAACCAATGACGTAGACAAAAAAGCAGATGATGTGATCAGATAAGTAGCAGAGTTTCCATTTAAATTTAGATCTAACCCAACATGCATATTCTTTTTTAATATCATGTGTTATAGACATTATTTTTAGCTGTAAGGGTTAGACAATCCATATAAATGTTCAGATCATAATAAGAAGTCACAAAAGAAAAATGGAACTAAAATTGGTAAATTCAGGAAGTGGTTGCAGGAGACACCATGATATCTAATGTGTAAGAGGGACATATCCCAGCCTGTATCTATTTTGTATCAATGAGCAGAACTTTTCTGAAAGTCACTAGACAGATTTTGCCCCTCAGGAGAAGAATCACATTTGCAAGCCTCAACCAGACACTGGCAGAGGAACTGACACCGCCTTGACTAGCCCACACAGGCCATGGGCACTCTGGGAAGAGGAAAGAGTCTCTACACCTCGCCTCTGCCAGGGCGGCCATTTGAGAAGAATAGAGGCTTTGGCAACAAGAAGGAAAGGGGTGTACCTGTCAGGAAAGCGGTCCACTGTACCCACTATTCTGTTTTATTCCGCCTTGCATGTGCCATGCTCATGTGAATGCTAACACTCTAGTTTATTATATATTTCATATATTTCTACATGGTAAGTTACTAGCTTTATCTCTCCAAGTTAAACAATAACAAGAAGGAAGGAACCTAAAGAACTACCCCTCCTCACCCCCGCCTTTCTTCATGCTCTCATTTGCAATCTGTCTGTTCTTCTGAGCCTGTAGCTCCCGGGGTTTGTAGGTGACCAGGGCTGGCTGCATGCGCAGTTTTGTGGGGTCTGTCTCCTGTATGGGGCAAGAGTGTGGTGTTATGTCAATTGCCCTCTCTGCTCTCTAAGTCATTTTCAAACTTGCTTGGAAGCACAGTCCTACCTGGAGGGCCTCATGATGAGACTAATACATGTTTTCATCCTCTTACTACATGCATGGTGTCATCTGATTTAAAATCTGAACAAAATTTGGGATGAGGAGTTGATCTGCTTACCCTATGGGGAAACCACAAGGTGTAATTTAATATATGCAGCATCTATGGGGTTTTAAAGAAACTATCCAACATTTATCATAAACCAATGACGTAGACAAAAAAGCAGATGATGTGATCAGATAAGTAGCAGAGTTTCCATTTAAATTTAGATCTAACCCAACATGCATATTCTTTTTTAATATCATGTGTTATAGACATTATTTTTAGCTGTAAGGGTTAGACAATCCATATAAATGTTCAGATCATAATAAGAAGTCACAAAAGAAAAATGGAACTAAAATTGGTAAATTCAGGAAGTGGTTGCAGGAGACACCATGATATCTAATGTGTAAGAGGGACATATCCCAGCCTGTATCTATTTTGTATCAATGAGCAGAACTTTTCTGAAAGTCACTAGACAGATTTTGCCCCTCAGGAGAAGAATCACATTTGCAAGCCTCAACCAGACACTGGCAGAGGAACTGACACCGCCTTGACTAGCCCACACAGGCCATGGGCACTCTGGGAAGAGGAAAGAGTCTCTACACCTCGCCTCTGCCAGGGCGGCCATTTGAGAAGAATAGAGGCTTTGGCAACAAGAAGGAAAGGGGTGTACCTGTCAGGAAAGCGGTCCACTGTACCCACTATTCTGTTTTATTCCGCCTTGCATGTGCCATGCTCATGTGAATGCTAACACTCTAGTTTATTATATATTTCATATATTTCTACATGGTAAGTTACTAGCTTTATCTCTCCAAGTTAAACAATAACAAGAAGGAAGGAACCTAAAGAACTACCCCTCCTCACCCCCGCCTTTCTTCATGCTCTCATTTGCAATCTGTCTGTTCTTCTGAGCCTGTAGCTCCCGGGGTTTGTAGGTGACCAGGGCTGGCTGCATGCGCAGTTTTGTGTGGGTCTGTCTCCTGTATGCTACTCTGTTGACTAAAGAAAGACAGCAAAGTCAAGAGTGTGGTGTTGGGGGAGATCCTAAGAAGGCCTTGATGGGTGGGAATGTGTGGGCTTTGTCAGCAAAGAAAGTAGATGATCACACCTTTTAAAAGATCCTGGTCAACTTGACCCCTAAAGGCCAGAATTAGATTTCTAACTGATCTGTTACTGATCCAGCCTATGTGAGAATGCAGGGGAAAACAGAAAACATAGGGACCGCTTTGTGCATTTCAGGAAGAGGCTGATAGCCTGCTATTAAAGATACGACTAGATAAAAATAAAGAAGATAACCCTATGCTCTTTTGTCCTCTAGAGAATCCCTTCCCTAAATAAGTTCTGGTCACCAGGACTGAGCTCCAGTGAACTGTTTGAGAAAAAAAAAAAAAAAAAAACGCCCATTTAAGGAGCCATAGCAGCCAGAGGGAAGAGGGTCAGGTTGAAACTCAGAATATATGCCCAGCAATGTATGAGTAAATGAGAAACGGAACTCTTTTTAAAGGAAAGGAAGGAAGGAAGGGAAGAAAGGAGGGAAAGAGGGAGGGAAAACGCACCAAAAAACATACAGATACAACACTGCACACACACACACAGACACACACACACAGAGAAACTAAATTCCTGATTTGGCAACTAACAAATCAAATAAGCAGAGAATAGTTTCTATTGAGACTGGATAAATTAAATACAAGAATGTCTCAAACAGAGAGGAAAGATAAACTATGAAGAAAAGAAAATATATGAGAATAGCTTTAAAAACATGGACAGTCAAAGGTGATTTAGAAGAGGCAAAAGGAATGGATGTGAGTAAGGTAATTATGAGAAAACTTCTAGGAAAAATTTTCTCCTGAACTGACAGCAGATTTGACTCTAACAATTAAGGGGACTGAGTAAGTTACAAGCTGGTTTAATGAGAAGACATACAATACCATGTAAATCCTTGCAAAAACGTGTGAACTCCAAGGATAAAAGGGAAAAAAATGTATGTTTCCAATTTAAGAGAACAAGTTACCTACAAGGAATATAATCACAGTGGTACGGGCATCGTTATTTGACACTGGATGACACTGGCAGATAATAGACAATGAGGTTATTTTTCAAGAGAAGTAAAATCCAGCATGCCCAAAATCGTATATTCAGCTACTCCTTTTCTTGTAATGACCAAAATATCCATTATTCACTGATATTTGGTTCAGGCCACCAGGAAACTTTCCACTTTGAAATTTAGGCATTGTAACTGACTTTTTTGACCAGTGAAATGTGACATTGTATTCACTGGGGCTTTATTGCTAGCAGCCTATGTGAGAATGCAGGGAAAACAGAAAACATAGGGACCGCTTTGTATTTCAGGAAGAGGCTGATAGCCTGCTATTAAAGATACGACTAGATAAAAATAAAGAAGATAACCCTATGCTCTTTTGTCCTCTAGAGAATCCCTTCCCTAAATAAGTTCTGGTCACCAGGACTGAGCTCCAGTGAACTGTTTGAGAAAAAAAAAAAAAAAAAACGCCCATTTAAGGAGCCATAGCAGCCAGAGGGAAGAGGGTCAGGTTGAAACTCAGAATATATGCCCAGCAATGTATGAGTAAATGAGAAACGGAACTCTTTTTAAAGGAAAGGAAGGAAGGAAGGGAAGAAAGGAGGGAAAGAGGGAGGGAAAACGCACCAAAAAACATACAGATACAACACTGCACACACACACACAGACACACACACACAGAGAAACTAAATTCCTGATTTGGCAACTAACAAATCAAATAAGCAGAGAATAGTTTCTATTGAGACTGGATAAATTAAATACAAGAATGTCTCAAACAGAGAGGAAAGATAAACTATGAAGAAAAGAAAATATATGAGAATAGCTTTAAAAACATGGACAGTCAAAGGTGATTTAGAAGAGGCAAAAGGAATGGATGTGAGTAAGGTAATTATGAGAAAACTTCTAGGAAAAATTTTCTCCTGAACTGACAGCAGATTTGACTCTAACAATTAAGGGGACTGAGTAAGTTACAAGCTGGTTTAATGAGAAGACATACAATACCATGTAAATCCTTGCAAAAACGTGTGAACTCCAAGGATAAAAGGGAAAAAAATGTATGTTTCCAATTTAAGAGAACAAGTTACCTACAAGGAATATAATCACAGTGGTACGGGCATCGTTATTTGACACTGGATGACACTGGCAGATAATAGACAATGAGGTTATTTTTCAAGAGAAGTAAAATCCAGCATGCCCAAAATCGTATATTCAGCTACTCCTTTTCTTGTAATGACCAAAATATCCATTATTCACTGATATTTGGTTCAGGCCACCAGGAAACTTTCCACTTTGAAATTTAGGCATTGTAACTGACTTTTTTGACCAGTGAAATGTGACAATCAATAGTATGTGTCACTGTGGAGGAAGCATTTATTGCTAGCATGTGTGAATTTTTCTCTCTCAAACATGCCAATTGTGGAAACAGGTTTAAAGGTCACCTTCGTAGGATGATGGAGACTCATGGGTCTCTGAGGGGCAAAGTCAGTGGTAAAACACCTGGGCAAACCTATCTTTTGATCCACTGTGGTCTTACAGCATGAGAAAGGAAGAAACTTCTGTTTTTTAAAGCCCAGAGGTTTGGTGCTGATAGTGACACCTTGCCTATTCTAAATGATTCAACCAGCCATCAAAGGGTCAGTCTGCCCCGTGGGTGTTAGACCAGACTGTTGGCTTCTGATTCTAGGACAAAAATAAGGTCCTGGCAAATTAGATTACTTCAATTAACAGAGAAGAATAAGAAACGGGGCGAATCTGAGAGTTAGCACATTTTAAAAGACGAGAGACCAGAGTGTTAAACCAGAGCAACTGTGTTCATGAATTAGGAAGATTAAATTTCTCAAAATCAGCAGAAATGGAGACAAAGTTACTGAGTCACAGGAAAATAAAGGTCATCTCCACACACTCTATTTTAGGCATTAATATGACCGTGAAAAATTATAAAGTATCTATAGTAAAGCATATTATTCAATGATATGATTGATTTGATTCAGCTACATTTGTTGGTGAATAAGTCCTGCCAACCTTTTTTTTTTTTTTTTTTAATCTTTTTTGGGGGGGGGGGGGGGGGGGGGGGGGCGGGCGGGCCACTTCTATTGGTCTTTCATTTCTCTATTTTCATCCGTCTTTTTTCTTTGGCTCCTGTGGGCCTCCCATCACAGTGGCCTCTGTTGTTGCAGAGCGCCGGCTCTGGGCGCATGTGCCCCAGAGCTCCGTCTTGGTAGTTGGATACACTGGTCCAGCCGCTCCGCGGCACGTGGGATCTTCCCAGGCCAGGGATGGAACCGGCGCCCCTTGCACTGCAAGGCGGTGTCCTTACCCACTGGACCACCAGGGGAAGCCCCCTGCCAACTTTTAAGAACAAAGTATTATAGTGAAATTGTGGTGTTATGATATAACACAATGTTACTATCTGGCATGAAGTGACTTTTATTAAACAAAGAAATAATCTTTCAATTGGGCTCCCTTATTTGTAATCAGAATATTTAGTCCAGGAAAGATAGTTTAAAACAAAAGAGTATGTAGAGGAGCAAAAAAAAATTACCCATTTTTTAAATGAATGAATGTCAAGGTTATGTTTTATAAATATTATCAAACTCAAAAATGTTAGAAAGTGGTGAGTGTGTAATCAGCAATGGGCTTACAATAAGGTACTATAACTATAGTGACTGGCCTAAAACTCTGTTCAGAAAAGCTGTTTAGAAAGCCATGAGAATCCACATTGGTGGGGCAAGTTCCAAGACTAGTAATTACCATCCTCCTGTCGTCCTTTGCCAAATAAGCAGGCTCGCTGTTGCTATAATTACTAGCTTTACTGGATATATGAATTCCACCTGACATTTTCAATTAGAAATATTATTATTTCATATAGTTATTTTTATATAGTATAATTTTATATGATATAATAATATAATTTTATGATACACATGATATAATTAGTAAAACATAATTATTATTTACATTATAAGTAAATTGAGAATACTTCTTCATTTGAAATTAATTTACCATGTATACATTAAAATTTTTAAGACACAAATGACAAATTAAAAAAAAATATCTTACAGAATGAATATAACAGCAAGTAGGAGAGAACTGCCATTTGTGACAACATGAATATTCCTTGGGGGCATTTTGCTCAGAGAAATAAATCAAACAGAAAGACAAATGCTTCATGATCTCATTTATATGTGGAATCTAACACGGTGAACACCTAGAAACAGAGAGTAGAATGATGGTTACCAGGGGTGGGAGGATAGGGTAGAGGAAACAGGGAGACATTGGTCAGGGGATACAAGCTTTCACTTAAAAGATGAATAGTGACTATACTTAATAACACTGTATTACACCTAAAAAATTGCAAAATAAGTAAGTCTTAAATGTTCTCACCACACACACACACACACACACACACACACACACACACGTAATTATGTGAGAGGATAGATGTGAAAATTAACCTTATTATTGGTGGTTAACTTGCTAAATTGTGTCTGACTCTTGCCACCCCATGGACTAGCTCTCCAGGCTCCTCTGTCTGTGGGATTTCCCAGGCAAGGATCCTGGGGTGTGTTGCCATTTCCTTAGCCAGGGGATCCTCCCAAACCGGTGGTTCTCCTACATTGCAGGCAGTTTCTTGCATGGCATGCAGATTCTTTACCGACTGAGCCATGAGGGAGGCCCAATAATCAAGCTGTACCCCCTTTAAAAATATATAATGTTATATGTCAAACATATCTCAATAAAAGTAGGCATGGGAAAAACATTTCAGCACACACAGTCACACTCAGATTAAGCCTCCTAAATTGAATTGTCAAAGCCATGAATGGCTGAAAGATAGTTAAGAACTTGCCTTTAGCTTAATAAAAAATCACCATCCACAGTCCTCAAATATTCATTGAGCAATATCCTTGTTGCTTTGGATTGAAAGTGTCCTGAAGTAAGTATTTCACTTAATTTCTTAAACACCATACTTTGGTGGCATACTTACTTTTAGAGACTGAGAAATAATTTAATTTAATAGTTAATTTGGGTATAAAACTATTTATTGTATGAAGAGTGGCATCGTGTTATTAATTTTAAATATTTAATCATTTTAACAGAAGTTTGAAATAAAGCTAAGTGTACACGTGAGCATGTGTGTGCTAGTTGGCCTGTGGAAAAGGAAGAAAACATATGTGCTGTCTGAAATCAACTATCTTTATTGTTAATTTCAGTGCTACTCAAATTCACTCCAGTTGTGATCTATGAACTCTTCTTCCTAATTGATGATCACATATTTACAAAAAACTGAGAGTAAGAGTTTATAAGCTTTCATATTTGTATTGCTCAGGACATACAAACACAAGATCAGTGGATCCCTTTCACTTAAAAGATGAATAGTGACTATACTTAATAACACTGTATTACACCTAAAAAATTGCAAAATAAGTAAGTCTTAAATGTTCTCACCACACACACACACACACACACACACACACACACACGTAATTATGTGAGAGGATAGATGTGAAAATTAACCTTATTATTGGTGGTTAACTTGCTAAATTGTGTCTGACTCTTGCCACCCCATGGACTAGCTCTCCAGGCTCCTCTGTCTGTGGGATTTCCCAGGCAAGGATCCTGGGGTGTGTTGCCATTTCCTTAGCCAGGGGATCCTCCCAAACCGGTGGTTCTCCTACATTGCAGGCAGTTTCTTGCATGGCATGCAGATTCTTTACCGACTGAGCCATGAGGGAGGCCCAATAATCAAGCTGTACCCCTTAAACATATATAATGTTATATGTCAAACATATCTCAATAAAAGTAGGCATGGGAAAAACATTTCAGCACACACAGTCACACTCAGATTAAGCCTCCTAAATTGAATTGTCAAAGCCATGAATGGCTGAAAGATAGTTAAGAACTTGCCTTTAGCTTAATAAAAAATCACCATCCACAGTCCTCAAATATTCATTGAGCAATATCCTTGTTGCTTTGGATTGAAAGTGTCCTGAAGTAAGTATTTCACTTAATTTCTTAAACACCATACTTTGGTGGCATACTTACTTTTAGAGACTGAGAAATAATTTAATTTAATAGTTAATTTGGGTATAAAACTATTTATTGTATGAAGAGTGGCATCGTGTTATTAATTTTAAATATTTAATCATTTTAACAGAAGTTTGAAATAAAGCTAAGTGTACACGTGAGCATGTGTGTGCTAGTTGGCCTGTGGAAAAGGAAGAAAACATATGTGCTGTCTGAAATCAACTATCTTTATTGTTAATTTCAGTGCTACTCAAATTCACTCCAGTTGTGATCTATGAACTCTTCTTCCTAATTGATGATCACATATTTACAAAAAACTGAGAGTAAGAGTTTATAAGCTTTCATATTTGTATTGCTCAGGACATACAAACACAAGATCAGTGGATCCCTTCCACTGAACAAGGTATAGACTAACTTCTGTTTTGCTTAAATTCTCTGCAAGCCTCAAGTTAGATCTGTCTAAGATATACTGGGGAAAAAAATAAAATAAAACCTGATTTTTCACTGCAAACAATTTGAGAAGCACCCGTCTTCATCATTTAACGTGGATGGTAATCTGAAGTCAGGACAGCTTATTTTTATTTTTTTATTAGCATTTGTTCAAGAGATTCTCTCAACTAAACCATTGCTGATTTTCAATGAGCAAGGTGCTTTACAAAATGCTGCCTATATTCCTTGTATAAAATTTGTGTATCCTTGAATATAGTTATCAGTGAATTTATGAAGTTACACGTGGATGGTTTTAATAACTAATAATCATAATAAATATAATGAAATAGCTAGTAATTATACAGTACTTACAACAGGCCAGGTTAAACACTTTAAAATCATTATGTCCTTTACTCTTCACAATAGCCTTAGATGTTAAGCACTCTGTGTGTACTATATGATTCTCTAATTATTGAGGAAGCCAAAACACAGAACAGTTAATTACCCAAGGTCACAATATTTAGGAGGTGGTATTCCAGAGGTTTGAATTCTACCTCAGTAATATGTAGGCTCTGTACCTCCTTACAGTGTTTCTAAATTTTAGCAAACTTGTTAAAGAGATCCCTAGTCCAATCAGGCTGGGTAGGCTCAAGAATATGCATGTCAAGCAAGCTCTCAGGAAATGCTTGAAGATCACACACTGAGGAGAATGCCATGGTTCAGTCAGAGAGCTTTACAGGATATTCTGCTTGAAAGAAACTAAGCAGTCAGGGGTGCCTTTCTCTTCTTCCCAGATATGCTACCTACTGTCAAGGACAATGAAATCATCACACAATGGCTAGAATGAAAAGCATAAAACAATTTCTCTCAGGAGAACTATGCCTGTCAGATACCATCTCTGTGAGCAGAGCAGAAGACTGATCTCATGTGTTTTGGGGAGAAGTACAGAGTATAGGCACTAACAAACATTCACAAATGCAAGTGGGTTGACATCGTCTTAGATGCTTAGTGCTTACTTGTAACCATGACTACAGGATAATCAGTCTTTTCCTAAATCCGTGGCAACTTTTTATTTCACCAGCAAATCTATATTTATCAGTAATACACTGTCACCAAATTCATCCATGGTCTTCTTCATGCCACTGTCCCTGATTTTTCACTGCAAACAATTTGAGAAGCACCCGTCTTCATCATTTAACGTGGATGGTAATCTGAAGTCAGGACAGCTTATTTTTATTTTTTTATTAGCATTTGTTCAAGAGATTCTCTCAACTAAACCATTGCTGATTTTCAATGAGCAAGGTGCTTTACAAAATGCTGCCTATATTCCTTGTATAAAATTTGTGTATCCTTGAATATAGTTATCAGTGAATTTATGAAGTTACACGTGGATGGTTTTAATAACTAATAATCATAATAAATATAATGAAATAGCTAGTAATTATACAGTACTTACAACAGGCCAGGTTAAACACTTTAAAATCATTATGTCCTTTACTCTTCACAATAGCCTTAGATGTTAAGCACTCTGTGTGTACTATATGATTCTCTAATTATTGAGGAAGCCAAAACACAGAACAGTTAATTACCCAAGGTCACAATATTTAGGAGGTGGTATTCCAGAGGTTTGAATTCTACCTCAGTAATATGTAGGCTCTGTACCTCCTTACAGTGTTTCTAAATTTTAGCAAACTTGTTAAAGAGATCCCTAGTCCAATCAGGCTGGGTAGGCTCAAGAATATGCATGTCAAGCAAGCTCTCAGGAAATGCTTGAAGATCACACACTGAGGAGAATGCCATGGTTCAGTCAGAGAGCTTTACAGGATATTCTGCTTGAAAGAAACTAAGCAGTCAGGGGTGCCTTTCTCTTCTTCCCAGATATGCTACCTACTGTCAAGGACAATGAAATCATCACACAATGGCTAGAATGAAAAGCATAAAACAATTTCTCTCAGGAGAACTATGCCTGTCAGATACCATCTCTGTGAGCAGAGCAGAAGACTGATCTCATGTGTTTTGGGGAGAAGTACAGAGTATAGGCACTAACAAACATTCACAAATGCAAGTGGGTTGACATCGTCTTAGATGCTTAGTGCTTACTTGTAACCATGACTACAGGATAATCAGTCTTTTCCTAAATCCGTGGCAACTTTTTTTATTTCACCAGCAAATCTATATTTATCAGTAATACACTGTCACCAAATTCATCCATGGTCTTCTTCATGCCACTGTCCCTGATTTTTGCAGATGCAGTTGATAACTGAGTCTGGGGAGAACATAGCTAATTTTAAGATGCAGTTTTTTGTTGTTTGTTTTTTTAAAAACTATGGAACGCTTCATGAATTTGCGTGTCATCCTTGCGCAGGGGCCATGCTAATCTTCTCTGTATCGTTCCAATTTTAGTATATGTGCTGCCGAAGCGAGCACTAAGATGCAGTTTTTAACCCATCTGTTCTTATAGAGTTCCTCATAGATTCCTAATAGATGCTCAATGCATGCTTACTGAAATAAATATGGTAGAATTTCTGAAACAAAGTAGGGTTCCTGAGGCTTCAGTACAGGAATCAAGTATCCATGGGCATACTTCACAGATGTAAGAAAAGGAAGGCTCTTCTAGAAACTCCTATTTGTATATTTCATAATTCCATATCTAGAATGCATAATTTTAAACATTTTTATTCTTCTAATCATTACCAATATAATCACTGATATATTCAGCATGCATTGTGTGTACATGTATGTATGTATATATGTATATTAAAACACATGCATATATGAGTACATATAAAACATATATGGAATGATGGAGAACAATTTATCATTTTTAGCCTATGTTATTTTTATTCTTGAAGTCAGACACTGAGAATTATGCGTGAATTGTCTCATTACTGAATTTATAAATACTAACTGAAATATTAACAATTCCATAGAAATGATGTGTACCATGTAGTTAAGGTTAATAATTGGCATCACTGATTTATTCTAGTTTTTCTTACAGATTTAACTATGTAATGGGACTTCATTTCAGGAATGTAAGACCCATGTTTAAAGGTGACAAATAAGTTAACTCATAATTTCTATAACTACATGTTTTGTTGTAGGACTAATCATTTTCTCTATGATGTGCAATTTTGCAATTATTTTCTTATTTAGTGCTCTGTGACTGATTAAATGTTTTTACATGTCTTCTCCAGGGATTACCCTGGAAATAGATATCCAGAGAAAAAGATTAACTAAAATACCGATTTATTCATGGCTGCTTAGGTAATACTGCCATTTCACCCATTCTGAACAGGTAAAGAGAAAACATGCAATGTAATTTGTAGACCATCAATAAGCAATTACTGAATGCAAGGTTCCTCTATTTGTTTAAATTATGCTGCTTCACCAAAGAATTAACAAGAATAATGTATCAAAATTTTCTGTAGAAATAATGTGCCTTTTTATTTATGGACTCTGGGTTTTTATCTCAACAACTCCACTAAAGCATAGAGTTTTGTCCATATTGAGCAGAGCCTAGAACAGTGTTTGGTAAATATTAAGTGCTCATGTCTTGATTGAGTTCATGAACTTATGAGTAGCCACCTGTGATAACCTAAGCCACAGAACCCATGAGCACAAAGGCAGTCCCATTATGGAGAAATCAGCATGGGGTTGTTTAGTCCTGTGCTTCTGGAACTTTAGTGTGATTTATAAATAACCTGGTGGTCTCATTAGAATGCAGATTCTGATTTAGTAGGTTTGGGAGTCTGCGTTTCTAATAAGTTCTCAGGTGATGCCAGGGTTTCTGGAATTTGAGCCATAATTTGAATAGTGAAGGTTTAGCCATTGCTGCTTGAAACTGACCCCTCTCCTCATTTTCCACAGCAACTCTGGCAAATGACTGCATTATTAAAAAAAAAAAAAGAAAGGTAACAAAATTCTATGCAGGGGATATCAAAGTAAATCCAGTATAATACCATGTGACTAGTCATTGTTCTCTCTGTAAATTTGCTTGGTTGAACTTCAAGCTTGACATATGTGCAAGCTGTGTATAAAACAGATAGCGACCGGGAAGCTGCTATATAGCATGGGGCGCTCAGTTTGGTGCTCTGTGGTGACCTGGATGGGAAGGATGGGGATGGGAGTGAGAAGGGAGTCAAAGAGGGAGAGAATACTTGCATACCTGCAGCTGATTCACTTCATTGTACAGAAGAAACTAACACAACATTGTAAAGCAACTATATCCTAAGTAAATACACACAAAAAACACCATGGAGAAAGTGTGCTCTTTCTTTCAGCAAAGGAGTGGGAGTCCTGACTGAAATATTGGAGCTGCTGTCAGCTGATGGTTCCTACTGGAACCTGCACATTTCTGTGGTAAGTTCAGTGGAAAAATCAGTTTTAATAAATACAGTTGGTTCACACTTTCAGTCCTCACTCACTTTTTCTTCCCACAAAGTCAAAAGTTTGAGTAGCTTATGCTTTATTTCCTTTATCTCTTTGAATAAGATTTCCTTATTTAGGAAGTTTTTAGAGAGTGCAGACAGTTGGCAGAGCTGGCCAAAATTTCTTTTGTATGAATGTAGAGAAAGTAAATGTTTTGTGTTAACAGAACTGTACCCATTCCAAACTTATGGAACAGACAAGAGCTGTAAAATATAGTCGTCTGGAATGAAGTAATCGTTCTCGGCATGTAATAAGCCAAAGAGGAATCTCTGAGCAGGCTCTATGAAATGTTTGATCATCCTAAAAACAGGATTTGAAAACAACACTATAGCATCCTGCTGCTTTTAAAGTCTGGGTGGCTTGCTGATGCAGAGTTTATTGAACAATACGCCAGATAATCCTCTAGCTACTTCTTTTTCAAGGTCAAGTCCACACTAGCAATTACAGTAATGTTTGCTGAAGTTACTTGAATGGCAGGTATAAAGGCTGCCATTTAACCAAAACTTTGGTTGATCTCCTCATTTTCCACAGCAACTCTGGCAAATGACTGCATTATTAAAAAAAAAAAAAGAAAGGTAACAAAATTCTATGCAGGGGATATCAAAGTAAATCCAGTATAATACCATGTGACTAGTCATTGTTCTCTCTGTAAATTTGCTTGGTTGAACTTCAAGCTTGACATATGTGCAAGCTGTGTATAAAACAGATAGCGACCGGGAAGCTGCTATATAGCATGGGGCGCTCAGTTTGGTGCTCTGTGGTGACCTGGATGGGAAGGATGGGGATGGGAGTGAGAAGGGAGTCAAAGAGGGAGAGAATACTTGCATACCTGCAGCTGATTCACTTCATTGTACAGAAGAAACTAACACAACATTGTAAAGCAACTATATCCTAAGTAAATACACACAAAAAACACCATGGAGAAAGTGTGCTCTTTCTTTCAGCAAAGGAGTGGGAGTCCTGACTGAAATATTGGAGCTGCTGTCAGCTGATGGTTCCTACTGGAACCTGCACATTTCTGTGGTAAGTTCAGTGGAAAAATCAGTTTTAATAAATACAGTTGGTTCACACTTTCAGTCCTCACTCACTTTTTCTTCCCACAAAGTCAAAAGTTTGAGTAGCTTATGCTTTATTTCCTTTATCTCTTTGAATAAGATTTCCTTATTTAGGAAGTTTTTAGAGAGTGCAGACAGTTGGCAGAGCTGGCCAAAATTTCTTTTGTATGAATGTAGAGAAAGTAAATGTTTTGTGTTAACAGAACTGTACCCATTCCAAACTTATGGAACAGACAAGAGCTGTAAAATATAGTCGTCTGGAATGAAGTAATCGTTCTCGGCATGTAATAAGCCAAAGAGGAATCTCTGAGCAGGCTCTATGAAATGTTTGATCATCCTAAAAACAGGATTTGAAAACAACACTATAGCATCCTGCTGCTTTTAAAGTCTGGGTGGCTTGCTGATGCAGAGTTTATTGAACAATACGCCAGATAATCCTCTAGCTACTTCTTTTTCAAGGTCAAGTCCACACTAGCAATTACAGTAATGTTTGCTGAAGTTACTTGAATGGCAGGTATAAAGGCTGCCATTTAACCAAACTGGTTGATCGGGTGACTTTGTGAATCTAGATCCTCACTTTTAATTTAAAAGAATCACTTGTGTGGAAAAGAAAACAAGTTATTGGCCTAACCCAATTAACCGTAAAACAAACAGTTACCTGCTAATAAATCCATCAAGCATTCTCACAGAATTAAACAAAATCCATTCACATTTAGCTGAACACAATCTCTAGATTCTCATCATATCGACAGTGCAAGATTCAGGAATAAAAATAGTCATGAGTGTTCTTGTAATCATATCCACTAAAATAGGAACCAATGAGACCTATGAGACCTTAAATCTTAACACAGGGGATTAGATTTCTAAATCTGGGAACAAGCAGGGTTTTCTTTTGTTTGGGACTCTTAAGTCTTGACATTTTATTTTTCCCCCCTTTTAACTCTTAGATGACTGTATCTGTTAGAAGCTCTGGGGACAAAACTTACCCTGATTATTACCACGTGGCATAAAGAGAAAAAATAATTTTTGTAAACTTCTACTTTTTCTGCATGAAACAATTAGGAAGAATGATATTTTAATAGTAATCTTAAGTGAGGAGAATGAATCTTTGAAATAAATCTGAAAATTTTTTTTTCTTGTGAGTTGTTTAATGTAATTTATTATAGAAATTATAAAATAAGCCTTGACTATCAATATTATCACAGATCATCATTTGACTGAATGGGTTTATAGGATAGTTATAAATATTTATCCATTACTAAAGCAAACATTTGTGTTAACAGAACTGTACCAATTCCAAACTTATGGAACAGACAAGAGCTGTAAAATATAGTCGTCTGGAATGAAGTAATCGTTCTCGGCATGTAATAAGCCAAAGAGGAATCTCTGAGCAGGCTCTATGAAATGTTTGATCATCCTAAAAACAGGATTTGAAAACAACACTATAGCATCCTGCTGCTTTTAAAGTCTGGGTGGCTTGCTGATGCAGAGTTTATTGAACAATACGCCAGATAATCCTCTAGCTACTTCTTTTTCAAGGTCAAGTCCACACTAGCAATTACAGTAATGTTTGCTGAAGTTACTTGAATGGCAGGTATAAAGGCTGCCATTTAACCAAACTGGTTGATCGGGTGACTTTGTGAATCTAGATCCTCACTTTTAATTTAAAAGAATCACTTGTGTGGAAAAGAAAACAAGTTATTGGCCTAACCCAATTAACCGTAAAACAAACAGTTACCTGCTAATAAATCCATCAAGCATTCTCACAGAATTAAACAAAATCCATTCACATTTAGCTGAACACAATCTCTAGATTCTCATCATATCGACAGTGCAAGATTCAGGAATAAAAATAGTCATGAGTGTTCTTGTAATCATATCCACTAAAATAGGAACCAATGAGACCTATGAGACCTTAAATCTTAACACAGGGGATTAGATTTCTAAATCTGGGAACAAGCAGGGTTTTCTTTTGTTTGGGACTCTTAAGTCTTGACATTTTATTTTTCCCCCCTTTTAACTCTTAGATGACTGTATCTGTTAGAAGCTCTGGGGACAAAACTTACCCTGATTATTACCACGTGGCATAAAGAGAAAAAATAATTTTTGTAAACTTCTACTTTTTCTGCATGAAACAATTAGGAAGAATGATATTTTAATAGTAATCTTAAGTGAGGAGAATGAATCTTTGAAATAAATCTGAAAATTTTTTTTTCTTGTGAGTTGTTTAATGTAATTTATTATAGAAATTATAAAATAAGCCTTGACTATCAATATTATCACAGATCATCATTTGACTGAATGGGTTTATAGGATAGTTATAAATATTTATCCATTACTAAAGCAAACATTTGTTCTGAGTGTCAGCTGTTCATTGCATGCTTTGTTATTATGAAAGATGTGAAATTCTTTTTGGAATAACCAATAGATACTGTTGGTTATGCAAGCAAATTGAAAGTTAGTACTTATACTTAGTTTTGAAGAAACAAAAATAAAAGTGTTTTTATATAGTCTTCATCTTGCTCTATATGTATGTTATATATGGGTATATTAGTTGGGATAGAAAAAATTTTTCTATAGTAGTATATGATTTTTAAATCTTGGTGATTTAAAGCAGTAAGATCTTCTGGTTTACTGTTGTGAGTTCACTGTTGTGGCCAAATCTACAGGGTCATTATCCTCTGCAGTGACTTGGTGATCTTGACCCTTTAATCTGCCTTCTGTGATACCTGAACAATAGGCTTGATTGGTTGATCTAAGCAGGTGAAAAATAGCCACTGAGCAATTGAATGGGCTTTTAATTAATTTTAATGGGCTGTCTTTGGTTGAAAGGAACACATTATTTCTACTCAAATTTTATAGATGTAATCAATCAAACACATGTCTCAAAACAAGGAGGCTCAAAAATACACGGGAGTCCATGGAATGCTTGGTATTCTCTATTTCCTCTATAGGAAAGGGTTAGAATGAGACACATCTAATTGCTAAGCATAGATAAGTTTGAGGAGTGGAAGAGAAGTGGCAAGGGAGGGCCAATTTTTATTTTAATATAATCTAAATTCTTTGTTCTTCAACAATACTGTTTTGTTTGATTTGATTAAAACTTCTCTAACACAGGGGATTAGATTTCTAAATCTGGGAACAAGCAGGGTTTTCTTTTGTTTGGGACTCTTAAGTCTTGACATTTTATTTTTCCCTTTTAACTCTTAGATGACTGTATCTGTTAGAAGCTCTGGGGACAAAACTTACCCTGATTATTACCACGTGGCATAAAGAGAAAAAATAATTTTTGTAAACTTCTACTTTTTCTGCATGAAACAATTAGGAAGAATGATATTTTAATAGTAATCTTAAGTGAGGAGAATGAATCTTTGAAATAAATCTGAAAATTTTTTTTTCTTGTGAGTTGTTTAATGTAATTTATTATAGAAATTATAAAATAAGCCTTGACTATCAATATTATCACAGATCATCATTTGACTGAATGGGTTTATAGGATAGTTATAAATATTTATCCATTACTAAAGCAAACATTTGTTCTGAGTGTCAGCTGTTCATTGCATGCTTTGTTATTATGAAAGATGTGAAATTCTTTTTGGAATAACCAATAGATACTGTTGGTTATGCAAGCAAATTGAAAGTTAGTACTTATACTTAGTTTTGAAGAAACAAAAATAAAAGTGTTTTTATATAGTCTTCATCTTGCTCTATATGTATGTTATATATGGGTATATTAGTTGGGATAGAAAAAATTTTTCTATAGTAGTATATGATTTTTAAATCTTGGTGATTTAAAGCAGTAAGATCTTCTGGTTTACTGTTGTGAGTTCACTGTTGTGGCCAAATCTACAGGGTCATTATCCTCTGCAGTGACTTGGTGATCTTGACCCTTTAATCTGCCTTCTGTGATACCTGAACAATAGGCTTGATTGGTTGATCTAAGCAGGTGAAAAATAGCCACTGAGCAATTGAATGGGCTTTTAATTAATTTTAATGGGCTGTCTTTGGTTGAAAGGAACACATTATTTCTACTCAAATTTTATAGATGTAATCAATCAAACACATGTCTCAAAACAAGGAGGCTCAAAAATACACGGGAGTCCATGGAATGCTTGGTATTCTCTATTTCCTCTATAGGAAAGGGTTAGAATGAGACACATCTAATTGCTAAGCATAGATAAGTTTGAGGAGTGGAAGAGAAGTGGCAAGGGAGGGCCAATTTTTATTTTAATATAATCTAAATTCTTTGTTCTTCAACAATACTGTTTTGTTTGATTTGATTAAAATACATTTAACATCTTATGAATTCTTTTTTTAAGAATTTGTTTTATTTTTTTTTTAATTTTACAGAGTTTTGCTGTTCACAGACATGTATGTTCCCATATCAGGCATATGCACATCCCTGGCCCCTCCACCCTCCCAGACTCTCCCATTCCAGCCCTCCAGGCTGTCTCACCGAGCCCTTGAAAGAACTCCTATTCCCACAGCACAGTGATAATAGCTATCTTTTTCACATATGAGAGTATATGTTTCCATGTTACTCCCTCTATGCCTCCCAGCCACTGTTTATTCCCCACAATGTCCAAATGTCTATTCTCTATGTCTGTTTTTCCATCCGTTCACTGCATGTGTTATCATTACCCTTTTACTAGATTCCATATATATGTGATAGTATACCATACTTGTCTTTCTCTTTTTGACTTACTTCACTTTTTATGATAGGTTCTAGATCCAGCCAACTCATTAGGACTGATTCTTTTGTATGTCTTTTTACAGTTGAGTAGTACTCCATTGCATATATGTACTAGAACTTCTTTATCCATTCATTCATCGATGGACATCTAGGTTGCTTCCATGTTCTAGCTATTGTATAGAGAGCTGCAGTGAACATTGGGGTACAGGTGCTTCTTTCAGTTTTGATTTCATCAGGGTATAAGCCTAAGAGTGGGATTGTTGGGTCATATGGTGCTTCTATTTTTAGTTTTTTAAGGAATCTTCATACTGTCTTCCATAGCGGCTGTATCAATCTACATTCCCACCAGCAATGCAAGAGTGTTCCCTTTTCTCCACACCCTCTCCAGCATTTATTGTCTGTAGACTTTGGATGATGGCCATTCTGACGGGTGTGAGGTTTTTGAATCAATCAAACACATGTCTCAAAACAAGGAGGCTCAAAAATACACGGGAGTCCATGGAATGCTTGGTATTCTCTATTTCCTCTATAGGAAAGGGTTAGAATGAGACACATCTAATTGCTAAGCATAGATAAGTTTGAGGAGTGGAAGAGAAGTGGCAAGGGAGGGCCAATTTTTATTTTAATATAATCTAAATTCTTTGTTCTTCAACAATACTGTTTTGTTTGATTTGATTAAAATACATTTAACATCTTATGAATTCTTTTTTTAAGAATTTGTTTTATTTTTTTTTTAATTTTACAGAGTTTTGCTGTTCACAGACATGTATGTTCCCATATCAGGCATATGCACATCCCTGGCCCCTCCACCCTCCCAGACTCTCCCATTCCAGCCCTCCAGGCTGTCTCACCGAGCCCTTGAAAGAACTCCTATTCCCACAGCACAGTGATAATAGCTATCTTTTTCACATATGAGAGTATATGTTTCCATGTTACTCCCTCTATGCCTCCCAGCCACTGTTTATTCCCCACAATGTCCAAATGTCTATTCTCTATGTCTGTTTTTCCATCCGTTCACTGCATGTGTTATCATTACCCTTTTACTAGATTCCATATATATGTGATAGTATACCATACTTGTCTTTCTCTTTTTGACTTACTTCACTTTTTATGATAGGTTCTAGATCCAGCCAACTCATTAGGACTGATTCTTTTGTATGTCTTTTTACAGTTGAGTAGTACTCCATTGCATATATGTACTAGAACTTCTTTATCCATTCATTCATCGATGGACATCTAGGTTGCTTCCATGTTCTAGCTATTGTATAGAGAGCTGCAGTGAACATTGGGGTACAGGTGCTTCTTTCAGTTTTGATTTCATCAGGGTATAAGCCTAAGAGTGGGATTGTTGGGTCATATGGTGCTTCTATTTTTAGTTTTTTAAGGAATCTTCATACTGTCTTCCATAGCGGCTGTATCAATCTACATTCCCACCAGCAATGCAAGAGTGTTCCCTTTTCTCCACACCCTCTCCAGCATTTATTGTCTGTAGATTTTTGGATGATGGCCATTCTGACGGGTGTGAGGTGGCATCTCATTGTAGTTTTAATTTGCGTTTCTCTAATAATAAGCGAGGTTGAGCATCGTTTCATGTGCTTTTGGGCCATCTGTATGTCGTCTTTGGAGAGGTGTCTGTTTAGGTCCTTTTCCCATTTTTTGATTGGGTTGTTCATTTTTCTGGTGCTGAGTTGTCTGAGTTGCTTGTAGATTTTGGAGATTAATTCTTTGTCTGTTGTTTCATTTGCTACTATTTTCTCCCATTATGTGGGCTGTCTGTTCAGCCTTTTTGTAATTTCTTTTGCTGTACAAAAGCTTTTAAGTTTCATTAGATCCCACACGTGAATTTTTGTCTTTAGTTCTGCTATTCTAGTAGGTGGATCAGAGAAGATCTTGCTTTGATTTATGGCCTTGAGTGTTTTACCTATGTTCTCCTCTAACAGTTTTAGGGTTTTTGGTCTTACATTTAGGTCTTTAATCCATTTTAAGTTGATCTTTGTGTATGGTGTCAGGGAATGGTCCAACTCCATTTTTCAACGTATAGCTGTCCAATTTTCCCAGCACCATTTGTTGAAGAGGCTGTCTTTGTCCCATTTTATAGTTTCGCCTCCTGTGTCAAAAATAAGGTATCCATAGGTGTGTGGGTTTATCTCTGGGTTCTCTATCTTGTTCCATTGGTCTATATTTCTGTTTTTGTGCCAATACCATACTGTCTTGATGACTGTTGCTTTTTAGTAGAGTCTGAAGTTAGGGAAGCTGATCCCTCCAGCTCCATTTTTTTTTTTTTTAGGATTGTTTTGGCTATTTGGGGTCTTTTGTGTTTCCATATGAACTGTGCTATTCTTTGCTCTAGTTCTGTGAAGAATGCCATTGGTAGTTTAATAGAGATTGCATTGAATCTGTAGATGATATTTGGTAGTATGGTCATTGTCACAATATTGATTCTTCCAACCCAGGAACATGGAATATCTCTGCATCTGTTTAAGTCTTCTTTAAGTTCTTTCATGACTGTCTTGTAATTTTCAGTTTTGTTTCTTTGTTTCTTTTGTTTCTTTGGGTAGGTTTATTCCTAGATATTTTATTCTTTTGGTTGCTATGGTGAGGGGGATTGCATCTTTGGTTTTGTTTTCTGATTTTGCATTGTTTGTATATAGGAATTCCAGTGATTTCTATGTATTGATTTTGTATCCTGCGACTTTGTTGAATTCGTTCATTAGGTCTAGTAGCTTTGTAATAGTGTCTTTGGGGTTTTCTATGTATAATATCATGTTGTCTGCGAATAGAGTTTTATTTCTTCTTTTCCAATCTGGATTCTTTTTTTTTTCTTCTCTTATTGCTGTTGTTGGAACTTCCAGGACTATGCTGAATAATAGTGGTAAAAATGGACACCCCTGTCTTGTTCCTGATCTTAGAGGAAATGCTTTCAGTTTTTCACCATTGAGGATAATGTTTGCTGTGGGCTTCTCATATATGGCTTTCATTATGTTGAGATAGGTTCCTTCTATGCCCATTTTTTGAAGAGATTTTATCATAAATGAGTGTTGTTCTTTGTCGAAGGCTTTTCTGCATCTATTGAGATTATCATGTGGTTTGTTTTTGTCTCTCAATTTGTTGATATGGTGTATCACATTGAGTGATTTGCAGATATCAAAGAATCCTTGCATGCCTGGGATGAACCCGACTTAGTCATGATGCATGAGTTTTTTGATGTGTTGTTGAATTCTGCTTGCTAGGATTTTGCTGAGGATTTTGATTCCAAATTCATCAGTGAAATTGCTCTATAATTTCCTTTTTTTGTGTTGTTTTGGCTATTTGGGGTCTTTTGTGTTTCCATATGAACTGTGCTATTCTTTGCTCTAGTTCTGTGAAGAATGCCATTGGTAGTTTAATAGAGATTGCATTGAATCTGTAGATGATATTTGGTAGTATGGTCATTGTCACAATATTGATTCTTCCAACCCAGGAACATGGAATATCTCTGCATCTGTTTAAGTCTTCTTTAAGTTCTTTCATGACTGTCTTGTAATTTTCAGTTTTGTTTCTTTGTTTCTTTTGTTTCTTTGGGTAGGTTTATTCCTAGATATTTTATTCTTTTGGTTGCTATGGTGAGGGGGATTGCATCTTTGGTTTTGTTTTCTGATTTTGCATTGTTTGTATATAGGAATTCCAGTGATTTCTATGTATTGATTTTGTATCCTGCGACTTTGTTGAATTCGTTCATTAGGTCTAGTAGCTTTGTAATAGTGTCTTTGGGGTTTTCTATGTATAATATCATGTCTGCGAATAGAGTTTTATTTCTTCTTTTCCAATCTGGATTCTTTTTTTTTTCTTCTCTTATTGCTGTTGTTGGAACTTCCAGGACTATGCTGAATAATAGTGGTAAAAATGGACACCCCTGTCTTGTTCCTGATCTTAGAGGAAATGCTTTCAGTTTTTCACCATTGAGGATAATGTTTGCTGTGGGCTTCTCATATATGGCTTTCATTATGTTGAGATAGGTTCCTTCTATGCCCATTTTTTGAAGAGATTTTATCATAAATGAGTGTTGTTCTTTGTCGAAGGCTTTTCTGCATCTATTGAGATTATCATGTGGTTTGTTTTTGTCTCTCAATTTGTTGATATGGTGTATCACATTGAGTGATTTGCAGATATCAAAGAATCCTTGCATGCCTGGGATGAACCCGACTTAGTCATGATGCATGAGTTTTTTGATGTGTTGTTGAATTCTGCTTGCTAGGATTTTGCTGAGGATTTTGATTCCAAATTCATCAGTGAAATTGCTCTATAATTTCCTTTTTTTGTGTTGTTTTTGCCTGGTTTTGGTATCAAGGTGATTGGTGGCCTCATAGAATGTGTTTGGAAGTTTTCCTTCCTGTGAAAATTTTTGAAAGAGTTTCAGAAGGACAGGCATTAGCTCTTCTTTAAATGTTTGGTAGAATTCGCCTTTGAAGCCATCTGGCTCTGAGCTTTTATTTTTGGATAGATTTTTAATCACAAATTCAATTTCCAAGCTTGTGATTGGGTTGTTCATAGTTTCTATTTCTTCCTGGTTCAGTCTTGGGAGATCAATCTTTTCTAAGAAACTGTCCATTTCCTCCAGGTTGTCCAATTTGTTCCCATATAATTATTCATAATAGTCTCTTATAATCCTTTGAATTTCCGCATTATCTCTTGTAATCTCTCGTTTTTCATTTTTGATTTTGTTGATCTGGTTCTTTTCTGTTTCTTTCTTGATGAGTCTGGCCAGTGGCTTGTCAGTTTTGTTTACCCTGGTTGATATAATTTCAGTTTTCTTGAATTGACTGAGGTTTGATGTGTGGCCCAAGATGTTTTCTATCCTGGGGAATGTTCCATAAGCACTTGAGAAGAAAGTGTATTCTTCTGCTTTTGGATAGATACAGTCATCTAAAATTTCCATGAGGTCCATCTCTTCTAGTGTTGCATTTAAGGCTTGTGTTTCTTTAGTAATTTTCTGTTTTGATGATCTGTCCATTGGTGTGAGAGGAGTGTTAAAGTCTCCTACTCTTATTACGTTATTGTCAATTTCCTCTTTTATGTCTGAAAGTGTTTGTCTTATGTCTTGGGGTGCACCTGTGTTGGGTGCATAGATATTTATGATCGTTACATCTTCCTCTTGGATAGATCCCTTGATCATTATGGATCTATCCATAAGAAGGCAAGAGACCTGCCTTGTCTCTCTTTTTTTTTTTAGCACTTTTTTTGGGGGTGGGGGCGTGGGTTGGGGAGGGAGAGGGGCGGGTCACTTTTATTGGTTTTTCATTTATCTATTTTTTCATCCATCTTTTTTCTTTGGCCCGTGTGGGCCTCCCATCACAGTGGCCTCTGTTGTCGCAGAGTACCAGAAGGACAGAGTATACTTGGTTGCAGATTATTTTGTTTCAGTGCTTTAAATGTGTCCTGCCATTCTCTTCTGGCCTGCAGGGTTTCTGTTGAACAATCAGCAGTTAAACGTATGAGGTTTCCTTTATACGTTATTTATTGTTTTCCTAGGTACTTTAAGTACTTCTTTTTGAAAGAGTTTCAGAAGGACAGGCATTAGCTCTTCTTTAAATGTTTGGTAGAATTCGCCTTTGAAGCCATCTGGCTCTGAGCTTTTATTTTTGGATAGATTTTTAATCACAAATTCAATTTCCAAGCTTGTGATTGGGTTGTTCATAGTTTCTATTTCTTCCTGGTTCAGTCTTGGGAGATCAATCTTTTCTAAGAAACTGTCCATTTCCTCCAGGTTGTCCAATTTGTTCCCATATAATTATTCATAATAGTCTCTTATAATCCTTTGAATTTCCGCATTATCTCTTGTAATCTCTCGTTTTTCATTTTTGATTTTGTTGATCTGGTTCTTTTCTGTTTCTTTCTTGATGAGTCTGGCCAGTGGCTTGTCAGTTTTGTTTACCCTGGTTGATATAATTTCAGTTTTCTTGAATTGACTGAGGTTTGATGTGTGGCCCAAGATGTTTTCTATCCTGGGGAATGTTCCATAAGCACTTGAGAAGAAAGTGTATTCTTCTGCTTTTGGATAGATACAGTCATCTAAAATTTCCATGAGGTCCATCTCTTCTAGTGTTGCATTTAAGGCTTGTGTTTCTTTAGTAATTTTCTGTTTTGATGATCTGTCCATTGGTGTGAGAGGAGTGTTAAAGTCTCCTACTCTTATTACGTTATTGTCAATTTCCTCTTTTATGTCTGAAAGTGTTTGTCTTATGTCTTGGGGTGCACCTGTGTTGGGTGCATAGATATTTATGATCGTTACATCTTCCTCTTGGATAGATCCCTTGATCATTATGGATCTATCCATAAGAAGGCAAGAGACCTGCCTTGTCTCTCTTTTTTTTTTTAGCACTTTTTTTGGGGGTGGGGGCGTGGGTTGGGGAGGGAGAGGGGCGGGTCACTTTTATTGGTTTTTCATTTATCTATTTTTTCATCCATCTTTTTTCTTTGGCCCGTGTGGGCCTCCCATCACAGTGGCCTCTGTTGTCGCAGAGTACCAGAAGGACAGAGTATACTTGGTTGCAGATTATTTTGTTTCAGTGCTTTAAATGTGTCCTGCCATTCTCTTCTGGCCTGCAGGGTTTCTGTTGAACAATCAGCAGTTAAACGTATGAGGTTTCCTTTATACATTATTTATTGTTTTTTCCTAGGTACTTTAAGTATTCTGTCCTTGTATTTAGCCTGTGTTAGCTTGATTAGAATGTACCTTGGTGTGTTTCTTCTGGGTTTTATCCTGTATGAAACTCTATGTGTTTCTTGAACTTGGTTGCCTATTTCCTTTCCCATGCTGGGGAAGTTTTCAACTATAACCTTTTCAAGAATTTTTTCATAGCCTTTCTTTCCCTCTTCTTCTTCTAGGAATCCTATAATTCTAATGTTGGTGTATTTGATATTGTCCCATAGGTCTCTAAGGCTATCCTCAGTTCTTTTGATTCTTTCTGCTTTGTTCTGTTCTTCAGCAATTATTTTCACCATTCTATCTTCCAGCTCACTTATCCATTCTTCCACCTCTGATACTCTACTGTTGAGCCCTTCTATAGAATTTTTAAGTTTAGCAATTGAGTTGTTTGTCTCTATTTGTTTATTTTTTATTTCTTTCATGTCTCTTCTCAGTGCACTAATTTCCTCTAATATTCTGTTTCAGTGATTTGAATCCTCACTAGCATCACTCTTCTCTTTCTGATAATTTGTCTGTCTCCTTTTCTGTCATTTGTAACTATGTTTCTCTGATTTGTTCCTTCATCTGTGCAGTGTTTCTCTGTCTTTTCATTGTTATGTTAATTTTTGTTTCATTGTGTGTGTCTGTGTGTTGGAGGTCTTTTCCCCTCAGGTTTTGTGGTTGAATTCTCCCTTCCTTTTGGTTTCTGTCCTTGAAGAAGGGTTTGGTGGTTTGTGTCTTAGGTGGTGTTAGGTCTTGTTTGCAGGTGGATAATCCCTAGTGTTCTGTGTTCTTTGATAGTGTAGGGTCTTGGAGTCAGGTCTTCCCTGCCAGGATCCTTGGTTTGATCTCTGGCCAGGGAGTGTAGGCTCTATGTCTGATTTGCTATGCTGTTCAGTGGTATTAGTTCAAATACAAGCATATGAGGAACAAGAGGTACGTCCCTGATAGATGACAGTCATAAAGTCATGCAAATATTTTCTAACATAATGGAAAAATACACATATATACACATCAATAACCACAACTGAACAGTCTTACAGGGATAAAGTATAGGAAATTTTTCTGGCAAATGGCACAATCAAAGTTGGTACCTGACTATTAAGCTCTAAGTTAGTTAAAATACTGCCTGGAAAAACAGATCCAGGGCAAGGTCCCAGTTGGGTTTTATCCTGTATGAAACTCTATGTGTTTCTTGAACTTGGTTGCCTATTTCCTTTCCCATGCTGGGGAAGTTTTCAACTATAACCTTTTCAAGAATTTTTTCATAGCCTTTCTTTCCCTCTTCTTCTTCTAGGAATCCTATAATTCTAATGTTGGTGTATTTGATATTGTCCCATAGGTCTCTAAGGCTATCCTCAGTTCTTTTGATTCTTTCTGCTTTGTTCTGTTCTTCAGCAATTATTTTCACCATTCTATCTTCCAGCTCACTTATCCATTCTTCCACCTCTGATACTCTACTGTTGAGCCCTTCTATAGAATTTTTAAGTTTAGCAATTGAGTTGTTTGTCTCTATTTGTTTATTTTTTATTTCTTTCATGTCTCTTCTCAGTGCACTAATTTCCTCTAATATTCTGTTTCAGTGATTTGAATCCTCACTAGCATCACTCTTCTCTTTCTGATAATTTGTCTGTCTCCTTTTCTGTCATTTGTAACTATGTTTCTCTGATTTGTTCCTTCATCTGTGCAGTGTTTCTCTGTCTTTTCATTGTTATGTTAATTTTTGTTTCATTGTGTGTGTCTGTGTGTTGGAGGTCTTTTCCCCTCAGGTTTTGTGGTTGAATTCTCCCTTCCTTTTGGTTTCTGTCCTTGAAGAAGGGTTTGGTGGTTTGTGTCTTAGGTGGTGTTAGGTCTTGTTTGCAGGTGGATAATCCCTAGTGTTCTGTGTTCTTTGATAGTGTAGGGTCTTGGAGTCAGGTCTTCCCTGCCAGGATCCTTGGTTTGATCTCTGGCCAGGGAGTGTAGGCTCTATGTCTGATTTGCTATGCTGTTCAGTGGTATTAGTTCAAATACAAGCATATGAGGAACAAGAGGTACGTCCCTGATAGATGACAGTCATAAAGTCATGCAAATATTTTCTAACATAATGGAAAAATACACATATATACACATCAATAACCACAACTGAACAGTCTTACAGGGATAAAGTATAGGAAATTTTTCTGGCAAATGGCACAATCAAAGTTGGTACTGACTGTTAAGCTCTAAGTTAATTAAAATACTGCCTGGAAAAACAGATCCAGGGCAAGGTCCCGGCTGGGAATATTATAATGAAAACAGTTTTTAACTAAGACATGTGTTGAGGGTGAGAAGGAGGAGAGTGTATGTGTAATGAGAAGGAATAGATTCGTGTTGCAAGGATTTTGTAGGGATAGGTAACAAAGATTAGTGTGTAGTAGAGGTTAGTACAGCTGGAAGAGAATGGTAGAGACAGGAAGATAGGAAATATTTATATAGAGGATAGTAGTAGGTATAATAAATTATAATTAGAGCATAGACAGAGGAAGCAGAGGCAAAAAAAATTAAAATAAAAAAAGTAAAAATTAAAAAAAAAGGAAAAATAATTAAAAAGAAAAGACCAAAAAAAAAAAAACCCAAAACGGGTAAACACTGTCTCTGGTTTTTATTTTCTCATCTGCATGTAGACCTTCCACCAGCTTGCTCTTGATGTTGTCCCACATTTCACTAGTCTGTACTTGTGGGGTTCGGATGTAGGGGCTGGACGGCTGCTTATGTCTTAGGTTTCCGTGAGGGTCAGGGATTTTTTTTGTAGTCAGGACCCTTGCAGAGCCAGTTGCTGTTTTCTGTTTTGCTTTCAGCAAAAAAAAAGGCTCTGTAGACAGCTCAGATGCCGGCTGGTGTGGGCCCAGCGGGCAGTTTCCAGTCCGTCGAGCAGAGGCTGCGCCTCTGGAGCCTTTCAGGAGGGGGCTCCCCAGTTCCACTGTGCACCTCCTGGTAGCCTTCAGTCCCTGCTCTTCTCTCGGTTTCCTCTGCCACGTCTCTCTGCTGCCTGCGTGGTTGAGGCTTCCTGTCCCAGGTGCTCCGCTTCTTTGCTGCAGTTCTGATGCTGTGCAGGGTTTTCGAGCTGGCGGCTAATATGCACCGCCACCCTGCCGGATACGAGACTAAACCCCAAACACAGGTGTGAGCCTTCCCGTCCGGCTGGAGCCAGGTTTTGGGGCTGCAACCCACGCTGGATTTCCCTGTTCCATTCCACACGCCCCCACTAGCAGTGTCTCAGCTCACCTGGTGCCCGGTGACCGTGTACTGTCCCGGCAGGATTTTCACGCTGAGCGTTGCCTTCTGTCCTCCCGGCGCACTTCCCCGACCGCCTGGAGCCAGGTGTTTGGCCAGCAACTCTTGGGGAATTTCCCTGTTTCATTCCACCCGTCCCCGCTAGCATTGTCTCAGCTCTCCTGGTGCCCAGCAACCCAGTACTGTCCAGGAGGGATTTTCACGCTGAGCGCTGCCTCCTGTCCTCCAGGTGCACTTCCCAGCGCTCTCTCTGCCTGGTCCGGTGTGGGAGTTGGGGTATGGCGCGCTCAGTATGGGAGCTCTGAGGAAGTTCTGGCTGCTTGCCCTCCGACCCTTGTAGACCTGAGGAGTTCTTTTGTCGTCTAGAGACTGGTTTGTTGGTGGTGTTTCATTTCTTGATTAGTTTTGGTGATTCTATTGGGGAGCTGGTGAAATCCTCCTCTCATTCCTCTGACATCTTGGCCCCTGCTCTTAGAGCAATCTCCTTATGAATTCTTAAAATCACTACTTAAGGGCAGGAGAATCGTCTGGCTTAACTTTTGTAGCAAGGTTGTGACTAATTTAGCATCTGATACAGTATTTAGACCTCTTTTCATTCATCATTCTCCTTTTAGTTATGTTTCCTAATTAACATTTTTGGAATGTTATCAGTTCTGCTTTTGTATCTAAAATGTTCAGAGCTTTGTTTTCAAAGGTCAATGATTTTCAATATCCAATTTGCTCCTAAATCCTTAATAAAATAATCAGAAGGTAGACACATCTACTCAGGTCTCTGTGAATTCCAATGGAGTTCCATCAAATCAAGAGTAACCTGTAAGCATTGGAAGTGTGTTTCCAATGATAAAAAAAGTCAGATAGATTTTATAGTTAATGTGATTTTAAAAACTCAGAATCTAAAATTGTGTAAGTTGGGTAAAACCGTAGGAAGTCATAGGCTTTCATGAGCTCACAGTAGGAAAGAGAAAGTTATTTGGTGAATTTGCTTAGAAAACGGCTTCAGGGAAATCCCAGTTTGTCTTTGGTTAGCTAATTTAGGAGTGTGTGACCTTTTCTGGGCTTTTATGTCTCCCTAGCTCACTTTGAAGGTATATAATTTGTTATTCTTTCAGAAACATATTCTTTAGATGTGAATAGTGTTACATGAATGTAATTCTTAACAAGTGCTACATAACAATAGTTATTTTAGGTATAATATAATTATTAAACTATTGCCACTCCCAAGCTTTAAAAAATGCATATAAAGTCAGGCAAGATAGGACAGCTGAAGGTAAAAAATCATGAAGGAAATTTGAGAGCTCAGTATTCTTCAAAGGATTATTTGCATGAACAAAAGGAATATTAAGCTGAGTTAACCATAGGAGGAGGCATAGGATTCATTCAAAAGCAAACTGAGACCTAAAAGTGCAAACAAAATGTAAGTTGAAGACTGCATTTAAAATAATAGTGTGACTTGCAGTCTAATGGCTCCCTGACCACTGGATAATATTATTAGGAACAGATTTCCATAGAATTTTCTTCATTGCAGAAAACAGACTTCATAGAAGCTACTGTAAGAAAAGAGGGTTGTACCATTCACAGAATCTTTACAAGACTCAAAAATCAAGTTCAGGCATTGGAACTTGAAGGTACACAGGAAAAACACAACTAGAAGAAAGGCCCAACAACCCAGAGTAGTGTGCCTCAAGGCATAGCTTGTGGACCAGCCTCTGATCCTCATACTGTTGGTAGTCTGGAGTGAGAAAACTATTTGCACCAGATTGCAAATGGACTGGGTCACTAGGCACACTATTTAGTTTAGTTGACAATATTTTTCATAGTAAGATTTCCTCAATAGAGAAGCAGCATGTCAATTTACATTCAAGGGCAAGCTCTTGTCTGAAATGAGAATACAAGGCACCACTGCCTTCACCATTAGCTACATGACACTTAAGCTTCTGCAAAATGGAAACCCATAAACTGACTCGCAGTGAAATATGTTTTTAAGTTGGGTAAAAAACCGTAGGAAGTCATAGGCTTTCATGAGCTCACAGTATGAAAGAGAAAGTTATTTGGTGAATTTGCTTAGAAAACGGCTTCAGGAAATCCCAGTTTGTCTTTGGTTAGCTAATTTAGGAGTGTGTGACCTTTTCTGGGCTTTTATGTCTCCCTAGCTCACTTTGAAGGTATATAATTTGTTATTCTTTCAGAAACATATTCTTTAGATGTGAATAGTGTTACATGAATGTAATTCTTAACAAGTGCTACATAACAATAGTTATTTTAGGTATAATATAATTATTAAACTATTGCCACTCCCAAGCTTTAAAAAATGCATATAAAGTCAGGCAAGATAGGACAGCTGAAGGTAAAAAATCATGAAGGAAATTTGAGAGCTCAGTATTCTTCAAAGGATTATTTGCATGAACAAAAGGAATATTAAGCTGAGTTAACCATAGGAGGAGGCATAGGATTCATTCAAAAGCAAACTGAGACCTAAAAGTGCAAACAAAATGTAAGTTGAAGACTGCATTTAAAATAATAGTGTGACTTGCAGTCTAATGGCTCCCTGACCACTGGATAATATTATTAGGAACAGATTTCCATAGAATTTTCTTCATTGCAGAAAACAGACTTCATAGAAGCTACTGTAAGAAAAGAGGGTTGTACCATTCACAGAATCTTTACAAGACTCAAAAATCAAGTTCAGGCATTGGAACTTGAAGGTACACAGGAAAAACACAACTAGAAGAAAGGCCCAACAACCCAGAGTAGTGTGCCTCAAGGCATAGCTTGTGGACCAGCCTCTGATCCTCATACTGTTGGTAGTCTGGAGTGAGAAAACTATTTGCACCAGATTGCAAATGGACTGGGTCACTAGGCACACTATTTAGTTTAGTTGACAATATTTTTCATAGTAAGATTTCCTCAATAGAGAAGCAGCATGTCAATTTACATTCAAGGGCAAGCTCTTGTCTGAAATGAGAATACAAGGCACCACTGCCTTCACCATTAGCTACATGACACTTAAGCTTCTGCAAAATGGAAACCAAAACACTGCATCAGAGCAACCCCAGGAAGAACTAAATGACTCCATCACCTGATTACCTACGAAGATTCAGTCCTCTTTTGAGCGAAATAAGCTACCCAAGGCTCCCTTCTGCTTCCAGGTCTGATGACAAATAAATAGAAGTAAAACATAAAGTCTACCAGTTTAATCAAATACTTTGAGAAATGAAAGGCTATCATCATTTCAGGTCATGAATTATTTGGGGATTGTGATAAGACTCATAAATGTGGACTTCTCTGGTGTTCCAGTGGTAGAGAATCCAACTACCAATGCAGCTGACACAGGCTGAGGCCCTAGTCTGGGAAGATTCCACATGCCACCAGAGCAGTCAAACCCACACACCACAGCTACAGAACTCACTTGCTGCAGCTAGAGAAAACCTAGGAGCAGCAAACAAGATGCGGCATAGCCAAAAAAAGGAACCATGGGTGCTATACCCAGCAAATTGACACACGTGCAGTTGTACATGAACTCATAGAGGAATTACAGGCCCTGCAAAGGCTGTCTTCAGACTCCAGGTTAAAAAGTCCTGATGCAGCATAAAGCAGAAATTACCAATTTTACCAATAATTTGATTTTAATATATATATTTTTCATAAATTTATACTTCAATTTAGAGCTGAAAATTGCAATTTGATTTATAACTCTTACTGGCAATATAATCTAGACATATAAACTCTTTGGATCCCAATTATGTCACTTGTAAATTGAAGATGATAATTATCTCATAAGATTACTATATTTCCTTTGGTATGTATCTAGCATAGTACTTGTGACAAAAATATTGAATAAATTCTCATTTCCTCTTTCATTCATTTAATTATTCATTTTTTATTAACATTTTTTGGTCCCTAAGTCATCATTTTATTTTCATTTATCTTTACTGTTAGGCATGTGTAGGCCTCCCATTGCAGTGTCCTCTCTCACTGCAGAACACTGACTCTAGGTGTATGTGCTCCAGAGTGCTGGCTTGTAATTGGACACACCAGTCCAGCCGCTCTGTGGCATGTGGAATTTTCCCAGGCCAGGGATTGAACCAGTGCCCCTTGCACTGCAAGGTAAACTCTTTACCCTCTGGACCACCAAGGAAGCCCTTACTTATTCATTTTTGATGTATGAATAAGATTGCTTAGAATCTCCTGATTTTTTTCTGGTTTTACAGTATGTTCAAAACATGTTTATTAAATGCTCACTTTGTACCAGGAGCTGTGCTATGTGCGTATGGATGATTAAGCAGGGATCTCTATTCCAGAGAAATTTAGGCTGGCATGTGAGGAGCAAATTTCAATCATTGTAATGTAGTCAGTGATATAAGAAATATAAGTGATATATTGTAATAAGTGATACAAGAAATGAGCATAAGATTGTATGGAATCCCATCAGAGGGCCGCTGTAACCAATATGGAGGATTTACTGAAAAATCCATGATGGCTATGATACCAAGTTGTGCCAATATATTAATTAAATAAACTTTCTAATTGCTTTCTGTATGCTGATTATTTTGATAAATATTGTTAAATATTAAGTATTTAACAGTATTTAAATGTTGCTCAAATATTTTTAAAATTTAACGAAAAAAATTATAAAACCTAGGTGTGGTTACTAGGCTGAAACAGATTGAACAAAATTTCAAGGATATATAATAAATCAATGATGGTGTTGGAGTTAGCTTTTACTCCAAGCCTATGTTCTTTGATAACTAGTTGAAGAAAGTTGGAAATAGTGTTTCAGTCAGGGAGACGTAACTTCAAAAATTACTGGAATGGAGACGTGGAGTGATTTTTTTTATGTGAAAGAAATAACACAAAGTCACAACAGTAATAACTGTTATAAGCACAGACAATAATAAATTGTAAAATATAATTAAAGATGACCTAGGATAATGTAGAGTTGTTTGAATGTAAAAAAGAAAAAAAAAAAGCAAAAAAAAAAGCTAAGTAGTCATAATTAGACTGCAAATATCTAATTTGTGATTTCTAGATCTAATGGGACAGGAACTAGTTTAAGCGTGGGAAGATGATGCATATAATGTTGAGGAAATTAGGATATCCAGGAGTTAGGCATGTATGTTTTTACTCCAGAGACATGGTCAAAACTGGAAATAAATTTGGTTGACATTAATCTAAAAATAACAAGAAAAATCATTAGAGTATGAAAATACCTGGTAATACGGAAGGAACATGGCATTGAACCATGGTTATTTTCACCAAAATGCACCTGTATTTCAAAATATACACGTGTAGTTTTTAAAAATTCATCTTTATGAATTAACTTAAAATTATTTTGTATTATCTGTTTGCAGAAAATGTGGTCAAAGTAGAATTTATAACTAAAGAAATTAGTTGAAAATTAGTCAAATTAACAAGGTAAACAGTTTATGCAATGAGACTCTGCTAAACAAGGAGAACTCTATAAATGAGTTTATTGACATTTATATCATAATAGATAACAAAAGTAACAAAACTCCTGTGTTTTTACTTGTAATTTAAATGAAACTCGTGATTGACAGCTTTGTTTGGGGAGGGGAGGTGCAGGAAAACAGTTGTGCCCAAATTTCTTCAGATGACACAGTCAATATTTTTATTTGTAAACCTCTTATGATCTTTTATAAGTTTTATCTTATTTTTAGGAATATCTAAAGTTCCTATCGGGAAGCTAAAGGAAATTTGAATTGCTTCCTAAAAATATACTCCTTTAGTAGAATATTCTATTTATCAGACAGTTTGATTAACAAGATTGTAGTTCCCATTTTTATAGTTTAATTAGAGGTTAAAGATCATGTGAATAGGCAGTTTTTATTTTCCCAATGTATTTATTTTCAAACAATCTCAATCTAAAACAGCAGTCAACCTCACTGAAACAGAGACATAGATGACTTGTAAAGAAGACATTTTCTGTAATTACATGGTTAACTTCATTCAAACTTACTAATCATTTCAGATACATGTGTAGGTCCATTGATCAAAAACTCACTGCAGTGTTAAATGAACAGATGTACAGTTATTAATTTTGGATGGGATCCATATGTAACTTCAATAGAGATCAAAGAAAGCAATGAGAACACAGCATTGCATCCTGTGTTAAGATTTCAGCAATGCCTAGGCAAGAGAGACATTTGCCTCAAAGTTCCAGGAAGAAACATCTTCCATCATTTTTAAATTTTCTATTAATTTTTTAATTCTAAAGCAAAATTGTCATCTAAATAAGTGCTTCAAACATATAAGCTCTGACTAGAACCTTGCTTTTTTTATCTAATACGGAAGGAACATGGCATTGAACCATGGTTATTTTCACCAAAATGCACCTGTATTTCAAAATATACACGTGTAGTTTTTAAAAATTCATCTTTATGAATTAACTTAAAATTATTTTGTATTATCTGTTTGCAGAAAATGTGGTCAAAGTAGAATTTATAACTAAAGAAATTAGTTGAAAATTAGTCAAATTAACAAGGTAAACAGTTTATGCAATGAGACTCTGCTAAACAAGGAGAACTCTATAAATGAGTTTATTGACATTTATATCATAATAGATAACAAAAGTAACAAAACTCCTGTGTTTTTACTTGTAATTTAAATGAAACTCGTGATTGACAGCTTTGTTTGGGGAGGGGAGGTGCAGGAAAACAGTTGTGCCCAAATTTCTTCAGATGACACAGTCAATATTTTTATTTGTAAACCTCTTATGATCTTTTATAAGTTTTATCTTATTTTTAGGAATATCTAAAGTTCCTATCGGGAAGCTAAAGGAAATTTGAATTGCTTCCTAAAAATATACTCCTTTAGTAGAATATTCTATTTATCAGACAGTTTGATTAACAAGATTGTAGTTCCCATTTTTATAGTTTAATTAGAGGTTAAAGATCATGTGAATAGGCAGTTTTTATTTTCCCAATGTATTTATTTTCAAACAATCTCAATCTAAAACAGCAGTCAACCTCACTGAAACAGAGACATAGATGACTTGTAAAGAAGACATTTTCTGTAATTACATGGTTAACTTCATTCAAACTTACTAATCATTTCAGATACATGTGTAGGTCCATTGATCAAAAACTCACTGCAGTGTTAAATGAACAGATGTACAGTTATTAATTTTGGATGGGATCCATATGTAACTTCAATAGAGATCAAAGAAAGCAATGAGAACACAGCATTGCATCCTGTGTTAAGATTTCAGCAATGCCTAGGCAAGAGAGACATTTGCCTCAAAGTTCCAGGAAGAAACATCTTCCATCATTTTTAAATTTTCTATTAATTTTTTAATTCTAAAGCAAAATTGTCATCTAAATAAGTGCTTCAAACATATATGCTCTGACTAGAACCTTGCCTGTATTAAAATGTATAGTTTGTATATATGCTAATATATGATTTCTCTTCAGTTTCTTAAAAAATTTTATCTTCCAACTTTCAAGTTCTTCTATGATTGTCATTGTTTGCACACAGGGAAGTGGAGGGGAAAAGATGGTTATTGTTTTAATGCATAAGAGAAGAAAGTCCAAAACCACGTTAGATATCAAGCCAAGGCCAAGTAGAACTATTCATGAGGTTATCAAAAGGAATAAATAAAAAATGAAGACCTCACTAATCTGAGAACATGCATGTCTGTGAACAACAAAACTCTGTAAAAGTTAAAAGTAAAATAAAGGTTAAAAAAAAAAAAAATGAAGACCTCAACAGCAGAATGAACCACTCTTATGAGAGATTAATATTTCAGATAGGATGTTGTCTACCAAGGTAATGTGGCAAGTAGAAAGCTATGTGCTCAGAAAACCCTTAATATAAACTTACTGAAAACATGTTGAATTTATAATAGAATAAAATCAGCAATATGGTTTGGGCAATGTTAAATGTTCTAACTGGGAAACACTTTTAACAATGATTGTATTTTCTTGAGTCAATATAGTTAAAAGCTGTTTGTGCGTTTGAAATATGAGTAAAAAAGTCAATGGAATATACCTTATTTACAACTTTGGTATTTGGCTCTTCGACAACCTGAAACAGTACAGAAGACTGTGGTGGCACAAATGTTTGGCAATAATTAGAAGATAAGTTGACATTAAAAAAATTATTTGATGCTTTAGACACAAAGCTAATTTAAATTTCTGCTAATTTATTTCTTTTTATGTTTTTAATCTTTCTGCTAACAAAGTTTCCACTGAAATTCATGATTAGTGGAATATATTCATAAAAGAAGAGGTCAGGAAGATTAATTTGTGTGGAATCATCTCACTGGAGATCTCAATGGCAAAAATTCCAAACTGAAAGATAGGCTGTTTATCCCACAAATATGTATGTTCTATTTCTATTTTTTGTCTACTGAATAAAGGGGCTAAAAAGAATCATCCAGAATGGGTAAGAGATGTGAGCAGACAGACAAACCTGTGGCTTAATAAAAGTTAATAAAAGTTGGGCACTCAACAGGAAAGCCTAGTATTTAATACAAGCTAGTTCCCTGGTCTGCCAATGCAAGAGATGTGGATTTGAACCCCAGACTGGGAAGATTTTCTGGAGAAGAAAATGGCAACCCACTCCAGTATTCTTGCTTGGGAATTCCCCTGGACAGAGGAGCCTGCTGAGCTATAGTCCGTGGGGTTACAAAAGAGTTGGACACAACTTAGTGACTGAATGACAGCAACAACAGTCTAATTCAGAGTTTGAAAATCCTATCTGCTAAGAAACTAAGGTGTGAAAATATCTAAAGTCTCAATAATAGACAAACAATATCTGTGGTAAGTTTTATTACAGAGCTTTAATCTTCATTGCTCATATTTAAATAGACAATATAAATGTAATGACAAATAATGAACAGTATATATTTGTATAATGTGTCTATTAGTATTTAAAGCTAGCTAGCATTATATGATTCCATCTACTCTCTATCCACACTCATCAAAATAGAAGGAAGTAAAAACTAAAGGGTTTTCACTTGTAAGTGTAGAGTTTGTTTTGTAGAAATGTGGAGACAAATTTATTGAGTCTGGCTAATGAAGGATAATGTTATAGATCAGGAGCATGTTAGCTAGCTAATTGGTACAATTTTATACATTACATTCTATCCTTTCCCTTAGTAATTAATAGAATTTGCTTTGTCTTTCTACCATGTTGATATGTAGTCATTATGATATCCTATCCAGTAGAAATTCCCTGCCCTCTATAATTGCACATAAAGCACTTGTGAATTCCACTGCTGTATAAATAGAACATAGTTGTCTGAGATCTTAACTTAGGTATTTATTTAATCTTTCTGCTAACAAAGTTTCCACTGAAATTCATGATTAGTGGAATATATTCATAAAAGAAGAGGTCAGGAAGATTAATTTGTGTGGAATCATCTCACTGGAGATCTCAATGGCAAAAATTCCAAACTGAAAGATAGGCTGTTTATCCCACAAATATGTATGTTCTATTTCTATTTTTTGTCTACTGAATAAAGGGGCTAAAAAGAATCATCCAGAATGGGTAAGAGATGTGAGCAGACAGACAAACCTGTGGCTTAATAAAAGTTAATAAAAGTTGGGCACTCAACAGGAAAGCCTAGTATTTAATACAAGCTAGTTCCCTGGTCTGCCAATGCAAGAGATGTGGATTTGAACCCCAGACTGGGAAGATTTTCTGGAGAAGAAAATGGCAACCCACTCCAGTATTCTTGCTTGGGAATTCCCCTGGACAGAGGAGCCTGCTGAGCTATAGTCCGTGGGGTTACAAAAGAGTTGGACACAACTTAGTGACTGAATGACAGCAACAACAGTCTAATTCAGAGTTTGAAAATCCTATCTGCTAAGAAACTAAGGTGTGAAAATATCTAAAGTCTCAATAATAGACAAACAATATCTGTGGTAAGTTTTATTACAGAGCTTTAATCTTCATTGCTCATATTTAAATAGACAATATAAATGTAATGACAAATAATGAACAGTATATATTTGTATAATGTGTCTATTAGTATTTAAAGCTAGCTAGCATTATATGATTCCATCTACTCTCTATCCACACTCATCAAAATAGAAGGAAGTAAAAACTAAAGGGTTTTCACTTGTAAGTGTAGAGTTTGTTTTGTAGAAATGTGGAGACAAATTTATTGAGTCTGGCTAATGAAGGATAATGTTATAGATCAGGAGCATGTTAGCTAGCTAATTGGTACAATTTTATACATTACATTCTATCCTTTCCCTTAGTAATTAATAGAATTTGCTTTGTCTTTCTACCATGTTGATATGTAGTCATTATGATATCCTATCCAGTAGAAATTCCCTGCCCTCTATAATTGCACATAAAGCACTTGTGAATTCCACTGCTGTATAAATAGAACATAGTTGTCTGAGATCTTAACTTAGGTATTTATTTATTTGCTTTCAAGTTTTATTGCGATAATTTTATTGAGTTATATTGACACAGGACACTGTACAAAATTAAGGATTACAGCATAACAATTTGACTTACATCATAGAATTATTATCACAGTAAGTTTAGTGAATAGCCATCCTATAGATCTAAAATTGAAGTAGAAAAAAATTCCTTCTAATGAGAACTTAGGATTTACTCTCTTACCTTTCATATAGCATACACACACACACACACACACACACACATATATTTATTTATAACCTATAGCAGTACTACTTATATTTACCATATTGTACATGACATCTCTAATGCTTATCTTATAACTGGAAGTTTGTACCTTTTGACTCTTGACTGTTTCTCTTGCTCCCCACCACCCTCCTCTTGTAACCACAAAGAAGGTCTCTTTTTCTATGAGCTTGTTTCTGAAGCATAATTAACCTATAACACTCTTAGTTTCTGTTACACAACACAGTAATACAGTGTTTCTATACACTTCAAAATGATCACCATCATAAGTTTAGTCAGGATTTGTCACTATACAAAAATATGACATACTTGTTGACTATATTCCCCACACTATATATTTCATCCCCTTGAATTTTATAACTGCAAGTTTGCACCTCTTAATTTCCTTCACCTGCTTATTGCCTTTCCCAATCCACTTCCCTTCTGATAACTGCCTGTTTGTTCTCTGTATTCATAACTTTTGGTTTTGTTGTTTGTTCCTTAGTTTTGTTTCTTATATTTCTGTATAAGTAAAACATGCAGTATTTATCTTTGTCTGACTTATTTCACTTACATTATGCTCTCTTGATTCATCCATGTTGTTGCAAATGGCAAGATTTCATTATTTTTTATAACTAAGTAATTTTCCATTGTGTATGCATACACATCTTCTTTTTCCATTCAACTACTATTGACTACTTTAGGTTGTTTCCATATCTTGACTATTGTAAATAATGCTGCAATGAACATAGTGGTACATATATCTTTTCTAACTTAGGTAATTATAGATACAGAACAATAGAATTCCAATAATCTAGGAAGTATTTGATCTACTAAGTATATATGGAAGAGCATCTCTTCAGACTAATCACATTTTACTTCATGATTTTGAGACTTTTCAGGCAAACCTAGTTCCTTATCCTTTATAACTTATTTATTTTTGGTTGCACTGTCTTCAATGCTGCATGAGGGCTTTCTCTAGTTGTGGCAAGCAGTGGCTACTTGCGATTCTGGTGCTTTCTTATGCTGGTGGCTTCTCTTGTTGCAGAGCACAGGTTCTAGGCACACGGGATCAAGTACCTGTGTCACACAGGCTTAGTTACTCCATAGCATGCGGGATCTTCCTGGACCAGGGATTGAATCTATGCCCCTGAATTGGCAAGGCGATTCTTAACCACCAGACCACCATGTAAGTCATATAATGTCTTTTTCCAAAGTATTTGCAATGGTTTCAATTCCCTTTTGACCTGCAAGTTTCTTACCTTTCTCCATGTTTAGCATCTCCTGCTCATGAAGTTATTGTTTAAAGAAGTCTGAGCCCTGAACTGTCTACAAGTAGAAAGGATCATAAAGGCAAGAGCAGCAACATTTTCCCTTTGAGCCTGCAGATAAGACAGTAAATGCTAAATTATCACTGCAAAGAGAAAATAGAAAGAATATACTCAATTTGTTTTAGATTAAATTCCTCTCAGCAAACCAGAGTTATAAAACTAAAAAAATATTTTTAAAGGAAATTGCAATTAAGACTCTATGAACAGCTGACTAATGTAAATATTTTAGACAACACTGTTCTCAGAGATCCATTTGAGCATATCAATTAGATTGAATGGCAGTTTATTTGTAGTTTGTTTTCATTTTGTCTCTTAACTGAAAAACCTAATGCATATTTTGGCAGTAAGGAAATTCATGTAAAATTTGGGATAGATCTGAATGTCGCAAATAAAGATGTGAAATATTTTTCATTATTTTTGTTAAGACATGAGATACTTGTTCAGTGTCACATTTGAAAACCAAGGCTTTCTTTATGAAGAAATGCATTTATTATTTTTAAATTATTGCTTTTACACTAAAAGAGTATCATTTATGTAGACACAGACAAAAACATGTAAAATATTGTATTTTTATAACTATTTAGTCCCTTTCCTTAGCTTTAATATATAATGATTTCTGTGTAAACATATGACTCTGTAATAGTGTTTTCTTGTAATCTAATGGGAGTATTTTGACATTCGTAAAGAACTTTAAAGTTAAATCTGTATAACATGGAGAAGGAAATGGCAACCCACTCCAGTATTCTTGCCTGGGAAATCCCAAAGACAGAGGTGTCTGGTGGGCTACAGTCCACGGCGTTTCAAGAGTCAGACATAACTTATCAACTAAACCACCATTACCACAGACATAATGACAGAAATGTTGAAAAATATCGGAGCTATTTTCAAAACCCACCACTACAGTAATTGTCATGTTCCATGAAACAACCTTTGTTTTTTGTGTTTATGAAGTATCATTTTTAATGTCTGGCTAAGCATTTTATGTTGGAGATGAAAGACAATACCTGCACAGATGAATTTTCAAAAGCGATCCCATGATTTAAGAGTCTGTTAAGGACAGACTAATACTCTGTGCTGATTTGAAAGAACCCATCTCTATTTAACAAACAAGCAAACAAACACAGAGCACGCTTATTCTATTATACATCCCCACAAAACAAGTTGATTAACATCCAGGGTTTAGCATCTGTTAGTAATTTAATGTCATTCTCATCAACTAAATCTTATCCTATACCAAGTTACCCTGTGAATAGGTCATTTTCGTTATTTTGTCCCACAGTGTAATTTTTCTTAAAACCTTTTTTCTGGTGAGAAGGTTATCCATCAGGCTGTCTCATATCTACATCCACATCCGTCTTCTCCTGCTAGGTCGTCTTGTTTTGTAAAGCTTCTCATCTGCCTAGTTTCTCAATGCACTTGCAGCCAAGTTAGAACACCTGTGAATTTTTTGATCATGCAAAATTGAGCTCAACACGGACAAAATAAGCCTCTCTAAGTGTACTGATGGCAAGAGATCAGCATCAATACAGTTAGGTAGGCTCTGTTCATATCCTAGCAGGTCAGGTAGGCTCTAATAATACCTCTCTGGGTTAATCACTGCTTAACTAGCTTCTCCTGAGGGCAGACCTTGTTAAGAATGGAGAGCTCTTGAAATTCGAAATGACTCTGTTCCCCTCTCCTTGCTGAAGCTTGAGTGGATTCCTCTCTGATGTTTACTGAGAGCTCCTGCAGGTAAATCTTCCAAAACTGGGGGCGGGGAGGCATGCTTGGACCCCCCTGAAGTTTTTAAATCTCAGAGCTGTCCAGACCAAGCCTGCAGCAAGTCATTAATTGCAGCTCAAGCTTTCTACCCCAGAACTGGTTCCCGAGGCTGTCTCCGCTGGTGAGTCTTAGCTCCTATGAGCTTCATTTTCCTATTTCTAATGAATCCTAGGTAAGTTGTTGGTTTTCAGTCTGTTCAGCTATTATCTCTTTTACATATTAGTGTATTTAATTTGCTAAACTTCTGTTTGAGATTGTATTCATGAGGGGTATTAATTTACAGTTTTCTCTTCTTGCAAAATACCTGTCAGCATTGTTTTTGTGTTTATGAAGTATCATTTTTAATGTCTGGCTAAGCATTTTATGTTGGAGATGAAAGACAATACCTGCACAGATGAATTTTCAAAAGGATCCCATGATTTAAGAGTCTGTTAAGGACAGACTAATACTCTGTGCTGATTTGAAAGAACCCATCTCTATTTAACAAACAAGCAAACAAACACAGAGCACGCTTATTCTATTATACATCCCCACAAAACAAGTTGATTAACATCCAGGGTTTAGCATCTGTTAGTAATTTAATGTCATTCTCATCAACTAAATCTTATCCTATACCAAGTTACCCTGTGAATAGGTCATTTTCGTTATTTTGTCCCACAGTGTAATTTTTCTTAAAACCTTTTTTCTGGTGAGAAGGTTATCCATCAGGCTGTCTCATATCTACATCCACATCCATCTTCTCCTGCTAGGTCGTCTTGTTTTGTAAAGCTTCTCATCTGCCTAGTTTCTCAATGCACTTGCAGCCAAGTTAGAACACCTGTGAATTTTTTGATCATGCAAAATTGAGCTCAACACGGACAAAATAAGCCTCTCTAAGTGTACTGATGGCAAGAGATCAGCATCAATACAGTTAGGTAGGCTCTGTTCATATCCTAGCAGGTCAGGTAGGCTCTAATAATACCTCTCTGGGTTAATCACTGCTTAACTAGCTTCTCCTGAGGGCAGACCTTGTTAAGAATGGAGAGCTCTTGAAATTCGAAATGACTCTGTTCCCCTCTCCTTGCTGAAGCTTGAGTGGATTCCTCTCTGATGTTTACTGAGAGCTCCTGCAGGTAAATCTTCCAAAACTGGGGGCGGGGAGGCATGCTTGGACCCCCCTGAAGTTTTTAAATCTCAGAGCTGTCCAGACCAAGCCTGCAGCAAGTCATTAATTGCAGCTCAAGCTTTCTACCCCAGAACTGGTTCCCGAGGCTGTCTCCGCTGGTGAGTCTTAGCTCCTATGAGCTTCATTTTCCTATTTCTAATGAATCCTAGGTAAGTTGTTGGTTTTCAGTCTGTTCAGCTATTATCTCTTTTACATATTAGTGTATTTAATTTGCTAAACTTCTGTTTGAGATTGTATTCATGAGGGGTATTAATTTACAGTTTTCTCTTCTTATGTCTTCTACTACTGTTACTGCACAAAGTTTGGCTTCATAAAATGAATTGTTGGGGGTCTCTCATCTTCTATTTCTAAAAAGTGTTTATAAAGTTGGAATTATTTTTTTAAATTTCTTTTTTGTCTAAATGTTTAGCAGAATAAGCATTTCTACTAAATGAAGTGAAGCTGTGTAGACTTGGAAGTATTTGTTTGTTGGAAAAATTTAACCTAAGAATTGAATTACTAGACTAAATAGAGGACTATTTATGTTGTCTATTTCTTCTTGAAAGAAATTTGGTGATTTCTTTCAGCCAATTTGCCTATTTCACCTAAGCTGTAAATGTTAGGAAACTTAAGATTGAAGTAGTCTTGCTTGGGCTTCAAAGGCAGTTTAGGCCTCTGATCAGTACTTTGTGACCTTGCCTGTCTACTTATGGGCTCCTAAATCTGGCCACACTTAAGAAAAAGAAGGGAGTGAGTCTCGGAATCTCTAAAGCTTTGGGAATCTGACCAATTCCTTGAGGTCTAGAAAATCTTATCATATACAAGGTAAAATAAACAACACTTGACGAAAACCAGAGATACATATTTGCATAGAAAATGATGTATGAGTTTGCAGTCTGTTATTGTAAGTGGGATTCCCCCAACTTGCAATTTGAAGTACCACTCATGGGGTGAACACAAGTGAGACTTGTGTTCATGGTCTGGGACCTCTTCCCAACTGCAGTTCCAGTTGCTGTTTATGAGGGACTTCCCAGGTCTGTTCAAGTCTGAATGTAGGTTTCAGCCCAATTTGGTGATCTAAATGCTGCTACTTTTCTCTTTTTCTATTTATTTTCTTCATATGACTGTATATTGAAACTAAATGATTTTATATTGAAAATACTGAAGCTGAAAAAAAATCTGTGTAATAATGCTAGGTAGTAACGTTTGAAGATTATTATCTCCATTGTTAGGAAAGACTCTTAGCTTTTACTAAAGCCACATTTCCCTGAAAACAGTAAAAACAGTTTATGGTTAATTTAAACAATGTATTAGCATCTATTAAATATAACAAATAAACCTTTGGATAGTACTTCTCCCTATATTGTCCCGCTATTTTTTACCCTCTTGATTTTTAAATATTACTCCAATTGTTATTCCTTGAAGTTTTTCTCTAAGTTTGCCCATTTCAAAATGATAGAAGAATCATTTTAGTGGAAGTGAAAATTCTGCATCGTTTTAGAAAGGAGGAAGTAGCCAAGAGTTGAGAAGGACGTCTCTCTGGTTCTCCGGTGTTTGACTAACACTCTGTCTGGCATGGGGACATGGCCAGTCAGGAATGATTACACTTTTGAAACCAGTCCACAGCGACAAATTTCCATTATCTAGCACAGCATCTCTCCCTGTGCATGCTTCTTAGATTTTTAAAAGACACAGAATCTGAGTGATTTCAAACCTCAAAAAGATATATAATATAAAATATTTACATCTAACAGCTGAAGTAATTGACCAAATGACTTGCATTTTTTATGCAAATATAGATGCTATTACCCACTAACAAACTGGAATATTTTAAACCTATTAATATATTCTTTATTTACTTTGCTCTTTTTTCCTCTTTCATGAGGTTAATTTTGTTTGCCTCTTCTTAAAACATCACAGTTGTAAGATAAAAGAACTATATTTAAGTGGTAATTATTGTGTAATGATACATGTATCAAACCAACACGTTGTGCACCGTAAAAGAGCTGTTTCCCCAACTTGCAATTTGAAGTACCACTCATGGGGTGAACACAAGTGAGACTTGTGTTCATGGTCTGGGACCTCTTCCCAACTGCAGTTCCAGTTGCTGTTTATGAGGGACTTCCCAGGTCTGTTCAAGTCTGAATGTAGGTTTCAGCCCAATTTGGTGATCTAAATGCTGCTACTTTTCTCTTTTTCTATTTATTTTCTTCATATGACTGTATATTGAAACTAAATGATTTTATATTGAAAATACTGAAGCTGAAAAAAAATCTGTGTAATAATGCTAGGTAGTAACGTTTGAAGATTATTATCTCCATTGTTAGGAAAGACTCTTAGCTTTTACTAAAGCCACATTTCCCTGAAAACAGTAAAACAGTTTATGGTTAATTTAAACAATGTATTAGCATCTATTAAATATAACAAATAAACCTTTGGATAGTACTTCTCCCTATATTGTCCCGCTATTTTTTACCCTCTTGATTTTTAAATATTACTCCAATTGTTATTCCTTGAAGTTTTTCTCTAAGTTTGCCCATTTCAAAATAATAGAAGAATCATTTTAGTGGAAGTGAAAATTCTGCATCGTTTTAGAAAGGAGGAAGTAGCCAAGAGTTGAGAAGGACGTCTCTCTGGTTCTCCGGTGTTTGACTAACACTCTGTCTGGCATGGGGACATGGCCAGTCAGGAATGATTACACTTTTGAAACCAGTCCACAGCGACAAATTTCCATTATCTAGCACAGCATCTCTCCCTGTGCATGCTTCTTAGATTTTTAAAAGACACAGAATCTGAGTGATTTCAAACCTCAAAAAGATATATAATATAAAATATTTACATCTAACAGCTGAAGTAATTGACCAAATGACTTGCATTTTTTATGCAAATATAGATGCTATTACCCACTAACAAACTGGAATATTTTAAACCTATTAATATATTCTTTATTTACTTTGCTCTTTTTTCCTCTTTCATGAGGTTAATTTTGTTTGCCTCTTCTTAAAACATCACAGTTGTAAGATAAAAGAACTATATTTAAGTGGTAATTATTGTGTAATGATACATGTATCAAACCAACACGTTGTGCACCGTAAAAGAGCTATATTTAGGTCTCCATTCATAAAGGCAGTACTGATTATGTGCTATTTGTTGAATAACTTGAAGGACTGTTTTTGGATTGTGGGAACAAGCAAGTTATATAGGATGCAGTTATTATCATAGAGAAATTTTTGAAAAGAATGAGTTCTAACCTTTTATATTAACTCTTAATTTTAAATGTAACTTTCTTTACCGAGGAACTAAAACATTGAAGTAGCATTCAGAGAAATCCTAGCATTCAGAGAAATCCTTTCAGACTGCAGAACAATTCTTGATTCTTAGTATGATGTGCCAAGTGAAAGGCTACTCTGATTTAAGTTGTAAAAATACACCTAATGGTTAAACATTAAATAATGCACATTTAGCTTTAAGGTTAATGATATTATTCTGATGAAGTAGGTGGGCAATGAATATGGATGCTTCTATTACATATTGTTTATATATAAGTTAAACATGAATACAGGGGTGACGTTGAGGATTCTCCAGTTTCTGGTAAATTCTGTTTTAAGTGGTTCTATTCAACTTCCTAGAAATATATTTCATTCTGTCATCAGCTCTATATTTTTTCATCTTGACTAACTGAAACACTAACTTGGGGGAAAAGATGGAGACATTTCAAATGGAGATAAATGTAAAATGTGATTTTCAAAAAAGCATTTAAACATATGACATTGTTACCTTTCAAATCACTGCCTTTCATTAAAAATAGATGCTTAGTTTTGTGTATTTATGGTACCTAATGAATAATAAAAAGCTATGGCTCACTTAATAGACATAATGCTAGACAATTTCAAATGAAAATCCCTGCAATGCTCTGTGTATGATAAGCCATGATGGAAATACAAAGACCCAACTTTTCCAGACCCTCTTAGATAGCTTCTGGTAATTGAGTCAGTGGAAAAGAGCCAACAGCTGAAGTAATTGACCAAATGACTTGCATTTTTATAAAGATGCTATTACCCACTAACAAACTGGAATATTTTAAACCTATTAATATATTCTTTATTTACTTTGCTCTTTTTTCCTCTTTCATGAGGTTAATTTTGTTTGCCTCTTCTTAAAACATCACAGTTGTAAGATAAAAGAACTATATTTAAGTGGTAATTATTGTGTAATGATACATGTATCAAACCAACACGTTGTGCACCGTAAAAGAGCTATATTTAGGTCTCCATTCATAAAGGCAGTACTGATTATGTGCTATTTGTTGAATAACTTGAAGGACTGTTTTTGGATTGTGGGAACAAGCAAGTTATATAGGATGCAGTTATTATCATAGAGAAATTTTTGAAAAGAATGAGTTCTAACCTTTTATATTAACTCTTAATTTTAAATGTAACTTTCTTTACCGAGGAACTAAAACATTGAAGTAGCATTCAGAGAAATCCTAGCATTCAGAGAAATCCTTTCAGACTGCAGAACAATTCTTGATTCTTAGTATGATGTGCCAAGTGAAAGGCTACTCTGATTTAAGTTGTAAAAATACACCTAATGGTTAAACATTAAATAATGCACATTTAGCTTTAAGGTTAATGATATTATTCTGATGAAGTAGGTGGGCAATGAATATGGATGCTTCTATTACATATTGTTTATATATAAGTTAAACATGAATACAGGGGTGACGTTGAGGATTCTCCAGTTTCTGGTAAATTCTGTTTTAAGTGGTTCTATTCAACTTCCTAGAAATATATTTCATTCTGTCATCAGCTCTATATTTTTTCATCTTGACTAACTGAAACACTAACTTGGGGGAAAAGATGGAGACATTTCAAATGGAGATAAATGTAAAATGTGATTTTCAAAAAAGCATTTAAACATATGACATTGTTACCTTTCAAATCACTGCCTTTCATTAAAAATAGATGCTTAGTTTTGTGTATTTATGGTACCTAATGAATAATAAAAAGCTATGGCTCACTTAATAGACATAATGCTAGACAATTTCAAATGAAAATCCCTGCATTGCTCTGTGTATGATAAGCCATGATGGAAATACAAAGACCCAACTTCTCCAGACCCTCTTAGATAGCTTCTGGTAATTGAGTCAGTGGAAAAGAGCCAAGAGGTTATCTGGTTGGCCGCATTCAAGATTATGCTGACCTGCACTAACTGCTACACAAGTAGCTTCTTGATCTTATAGCCAGGCTAGATCTCTTGATTTCTCTTCACAGAAAATGTTTGAATCCAAACAGGCAGTATCAGTATTACTGTTTTATGGCCATTACTCTATAATGAAAACCAAGCAGGTTTTAAGGCACAGATGAAGACAAAAGTAGCCATGGTTATTCTTCCACTTGATGCACTTTCTGAGCCAATCTCCTGGCACGGTTTAATGCATGAGGTTCTGACTTTTGTGCTCAATCCCTTTGCATATGAGGCTAACTGTAAGCCAAGTTACCTTCTTTCTGAGATTGTCCTTGGTGAGTCCTGTGCGTTGCTTGCAGTGCTAACACTCTAAAGGATGCCTGTACAAACAGGCTATGGATGCTTCCTCTTTTTTGAGATGTTGATTGATGCTACATGAAACAGAAACATGTTGTGAAAGAAATAATTGAAAATGGTAAAGAATATCATTTCACAACAAATAAAAATTATTGTGGGGGGAAACAATAATTTGTAAAACTGAGCTAATCAGTTAGAATTCTAACTATTATTTGGCAAATCTCAGTACTTCATATACTTTTTCTTCTAGTACAAATTTCCTAGAAATATATTTCATTCTGTCATCAGCTCTATATTTTTTCATCTTGACTAACTGAAACACTAACTTGGGGGAAAAGATGGAGACATTTCAAATGGAGATAAATGTAAAATGTGATTTTCAAAAAAGCATTTAAACATATGACATTGTTACCTTTCAAATCACTGCCTTTCATTAAAAATAGATGCTTAGTTTTGTGTATTTATGGTACCTAATGAATAATAAAAGCTATGGCTCACTTAATAGACATAATGCTAGACAATTTCAAATGAAAATCCCTGAAATTGCTCTGTGTATGATAAGCCATAAAGGAAATACAAAGACCCAACTTCTCCAGACCCTCTTAGATAGCTTCTGGTAATTGAGTCAGTGGAAAAGAGCCAAGAGGTTATCTGGTTGGCCGCATTCAAGATTATGCTGACCTGCACTAACTGCTACACAAGTAGCTTCTTGATCTTATAGCCAGGCTAGATCTCTTGATTTCTCTTCACAGAAAATGTTTGAATCCAAACAGGCAGTATCAGTATTACTGTTTTATGGCCATTACTCTATAATGAAAACCAAGCAGGTTTTAAGGCACAGATGAAGACAAAAGTAGCCATGGTTATTCTTCCACTTGATGCACTTTCTGAGCCAATCTCCTGGCACGGTTTAATGCATGAGGTTCTGACTTTTGTGCTCAATCCCTTTGCATATGAGGCTAACTGTAAGCCAAGTTACCTTCTTTCTGAGATTGTCCTTGGTGAGTCCTGTGCGTTGCTTGCAGTGCTAACACTCTAAAGGTTGCCTGTACAAACAGGCTATGGATGCTTCCTCTTTTTTGAGATGTTGATTGATGCTACATGAAACAGAAACATGTTGTGAAAGAAATAATTGAAAATGGTAAAGAATATCATTTCACAACAAATAAAAATTATTGTGGGGGGAAACAATAATTTGTAAAACTGAGCTAATCAGTTAGAATTCTAACTATTATTTGGCAAATCTCAGTACTTCATATACTTTTTCTTCTAGTACAAATTTCCCTAATGATTATTTAGTGGATCCACAATTATCTGTACCATAAGACACTATGATCCTACATATTTATTTTAATTAAACTAACTTTAGATGTCATATTCGAATCTCCTTTCCTGTTCTTCATCATCCTCTTTGCTAAACAAGGTAACTTCTGCTTTATCTGATCAGCCCTGACTTTGTGTTGAAAGAATGAAGGTTAACAGCATTTTCTCTGTGGCTTTTTTGTAGCCTTTGTTATCAATTTTTATGTATCAATGGATGGCACTTTGGCTTTTTTACTAATAAAACATTATGGGTAGCATTGCTGGTTCTTCTTTAATAACATATGCTGTTGTGTTGGGGAAATATAAGAAAGAATATGAGATAAATGAACATAGATTTTGAGTGTTTGTGGAAATAGCTGTCTGAAGATACGGGAAAATGACTAGAAAAGGAAAATATGAGAGGATATGGGGTTGGAGAGGTAGGAGAAGAGATCTTGAAAAACAATTTGGTTTTGATGTAAAGAACCATAGTTCTCCACCTGGTGTTGTAAAAGCAGTATTATTCAACAGTCAAGGGCAAACAGTTTGTCAAAGGGATCAAGACAAATGTATTGTTTATTAAAAGAATGGGAAGAGAGGACCTGTGTGTCAATCACTCCGCAAAGGCCCAAAGCTCTGTGAGTATGGAAGTATGAATAAAACATAGGCTGCTCTCTCTCTGTAGAGAGGAACAGATAGACATATCAATAATGGAAACAAATGAGAACCCAGAAGACAAAGTGAGTCATTGAGTTGGGTTGGTTACAAGGAATTTCCCTGCCAAATATCAAAAAATGGAAACAAATGAGAACCCAGAAGACAAAGTGATGCCGTTGCTTGCAGTGCTAACACTCTAAAGGTGCCTGTACAAACAGGCTATGGATGCTTCCTCTTTTTTGAGATGTTGATTGATGCTACATGAAACAGAAACATGTTGTGAAAGAAATAATTGAAAATGGTAAAGAATATCATTTCACAACAAATAAAAATTATTGTGGGGGGAAACAATAATTTGTAAAACTGAGCTAATCAGTTAGAATTCTAACTATTATTTGGCAAATCTCAGTACTTCATATACTTTTTCTTCTAGTACAAATTTCCCTAATGATTATTTAGTGGATCCACAATTATCTGTACCATAAGACACTATGATCCTACATATTTATTTTAATTAAACTAACTTTAGATGTCATATTCGAATCTCCTTTCCTGTTCTTCATCATCCTCTTTGCTAAACAAGGTAACTTCTACTTTATCTGATCAGCCCTGACTTTGTGTTGAAAGAATGAAGGTTAACAGCATTTTCTCTGTGGCTTTTTTGTAGCCTTTGTTATCAATTTTTATGTATCAATGGATGGCACTTTGGCTTTTTTACTAATAAAACATTATGGGTAGCATTGCTGGTTCTTCTTTAATAACATATGCTGTTGTGTTGGGGAAATATAAGAAAGAATATGAGATAAATGAACATAGATTTTGAGTGTTTGTGGAAATAGCTGTCTGAAGATACGGGAAAATGACTAGAAAAGGAAAATATGAGAGGATATGGGGTTGGAGAGGTAGGAGAAGAGATCTTGAAAAACAATTTGGTTTTGATGTAAAGAACCATAGTTCTCCACCTGGTGTTGTAAAAGCAGTATTATTCAACAGTCAAGGGCAAACAGTTTGTCAAAGGGATCAAGACAAATGTATTGTTTATTAAAAGAATGGGAAGAGAGGACCTGTGTGTCAATCACTCCGCAAAGGCCCAAAGCTCTGTGAGTATGGAAGTATGAATAAAACATAGGCTGCTCTCTCTCTTGTAGAGAGGAACAGATAGACATATCAATAATGGAAACAAATGAGAACCCAGAAGACAAAGTGAGTCATTGAGTTGGGTTGGTTACAAGGAATTTCCCTGCTCTTAGAAACCTAGTGGGTCTTTGGAAGGCCAGAAATAATTCACCTTTCTTCTGAGAATCCAATCAAGCTTCTTATAGATCTTCCAAAGGATGGATAGAGTGAGAGCATTCCTTTAACATGAAAAAAAGAAAAATCTAACATCCCAGGTTACTAATTTAACACCTGAAGTATATGCTTCAGGATATTTTGACTACTATGTCTATGGAAAAACAAGAAGAGAAAGTGTTAGTTGCACAGTTGTGTCTGACTCTTTTTGCCCTTATGGACTGTAACCCACCAGGTTTCTCTTTCCATGGGATTCAACAAGAATACTGGGATGGGTTGCCATTTCCTCCTGCAGGGGTTCTTCCCAACTCAGGGGTTGAAGAGCCCTGCACTGCAGGCAGATTCTTTACCTGCTGAGCCTTCAGGAAAGCCCAATACATCTGCAAACACCCTTTAAAAAAAGAAACTATTGATAAAAGAGCATGTATCTGTCCATTTAGAGTTACAAAAATGTAAAATGATATGGTATTCCAATCCTAATGAAATGAATTGATGACATACTGACTCCTGGCTTTAATGTGTGACTTTTTCTGTATTGGCCTGTACAAATGTGCAGTTCTTAAGAGTGAAAAGAAGAATAGAAAAAAAAAGAAAAATAAAAGGATCACAGCCTTAGGTCATAATGAAATTACAATACTCCTTTTAGTATGTTGATGAATTGCAGACATCTGAAACCACGTGTAAGATATTATAGAATCATTAATGTGTTGAAAATACTGGCAAGACATTAAGCATCTAGTTGGTTTCTGCACCTGTCTACTCATGTTTGTTTGTTAAATATTAGGAGGAAATACATTATTTAATCTACCTCTATCAGGCTACTTTTTTCCTCCTTCTACTCTTTGACAATAGAGGTATTCAAATGAATGTCACTAGTTGTTCTAAGCACTTTAAAGCAGATATTTCTGTGAGTATGGAAGTATGAATAAAACATAGGCTGCTCTCTCTCTTGTAGAGAGGAACAGATAGACATATCAATAATGGAAACAAATGAGAACCCAGAAGACAAAGTGAGTCATTGAGTTGGGTTGGTTACAAGGAATTTCCCTGCTCTTAGAAACCTAGTGGGTCTTTGGAAGGCCAGAAATAATTCACCTTTCTTCTGAGAATCCAATCAAGCTTCTTATAGATCTTCCAAAGGATGGATAGAGTGAGAGCATTCCTTTAACATGAAAAAAAGAAAAATCTAACATCCCAGGTTACTAATTTAACACCTGAAGTATATGCTTCAGGATATTTTGACTACTATGTCTATGGAAAAACAAGAAGAGAAAGTGTTAGTTGCACAGTTGTGTCTGACTCTTTTTGCCCTTATGGACTGTAACCCACCAGGTTTCTCTTTCCATGGGATTCAACAAGAATACTGGGATGGGTTGCCATTTCCTCCTGCAGGGGTTCTTCCCAACTCAGGGGTTGAAGAGCCCTGCACTGCAGGCAGATTCTTTACCTGCTGAGCCTTCAGGAAAGCCCAATACATCTGCAAACACCCTTTAAAAAAAGAAACTATTGATAAAAGAGCATGTATCTGTCCATTTAGAGTTACAAAAATGTAAAATGATATGGTATTCCAATCCTAATGAAATGAATTGATGACATACTGACTCCTGGCTTTAATGTGTGACTTTTTCTGTATTGGCCTGTACAAATGTGCAGTTCTTAAGAGTGAAAAGAAGAATAGAAAAAAAAAGAAAAATAAAAGGATCACAGCCTTAGGTCATAATGAAATTACAATACTCCTTTTAGTATGTTGATGAATTGCAGACATCTGAAACCACGTGTAAGATATTATAGAATCATTAATGTGTTGAAAATACTGGCAAGACATTAAGCATCTAGTTGGTTTCTGCACCTGTCTACTCATGTTTGTTTGTTAAATATTAGGAGGAAATACATTATTTAATCTACCTCTATCAGGCTACTTTTTTCCTCCTTCTACTCTTTGACAATAGAGGTATTCAAATGAATGTCACTAGTTGTTCTAAGCACTTTAAAGCAGATATTTAATGTCTAAAGAAAAAAAAAGTCTTATAATTACTATATAAAAAAAGAGAGCATTTTCTTAAAAAGGTATAATGATTGAATACATTTCTCATCAAAGTGAAGAATTAATAGCAGTGAATAAAAGTTTTCTACAAAGTTACACAATGTGCCACGAAAATTCATTTCCCTTTTTGTGTGTGTGTTGGCTCCTTACCTTTTATACAGCTACCACATTTAGCATTGTCACATTGGGGAAGCACAGCAGATTATTTTATATGTGAACTAATTTTTGTGGAGAAGGGTCTGCTCTTTTGTGGTTCTACAATAAGAGTCCTCTATTTGTCATTTGTTTTTTTGCAAACTCTTGGATCCAGCTCGTCATACTTGATTTGCATTTACTGTTTATGCAATTGGTAGAATTTCATCATTGAGGTGAAGTTTTCAATATCATAGTCTGAAAAATTAAAAGATGCTCAGTAGACATTTTAAAGTCTTTTATATGGTCTCTCTGATTTACTAGCTTCAGATAATTTATTTTAATTAAAAGCAGAGAGAACTTTAGCACAATGGATGGGAGAGACATTTAACCAGAAAAAGTCTGAAGAAGTAGTCATTTTTAATTATGCCTAATTTTACATCTATGTATTTGAAATTATGACTATGTTATTCAGGGTTTTATATATAAAATTTCCAATGCAAGAGAAAATAATAATTTATCTCATTAGATGTGAAATTAAAAGCATTTTTGCAGGGAGATAAAACTTCTCTTTCTGGTTAAAGCTGTAACGACTTACAGAAGATGATCTTCTCTTAAGATTGCTTTGGAAGATTGCTTTGGTGTTCCCCAAGAGTCTATTGTTTAATATGCCAAGAAATTCTGTTCCTGCATCAATGGAAATTTTAAAACTCCGACACAACCATACTATTTCCTCAGTAATAGCAAGGGAATTAACGTTAATGCAGTAAATTCACAAGAAACTCCTAAGATAAAAAGATGCCTCTTGCTCCTATTATTTAATTGATCTTTTTGGAACAGTTCATTTGTACTCCAGAAAAAAAAAAAAATTAAGTGGGTTATTAAGTTCTTTTAAATGTATGAAAACAATGATGACTAATACCCAGATATCTCTTTATGAAAGGCTTTTGTGTTTGAGCTTTCTGACTTCTAATCTCTAATAGGGGGTTCTAGGCTTACTATTATTATTATTTTAAGCCTAAAACTTCCTTAGTAGAATTAAAATCAATTTGGTTTAAATTTCTTTTATTCGTTTAAGATTATATGAAATGGATTTTACTTGCATGATGTGAAATATGTTAAATATCAAAGCTTTATATACTTTACTCTTCATTTCCTGTCTAGTCACTTAGACAAAGCCACACCATGTGGCAGGAAAAACACCAATTGAGCAGTCAAGAGGCATGGGTTCTAGCTATTTGACCTTGAATTAAACTTCAATTAACTTCTCTCTGCCTCAGGGTCCGTATCTGTTACATGAAGGAGTTGTCAGAGGTAGCAAAACTGCAGTTCCAGCTAGATTCAGCTCTCAGATATGTTTTGCTTGACCTGCATGGTATTAAAAAAAAAAAAAAAAAGAAAATGGTTATATCAATTTACAGTCCCATCAGTGGTTCATGTGAGTCACTGTTGCTCCAACTTCTTGCCAATACATGGCATTGTCAACTGTTTTCACTTTATAGGTTTTCGTGTGTGTAGCTGTATTTTACTATGGATTTAATTTGCATCATTCTGGTAGCTAATCAAGTGAAGTGCTTTTTCGTTCTCAGCCATTTGGATATCTCCTTTGGTGAAGTGCCTGTTTGATTTTCGGGCCTTTTTTGAAAAGTTAGATTATCTGTTTTTCTTATTGATGTGTTAATGAGTTTTTAGATATTCTGGATATGAGTCTTTTGTTGGATTAATGAATTCAAAGCATGTTCTCTCTCTGTCTTTTCACTCTCTTAAAGGTGACTTTTGGTAAACTGAAATTCTTAATTTTAGGTAAGGTCAACTTTCAAACTTTTCCTTTGTAGTCGATGGTATATTAAAACTTTAAAGACACTTTTCCTTCCCATAAAGTTATAAAACTATACTTCTTCTACAAAGTAGCATCTTCAATATGGCATCTTCTAAAAACTTTATCTAGAAACCATCTTGTTTGATATTCCTAGTAAAACTCCATGAAACAAGCTATGATTTAGCAATCCAGTCTGAAGGGATTTGAGCAATAGAAGTGCATTATACTTGTGCACCAAATAACATGTACAAGAATGTTTAAAGCAGAATTATCTATAGCAGCCACAAATTGGAAACCATTTATAGGTTGTGACATACTCATACAATGGATTAACCCAGAGCAAGAAGAAGGCATAGTCTTACAGATACAAGGTTTTGAAGCTATGTAGAGAAGAGCAAATACTGTGTGATTTTACCTATATAAAGTGCAGTGCCAAGCAAAGCAATATGACAACTGATAACTGAATAGTGGAGAAGAAGAAATATTGTATGATATCCTTTATATGCATAGTCTAAAAAGAAATTATACAAATGAACTTATTTATGAAAGAGAAACAGATTCACAGACTTAGAAAATGAACTTACGGTTGCTGGCAGTGAAGAATAGGGAGAAGTGGAGCCAGGGATTGATGTGTACATGCTGCTATATTTAAAACAGATAACCAACAAGGACCTACTGTACAGCATAGGGACCTCCACTCAAAGATATGCAGCAACCTGGATGGGAGGGGAGTTGGAAGAGAATAGATACATGAATATATTAACATATGGCTGGTTTCTTTGCTGTCTACCTGCAACTTTCACAATGCTGTTAACCGGCTGTGCTCCAATAGAACATAATAAGTTAAAAAAAATAATGAAAAAATATTAAAAATCTTTTGAAGAAGGAAAGGTTCATACAGGGAGGAGGCACCAAGAAGATATCTGAGGGGCTGATAATATCCAATATCTGGATCTGGGTTAGATGCAACAGGGCCTTTTTGAAAAGTTAGATTATCTGTTTTCTTATTGATGTGTTAATGAGTTTTTAGATATTCTGGATATGAGTCTTTTGTTGGATTAATGAATTCAAAGCATGTTCTCTCTCTGTCTTTTCACTCTCTTAAAGGTGACTTTTGGTAAACTGAAATTCTTAATTTTAGGTAAGGTCAACTTTCAAACTTTTCCTTTGTAGTCGATGGTATATTAAAACTTTAAAGACACTTTTCCTTCCCATAAAGTTATAAAACTATACTTCTTCTACAAAGTAGCATCTTCAATATGGCATCTTCTAAAAACTTTATCTAGAAACCATCTTGTTTGATATTCCTAGTAAAACTCCATGAAACAAGCTATGATTTAGCAATCCAGTCTGAAGGGATTTGAGCAATAGAAATGCATTATACTTGTGCACCAAATAACATGTACAAGAATGTTTAAAGCAGAATTATCTATAGCAGCCACAAATTGGAAACCATTTATAGGTTGTGACATACTCATACAATGGATTAACCCAGAGCAAGAAGAAGGCATAGTCTTACAGATACAAGGTTTTGAAGCTATGTAGAGAAGAGCAAATACTGTGTGATTTTACCTATATAAAGTGCAGTGCCAAGCAAAGCAATATGACAACTGATAACTGAATAGTGGAGAAGAAGAAATATTGTATGATATCCTTTATATGCAGAGTCTAAAAAGAAATTATACAAATGAACTTATTTATGAAAGAGAAACAGATTCACAGACTTAGAAAATGAACTTACGGTTGCTGGCAGTGAAGAATAGGGAGAAGTGGAGCCAGGGATTGATGTGTACATGCTGCTATATTTAAAACAGATAACCAACAAGGACCTACTGTACAGCATAGGGACCTCCACTCAAAGATATGCAGCAACCTGGATGGGAGGGGAGTTGGAAGAGAATAGATACATGAATATATTAACATATGGCTGGTTTCTTTGCTGTCTACCTGCAACTTTCACAATGCTGTTAACCGGCTGTGCTCCAATAGAACATAATAAGTTAAAAAAATAATGAAAAAATATTAAAAATCTTTTGAAGAAGGAAAGGTTCATACTGGGAGGAGGCACCAAGAAGATATCTGAGGGGCTGATAATATCCAATATCTGGATCTGGGTTGTAGATGCACAGGTTTGTACACTTGGTAAAATTCATCAAGTTATATGTACAATATCTGCCCCTTTTCAATCATTATTAATTATTAAAAAAAAAAGAAAATACTTGCTTGAGCTAATAGTATAGGCATATACATAGATGAGAATATCATTGATATATGGAGCAGAACTAAGCTAGTTAGTTCAGAGTCATCTCTTTCCTTAAGTCTACCTTTTTAGAAGGTTTCTAACCAGCTTTGCATCTTCTAATTTTCCCGCACAATAAAGGCAGATTGATCTTTAAAAAAAATGCCTACCTTTGAACATATTCTTGCCTATTTAGAAATCTTTCATAATTCCCATCTACTGAGACAATAAATTGCAAACCTTAAACATTTAAGGTATCTGTAATAGAAACCAGTTATATGCCATGTACACTAAATTAGTTAATTTATTGAATTGAATGTTTGCATAAAACCTATAAGTTAAATAGCATTATGCCATATTTATGTGGAAGATGCTAAGTTCCTACACAGTCTGAAGTTAGTTGCTTTTGGAAGAAGCAACAAGATAAAAGTATGCATCTCTATAACTCCAAAGCAAATACTACTTTTCTTGTGCTATGTTGCTCCTGCAGTCACATTTACATTTTCAATCTACTTTACTCAATTTCTTCTCCTCCTACACCGTCCATTCCAAATCAATTTAGTTAAAAATCTGCCTCCTTCTGTCAATTTTACAGTTTCAAATCTCCTAATTCTTCCCAATCCTATTCCTTTAAATACTTTTCTATCTACATATAGGCACTTCCTTCTTTCACATGACTTTTAAAGTTTACTGTTATTCTAAAGCTTTGTTTAACCACCACAGTCTGAATAATCTTTTTTTTCTCTGAAACCTTAAATGCAATCATTGCTGGTTACCAATCATTCATGATGTGTAACATGGTGACATTTCTTCTATGTTGCCTTGAAATATTTGATTTTTTTCCTTGATGCTTGCCTTATTTTCATAATTATGTTGTACGCTCGTGAGTATTGTGAAAATGTTGATACTTTTTCATCTCCTCCCTCAGAAGTATTAAAAAATAATGGAGATTGAAGTATAGTGTAGAAACATATTGTATCAATTAGTTTTGTGAGATTAGAGTAAAAATAAATTTTGTGGTGGTTAGTTTCACAGGAACATCATTAGGTTTTGTAATTAGGTAGATGCATGAATGTACATGACAAATAGATCAATAGCCTAGAGATTTTTCTGATTTTTTAAAAAACTCTTCCTAATTTCCTACTTACTTTCTAATTCACTCCCATTTGTCTTTGAAGCCCACCACTACACTGATGTAGATTGATCACAAGATCAATAGCAGGGCTTTCCTGGTGGTTGAGTGGTTAGACTCCGAGCGCGTACCACAGGGGGCCAAGGTTCCATACCTGGTCAGGGCACTAGAACCCACATCACACAAATAAAGATGCCACATGCCACAAAGAAGATTAAAGATACCACCAACTGCAAATAAGACCTGTTGCAGCCAAATAAATACAATTTAAAAATATCATTGGGGAAAAAAAAGTGCTCAGTCATGTCTGACTCTTTGTGGCCCATTGGACCATGGACCCCATGAACCATGGCCAGCCAGAGTCCATCGTCCATGGAATTTTCCAAGCAAGAGTGCTAGAGTGGGTTGCCATTCCCTACTCCAGGGGATCTTCCAGATCTAAGGATGGAACTCACATCTCTAGTGTCTGCTGCATTGGCAGGTAGATTCTTTAGCACTAGGGCCACCTGGGAATGGCCTTCCAAAAAAGAAAAGATGAATATTGGATACCACATTGGTCTCATCTTACTTGGCCTTTTAGTAGTCTTCACCACATTTAACTATTCTTCCTTTTGAAACATTATTTTCTACATTAAAAAAATTTTTTTTCTTATTTTTAATTTTTGGCCTCTTTTATTGGTTATTTATTTATTTATTTTCATCCATCTTTTCTCCTTGGACTGTGGGCCTCCCGTCACAGTGGCCTCTCTCGCTGCAGAGCACTAGCTCTGGGCACACGCGCTCCAGAGTGCCAGTGTCACGGGCAGGGTATAGTTACTTATTTCTGTTTAATAGAAATGAGGAAATACTCAATTGCCTCTGTACTATTATCAGAAAACTTCAACCTATACTCTGTAGCTCCCTCTAATTTGAGAATAGAACTTCAACAGTAAAAAGGCGTGGAGTTCAAATCAAGATCAGATTTATTGAAACATAATGTAAATCAACCATCATTCCTCATAATGTGCATCAATGACTCTAAACAACATAACATTAGAATCCCAAAATTCAAATAATAACAATTCAATAATTCCAAAACTCTATTCAAAGCTTTAAAGAATATTTCAGAACATTAAAGTTATTTCAGAACTTTAAAGTTATTTCAGAACTCAGTCAACAATATAATAGAAAGATCTTACCCCAGAGCTGGAGAGCTTCAGCCTCACCTCAGTCATAACTAAGTTCTGTGAGTTAGCTGAGCTGCTCACAATCTGTCCTCTGCCCCTTTTTATAATAGAACAATTCTTAAAACCTGCGAATTCGCAAGCCCCCAGAATTCGCTAAATTTGTGAATTCACTGGGCCATGGAAACGCTTCATCAAATTGCAGAAGCAACTCAAGCAATTGATCTTATCTTTCCCTTAACCATTGTATTCACTCATGCATTGTATAAATCAGAACTTAAACAAAAATCTTTCAATTAGTTTCTAACATTGGAAAGAGCCTAAATAAAATTTTAAAAATCAGAAGGAAACTTTCTTCCCGATCATTCGAACCAATGATTAAAGAAAAACCTGAACTTTGAAACTACCACATAGAGACTTTAACACATGTACTAGACCAGGGCAGGCTACCTTACTTAGAAACTTAAACTACCTTATAACTAAATAGTAATGGCGTATTGTTTGGGGGAATTTGCCTTTTTACTTCTTATTCTTTACCTTTTGAAACTTACAAGGTGGTTGTAGCTCAGGTAGGGCTGAGTGAGTCACACATTCCTCCTCACTAGAAGAGCCTTGACTGACCTGTTTATAACTTCTTTTGTTGCTTTTAGATATAATCCTTTTGCCCTTTGGGTTAACATATATCCCCCCTTCAGGTATCATCATATTTACCCATTCTTCCTCTCCATCTGAACTTATCTCACTTTCCACGGGGTGAATCTTAGGTCTAAAGAACTTATCTGGGGTTCGAGGACTATCTGAGTCATCTGGATCATCATCACTCACTTCATTATATCCAGGGGCCCGATAAGTTCCCAAAAATTCTCCAGTGTCAGCCCACGATACCAGCTCACAACTGGACAAACTGGTTCAGCCGCTCCACACACCTGGGATCCCCAGGACCAGGAATCAAACAATACCCCTTACACAGCAAGGTGGACTCTTTAACCACTGGACCACCAGGGAAGACATATTTTCTACATTTTTATTGGAAAACATCTGATTTTTCTCTGTACACTACTTTATCAAAGTTTCATTTGCTTCCTACTCTCCCTTAACTCTCAGTGTTCATTCAATCATTAATTTATTCTTTAATTAAAAAGTCCTTACTGAATATCTATAGTGTGCCAGAAATATAGGCACTGGAGACATGATAGTGAACAATATTTTCAATATCTTGTTCCCATGTAATTTTGATAGGAGGCAAAAATAAAATAACAAATTATGATATGTTAGAGGTTGCTAAGTATTGTGGAGGAAAAAAATCAGAGCAAAGAACATGGAGAGGGTTAGAGTTGTTGGTTATCCTTCACCATTGTATTCATTGCATTGTATAAATCAGAACTTAAACAAAAATCTTTCAATTAGTTTCTAACATTGGAAAGAGCCTAAATAAAATTTTAAAAATCAGAAGGAAACTTTCTTCCCGATCATTCAAACCAATGATTAAAGAAAAACCTGAACTTTGAAACTACCACATAGAGACTTTAACACATGTACTAGACCAGGGCAGGCTACCTTACTTAGAAACTTAAACTACCTTATAACTAAATAGTAATGGCGTATTGTTTGGGGGAATTTGCCTTTTTACTTCTTATTCTTTACCTTTTGAAACTTACAAGGTGGTTGTAGCTCAGGTAGGGCTGAGTGAGTCACACATTCCTCCTCACTAGAAGAGCCTTGACTGACCTGTTTATAACTTCTTTTGTTGCTTTTAGATATAATCCTTTTGCCCTTTGGGTTAACATATATCCCCCCTTCAGGTATCATCATATTTACCCATTCTTCCTCTCCATCTGAACTTATCTCACTTTCCACGGGGTGAATCTTAGGTCTAAAGAACTTATCTGGGGTTCGAGGACTATCTGAGTCATCTGGATCATCATCACTCACTTCATTATATCCAGGGGCCCGATAAGTTCCCAAAAATTCTCCAGTGTCAGCCCACGATACCAGCTCACAACTGGACAAACTGGTTCAGCCGCTCCACACACCTGGGATCCCCGGGACCAGGAATCAAACAATACCCCTTACACAGCAAGGTGGACTCTTTAACCACTGGACCACCAGGGAAGACATATTTTCTACCTTTTTATTGGAAAACATCTGATTTTTCTCTGTACACTACTTTATCAAAGTTTCATTTGCTTCCTACTCTCCCTTAACTCTCAGTGTTCATTCAATCATTAATTTATTCTTTAATTAAAAAGTCCTTACTGAATATCTATAGTGTGCCAGAAATATAGGCACTGGAGACATGATAGTGAACAATATTTTCAATATCTTGTTCCCATGTAATTTTGATAGGAGGCAAAAATAAAATAACAAATTATGATATGTTAGAGGTTGCTAAGTATTGTGGAGGAAAAAAATCAGAGCAAAGAACATGGAGAGGGTTAGAGTTGTTGGTTATAGAATTGGTTATAGAATTTCTAGGGCCTAGAGCAAAATCAAAATACAGGGTGTTTGTTCAGATGTTGTTTAGTATTTCAAGACAGAAGGAGGACATTAATCTAGATGATGATCTCTTTCATTATTAGGATCCTGTGTAACTACCAGAGGGTGTTCCCTGGTAGCTTATCTGGTAAAGAATCCACCAACAATGTAGGAAAGGTCACTCCCCTCATAAAGATGATCCTGAGTAATTACAGAAATCATTAAGTATTAACATACAACTTGAGTGACACATACAACTCCAGGAGAAGAGTGTTCCAGCCAGAGGGGATACTAAGAGCAAAGGGTATGAAACAGGAACTTATCTGGAAGATTCAGGCAGTAATGAGGTGAGTAGAGTGCCTAGCTGGAGCAGAGAATACAGTGGAGAGCAAAGAAGGAGATGAAGTCCAAGATCTAAACTGTGGGCCAGATCAGGTAGGGTCTCACTGGTCACTGTAAGGATCTCATTTCTTCATTTGAGGAGATATTAGAGCACATCTTCATTTGAGGAGATATTAGTTTTCCTCAGGATCATCTTTTACCTATATTAACAACTTACTGACTAGAGACATAGTAATACTTCTTTTGTTATCAAACCATTATTAACCAGAGTGTTTCAACATTCACTTATGTGAATTGCTAATCAGTCACAGGCATTAGTTTCTGCAAAAACCCCCTGGTCAATAGGTACTAAAATAATAATAATAGATGTAGGAGACAAGAGTAAAAATCAGTGGGAGATGATGGAATTGAAAACAATGCAAGTGAGAGATGACTGTGGAAATAAAAATTAGGTGAAGCTAAGTGATTGCATTTGGTCTATATTCTGACGAACCTTGGTATCTGGTTCCAGACTTTTTTTCATCTCTATGTCTATGTGGTAAGATCCCAGTTTCATGGTCTGAGATGGTACTTAAGAGCTGGCAATTCCCACATAGCTCTCTGATGCAAGCTGAACATATCAAGTCCTATCTGACATATTAATCTGAACTTTTTCATAGACATTTTAAATATAATATATCCAATAAACAAATGATTTTTCTCTCACTTTTCTCCTCTATCTTCCCCTTATCAGAAAATGGTTATCAATGATTATTTAGTTGTTCAAGCTAGAAACCTTGATTGTTTTTCTCCCTAATACCCCTGGACTAATTCATCAGAAGTCCTATGACATCAGTCTAGAAGAGAGTCCATTCCCCCATCCTTTTTTTTTTGGGGGGGCACTTCTATTGATCATTCATCTTTGTTCTTTGGCCTGTGCGGGCCTTTGGTCTCAGTGGCCTCTCTTGCTGCAGAGCACCGGCTCTGGGCGCATGAGCTCCAGAACTCCCGCTGGGTAGTTGGACATATCAGTCCAACCGCTCAGCAGCATGTGGGATCTTCCCAGGGGGATCAGGAAAGGTAAAGTGAGGGTGAGTAGAGTGCCTAGCTGGAGCAGAGAATACAGTGGAGAGCAAAGAAGGAGATGAAGTCCAAGATCTAAACTGTGGGCCAGATCAGGTAGGGTCTCACTGGTCACTGTAAGGATCTCATTTCTTCATTTGAGGAGATATTAGAGCACATCTTCATTTGAGGAGATATTAGTTTTCCTCAGGATCATCTTTTACCTATATTAACAACTTAATGACTAGAGACATAGTAATACTTCTTTTGTTATCAAACCATTATTAACCAGAGTGTTTCAACATTCACTTATGTGAATTGCTAATCAGTCACAGGCATTAGTTTCTGCAAAAACCCCCTGGTCAATAGGTACTAAAATAATAATAATAGATGTAGGAGACAAGAGTAAAAATCAGTGGGAGATGATGGAATTGAAAACAATGCAAGTGAGAGATGACTGTGGAAATAAAAATTAGGTGAAGCTAAGTGATTGCATTTGGTCTATATTTTGACGAACCTTGGTATCTGGTTCCAGACTTTTTTTCATCTCTATGTCTATGTGGTAAGATCCCAGTTTCATGGTCTGAGATGGTACTTAAGAGCTGGAAATTTCCCCACATAGCTCTCTGATGCAAGCTGAACATATCAAGTCCTATCTGACATATTAATCTGAACTTTTTCATAGACATTTTAAATATAATATATCCAATAAACAAATGATTTTTCTCTCACTTTTCTCCTCTATCTTCCCCTTATCAGAAAATGGTTATCAATGATTATTTAGTTGTTCAAGCTAGAAACCTTGATTGTTTTTCTCCCTAATACCCCTGGACTAATTCATCAGAAGTCCTATGACATCAGTCTAGAAGAGAGTCCATTCCCCCATCCTTTTTTTTTTTTGGGGGCACTTCTATTGATCATTCATCTTTGTTCTTTGGCCTGTGCGGGCCTTTGGTCTCAGTGGCCTCTCTTGCTGCAGAGCACCGGCTCTGGGCGCATGAGCTCCAGAACTCCCGCTGGGTAGTTGGACATATCAGTCCAACCGCTCAGCAGCATGTGGGATCTTCCCAGGCCGGGGGTCGAACTGGCGCCCTTTGCACTGCAAGGTGGTGTCTTTACCCATTGCACCACCAGGGAAGCCCTCCCCCGTCCATTTTTGCTGCAGTTTATTCTCCAAGCCATTGGTTTCCTCTCACTGAAGTGACTTCCTAACACTGCTCTCTACTTCCCTTTGTGATCTTTGTAGCAGCTCAAGTATTCATTTTAAGATAGAAATCTTAAAAATAGATCTTTCTCTACTTATAACCCTTCAAGAGTTTCCCACTGTATTTTCAATACAATTAAAACCACATGCCATGGTTTACAAGGTTCTTCATGATCTTGTCTCCTGCCTGTCTTATTAGCTCACTTATACTACACCATTCACAGTACACATTCAACGACTTTAACAAATAGATACTCTGTAGCAATTGCAATTAGCAGGTAAAAACTAAAAGGTTTTTCCACAAATATTTGGCCATATATTTAACCATTTAAAAGACATAATTGTAAGAAGGTCTCTCATTTAACAATGTATCACTACTTAGATTAAAGTGAGAAACATATTGTAAGAATTTTATGCCATGCAGGGACTGAATGAAAAAATGAAAAACAAGTCCTTATTAATTCAAACTCTTGTTCTTTCTGAGGCAGTGCATGTTCTATTACATCAAAGTAATACACGTATGTCTAAGACTTTAATTTGTGATGTACTTTTCAAATAACAGTGTAGTACAAAAACAAAAGATATTCTCTTTAACATCATGAATGTCTGATAACTATTTAAACCACATAAAATATTTGTCATAGCTAGAGTTTTCATTTCTGACCTTTAGCATAGTTTAAATGGTAGTAGATTGGTTTATAAATAAAATATTTTATGATAACTTCATAATTTCAGTGATTTGGGGACACAAATAATCAATACACCTGAGGTGAAATATATTTTTGTGATATAGCAATTAAGTTTTATAATAAAGAAGCCCTTCACAGGTGGGACAGCGGTAAAAACTCCATCTACCAACGCAGAAGACACAAGAGAGGCTCTGGGCGCATGAGCTCCAGAACTCCCGCTGGGTAGTTGGACATATCAGTCCAACCGCTCAGCAGCATGTGGGATCTTCCCAGGCCGGGGGTCGAACTGGCGCCCTTTGCACTGCAAGGTGGTGTCTTTACCCATTGCACCACCAGGGAAGCCCTCCCCCGTCCATTTTTGCTGCAGTTTATTCTCCAAGCCATTGGTTTCCTCTCACTGAAGTGACTTCCTAACACTGCTCTCTACTTCCCTTTGTGATCTTTGTAGCAGCTCAAGTATTCATTTTAAGATAGAAATCTTAAAAATAGATCTTTCTCTACTTATAACCCTTCAAGAGTTTCCCACTGTATTTTCAATACAATTAAAACCACATGCCATGGTTTACAAGGTTCTTCATGATCTTGTCTCCTGCCTGTCTTATTAGCTCACTTATACTACACCATTCACAGTACACATTCAACGACTTTAACAAATAGATACTCTGTAGCAATTGCAATTAGCAGGTAAAAACTAAAAGGTTTTTCCACAAATATTTGGCCATATATTTAACCATTTAAAAGACATAATTGTAAGAAGGTCTCTCATTTAACAATGTATCACTACTTAGATTAAAGTGAGAAACATATTGTAAGAATTTTATGCCATGCAGGGACTGAATGAAAAAATGAAAAACAAGTCCTTATTAATTCAAACTCTTGTTCTTTCTGAGGCAGTGCATGTTCTATTACATCAAAGTAATACACGTATATCTAAGACTTTAATTTGTGATGTACTTTTCAAATAACAGTGTAGTACAAAAACAAAAGATATTCTCTTTAACATCATGAATGTCTGATAACTATTTAAACCACATAAAATATTTGTCATAGCTAGAGTTTTCATTTCTGACCTTTAGCATAGTTTAAATGGTAGTAGATTGGTTTATAAATAAAATATTTTATGATAACTTCATAATTTCAGTGATTTGGGGACACAAATAATCAATACACCTGAGGTGAAATATATTTTTGTGATATAGCAATTAAGTTTTATAATAAAGAAGCCCTTCACAGGTGGGACAGCAGTAAAAACTCCATCTACCAACGCAGAAGACACAAGAGATGTGAGTTCTATCCATGGGTCAGGAAAACCACTCCAGTATTTTGCCTGGAAAATTCTGTGGACAGAGAACCTGGTGGACTATAGTCCAAGGAATCATAAAGAATTGGATGTAACTGAACATGCATGCACACAATAAATAAGCAGGGAAAAGACTGTGCCAAATATTTTCAGATTATCCATAAATTTAATAACAGAGTATCATACTTAGGGAGGTAATTTTAAATTTGACTTGTAAAATTTCCTTCCTTTAAATTGGAGTTCTTAGATATGAAAGGATACTGAAGAGAGGATTTTAGAAGTATTAGAAGTAAAACTGAGATAACTTTAGCATTGTTTCTCTCCTCCAGGTTAGTGGGGCATGAATCAGGGTGGGAAAACGTCCTGTCCTTTAGTCTTTACCTCCATCTCTTTTAACATATACCTTTAAACACTGGAAGGAAACATATGGCAAAAAGATACTGTGATATTAAAGCCACAAACCTGTTTGCTCCTCAGCATATCTGGTATCACCTTCTTGGATGGTGACTGTAGTTTTTGATCATTTCATGTCACCAGTGGTCTTGAAAGGAAAAGATACATTGAGCAGTTGAATATGCCCAGTCTCAGAGACTCTAAAACACCTGTTAGCAAACTGGAGTGATTAGGAGGAAATGAATCCATTTGTGGATCAGGATTGAAAACTTACAGGAAAAGTTTTATCTTACAACATACAGCAAACTTTTCCCATACTGGCAATACCAAAAGAATATGAGAATTATAAAGATTAAAAACACAGGTAGTGTTCTTTAAGAATTCTCAATCTAATAGGGAATAGGGTTAGCAAATATTACAATGGTCATATGGTTTACTACATGGAATATAAGATAAGAGGAGAATCTATCCCAGTCTGGGTAGGTAACTTGAGATGAAGAAAATCTGTAATAGTGAGATAATAGTAATAAAAAAAAACTATGAGGGAAAGTGAAAAGAGAAATGGAGAAGGAAAAATAGTCCAGTGAAACTCACATTAATAGATGATCCCTGGGGATGAGAGAACAAGATACATTTGGGAAAGTGAATTTTTACTGACAGATGAGGATGTGGTGATGACAGAAGATAGAAAAGAGATTCTAAATGACAAAGTCTCCAGATCAAGCAGCCTACTCAGTGTCCAAACAGTCTCCTTTTTGGTGCAGACAAACAGCATCCTCTTACTGATACTCCTATCTTGTCTTTCTTAGGAAAAGACTGTGCCAAATATTTTCAGATTATCCATAAATTTAATAACAGAGTATCATACTTAGGGAGGTAATTTTAAATTTGACTTGTAAAATTTCCTTCCTTTAAATTGGAGTTCTTAGATATGAAAGGATACTGAAGAGAGGATTTTAGAAGTATTAGAAGTAAAACTGAGATAACTTTAGCATTGTTTCTCTCCTCCAGATTAGTGGGGCATGAATCAGGGTGGGAAAACGTCCTGTCCTTTAGTCTTTACCTCCATCTCTTTTAACATATACCTTTAAACACTGGAAGGAAACATATGGCAAAAAGATACTGTGATATTAAAGCCACAAACATGTTTGCTCCTCAGCATATCTGGTATCACCTTCTTGGATGGTGACTGTAGTTTTTGATCATTTCATGTCACCAGTGGTCTTGAAAGGAAAAGATACATTGAGCAGTTGAATATGCCCAGTCTCAGAGACTCTAAAACACCTGTTAGCAAACTGGAGTGATTAGGAGGAAATGAATCCATTTGTGGATCAGGATTGAAAACTTACAGGAAAAGTTTTATCTTACAACATACAGCAAACTTTTCCCATACTGGCAATACCAAAAGAATATGAGAATTATAAAGATTAAAAACACAGGTAATGTTCTTTAAGAATTCTCAATCTAATAGGGAATAGGGTTAGCAAATGTTACAATGGTCATATGGTTTACTACATGGAATATAAGATAAGAGGAGAATCTATCCCAGTCTGGGTAGGTAACTTGAGATGAAGAAAATCTGTAATAGTGAGATAATAGTAATAAAAAAAAACTATGAGGGAAAGTGAAAAGAGAAATGGAGAAGGAAAAATAGTCCAGTGAAACTCACATTAATAGATGATCCCTGGGGATGAGAGAACAAGATACATTTGGGAAAGTGAATTTTTACTGACAGATGAGGATGTGGTGATGACAGAAGATGGAAAAGAGATTCTAAATGACAAAGTCTCCAGATCAAGCAGCCTACTCAGTGTCCAAACAGTCTCCTTTTTGGTGCAGACAAACAGCATCCTCTTACTGATACTCCTATCTTGTCTTTCTTAGAACAAGGGTGATAAGAGAAATGTCCTTGTTTACTGCTACCCACTTCAGAGAAGGTAAAATTCCAGTTACAACAGTGTCTGCAGGTCTTTTTTGTTCTATGGCTCTACTTTGATAGCCTAAATATTTTTTCCTATAATGTCTCTATTCCAATACTAACAAGTCAGAACGTACACTAAAAAAGGTACCTTTTGTGAAGTCTATAATAATAAGATTATACATTTCAACACCTAAACATGACACCTTCTAAAAAGAATTCAATCGGTCTTTATTAAAGAATCACATGCGGGGAAAAATGAAATCTGAACTCCTTTTTTTTTGGTTTTCTCATGCGTTTAAAAAGAATGCTGCACTTTCATTGAAAATTATCCTTTGATCTTCAGTAAGTACAGCTATTCTGTACCTCATTTATGCTTAAGACAATGCAACATGTTTGTTTTGTCATTAATATAATCTTGCTTTGATTTCTTTGAACTGTTGGCAAAAGGTAATTCAACTTAAGTCTTTTCTAGACAGATTTAGTTCTTTGTTGGATGATGAAATTTCTCTGGTGTTAATGCCTAAAAAAGACTGTCTACTTTCCCTTTCCTCTTCTAATTATCGGATATATTGTTAACCTGCATCCAAGATATGGATTTAGCATTTAGATTGAGGAAGAACATACTCATTTAAGCAAACTATTGACCTTTTCTAAAAATGAAAGTTCAAAAAACAAAAAGTCAAAAGTACTAGGGTAAAACCAAAAATGCTTATTAGCAGATATTTATGAGTATAATTAGAAATACCCAGATGTATGAATACATCTTTTTCTTCATTTTATATTTAATATTGTTACGCTATAGGCATATTAGAAACTTCCAATACAAAATATCTTACAAATGAATCGTGGTCTTGGTTAAAGTATCAATGACTTGGAAAAAGGTACAATGGTAAGCATGGATAAAAATGTCTTTTTCTTCATTTTATATTTAATACTCTTGTGGTATAGACATACTGGAAACTTCTAATGTAAAATATGTTACAGATGAATGGTGGTCTTGGTTAAAGTAGCGATGACTTGGGAAAAAGGTACAATGGTAAGCGTGGATAAAAATGTTTCTCTAAACCAGTCCTCTTTACCAAAATAGAGTTTTAACAAATGTAGAAGTCAAATCTCACTTTTTTCCTATGATTTCCCAGGCAATGTATATTTGTAAAAACCCATGAGAATTTTCTAGATACTGTGTCACATAGGGAACTGTGGATGAAATTCATTAACTTCTAAGCATATATGTCTGCCACATTTTTGATACCACAGGCACTTATTCCTGACAACAGCCATTTATTCCTTGCCAGTTCATAAGTGCTTCCTTATGGCAAACAATGCATTTCCGCTGGTGTTTGAAACACTGGCAACCATATCGCTGTATATTAGAATACATGTTCGGAGATTACTATCATTCCAAAAGAGCAGAATGTGAGTTGCACTGAGGGAAGGTGGTTAAGGTAAAGGTCAACAAAGGACTCTTGGTTTTAGGGAAAGAATTCTAACAGTGGAAGGAAGCACATTTACATCACTAAAGCGCCACTTCTTGAGCATTTGATTATAGACAAAAATAGGCTTACTTAAAAGGTCTTTTATAAGGGGCAAGATAGGAGTCAGACAGTCTGATAACAGGAAAACTTTGGTTTCTACTTTGGGGTTTTTCTGTAAGTAACTGGAAAATGTTCCATAGTTTTCTTCAAGTGGACACGTAAGCAAATGGTTATCATGGAAGCTATTTGTAGATATGACTTAGGTGCCAGGAAAAAAGCTTGACAAGGAAATGATTTGCTTCAAAGTGATCCTAAACAAAGAATATAAGACTCCTGTTATTCTGCTGTCTGTCTTAAGTTCTCTTTCATTCTCTGTGTTCTGAAGAGATTGAACCGTTATGACAGAAGTAATTGGATGCTTATAGAATTCTTTATTTGTAAGAATAGTATAATGAAATTTGTAGTAGATGGGAACAAAGAATATATATATGTACATGCCTGTAGATATATGTATATGCATATATATATATATATATATATATATATATATATTCTAGTGCTAAACTGTAAAAAAAAATACTGCTTCCATCATAAGCCATGATTAAAATAATTAGATAGTAAAAATAAAAGTAATATATACCATCAGTGACCAAGTCTGATTCAATCATTTTCTTATTCCAGAATACACACGGAGAAAGCAGAATATCAATTTGTTTCCATTCTTGTAAAGAAAGTCATCTTTTCTGTACAGTCTCCAAATCACCCTAGAGAAAAAAACCACTCTTTTAAAACTCTTTTTGGCCTCTCTGTGGTTAGTTCCTTAGAAAAATCATTACAAAAGCACTTGCAATAGTATACATATATTCATTTGTATACAATAGTTTTGGTTATTTTAAAGTTAAGTGATGAAGAGATTTCATGTGTGACACAACGCTGAATTTTAATGAGGTAGTAATGTCTACTGTTGTCACTAGATGTGAAATAGCTAGTTAAATAAGATTTGGCTTGACACATGAAGTACAATGCTATCATAAATTATCTTGGACTCACTAGGGAGGTTTTGCTTATATCATATGCCAAAATAACCATTCATGTAAGTAAAACAACTGTCAATTTACTGAAAATGCCAGTCAAATTTGATGTTTGCCTCAAATTATGTAGCAAATTAAATAAAAACACAACCAAATAGAACTCAATTACATATTGATGATGTACAGATCAAAACTCTCAAAAATTAATACAAGCATATAAATTGGTTGCTATGATGAACAGCAGAAAGGTCCTAGAAATTTGTTTAAAATCTAATCCTTGAAGAAATCACTTATCAGACCTGCTTCTCACACAGACTAGATGAGCTCTGTCCTAGAAATAAATGCATTATGTACCCATCTCTCAAGGATCCAGGAATATGTATTATGGAGAGACACTCAGGGAATTTTATTATTCTGCTGTCTGTCTTAAGTTCTCTTTCATTCTCTGTGTTCTGAAGAGATTGAACCGTTATGACAGAAGTAATTGGATGCTTATAGAATTCTTTATTTGTAAGAATAGTATAATGAAATTTGTAGTAGATGGGAACAAAGAATATATATATGTACATGCCTGTAGATATATGTATATGCATATATATATATATATATATATATATATATATTCTAGTGCTAAACTGTAAAAAAAAAATACTGCTTCCATCATAAGCCATGATTAAAATAATTAGATAGTAAAAATAAAAGTAATATATACCATCAGTGACCAAGTCTGATTCAATCATTTTCTTATTCCAGAATACACACGGAGAAAGCAGAATATCAATTTGTTTCCATTCTTGTAAAGAAAGTCATCTTTTCTGTACAGTCTCCAAATCACCCTAGAGAAAAAAACCACTCTTTTAAAACTCTTTTTGGCCTCTCTGTGGTTAGTTCCTTAGAAAAATCATTACAAAAGCACTTGCAATAGTATACATATATTCATTTGTATACAATAGTTTTGGTTATTTTAAAGTTAAGTGATGAAGAGATTTCATGTGTGACACAACGCTGAATTTTAATGAGGTAGTAATGTCTACTGTTGTCACTAGATGTGAAATAGCTAGTTAAATAAGATTTGGCTTGACACATGAAGTACAATGCTATCATAAATTATCTTGGACTCACTAGGGAGGTTTTGCTTATATCATATGCCAAAATAACCATTCATGTAAGTAAAACAACTGTCAATTTACTGAAAATGCCAGTCAAATTTGATGTTTGCCTCAAATTATGTAGCAAATTAAATAAAAACACAACCAAATAGAACTCAATTACATATTGATGATGTACAGATCAAAACTCTCAAAAATTAATACAAGCATATAAATTGGTTGCTATGATGAACAGCAGAAAGGTCCTAGAAATTTGTTTAAAATCTAATCCTTGAAGAAATCACTTATCAGACCTGCTTCTCACACAGACTAGATGAGCTCTGTCCTAGAAATAAATGCATTATGTACCCATCTCTCAAGGATCCAGGAATATGTATTATGGAGAGACACTCAGGGAATTTTTTTTTTTTATTACAGTATAGTAGGGATTTAAAGCACCAGAGGTGATGCAGTTACTGCATTAGTTACAAAGTCAGAGAAAGACATAAAAGTCAGAATTTTGTTTGGTGGAAAGTTTCATATAATGAATTGTAGATGCTGGTCATTATTTGTACCTCAGAGCCTCATCAAATTTCTATCTAATTTCTGTCTCACTGTTCAAGTGAATCTCTTTCTGTAATATATTTTACAGGGAAAAAAACTGTTAGACCTAAAATTCTAAGACTAGACAGTAGAGTATGTCAAAAAGAGTAAAAATTTGGAGTGAAAAGTACATAGATAATGTCTTTGTTCAGTCACTCAGTTTTCTCTGACTCTTTTTAACCCCATAAATAGCAGCACACCAAACTTCCCTGTCCTTCACTCTCTTGGAGTTTTTTCAAATTCATGTCCATTGAATCAATGATACCATCCAACTGTCTCATCCTTTGTCATCCCTTTCTTCTCCTGCCCACAATTTTTCACAGCATCAGAGTCTTTTCTAATGAGTCAGTTCTTTGCATCAGGTGGTCAAAGTATTGAAGCTTCAGCTTCCACATCAGTCCTTCCTAAGTTATTCAGGAATGATTTCCTTTAGGATTGACTGGTTTGATCTCCTTGCAGTCCAAGAGACTCTCAAAAGTCTTCTCCAGCATCACAGTTAGAAAGCATCAATTTTTTGGTCCTTAGTCTTCATTATGGTCCATCACTGAGATCCATATTTCCAAATAAATTATCTTGGACTCACTAGGAGGTTTTGCTTATATCATATGCCAAAATAACCATTCATGTAAGTAAAACAACTGTCAATTTACTGAAAATGCCAGTCAAATTTGATGTTTGCCTCAAATTATGTAGCAAATTAAATAAAAACACAACCAAATAGAACTCAATTACATATTGATGATGTACAGATCAAAACTCTCAAAAATTAATACAAGCATATAAATTGGTTGCTATGATGAACAGCAGAAAGGTCCTAGAAATTTGTTTAAAATCTAATCCTTGAAGAAATCACTTATCAGACCTGCTTCTCACACAGACTAGATGAGCTCTGTCCTAGAAATAAATGCATTATGTACCCATCTCTCAAGGATCCAGGAATATGTATTATGGAGAGACACTCAGGGAATTTTTTTTTTTTTATTACAGTATAGTAGGGATTTAAAGCACCAGAGGTGATGCAGTTACTGCATTAGTTACAAAGTCAGAGAAAGACATAAAAGTCAGAATTTTGTTTGGTGGAAAGTTTCATATAATGAATTGTAGATGCTGGTCATTATTTGTACCTCAGAGCCTCATCAAATTTCTATCTAATTTCTGTCTCACTGTTCAAGTGAATCTCTTTCTGTAATATATTTTACAGGGAAAAAAACTGTTAGACCTAAAATTCTAAGACTAGACAGTAGAGTATGTCAAAAAGAGTAAAAATTTGGAGTGAAAAGTACATAGATAATGTCTTTGTTCAGTCACTCAGTTTTCTCTGACTCTTTTTAACCCCATAAATAGCAGCACACCAAACTTCCCTGTCCTTCACTCTCTTGGAGTTTTTTCAAATTCATGTCCATTGAATCAATGATACCATCCAACTATCTCATCCTTTGTCATCCCTTTCTTCTCCTGCCCACAATTTTTCACAGCATCAGAGTCTTTTCTAATGAGTCAGTTCTTTGCATCAGGTGGTCAAAGTATTGAAGCTTCAGCTTCCACATCAGTCCTTCCTAAGTTATTCAGGAATGATTTCCTTTAGGATTGACTGGTTTGATCTCCTTGCAGTCCAAGAGACTCTCAAAAGTCTTCTCCAGCATCACAGTTAGAAAGCATCAATTTTTTGGTCCTTAGTCTTCATTATGGTCCATCACTGAGATCCATACGTGCTTATTGGAAGAAGTATACCTTTGACTAGACAGACCTTTGTCAGCAAAATGATGCCTCTGCTATCTAGGTTTGTCATGGTTTTTCTTTCAAGGAGCAAGCATATTTTAATTTCATGGCTACAGTCACCATCTGTAGTGATTCCAGAGCCAAAGAAAATAGTCTGTCACTGCTTCCATTGCTTGTCTATCTATTTGCCATGAAGTGATGGTACTAGATGTCATGATCTTAGTTTCTTGAATTTGAGTTTTAGGCCAGCTTTTTCTTTCAGTTTCGCATGAAGGCCTGTACTATCATAAGTGAAGAAAATAGCTATAGTCATTGCTCTGTGAGAAAAGGGGATCCTTCGGGAGTGCTGTGTGATGGTCGGGAGGGGTGAGATGGGGGGGATATACATGTGACTAATCTGAGAACATGCGTGTCTGTGAACAACAAAACTCTGTAAAAGTTAAAAGTAAAATAAAGGTTAAAAAAAAAAAAAAGTCTCTTTAGTTCCTCTTTGCTTTCTGCCATTAGGATGGTATCATTTGCATACCTGAGGTTGTCGATATTTCTCCCAGCAGTTGTGGTTCCAGCTTGTGATTCAACCAGCCTGACATTTCATATGATGTGCTCTGCATATAAGTTTAAGCAAGATGATGATACACTGCCTTGACGGACTCTTTACCCACTATGGAACCAGTCCCTTGTTCCAATGTCTAGTTCTCAGTGTTGCTTCTTGACCTGCATATTGGTCTTTCAGGAGGCAGGTAAGGTGGTCTGGTATTCCCCTCTCTTGTAGAATTTTCTACAGTGTGTTTGATCCATACAGTCAAAGGCTTTAGCATAGCCAATGAAGTAGAAGTAGATTATTCTTGAAATTTCCTTGCTTTTCTATGATCCAAAAAGTTTGCAATTTTATTGTTTCCTTGCCTTTTCTAAATCCTAAGTTATTCAGGAATGATTTCCTTTAGGATTGACTGGTTTGATCTCCTTGCAGTCCAAGAGACTCTCAAAAGTCTTCTCCAGCATCACAGTTAGAAAGCATCAATTTTTTGGTCCTTAGTCTTCATTATGGTCCATCACTGAGATCCATACGTGCTTATTGGAAGAAGTATACCTTTGACTAGACAGACCTTTGTCAGCAAAATGATGCCTCTGCTATCTAGGTTTGTCATGGTTTTTCTTTCAAGGAGCAAGCATATTTTAGTTTCATGGCTACAGTCACCATCTGTAGTGATTCCAGAGCCAAAGAAAATAGTCTGTCACTGCTTCCATTGCTTGTCTATCTATTTGCCATGAAGTGATGGTACTAGATGTCATGATCTTAGTTTCTTGAATTTGAGTTTTAGGCCAGCTTTTTCTTTCAGTTTCGCATGAAGGCCTGTACTATCATAAGTGAAGAAAATAGCTATAGTCATTGCTCTGTGAGAAAAGGGGATCCTTCGGGAGTGCTGTGTGATGGTCGGGAGGGGAAGGAAGGGGGGGATATACATGTGACTAATCTGAGAACATGCATGTCTGTGAACAACAAAACTCTGTAAAAGTTAAAAGTAAAATAAAGGTTAAAAAAAAAAAAAAAAGAGTCTCTTTAGTTCCTCTTTGCTTTCTGCCATTAGGATGGTATCATTTGCATACCTGAGGTTGTCGATATTTCTCCCAGCAGTTGTGGTTCCAGCTTGTGATTCAACCAGCCTGACATTTCATATGATGTGCTCTGCATATAAGTTTAAGCAAGATGATGATACACTGCCTTGACGGACTCTTTACCCACTATGGAACCAGTCCCTTGTTCCAATGTCTAGTTCTCAGTGTTGCTTCTTGACCTGCATATTGGTCTTTCAGGAGGCAGGTAAGGTGGTCTGGTATTCCCCTCTCTTGTAGAATTTTCTACAGTTTGTTATGATCCATACAGTCAAAGGCTTTAGCATAGCCAATGAAGTAGAAGTAGATTATTCTTGAAATTTCCTTGCTTTTTCTATGATCCAAAAAATGTTGGCAATTTTATCCCTGTTTCCTCTGCCTTTTCTAAATCCAGTTTGTATATCTGGAAGTTCTAGGTTCATGCAGTGCTGAAGCATAGCATCAAAGATTTTTGAGCATTACCTTTCTAGCATGTGAAATGAGTGGAATTGTACAGTAGTTTGAACTTTGTCATTTTCCTTCTTGGGATTGGAATGAAAACTGACTGTTTCCAGTTCTGTGGTCACTTTTGAGTTTTTCAAATTTGCTGACATATTGACTGCAGCACTTTAACAACATCATCTTTTAGGATATGGAATAGCTCAGCTGGAATTCCATCACTTCCACTGACCTTATTCATAGTAATGTTTTCCATGGCCACTTGACTTCACACTCCAGGGTATCTCACTCTAGTTGACTGATCACACCACTGTGGTTATCTTGGTCATTAGACCTTTTTTATACAGTTTTTCTGTGTATTCATGCCTCCTCTTCTTAGTATCTTTTGCTAAGTGTCCTGTGGTATCTCTAATTTTCTTTTAGAGACCTCTGTTTTTTTGCATTCTATTGTTTCCCTTTATTTGTTTGCATTTCTTACTTAGGAAGCCTTCTTATCTCTCCTTGCTATTCTTTGGAACTCTGCATTCAGATGGAGATATCTTTCCGTTTGTCTTTGCCTTTCACTTCTCTTTCTTTCTCAGCTATTTGTAAAGCTTCCTCAGACAACCATTTTGCCTTTTTGATATGGTAAGTTCATATATAATTTCCAATGTGAATAGCCCCACAAAGAGATGGTGACCTGAGACATTTCTGTAGATGTTTTTAACATTTAAAACATCATTTCATGTTCTGTCTTCAAGTGTCCCGAATTCTATCAAGCACTACATAAGTAAAACTTGGTGTCAGACGGTGGGAAATATGGAGTACCTCTGAGTTAAAGAAATCTTCTGATCCTTTGTTGTAAGGTACACACTGCTGGAAGCTGCAATTTCCTTCTAAATTTCAAGATGCATTTGTCATGGGCTCTGGCTTCCTTACTTTTGCTGCTTATTTTTCTTAGTGGCTTATTTTATTTTAAATATTTCTTTTTTTATTTGGCTGCTTTGATTCTTAGTGGCAGCATGCAGGATCTTTTGTTGCGGTGCACAGGCGACAGAGTGCACAATTCAGTAGTTGCCGGATGTGGGCTTACTTGCTCTAAGGGATCTGGGCTCATATTTCTTCAACCAGGGATCAGACCCACATCCCCTGCATTGCATGGGAAATTCTTAACCACTGGACCACCAGGGAAGTCCCCACTCTTGCTGATTATACTGAATATAGTTAATGTTCTATTAAATCAAAAGTCATACTCTAGCTCCTCTTAGAAGATAAATTTACCTCTAATTCTTCCAAGAAAAGGGTATGTAATTTGAGCCAAATCAATTTCTTCCTTCCTTTGCTATCTATTCTTCAAAATCTATTTTGTTCCTCTTTTCATTTCAGAATTCCATCACTTCCACTGACCTTATTCATAGTAATGTTTTCCATGGCCACTTGACTTCACACTCCAGGGTATCTCACTCTAGTTGACTGATCACACCACTGTGGTTATCTTGGTCATTAGACCTTTTTTATACAGTTTTTCTGTGTATTCATGCCTCCTCTTCTTAGTATCTTTTGCTAAGTGTCCTGTGGTATCTCTAATTTTCTTTTAGAGACCTCTGGTTTTTTGCATTCTATTGTTTCCCTTTATTTGTTTGCATTTCTTACTTAGGAAGCCTTCTTATCTCTCCTTGCTATTCTTTGGAACTCTGCATTCAGATGGAGATATCTTTCCTTTTGTCTTTGCCTTTCACTTCTCTTTCTTTCTCAGCTATTTGTAAAGCTTCCTCAGACAACCATTTTGCCTTTTTGATATGGTAAGTTCATATATAATTTCCAGTGTGAATAGCCCCACAAAGAGATGGTGACCTGAGACATTTCTGTAGATGTTTTTAACATTTAAAACATCATTTCATGTTCTGTCTTCAAGTGTCCCGAATTCTATCAAGCACTACATAAGTAAAACTTGGTGTCAGACGGTGGGAAATATGGAGTACCTCTGAGTTAAAGAAATCTTCTGATCCTTTGTTGTAAGGTACACACTGCTGGAAGCTGCAATTTCCTTCTAAATTTCAAGATGCATTTGTCATGGGCTCTGGCTTCCTTACTTTTGCTGCTTATTTTTCTTAGTGGCTTATTTTATTTTAAATATTTCTTTTTTTATTTGGCTGCTTTGATTCTTAGTGGCAGCATGCAGGATCTTTTGTTGCGGTGCACAGGCGACAGAGTGCACAGTTCAGTAGTTGCCGGATGTGGGCTTACTTGCTCTAAGGGATCTGGGCTCATATTTCTTCAACCAGGGATCAGACCCACATCCCCTGCATTGCATGGGAAATTCTTAACCACTGGACCACCAGGGAAGTCCCCACTCTTGCTGATTATACTGAATATAGTTAATGTTCTATTAAATCAAAAGTCATACTCTAGCTCCTCTTAGAAGATAAATTTACCTCTAATTCTTCCAAGAAAAGGGTATGTAATTTGAGCCAAATCAATTTCTTCCTTCCTTTGCTATCTATTCTTCAAAATCTATTTTGTTCCTCTTTTCATTTCAGATGAAAAAAATTGTTAGATTCCTATAAAGGCTAATATCTCTACTTGCATTTTGACTCAATTTCTCAAAGGTTTCCTATTTCATAATTTATTTTCACGCAGTTATCTTTCCAGTTTTCAGTATTTCACTCTGTATTTGCTACTTGTATTTGCTACTTTGCTAATAATTCCAACATTTTAATTTCCAGACTCAGACTTATACATCTAACTAGGTGTAGATATCTTTATGCTTCATGTATCCATCAAATGAATATATTTGTAAGACAGCTCAACATCTTTTGTTTCAAAACTGCTTCTCTTCCTGGACTCTCTACCTCAGTCAACAGTCCTACTTTTTACCCAGTAACCCACATGAGAACTGAGCCTCAGACCTTCCGATTTACTTTCTTTCCATCCAATAAGCCTTCAGGTCTTGAAGATATGACATCATTAGCATACTGAGTACCCCGTCTTTCCACTGGTCCTCTACACTGGTACCAAACTGGTTTTCTTGAAAAGTTCCTAAAAATTTCTTCAGTCTACTCCCTGCTAGAAAACAACAGTAATCACATCACCTACCAGAAAAAGCACTCATAGGGTAGCATTGATGCCTTATAATTTGCTGATCTGCATGTCTGTATCATAATGCAATATTCTCTCCAGTTTTAAGCTTCCTCTACCCAGCACATTCAATTTTGTACACTGAGTACAATCCTTTTAATGCCCAGTACAAAAGGCAACAATATCACAGAGTTGAGTAGAAAGAGACTCCTGAAACATAGAGATCTAAGTTTTAAACACAGTTCTGCATCTTTTTAGTTTAGTCAAGTTTTCTTACAGTTTATGTATCTGTTTCCTCATCTGAAAATGAGGAAATTAATGTTTTCATAATGCAGTTCATAATACGGTCATTGTGAACAGTAAATGGACTAATACATGTAAATGGTCCATCTACACAGTGATGTCATGGAATACATGCTAGTTTACACTTAATTCCTTTTCTAGTAGTGATCTCTTCCCAGACACAGCTTTGAGTTTCAGCCCTTCTTGTTTGGTCCTGGCCAAGTTATTTAATCTTTCTGCATTTCAGTTTCCTTACCTGTGAAGGTAGATAGTAAATGAACCTGCCTTAAAGAGATTTTCTGAGAATTAAATGATGTAATGAAAGTATACCTATGGGTCGTGTTTAGCATATAGAAAGTACTATATAACAAGTACCTATATTTTCATGGGGGTATGGTACTTGCTTATTTTCTCTTTTAATTTTAGTTAATTATACAATTTTTTTTTCAACAGTCCTAGCCTGCAGTGATATAATATAGACTAACACAGACTAAATTGGTTTGATGAATTAAAGTGAAGCATTCAACAGTAAAGCTAATAACGGTTAGGAATAAGTTTCAGTCCATCTTTCTGTGTTTTCTTTTCTTCTTTTTTAAATTATTAAGACACAGAAATAGAGTGGAGCCAACTGAGGGGAAGTTAACTAGAGAAATGTTACAGAGAAGCAAGATTTTTCTGATACAGAAGGAAAATTACTTCTTTTGTGATCAAGGAGGTGGTCAGGGAGACTAGTCAGAGTCAAAGCAGAGAATAAAGCTACCAGGAACGCTTTGAAGGTCACATTGGTTTAGAAAGGGCGAGTAAAATTTCTCAGCAAAGTTAACAGGACGGAAATTCAAGATAAATACAATTAAAATTATAGTGAAAATACATGTCTATAGATAGACAAATATTAATACATAGAAAGATAAACAGATCAATGTAAATAACTAGGCTCTTCAGGTTTATGAAAATTTCCTCCCAAGTATCGGATACTGTTATGTGTTACACACAAGGTTCTGCCTTGTCTAGTTGGTATCTAGTTGTCTAAAATAATTGTCTAAAATAACTCATTGATGAGTTTACACAGCTGCATAAATAAATTCTTAAAATAATAAATGAGTATATTCCAAATTGTAAAACAAGTCATATGTATCCTCTTGCCCATGTAGTTTTTTAAAATCTTGCTCCTCCCCTATGTATGTTCTCCTTTATTAAAAAGGAGGCTCCAGAAGGTTTCTGCAGGCCTATGGCATTGACTGTGGTCTCACATGGCTGATGTGATAGAGAAATCAGCTGTGTAGCTGCATTCTCTCTCCTAGCTGAAAAACAACTGCTTTCTCTTGTTTATCCTCATAGAAAAATGTTCTTAGGAAGAAAACTCACATAAAAATTAGATTCCAAGTTACCATTACTTTGGAATTATCTTTTATATCATTAAGTGCCACCAATTCTTAATTGCTGAGACACCCACTCACACGTCAAATAGTAGGCTGCTGTGAAATGTTTAAAAGCCAAAAATCTTACTAAGTTCAGCTGGGAATTTCTGACTTGAGTTCCAGTAGGTACCCCATGGATAGAGTGATAGGAACCACAGAGGACAGAACAAGATTTGATAGGAAATGTATGCTAAATGAAAATGTAGCTCTAAGATGAAATTTAGCCAGAACAAACACCTACATTCTTAATCTCTGTACGGAATTTTAAGGTTGAAAATAACCTGCTCAAGTAGTCTCTTTTGAATATGCTAGTTGATTAAAAAAAGAAGGTTTGGCAATGCTGTCAAATAAAATCTAAATTGACTCTTTTCTTTGGAGAGTTTTGGTACATTAATTAATTAATCATCAGGAAATGAAATGTAACAAATTTTGCTTAGGCATAGAATGTGTTGGTGGAAGTCTGGTGTGCACAGTCGTGGAATAATTCTGACACTGATCACTGAGGACAAAAGGGCAAGTTTTCAGCTACAGACTCCAAAGCTGAAAGTGATAGTCACTCATTCTTTCTAACTTTTTGCAGCCCTAGGAACTGTAGCCCTCCAGGCTCCTCTGTCCTTGAAATTCTCCAGAGTACTGGAATGGATAGCTATTCCCTTCTCCAGGACATCTTCTCTACCCAGGGATTGAACATGGATCCCTTCGATTGCAGACAGATTCCTTATTGCTATGTGAACCACAGGGAAGGACTCTCAAGAAGGGAGGATTTTATTCCAGGGCTTTCACTGCAGTGTTGCCTAGGGCCAAGGAGCTCATAACAGAAACAAGGCTTTTATGCCAATGGGTAGGAGGAATGGAATTACAGAGAAAGGAGTATCTTGCTCAGATCAAGTTCCTCACTAGACTTAGTATAAACATGGGACACGAAGATTTCACTGTAGAATTCATTTCAATACAGCAAGTATGTTTTTTCACTACTAAGTACATAGCATGTGATATAATAACAAATAAGTAGAGTCTCCACTGCCAAGGCTTTTGGCTCTTCTATAATTTTGGTTCTTACTAAAGAAAATAAAGACAAGTAAAGCATATTTGGAGGATGTATCCTGTATATTAGAAGACATTTTGTAGAAAATAAAACTTGCCTAGTAAATGTTTGTGGCTTGGCCACTGGTTCTTGGAATCTGAACAAATGTAAACTAGACAGTAAGAAGTCAGAAAGTGGAAGCGTAGAGTAAACCAGGACACATGTAAAGAAATAGGAAACCATTCACCCCAGTGTTCATTGCAGCACTCTTTACAATGAACAGGACATGGAAGAAACCTAGCTGTCCATTAACAGAAAAATGGATAAAATGTGGTACAATATACAGTGGTAGTCTCTTTTGAATATGCTAGTTGATTAAAAAAAGAAGGTTTGGCAATGCTGTCAAATAAAATCTAAATTGACCCTTTTCTTTGGAGAGTTTTGGTACATTAATTAATTAATCATCAGGAAATGAAATGTAACAAATTTTGCTTAGGCATAGAATGTGTTGGTGGAAGTCTGGTGTGCACAGTCGTGGAATAATTCTGACACTGATCACTGAGGACAAAAGGGCAAGTTTTCAGCTACAGACTCCAAAGCTGAAAGTGATAGTCACTCATTCTTTCTAACTTTTTGCAGCCCTAGGAACTGTAGCCCTCCAGGCTCCTCTGTCCTTGAAATTCTCCAGAGTACTGGAATGGATAGCTATTCCCTTCTCCAGGACATCTTCTCTACCCAGGGATTGAACATGGATCCCTTCGATTGCAGACAGATTCCTTATTGCTATGTGAACCACAGGGAAGGACTCTCAAGAAGGGAGGATTTTATTCCAGGGCTTTCACTGCAGTGTTGCCTAGGGCCAAGGAGCTCATAACAGAAACAAGGCTTTTATGCCAATGGGTAGGAGGAATGGAATTACAGAGAAAGGAGTATCTTGCTCAGATCAAGTTCCTCACTAGACTTAGTATAAACATGGGACACGAAGATTTCACTGTAGAATTCATTTCAATACAGCAAGTATGTTTTTTCACTACTAAGTACATAGCATGTGATATAATAACAAATAAGTAGAGTCTCCACTGCCAAGGCTTTTGGCTCTTCTATAATTTTGGTTCTTACTAAAGAAAATAAAGACAAGTAAAGCATATTTGGAGGATGTATCCTGTATATTAGAAGACATTTTGTAGAAAATAAAACTTGCCTAGTAAATGTTTGTGGCTTGGCCACTGGTTCTTGGAATCTGAACAAATGTAAACTAGACAGTAAGAAGTCAGAAAGTGGAAGCGTAGAGTAAACCAGGACACATGTAAAGAAATAGGAAACCATTCACCCCAGTGTTCATTGCAGCACTCTTTACAATGAACAGGACATGGAAGAAACCTAGCTGTCCATTAACAGAAAAATGGATAAAAATGTGGTACAATATACAGTGGAATATTATGCAGCCATAAAAATGAATGAAATTGTGCCATTTACAGAGACATATATGGACCTAGAGACTCTCATACAGAGTGAAGTAAGTCATAAAGAGGAAAACAAATATTGTATATTAATTCATATATGTGGAATCTAGAAAAAAATGGTACTGAAGAACCTCTTTGCAAACCATAAGTAGAGACACAGACTTAGAGACAAACAAATGGACACCAAAAGTAGAAATGGTGGGGAGATGGGATGAATTGGGAGATTGGGACTGACATATATGCAGTACTATGAATAAAATAGAAAGCTACTAAGAATATAGTGTATAGCGTGGGGGACTCTACTCAGTGCTCCGTGGTGACCTAAATGGGAAGGAAATTCAAAAATAGAGGATATATATGTGTGTGTGTGTGTGTGTGTGTGTGTGTATAGCTGATTCACTTTGCTATACAACACAAACTAACATAACAGTATAAAACAATGGTACTCCAATATTTTTTAAAAAGGAAATCACTCAAAGATTGGCTTGTTTGGGGAAAAATAGGAGACATGTTTTGGAAAAAGGAGGCATATTTTGAGACAGAAAATAGGAGAAAAAGAGAAATCACCTGTTTCGCGTTTTATACTTCTGAGTATAAAACAGGGCTGAGCACAACAAAGATAGACCCCAGTAAAACATACCTCCTGATGTTTATGCATTTTATTGTTCTAACCCCTTTAATCTAGGTTGGGTCTTTGACTAGTTTTAAAGCATAATATATGTAGAGACTCCACTGCCAAGGCTTTTGGCTTTTCGATAATTTTGGTTCTTACTAAAGAAAATAAAGACAAGTAAAGCATATTTGGAGGATGTATCCTGTATATTAGAAGACATTTTGTAGAAAATAAAACTTGCCTAGTAAATGTTTGTGGCTTGGCCACTGGTTCTTGGAATCTGAACAAATGTAAACTAGACAGTAAGAAGTCAGAAAGTGGAAGCGTAGAGTAAACCAGGACACATGTAAAGAAATAGGAAACCATTCACCCCAGTGTTCATTGCAGCACTCTTTACAATGAACAGGACATGGAAGAAACCTAGCTGTCCATTAACAGAAAAATGGATAAAAATGTGGTACAATATACAGTGGAATATTATGCAGCCATAAAAATGAATGAAATTGTGCCATTTACAGAGACATATATGGACCTAGAGACTCTCATACAGAGTGAAGTAAGTCATAAAGAGGAAAACAAATATTGTATATTAATTCATATATGTGGAATCTAGAAAAAAATGGTACTGAAGAACCTCTTTGCAAACCATAAGTAGAGACACAGACTTAGAGACAAACAAATGGACACCAAAAGTAGAAATGGTGGGGAGATGGGATGAATTGGGAGATTGGGACTGACATATATGCAGTACCATGAATAAAATAGAAAGCTACTAAGAATATAGTGTATAGCGTGGGGGACTCTACTCAGTGCTCCGTGGTGACCTAAATGGGAAGGAAATTCAAAAATAGAGGATATATATGTGTGTGTGTGTGTGTGTGTGTGTGTGTGTATAGCTGATTCACTTTGCTATACAACACAAACTAACATAACAGTATAAAACAATGGTACTCCAATATTTTTTAAAAAGGAAATCATTCAAAGATTGGCTTGTTTGGGGAAAAATAGGAGACATGTTTTGGAAAAAGGAGGCATATTTTGAGACAGAAAATAGGAGAAAAAGAGAAATCACCTGTTTCGCGTTTTATACTTCTGAGTATAAAACAGGGCTGAGCACAACAAAGATAGACCCCAGTAAAACATACCTCCTGATGTTTATGCATTTTATTGTTCTAACCCCTTTAATCTAGGTTGGGTCTTTGACTAGTTTTAACCAGTAGAATATAGAGGAAGTAACGTGTTGGCTCAGGGTTGCACTTAACAAAGCCTCTCAGATCCTATTTTGAACCTTGGGGAGTCCTGAGCCATGATATAAGGAGTCTGACTAGCCTTACTGAGAAATTATGACAGATGACTACATGGAAAGAGACCCTGAGACTATGCTGACATGTTGAGACTATGATGCTTGTCCATTAAGCATCCCAGGCAAATGTCCAGATGACTCAGCTCAGCTGATACCAGAATGCTCCCCCATATGGCTCCAAGTAGAACCGCAGGAAACTGCCCAGGTGGACCCATTCAACCCACAGAACTGTAAGAGTTAACAATGTTGTTGTTTTAAGATATTAAGTTCTAACATTGTACCTTTTTTGGCACTATAACTAAGAGAATAGCATTTTTTTTTATATAAGAAACAGAGCCAGAATAGTGACATGCTAATTAGGTATAATCTTTTTTCCATATATTCTGTTTCTTCTGAATGACTTTCAAGTGGGAACGGGGTTGGTTTACTAAAAAACAAATCATACAAACAAAAAGGAACGAGTCTGTAGAAGAATTTTAAGAAGGTATAAAATCCTTTCAGAGGTAAGCATCATTTTCTTTTTTCTCTTTGTATTTTTAAAGGCTTTGAACCATGTATACTTAAGATAACTTAAAAGAAAGACACATTAAAAATTGTCCTGTTTTGATGTAGTGATACTGTAGCCTGCCCACAGGTCCGCTGCTTCCTCTCCACAGAACCACTAAGATGCCACAGAACACAAAATAAAACCACACATTTGGAGGACGGAAATAAATATTTACACTGGGAACCTCAGGGTTAACTTATTTAAACTTAGATTAAACAACAAATGTTTGTTACCAGAATCCCCTTCCCCTCAGAAAGAAAAGGAATACAATATGTTACAAATCACTCACTGATGAAAAGAAGATTCCAAATTTGTCTGAATTAACAAGATTGAAGTGGATTGAATTATTTAATTATGGGAAGATTTTGTAACATGTATCTTTGTAAAAACTGTATGTAAGTCGTGTCTAACTTGGCAATTGGAAGGGATTTTTGTTATGAGTAGATAAGTTATGTCAGTAGCCAAAACCCAAATCTCTCTTTACAACTTGCAAATAAACTATAAAGAACAACAGAAGAACAAACAAAATCATAGAAATGCTTTCCGCATAATCAAAAGACAAAAAGCCCTAAAGACTTTAAATTACTTAAATTAAAAAACATTTTTTTCCATTAGAGTGACTTCTGTAGCTTGCTTCAAACCTTTACAGATTACTGAGATGGAATGGGGAAGCTGTGTGGCAGAAAGAAGAGATTGAATAAAATCATATTCCAAAAATGTTAACCTCACATGTGAAAATACTGAAAAATAAGAGTCCTGCTAAATATGGAAGGCACTTAAAAGTTCCCTGGGATTTGATTAGTTATAGTCTTAATAAAGTAATGCTTCTGATGAAGAAGGTAAAATGAAAGGAATAGGCAATTTCAAAGACTGTTTAAGAATATGAGAAAAGAATCATAGTATACTCTTTTGTTTTTTAAAAAAACTTTTATTTTACTTTTAAATTTTACAGAATTTTGTTGTTTACAGATATGTATGTTCCCAGATTAATCATATGTATATCCCCCCATCCCACCCCTCCATACCATCACACAGCACCTCTGAAGGATCTCCTTTTCTCACAGAGCAATGGCTATAGCTATTTTCTTCACATATGATAGTACAGACCTTCACATAGTATACTCTTGAAAGATACAAAAGTAAGCTTGAAACATATCCCTGGTTTTGGATTTAATAATTCAGCATCATAAAGACAGCACATCTCTCAAAGTTAATTCATATAGCTGACAATTCCCATTAAAAACAACAACCAAAACCCCTAGCTGCTTATGGAGCCACAGTTGATACTAAGGTTCATATGGAAAATAAACATTCTAGGATAGCTAGAAAAACAGTGAGAAGGAAGACCACTTGAGGATAGACTAGTTTTGGTAGATATTAAGCATACTGCAAAGATTCCACGATTAAAACAGTGTCATAATGATGCATAACTGGAGACAGATTTGTGGTCTTTTAAAAAAAAATTGCAGAAATAGATCCAAGTACATTAATGCTGAATTAATTGAAATTTTGCAGTGATTAAAGTGGCATCAAAAGTCACTGAGGAAAAGATGGGCTACTTGAAGAATGGTACTAGGACAAACAAATGGTGCTATCATTTGGACATAAATATTAAATGAGACTCAAACTATAAAACATACCAAAAAATGAATTGCTGATAGTTCAGATATTTAAATGTAAAAATCAAACAATTCACTTATTAGAAAAGGGTGAATTCCTCTAAAACCTAAGTGCAATAAGAGCTTTCGTAACTATGACTAAAAATTCAAATGCAATTAAGAAAATTGATACATTCAACTATGGGAAATCAAAACTTTATATGGTGAAAACAAAACAAATCTAAACAAAGGCAAACCGAAAGACAAGTGAAAAGAATTAAAAACTATTTGTGCAATATATGTACCTGTTGAGATAATATCATAAGATATAAAAAAATCACATTGGCAAAACAAAATAAAAACTTGATATAAAAATGGGCAAAACATTCCTGGAGGGGTGGGATGGGGGGGGGGATATACATATGACTAATTTGGGATCATACATATCTGTAAACAACAAAACTCTGTAAAAGTAAAATAAAAATTAAAAAGAAAAAAAATGGGCAAAATATTAACAAAGTATAAAAGTTAATAAAAACTATCTTTGTTCATGGAAAACAACTACCTTGTCATATAACTTTTCTCCTATTGGAATGACAAAATGTTATGAACTTGACAACACAGTCCATCAGCTGAGATACGGGAAATGGGTACTTTGATTTTCTGCTTCTGGAAAGAAAATTAATACAAGCTTTATGGAGGAGAATTCTAGTCCAATATGTAACCCCTTGATGAGATAAAAAAATAGCCCAATATCCCTAGGGCTAAAGACAGCACATCTCTCAAAGTTAATTCATATAGCTGACAATTCCCATTAAAAACAACAACCAAAACCCCTAGCTGCTTATGGAGCCACAGTTGATACTAAGGTTCATATGGAAAATAAACATTCTAGGATAGCTAGAAAAACAGTGAGAAGGAAGACCACTTGAGGATAGACTAGTTTTGGTAGATATTAAGCATACTGCAAAGATTCCACGATTAAAACAGTGTCATAAGGATGCATAACTGGAGACAGATTTGTGGTCTTTTAAAAAAAAATTGCAGAAATAGATCCAAGTACATTAATGCTGAATTAATTGAAATTTTGCAGTGATTAAAGTGGCATCAAAAATCACTGAGGAAAAGATGGGCTACTTGAAGAATGGTACTAGGACATCATTTGGACATAAATATTAAATGAGACTCAAACTATAAAACATACCAAAAAATGAATTGCTGATAGTTCAGATATTTAAATGTAAAAATCAAACCATTCACTTATTAGAAAAGGGTGAATTCCTCTAAAACCTAAGTGCAATAAGAGCTTTCGTAACTATGACTAAAAATTCAAATGCAATTAAGAAAATTGATACATTCAACTATGGGAAATCAAAACTTTATATGGTGAAAACAAAACAGATCTAAACAAAGGCAAACCGAAAGACAAGTGAAAAGAATTAAAAACTATTTGTGCAATATATGTACCTGTTGAGATAATATCATAAGATATAAAAAATTCACATTGGCAAAACAAAATAAAAACTTGATATAAAAATGGGCAAAACATTCCTGGAGGGGTGGGATGGGGGGGGATATACATATGACTAATTTGGGATCATACATATCTGTAAACAACAAAACTCTGTAAAAGTAAAAAGTAAAATAAAAATTAAAAAGAAAAAAAATGGGCAAAACATTAACAAAGTATAAAAGTTAATAAAAACTATCTTTGTTCATGGAAAACAACTACCTTGTCATATAACTTTTCTCCTATTGGAATGACAAAATGTTATGAACTTGACAACACAGTCCATCAGCTGAGATACGGGAAATGGGTACTTTGATTTTCTGCTTCTGGAAAGAAAATTAATACAAGCTTTATGGAGGAGAATTTAGCAATATGTAACACTTGATAATGATATTTGCTTAACCCAGCAATTTGATTTCCATGAATTTGTTCTGAAGAATCATATTCAAGAAACAATTATATATATATATGTATATATATACAAACATACATATATATGTATCTATATGGCTTCGCAGGTGGTACAGTGGTAAAGAATCTGCTTGCCAGTACAGGAGATGTAGCTTCAGTCTTTTGTGGGGAAGATCACCTAGGGAAGGAAATGGCAAATCACTCCAGTAGTCTTGCCTGTTGAATTCTGTGGACAGAGGAGCCTGGAGAGCTACAGTCCAGAATGTTATAGAATCTGACATGACTGAACACACACACACACACATACACACACATGAGCACACACACATACATGTAGTCAGCTATTTATTGTAACATTATTCAGAATTGCAAAATTTGGAAAATCACCTAAATGCTCATATTTAGAAGAGGGATGGAATGAGCTATAATAGAATGGAGTGCTATGTGGCTATCAAACAGAATGAGGAAAAAAGCTATGGACATATGAAAAATAGTCCCCAGTTTATTTTAAGTAGAATAGAGCAAACTGGAGAAAAAATACCTATAGTAAGCAAATTTTGTGCAAGAATGGACTGTGTGTGTGTGTATAAATATATACACATATTGAGAGAGATATTTATACTTACATGCATATACAGCCATATATACACAGGGTGGTTTAAACATGGTATAATAAGAATGTGCATGATGTAATATATTTAATATATATAATACATTATATCATATAGAGTTGTTTAACATGTGATAGAAACAACGAGGAGTGAAAACAGTGGAAGGAAACAGGGAATAAGAATGAGTGGAAGTGAGAGCTGAAGGAACACGTCTGTGAGTCCCCTTCTAGTGTAATTGCTCCTGGAACCATGTTCACATTTTACCTCTTCACCACCACTTCACCAACAGTAATGCAGCAACAAAGATAGAAATTCTAATATTAAATATTAACAGAAAAAGGTAAATCTCACTCCATTTCAAAATAATAATATGACCACATTAAAGAGATAGGGAAAGAACTAAAACTAAACCAAGTAAGGTTGAAACAGTTTTTTATACACTCTTAGGCTACAGACAGAAAGACCTATAAGCAAATATTCAAGTCAGTAGGTTTGAATTTTGCCAGTTTTAAAACTACTTTCAGTGTATTCTAAGATTGAGCAAACAAGTAAATGTGTTGAGGATAATGAGAGGCAGGTTTCACTGTCAGAGATGGAAGAAATAAACATGAAGAGAGAGGAGGCTAGAATAAACTTTTGGTGTCAGGTTGGAATTAGAGGTCTCAGTATATACTCATGTCATAGATAAAATGATGAATGGATGAAGTAAAAATAATAGATATACATGTGTTAGAGGGAGAAAGAGAGAAACCAGCATAGGATTGTTAGCTCTGTCCTCTGAGACAGCCTGTAATCAGTTTCTCTTCAGTAACAACAAGCATACCTGCTGCTCACATCTTGGTTTCTAAATCATTCTCCACTACCAGAAACCAAGGCTATTTGGAGAAATGGCTGATTCAAGGCTGGCATGGGAAAAGGACAAGATGGGCCTGTAATATCTTGGAATACAAAGATATACGAAAAAGAATTATGAGCATATCAAAAAATCCAAGGGCCTGCTTGAGGGAAATTCAGCTAAATCTGGGACAATTTGAATCTCAAAATAATATGGATTATAATCTATTAAAGAAAATAAAAACCCACAATCCCTTGCAGATATAAACAAAACAATGAGGAGAAAGAAAAGCTCTTTCTTATGGTGGCATGCCAAGCAATGAATTTAGAAGAAATGATTAGGAAAAAAACACACCATTTTCCCTCCATTATGCTAATAATTATCAGTGCAAACTAGTTAGTAAAAGCCTGATGAGGAATAAAATATTTGTATACTTCAAGGAATCTCCACCCAAAATACTTATTATTTGCAAAGATAGCAACTTTATAGAAAGAACTATGACAGGCACCGCTTTAGCAAGTGATCAAAATCAACATCTTCAGTAATAGCCAAATGCATGGGTACTTCTTCTAGAAAGTATAACGAAAAATTCACCACTTCTGTATTACTGTCAAATAAGCATCTAAGAATAAGGAAATAGACAAGCTCAAACTGAGGAACATTTACAAAAAATTGCTCTATATTATTCTAATATATCTGAGTCACAACAGTCAAAGAAAGTCTGTAGAATTGCTCCATGAACAGCCAGATCTAATGTGTGACACTGGATTGGATTCTGGACCAGACTTAAAAAAAATTATGAAACACATTATTGTGACAATTGGAAAAATTTGAATAATATCTCCATTACATAATAGTATTTTTGTAATATTAAGTTTCTGACTTTTAAAGTTAGGGTAGTATAATAGTTAGGGCTTCCCTGGTGGCTCCCATGGTAAAGAATCTGCTTATGATATGGGAGAGCCACGTTTGATCCCTGGGTCAGGAAGATATCCTGCAGAAAGGAATGGCTACCCACTCCAGTATTCTTGCCTAGAGAATCCCATGGACGGAGGAGACCTGGAGAGCTATAGTCCATTGGTTCACGAAAAGTCAGTCACAACTGAGCAACTAACTCATCAATACTAATTAGGAAAGTATCTTTATATTTGCTAAGTGTGCATAGAAATAGTTAGGGTTCAAGGGGCAGCCATGTGACCTTCTGGATTTAAAGAGTGTCATTAAATCTATCTCAAAAGAATAAGATGCTAAAAATTGAGATGCAACTAAACATTTAAGTCAGAATTAATTTCCTCACATAAAGAAAAAGCAAGCAAAAACGTGAATAAGATGTGTCCTTCATTGCAGATATAAACAAAACAATGAGGAGAAAGAAAAGCTCTTTCTTATGGTGGCATGCCAAGCAATGAATTTAGAAGAAATGATTAGGAAAAAAACACACCATTTTCCCTCCATTATGCTAATAATTATCAGTGCAAACTAGTTAGTAAAAGCCTGATGAGGAATAAAATATTTGTATACTTCAAGGAATCTCCACCCAAAATACTTATTATTTGCAAAGATAGCAACTTTATAGAAAGAACTATGACAGGCACCGCTTTAGCAAGTGATCAAAATCAACATCTTCAGTAATAGCCAAATGCATGGGTACTTCTTCTAGAAAGTATAACGAAAGATTCACCACTTCTGTATTACTGTCAAATAAGCATCTAAGAATAAGGAAATAGACAAGCTCAAACTGAGGAACATTTACAAAAAATTGCTCTATATTATTCTAATATATCTGAGTCACAACAGTCAAAGAAAGTCTGTAGAATTGCTCCATGAACAGCCAGATCTAATGTGTGACACTGGATTGGATTCTGGACCAGACTTAAAAAAAATTATGAAACACATTATTGTGACAATTGGAAAAATTTGAATAATATCTCCATTACATAATAGTATTTTTGTAATATTAAGTTTCTGACTTTTAAAGTTAGGGTAGTATAATAGTTAGGGCTTCCCTGGTGGCTCCGATGGTAAAGAATCTGCTTATGATATGGGAGAGCCACGTTTGATCCCTGGGTCAGGAAGATATCCTGCAGAAAGGAATGGCTACCCACTCCAGTATTCTTGCCTAGAGAATCCCATGGACGGAGGAGACCTGGAGAGCTATAGTCCATTGGTTCACGAAAAGTCAGTCACAACTGAGCAACTAACTCATCAATACTAATTAGGAAAGTATCTTTATATTTGCTAAGTGTGCATAGAAATAGTTAGGGTTCAAGGGGCAGCCATGTGACCTTCTGGATTTAAAGAGTGTCATTAAATCTATCTCAAAAGAATAAGATGCTAAAAATTGAGATGCAACTAAACATTTAAGTCAGAATTAATTTCCTCACATAAAGAAAAAGCAAGCAGAAGATATTTTCCATGTGAATAAGATGTGTCCTTCATTGCAATATCAAACTGAATAATAAATGACTTGCAAGAATATATAAAATGTTAAAAGTTATACCAATGTTCAATTTCTGTAAAGCATGAGATTAATACAAGTGATATATTCACCTTTTTTCAACAGGACCAGTAACATCGATTTTGACATCTATGTTAATAGGTTTTCTCTGCTTTTTCATACAGTGCCTTCCTGTTATGTTAACTGAGCTTTTCTTGTTAAGATTTAATTTAAAATTCACCAAACTTTGGTCACAGACTAAAATCTTGTTGCATAGGGAATATTTTGCTATTAGGGGGCAAATGGAAAGTTGACAGATGCCTATTATCTTATGTCAGAGTAGAACATTCTTACGATTTCTCCCTAGCCACTTAGTAAAACTTTATTCTATAAAGATATTTATTTATTCATGCATTCAACAAATACTGTTGATCTGTTATAAACTGAAACAAGTATTCAAGCAAAGAGGAAACTTAAGACTCCCCTTCATTTTAACACTTAAGCAAAATGAGTCTCAAGATTCTTATGAAAAAGGAGTTCTTACCAGAAACCTATGAAACTGTTCCATATTAAAGGCTACCAAATTGACCAGAATTCTAAACCCAAGGCATCTAATGTGACCTGCTTTAATGGTGGGTGCTGTGAATAATTATTTTACTGCCACAGTATTAAAAAATTGGATTAAAAAGAAAAAAAGTCACTGAGTCTTATCTGACTGTAACCCCATGGACTGCAGCATGCCAGACTCCCCCTTTTCCCTTCACTATCTTCTGGAGCTTGCTCAGACTCATATCCATTGAGTCAGTGATGCCATCCAACCATCTCAACCTCTGTCACCCTCTAAAAATCTCTGAAGAAGGAAAGGATTTCAGAATCTTTATATTGAAGTTCTAAGTACAAAAAGATATACTGCTCATGAAATTTCAATGAGTTAATTTAGGATACTTTGAAATAAGAAAAGAAAATTAAGCTCTTCCACCTGGTGATAAAAAGAATTTACCATGTTGAAAATAAAGATTTAGAGATGTCTAGAATATATGCAGCTATATATAATAAATATATATAATCAAGAATTGCCTTCAAAACCAGGAGTAGAGACTAGGGCTTGAATAGTAAGTACAGAATTTGGGGCTCAGGACCTAGGCCAAAGAGTTAATTAGCACAGGAAAAGCAAAAGCCATCTTTGTTTAATTTTTCCTAATGTTAATAGGTTTCTCTGCTTTTTCATACAGTGCCTTCCTGTTATGTTAACTGAGCTTTTCTTGTTAAGATTTAATTTAAAATTCACCAAACTTTGGTCACAGACTAAAATCTTGTTGCATAGGGAATATTTTGCTATTAGGGGGCAAATGGAAAGTTGACAGATGCCTATTATCTTATGTCAGAGTAGAACATTCTTATGATTTCTCCCTAGCCACTTAGTAAAACTTTATTCTATAAAGATATTTATTTATTCATGCATTCAACAAATACTGTTGATCTGTTATAAACTGAAACAAGTATTCAAGCAAAGAGGAAACTTAAGACTCCCCTTCATTTTAACACTTAAGCAAAATGAGTCTCAAGATTCTTATGAAAAAGGAGTTCTTACCAGAAACCTATGAAACTGTTCCATATTAAAGGCTACCAAATTGACCAGAATTCTAAACCCAAGGCATCTAATGTGACCTGCTTTAATGGTGGGTGCTGTGAATAATTATTTTACTGCCACAGTATTAAAAAATTGGATTAAAAAGAAAAAAAGTCACTGAGTCTTATCTGACTGTAACCCCATGGACTGCAGCATGCCAGACTCCCCTTTCCTTCACTATCTTCTGGAGCTTGCTCAGACTCATATCCATTGAGTCAGTGATGCCATCCAACCATCTCAACCTCTGTCACCCTCTAAAAATCTCTGAAGAAGGAAAGGATTTCAGAATCTTTATATTGAAGTTCTAAGTACAAAAAGATATACTGCTCATGAAATTTCAATGAGTTAATTTAGGATACTTTGAAATAAGAAAAGAAAATTAAGCTCTTCCACCTGGTGATAAAAAGAATTTACCATGTTGAAAATAAAGATTTAGAGATGTCTAGAATATATGCAGCTATATATAATAAATATATATAATCAAGAATTGCCTTCAAAACCAGGAGTAGAGACTAGGGCTTGAATAGTAAGTACAGAATTTGGGGCTCAGGACCTAGGCCAAAGAGTTAATTAGCACAGGAAAAGCAAAAGCCATCTGTTTATATTCCTAATGTTAAGAAGAATTCTGATAAATTGTATCAGATCAAAGGCTAAGCTGCTTAAACAAATTAAAAAAAATTTAAGTGTGGTGTGTTAAGTATGATTTAACTTTTCTCACATCAACCTAAAGATGACTGATTCAACTCAGTGTGGTACTATGTTCCTTGGGATCGTTTAAGGATCTAGATTTCTTGTTTTGCTGATTCAGCTTTTCCTAAGGGATTTCTTTCTTTTGTATGGCCCAAATCATGGGTTGCAGCCACACAAGAGAAAAAGGTAAACTTTAGATATTTTACTGCATCCATTACTTTCACTTCTCATTATCCAGGACTTAGTCACATGGACTACATCTCATAAATATGATGGAGAAATAGAGTTTTAATCTGCATAGACATGTGTCCAGGGGATCCTAGTGCCAAAAGGGAAAAGAGGACTATAGATCTTGGGGACAATCAGTAATGTCTGATTCACATATTATTCCATGATGTACAATCTGGTAGAAATATGAGTTCAAAAAACTCAAAGTGAGAGATAAAATAAATCCAACAACTTACTTTCAGGCTTCAAAAGGAACTTAAATCCTGGAATCAAACAAAAGAAAAAAAATGAAGATGCCTTGTAAACATTAGAAAAGTCTGAAGATTCTTTCAGCACCGATAATTATTTGGTATAATGATTTACTGGAATTAAGCTATATTAACTCCTTTTTTTTTTTTTTCCTGTTTCACCTTAATTAAGCTAATTACTAGATCTAAATTCCAAAGTGTCTTTCCAAGCAAAAAAAAAAAAAAAAAAATCAAGCTTTCCCACCTGGTCAATCTGCGCCGTAAAACTTGTAACACTTGGTATCATTCAAATTGAGCACATATTAACACATATTTAAATATGTATCATGATGATCATGTAAATACAGTTAGCTTTCTGGGGGCTGGGAGAGAAAAAAGAAATCACACAAATTGTAACTGATTAGTTGCTATTGCAATCATACGTAAGTTAATCTTTTTAGGGGAGGAGAGGATTGCTTACTATTTATTTCTATAGGAATATAAATAGACTTCACTTAGTAGTTATTTTGTCCTTATAAAGAAGAATGATTAAAAATGTGGAAAAGGGGTTTTATGTTTTCTACCACCAGGCTTCTGCTTGAGCAGGACAGTCATGATGCAAGCATCATCAGTCTGCTTTCAAGTACATTCTGTTCCATTTGACAAATATTTAATTCCTCTTCTGGACATGGAATCTAAAAATGAAAAGCTCAGCTTTCCACCTGTGTAGGGAAAACCCAGTTCTTCCAAACTATGTGTTTCTTCCCTGTGAATCTCTTTTTACTATTCACATAAACTTGTGGTCACAAAAAAACCAAGCAACTTTCTGTGATCCCAGCTGGGAATCCTATCACTTAACTCAATTTTGATACTATCCAGGGTTTCAGGAGCTCTGTGGAGGAACAGAAGTCAAAGACCAATATTAAAATAAGAAATGCTCCTAGTGTTCTTATCACTTAGGAAATAACAAGAGTTTTATTAGCTCTGTACCAGGAACTGGTAGCAGAGACTAATGTGTATTTTTTGATTAGCTCATAGCCTTGCCCCTGTCTCTGGTCAAGGGCATGACGTAGCAAAATGATACATAACTCAAAAGATAGCATGTTACTAGAATCCTATACAGACTTTAATGATCATTTAACTTCTCCTCATGTGGAAAGGAAAGACATATGGAAAATGTCTCCCAGGAGGAGGTCACTAAAGTTTGTAGGTTTCCATTCCATCTTGTCATGTTCCAAAAACAGGAAGGGTCTAGACAACCCCATAGATTCACCCTTTCATGGCATCTGATATAACAGAGCTAAGAGACAATATCATTTCTCACTCTAAGCTTCTTTTGAGGTATTAATTTGATATTGGATTTATTTCCCTTATTATAAAACCCTTTCATTTATTACTTACTTTTAGTTCCTATACTTCTTTCTCACCATTTACAGTCCAACTCTTCCACTTTTGGAATTGATGTTAGATTTGGCCACTGTTCTGGTCTAACTTGCTGATAGTAATACAAGTCTAGCAACTGTTTCCCCCTCAATCCACTCCTATCACATAAGGTAAGGTTACACAGGGACAGGACTGGTGAGCTATCTTTACCACCACGCCATCTGGTAGCTTTTACTCTTACACCAGTTTTGCCAGGGATCATAATAGACTTCACTTAGTAGTTATTTTGTCCTTATAAAGAAGAATGATTAAAAATGTGGAAAAGGGGTTTTATGTTTTCTACCACCAGGCTTCTGCTTGAGCAGGACAGTCATGATGCAAGCATCATCAGTCTGCTTTCAAGTACATTCTGTTCCATTTGACAAATATTTAATTCCTCTTCTGGACATGGAATCTAAAAATGAAAAGCTCAGCTTTCCACCTGTGTAGGGAAAACCCAGTTCTTCCAAACTATGTGTTTCTTCCCTGTGAATCTCTTTTTACTATTCACATAAACTTGTGGTCACAAAAAAACCAAGCAACTTTCTGTGATCCCAGCTGGGAATCCTATCACTTAACTCAATTTTGATACTATCCAGGGTTTCAGGAGCTCTGTGGAGGAACAGAAGTCAAAGACCAATATTAAAATAAGAAATGCTCCTAGTGTTCTTATCACTTAGGAAATAACAAGAGTTTTATTAGCTCTGTACCAGGAACTGGTAGCAGAGACTAATGTGTATTTTTTGATTAGCTCATAGCCTTGCCCCTGTCTCTGGTCAAGGGCATGACGTAGCAAAATGATACATAACTCAAAAGATAGCATGTTACTAGAATCCTATACAGACTTTAATGATCATTTAACTTCTCCTCATGTGGAAAGGAAAGACATATGGAAAATGTCTCCCAGGAGGAGGTCACTAAAGTTTGTAGGTTTCCATTCCATCTTGTCATGTTCCAAAAACAGGAAGGGTCTAGACAACCCCATAGATTCACCCTTTCATGGCATCTGATATAACAGAGCTAAGAGACAATATCATTTCTCACTCTAAGCTTCTTTTGAGGTATTAATTTGATATTGGATTTATTTCCCTTATTATAAAACCCTTTCATTTATTACTTACTTTTAGTTCCTATACTTCTTTCTCACCATTTACAGTCCAACTCTTCCACTTTTGGAATTGATGTTAGATTTGGCCACTGTTCTGGTCTAACTTGCTGATAGTAATACAAGTCTAGCAACTGTTTCCCCCTCAATCCACTCCTATCACATAAGGTAAGGTTACACAGGGACAGGACTGGTGAGCTATCTTTACCACCACGCCATCTGGTAGCTTTTACTCTTACACCAGTTTTGCCAGAATGGATAAAGGCACATTCTGTCCCACAAAACTCTTAGGAATTTTGACATAAGGTTTAAAATATAGTTGCAGTCCCTTGCTTAAGAGTCATCTTTGTTTTCAGCCCTTGAAGTTGCAGCCCCAATCTCCATGTAGGACATTCCTTAACCCTGCTTACATTCAGGGGTGTGCGCACACACTCATGAAGGTGTGTGTAGGCTAGACCTTTCTGACTTCATCTTCTGCCATTCTAGATAACCAGTGTTTCCACTGCCTATCTTAACTCTACATCAAACTAGTATTCTGAGGAGGATATCTCACTACTCATTGTTAGAGATTATAGTCTGTTAAGTGTATTCCATGGGTTAAAGAAATGGCGGTCAGCCATTGAGATTGGAGCAGTATTTTCTATTTTGATTCTTTGATAGTATTCTGGGCATTGGTATTTATCACTGGATGAACAAAACCTGGTCCAGAGTTAGTATCTATTTCTGCCAGGACCCGGGGCCATCAGCATCAGTCTCATTTGCCAGCTAGAAACAGGGCCTTGGGAATCTGCCACAGAGCTAGCTGCATGTTCTGTCTCTTGTTGGAAAGTAGAACAGTTCTTACTACAATCTTGGGCCTCGAGGGGCAGAAGGACTATGTCTAGATTCAGCTCATCTCCACGCTGCTACAACAACTGCATGTCCTCTTGTTTCATGGACCCGGGTGACCACCTTAAATAAGCATAAAGAGATAACTGCTTGTTGTTTCTGGAAGGTGAAGAAAAACCCTTTCCCCTTCTCTTAGTTCTTTGGCTGGCTGAATAATTAAATTGACACGAGAGAAAACACAAAATTTTGTTTTCTAAATATTGCATCTCATAGAAATATGTGACTCACTTAACAAGTGACCAAAGCAGGCAGTTTTTATACCTTTCAGGCAAATAAACAGTAAATTTGTCAGGAATTGACATGACAAAGAAATTTTGGGCTTAGGATAGAAATTGGTGAAGGAGTAACAAAGTTTGTTTATATAGGCTTCTCAGTCTAATTTCTCTATCTCCAGTGACAAGGATGCCTTCTACCTTCTGGTACAAAGAGGGTACATTTCACATGGGAGATTTATTTCCTGCTTCCCTGGGGAATGAATGAGGGTCAGAGTCCTTGCACTGGTTGCTTCTTAGGTAACTTTATAACCAAATAGTTAATATGCCAAAGTGGCAAATTTTTGAGTGGCCTGCCCTGGACCCCATCAATTCTAATCGTCTTCTAAATCTGGATGGGGGATTTCGGATGAGCATTGACATATCCTTCTTTAATATACTCTTCAAATTCCCACAGAGGTTTCCACAGGGATGTGCCCCAGATGTGCATCACTTTAATAGGCCAGGTTTCCACTGTCTGTCTGCTGGACCACATGTTCATGGATTGACCACTGCCTGTGAATCAATGAAAACCCAAACAGAGGCATTTTTCCCACTGTTGAATTCTTTGCACAGAGCTGACCTGACTTGTTTTTACCTTCTATGTTCAGAGTGTTGACTTTTCAAACAAGCTGTCCATTCCCTGTGGAACTGCCATCCGCAAACCAAGCACTTCTTTGTTGGTTAGTTGAGAGCTATACGAAGGAGACTCTTCTAGGGCCAGTAGAGCCTAGTAGCTCTCCCTACAGTCCCAGAGCCAGTCCTTGAGGAAGAGATTCCCTGTTCATGAATATCTCTGTCTTGCTTTTTCTCAGGCAACGTAACCCTATATAAATCATTTCCATTTTATTATGGAACTCTTCACTGTATTCCTATCCCTATTGGAGTGTTTTTCTGACAATACCCTAGACATTATGAGTATTGTAGATTTTAAGGTCATTTTATGTTTTTCAGTCATTGAGTAGTTTCAGTTAATGTCAGATAGTGAGGTAGAAAATACCCCTCAAGTAAAAATTCTCTAATCCAGAGAATGTTGCTAGGAGGTACCCAAAGGTTTCTGCCCCTTGCAGTTCTCCAGCTCCTATTCTGCACTGTGTGAGCTCAAGCAATCTTAGCGATTTTTATTTTGCATATCTTCCTAGCCTGTCCAATTAATATCCTTTGTACACAGATTTACATGCCTTCTGTTTTTCAATACAAGTAAGGAAACTTCCTCCAGTCAGACGCAAACTTCACTGGTGAAATAATCAAGTTAAAACAAAAAGACCCAACTACTTAAAGTGTATTCAAATATATCAATTCTCCTATAAGATTTTACTATAACTGTGGCAAGTCATATTCCTAACCATAGCCTTTATAAGGATTTCATCAACAGGGTTTTGTTTTACAATACTACGTAGAAGAAAAATATCCCAGCAAAACATAATATATATCACCATAAAACATTCAGGTAATGGAAACACAACGATTTCACATAAAGTCTGTTGAAACACTCCACCTTATCAGGATACAGTAGTCTTATTGGCTTTCACATTTTTCTGTTTTTAGGGTTTTTTTTCTGGTTTAATTTTAGCCTGTGCCAGAGCTTCCAATTTTTCCCACTGTTGAATTCTTTGCACAGAGCTGACCTGACTTGTTTTTACCTTCTATGTTCAGAGTGTTGACTTTTCAAACAAGCTGTCCATTCCCTGTGGAACTGCCATCCGCAAACCAAGCACTTCTTTGTTGGTTAGTTGAGAGCTATACGAAGGAGACTCTTCTAGGGCCAGTAGAGCCTAGTAGCTCTCCCTACAGTCCCAGAGCCAGTCCTTGAGGAAGAGATTCCCTGTTCATGAATATCTCTGTCTTGCTTTTTCTCAGGCAACGTAACCCTATATAAATCATTTCCATTTTATTATGGAACTCTTCACTGTATTCCTATCCCTATTGGAGTGTTTTTCTGACAATACCCTAGACATTATGAGTATTGTAGATTTTAAGGTCATTTTATGTTTTTCAGTCATTGAGTAGTTTCAGTTAATGTCAGATAGTGAGGTAGAAAATACCCCTCAAGTAAAAATTCTCTAATCCAGAGAATGTTGCTAGGAGGTACCCAAAGGTTTCTGCCCCTTGCAGTTCTCCAGCTCCTATTCTGCACTGTGTGAGCTCAAGCAATCTTAGCGATTTTTATTTTGCATATCTTCCTAGCCTGTCCAATTAATATCCTTTGTACACAGATTTACATGCCTTCTGTTTTACAATACAAGTAAGGAAACTTCCTCCAGTCAGACGCAAACTTCACTGGTGAAAATAATCAAGTTAAAACAAAAAGACCCAACTACTTAAAGTGTATTCAAATATATCAATTCTCCTATAAGATTTTACTATAACTGTGGCAAGTCATATTCCTAACCATAGCCTTTATAAGGATTTCATCAACAGGGTTTTGTTTTACAATACTACGTAGAAGAAAAATATCCCAGCAAAATATAATATATATCACCATAAAACATTCAGGTAATGGAAACACAACGATTTCACATAAAGTCTGTTGAAACACTCCACCTTATCAGGATACAGTAGTCTTATTGGCTTTCACATTTTTCCGTTTTTTTTTTTTTTTTCTGGTTTAATTTTAGCCTGTGCCAGAGCTTCACCAATGGGTTTTGATACCACAGTGTGTGGGGTTACTATATCAAGGAATCTTGGAAAGTTCTCTTTTGTTCCCCCTGATCGTTTTACCCACTCCTGTGCAAAAGGCTTTGGGTCCTGAATGAAGGGTCCAGCCAAAGAACTCCTGGGCCATTTGTCAATCTTTAACTTGATTCTTCTACTCAGCCCCTACCACAAACATGAATGATTGTTGGTCAGATTTCTTATTGTAATCTCTGCCTTCAGGCTTTTAATTTTTTTCCAAACTGGTAGATATGAATTGGACTTCTCTGGGGCATCTTAATATTGGGGGATGAGTCAGCGGTGCTTTCAACCATCTCAGCCTTTGGTAGTGCTCTGTTTAAGCTTTTGTTTTAAACTCATCAGTGTTTGTTTCGTTTATCCCATTTCTTAAAAGCCATTTAAAATTTTTCTCCCTGGTAAGATGATTCTCATGACTTTTTCCCCTCTTGTTTCATTACTATAAATATTTGCTTTATTCACTTTTCTCTTAATAATCATTTAAAAATATCCACCCTGCTAATCCAAGTCTCTTGATTCTTTTCTCTGCCTTTCCTCATTATCTAATTAATGAACCTATGCCTGCAATGCAGGAGACACAGGAGATGTGGGTTCAATCCCCGGGTCAGGAAGATACCTTGGGGAAGGAAATGGCAGTATTTCTTTCCACTCCTTTATTCTTGCTTGGAAGATTCCAGGGACCATAGGAGCCTGGCAGGCTATAGTCCAAAAGGTGGCAAATAGGTGAATAGTCCCTCTTAGAATAAATAGAACTTACAATGACTTTTATTGAGGCTGAAATACCAGCCTGGCTATTCCTTCAGGAAAAATTGCTTCTATGTCTGGATCATAAGATACTCATCTGTGATTTGTGATTACTGAGCTGTGGGATGTGTATCAACCCAAACATGCTCTTCCACTCTGTACAAAGTCCCAAACCAAACATCCAGACACCAATCGGTCACTCTCTCAGCCCATTTCCTTCAAGGTTCTGCAGGAAGCTGATCTTATAGAATGAAGTAACTCCACATTATGCCCCCTGGTTTCAGTAGTTTCTTGGTTTGTTCTCCCTGAACTTTATCATCTACTTGGTAACCAGAGTTCTCAGAAGTGCTTTCTGTTCTCCCAGCACAGTTTTCATCTTGGGGGATGAGTTTGGTTGGCTATTGGTTGAGGCTCAGGTTCATTGAAGTTTGGTCCAGTATTGAGGTCTAACTCAGTATTTTCTTTTACTTTCAGGTTAGTTATTACACATAATAAAAGTCAGGGGATAAATTATTTTGCCTTTTTATTATTACTTTGCATTTTCTTATGCACCAAGTGAGTCAACTCCCTTGAAGCTGGACCCATCTCTAAGTTTCATAAATAACTTTTACCTTTAGTAACTGATTACAACATAGTTGCTGCTCCATAGCCTGGTGACTGTGAAGGAAAGACTCGATTTTTCTATCCTATGTATAGAGAAAAAAACCTACCGACAATCACACGTGTTTCTCAACTTCTCTTCATGAAGCTTGTTCATATAGTCAAAATGAGAGACCCGAAAATAAAAGTAGTGATTTTATTTTTTGGATGGCTCTAAGATTAATGCTGTTGGAGTTAGTGAGCATGGGACTTAATTAAGTGTAGGCTTAATTTATTAATCTATGCATCCCATATATATTTACTGAACACTTAATATATGCACAGCACTAGGATATTTTTTGACTCTTGCTATTACATTCAAGGGTTGACACTGATCCAACAGGGTTAATATTCTACATTCTGTTCTCTGAATTCTTGTGCTCCTCATGGGTTCACTCCTTCCTCATTCTTTCAGTATCTTTTCACTTCCATTATTTCCAGTTATCTCATCAATAAATCAAAGTATTTTGATAGAAGAAATTGGAGATATACGGAAGTGAATGAATCAGACATTCTGATTTAAAGGAATCATTAATCTTGAAAAGATAAGGAGTAAAAAGAAGATGGTACATGATTAAATGTTAAATGCATTTAGGTTGCATGAAATGTTAGAAATAGGAGTGAATAGTGTACATTTAAAAAGACAATGGAATCTGAACAAGATTCTGAAGGATGGGAAGGATACGAGCAGGAAAGGACTGAGGGTACATTTCAGTTGGAATCAACACACAAGTAAAAAGGAAACTAGATCTTATGAATGAGTATCATTTGCTATCTTGGTAACCAGAAGTTCTCAGAAGTGCTTTCTGTTCTCCCAGCACAGTTTTCATCTTGGGGGATGAGTTTGGTTGGCTATTGGTTGAGGCTCAGGTTCATTGAAGTTTGGTCCAGTATTGAGGTCTAACTCAGTATTTTCTTTTACTTTCAGGTTAGTTATTACACATAATAAAAGTCACGGGATAAATTATTTTGCCTTTTTATTATTACTTTGCATTTTCTTATGCACCAAGTGAGTCAACTCCCTTGAAGCTGGACCCATCTCTAAGTTTCATAAATAACTTTTACCTTTAGTAACTGATTACAACATAGTTGCTGCTCCATAGCCTGGTGACTGTGAAGGAAAGACTCGATTTTTCTATCCTATGTATAGAGAAAAAAACCTACCGACAATCACACGTGTTTCTCAACTTCTCTTCATGAAGCTTGTTCATATAGTCAAAATGAGAGACCCGAAAATAAAAGTAGTGATTTTATTTTTTGGATGGCTCTAAGATTAATGCTGTTGGAGTTAGTGAGCATGGGACTTAATTAAGTGTAGGCTTAATTTATTAATCTATGCATCCCATATATATTTACTGAACACTTAATATATGCACAGCACTAGGATATTTTTTGACTCTTGCTATTACATTCAAGGGTTGACACTGATCCAACAGGGTTAATATTCTACATTCTGTTCTCTGAATTCTTGTGCTCCTCATGGGTTCACTCCTTCCTCATTCTTTCAGTATCTTTTCACTTCCATTATTTCCAGTTATCTCATCAATAAATCAAAGTATTTTGATAGAAGAAATTGGAGATATACGGAAGTGAATGAATCAGACATTCTGATTTAAAGGAATCATTAATCTTGAAAAGATAAGGAGTAAAAAGAAGATGGTACATGATTAAATGTTAAATGCATTTAGGTTGCATGAAATGTTAGAAATAGGAGTGAATAGTGTACATTTAAAAAGACAATGGAATCTGAACAAGATTCTGAAGGATGGGAAGGATACGAGCAGGGAAAGGACTGAGGGTACATTTCAGTTGGAATCAACACACAAGTAAAAAGGATTGAAAAAGAACTACATATTGGCATAGAGTACTGAGAAAATAACTTGTCCAGAGAGGAGATTTCTCATAGTGATTTCTCTAATTTATTCATTAATAAAGAATTATGTCTTTGGTGAAAGTAAACAAGGCAGTGTACACGGATCTTGAGGTAAAGTTATGGAGGTGATATTCTAGTGAAGGAAAAATTGATTAACCAAAATTAAATAAGGTTAAAGGATAAAAAATAGCTAACTATAAAGGGAAGACCAGATGAAACCCATTCACTCCCAAACATACACTAGCAGTAACCTAATGTGAATATGTAAGGTGTAACAATAATTTTTGAATTCAGATTTATCTTTAAACACTTTTAAAGTTTATTTTCTTTTTTTCCATTTTTTTCCCTTGAAAATATTTGCCTAAGAGAGACAATCATAGAACAGATTGATGTCTCTAACAGTTCAATACATTGATGTACTTTTGTTAAGTTCCCACTTTGTCCAGAATTCCTTTAGGTTCAAGGAATATTTTTAAGAGTTTTTTACTTCTCACTCAGTACTAGTTGTCAGAAGGGTCTGGAGAAGAGGGGGAAGCACCTTTCTTAAATTTAAGAGCCACCTGATCATCTGATTTCTAAACACGAGGCTCAGTGTCTATATTTGTAAAAAAAAAAAAAAAAAACCTTAAAGATGGGAATGAGAGAGTAGTTGAGATAATACTTTTTGACTATAAAGGGTTATATAATCATACATGTAGGACACAGCTAGTTCTATCCATGACACTCTGCTTAAATTTTTTCTTTTTCTGCTTAAGCTGGTTTATTAAGACTAATCTGTTCCTCTCTTCCTCTGTAACTTTTCTTTGCTTAGTATTACAGTGTCCTGGTAAAATGTAAGCATTTACATTTTACCAGTAGTCAGACATTTTGTTGACTACTCCCATTGCAGATCTTTAATCAGGGAAAAAGGGAATTATGAAATCAATGTAATTTTACTAGGTGTGAATAGTGTACTTTAAGACAATGGAATCTGAACAAGATTCTGAAGGATGGGAAGGATACGAGCAGAAAGGACTGAGGGTACATTTCAGTTGGAATCAACACACAAGTAAAAAGGATTGAAAAAGAACTACATATTGGCATAGAGTACTGAGAAAATAACTTGTCCAGAGAGGAGATTTCTCATAGTGATTTCTCTAATTTATTCATTAATAAAGAATTATGTCTTTGGTGAAAGTAAACAAGGCAGTGTACACGGATCTTGAGGTAAAGTTATGGAGGTGATATTCTAGTGAAGGAAAAATTGATTAACCAAAATTAAATAAGGTTAAAGGATAAAAAATAGCTAACTATAAAGGGAAGACCAGATGAAACCCATTCACTCCCAAACATACACTAGCAGTAACCTAATGTGAATATGTAAGGTGTAACAATAATTTTTGAATTCAGATTTATCTTTAAACACTTTTAAAGTTTATTTTCTTTTTTTCCATTTTTTTCCCTTGAAAATATTTGCCTAAGAGAGACAATCATAGAACAGATTGATGTCTCTAACAGTTCAATACATTGATGTACTTTTGTTAAGTTCCCACTTTGTCCAGAATTCCTTTAGGTTCAAGGAATATTTTTAAGAGTTTTTTACTTCTCACTCAGTACTAGTTGTCAGAAGGGTCTGGAGAAGAGGGGGAAGCACCTTTCTTAAATTTAAGAGCCACCTGATCATCTGATTTCTAAACACGAGGCTCAGTGTCTATATTTGTAAAAAAAAAAAAAAAAAAACCTTAAAGATGGGAATGAGAGAGTAGTTGAGATAATACTTTTTGACTATAAAGGGTTATATAATCATACATGTAGGACACAGCTAGTTCTATCCATGACACTCTGCTTAAATTTTTTCTTTTTCTGCTTAAGCTGGTTTATTAAGACTAATCTGTTCCTCTCTTCCTCTGTAACTTTTCTTTGCTTAGTATTACAGTGTCCTGGTAAAATGTAAGCATTTACATTTTACCAGTAGTCAGACATTTTTGTTGACTACTCCCCGTTGCAGATCTTTAATCAGGGAAAAAGGGAATTATGAAATCAATGTAATTTTACTAGGTGTGAAGTAATGCTAATGATCTATATTAACTAGTATTAATACCTATTAAATAATGCCTAGAGAGCATATTAAAAAGCAGGGACATTGTTGATAAAGGTCTGTATAGTCAAAGCTATGGTTTTTGTAGTAGCCATGTTTGGATGTGAGAGTTGGACCATAGAGAAGGCTGAGTGCCAAAGAAGTGATGCTTTCAAACTGTGGTGCTGGAGAAGACTCATGAGGGTCCTGTGGACTTAGAGATCAAACCAGTCAATCCTAAAGGAAATCAACACTGAATATTCATTGGAAGGAATGATGCTAAAGCTAAAACTCCAATACTCCGTCCACCTGATGTGAAGAGCTGACTCACTGGAAAATACCCTGATGTTGGGAAAGATTCAAGGCAGGAGGAGAAGGGGATGACAGAGGAAAGATAGTTGGATGGCATCATGAACTCAACAGTCATGGGTTTTGGCAAACTCTGGGAGATGGTGAAGGCCAGGAAAACATGGTATGCTGCAGTCTACTGGATCACAAAGAGTTAGACAAGACTGAGCAACTGAACAAACAACACAGCTATATTATAGACATGACTTATTTTTTCTCTCGAGATTATTAATGTCTGGAAATTATTCTTTAGTGAAGAAAGGAGAGTAAGTGAAATTAAAGACAATTAACTGGCTCTGATCTTTTATAGCTCCTATCACTACAAGATAAAATGGAAGTTAATGGGGAAAAAATATGGCTCACTAGATTTATTCTTACCAACAGAAAGTTAACATGTTTTCCCCTCAAAAGCTTCAAAGTAATGTCCATCACTTCAGAGAAATTCCTGTAGTTCAGTTTAGAGTTGCCACCTGATCATCTGATTTCTAAACACGAGGCTCAGTGTCTATATTTGTAAAGAGGTGGGTTGAGATAATACTTTTGACTATAAAGGGTTATATAATCATACATGTAGGACACAGCTAGTTCTATCCATGACACTCTGCTTAAATTTTTTCTTTTTCTGCTTAAGCTGGTTTATTAAGACTAATCTGTTCCTCTCTTCCTCTGTAACTTTTCTTTACTTAGTGTTACAGTGTCCTGGTAAAATGTAAGCATTTACATTTTACCAGTAGTCAGACATTTTTGTTGACTACTCCCCATTGCAGATCTTTAATCAGGGAAAAAGGGAATTATGAAATCAGTGTAATTTTACTAGGTGTGAAGTAATGCTAATGATCTATATTAACTAGTATTAATACCTATTAAATAATGCCTAGAGAGCATATTAAAAAGCAGGGACATTGTTGATAAAGGTCTGTATAGTCAAAGCTATGGTTTTTGTAGTAGCCATGTTTGGATGTGAGAGTTGGACCATAGAGAAGGCTGAGTGCCAAAGAAGTGATGCTTTCAAACTGTGGTGCTGGAGAAGACTCATGAGGGTCCTGTGGACTTAGAGATCAAACCAGTCAATCCTAAAGGAAATCAACACTGAATATTCATTGGAAGGAATGATGCTAAAGCTAAAACTCCAATACTCCGTCCACCTGATGTGAAGAGCTGACTCACTGGAAAATACCCTGATGTTGGGAAAGATTCAAGGCAGGAGGAGAAGGGGATGACAGAGGAAAGATAGTTGGATGGCATCATGAACTCAACAGTCATGGGTTTTGGCAAACTCTGGGAGATGGTGAAGGCCAGGAAAACATGGTATGCTGCAGTCTACTGGATCACAAAGAGTTAGACAAGACTGAGCAACTGAACAAACAACACAGCTATATTATAGACATGACTTATTTTTTCTCTCAAGATTATTAATGTCTGGAAATTATTCTTTAGTGAAGAAAGGAGAGTAAGTGAAATTAAAGACAATTAACTGGCTCTGATCTTTTATAGCTCCTATCACTACAAGATAAAATGGAAGTTAATGGGGAAAAAATATGGCTCACTAGATTTATTCTTACCAACAGAAAGTTAACATGTTTTCCCCTCAAAAGCTTCAAAGTAATGTCCATCACTTCAGAGAAATTCCTGTAGTTCAGTTTAGAGTTGCCATCTTTAGCAATAAAGTAAACAAAATAAAATTAAAAAGATACTGTTTAATTTTATTTCAAATAAATAATAAATATAAATACACATATATGTACACACACATCCAAATATTGCTTGCAGTGTATTTATACTAAATATATAAATTTATGTATATGTAGCATTTATTGTAATATATGTAATAATATAAATATGCCCCATGCAATATTTTGATATGTGTATATGTGAAAAAATTACATATATGTTTAGTATATGTCCCATGCAATATTTGAATATGTGTTTACATGCATATGTAAACATATATGTATGTTTTTAGTATAAATAAGTCTCATGCAATATTTGAGACCTACTTACATTTTATTCCTTGTTTATCTGAAATACAAACATAGCTGTGTGTTCTGTATTTTACCTGGCAATCTTAGACCAGGTTTCTGCCTTCAGTTCCCTAGGCTGATAAACAGAATGATGTTGGCATATTGACAGTAGGTTAAGTCCTTGGGGGGAAGCCTCACATTAATGGGTACTCAATATTGATGCATTCAAGTGCAATTCAGATTTATCACTTGTATGATGGGAAAAATAGCAGTAACAGGAATCCCAATACTCTTATTTGCTTTACCTCTACAATCCATCAATATGTTCACTGCTACCAACTTGGTTCAAGCCACCATAATTTCTTACCTGGAATATTCAGATAGTGTCCTAACTCCCTGCTTCTGCTTTTCATTTATTTATAGATTCAGTCAGCAAGAATTTATCAAGTGCCTGGCACTATTCTAGGCTGTGAAAATATAGGAATATATGAATGGAAATTTCTTTTACTCAAGGAGGTGATTTTTAAGTTGCAGGAGACAGCTCAGTAAAATATATAGTATGGTAAATGGTGAAAAATAGAATAGAAACAAAATGGCAAGTGCAGTTTGTCCATTTTAGATGTCTGGAAATTATTCTTTAGTGAAGAAAGGAGAGTAAGTGAAATTAAAGACAATTAACTGGCTCTGATCTTTTATAGCTCCTATCACTACAAGATAAAATGGAAGTTAATGGGGAAAAAATATGGCTCACTAGATTTATTCTTACCAACAGAAAGTTAACATGTTTTCCCCTCAAAAGCTTCAAAGTAATGTCCATCACTTCAGAGAAATTCCTGTAGTTCAGTTTAGAGTTGCCATCTTTAGCAATAAAGTAAACAAAATAAAATTAAAAAGATACTGTTTAATTTTATTTCAAATAAATAATAAATATAAATACACATATATGTACACACACATCCAAATATTGCTTGCAGTGTATTTATACTAAATATATAAATTTATGTATATGTAGCATTTATTGTAATATATGTAATAATATAAATATGCCCCATGCAATATTTTGATATGTGTATATGTGAAAAAAATTACATATATGTTTAGTATATGTCCCATGCAATATTTGAATATGTGTTTACATGCATATGTAAACATATATGTATGTTTTTAGTATAAATAAGTCTCATGCAATATTTGAGACCTACTTACATTTTATTCCTTGTTTATCTGAAATACAAACATAGCTGTGTGTTCTGTATTTTACCTGGCAATCTTAGACCAGGTTTCTGCCTTCATTTCCCCTAGGCTGATAAACAGAATGATGTTGGCATATTGACAGTAGGTTAAGTCCTTGGGGGGAAGCCTCACATTAATGGGTACTCAATATTGATGCATTCAAGTGCAATTCAGATTTATCACTTGTATGATGAGAAAAATAGCAGTAACAGGAATCCCAATACTCTTATTTGCTTTACCTCTACAATCCATCAATATGTTCACTGCTACCAACTTGGTTCAAGCCACCATAATTTCTTACCTGGAATATTCAGATAGTGTCCTAACTCCCTGCTTCTGCTTTTCATTTATTTATAGATTCAGTCAGCAAGAATTTATCAAGTGCCTGGCACTATTCTAGGCTGTGAAAATATAGGAATATATGAATGGAAATTTCTTTTGCTCAAGGAGGTGATTTTTAAGTTGCAGGAGACAGCTCAGTAAAATATATAGTATGGTAAATGGTGAAAAATAGAATAGAAACAAAATGGCAAGTGCAGTTTGGGGTGTCCATTTTAGATGGTGATCAGAGAAGGCTTTCCTGAGAAGATGACATCTGAATGAAACCTGGAAGAAAGAAAGGGAATGAGTCATGCTGTTCTCTGGAAGAATAGTATTTGAGTCTAGGAAAATAATCAGGCTAAAACTCTCTACCAAGCGTATTTTAGGAAGAACATGGGATGTAGCAAGGAGTAGGTTACACGAGGAAGGCAAAAGATATTTTTTAAGCTATGGTAAAGAACTTGTGCTTTACTCTGAATAAGACGGAAAGACAGGGAAGGTTTAAAATAAAGATTTATTATATGACTTATTTCTCTGAATTACTTTAATTTGAATCATTTCTGCTTCAGTGTTAAAAGACTACTGCAATTATCAGACAGAACATGTGGTTAGCGTGGACCAGGTAATAATGGTACTGGTGATGAGAAATGGTTTTCTCCAAAGTGTGTTTGAAGATAAATCAAATGATATGCTGACAGAGGTAGATTCTGTGAGTGGGAGGAGCCATGATGACTTCAAAGACTGTGGCTAAACCACTGCACAGATAGAGTTATTATTTGCTAAGATAATTAAGACTATGAGAAGAAGTGTAGGTTTTGGGAGGAAATCAGGAATCTGACTTTGGATCAAATAATTTTGAATTTGTTTTATTCTTCCATTCTTCCAGTGGAATGGTTAAGCCTAGGAAACAAAAGAAGCCCGGGCTGGAGGTGTGAAATTGGAATCACTGATGCATATTTGGTATTTAAAGCCTTTAGACTTACAAATGAGTAACTTGTGAGTGTAAATTGTAAAATACTAGCAGATCGGGAGATGACGCTTGTCATTTTGTATCATTTGAGTTGGAGGTCTGAGGGCCAAAAAGGACCCAGCATTGTCAGGTAGAAAGGAACTAGGAAAATATGACATCCTAAAAATCAAGTGAAGAAGTGTTTCATGAATGAAAAAGGGAAGTTAGGCCAAATGCTCCTGCCAAAATTTTAAGAGAAATATTGAGAAGTGCCATGATTTTTATCAACCTGGAACTCATGAGTGACCTTAGAGGTGCTCTGGGGTTGAAGCATGGGCTAAGTACATATGAGTTCAAATGAGAGTAAAAGAGCTGAAGAAAGCCAGTGACTCTAGGGAGATGTTTTACTTAAATGGGGACCAAAATGTGATAACTGGAGAGAGAAGTAAATCAAGATATAATTATTTACTCAAGAGATCATTTAGTGAATCAAGAGATTATTATTTGTTTTAAGATGTGACTGCACATGCTGGCTTCCTTTATTTATAAACTTTGAGAAACTGTGGTAATGAAGCAAATTAGTGCTTATATTCAATGTTCATGTGATAACATTGCACAGAGGAAACCAGTTCTGACTTCATGTTGCAAACTGTTTCTTTGACTTGTTTTTCATTGCTTTTGTTTTTATTTTTTTTATTATTATTATTTTTTTTTAAGATTTATTTATTTATTTTGGTGGGGGTGGGGTGGGGAGGGAGGGGAGCAGGCAGGCCACTTCTATTGGTCTTTCATTTGTCCATTTTCATCCATCTTTGTTCTTTGGCCCGTGTGGGCCTCCCATCGCAGTGGCCTCTGTTGTCGCAGAGCACCGGCTATGGGCTGCATGCACTCCAGAGCTCCGGCTCGGTAATTGGACACATCGGTCCAGCCGCTCCGTGGCACGTGGGATCTTCCCAGGCTAGGGCTCGAACCGGCGCCCCTTGCACTGTAAGGCGGTGTCCTTACCCACTGGACCACCAGGGAAGCCCTGCTTTTGTTTTTATAATCATACTTAATGATTTGCCTGGAGAATCCTGCCCCTCTGCCTGACTCTTAAACTAAAGTGTCTTTGTTCAGAACCCTGTCCACCTGTGGATGGCAGGAATGGAGAAATGAACATATCCCCTGCCTGAAGCTTGCCATTCTAGGAAATGTTTGCAGGATTAATGGCCTTCTTACTTTGTTTCCTTACCTCCTCACCATGTCTGATTTAAAAAGACCCTGACCTCCAGACCCCAATAAGATGGTTATTTTGAGGCGCTAGCCTGCTATCTTCTCTGTCAGCTTCTTTCTGAATAAAGTTGTTTTCCTTGCCTCAACACCTCATCTCTTGGATTCATTTGACCTGTTGTGCAGTGATCAAAGTGAGCTTAGACTTGGTAACCATAATAGTATTAGAGAGAGAACTTTGGGCTCTACAGATTACCAGTTTGGTAGTTAGTAGAGAACTTCTTGCATTCCTACATAATTAATGAACTAATGTTAGAACATTGTTATTTAAAACTATTGTTTAAGGCATACATATTTTTTAAAATTCAAAATTATTTTAATTGGTTAATAAAATTTTAAAAAAATTTTTAAAAATGTCAAAAATTTTTGAATCAAGAGATTATTATTTGTTTTAAGATGTGACTGCACATGCTGGCTTCCTTTATTTATAAACTTTGAGAAACTGTGGTAATGAAGCAAATTAGTGCTTATATTCAATGTTCATGTGATAACATTGCACAGAGGAAACCAGTTCTGACTTCATGTTGCAAACTGTTTCTTTGACTTGTTTTTCATTGCTTTTGTTTTTATTTTTTATTATTATTATTTTTTTAAGATTTATTTATTTAAGGGAGGGGAGCAGGCAGGCCACTTCTATTGGTCTTTCATTTGTCCATTTTCATCCATCTTTGTTCTTTGGCCCGTGTGGGCCTCCCATCGCAGTGGCCTCTGTTGTCGCAGAGCACCGGCTATGGGCTGCATGCACTCCAGAGCTCCGGCTCGGTAATTGGACACATCGGTCCAGCCGCTCCGTGGCACGTGGGATCTTCCCAGGCTAGGGCTCGAACCGGCGCCCCTTGCACTGTAAGGCGGTGTCCTTACCCACTGGACCACCAGGGAAGCCCTGCTTTTGTTTTTATAATCATACTTAATGATTTGCCTGGAGAATCCTGCCCCTCTGCCTGACTCTTAAACTAAAGTGTCTTTGTTCAGAACCCTGTCCACCTGTGGATGGCAGGAATGGAGAAATGAACATATCCCCTGCCTGAAGCTTGCCATTCTAGGAAATGTTTGCAGGATTAATGGCCTTCTTACTTTGTTTCCTTACCTCCTCACCATGTCTGATTTAAAAAGACCCTGACCTCCAGACCCCAATAAGATGGTTATTTTGAGGCGCTAGCCTGCTATCTTCTCTGTCAGCTTCTTTCTGAATAAAGTTGTTTTCCTTGCCTCAACACCTCATCTCTTGGATTCATTTGACCTGTTGTGCAGTGATCAAAGTGAGCTTAGACTTGGTAACCATAATAGTATTAGAGAGAGAACTTTGGGCTCTACAGATTACCAGTTTGGTAGTTAGTAGAGAACTTCTTGCATTCCTACATAATTAATGAACTAATGTTAGAACATTGTTATTTAAAACTATTGTTTAAGGCATACATATTTTTTAAAATTCAAAATTATTTTAATTGGTTAATAAAATTTTCCTTAAAAAAGAAAAACTTTTCTAAAGCTGTAGCATTGGTCTTTGTTTAAAATACATGAGCTCAACTCTATTTCCATGAGTCTGGGGTGATATGTTCTTAAGATTGGACACTCTATTCTGATAAGACAGAGATGTGCCTTTGCTATCAGTGTTCAGTGTAACACCCCAGCTCTATCCTGGCCCTGTTCCCGGGATTCCTAGTGTCATGTAACTTTTAAATAAATATCAAGAACATCAACTGGCTAACTTTAGACCAGTCTCAGTGGGGAGGCAGTTTGAACCAGGCCTGGCAGCAGTATCGTAGTAATTCACCTCTGCCAAGCCTTCGATTTCCCAAAGAATATTAATAACCCCGCCAAGGACTCAACAGATGGAAAGTGGCCACAAAAGAGGATAAAAGAAGACAGACAGGGAGATGGTTGGAAGAGGCCAAAAGGTAAATGTTATCTTACCTTTACAGCCCTAAAGATCTAATTGTGTATTCTATGTAAATTTAGCATCTACATTTGCATGTTTTTTCCCCAGAACTATAGCTTGATTAGTTCTCTTCTAAGCCTGGGAAGAAAATCCTGGTTCCAATAATCCAGCCCCACTTTCTCCTAAACAGATGAATTTCCCTGCCTGGCAGGAATCATTCTGATACAATGAACATACTAAGTAGATCTGGGAGTATTTGTGGACCCTAGAAAAACACTGTACCTACAATTGTAATGGGTTACCTACTTAGCCATAAAAGAATCATACAAATGCAAAAGACAGGGACTCCATGCCATAAAATGGTCATTTTGAGGCGCTAGCTTGCCACCTTCTCAGTCTACTACTTTCTGAATAAAGTTGTTTTCCTTGCCTCAGCACCTCATCTCTTGGATTCATTTGACCTGTTGTGCAGTGATCAAAGTGAGCTTAGACTTGGTAACCATAATAGTATTAGAGAGAGAACTTTGGGCTCTACAGATTACCAGTTTGGTAGTTAGTAGAGAACTTCTTGCATTCCTACATAATTAATGAACTAATGTTAGAACATTGTTATTTAAAACTATTGTTTAAGGCATACATATTTTTTAAAATTCAAAATTATTTTAATTGGTTAATAAAATTTTCCTTAAAAAAGAAAAACTTTTCTAAAGCTGTAGCATTGGTCTTTGTTTAAAATACATGAGCTCAACTCTATTTCCATGAGTCTGGGGTGATATGTTCTTAAGATTGGACACTCTATTCTGATAAGACAGAGATGTGCCTTTGCTATCAGTGTTCAGTGTAACACCCCAGCTCTATCCTGGCCCTGTTCCCGGGATTCCTAGTGTCATGTAACTTTTAAATAAATATCAAGAACATCAACTGGCTAAATTTAGACCAGTCTCAGTGGGGAGGCAGTTTGAACCAGGCCTGGCAGCAGTATCGTAGTAATTCACCTCTGCCAAGCCTTCGATTTCCCAAAGAATATTAATAACCCCGCCAAGGACTCAACAGATGGAAAGTGGCCACAAAAGAGGATAAAAGAAGACAGACAGGGAGATGGTTGGAAGAGGCCAAAAGGTAAATGTTATCTTACCTTTACAGCCCTAAAGATCTAATTGTGTATTCTATGTAAATTTAGCATCTACATTTGCATGTTTTTTCCCCAGAACTATAGCTTGATTAGTTCTCTTCTAAGTCTGGGAAGAAAATCCTGGTTCCAATAATCCAGCCCCACTTTCTCCTAAACAGATGAATTTCCCTGCCTGGCAGGAATCATTCTGATACAATGAACATACTAAGTAGATCTGGGAGTATTTGTGGACCCTAGAAAAACACTGTACCTACAATTGTAATGGGTTACCTACTCAGCCATAAAAGAATTCACCTACAAATGCAAAAGACAGGGACTCCATGCCTGGGATTGGAAGATCCCATGGAGGAGGAAATAGTAACCCATTCCAGTATTCTTGCCTGGGGAATTCCATGGACAGAGGAACCTGTCAGACTACAGTCCATGGGGGTCACAAAAGGGTTAGTTGGACATGCTTTAGCAACTAAACAACAACTAGTATACCAATACGTATCTTGAGTTCATCTTATCATGCATCTATTTTACAGGCCAGTCAAAAATACACACAGCAATTTATCCAAATATTACTAAGAAAGTTAGACTTTTTTACCCAATAAAATGGAAAGGAATTTGTTTGGGATATGTAATGGAAGAAAAGAAAACAAAAGAAGCAAACAGGGGGTTAACTTTACAACTCGGTCCCACAGACATACCGCCCTAATTAAATCATCAACAGTTCAGTAAGGATTAAATGAATTTCCTTATCTTCCTATCATGTAGCAATTTGAAATTATGCTTTATAAAAGAATAAAGCAACACAGGAAATAATATCTTAAGGGAAAATGAGTATAATATTTCATGTTACTTTATCTTTAAACTGTATACAAGTTTTTATATAAAAATCCATAAAAAAGTACTCTAAAATGGTCTAGTAGTTACAATTCGTGGAAAGTTAGAATGGAATATTTTCTTTCCTTTATTGTTCAAATTGCTATAGCATATGTTTTTTCAAAGGAAAATGTATCTACGGAACAGACTGAATAGGTTAAGCAATTTTTTTTTTCTTGAGAACTAAAATTCTTTTGTCTTATCTTACCTTGAGTAATAGAACTAACATAATCAACTAATACTTAACGCTTCTCAACTCCCAACAAATAGAAAATACCCAGACTTGTGTGCAGGCTTTATGGAGCTGAGCAGATGTCTGAAGCAGCTGACAGGACAGACAGTGCCTTCTAGCAGATAACAATGCCAGAGCACACTGCTTAGAGATGTCTTGTCTCACTCTGCTCTGCCAGCAAGTTCAGGGAGTTAACAATCAGAACTGCCTCATGTATTTAAACTTTGTGCAGTGGGTCATATAAACATTCTTTGAGTTAAATGGTGTAATAGATCTAAAAATCTCATACCCGTCCTTTTCTCTGTGAGATTTATCATGCTGCGACATAAATACCCACAGTATTTTATAAGACAATGAACTTGACTTTTCTAAGGCCAGTAATTTTTGCTGATGAGTGGAAATTCCATGCAGAACTTAGAACAGTCCATGGGGTCACAAAAGGGTTAGTTGGACATGCTTTAGCAACTAAACAACAACTAGTATACCAATACGTATCTTGAGTTCATCTTATCATGCATCTATTTTACAGGCCAGTCAAAAATACACACAGCAATTTATCCAAATATTACTAAGAAAGTTAGACTTTTTTACCCAATAAAATGGAAAGGAATTTGTTTGGGATATGTAATGGAAGAAAAGAAAACAAAAGAAGCAAACAGGGGGTTAACTTTACAACTCGGTCCCACACATACCGCCCTAATTAAATCATCAACAGTTCAGTAAGGATTAAATGAATTTCCTTATCTTCCTATCATGTAGCAATTTGAAATTATGCTTTATAAAAGAATAAAGCAACACAGGAAATAATATCTTAAGGGAAAATGAGTATAATATTTCATGTTACTTTATCTTTAAACTGTATACAAGTTTTTATATAAAAATCCATAAAAAAGTACTCTAAAATGGTCTAGTAGTTACAATTCGTGGAAAGTTAGAATGGAATATTTTCTTTCCTTTATTGTTCAAATTGCTATAGCATATGTTTTTTCAAAGGAAAATGTATCTACGGAACAGACTGAATAGGTTAAGCAATTTTTTTTTTCTTGAGAACTAAAATTCTTTTGTCTTATCTTACCTTGAGTAATAGAACTAACATAATCAACTAATACTTAACGCTTCTCAACTCCCAACAAATAGAAAATACCCAGACTTGTGTGCAGGCTTTATGGAGCTGAGCAGATGTCTGAAGCAGCTGACAGGACAGACAGTGCCTTCTAGCAGATAACAATGCCAGAGCACACTGCTTAGAGATGTCTTGTCTCACTCTGCTCTGCCAGCAAGTTCAGGGAGTTAACAATCAGAACTGCCTCATGTATTTAAACTTTGTGCAGTGGGTCATATAAACATTCTTTGAGTTAAATGGTGTAATAGATCTAAAAATCTCATACCCGCGTCCTTTTCTCTGTGAGATTTATCATGCTGCGACATAAATACCCACAGTATTTTATAAGACAATGAACTTGACTTTTTCTAAGGCCAGTAATTTTTGCTGATGAGTGGAAATCTAGAGAGCTGTAAAATGGCTGTTTGACACAATCTTGGGAGTTTTAAAAGTGCATCCTCAGAATATAATTTAAATTACAATATGGTCATATTTCTAAAACTAAAAATATCTGAATATGCATAAATAGTCATAGGAATGATAAAATATACTAAATGCCAAAGTTTTAAGGAAGGAGATTGCTAAACTCTGACAGTAGCTACCAAGAAAACTTGTAATATTTACTTATCTTCATCTGTTTATTTCTCAGTTCATACCCTTCTGAGGGATGGGCCAGTTGAACTGAATTTGAAGAGGATGACTTAAAAATCATGTCATCATACTCAACCCGATTTATTGATAATAACACCTATCTGTCTGTTGCACTGTTATCAATGCTAGTTGTGGTCTTCTGAGAGCTTTCATGGTTTATGGACACTTTTTCCCTCTTTTCTATCTTCCTTTTTTTTTTTTTTTTTGTTTCAATTCCAGAACATGTGATGCCATCACAGCTCTATTAGTCCTACCATAACAACAAAAGCACATTATCATAGTAAACGTGCTCTGGTGCTCATTACCAGGAAAGAGACCCAGTTCAGAAGTCGCCTCTTGTCTATCGAGAATACCCCTGCCTGCCAGGTCCCTCTGGAAGGAGTCCTGGAAAATGAAGACATCAAACGTTGTTCGGATCCAATGGCATTCCTCTCTTCAGTCCTCACAGATTGGGCCTGAAAAGCAAGTCTCTACTTATTTGGATGCAGGCTTTATTTTTGAAAAGTTTTTGAGAAAAAAAAAGCTTCTCAACTCCCAACAAATAGAAAATACCCAGACTTGTGTGCAGGCTTTATGGAGCTGAGCAGATGTCTGAAGCAGCTGACAGGACAGACAGTGCCTTCTAGCAGATAACAATGCCAGAGCACACTGCTTAGAGATGTCTTGTCTCACTCTGCTCTGCCAGCAAGTTCAGGGAGTTAACAATCAGAACTGCCTCATGTATTTAAACTTTGTGCAGTGGGTCATATAAACATTCTTTGAGTTAAATGGTGTAATAGATCTAAAAATCTCATACCCGCGTCCTTTTCTCTGTGAGATTTATCATGCTGCGACATAAATACCCACAGTATTTTATAAGACAATGAACTTGACTTTTTCTAAGGCCAGTAATTTTTGCTGATGAGTGGAAATCTAGAGAGCTGTAAAATGGCTGTTTGACACAATCTTGGGAGTTTTAAAAGTGCATCCTCAGAATATAATTTAAATTACAATATGGTCATATTTCTAAAACTAAAAATATCTGAATATGCATAAATAGTCATAGGAATGATAAAATATACTAAATGCCAAAGTTTTAAGGAAGGAGATTGCTAAACTCTGACAGTAGCTACCAAGAAAACTTGTAATATTTACTTATCTTCATCTGTTTATTTCTCAGTTCATACCCTTCTGAGGGATGGGCCAGTTGAACTGAATTTGAAGAGGATGACTTAAAAATCATGTCATCATACTCAACCCGATTTATTGATAATAACACCTATCTGTCTGTTGCACTGTTATCAATGCTAGTTGTGGTCTTCTGAGAGCTTTCATGGTTTATGGACACTTTTTCCCTCTTTTCTATCTTCCTTTTTTTTTTTTTTTTTTGTTTCAATTCCAGAACATGTGATGCCATCACAGCTCTATTAGTCCTACCATAACAACAAAAGCACATTATCATAGTAAACGTGCTCTGGTGCTCATTACCAGGAAAGAGACCCAGTTCAGAAGTCGCCTCTTGTCTATCGAGAATACCCCTGCCTGCCAGGTCCCTCTGGAAGGAGTCCTGGAAAATGAAGACATCAAACGTTGTTCGGATCCAATGGCATTCCTCTCTTCAGTCCTCACAGATTGGGCCTGAAAAGCAAGTCTCTACTTATTTTAGTTCCAACAAAGATGGAACAATGAAGGGCTGTGTGCAAAGCCTTTTTTCCTGTCCAATCTATAGGCTTTATCCAAGGCATCTCCATTCATAGGAGGGTAATGCTCAGGGCCTTGCTTCTTGTTTAGACTACAGTTCACTCTATCTTAGGTTTCCTCTCATTTTCTTTTTGGCATTCTAATCCTTACACCTACAGAGTTACTCAGAAATTAAACTAAATAAGAATATCCTGCTGTATCCAAGTCATGGAATCATAACAGGTTACCTCGGGTTTTTTTGCTCCTGCAGATGCCAGCTGTATTTCTGTTAAATACCTTCAGTGGAAACATGAATGATCTTCGGGGTCAAATTTTCCCTGCCAAATATTATCTAAATGTTTTTTTATTTTTAATTTACTTTTATCTGACAGCAATTCTCTTTAGGGTGGAGGAAACTTTTAAAAAATTGTTTTTTCTTCTAGTAGAAGATGTGATGGTGTTTTCAAGGAGGTTCCTTACTATATATTTTTGTTTTTAAAGTTTGGTTTGTCAATGCTGAATTTACTGATAGAAGTAAATTGGTAGCTTGTGAAGACCATGAAACAAAAGTTGCAGCTTTGGGGGGCATTGTTATATTTATAAAATAACAAGCACATCTATAAAAAGATTTCAAGTATGTGCTTTACATTTGAATTTAGAAGGTAAGTTGCCTATCAGCAACTATAAACAATTATAAAACTGACGTATTCTGGAGATCAAAAATAATAGACATCCTTATTTTGGCCAAGCATCTATTACTGATTTAATTATAACTCAGTTTCTCTTGGAAAGTTTTCTGAGCTTTTGATAATTAATGTAATAAATTATTAATTATTCAAAGCAAATTATAGACTATATGGGTTCAATGAACTCTGAGTATGTCCTCTTTCTATAGGCACTTGGTCTTTTCAGCAAAAGAAGAATGACTCTCAAAGTTTGTTGAAATTACAATTCACATTTGGTGCATGCAGAATAAGATTCACAATTTATATATATTTTTTAGCACCCTAACTTTTTCAGCTTATAATAAAAATATTAAGGATAAGATGATGAAACTATTTGATTTTAGTTAGATTAGGAGTTTTCTGAGGGAATATCCTTTTTATCTTTAGTAATTTTGTCCTCTACTTACACGGATGGTTGAAAGTTGGCTCTAATAAGAATCGCAGAAGTCATTAACAAATTTTGATTTCAAAAATAGTGTTTATTTTCATAGTGCACAATCTTAATCATTGGTCTTCATAGAGATTATTTTAAAATGCAGCAAAAAATGTTATCAGGTTGACATGTCTTAGTTTTTGCATGTGGAAATGAATAAACCTCTAAAGAATAATTTTTTGTTCTTTGAAAAATTCTATTCTATTTGTATTGGCTGCATATGAGAGAAATTCAGTTCAAAATAGTTTAATTGAAGAGGAAGAAGACAAAAAGAGAAGGAGGAGGATGCATAGGGGATTTGAGAGAGGAAGAGGGGGAGAGGAAGTGGAGGAGAGGAAGGAGGAGGAGAAAAGGAATTTATGTACTTAAGTAACTGAAGTCCTAGTGTAAAGATTGTTTCAGTCGAGGCTGGTACAAGATCTCAAAACCTGCCTTCTGCCTCTCAGCAATACTCTGGGTGTGTATCTGCCTCATGGTCTTCTAGTATAGAACAACCTGCAGACCTAAAATAATGGAAGGCAGTAACTGGTGACTGCAGATTTACATAATTTGTAAATTTAGGGAAAAACAAATTATTTCTCTTGCTATATCATACCCATGTACCAGTAGCAAGAAAGAGATTGATTGGGTGACCTTGTGTTGTCAAAAAGCATGAGGTTCAATGGCTACTCAAGGTTATATCACATGGACTTCCTCTCTGGTGTAGAAAGACATTTTTTAACACAGTGAAAAGGTGCAGCAAACAGTATCCTGAACAATCACATTCAAGAGTGTCTTCTAATAACTCACCTTATGAATCTAAATAATTGTGGAGAATTCCTAAGAGTATTTATTAATAGATAACTTCCCCTTTGAATTAGTCTTTGCCATAAGACATCCAAAGACTCACCTCTGAGTTTGTATCTAGCATCTCAAATTTAATAAGTTCAATACTGAGATTACCCAAATCTGCCCTTACTGTGATCTTCCTTTTAGTAGATGCCTGCAACATGTTCTCTTAGACATTTAGAGCAAACTCCTCATGATCATCCTTAACTCTTTCCTATTTGATTTTAGTTAGATTAGGAGTTTTCTGAGGGAATATCCTTTTTATCTTTAGTAATTTTGTCCTCTACTTACACGGATGGTTGAAAGTTGGCTCTAATAAGAATCGCAGAAGTCATTAACAAATTTTGATTTCAAAAATAGTGTTTATTTTCATAGTGCACAATCTTAATCATTGGTCTTCATAGAGATTATTTTAAAATGCAGCAAAAATGTTATCAGGTTGACATGTCTTAGTTTTTGCATGTGGAAATGAATAAACCTCTAAAGAATAATTTTTTGTTCTTTGAAAAATTCTATTCTATTTGTATTGGCTGCATATGAGAGAAATTCAGTTCAAAATAGTTTAATTGAAGAGGAAGAAGACAAAAAGAGAAGGAGGAGGATGCATAGGGGATTTGAGAGAGGAAGAGGGGGAGAGGAAGTGGAGGAGAGGAAGGAGGAGGAGAAAAGGAATTTATGTACTTAAGTAACTGAAGTCCTAGTGTAAAGATTGTTTCAGTCGAGGCTGGTACAAGATCTCAAAACCTGCCTTCTGCCTCTCAGCAATACTCTGGGTGTGTATCTGCCTCATGGTCTTCTAGTATAGAACAACCTGCAGACCTAAAATAATGGAAGGCAGTAACTGGTGACTGCAGATTTACATAATTTGTAAATTTAGGGAAAAACAAATTATTTCTCTTGCTATATCATACCCATGTACCAGTAGCAAGAAAGAGATTGATTGGGTGACCTTGTGTTGTCAAAAAGCATGAGGTTCAATGGCTACTCAAGGTTATATCACATGGGCTTCCTCTCTGGTGTAGAAAGACGTTTTTTAACACAGTGAAAAGGTGCAGCAAACAGTATCCTGAACAATCACATTCAAGAGTGTCTTCTAATAACTCACCTTATGAATCTAAATAATTGTGGAGAATTCCTAAGAGTATTTATTAATAGATAACTTCCCCTTTGAATTAGTCTTTGCCATAAGACATCCAAAGACTCACCTCTGAGTTTGTATCTAGCATCTCAAATTTAATAAGTTCAATACTGAGATTACCCAAATCTGCCCTTACTGTGATCTTCCTTTTAGTAGATGCCTGCAACATGTTCTCTTAGACATTTAGAGCAAACTCCTCATGATCATCCTTAACTCTTTCCTTTATCATGGCTAATCCATAGGCTCTATCAGAATCCAGTGATCTCTCACCATCTGCCTCAGCACCACCCTAAATGGAGGCATCATTATTTTATGTCTGACTTATTGTAATAGCCTCACAACTATTCTGCCTGCTCATGGTCCCCTTCAGTCTGTGTCCTCCACTCAGCAGCCAGAATGTTCCTTTAAAGTCTACCTTCAGTCATCTATCTCTTCTGCAAGACTCTCCAGTGTAACTCCATCTCATTCAGAGTTAAAGCCAAAGTTCTTCAATGACAGAACTGGGCCCTTTAGGAACTTGTTTCTAGGGACCTTTCTGACCTCATCTTCCATTCATTTGTTAAATTCTCTGTGTGCCAGACTGATGGGCCCTGTGTTCCTTGAACATAGCAGCCTTGTCTCTGCCCCACGGCCTTGCATTTATTGGAATTTCTGACTGGAATGTTCTCCCCTGATATCTCTATTCCATCACTTTCACAAGTTCTTTACTTCCTCACTCATATCCTCCTAGGGTGCTCTTTCACACTCTATCAGTTTCTGACTCTTTCCTACCTAGTTTTTCCCCATAGCACTAAGCAGTATCTGATATTACATATTTTGTACTTAATTATTATTATTATTTTAAATTTTGGCCTCTTTTATTTATTTATTTTTCATCCATCTTTATTCCTTGGCCTGTGTAGGCCTCCCATTGCAGTGGCCTCTCTTGTTACAGAGCACTGGCTCTGGGCACATGTGATCCAGAGTGCTGGCTCATAATTGGACACACTCATCACACTTCTTGGCATATGGGATCTTCCTGGGCCAGGGATCAAACTGGCGCCCCCTGAGATGCAAGGGGGACTCTTTACCCACTGAACCACCAGGGAAGCCCCTATTTTTGTCTCTTCCATTTATGTAGCATATCTAGAATAGTGTCTGAAAGTGACAGTGTCAGCCAATCAGTTCTGTCCCAGTCCTGGCCACTCCATCGACTGGAACCCACCAGGCTCCTCTGTCCATGGAATTCTTCAGGCAAGAATACTGGAGTTGGAAGCTCTGTTTAAACATCAATAGGCTAGCATCTCAAATTTAATAAGTTCAATACTGAGATTACCCAAATCTGCCCTTACTGTGATCTTCCTTTTAGTAGATGCCTGCAACATGTTCTCTTAGACATTTAGAGCAAACTCCTCATGATCATCCTTAACTCTTTCCTTTATCATGGCTAATCCATAGGCTCTATCAGAATCCAGTGATCTCTCACCATCTGCCTCAGCACCACCCTAAATGGAGGCATCATTATTTTATGTCTGACTTATTGTAATAGCCTCACAACTATTCTGCCTGCTCATGGTCCCCTTCAGTCTGTGTCCTCCACTCAGCAGCCAGAATGTTCCTTTAAAGTCTACCTTCAGTCATCTATCTCTTCTGCAAGACTCTCCAGTGTAACTCCATCTCATTCAGAGTTAAAGCCAAAGTTCTTCAATGACAGAACTGGGCCCTTTAGGAACTTGTTTCTAGGGACCTTTCTGACCTCATCTTCCACTCATTTGTTAAATTCTCTGTGTGCCAGACTGATGGGCCCTGTGTTCCTTGAACATAGCAGCCTTGTCTCTGCCCCACGGCCTTGCATTTATTGGAATTTCTGACTGGAATGTTCTCCCCTGATATCTCTATTCCATCACTTTCACAAGTTCTTTACTTCCTCACTCATATCCTCCTAGGGTGCTCTTTCACACTCTATCAGTTTCTGACTCTTTCCTACCTAGTTTTTCCCCATAGCACTAAGCAGTATCTGATATTACATATTTTGTACTTAATTATTATTATTATTTTAAATTTTGGCCTCTTTTATTTATTTATTTTTCATCCATCTTTATTCCTTGGCCTGTGTAGGCCTCCCATTGCAGTGGCCTCTCTTGTTACAGAGCACTGGCTCTGGGCACATGTGATCCAGAGTGCTGGCTCATAATTGGACACACTCATCACACTTCTTGGCATATGGGATCTTCCTGGGCCAGGGATCAAACTGGCGCCCCCTGAGATGCAAGGGGGACTCTTTACCCACTGAACCACCAGGGAAGCCCCTATTTTTGTCTCTTCCATTTATGTAGCATATCTAGAATAGTGTCTGAAAGTGACAGTGTCAGCCAATCAGTTCTGTCCCAGTCCTGGCCACTCCATCGACTGGAACCCACCAGGCTCCTCTGTCCATGGAATTCTTCAGGCAAGAATACTGGAGTTGGAAGTCATTTCCTTCTCCAGTCCTTGTTCCTGACCCAAATCCAGGTCTCCTACATTACAGGCAGATTCTGAGCCACCAGGGAAACCCAGAATAGTGCTTTCTGGTCCTCAATAAATATTCACAGAATAAAGTAAATGAATAAATGGCTGAGGTAAAGGTGTTGAAGACAGTGAAAATGAGATTCGGGGTTAGGGCACTGGAAGAACTCACTTCATGATGAACCACATGTTTCTGGCCTCAAAGCACAGGGGACAAGTGATGAAACTGATGTATATACAGTGCAGTGATAGACATACACATATATGGCTATGCTTGCCCTTCTGTTTCTTTTTCTTCCCTCTTATTGATGTTTCTCCGTGATGTTTGATGGAGAAAATTTCTGCTTTGATCTGGTTTTGTTTTTATTTATTTACTGCAGTAAATAGGCACATATATCATTTATTGTTGGGGGAGAATGTGAGCAAATGTGAATGCAAGAATGATAAAATTTTTGTAGTTATAAAGAACTGAAGTTGGGATTTTATTTATATGGTTTATATAACTAGTCTATTGTCCTCATTTAAATAGGAAGTAGGGTGATATCATTACAGTATCTCTTACAATTCTCGAGACAATCTAACATTATTCATTGGTGCATGCATGCTAAAGGCTTCAGTCCTGTCTGACTCTGCAAGACACACTGGACTGCAGCCTGCCAGGCTCCTCTGTTAAAGGGATTCTCCAGGCAAGAATACTGGAATTGGTTGCCATGCCCTCCTCCAGGGGGGTCTTCCCAACCCAGGGATTGAATCCACATTACTTATATCTACCTGTATAGGCAGGTGGGTTCTTTACCACTAGCAATGCCTGAGAAGTCCTTACATATTGGTAGCATATGCCAAAATAATGGGAAATTTATTTTAATTATTAGTATTATTTTTTGGCCATTGTGTGGCATGTGGAATCTTAGTTCCCTGACCAAGGATCAGACATGTGCCTCTTGCAGTGAAAGCATGGAGTTTTAACCACTGGACCACTAGGGAAGTTGATATTAATGGCAATTTTAAAGACTAGTGAAATGATTTTGAAGGTGAATCACCTTTCTTTCCATTAAATTTTTTGTTTGTTTTTTTAACGGCCACGCTGCATGGCATAAGGAATCTTACAGGCAGATTCTGAGCCACCAGGGAAACCCAGAATAGTGCTTTCTGGTCCTCAATAAATATTCACAGAATAAAGTAAATGAATAAATGGCTGAGGTAAAGGTGTTGAAGACAGTGAAAATGAGATTCGGGGTTAGGGCACTGGAAGAACTCACTTCATGATGAACCACATGTTTCTGGCCTCAAAGCACAGGGGACAAGTGATGAAACTGATGTATATACAGTGCAGTGATAGACATACACATATATGGCTATGCTTGCCCTTCTGTTTCTTTTTCTTCCCTCTTATTGATGTTTCTCCGTGATGTTTGATGGAGAAAATTTCTGCTTTGATCTGGTTTTGTTTTTATTTATTTACTGCAGTAAATAGGCACATATATCATTTATTGTTGGGGGAGAATGTGAGCAAATGTGAATGCAAGAATGATAAAATTTTTGTAGTTATAAAGAACTGAAGTTGGGATTTTATTTATATGGTTTATATAACTAGTCTATTGTCCTCATTTAAATAGGAAGTAGGGTGATATCATTACAGTATCTCTTACAATTCTCGAGACAATCTAACATTATTCATTGGTGCATGCATGCTAAAGGCTTCAGTCCTGTCTGACTCTGCAAGACACACTGGACTGCAGCCTGCCAGGCTCCTCTGTTAAAGGGATTCTCCAGGCAAGAATACTGGAATTGGTTGCCATGCCCTCCTCCAGGGGGGTCTTCCCAACCCAGGGATTGAATCCACATTACTTATATCTACCTGTATAGGCAGGTGGGTTCTTTACCACTAGCAATGCCTGAGAAGTCCTTACATATTGGTAGCATATGCCAAAATAATGGGAAATTTATTTTAATTATTAGTATTATTTTTTGGCCATTGTGTGGCATGTGGAATCTTAGTTCCCTGACCAAGGATCAGACATGTGCCTCTTGCAGTGAAAGCATGGAGTTTTAACCACTGAACCACTAGGGAAGTTGATATTAATGGCAATTTTAAAGACTAGTGAAATGATTTTGAAGGTGAATCACCTTTCTTTCCATTAAATTTTTTGTTTGTTTTTTTAACGGCCACGCTGCATGGCATAAGGAATCTTAGTTTTCTGATGAGGGATTGTACCTGTGACCCCTGCAGTGAAACTGTGGCATCTTAATGACTAGACTGCCAGGGAAGTTCCTCATCTTTCTTAATTTCTATTCATTATTGCTCTTGTCTTCTGGTGGATGTTGTCCACATAGTTAACAGAGTACTGACAATACTGTATATCGATATGATTTGTATACTTTCTACAGCTTACCGACCATTTCCATGCATGGATCTGTTTGAGAGTTGCAGCTGGCGTACCTTAATCTGCAGCAGCCTTTCCAAGAATGTTGACTTATGAGCTTTGTAGAACTCTTTTGCTGCCTAATTTCATCCAGCTTCACAATTTGCCAAGTTAAATTCTCTTTTCTTCTAGCAAATGAGTCATCTACTAGTTATTGCTCCCCCCAACCTTGAGCCCCCATATTTTAAAAGTCATTCCTTGGTCTCTGTTTTTCCAGAGTTTTACTATGATGTACCAAATGTGATCTTTATATTTATCCTAGTCAGGTTTGTAAGGCTTCTTGTCTCTGAGGTCTGGTATCTTGACAGTTGTGAAAAATTCTCTGCCAGTGACTATTCAAATAGGATTACTGCCTGTTGTCTTTCTCTTCCACTTCCAGGACTCCAGTGATATTTCTTATTGGAATATTTTATTAAGACTTATATATCTCTTACCTCTTTTGCATATTTTCCATCATTTTTTGCTCTCTGAGTGAGCCTGATATTTTTCACTGACCTATTTTATTTTTTTATGTATGTAGGCATCTTTATTACAAATCATGAATACATTAGAAACTGACATGGACTTCTATTAGGACATCCAGATTCTCACAGGCATCTGCTTTCTATTCATTAGAAAATCCAGTTTACTTGAGAATGATTTAAAAAAAGGCCAGTATCTTTGTGTTATTATGAAAAGTTTTCACCTCATAGGATATCTGAAAGAGTCTCTGGGCCTCCCAGGTCATTATACTGTTCTAATAGACCTGCCTACACTTAAGGGTCCTCTACAATTCCTTACATATTTCAATGGGCACCTGGGCAACAGAATATACTATTGTTGCAGTGAAGAAACCAATTCTGACTCCTTGTTGCAAACTGTTTCTTTAACTTGCTTTTCATTGCTTTTGTTTTTATAATCATACTTAATGGCTTGCCATGAGGACCCTGCCCCACTGCCTGACTGTTAACCTGAAGTGCCTTTGTTCAGAACCTTGTCCATCTGTGGATAGCAAAAAATGAGAAAGTAACACATCCCCTGCCTAAGGCTTGCCATTCTAGGAGATGTCTGCAAGATTAACAACCTTTTTCATGGCTTCCTCACCTCCCCCCATAAAAGAACCTGGCATACAGACCCCAATAAGATGGTTATTTTGAGGCTCAGCCTGCCATCCTCTCTGTCAGCTTCTTTCTGAATAAAATTGTTTTCCTTAACACATCAACACCTCATCTCTCGGATTCATTGGCCTCTCAGATTCATTGGACTGTCGTACAGTGAGCAGAGAGAGCTCAGACTTGGTAACACTATTACTCTGTTGGTTTTTACGGTGATGTTCTAAGGGTAAACATTGTGCCTGCCATACCTTTTCAAAAGTGCATTACCTTGGTTTCTCTGTTTTTCCAGAGTTTTACTATGATGTACCAAATGTGATCTTTATATTTATCCTAGTCAGGTTTGTAAGGCTTCTTGTCTCTGAGGTCTGGTATCTTGACAGTTGTGAAAAATTCTCTGCCAGTGACTATTCAAATAGGATTACTGCCTGTTGTCTTTCTCTTCCACTTCCAGGACTCCAGTGATATTTCTTATTGGAATATTTTATTAAGACTTATATATCTCTTACCTCTTTTGCATATTTTCCATCATTTTTTGCTCTCTGAGTGAGCCTGATATTTTTCACTGACCTATTTTATTTTTTATGTATGTAGGCATCTTTATTACAAATCATGAATACATTAGAAACTGACATGGACTTCTATTAGGACATCCAGATTCTCACAGGCATCTGCTTTCTATTCATTAGAAAATCCAGTTTACTTGAGAATGATTTAAAAAAAGGCCAGTATCTTTGTGTTATTATGAAAAGTTTTCACCTCATAGGATATCTGAAAGAGTCTCTGGGCCTCCCAGGTCATTATACTGTTCTAATAGACCTGCCTACACTTAAGGGTCCTCTACAATTCCTTACATATTTCAATGGGCACCTGGGCAACAGAATATACTATTGTTGCAGTGAAGAAACCAATTCTGACTCCTTGTTGCAAACTGTTTCTTTAACTTGCTTTTCATTGCTTTTGTTTTTATAATCATACTTAATGGCTTGCCATGAGGACCCTGCCCCACTGCCTGACTGTTAACCTGAAGTGCCTTTGTTCAGAACCTTGTCCATCTGTGGATAGCAAAAAATGAGAAAGTAACACATCCCCTGCCTAAGGCTTGCCATTCTAGGAGATGTCTGCAAGATTAACAACCTTTTTCATGGCTTCCTCACCTCCCCCCATAAAAGAACCTGGCATACAGACCCCAATAAGATGGTTATTTTGAGGCTCAGCCTGCCATCCTCTCTGTCAGCTTCTTTCTGAATAAAATTGTTTTCCTTAACACATCAACACCTCATCTCTCGGATTCATTGGCCTCTCAGATTCATTGGACTGTCGTACAGTGAGCAGAGAGAGCTCAGACTTGGTAACACTATTACTCTGTTGGTTTTTACGGTGATGTTCTAAGGGTAAACATTGTGCCCAAACTTAACATTTTCAAATTGTTTACATTAATCTTCCAAAATGGCTTCCCTGGTGGCTCAGATGACAAAGAAACTGCCTGAAATGCAGGAGACCCAGGTTTTGTCCCTGGGTTGAGAACATCCCCGGGAGAAGGGAAGTACAACATACTTCAGTATTCTTCCTGGAGAATTCAATGGACAGAATTCCTGGTGGGCTACAGTCCATGGGGTCTCAAAGAGCTGAACATGACTAAGCAACTAAGCACACAAGCACTTTATAAACAACAGAATTTCTTTTTTGCAGTTTTGGAGGCTGGAAAGACCAAGATCAAGATATTGATAAAGGCTTGAGTGCGTGTTAAGGCCCACTTCCTAAAGTGCACCTTCTTATGTCCTCACGTGGCTGAAGAGACAAAAGATCACTCTGGAGCTGCTTCTATGAAAGTACTGATCCCATTCCTGAGTGCTCTGCCCTAATAATCAAAACCCTTCCAAGGTCACATCACCTAATGCCATTACTTTAGGGTTTAAGTTTCAAAATATGCCTTTGGGGAGATCACGTTCAAACCATAGCGTGGGTCATCTGTAGGTCTGTTGATTATATTTTTCCCTTTGGATTCTGTTTCTTTACATGCATAGTAATTTTTAATCAAAGAGCAAATGTTACATACAAAAAAAAAAAAATGTAGAGCCTCTTCCAAAAGGCACTATCTTTCTCCAGAGAACTTATTCCCTTCTAACAGAGTTGAGGGCTCGATCTACCAAGACTAGCATAGGATTTTCCTAAGACCCCATCAAACTCTGATTTTTGTCAATAGGGTTTGGTCCTCTAGGGATTCCATTAGGGAGCCTGGAGTCTATTAAGAAAACATCTTTTTGGCATCTCCTGAGAGTCCAAACTGTTCTTTAGAGTCCTGAGGCAATCAACAACTGCATTCTACTTTTCAGACACTTTCTTCTTAACTTTTTAGTCTTTTCCCTTTAAATAGTTTCAGAATCCAGCAAATATAGGGGGTGGAAATAAATAGAGTTGGGCTCACTTCTTTATCATTCCTTTCTCTCCAAGATCTTGGATTTCAAATCCTAGATACATGGAAGTCCTGAACCATGAATATTACCTTTGCAGACCTTTAAAATGGTTGGAAGCTCTACTGGCCTCCCTTGTCTACCAGCAAATGCTGCCTGGCTCTCTGATGCTCTTGTATTTCAGCTCACACCTTCACGTTGGCCATCCTCTTGGGATGCTACTCTCAAGTTTCCTCATTATGTCTCCTATGCCTTCAAAGACCATTCCTTTCAGTTTTGGAGAATTCAATGGACAGAATTCCTGGTGGGCTACAGTCCATGGGGTCTCAAAGAGCTGAACATGACTAAGCAACTAAGCACACAAGCACTTTATAAACAACAGAATTTCTTTTTTGCAGTTTTGGAGGCTGGAAAGACCAAGATCAAGATATTGATAAAGGCTTGAGTGCGTGTTAAGGCCCACTTCCTAAAGTGCACCTTCTTATGTCCTCACGTGGCTGAAGAGACAAAAGATCACTCTGGAGCTGCTTCTATGAAAGTACTGATCCCATTCCTGAGTGCTCTGCCCTAATAATCAAAACCCTTCCAAGGTCACATCACCTAATGCCATTACTTTAGGGTTTAAGTTTCAAAATATGCCTTTGGGGAGATCACGTTCAAACCATAGCGTGGGTCATCTGTAGGTCTGTTGATTATATTTTTCCCTTTGGATTCTGTTTCTTTACATGCATAGTAATTTTTAATCAAAGAGCAAATGTTACATACAAAAAAAAAAAAAAATGTAGAGCCTCTTCCAAAAGGCACTATCTTTCTCCAGAGAACTTATTCCCTTCTAACAGAGTTGAGGGCTCGATCTACCAAGACTAGCATAGGATTTTCCTAAGACCCCATCAAACTCTGATTTTTGTCAATAGGGTTTGGTCCTCTAGGGATTCCATTAGGGAGCCTGGAGTCTATTAAGAAAACATCTTTTTGGCATCTCCTGAGAGTCCAAACTGTTCTTTAGAGTCCTGAGGCAATCAACAACTGCATTCTACTTTTCAGACACTTTCTTCTTAACTTTTTAGTCTTTTCCCTTTAAATAGTTTCAGAATCCAGCAAATATAGGGGGTGGAAATAAATAGAGTTGGGCTCACTTCTTTATCATTCCTTTCTCTCCAAGATCTTGGATTTCAAATCCTAGATACATGGAAGTCCTGAACCATGAATATTACCTTTGCAGACCTTTAAAATGGTTGGAAGCTCTACTGGCCTCCCTTGTCTACCAGCAAATGCTGCCTGGCTCTCTGATGCTCTTGTATTTCAGCTCACACCTTCACGTTGGCCATCCTCTTGGGATGCTACTCTCAAGTTTCCTCATTATGTCTCCTATGCCTTCAAAGACCTATTTTGTTGGTGGAGGTGCAGTAATAAATTTGGTTTCCATGGTTATTCTTATAAGAGAAATACTAGAAATACTCCACTAGATTTTGAAATGAGGTTTTGGGATTAAATTTCTTTTCTAGGTTATTCCTTGGTGGTTAAAACTTTTCAGTTCTGCTGCAGAGGGACAAGATTCCATCCCTGGTCTTGGAGTTAAGATCTCACAAGCTGTGGCAGGCAGTGGGACCTCAAAATTTTTATTAAAAATTTTTTTATGTGGAGTATCTTTTTTTAAAAATAACACCAAAGTACCCATTCTATTAGTCTAGGGTAGCCCTCTTCAATAGAAATAAAAGTTACAAATGCAAGACATATATGTAATTTTCCATTTTCTAGGAGTCACATTAATAGAAGGTAAATAAGTGAAATTAATTTTGTAATGTTTTATTGAACCAAAAGTATTTTCAATGTGTTATCAATATAAAGACCATTAATGACATAATTTACATCTTTTCCTTCAAACAAAGTCTGTCAAATATGGTGTGCCTCTACTCGTAGTTGGATCTCAATTTGTATTAGCCATACTTCAACCACTCACTTGCCACATGTGATTAAGTGGCTGTTACCTTTGACCATGCAGATCTATACAGACAAGAATGATTAGATGTAATCAAAACTGGGGGGAGGTTAGTTTAATTATATTTTGAAAAAAAGGTTGCCACTTTTAGTGATATCTCAGTGTTTTGGGGTTTATTTTCTCCAGATCTCGGTAAAAAAAAATTCGTATGAGATCTGCAACTTTTAGTCTTTTCCCTTTAAATAGTTTCAGAATCCAGCAAATATAGGGGGTGGAAATAAATAGAGTTGGGCTCACTTCTTTATCATTCCTTTCTCTCCAAGATCTTGGATTTCAAATCCTAGATACATGGAAGTCCTGAACCATGAATATTACCTTTGCAGACCTTTAAAATGGTTGGAAGCTCTACTGGCCTCCCTTGTCTACCAGCAAATGCTGCCTGGCTCTCTGATGCTCTTGTATTTCAGCTCACACCTTCACGTTGGCCATCCTCTTGGGATGCTACTCTCAAGTTTCCTCATTATGTCTCCTATGCCTTCAAAGACCTATTTTGTTGGTGGAGGTGCAGTAATAAATTTGGTTTCCATGGTTATTCTTATAAGAGAAATACTAGAAATACTCCACTAGATTTTGAAATGAGGTTTTGGGATTAAATTTCTTTTCTAGGTTATTCCTTGGTGGTTAAAACTTTTCAGTTCTGCTGCAGAGGGACAAGATTCCATCCCTGGTCTTGGAGTTAAGATCTCACAAGCTGTGGCAGGCAGTGGGACCTCAAAATTTTTATTAAAAATTTTTTTATGTGGAGTTTCTTTTTTTAAAAATAACACCAAAGTACCCATTCTATTAGTCTAGGGTAGGCCTCTTCAATAGAAATAAAAGTTACAAATGCAAGACATATATGTAATTTTCCATTTTCTAGGAGTCACATTAATAGAAGGTAAACAAGTGAAATTAATTTTGTAATGTTTTATTGAACCAAAAGTATTTTCAATGTGTTATCAATATAAAGACCATTAATGACATAATTTACATCTTTTCCTTCAAACAAAGTCTGTCAAATATGGTGTGCCTCTACTCGTAGTTGGATCTCAATTTGTATTAGCCATACTTCAACCACTCACTTGCCACATGTGATTAAGTGGCTGTTACCTTTGACCATGCAGATCTATACAGACAAGAATGATTAGATGTAATCAAAACTGGGGGGAGGTTAGTTTAATTATATTTTGAAAAAAAGGTTGCCACTTTTAGTGATATTTCAGTGATTTCATTTAAGGGTTTTATTTTCTCCAGATCTCTTAGAAGGTAGAAAAAAAAAAAAAGAAAGAGGTAGAATTTACTGAAAATCTTAATATTTAATATGAATGGTGCAAAAAATATAAATGGAAGAGTACAGAATAAAAATATTTCCTTGGCAGACATTAAAATAATTATTTTTTGGAAAACACAAACCTATCCTTATTTTTAATGCTTTCCATTCCTGTAACTATTTGGATGGTTCAGGCCATATGTGGAGGTGGACTTAGTAATGTAGGACACTACACTGTGACATGATCTCACACCTGTCAGCATGAAATACCTCCCCAACTCATTCAGAGCTGCTGCTATATCTGTGACAGGTGGCAAACTATTAATTGCACAATTAGAGGGGAGTGAGGAAGACCCTCAAGAGTTAAATAGCACTGAGAGAGGTAACACACTGATATAAAATTCTAGGAGAAGAATAGAAAGAATTCTTTTTGTCCTTTCTTCCTTACACATGTGACTGGTGATACAGGATGGCCAAGTATTTAAGTAACTGGATATGGAAGGTAAGCAGGAGCCTGGCCTAGTGAAGATAGACCATCAAGTGCTGTTTGCTAATATTTATTTGAGTACCTGCTATGTCACAGCTTATGTTTTAAAATTTGATAGTAAGTCTTACAGATTCCTAACAATTTTTAATAGAGGTGTTATAATTATTCTTAACCACCTTCTGCAAATGAAGAAATCAGGACACAATAGAAGGTACTTCTTTAAAGTTCTATAGAAAACAGTGAAAATGAAATTCTGGCTAAAATTGACTCATTCCAAAGTCTAATATCCAAATTACTTCCTTTTCCTAAAATTTTTTCTGGTGTTTCATATTCTATGAAAGCCATTGCATAGAAATGTCAGGATGAATTTAGATTACCTATAAACGCCTATTAGATAGTATTTGGATCCTGTTGAGCCCCCCACATGTGATTAAGTGGCTGTTACCTTTGACCATGCAGATCTATACAGACAAGAATGATTAGATGTAATCAAAACTGGGGGGAGGTTAGTTTAATTATATTTTGAAAAAAAGGTTGCCACTTTTAGTGATATTTCAGTGATTTCATTTAAGGGTTTTATTTTCTCCAGATCTCTTAGAAGGTAGAAAAACAAAAAAGAAAGAGGTAGAATTTACTGAAAATCTTAATATTTAATATGAATGGTGCAAAAAATATAAATGGAAGAGTACAGAATAAAAATATTTCCTTGGCAGACATTAAAATAATTATTTTTTGGAAAACACAAACCTATCCTTATTTTTAATGCTTTCCATTCCTGTAACTATTTGGATGGTTCAGGCCATATGTGGAGGTGGACTTAGTAATGTAGGACACTACACTGTGACATGATCTCACACCTGTCAGCATGAAATACCTCCCCAACTCATTCAGAGCTGCTGCTATATCTGTGACAGGTGGCAAACTATTAATTGCACAATTAGAGGGGAGTGAGGAAGACCCTCAAGAGTTAAATAGCACTGAGAGAGGTAACACACTGATATAAAATTCTAGGAGAAGAATAGAAAGAATTCTTTTTGTCCTTTCTTCCTTACACATGTGACTGGTGATACAGGATGGCCAAGTATTTAAGTAACTGGATATGGAAGGTAAGCAGGAGCCTGGCCTAGTGAAGATAGACCATCAAGTGCTGTTTGCTAATATTTATTTGAGTACCTGCTATGTCACAGCTTATGTTTTAAAATTTGATAGTAAGTCTTACAGATTCCTAACAATTTTTAATAGAGGTGTTATAATTATTCTTAACCACCTTCTGCAAATGAAGAAATCAGGACACAATAGAAGGTACTTCTTTAAAGTTCTATAGAAAACAGTGAAAATGAAATTCTGGCTAAAATTGACTCATTCCAAAGTCTAATATCCAAATTACTTCCTCCTATTCTTGCATAAAACACACAGTTTTTCCTTGGCCTGTTAAAAACTGGTGTTTCATATTCTATGAAAGCCATTGCATAGAAATGTCAGGATGAATTTAGATTACCTATAAACGCCTATTAGATAGTATTTGGATCACTATATTTTACCTTTATGATTTTTAAGGAGTATTTAAATTTCACAGGTATTAAAAAAGAGAAAGACAAAGGGTTTCAGTTTCTGAATTTTTGAACAGATAACTCAAAAGTTTCTTCTGTAACTCAGGGCTCTCTGACAGTTAAAGCAATATTGAAAATGTTAGGGTTAATATTCCTTGGCCCGTTATGTTCAACAGGATGTTATGGAGTAAAGGATTCTACTGTTATTCTCCAAGATATTCTGTTATCAAGCAGATTCTGTTGTAACCATAACTTCCTTAAGAAGTAGCAGCCATAAAGCTAACCACAGACATGGGGACTGCGCAGTGGGAGGAGTGAGATGCTTATTCTATTTTTCTTTAACTTTGTTTATATGCCTTGGTCTTGTATTTCATTTTAATGTTTTGTAAGTCACTCCAGCATTAGTAATGAACACTTTCAACCACCATGTCACTTCAATTTTCCACACTGTGCTGCCTCCTGTATCTTCTAGAAGTCTCATCTCCCCAGATGACTGCTACACACAATCACTTTCTAATGAAGATCCTTCTCCATCTCTCATTTTCACGTGGATTTTGTGCCTGTGAAATGTGCCAGACTGACAGATGACACAAATCTCTTTGTCTCCCAAGTCAATAGAAGAGGCAGACACCCCTCTCTGTGGTAGCCTGCCAGCAGGACTGCTCCTGGCCAGAAAGGAAAGAGACTCCATCGCAGCCTCTTTGCCAAAGGTTACCAAATGAGACTAATACAGAGGCATAAACTAATAAAAGGCTCTTACAGATTCCTAACAATTTTTAATAGAGGTGTTATAATTATTCTTAACCACCTTCTGCAAATGAAGAAATCAGGACACAATAGAAGGTACTTCTTTAAAGTTCTACAGAAAACAGTGAAAATGAAATTCTGGCTAAAATTGACTCATTCCAAAGTCTAATATCCAAATTACTTCCTCCTATTCTTGCATACAACACACAGGTTTTCCTTGGCCTGTTAAACACTGGTGTTTCATATTCTATGAAAGCCATTGCATAGAAATGTCAGGATGAATTTAGATTACCTATAAACGCCTATTAGATAGTATTTGGATCACTATATTTTACCTTTATGATTTTTAAGGAGTATTTAAATTTCACAGGTATTAAAAAAGAGAAAGACAAAGGGTTTCAGTTTCTGAATTTTTGAACAGATAACTCAAAAGTTTCTTCTGTAACTCAGGGCTCTCTGACAGTTAAAGCAATATTGAAAATGTTAGGGTTAATATTCCTTGGCCCGTTATGTTCAACAGGATGTTATGGAGTAAAGGATTCTACTGTTATTCTCCAAGATATTCTGTTATCAAGCAGATTCTGTTGTAACCATAACTTCCTTAAGAAGTAGCAGCCATAAAGCTAACCACAGACATGGGGACTGCGCAGTGGGAGGAGTGAGATGCTTATTCTATTTTTCTTTAACTTTGTTTATATGCCTTGGTCTTGTATTTCATTTTAATGTTTTGTAAGTCACTCCAGCATTAGTAATGAACACTTTCAACCACCATGTCACTTCAATTTTCCACACTGTGCTGCCTCCTGTATCTTCTAGAAGTCTCATCTCCCCAGATGACTGCTACACACAATCACTTTCTAATGAAGATCCTTCTCCATCTCTCATTTTCACGTGGATTTTGTGCCTGTGAAATGTGCCAGACTGACAGATGACACAAATCTCTTTGTCTCCCAAGTCAATAGAAGAGGCAGACACCCCTCTCTGTGGTAGCCTGCCAGCAGGACTGCTCCTGGCCAGAAAGGAAAGAGACTCCATCGCAGCCTCTTTGCCAAAGGTATCTTAGCAAATGCCAACTGTAATTATGTGTCTGCTAGTCTCAAGCTCCAGGACTAATACAGAGGCATAAACTAATAAAAAGGCTTCCCTGGACTCCAGTCGGACTCTCTCTATGACCTCCTGCTTTAACAAAGCATTCTATTTTAGAAACACTGCCAGTTCCACAGCTGGCCTGGCTGCTGTTTCACACCTGTCTCTTCAGAAGAATAGATACCTGCTAAAACTGTAAAGTTGGCTCTGAGTGCTGACTTTTAAACTGAAGACATGCAAAAAGAAACCTCACTATGTATCAACCGTGAGAACTTCTCTCTTTGACCTCTTTTGTAAACTGGAAGAAATGACTAAATATCAGGAAGATATGAGGTCAGATTGTTTTCAAATCAAATGCCAAGAAAGCACTTGAGCTGTACGTTGTGGGTTCACTTCAGCAGACTAGCACTTGCAAAGTAATTCAGCACTGAGATAATTGCATCAACATGACGCAACCCCAGAATGGAAGCACTTGAAGCACAGAGTTATAACTTCAATTTTTTTTTCCTATCTTGGTATTTAACTATGAAATTGACAAGTAAAATGAAAGTCAGTCTGTAGTTCCAGAGGGCAGTCCCTTTGGTCAGTTTCATAAAATACATTTTATATAACTAAACATATACAAATACACCAGAACATATTTTAGCTCCTTATAAGAGGAAAAGTTGAACTTCCCTCATGGTCCAGTGGCTAACTCCATGGTTCAATGGTCAAAGAGCTAGATTCCACATTCCCCAACTAAGAGTTTGCATGTCATAATCAAAGAACCCACATACTGCAATGAAAAACCCCAAGTTCCACAACTAAGACTTGGCAAAGTCAAATAAATAAATTAATAAAGATTAAGAAATACAAAAATAAGGAAAAGCTTTTCGGTGGTATTGGAAAATTTTAAAAAGCATACATATATATACACATATACATGCCTATATATATAAACTTTTCCAATGGGGGATATCTTCATTCAAAATGAGAAGAAAAATGTATTCCTTACCTTTTACACAGAAATTTCACCTTTAGCAATCTATCCTATATGTAGAAGGATATGTGACACATAAATATACATAAAGGAAAGATTTTACTATAGCCATGTTATAAGTAGAAAAGGAAAGAGGCACATTTTCGATATTCCTCAATAGAAAAAAAAGCTGGACAAATTGTTATATAGCCACTATAGAATATTTTGCAGCTCTTGTTACATATAAGGGAATCCTTTTTTGGTAATTACAATGATTTAAAAACAAAACAAAACAAAACACAACCATAATCCTTTTGTGTGTGTGTGTGTGTTAGTCACTCCATTGTGTCCAACTCTTTGCAACCCACGTGCTGAAGCACACCAGGCTCCTCTGTCCATGGACGTCTCCAGCCAAGAAGAAGACTGAAATGGATTGTATGTGCGAATAATGTCCTTGTTGAAGCATGGAGAAAGACATAGAAGGATAATGATCCAGATAGGGGAAAAAAGCCACACAAAGAAGGAAATAGAATTTAGGGAAAATTATTAAAAAACAAAAACAGAGAAAAAGATACTTGGATTCAACTCCATAAGAAGGCCATCTGCATGCTGGTATTATAGAATTCCTTAAATATTGCCTGTCAAAATGTCTTAATTTTCCACCGCAAGAAAAATTCCAATGATTTTGCTAGTCTATACATGCAAATATATCTTTGAATAAGGTCTTTAAGAGCAATTTGTTTTTATAACAGTAATGTAACATGTAGGTAAGTGAGATGGAGAGTATCTTCAACATGAAGTGTTCCTGGGAGATTAGACCTAGAATCAGAGGCACCTGGTCAAAGAGCTAGATTCCACATTCCCCAACTAAGAGTTTGCATGTCATAATCAAAGAACCCACATACTGCAATGAAAAACCCCAAGTTCCACAACTAAGACTTGGCAAAGTCAAATAAATAAATTAATAAAGATTAAGAAATACAAAAATAAGGAAAAGCTTTTCGGTGGTATTGGAAAATTTTAAAAAGCATACATATATATACACATATACATGCCTATATATATAAACTTTTCCAATGGGGGATATCTTCATTCAAAATGAGAAGAAAAATGTATTCCTTACCTTTTACACAGAAATTTCACCTTTAGCAATCTATCCTATATGTAGAAGGATATGTGACACATAAATATACATAAAGGAAAGATTTTACTATAGCCATGTTATAAGTAGAAAAGGAAAGAGGCACATTTTCGATATTCCTCAATAGAAAAAAGCTGGACAAATTGTTATATAGCCACTATAGAATATTTTGCAGCTCTTGTTACATATAAGGGAATCCTTTTTTGGTAATTACAATGATTTAAAAACAAAACAAAACAAAACACAACCATAATCCTTTTGTGTGTGTGTGTGTGTTAGTCACTCCATTGTGTCCAACTCTTTGCAACCCACGTGCTGAAGCACACCAGGCTCCTCTGTCCATGGACGTCTCCAGCCAAGAAGAAGACTGAAATGGATTGTATGTGCGAATAATGTCCTTGTTGAAGCATGGAGAAAGACATAGAAGGATAATGATCCAGATAGGGAAAGAAGCCACACAAAGAAGGAAATAGAATTTAGGGAAAATTATTAAAAAACAAAAACAGAGAAAAAGATACTTGGATTCAACTCCATAAGAAGGCCATCTGCATGCTGGTATTATAGAATTCCTTAAATATTGCCTGTCAAAATGTCTTAATTTTCCACCGCAAGAAAAATTCCAATGATTTTGCTAGTCTATACATGCAAATATATCTTTGAATAAGGTCTTTAAGAGCAATTTGTTTTTATAACAGTAATGTAACATGTAGGTAAGTGAGATGGAGAGTATCTTCAACATGAAGTGTTCCTGGGAGATTAGACCTAGAATCAGAGGCACCTGGAACAGATCCAGGCACTTCAAACTTACATAAGATCTTTCAAAAAAGTTGAATATTCAGTTGATGTGCCTCTTTAGAAGAAAATAATTCCCAGAGCATGTTTCTAACATCTCATTGGCTTGGTTTATGTCATATCCAACAACAAGTTAGAATTGTCAAGTGAAATGGAATTATCCTGATTGGCTTAGGTTACTTAACATCCTGCCCCTGGAGCTGGAGGGTGCATGAAATAGATGGCTGCCCAGTATTTGAACTGAATTAGAGGGCTTAGTAAGGAACACTGCTGCAGGAAGTCTGGAGTGTTTTCCAGCACCACCAAAGAATTCTCTAATTCTCAGTGGACACCCCACTCAGTGTCTTACAAATTTAACTCAATTCTTGTACCTACTTGGGCATCTGTTTCCATTGGTTATGGGCTCAGTCCTGTAAGAATACCTCCACTTCAGCCACCAATTGCAAGTCCAGATTGTCACTTGTACTTACGGTCTACAGGCTATGAGTTCAAAAGGGCAGATTCGAACAAGGGAGAAACAGCCAGGAAATCACCTGAGGCCAGAGAGATTTATCCAGATTAGGAGACTTGATTGCCTAAAACCCTGCCCACATGCTAATCCTGTCGGCAATCCCATGCTTTTGAAATTTTGCAAAAGAAAGAAGAATGCAAGGCTGTTACTGCCTTGATCCTTATCACATACTCTTTTGTGACTAAATAAACCCTCCCTTGGCTTCCTTGTTGGCTCCTCTGTAAAGACACTGCCTGCCAATGCAGGTGATGAGGTTTTGATGCCTGGGTTGGGAAGATCCCCTGGAGGAGGAAATGACAACCCGATATATATATATTTTTAATGTTTTTAATTTTAATTTTTAAAAAAAACACCAAAAACATTTTGTATTGGGGTATAGCCAATTAACAACTTTGTGATAGTTTCAGGTGAACAGTGAAGGGGGCTCAGCCATATGTATACATGTATCTATTGTCCCCCAAACCCTCCTCCCATCTAAGCTAGTACATATTGAGCAGAGTTCCATGTGCTATACAATAGATTTTTGTTGGTTATCCATTTCAAATACTGCAGTGTGTACACACCACTACAGTATTCTTGCTTGGGAAATCCCAAGGTCAGAGGAGCCTGGTGGGTTAAAGTACAAAAGATCACACAAAAAAGTTGGACACGACTTAGTGACCATTAGCTAAAAAAAGATGTGCAACATGGGAGTTCCAAGTTAAGTTTTATTTGGGACAAAATGAGTACTGCAGCCCAAGAGACAGCACCTCAGATGACTCTGAGAGAGTCTCCAAAGAAGCAGTGGGGTAAGGTCAACATATAAGGTTTCGGCGAAGGGGAGTTTAGTGCTATCAAGCACTTACTTTACAAAGGTGTTCTGCTAGTCATGGGGAGCTGATGTCACCATAAAGGCATTTAGTGCTTTTCTAGATATGAAGATATGTGCGGATTCAGTTCAGTCGTTCTGTTGTGCCTGACTCAATGCAACCCCATGGACTGAAGTACGCCAGGCTTCCCTGTCCTTCACCATCTCCCAGAACTTGCTCAAACTTATTACCATTGACTCAGTGATGCCATACAACCATCTTGACCTCTGTTGTCACCTTCTCCTTTCGCCTTCTATTTTTCCCAAAATCAGGGTCTTTTCCAGTGAGTCGTCTCATTGTTTCAGGTGGCCAAAGTATTGGAGCTTCAGCTTTAGCATCAATCCTTCCAATGGCTATTCAGGGTTAATTTCTTTCATGTTCCACATGCTAATCCTGTCGGCAAATTTTAAACAAAAGAAAGAAGAATGCAAGGCTGTTACTGCCTTGATCCTTATCACATACTCTTTTGTGACTAAATAAACCCTCCCTTGGCTTCCTTGTTGGCTCCTCTGTAAAGACACTGCCTGCCAATGCAGGTGATGAGGTTTTGATGCCTGGGTTGGGAAGATCCGCTGGAGGAGGAAATGACAACCCGATATATATATATTTTTAATGTTTTTAATTTTAATTTTTAAAAAAAACACCAAAAACATTTTGTATTGGGGTATAGCCAATTAACAACTTTGTGATAGTTTCAGGTGAACAGTGAAGGGGGCTCAGCCATATGTATACATGTATCTATTGTCCCCCAAACCCTCCTCCCATCTAAGCTAGTACATATTGAGCAGAGTTCCATGTGCTATACAATAGATTTTTGTTGGTTATCCATTTCAAATACTGCAGTGTGTACACACCACTACAGTATTCTTGCTTGGGAAATCCCAAGGTCAGAGGAGCCTGGTGGGTTAAAGTACAAAAGATCACACAAAAAAGTTGGACACGACTTAGTGACCATTAGCTAAAAAAAGATGTGCAACATGGGAGTTCCAAGTTAAGTTTTATTTGGGACAAAATGAGTACTGCAGCCCAAGAGACAGCACCTCAGATGACTCTGAGAGAGTCTCCAAAGAAGCAGTGGGGTAAGGTCAACATATAAGGTTTCGGCGAAGGGGAGTTTAGTGCTATCAAGCACTTACTTTACAAAGGTGTTCTGCTAGTCATGGGGAGCTGATGTCACCATAAAGGCATTTAGTGCTTTTCTAGATATGAAGATATGTGCGGATTCAGTTCAGTCGTTCTGTTGTGCCTGACTCAATGCAACCCCATGGACTGAAGTACGCCAGGCTTCCCTGTCCTTCACCATCTCCCAGAACTTGCTCAAACTTATTACCATTGACTCAGTGATGCCATACAACCATCTTGACCTCTGTTGTCACCTTCTCCTTTCGCCTTCTATTTTTCCCAAAATCAGGGTCTTTTCCAGTGAGTCGTCTCATTGTTTCAGGTGGCCAAAGTATTGGAGCTTCAGCTTTAGCATCAATCCTTCCAATGGATATTCAGGGTTAATTTCTTTCATGATTGACTGGTTTAATCTCCTTGCAGTCCAAGGGATTCTCAAGAGTCTTCTCCAATGCCACAGTTCAAAGTCATCAATTCTGTGGCATTCAGTTTTCTTTATGGTCCAAATCTCATATCCATACATGACTACTGGGAAAACCAAGCTTTGACTACACAGACTTTTACTGGCAAGGTGATGTCTCTGCTTTTTAATACTCTGTCTAAGTTTGTTATGGCTTTTCTTCTAGGGAGCAAGTGTCTTTTAATTTCATGGCTGTGGTAGTCATCAACAGTGATTTTGGAGGCCAAGAAAATAAACTCTGTCACTGATTCTATTGTTTGCCATCTATTTGCCATGATGTGATGGGACCAGTTGCCATGATCTTCGTTTTCTGAATACTGAACTTTAAGCCAGATTTTTCACTTTCTTCTTTCACCTTCATTAAGAGGCTTTTTAGTTCCTCTTAACTGTCTGCCATAAGGGTAGTGTCATCTGCATATGTGAGGTTATGGATATTTCTCCTGGCAATTTTGATTCCAACTTGTGCTTCATTCAGACCAGCATTTCGCATGATGTACTCTGCACATAAATTAAATAAGCAGGGTGACAATATATAGCCTTGACATACTTTTTTCCCATTTCGAAACCAGTCTGTTGTGCCATGTGTGGTTCTAACTGTTGTGTCTTGTCCTGCTTACAGGTTTCGGAAGGGAGTTTAGTGCTATCAAGCACTTACTTTACAAAGGTGTTCTGCTAGTCATGGGAGCTGATGTCACCATAAAGGCATTTAGTGCTTTTCTAGATATGAAGATATGTGCGGATTCAGTTCAGTCGTTCTGTTGTGCCTGACTCAATGCAACCCCATGGACTGAAGTACGCCAGGCTTCCCTGTCCTTCACCATCTCCCAGAACTTGCTCAAACTTATTACCATTGACTCAGTGATGCCATACAACCATCTTGACCTCTGTTGTCACCTTCTCCTTTCGCCTTCTATTTTTCCCAAAATCAGGGTCTTTTCCAGTGAGTCGTCTCATTGTTTCAGGTGGCCAAAGTATTGGAGCTTCAGCTTTAGCATCAATCCTTCCAATGGATATTCAGGGTTAATTTCTTTCATGATTGACTGGTTTAATCTCCTTGCAGTCCAAGGGATTCTCAAGAGTCTTCTCCAATGCCACAGTTCAAAGTCATCAATTCTGTGGCATTCAGTTTTCTTTATGGTCCAAATCTCATATCCATACATGACTACTGGGAAAACCAAGCTTTGACTACACAGACTTTTACTGGCAAGGTGATGTCTCTGCTTTTTAATACTCTGTCTAAGTTTGTTATGGCTTTTCTTCTAGGGAGCAAGTGTCTTTTAATTTCATGGCTGTGGTAGTCATCAACAGTGATTTTGGAGGCCAAGAAAATAAACTCTGTCACTGATTCTATTGTTTGCCATCTATTTGCCATGATGTGATGGGACCAGTTGCCATGATCTTCGTTTTCTGAATACTGAACTTTAAGCCAGATTTTTCACTTTCTTCTTTCACCTTCATTAAGAGGCTTTTTAGTTCCTCTTAACTGTCTGCCATAAGGGTAGTGTCATCTGCATATGTGAGGTTATGGATATTTCTCCTGGCAATTTTGATTCCAACTTGTGCTTCATTCAGACCAGCATTTCGCATGATGTACTCTGCACATAAATTAAATAAGCAGGGTGACAATATATAGCCTTGACATACTTTTTTCCCATTTCGAAACCAGTCTGTTGTGCCATGTGTGGTTCTAACTGTTGTGTCTTGTCCTGCTTACAGGTTTCACAGGAGGCACATAATGTGGTCTGGTATTCCCATCTTTTTCAGAATTTTCCACAGTTTGTTCTGATCAACACAGGCAAAGGCTTTGGTGTAGTCAATGAAGCAGGAGTAGGTGTTTTTCTGGAATTCCCTTGCTCTTTCTATGATCCAATGGATGCTGGTAATTTGATCTCTGGTTCCTCTGCCTTTTCTAATTCCAGCTTGTATATCGGGAAATTCTCGGTTCAGATACTGTTGAAGTCTAGCTTGTAGACTTTTGAGCATTACTGTGCTAGCCTGTGAAATGAGTACAATGGTGTGGTAGTTTTAACATTCTTTGGCATTGCCCTTCTTTGCGATTGGAATAAAAACTGGTCTTTTCAAGTTGCAAAGATTGGGATCATGAAATCAGTTCCTGCAGACATCTAATTACCTAAATCCCTGTTCCACCAGTTTCCTTGGAGCACAGAGTGCCTTTCTCACCACTATGAACTGTCTTCAGGGTATGTTGAAGATCAGCAGCTGCAGTAGCACAAGTTTCAGTCTCTGTAGAGGCAGACAACAAATCCCTTGGCAAGGACAAACTCGACTAAACAACAAAATTCACCAGGAATTTGTGCACAATTCTTGAGATGCTAGCCTACTGTGTTCCCCTTCAAAGAGAAAGCCACTCTTTATCCTCCATGACTCTGTCTTCTGTTCAGCACAGGTTCACAGAGAGTCAAGATTTTGGCAGCAATAATTTGCTAGAATGGCTCACATAGCGCGGGAAAATGTTTACTTATGTTTATTGACTTATTATAAAGGATATGATAAAGTATAGAAACAAGTAGCTGAATGAAGAGGTGTGTAGTGCAAAGTCCTGAAGGATCTAAAAGCACAGGAGCTTCTGTCCCTGTGGAACTGGGGTGCATCACTCTACCAGCATACAGATTATTCACCAGTCCAAAAGCTCATCAAATTTCATTGTTCAAGAGTCTTTATGGAGTTTAATCTTCAGCCCCCTTTACCTTTCCAAGAAGTTGGTGGGTGGGGATTAAAGTTAAAACCCACTAATCACTTGATCTTTTTGGTGACCAGCCCATTTCTGTGGTCATCTAGGGGGTCCTACCAAAAGTCACCTCATTATCATTAAACTCAAGTGGGCTGAGTTTATGTTAAAGTGCTGCATTTAATATGGTATCTCATCACAGAAAGAATTTGGTGATACTCAAAATGATAGGTAAGAAGTGGACTTATTTAGAGGAAAACACACCCCACAGAGTGTGGGCCATCTTAGAACAAAGAGTGGCCTTGAAATACAATTAGCTTTTATGGGCTGGGTAATTTCATAGGCTAATGAGTGGGAGTATTACTCCAAGTATGTTGAGAAAGGAGTCAGAGATTTCCAGGAGACGGGCCATGGCCCACTTTTTTTTTTTTCCTTCCTGGCCAGTTCTATTGGTCTTTCATTTATTTATCTTTGTTCTTTGGCCTGTGTGGGCCTCCCATCACAGTGGCACCTCTCACTGCAGAGCACCGGCTCTGGGCGCATGTGCTCCAGAGCTCCAGCTCAGTAGCTGGACACATCAGTCCAGTTGCTCTGCGCACATGGGATCTTCCCAGGCCAGGGATCGAACCAACGCCCCTTGTACTGTAGGGTGGTGTCCTTATCCACTGGACCACCAGGGAAGCCCCACAGCCCACTTTTTACCTTTATGCTCAGACTTGGAACTGTCATGGTATCTGTGGATGTGTCATTTAGTTTGCTGATATGTACCAATGAGTTACACTGAGGTTCAGGGTTGGTTCTAACCAATTTATGGTGTATTCTTGGGCTCTGCCATTCTTTTAAGGTTGTAACCTGCCCCCTACCTTCTGTTTCAGTAGCAAGCTGTCTCCCTTTCTCCATCACAGTCCAAGTCCCACAGGTTGAGCCCTGAAGGTTTCCCAGCAATCTCCATGGAGATATATTAGAGTAGTGACTCCCACAAAGTGACCTACACAGCTTGGGGTGGGGGTCACTGGCTGTTCCTCCTTTGCCTCTGTTTCCCTATTGGAGGAGCCAGAGGCTTAGGAGAGACTCTACATGGTGCTGTGCTGACCTGGGCGAGAGGCAAAGTGGTCAATGGGTCCTGTTTCTCTTACCCTTCTATTGCAGTCTGTCTTGTCTCAATGATATAGAGGGCTTGCTTCAGCCTCGCCCCCATGTTCTAGGAGTCTCTCAAAGTGTCTTATTTTTGATTAGTTGTTCTTCTTGGAAGGGCTGAGTTTATGTTAAAGTGCTGCATTTAATATGGTATCTCATCACAGAAAGAATTTGGTGATACTCAAAATGATAGGTAAGAAGTGGACTTATTTAGAGGAAAACACACCCCACAGAGTGTGGGCCATCTTAGAACAAAGAGTGGCCTTGAAATACAATTAGCTTTTATGGGCTGGGTAATTTCATAGGCTAATGAGTGGGAGTATTACTCCAAGTATGTTGAGAAAGGAGTCAGAGATTTCCAGGAGACGGGCCATGGCCCACTTTTTTTTTTTTTTTTTTTCCCTTCCTGGCCAGTTCTATTGGTCTTTCATTTATTTATCTTTGTTCTTTGGCCTGTGTGGGCCTCCCATCACAGTGGCACCTCTCACTGCAGAGCACCGGCTCTGGGCGCATGTGCTCCAGAGCTCCAGCTCAGTAGCTGGACACATCAGTCCAGTTGCTCTGCGCACATGGGATCTTCCCAGGCCAGGGATCGAACCAACGCCCCTTGTACTGTAGGGTGGTGTCCTTATCCACTGGACCACCAGGGAAGCCCCACAGCCCACTTTTTACCTTTATGCTCAGACTTGGAACTGTCATGGTATCTGTGGATGTGTCATTTAGTTTGCTGATATGTACCAATGAGTTACACTGAGGTTCAGGGTTGGTTCTAACCAATTTATGGTGTATTCTTGGGCTCTGCCATTCTTTTAAGGTTGTAACTTGCCCCCTACCTTCTGTTTCAGTAGCAAGCTGTCTCCCTTTCTCCATCACAGTCCAAGTCCCACAGGTTGAGCCCTGAAGGTTTCCCAGCAATCTCCATGGAGATATATTAGAGTAGTGACTCCCACAAAGTGACCTACACAGCTTGGGGTGGGGGTCACTGACTGTTCCTCCTTTGCCTCTATTTCCTTATTGGAGGAGCCAGAGGCTTAGGAGAGACTCTACATGGTGCTGTGCTGACCTGGGCGAGAGGCAAAGTGGTCAATGGGTCCTGTTTCTCTTACCCTTCTATTGCAGTCTGTCTTGTCTCAATGATATAGAGGGCTTGCTTCAGCCTCGCCCCCATGTTCTAGGAGTCTCTCAAAGTGTCTTATTTTTGATTAGTTGTTCTTCTTGGAAAGGAGAGTGAAGTCAGGAATGACCTATGGTGCCATTTTGGTGATATCATTTTTCTAACAAGTACTCTTTTCAAGGTTATATCGAAGCATTTAAATTACTTACCATATTTATTCTCATAATTTACCAGGACCCTGGTAACTTTCAAGGAGGGCTTTTGTATGAGTTCTGACTTCTAATTTAAAACTATTGGATAACTAATGAGTTTTAATAACAAAACAAATACTGGATTAAGCTTTAGATAAATGGTTTTCAGAGAAATCAAATACTTATCTGTGCAGAGCTTGTATCATATTTACTTTTGATATAAGTTTTAAATCAATATTTATTGCATTTAAGATATGTTAATCTTTATTTTGAAAGCCAAATAATAAAAAATAAAAATAGCTGACAAAAGCTCGTCTGTTTAGATTAAGTGTGGTGGGTGAAATTGTTTTAAATGTGTTTTAGAAAATTGGAGCCAAAATTATAGTTTTCTGTGTGTATATTTTATAAAATAAATTGTATTTGAAACATGCAAATCATATAAAAATTTTAGTTAGATAAAAATAATTAAAGCAGCTTACTTATCAAGCTTTCTCTTGATTCATTTTTCTGTGAAAAGCATGTCATGTTTTACTGCTTTCTCCCTCTCTCTCTGTCTTTGTTTATTGGTAATTTCATAAACGGTAAGCTTGAATATTGGCAGTGGGGAAGCCCTTTGTTTTTAAAACATATCTACTTAGGATGAAACAAAGATAGGATCAAATCTCTGAAATTCTGTCTATAAGAATCTGTCACATATGGCCACACAGACGAGTAGGATTCTAGATTCTTGTTCAAAGTATAATCTTGAATTCAGTGGTTTCCAGCATCTAAGAAAGTTCCACCAAGAGAAATAATATTGATGTAAAATCACCTGAAAGATATATAGTACATTTATTGTTTTAGATAATAAACAATATGCTTTCCCCTTGAATAGCCCATTGGGCATTTACTAAGGGGTTTTGGGGATATAGAGGGCTTGCTTCAGCCTCGCCCCCATGTTCTAGGAGTCTCTCAAAGTGTCTTATTTTTGATTAGTTGTTCTTCTTGGAAAGGAGAGTGAAGTCAGGAATGACCTATGGTGCCATTTTGGTGATATCATTTTTCTAACAAGTACTCTTTTCAAGGTTATATCGAAGCATTTAAATTACTTACCATATTTATTCTCATAATTTACCAGGACCCTGGTAACTTTCAAGGAGGGCTTTTGTATGAGTTCTGACTTCTAATTTAAAACTATTGGATAACTAATGAGTTTTAATAACAAAACAAATACTGGATTAAGCTTTAGATAAATGGTTTTCAGAGAAATCAAATACTTATCTGTGCAGAGCTTGTATCATATTTACTTTTGATATAAGTTTTAAATCAATATTTATTGCATTTAAGTTATGTTAATCTTTATTTTGAAAGCCAAATAATAAAAAATAAAAATAGCTGACAAAAGCTCGTCTGTTTAGATTAAGTGTGGTGGGTGAAATTGTTTTAAATGTGTTTTAGAAAATTGGAGCCAAAATTATAGTTTTCTGTGTGTATATTTTATAAAATAAATTGTATTTGAAACATGCAAATCATATAAAAATTTTAGTTAGATAAAAATAATTAAAGCAGCTTACTTATCAAGCTTTCTCTTGATTCATTTTTCTGTGAAAAGCATGTCATGTTTTACTGCTTTCTCCCTCTCTCTCTGTCTTTGTTTATTGGTAATTTCATAAACGGTAAGCTTGAATATTGGCAGTGGGGAAGCCCTTTGTTTTTAAAACATATCTACTTAGGATGAAACAAAGATAGGATCAAATCTCTGGAATTCTGTCTATAAGAATCTGTCACATATGGCCACACAGACGAGTAGGATTGTAGATTCTTGTTCAAAGTATAATCTTGAATTCAGTGGTTTCCAGCATCTAAGAAAGTTCCACCAAGAGAAATAATATTGATGTAAAATCACCTGAAAGATATATAGTACATTTATTGTTTTAGATAATAAACAATATGCTCTTGAATTAAGCCAAACCATTCAAAAGCATACTAGCCCACTTGTGGGTGGCATTTACTGAAGAGGGTTTTGGAAAGAAGCCATGAACTAAAGAGAAGAGAAGTATGACAAATAAAGCTATAATGTTCTTAGTGCTGCTTACTCTGTGGTAAATGACAGTCTTGCATAATTTGACACAGTGTCCTTATTTCTTTCTTATTTTATGGTCATAGATGCCTGGACTTCCCTGCTATTTGCTTTTGCTCTTTGTAAAAAACAATGAGAAGTCAGTCGTAGGGCCAAAAAAATCTCTTTTTATCCTACATAATGTCAATTTACAGACAACTTTTAGGAAGTGTGTTGGATAATGGTTTTCATTTTTCTTTTTGAAATAATTTTAAACTTTATTTATTTGGCTGTCCCTGGTCTTAGATGCAGCATGTGGGATTTTTTATCTTCACTGTAGCACGTGAGATCTCTTAGTTGCAGCATGTGGGATCTAGCTCCCTGACCAGGGATCAAATCCAGGCCATCTGCATTGGGAGTGCAAAGTCTTAGCCATGAGACCCACAAGAAAGTCACAGCTTTCATTTTTCAATGCTTTCATTTCTAGCTATTGTTCTTTTCTTAGGCTTCATCTTTTCATATACTTGTAATTTATTTTATTTTCCTTTATTTTGTTTATATTTTAAGTTTCTTCAGATCTATTTTGGATAAAAGGGTCAAGATGTATCATTTGAGAAAAGAGGGAAGAGTTAAAAGGAAACAAATTTGCTTCCTATTCCTCAGAGCATGATGTAGAGTAATTTGCAACAGAGGGCAGAATAAAAATAGAATTGGTTATTTTTCCTCCAATTTGCAATAAGCATATTTTCTCCTGTGGAAACTCTAAGAATTTCTGTCAAATTTGTTAAATGATACTGAAATTAACTTTTGAGAAAGCTATGGGGTTGGATCAAAATAGTTGGAGTTTCAGATGAAAACAGAAACTGGAAGTTTAAGCAGTTGATGAACAGACTATATTAATTATGAGTTCAGTCAGGCTAACCTTTGGAACTAAAAGATGGTGTGAGTTAAATGAAGTTTATACACTTAATCAACATCTGGATAATTTTCAGTTTCAGATTCTACCCTCTCTGTCTGTGAGTTTGGCTGTAAAAGAATTTGAATGAAAAGTTTTTCATTGAAACCCATCACCATACTGGAAAAAAAAAAAAACAAAAAACAAAACTTCCTTTAAGAAATTGTTGAAGTACAAAAAAATAAAATAAAAGAAATTGTTGAAGTATATGACTTTTTAACAAGATACAGAAAACCAGTAATTTATTAGTTAATTGTTAGCATGAACTTTACTGATAACTAAGATTTGAAAAAAGACAAATGGTTTTGTTTGGGTGGAATCAAAATGTATCTTTAAGCAGTTTATATTTTTTCCCCAAGATTGAAAAACCTTGACCTGGTTCCAAAAAGCTTGAAAAAAAAAATCAGCTACAATGTTCAATGCTAAGCATTCATGAGAGAGATGCTGCCATTTGAGAAAGTTGAGTTCAAAACAGGAGAAAATGAAAAACACAGCCTTCCAGACCACTCCCTCCTTCCACCTTCTCATATTGCAGATACAATATTTCCATTATCAGAAGATCCATTTTCAAGTAAGAGCTGCTGCTCAAACTGCTTAACAGGGGGAAAAAAAATAGTAAAACGGTAAAAGAAATGCTTTGTAAATCATCCTTCAAAAGCTGTCCTGGGAGGAATGTGATATACCTCAGCATCTTAAGTGTTTAGCAAATAATTTCAGCTGTGCATTCTAAATGGCGCTCTCCCTCCTTTACCTAATTACCGAAATATGTGCTGCATTTTGCAGAACTTTGCCACTGTCATAACTTTTCTTGAAGTTCAGCCAACCAATGATAATAAAGCTGTCACGAGATTAAAGGGGGTTGCAAGTCATTGCTTCTGACATTTATATGTAACATGGGAAATGCAAACAAGTATGTGGAGTTATTAGTAATATTATGGGCTTTGAATCCTTAAAATAGAGTGCTTAAGACATCTGCCTTGCCAAGGAAAGTGAGAGTGAGGTAAATCCAAATTGCGTCCTCCTTTTGTTTAGATCAGGCACCCAGGCCTGAAAAAGCAGAGGGAGCCGTTTATTTCATTTTCTGCGCGTAGCATCAGTTTGAAGCATATGCCTCAGATGCCCACCCTCAGAAGGACTCATCTTGAAATCTTTCTTACCATCAAGAAAACTATAAAACTTTATGAACAGCCCTGGGGCCCTTTTCTGGAGCCCCTTCCTGATCTGGCATCCTGTCCTGGATTTCAGTGCCAGCTCTGGGCTTGGAGCAGCTCAGCGAGTGTAGGGGAAGCAGAAAGTCTCCTCTGAGGGTTTTGTTGCTATATCTAAGTTTAATGGGTCTGTTTTTTTGTAAGTGAAGGATAGTACATTACAAAAGAGGATTTAAGAAAAAAAAAACTACTGTGTTTGAAAATCTCTTGGGAAAACTCCCATTTTGTTCTTGGTTTTTAATCTTAGTCTGATCTCTCTCCTTAAATTCGAGATTCTCTTCAAGAAGACAACCATTAAAGGTATGGACCATTTGTCCTTCGCTCCAGTATGCAAAAAAAGCAACCAATTTCATTATCTATGATGGTGATAGATGGCCCAAATCTATGATTAGGCTGATTTAGAATTTCATTTCAGTGAACACATTAAGAATAACTTTTAAAATTATTTTGGCACTGATATTCAGGTATAAATTTGACTTCTGAAAATAAGTCAGTAGAAGAAAAATAATGGCTATTTGCAGTTGAAACCGAGTTGGACCCTGTGAGAGCCTCCCAGGCACAAAAGCCTTTCCATGTTCCCCCATCTCTTATTTATATAACAAGTATTTAGTCTCCCAGGCCTTCCTTGAGTTGTAGAAAGCAGAACAGGCTGTTATTGAGTAGGGAAGTGAGGGAATGCAGAAAAAAGGAAAATAATTCAAACGAGAAAAGTAACAATAGTAGTTCAGTGATAAAACAGAAAACTAAACCTAGTTTCTTCTCAAGGAGTATACAGGACAATCTACCAGATATCTTTTTTTTGGCCACTTCTATTGATCTTTCCTTTATTCATCTTTGTTCTTTGGCCTGTGGGTTAAGACATCTGCCTTGCCAAGGAAAGTAGAGTGGTAAACCAATTCTCCTTCAGGTAAGAAATCAAGGCCCCCTTTGTTAAACCCCAGGCCTGAAAAGCAGAGGGAGCCGTTTATTTCATTTTCTGCGCGTAGCATCAGTTTGAAGCATATGCCTCAGATGCCCACCCTCAGAAGGACTCATCTTGAAATCTTTCTTACCATCAAGAAAACTATAAAACTTTATGAACAGCCCTGGGGCCCTTTTCTGGAGCCCCTTCCTGATCTGGCATCCTGTCCTGGATTTCAGTGCCAGCTCTGGGCTTGGAGCAGCTCAGCGAGTGTAGGGGAAGCAGAAAGTCTCCTCTGAGGGTTTTGTTGCTATATCTAAGTTTAATGGGTCTGTTTTTTTGTAAGTGAAGGATAGTACATTACAAAAGAGGATTTAAGAAAAAAAAAACTACTGTGTTTGAAAATCTCTTGGGAAAACTCCCATTTTGTTCTTGGTTTTTAATCTTAGTCTGATCTCTCTCCTTAAATTCGAGATTCTCTTCAAGAAGACAACCATTAAAGGTATGGACCATTTGTCCTTCGCTCCAGTATGCAAAAAAAGCAACCAATTTCATTATCTATGATGGTGATAGATGGCCCAAATCTATGATTAGGCTGATTTAGAATTTCATTTCAGTGAACACATTAAGAATAACTTTTAAAATTATCTTGGCACTGATATTCAGGTATAAATTTGACTTCTGAAAATAAGTCAGTAGAAGAAAAATAATGGCTATTTGCAGTTGAAACCGAGTTGGACCCTGTGAGAGCCTCCCAGGCACAAAAGCCTTTCCATGTTCCCCCATCTCTTATTTATATAACAAGTATTTAGTCTCCCAGGCCTTCCTTGAGTTGTAGAAAGCAGAACAGGCTGTTATTGAGTAGGGAAGTGAGGGAATGTAGAAAAAAAAAAGGAAAATAATTCAAACGAGAAAAGTAACAATAGTAGTTCAGTGATAAAACAGAAAACTAAACCTAGTTTCTTCTCAAGGAGTATACAGGACAATCTACCAGATATCTTTTTTTTTTTTGGCCACTTCTATTGATCTTTCCTTTATTCATCTTTGTTCTTTGGCCTGTGTGGGCCTCCCATGGCAGTGACCTCTGTTGCTGCAGAGCACCGGCTCTAGGCGCATGCACTCCAGAGCTCTGGCTCGGTAGTTGGCCACATTGGTTCAGCCACTCTGTGGCACGTGGGATCTTTCCTAAGCCAGGGATCGAACTGGCGCCCCTTGTACTGCAAGGTGGTATCCTTACCACTGGACCACCAGGGAAGCCCTCTAACAGATATCTTTAATAGTTCTTCAGGAGCTAAGATCACCACCCTCCGCTTCGTCCCCGACCACCACCACATGAATACATCCGGGTGGAGGAAGGTGACTGAATGCTGAGCATAAGCACATAGAACCAGACTGTGGGGAAACAGAAGGTTGATGACGGAGATTTCTGAGACGTCACCCTGTTACTTCCTTGCCACCACGCTACCAGAAGAAAGTCATGCCTCCTGCAGCCCTCACCTCCAAATGTTACCGTTAAAAATGCTTTCCTGAAAACCATCTGGGGAGTTTGCTTCTTTTGAGCACAAGACACCCACACTCATTGCTTGGTGCCTGCAATAAACACTGTACTGTCCTTCACCATAATTTTGTGCCTATAAATTGACTTTGCTGCATAGCAGGTGAGTGGGCCCAAAGTTTGGTTCAGTAACTTTGTTGATACAGTAAATATTTGAAATAGGTCTTTTTCAAGAAGGTCTATGATAAGGCCTGCAAGTCTTCCTGATTTATTCATCTCTCTCTTGGCCTTGGAAATTGCAGTTTGAGTGTGATTAGTTCAAGGGTAATAAATTGTGGAGGACAAAGTGCTGGAGGAAAGTGGGGGAAAGGGAGTGGGAATGCTGAACATTGGTCTAGCTCCAATTCTGCTAATAACTGTAATTGTCCAAATGAGCACCTACTACATTCAAGATACTGCGTTAGGTGCTCCCACAAATGGAATTGCATATAATTAGGACTTAATTTTTATCTGCTATGTTCTTATTTAAGAAAGTAGCTATTTTTTTTATTTAAATAATTAAGCACTGATAAGAATAAGTTTTGGTTTAAATCTAAGTTCAGGACTAACTAGTTCCATTTAGGGGATTAAAACAAGTCCGAATGATTGCACATAATGTTTGTTTTATAACCTACCTGTTGAGATGATGAATGAACTATAATGGACTTGAGTCTACCAGGGATCAAGGAGAAAACTGTTTATTTGTAAAAGTCTATCAATTGTTCTCATGGTTAATAAGTTATTTTTAGTTGACTAAATGTTGTATTGTGTCAATGATATAATTTAGTATGTGCCTTTCCAGAAGAAGCAACTGAGCCTAAAATAGATCATACTAACAGAAATGTAACCATTTTTAAAAATAATATAGTGAATATACTGAAACTAAGTAGGACCCTGTGGGGCCCTTTTGGGTACCAAAGCCCCTTTGTATACCCCCTTTTTTATTTGTGGGAAAAGGCTTCAGTCTCCTAGACCTTTCCTGAGTTTCCAAGGGCAGATTCAAAAAGTTACTAATGGGAAGGAATACAGAAACAGAGCAGAAGCAGATAAGAACCCATAGTGTGGTGATAAAGCAGAGTTCTACTTCCTCCTCCAGGGATATACAAACCAATACATGTTTGAGTTCTTCTATAGGAACTAATAGGTGGTGATAGTTAGTAAAAAAGCCACCTGCCAATGCAGAAGGTGTAAGAGATGCAGGTTTGATCCCTGGGTGGGGAAGATTCCCTGGAAGAGGGCATGGTAACCTACTCTAGTATTCTTGCCTGGAGAACCCCATGGAAAGAGGAGCTTGGAGGGCTACAGTCCATAGGGCTTCAAAGAGTTGGACTAAAGCAACTTGGCACACACACGCATAGGGACTAAGACCCCCATCCAGGTGGAGAACAGTAACTTCAGGCTGAGCACAAGATTTCTGGAGCACCATCCTGGTACATTACCAACAACCAGTCAGAAGAAAGTCACATATCTGCAGCCCTCACCCCAAGGCAGGTTTGCCTTTAAAAACTCTTCCTTGAAAACCATTGGTTAGTTTTGGGGTATGAGCCACCTGTTATTGTTAAGCCCTTGCAATGAACCTTTCTGTGCCCTAAACTCTAATATTTTGGTTTGTTTGGCTTCACTGTGCATCAGGATGCTAACAATAACACTTATGATAGTTATGTTATTATTACTGACATTGCTGACTTAAGAAAACACACACAATGTGAGAGCTGTGTGTTCAGTTATATTGGCTGGCTTGCTGAGGACAATAGTTCAGGATACAGTCTCTCAGAAAGCTCTGAAGACACAACATATACATAATTTACATGAAATCAAGCACACATCTCAGCAGAAAGCTGCTGCTAGCTATGAAGAGCAGATATCTTCGAAATGCCCTCAAACCATTAACTAAGTATGGGAAATGCAAAAATTTGAGTTCATAAAAGTATTTCTCCTGAAAACATCTAACTACCTGAAGACCTGTTCAGCCAGTTTGCTCAGAGCACATGAGTGTCTCATTTCTGATCTCCATTCTGACGTCCTTCTGTTCATGGTGTGTTAAAGGTCAGAAACTGTTTATAACTTCATCCCCATAGAATCAGATGGAAAGTAACATTTTTAGTTGTGAGCCTAGTGCCTAAGATTAAAATTTGACTATGGTCCAGAAAAATTGGGGAGGTGAAAAAATATAGACAGTAACCACTGGGAAGACTTGGTGGGCCTGTTCAATGGCATCCCCCAAACACACCCCTCCTCCACCCTAAATTTACACATCTCTCTCCCTCTCTCTCTCCATCTCTGTGTGAAATGATGGTCAGTCCACACTGTACTCTGTATGCATTTTAAATTAATCTACACTGCTCTTGTTTTATTTATTTATTATTTTTTAATTGAAGTATAGTTGAATTATAATATTGTGTTAGCTTCAACTATACAGCACAGTGATTCAGTTGTGTGTGTGTGTGTGTGTGGCAGGGGGTGGTTCTCTAATGGCTCAGATGCTAAAGAATCTGCCAGCAATGCAGGAGATGCAACTTCATTCCCTGGGTCAGAAAAATCCCCTGGAGAAGGGAATGGAAACACACTCAAGTATTGTTGCCTGGAGAATTCCATGGACAGAGGAACCTGGTGGGCTACAGTCCATGGGGTTGCAAAGAGTCAGACATGACTGAGCAACTAACACACACTATATATACACTGGATTATCTTCCTTACAGGTTATTATAAAATATTGAGTAGAATTCCCTGTGCCTGTTCGTTATTTGTTTTATGTATAGTAGTGTCTATATTGTTTTTAAAAAGTTATATTAAACCTGCAGAATGTTGCTATGTGAAGAAACAACTGTCAGGGGAAAAATTTCAGGGAAATCACATTGTAACTTTGAATTCAAGTATTTTCAAGGAGGAATGAGGTAGTTTTAGTAGAGTTTACAAAATGATTGAGAACTATCAAATGCTAATTTTAAAAAAAGTGATAGCCAGTTATGTTTTTGTGCAAATTTAAGTAAATTAACAGGGTTCTAAAGTCTTCATAGGAACACTGAAATGTAAGACTTCACACTCTTAGAGCAAAAGCCCTCTGGGGCAGCCAGGACTGTCTCTGACATGCTTAATGTGCATTTTCACATGACCTTTTCAGGGTTAGAACTGAGACTAAGAAGTTTTACCAATAAGGGAGAAGAAAAGAGTCAGGCAGAGGAGCAAAGCAGATGTGTAAATAGTGAATACGGTTTGGAATGAAGATATTTGAATCTGAATGGTGAGTTAATGATTCAATTAGTTTTTCACTTTGTAAAATGAGACTAATTGAAGTGCTTTGAAAAGAAAAATGCAAAGGATCTTAAGAAAATTCTAAGATTACTTGTTGAATTATAATAAATTGGGGTTAAAGCTTCCTACCCTAAATTTACATCTCTCTCTCTCTCATCTCTGTGTGAAATGATGGTCAGTCCACACTGTACTCTGTATGCATTTTAAATTAATCTACACTGCTCTTGTTTTATTTATTTATTATTTTTTAATTGAAGTATAGTTGAATTATAATATTGTGTTAGCTTCAACTATACAGCACAGTGATTCAGTTGTGTGTGTGTGTGTGTGTGGCAGGGGGTGGTTCTCTAGTGGCTCAGATGCTAAAGAATCTGCCAGCAATGCAGGAGATGCAACTTCATTCCCTGGGTCAGAAAAATCCCCTGGAGAAGGGAATGGAAACACACTCAAGTATTGTTGCCTGGAGAATTCCATGGACAGAGGAACCTGGTGGGCTACAGTCCATGGGGTTGCAAAGAGTCAGACATGACTGAGCAACTAACACACACTATATATACACTGGATTATCTTCCTTACAGGTTATTATAAAATATTGAGTAGAATTCCCTGTGCCTGTTCGTTATTTGTTTTATGTATAGTAGTGTCTATATTGTTTTTAAAAAGTTATATTAAACCTGCAGAATGTTGCTATGTGAAGAAACAACTGTCAGGGGAAAAATTTCAGGGAAATCACATTGTAACTTTGAATTCAAGTATTTTCAAGGAGGAATGAGGTAGTTTTAGTAGAGTTTACAAAATGATTGAGAACTATCAAATGCTAATTTTAAAAAAAGTGATAGCCAGTTATGTTTTTGTGCAAATTTAAGTAAATTAACAGGGTTCTAAAGTCTTCATAGGAACACTGAAATGTAAGACTTCACACTCTTAGAGCAAAAGCCCTCTGGGGCAGCCAGGACTGTCTCTGACATGCTTAATGTGCATTTTCACATGACCTTTTCAGGGTTAGAACTGAGACTAAGAAGTTTTACCAATAAGGGAGAAGAAAAGAGTCAGGCAGAGGAGCAAAGCAGATGTGTAAATAGTGAATACGGTTTGGAATGAAGATATTTGAATCTGAATGGTGAGTTAATGATTCAATTAGTTTTTCACTTTGTTAAATGACATTAATCCTCCTTTTCCAGATCTCTATATTGAAGTGCTTTGAAAAGAAAAATGCAAAGGATCTTAAGAAAAATTCTAAGAACCAGAGTCTTTTAAAATCACTAATGCTTCCCAAATACATGCTGCCTATTGGAAACAATGTGGATGCAGGGCAGATATTGTTTTAGAAGTCCTAAGTCTTGAATAAGGATAGTCCCAGTGGTTTTACAGCAGCGGTAAAGCAGTTTCTATCTGAAGGAAGCTTACAGAATATGTGTTTTATTTTTAAACCCATGGAAGGAATCAGTTAAGTTCAAAAAAAAAAAACTTGGGGAGAAGATTGAGGAATACACCTATAACCAGACTATTTCAAAAATAATTACTTAAATGGAAAGGCACAAACGATGGTGTCAGGAATATTTTTGTTTTATGTATATTCTGGTCTGCCTTTAAACCATTTTAAATTTATAAAGTAAACTCTTATTGATTGAAAAACTCAAACTCAGAATATCAGTGTCCTTTCATCATCCTTATAATCATCATATCAAATATTTTATTAAACATTCAGACATTCCCGATGCTAGTCTAACAAGTAAAAAAGGAAGTCCCCATCTTGAATATTTGCAGTTTAACAGATGTTAAGTTGATTCACTAAATATATTAAGGACATAAAGAGAAATGCAGAATTACTAAAAAAAAATTACCCATAGGATAGTGAAACACAGCCATAACATTCTAATGATATGGGGGTCAAATTGTCAGTTGGAATTAAGAATTTGAATTTTTAACGGAAATATCTGTTAGAATCTGCTTTAGCTTGGTTTCTTTTTATAATTTAAGTAAATTAACAGGGTTCTAAAGTCTTCATAGGAACACTGAAATGTAAGACTTCACACTCTTAGAGCAAAAGCCCTCTGGGGCAGCCAGGACTGTCTCTGACATGCTTAATGTGCATTTTCACATGACCTTTTCAGGGTTAGAACTGAGACTAAGAAGTTTTACCAATAAGGGAGAAGAAAAGAGTCAGGCAGAGGAGCAAAGCAGATGTGTAAATAGTGAATACGGTTTGGAATGAAGATATTTGAATCTGAATGGTGAGTTAATGATTCAATTAGTTTTTCACTTTGTTAAATGACATTAATCCTCCTTTACCAGATCTCTATATTGAAGTGCTTTGAAAAGAAAAATGCAAAGGATCTTAAGAAAAATTCTAAGAACCAGAGTCTTTTAAAATCACTAATGCTTCCCAAATACATGCTGCCTATTGGAAACAATGTGGATGCAGGGCAGATATTGTTTTAGAAGTCCTAAGTCTTGAATAAGGATAGTCCCAGTGGTTTTACAGCAGCGGTAAAGCAGTTTCTATCTGAAGGAAGCTTACAGAATATGTGTTTTATTTTTAAACCCATGGAAGGAATCAGTTAAGTTCAAAAAAAAAAAAAAAAAAACTTGGGGAGAAGATTGAGGAATACACCTATAACCAGACTATTTCAAAAATAATTACTTAAATGGAAAGGCACAAACGATGGTGTCAGGAATATTTTTGTTTTATGTATATTCTGGTTTGCCTTTAAACCATTTTAAATTTATAAAGTAAACTCTTATTGATTGAAAACCTCAAACTCAGAATATCAGTGTCCTTTCATCATCCTTATAATCATCATATCAAGTATTTTATTAAACATTCAGACATTCCCGATGTTAGTCTAACAAGTAAAAAGGAAGTCCCCATCTTGAATATTTGCTGTTTAACAGATGTTAAGTTGATTCACTAAATATATTAAGGACATAAAGAGAAATGCAGAATTACTAAAAAAAAATTACCCATAGGATAGTGAAACACAGTCATAACATTCTAATGATATGGGGGTCAAATTATCAGTTGGAATTAAGAATTTGAATTTTTAACGGAAATAGGTTTTCTTTCAAATTCAAATCTACAACTCCAACTCTGTTAGCAAAGATATTGGAATGATCTGTTAGAATCTGCTTTAGCTTGGTTACTTTTAAATTATGATATAATTGCCTCTATGTTTATATATAGACATATGTATTAGACAAACATTTGTTGTCTTTTAGTATGTGAGGCATTTAAGTGAAATAGTACTAATATCACATATTTCCTAAGTCATTATTTCAGTTAATTGTTCGATAGGTCAGCCCAATGCAGTTCAAAATGATCATAAATTTAGATTTTGACTATTTTTGATATTGTGGATGTAACAAATAAATTAATAAGTAGTGGACAGAAAGAAAGAAAGAAGAAAGAAAGGAAGGATATTAAAGAGAAAGAAAACTGCCTGGATGGGCATGGGGTTTGCGGGAGAAGGGTGCATGAGAAGGGATGTATGGCCAAGCCCCTTCACTGTTTACTTGAAACTATCATAAAACTGTGAATTAGCTATACCCCAATAAAAACATTTTTGGTGAAAAAACATATTTTTATTAAAAAATATTTTTACTGATGTATAGTTGATTTAAAAAAGAAAATTATGACAGTTATGTATTTTGAATAACATAAGTAAATTTCTTACTTGTTAAGGGAGATTTTGTGTGTGTATATTTTGGCTTTTATTGTTTTAACCTATTAGCTGGAATATCAGAGGTTCTTTTGAATGGAATCATTTTTACAGTATTTTTCCATATGATTTTCATATACACTATCTGATTTAGAAGGTATTTTTGTTCCATGAGGGTGTGGAAATATTAAATGATGCTTCATAGGTGTAAAGGCAGATGAGGGAGGAAGATCAGACATGCAAATGTGGAAACTGAATAAAGAGAGAAACAATTTTGCAAAGTGTGGATCCACATAGAATTCATAATTAACGTAAGTAAAAGAGATAGTACCTCTGATTTTACAGAACTGGAGACTACAGCCAAGAATATGGATTCTGAAGTCTACCCTCTTGGTGGCTACTGAGCAAATCATTTAAGCCCTCTTTGACTCAACTTCCTCGTCTGTCATGTGAAGAAAATTATAATTCTATTATTATTCTACCTCTTACTATTGTTCTGTGTATAGAAGGAGATTATGAAGGTGGAGTTCTTAAATCAGTGTCAACAGCTATATTGACTGACTGATAAATGTCAGCCACTATTATTATTATCTAGATTTTTTTGAACGAAATACACCATGTACATTTTTTATTTTAGGGCTGAAAATTTTGACTCCAGTAGTACATCTATTAGAAGAGCAGGAAGGAGAGAATTCTTTTTTTTTCCCAGAGAATTCAGTGGAAAGTTCTGTGAGTCTTTATCAAATACATACAGACAATAGGCATAAGTTCTAAAGTTAAATATTAAGAAATTATGCTACTTCATTTGTTAAATTTTAGGATATAAATTGTTCCATCCCTCTTAATATCTTAAGGACTCTTCACATCATGTTTTTATTAGGTGTTTTGGTTCTTTAAAATTTCACCTTTTTTTGCAAGCAAGAAATAATTTTGGAAGTTTAGATCTGTACATATTTTTATTAAAAAATATTTTTACTGTTGTATAGTTGATTTAAAAAAGAAAATTATGACAGTTATGTATTTTGAATAACATAAGTAAATTTCTTACTTGTTAAGGGAGATTTGTGTGTGTATATTTTGGCTTTTATTGTTTTAACCTATTAGCTGGAATATCAGAGGTTCTTTTGAATGGAATCATTTTTACAGTATTTTTCCATATGATTTTCATATACACTATCTGATTTAGAAGGTATTTTTGTTCCATGAGGGTGTGGAAATATTAAATGATGCTTCATAGGTGTAAAGGCAGATGAGGGAGGAAGATCAGACATGCAAATGTGGAAACTGAGTAAAGAGAGAAACAATTTTGCGAAGTGTGGATCCACATAGAATTCATAATTAACGTAAGTAAAAGAGATAGTACCCCTGATTTTACAGAACTGGAGACTACAGCCAAGAATATGGATTCTGAAGTCTACCCTCTTGGTGGCTACTGAGCAAATCATTTAAGCCCTCTTTGACTCAGCTTCCTCGTCTGTCATGTGAAGAAAATTATAATTCTATTATTATTCTACCTCTTACTATTGTTCTGTGTATAGAAGGAGATTATGAAGGTGGAGTTCTTAAATCAGTGTCAGCAACTATATTGACTGACTGATAAATGTCAGCCACTATTATTATTATCTAGATTTTTTTGAACGAAATACACCATGTACATTTTTCATTTTAGGGCTGAAAATTTTGACTCCAGTAGTACATCTATTAGAAGAGCAGGAAGGAGAGAATTCTTTTTTTTTCCCAGAGAATTCAGTGGAAAGTTCTGTGAGTCTTTATCAAATACATACAGACAATAGGCATAAGTTCTAAAGTTAAATATTAAGAAATTATGCTACTTCATTTGTTAAATTTTAGGATATAAATTGTTCCATCCCTCTTAAAATCTTAAGGACTCTTCACATCATGTTTTTTATTAGGTGTTTTTGGTTCTTTAAAATTTCACCTTTTTTTTGCAAGCAAGAAATAATTTTAGAAGTTTAGATCTGTACAAATTTTAAGCCAGACAAAAGTATTTTCTTTTTAATGATGAAGTTTTGGAAAAGGCAGTTAATCTAAAATTCAGGTAATATATGTGATTCGTAAAATACTTTATAAAAAATACTTTTCAAAAAAAAGTACTTTTCAACTTTCTTATAAACCTCCTAATTATATCTGCCAAGTTAATTATGTGTTACATTCAGTTTTTTTTCTCCCCTTCTAATGATCATATAGTGCCTATATTCTTCATTGTATAAAACTGACTGGAAGTCAGTTGCTCCTTTTTCCTGGCTCAAATATGGGTTATTGCACTCCATTTTTCCTCATAACAGTTTTTTTGGGATCAAGATACCTTCTTGTGATCCCAAAACCTAGCGTAAGATGAGTATGTAACATGTCTTTGATCCCCACAGAGCAATTAGGCTTAAAACATTGGATCCTGTTATTCTATCAATGTAGAATGGGGAGCATAGTGTGTAACACATGGTTCCAACAAATCTTACCAGAGTATTCCCTGGAAACTCCAGTGCCAAACATTTACAGCTTTCACCAAATTAATAATCCTTAGCTCCTTTGAGAAAACAATTAGAAATGTGGAACTGATTATCTTGCAATAGATTTTTATCAAAGTGACTTTAACCAAGTCTGAACACTTTTTTTGAGAAGCTTAAAAAGAAAAGAGAAACACTGGAAACAAAACAAAGGCTACAAAATCTATAATTGTGAGTGTTCTCTGAATTACTATAATAATTCATCACTATTTTTTTTGAACGAAATTGTACATTTTTATTTGGCTAAATTTCTCAGTAGTAATTGAAGCAGGAAGGAGAGAATTCTTTTTTTTTCCCAGAGAATTCAGTGGAAAGTTCTGTGAGTCTTTATCAAATACATACAGACAATAGGCATAAGTTCTAAAGTTAAATATTAAGAAATTATGCTACTTCATTTGTTAAATTTTAGGATATAAATTGTTCCATCCCTCTCAAAATCTTAAGGACTCTTCACATCATGTTTTTTATTAGGTGTTTTTGGTTCTTTAAAATTTCACCTTTTTTTTGCAAGCAAGAAATAATTTTGGAAGTTTAGATCTGTACAAATTTTAAGCCAGACAAAAGTATTTTCTTTTTAATGATGAAGTTTTGGAAAAGGCAGTTAATCTAAAATTCAGGTAATATATGTGATTCGTAAAATACTTTATAAAAAATACTTTTCAAAAAAAAGTACTTTTCAACTTTCTTATAAACCTCCTAATTATATCTGCCAAGTTAATTATGTGTTACATTCAGTTTTTTTTCTCCCCTTCTAATGATCATATAGTTCCTATATCCTTCATTGTATAAAACTGACTGGAAGTCAGTTGCTCCTTTTTCCTGGCTCAAATATGGGTTATTGCACTCCATTTTTCCTCATAACAGTTTTTTTGGGATCGAGATACCTTCTTGTGATCCCAAAACCTAGCGTAAGATGAGTATGTAACATGTCTTTGATCCCTACAGAGCAATTAGGCTTAAAACATTGGGTCCTGTTATTCTATCAATGTAGAATGGGGAGCATAGTGTGTAACACATGGTTCCAACAAATCTTACCAGAGTATTCCCTGGAAACTCCAGTGCCAAACATTTACAGCTTTCACCAAATTAATAATCCTTAGCTCCTTTGAGAAAACAATTAGAAATGTGGAACTGATTATCTTGCAATAGATTTTTATCAAAGTGACTTTAACCAAGCCTGAACACTTTTTTTGAGAAGCTTAAAAAGAAAAGAGAAACACTGGAAACAAAACAAAGGCTACAAAAATCTATAATTGTGAGTGTTCTCTGAATTACTATAATAATTCATCAAAAGTTAGCTTTCCTTAGTACTGCCATTTGCTAAACATTAAATCATTGCTGAAGAGTTTTACAAACAATGTGAATGTTGAATATTTGTTTTTTCGGCCCAAGGCAAACACTTTACATCCCTGGCTAACCTACCCCAGATTAAAACAGTTAAAAAAGAAAACATAAGCCCGTTTTTCTTTTCCAAAAAGGAGAAACACATTCTTTCACTGCTGCAGAGTGATCCTTTCAGAATTAAGGGAAGAAAGCCAAAAAGTCTCAAAACCAGATAACTTCAGATGAGACCTTGGGAATTACCCTTTCTTCAGGTTCTTGCAATCTCTGTTGCAAATACTAAATGCGCCAGTAACACCTGTACATGGCAGACGTGTTTCAGTCTGACTCAGGAGTTAACATGTATTTGAAAGCAACCCCCACACATTCTACCAGAAATTTCCTTTTCCATTGTCCTCCCAGTTGTCCCCCAGAAAAAAAAGTTTGGCTGACAAGATTGTTATCTCTGCTTTAGTGCTTCCTGGGTAAGATCCTCTAACTGTGACTTTTCTTAACAAAAGCAAAATCTTAACATGTATTTCAGGAATGCCTCTTTGGCATTTCTTACTATCCATGCCTATTTTGGGCTTCTGCATGTTCAGCCAGTTAGCTGATTAGGGTCTGTATGTTCAGGCTGATCTTTCCGGGGTGGCCTTTGGTAATGAATTCTCCTTTATGAATGATAATCCTTTAGAGGAAGATGTGGAAGAAAAATAGCAGGTGTTCCTTCTACAGACTGAGCTATATCTTTATTTTTTATTTTTGTTAGACTATAGTTGCTTTACAATGTTGTGTTAGTTTCTACTATACAGCAAAGTGAATCAGCTATACTTGTGCGTATATCCTCTCTTTTTTGGATTTCTTACCATTTTAGGTCATCACAGGGCACTGAATAGCATTCTCTGTCCTATACAGTAGGTTCTTATCAGTTATCTGGTTTATACATGGTGTCAATAGTGTATATATATGTGTGTGTGTATATATATATATATATATATCTGTATGTCAGTCCCAATCTCCTGGTTCATCCCATCCCCTTCTTCCCGCCTTGGTGACCATATATTTGTTGTCTATGTCTCTATTTCTGCTTAGCAAACATGTCCATCTGTACCATTTTTCTAGATTCTACAATGCCTTATTTCTTTTAAACAGGTTGTTTTCACAAATAATATTTTATGGTATTAATCTGTTCTACACTGTGAGGAATGTTTGATTGAATTCTTTGTAGTTTTACAAACTTACCCTGACTTTTCATTTATCTCCCAGAATTGACAAGTTTGAGCCCAGGCACAGTGGCTCACTGCTCCCTGTTCAACTCTGTGTCTTGCTGCAGTGGGCATGTTTGCATTACTTTAAGGCCCTGCAGTGGGGGCAGCTGGAGAGATGAGTAAAGTGAGATATATTTCAAAGGAGCTCTTGAATTCCACTTGGAAAACATTTTACTTTGTATTAATTATTTCAAACCTCAAGGCACATGTTCCTCTTTACCCAGAGATAAGACTGACCCCAAAAGGGTAGTCATCACCAATGACTGCACTTTATAAAAATGCAAAGGTCACGGGGAGTTAAAGATTCATCACAGTTCCTGAGACAGAGAGGAAAGGTGGACAGGGGTGAGAGGGAGGGGGTTCCTAATGCCTACCAAGGACTTTGAAGATAAAAAGCCCTAATGAGTGTTAACAATGACAATGATACCTACAACAACACATTCGTACCTCCTCCATAACATTTTTCGGTTGTGGGACAAAGTGGTCTTGATTGTTTTTTTAATGGTGCAATGATTGAAGAAGAAAAAGTATATGTGCTTTAATCATTAATAGTTACCCAAGCCACAGTCTCAAGGACCCTTAATGTTCAGCCTCAGAGAAGGAAGTAAGATAAGGAGGGTTAGCACTGGATAAAGGCAAATACAGCAACCAACCTACCCACTCCAATGAAGTTACAAGGAATGAGGGAAACCTCTGTCATGTTTCGTCTATAGAAATATTTTTGTTATGGATGCACATGGATATCTTTATACAAATGACTCACATATCATTTATAAGTAAAAGAAGAAGCATATATTTTTCTATGATTTATTAGTTTTAGCCATTTACAAAACCTCCCACTGTAGCATTACTAACTACTAACAGATAATTGCTAACAGATCATTGGTAGGATTATGTCCATTTAAGGGTGTTGTAGGACTTAAATATTAGCCATATCTATTAAAAGAAAAGACTATTATAATTAAATTCACATGTGCAAGTTAAAATAAAAGTGAGTTAATGAACTCTTTTAATGAGTTAAATAAAAAAATAGTTGTTTTAGCTGAATAAAGTTAAAACAACTTAGTTTTTAAACTTGTAATTATAGCATTGAATTTTAATAAAAAGTAATTGCTCATGATAATGATTATTATTAATAATGATTATTAACTCATTTTACTTTTGGATTAAGTGTTTTGAGTGTATGAATATTCCCTATTGGCTTATTTGCAACTGAAGTGATTTCTGTGGGTCTACTTTTAAAAAGATACAATTCTGTGGGTCTATTTTTAAACAAATACATGTTAAGAAAGGGGAAGGGAATGATCCTTTCCTGGCCCTGATCATTTCTTTCCTGAAGAAGGACATCTATTAGTGGACATCTCCCTTTACCTAGGAGAGTAAGGTAGACTACTGAGGGATTTGGGAACTTTGGATTGAGTTACACTGGTCTCAGTAAGAGACCTAACATTGAGGAAGAGGACTTTGTTATATAGTTTTCTTTTTTTTTTTTTTAAGATTCATTTATTTATTTATTTATTTTGGGCGGGGGTCGGGTTGGGGAGGGAGGGGAGCAGGCAGGCCACTTTTATTGGTCTTTCGTTTCTCTATGTTCTATGTTCATCCGTCTTTGTTCTTTGGCTCCTGTGGGCCTCCCATCGCGGTGGCGTCTGTCGTTGCAGAGCGCCGGCTCTGGGCGCATGTGCTCCAGAGCTCTGGCTCAGTAATTGGACACATTGGTCCAGCCACTCCGCGGCACGTGGGATCTGGGATCTTCCCAGGCCAACCGGCGCCCCTTGCACTGCAAGTCTGTGTCCCTTACCCACTGGACCACCAGGGGAAGCCCGTCATATAGTTTTCTATGGTTTAACCTTGAACCTTGTAGACGCTAGCCTCTTTATATATATATATACTCATGCTCTCCGGGAAACTCTGTAGACCCAAGCATGCTGCACAAGCTGTAATAAATATGAAGCCAGAATCTAATAGAAAAAGGGTCCTTTTCTCTATAGGTCTTTATGTTTTGGTAGATGGAGCTAAATGTATTTGTTCTAGGCCACAACGATGCTGACTTCTATGTTGTTGTAGAGCACAGATGAAATTCCAGAATGAAGTTGTTAGTTCCAGGCACAGGTAGACATGACATAGAAGAATGGGAAATCAAGGTTTGTTAATGTACTAATGGGAAAGAAAGACATCTTGAAAAGGACTGGCCACTCTCTCAGATTTATAAACATTGCAAGATATCTTCAGCGTCACAGATTCTGTCTTAGAAGAGATGTGGTCAGGTGGAATTTTCCCCAGAGAGTGGAAAAGCAATGTGCCAAAATTAACATCTTGCTCAAGGAAATTCCAGGTTAAATAAATTCACGGGCAATTAGAAAAGACTGACTAGCATCCTCCTGAGGCTATAACCAGGAAGGGTTTTCTTTGTCCTACTTCACTCAAACACTTTTGAGTCATTGCTAGTGTTCAGGAGCATTTTTATTGTCTTTTAGGAATATCATTGCCTCTTGGATTATCACTATGGACCCTAGGGAATGACTACCTTTCTGGCCAGTACTATGAGAATCGTCATTGATTTATTGAAGTTTCTAAAAAGTGTGACAGAACAGAAGTTTGGTACTGGGTAAACTCAATTCTGAAGTCTTTAAGGAAGCACATTTATTCCCACTGAAGATGGTGTAGTTGTATAAGAAACTTCAGTTTCACCTAAGCACTACTATCTCTATGGTTGAAAAAGGATAATAATAAAAAATGGGCTTATTTTTTGTGTGTATATATGTGTGTTTAATACCTTGAACTTCTAACTCATAACAGAAGAATATTTGCATATTTGTTCCCTTTCATCTTTGAACTTGGTATTAAAAGTAGTTAATGATCTCTCTGAGAATATGAGAAAGAGGGGTGTTTTATTCACATGTTGGGATTACATTATTAATGTGAACTTATGCACTGCAAGTCTGTGTCCTTACCCACTGGACCACCAGGGAACCCTTTTTTAGACCCTGTAGACGCTAGCCTCTCTCTCTCTATATATATACTCAGGCTCTCCGGGAAACTGTAGACCCAAGCATGCTGCACAAGCTGTAATAAATATGAAGCCAGAATATAACAGAAAAAGGGTCCTTTTCTCTATAGGTCTTTATGTTTTGGTAGATGGAGCTAAATGTATTCATTCTAGGCCACAACGATGCTGACTTCTATGTTGTTGTAGAGCACAGATGAAATTCCAGAATGAAGTTATTAGTTCCAGGCACAGGTAGACACGACATAGAAGAATGGGAAATCAAGGTTTGTTAATATACTAATGGGAAAGAAAGATATCTTGAAAAGGACTGGACACTCTCTCAGGTTTATAAACATTGCAAGATATCTTCAGCATCACAGATTCTGTCTTAGAAGAGATGTGGTCAGGTGGAATTTTCCCCAGAGAGTGGAAAAGCAATGTGCCAAAATTAACATCTTGCTCAAGGAAATCTCCAGGTTAAATAAATTCACGGGCAATTAGAAAAGACTGACTAGCATCCTCCTGAGGCTATAACCAGGAAGGGTTTTCTTTGTCCTACTTCACTCAAACACTTCTGAGTCATTGCTAGTGTTCAGGAGCATTTTTATTGTCTTTTAGGAATATCATTGCCTCTTGGATAATCACTATGGACCCTAGGGAATGACTACCTTTCTGGCCAGTACTATGAGAACCGTCATTGATTTATTGAAGTTTCTAAAAAGTGTGACAGAACAGAAGTTTGGTACTGGGTAAACTCAATTCTGAAGTCTTTAAGGAAGCACATTTATTCCCACTGAAGATGGTGTAGTTGTATAAGAAACTTCAGTTTCACCTAAGCACTAATATCTCTATGGTTGAAAAAGGATAATAAAAAAAAAAAGGCTTATTTTTTGTGTGTATATATGTGTATTTAATACCCTGAACTTCTAACTCATAAAAGAAGAATATTTGCATATTTGTTCCCTTTCATCTTTGAACTTGGTATTAAAAGTAGTTAATGATCTCTCTGAGAATATGAGAAAGAGGGGTGTTTTATTCACATGTTGGGCTTCTATTTCTGACATTATTTTACTGCAATGTTTATTCGTATTATTATTAGAACATCTCTGTGATATTATGATACTTCATATTACAGAACCTCTAATGAAATACAACAAAAGTGCAAATAGATATCATTTGAGTTTGGAAATAGAGAAGACAGTGCCTTTTAACTTTGGGTATAGAGGGGTCTTGCAGTTGATTTAATGTAGTGTTTAAAACTAATAACTTTTAAAGACAGGTTTATATTTTCCATTCTATTTCCCCCAAGAAAACAGGAAGGTGGGAATTGTCATGGACCCAGTAAGGTACCAAGGAGCCTGTCCTGATAGTCTCTTGTTCTCCATTGTATCACCTCAAGCAATAGGTACCCCTTGGGAGATAATAGGCAAAATGAGGCAATGGGCTAATGAAAGGGTTAAATTGGGAACTCTTAATGAGTGGTATATTTTATTCCATTGTCAACAGTTCCTCTCATCTAATGATGTCTATTACCATAACCTCCTGGTCTCTCTTCATCCCCCCTCTCATTCCTTTCCTGCCTAAGAGGAGATACTAGGATACGAGGAAATACTACAGACTTTCCTGGTGGCTCAGATGGCAAAGATCCACCTGCAATGTGGGAGACCTGGGTTCGATCCCTGGGTTGGAAAGATCTCCTAGAGGAGGGAACAGCTACCCACTCCAGTATTCTTGCCTGGAGAGTCCCATGGGCAGAGGAGCCTGGTGGAATGCAGTCTATGGGGCTACACGGTCAGACATGACTGAGCAACTAAGCACAGCACAACATAGGATATTACTTACTACAGGTATCTCAGAAAGAGAAGGTAGCCAGGTGCCCCCTCTCTTTCCTTTCTTTGAGAAGAAGCTGCCTGCAGATCCCTCCTTCTGCTACACTGTGCACTGGGTTCCTTCACAGCTGGCAATGAGAGTGAGGGAGAGTTCAGAGAGGCACTCTCTCAGGTGAGGGAGACACATGCAAGCCAAATAGCATCAAGAGGCTCAATGATGCTGCATGTACATTCTTTCATCTTTGAACTTGGTATTAAAAGTAGTTAATGATCTCTCTGAGAATATGAGAAAGAGGGGTGTTTTATTCACATGTTGGGCTTCTATTTCTGACATTATTTTACTGCAATGTTTATTCGTATTATTATTAGAACATCTCTGTGATATTATGATACTTCATATTACAGAACCTCTAATGAAATACAACAAAAGTGCAAATAGATATCATTTGAGGTTGGAAATAGAGAAGACAGTGCCTTTTAACTTTGGGTATAGAGGGGTCTTGCAGTTGATTTAATGTAGTGTTTAAAACTAATAACTTTTAAAGACAGGTTTATATTTTCCATTCTATTTCCCCCAAGAAAACAGGAAGGTGGGAATTGTCATGGACCCAGTAAGGTACCAAGGAGCCTGTCCTGATAGTCTCTTGTTCTCCATTGTATCACCTCAAGCAATAGGTACCCCTTGGGAGATAATAGGCAAAATGAGGCATTGGGCTAATGAAAGGGTTAAATTGGGAACTCTTAATGAGTGGTATATTTTATTCCATTGTCAACAGTTCCTTACATCTAATGATGCCTATTACCATAACCTCCTGGTCTCTCTTCATCCCCAGCCCTCATTCCTTTCCTGCCTAAGAGGAGATACTAGGATACTAGGAAATACTACAGACTTTCCTGGTGGCTCAGATGGCAAAGATCCACCTGCAATGTGGGAGACCTGGGTTCGATCCCTGGGTTGGAAAGATCTCCTAGAGGAGGGAACAGCTACCCACTCCAGTATTCTTGCCTGGAGAATCCCATGGGCAGAGGAGCCTGATGGACTGCAGTCTATGGGGCTACATGGTCAGACATGACTGAGCAACTAAGCACAGCACAACATAGGATATTACTTACTACAGGTATCTCAGAAAGAGAAGGTAGCCAGGTGCCCCCTCTCTTTCCTTTCTTTGAGAAGAAGCTGCCTGCAGATCCCTCCTTCTGCTACACTATTCACTGGGTTCCTTCACAGCTGGCAATGAGAGTGAGGGAGAGTTCAGAGAGGCACTCTCTCAGGTGAGGGAGACGCATGCAAGCCAAATAGCATCAAGAGGCTCAATGATGCTGCATGTACATTCTTTAATCTTTGCTTTACGAGTAATGAAGTTCCCCACCCCTCCTCCACATCTTCCTTATTTTCTTACTCTATTTCTCAATTTGCTTTGAGTCCAGTTTGAGAATAGGAGTATTATTATTATGGGGGCCCTCAAACCTCCAACATGATAAATGTCATATTGAAGATATTACCATTCTTGCACCTGTATTCATTAACAGAGCCCAGATAGGGAGACTGTTTCTTGGGTTTAGCATTAACAAGTCGGTTCTCCTGTCAAATCTATGAAATGGATCAATGCCAAGTTTAGGAATATGTTGATTATAAAAAGAAGAAGACTGCTTGGTAATAAAAATCACAAACTATTAGAGTAAAAGAAGTTGAATGCCTTCCTCTGATCATATTTCATTTAATGTCTTTCTTTCCAATAAAGGAAAAACAGGTATGATTAAGAAGTTGATTCCCAGGGTTTAGTGTTTCAAAGGGATCCTGCAGGGGTGCGGTGTGATGGCCTAGAGGGGTGGGATGGGAGGCCCTGGGAGGGGGTAGGAGGGGGGAGGGGGACAGGCATATGCATATGACTGATCTGGGAACATACACGTATGTGAACAACGAAACTGTAAAAATTTAAAATAATGATAGTAAAAAAATTAATAAGAAAAAAAACAGAAAATATGAGGGAACATTTTGGTACCATTGTGTTCCCCTACCTCCGAGTTTTCTTCCCTTTAACTCCCCTCCCTTCCTCCATAGAGTATTAATATTAACTAATGTCTTTGGAGTGCTGATTGTGTTCAGACTGCATGCTAAGTTCTTATACATATATCATCCTCACTAATTATCACAGAAATTCTTCAAGAAGGTGCCATGTATTTTTCAAATGAGACACCTGAGCCTTCAAGAGGTTACATAAATTGTTTGTAGTTGCAAATGTGGTAATTGACAGGGTGGTATTCAAGCCCAGATTGCCAGAATTCAAAGCCCCAATGCTGAACCCCATAACCATGCTGGCTTTGGAAAAAATTTCGTGCAATGGCTCAGAACCCAGCATTGCCAGAATTCCAAAAACTCTCTCAGGTGAGGGAGACACATGCAAGCCAAATAGCATCAAGAGGCTCAATGATGCTGCATGTACATTCTTTAATCTTTGCTTTACGAGTAATGATGTTCCCCATCCCTCCTCCACATCTTCCTTATTTTCTTGCTCTATTTCTCAATTTGCTTTGAGTCCAGTTTGAGAATAGGAGTAGTATTATTATGGGGGCCCTCAAACCTCCAACATGATAAATGTCATATTGAAGATATTACCATTCTTGCACCTGTATTCATTAACAGAGCCCAGATAGGGAGACTGTTTCTTGGGTTTAGCATTAACAAGTCTGTTCTCCTGTCAAATCTATGAAATGGATCAATGCCAAGTTTAGGAATATGTTGATTATAAAGAGAAGAAGACTGCTTGGTAATAAAAATCACAAACTATTAGAGTAAGAGAAGTTGAATGCCTTCCTCTGATCATATTTCATTTAATGTCTTTCTTTCCAATAAAGGAAAAACAGGTATGATTAAGAAGTTGATTCCCAGGGTTTAGTGTTTCAAAGGGATCCTGCAGGGGTGTGGTGTGATGGCCTAGAGGGGTGGGATGGGAGGCCCTGGGAGGGGGTAGGAGGGGGGAGGGGGACAGGCATATGCATATGACTGATCTGGGAACATACATGTATGTGAACAACGAAACTCTGTAAAAATTTAAAATAATGATAGTAAAAAAATTAATAAGAAAAAAAACCAGAAAATATGAGGGAACATTTTGGTACCATTGTGTTCCCCTACCTCCGAGTTTTCTTCCCTTTAACTCCCCTCCCTTCCTCCATAGAGTATTAATATTAACTAATGTCTTTGGAGTGCTGATTGTGTTCAGACTGCATGCTAAGTTCTCATACATATATCATCCTCACTAATTATCACAGAAATTCTTCAAGAAGGTGCCATGTATTTTTCAAATGAGACACCTGAGCCTTCAAGAGGTTACATAAATTGTTTGTAGTTGCAAATGTGGTAATTGACAGGGTGGTATTCAAACCCAGATTGCCAGAATTCAAAGCCCCAATACTGAACCCCATAACCATGCTGGCATTTGGATTCTACTACCTATGAAATTTGCATGTGCAATGGCTGCAGCTGAGATTTCTTGCACCACCTGCAATGCTATTTTTTTGGTAATTTTTTTCATCCACATAATATGATACTAAAGAGAGAGTTCAGCCTTTTTTGATAAAAGTATAGATAGCCACCTAGTGTCTCAAGTCCCATTTCTTCTTGGCTTGTAAGTTCAGAGTCCTTGAATTCTGTCTCATGTATTTGTGGTTGTTTTTGCAGTCAGAGGAAAACAGATTTTATGCATACCCTGTCTCTTTTCTGAAATAAATCAGACAATTGTCTTGACTAGTCTGACATAGGATCAAATCACAAGGGCATAATTGTGAAAATGATTATACAAGAAAAACTCCTGAAAAAAAGATGAATGATTATACAAAAATGTTTCTAAGGTTATTATAAAGGGCAAGCAAAACCAGCATGGCACAGGCAATTTGAGCTCTCTTCCATTTGTCCCATAACCAAATTTAATAGAAATGTAGGGGTTCCATTAAAAATTTAACTTAACATGTTTCATCCTATCTTGAAAATGCATTTGCTCATCATATGCAGACTAATGGTATGCATGAAAAGTGCAGTTTATAATGTATTATGGAATACCACTAAATGCTTTATACTGTTAAAAATGTTTCCTTTTAATAATACAATCCAACATACATAATTTAAGCCCAATGCCTCTGCTAAGTGTGTACAGTTAGTGTTGATTTAGGTTTGTCACCTAATAGAGGACACAAAACATTTTGATTTTGAATTACACAATTAAAAATTTCTTATCTGTCATGATACATTGTGACATAGTATATCTAGCATTTGTTGTCTAGGCTGCTAACCAGAAATCAGAAACCAGGTAACAAAGACCACAATAAGGTGTAATTAAACATTTCCAGCAATATTTTGAAGTAAGTTTTCTTTACTATTGTTTATGGAAAATAAAGACTCTATGTTTCAGAGAGGTTATATAAAAATGAGCAACATCACACAGCCAGTTAATATTGAAGATGACCCAAAGGTCTGACAAGTTTTTTCTAGGCTCTCTTACCTCCTGATATACTGAACCCCATAACCATGCTGGCGTTTGGATTCTACTACCTATGAAATTTGCATGTGCAATGGCTGCAGCTGAGATTTCTTGCACCACCTGCGATGCTATTTTTTTTCATCCACATAATATGATACTAAAGAGAGAGTTCAGCCTTTTTTGATAAAAGTATAGATAGCCACCTAGTGTCTCAAGTCCCATTTCTTCTTGGTTTGTAAGTTCAGAGTCCTTGAATTCTGTCTCATGTATTTGTGGTTGTTTTCGCAGTCAGAGGAAAACAGATTTTATGCATACCCTGTCTCTTTTCTGAAATAAATCAGACAATTGTCTTGACTAGTCTGACATAGGATCAAATCACAAGGGCATAATTGTGAAAATGATTATACAAGAAAAACTCCTGAAAAAAAGATAAATGATTATACAAAAATGTTTCTAAGATTATTATAAAGGGCAAGCAAAACCAGCATGGCACAGGCAATTTGAGCTCTCTTCCATTTGTCCCATAACCAAATTTAATAGAAATGTAGGGGTTCCATTAAAAATTTAACTTAACATGTTTCATCCTATCTTGAAAATGCATTTGCTCATCATATGCAGACTAATGGTATGCATGAAAAGTGCAGTTTATAATGTATTATGGAATACCACTAAATGCTTTATACTCTTAAAAATGTTTCCTTTTAATAATACAATCCAACATACATAATTTAAGCCCAATGCCTCTGCTAAGTGTGTACAGTTAACGTTGATTTAGGTTTGTCACCTAATAGAGGACACAAAACATTTTGATTTTGAATTACACAATTAAAAATTTCTTATCTGTCATGATACATTGTGACATAGTATATCTAGCATTTGTTGTCTAGGCTGCTAACCAGAAATCAGAAACCAGGTAACAAAGACCACAATAAGGTGTAATTAAACATTTCCAGCAATATTTTGAAGTAAGTTTTCTTTACTATTGTTTATGGAAAATAAAGACTCTATGTTTCAGAGAGGTTATATAAAAATGAGCAACATCACACAGCTAGTTAATATTGAAGATGACCCAAAAGGGCAGATCTGGCACCAGAGTTTTTGTTTTAATTTACTAGGCTCTCTTACCTCCCCATATGTTAAGGACTGAATCTCATTAACCTTTTCTTGGTAGTCTACAGTTGCTATGTTTTCATTTTTTAATTGCAGAGTTTCAATCCTTATGAGGTTTTTAAGTGTAATTTCTTTTTCCACTTTATAATCTTTCAGTTCTATCCCCGGAATCCTTCTAACTACTAAAGTGGATTAAAGATTTGTGTCTAGATGAGATTAAAGATTAAGAAGCTTGAGGATAACAAGATAAACATTTAATAACTTTTGCCTTAGAGTAGAAATATGTAAAGCTTAAGCATGCAGAGAGATGGACAACAACAATATGGCAACTGCTTTGGGCCTTTTAGGAGTGTAGAACTATTTCAGTATTTTGACAATTAAGCCATTATCTCAGGCTGCAATTCAATCTCTTAGAATCTGATAGATTTCTGCACAAGCCTAGCATCAGTAAACTTAATCTCCTTAAGAGAAAGTAATGATTGCCCCTTAGAAATGATTTTCAATTGTCTTAATCCTGTAGGACAGTAGCATAGGCATAAAACATTTCTCCTATCGTTTTCCTTTCCTTTCTTAATTTCTCTATACCTAAAGGAAAGAACCAGTTCTAAAATCAGCTGGTAGAGAGTTCTGTTTTAAATTCAGAAAGTGGCTGTATGAGAACCCAGGGCTTAATTTTGTTTTGTTTTAATTAAAAATACAAATTTTATCTATACAATCTCATGAAAAAAAAAACAATTATAGCAGATTAGTTTCTAATGTGTAATTGTAGCAGAGTCTGAAAATAATAGCTATTTTTCTTTATTTTTGCCTGGGAGATTGCATAGCAGAGGAGCCTGGTGGGCTATAGTCTTTGGGGTCACAATGAATCTGACATGATTTAGCACCTAAACAGCAATGACAAACTGGGCATTTCTCTTGCTCTTCTCCCTCTCTCTTGCTTTAAAATTAGAAATGGATGTCAAATTTTATCTAATATATTATCAACATCTATTAAGATGCTGTGTGTGTGTGTGTGTGTGTGTGTTAGTTATTCAGCTGTGTTCAACTCTTTGTGACCCCATGGTCTGTCCATGGAATTCTTTAGGAAAGATCACTGTAGTGGACTGCCATTCTTCTCCAGGAGGTCTTCCCAACCCAGGGATCAGACTGGGGTCTACTGCATTGCAGGCAGATTCTTTACCATCTGAGCTACCAGGGTAGCCAGCATTAAGATGTTGGTCAACCAGTATGAGGTTTCAGCTAATGCCAAGACAAAAAAGTTTCAAAGAGCACTTATAGTTAACAGTACTGTGTGTGCATGCATGTGTGCTCAGTCATGTCTGACTCTTTGTACCCATGCCAGTGCAGGAGACTCAGACTTGATCCCTGGTCTGGGAAGAACCCACATGCCTAGGAGCAGTTAAGTCTCTGTGCGTAAATATGTAAAGCTTAAGCATGCAGAGAGATGGACAACAACAATATGGCAACTGCTTTGGGCCTTTTATGAGTATAGAACTATTTCAGTATTTTGACAATTAAGCCATTATCTCAGGCTGTAATTCAATCTCTTAGAATCTGATAGATTTCTGCACAAGCCTAGCATCAGTAAACTTAATCTCCTTAAGAGAAAGTAATGATTGCCCCTTAGAAATGATTTTCAATTGTCTTAATCCTGTAGGACAGTAGCATAGGCATAAAACATTTCTCCTATCGTTTTCCTTTCCTTTCTTAATTTCTCTATACATAAAGGAAAGAACCAGTTCTAAAATCAGCTGGTAGAGAGTTGTGTTTTAAATTCAGAAAGTGGCTGTATGAGAACCCAGGGCTTAATTTTGTTTTGTTTTTAATTAAAAAATACAAATTTTATCTATACAATCTCATGAAAAAATAAACAATTATAGCAGATTAGTTTCTAATGTGTAATTGTAGCAGAGTCTGAAAATAATAGCTATTTTTCTTTATTTTTGCCTGGGAGATTGCATAGCAGAGGAGCCTGGTGGGCTATAGTCTTTGGGGTCACAATGAATCTGACATGATTTAGCACCTAAACAGCAATGACATACTGGGCATTTCTCTTGCTCTTCTCCCTCTCGCTTTAAAATTAGAAATGGATGTCAAATTTTATCTAATATATTATCAACATCTATTAAGATGCTGTGTGTGTGTGTGTGTGTGTGTTAGTTATTCGGCTGTGTTCAACTCTTTGTGACCCCATGGTCTGTCCATGGAATTCTTTAGGAAAGAACACTGTAGTGGACTGCCATTCTTCTCCAGGAGGTCTTCCCAACCCTGCATTGCAGGCAGATTCTTTACCATCTGAGCTACCAGGGTAGCCAGCATTAAGATGTTGGTCAACCAATATGAGGTTTCAGCTAATGCCAAGACAAAAAAGTTTCAAAGAGCACTTATAGTTAACAGTACTGTGTGTGCATGCATGTGTGCTCAGTCATGTCTGACTCTTTGTACCCATGCCAGTGCAGGAGACTCAGACTTGATCCCTAGTGTGGGAAGAACCCACATGCCTAGGAGCAGTTAAGTCTCTGTGCCATAACTACTGACCCCAGGTGCCCTAGAGCCTGTGCTCTGCAACAAAAAAGTAACTTCCACTTGTTACAGATAGAGAAAGCTGCTTAGTTGCCTTAGTCGTGTGTGACTCTATTAGACCCCATGGACTTTAGTCTGCCAGGCTCCTCTGTCCATGGGGATTCTCCAGGCAAGAATATTAGAGTGGGTTGCCATACTCTCCTCCAGGGGACCTTCCCAACTCAGGGATCAAACCCAGGTCTCCTGTATTGCAGGCAGATTCTTTACCATCTGAGATACTAGGAAAGCCCCTATATATATATATATTTGTGATCCCACAGACTGAAGCCTGCCAGGCTTTTCTATTCATGGTATTTTCCAGGCAAGAATAATGGAGCAGGTTGCCATTTCTTTCTCTAGAAGAAGATCTAGCACAGTTTAGAAAAATAATAATAAAATAAAATGTACCTCTTTAAAAAAGGTTTTTAAATTTTATGCCTCTCTATCACGATGCTGGCCTTCCTTAAATATTTTCTGGGGTGTGGTTGTCTGCTAGCATTTTGTGTGTAAAAGAATTTGCCTGCCTTTGGATGTTGGTTGCAATGATAGGAATTTACCTTGTTAGCTGAGGAGAAAACACAGGCAAGTGTGTTATGACAGGAACTGATAGTGGATGTTCTGGGCTTTCGTAATTCCTGGAGAGTCTTTCAACATTCTATTATCTTTACAATAAAAATTTGTTTCATTTGCATGTCACTCAGTCACAATATCCATTGAAAATAATGGATCAGAATACAAATATAATTTAAGATTTGGTTTTGTCCTATAATCCTGTGTTAAAGCAGAGTTTATTATTCAGTATACCAGATAGTCTCCAGGCTTTAGAATTGAAAGTAATTATTTGAATCCTAAATTCTAGTTTTCTTTATATCACTAGTTGCTATGAGAAGTTGAGCAAGTTAGATAACTTTTCTGGGTCTGTTCTCTTGCCTGTGAAATGTGGTTATAGTAGTAATTAATCAACATTATGTATGAATATGAAAATCTGTAACAAATGTTATATCTAGGATGATACATGGGTTATATCTGTTGCTCAAATGATATCAGTCACTGTTCTGGTGTGCAGTTAGGTAGATGAAAATAGCATCATATGGGCTTCCCTAGTAGTCCAGTGGGTAAGGACACCACCTTGCAGTGCAAGGGGTGCCGGTTGGATCCCTGGCCTGGGAAGATCCCACGTGCTGCGGAGCGGTTGGTCCGATGTGTCCAACTATCTAGTCAGAGCTCTGGAACGCATGCTCCCAGAGCCAGAGCTCTGCGATGAGAGAGGCCACTGTGATGGGAGGCCCACACAGGCCAAAGAACAAAGATAAATAAATAGAAGATCAATAGAAGTGGCCAAAACAAACAAACATAATATAGTATAAGAAAGTTTACTTAAGATACATAAGATAGCCTAAGAAAGCTTGGGGAATAGAGACGGCTCTTCTGTTAGGAATTTATGAAATTTATTAAACTCATAAATATGTCTATTATTGTATGGAGAAAAGTGCTTACTTTTTTTTTTTTTTTTTACCATTTATGGTTGACTCGTTGAAAAGAATAAAAAAGATAGCTATACAACTACCTGTTAAAACCCAGCTGTCGGGACTTCCCTGGTGGTCTAGTGGGTCGAGAGTCCACCTTGCAGTGCAAGGACATCAGTTCCCCGGGGATCCCAATGCAGTTGACTGGGTGTCCAATTAGGAGCCAACTTGGAGGAGAAAACACAGGCAAGTTTTCGTAATTCTGGGCTTTCGTAATTCCTGGAGAGTCTTTCAACATTCTATTATCTTTACAATAAAAATTTGTTTCATTTGCATGTCACTCAGTCACAATATCCATTGAAAATAATGGATTAGAATACAAATATAATTTAAGATTTGGTTTTGTCCTATAATCCTGTGTTAAAGCAGAGTTTATTATTCAGTATACCAGATAGTCTCCAGGCTTTAGAATTGAAAGTAATTATTTGAATCCTAAATTCTAGTTTTCTTTATATCACTAGCTGCTATGAGAAGTTGAGCAAGTTAGATAACTTTTCTGGGTCTGTTCTCTTGCCTGTGAAATGTGGTTATAGTAGTAATTAATCAACATTATGTATGAATATGAAAATCTGTAACAAATGTTATATCTAGGATGATACATGGGTTATATCTGTTGCTCAAATGATATCAGTCACTGTTCTGGTGTGCAGTTAGGTAGATGAAAATAGCATCATATGGGCTTCCCTAGTAGTCCAGTGGGTAAGGACACCACCTTGCAGTGCAAGGGGCACCGGTTGGATCCCTGGCCTGGGAAGATCCCACGTGCCACGGAGCGGTTGGTCCGATGTGTCCAACTATCTAGTCAGAGCTCTGGAATGCATGCTCCCAGAGCCAGAGCTCTGCGATGAGAGAGGCCACTGTGATGGGAGGCCCACACAGGCCAAAGAACAAAGATAAATAAATAGAAGATCAATAGAAGTGGCCAAAACAAACAAACATAATATAGTATAAGAAAGTTTACTTAAGATACATAAGATAGCCTAAGAAAGCTTGGGGAATAGAGACAGCTCTTCTGTTAGGAACTTATGAAATTTATTAAACTCATAAATATGTCTATTATTGTATGGAGAAAAGTGCTTACTTTTTTTTTTTTTTTTTTTTTACCATTTATGGTTGACTCGTTGAAAAGAATAAAAAAGATAGCTATACAACTACCTGTTAAAACCCAGCTGTCGGGACTTCCCTGGTGGTCTAGTGGGTCGAGAGTCCACCTTGCAGTGCAAGGACATCAGTTCGATCCCTGGCCGGGGAAGATCCCATATGCTGCAGAGCGGCGGGACTGGTGTGTCCAATTAGGAGCCAACACTTTGGAGCGCATGTGCCCAGAGCCAGTGCTCTGCAATGAGAGAGGCCACTGAAGTGGGAGGCCCACACAGGTCAAAGAACAAAGGTGGACGAAAATAAATAAATGAAAAATCAATTAAAGAGGCAAAAATTTAAAAAAAAGAAAAGCCTGTCATTTATCAAAAGGTAGTTTCTAAATATTAGAGATATTCAGCAAATACTTGGCAGATGATAATTATGTTATAGGTACTGTTCTGGATTCTGGAAGATTGGAGTATTAGTTAAAAAAAAGATTAGTGAGCACGTTGCCTTAATTAGATACTTTGTTTGAAAAGGAAAGAAAGTAGATTTAGATTCTAGGTTGGCCATTATTCCTATTAACATTATGTGTTCAGGTATCCAGTATCATATAGGGATGCTGGAAATGCTCTCTTTTCCAAAATATTATCCCATAATGTATGTATATAGTCACTTAAACATTAAGATCTTTATAGATAATAATGTGAGCTCACTCCATTGGATTAAGTCTTACAGTTATAGACTCACAATATTCTTTTTTAAATGTAAACATTTAGTGAGAGGCTGAGACATTTAGTAATCACAGGTTAGAGTTAATTGATTTGTCACTTAATTATCTTTATGTCAGCAGAGACCTAGGGAAGCCTAAAGGCATTACATTTTTTTGAGAAATAATAGCTGAAAATCTGTAATGAAGTGAACAAAGGAGATACAGCATGACCTTATGCTAGGTGTGACGATTATATTGTACAGAGACTTACCCAATTCTTAATTCCTTTGTTGAATTCTTTTAGATGCTGAGTGTATTTGGGGTCCACATGTGAGCCTCTTGTCATCTGTGAGCCTCCATTTCTTGCTCTTGCCTGAGAGGACTCCTAAGGGATTCAGAGGTCCCATTCTGATATTTAACCTCCTATCCTCTTTCAAAGCATGTGAACTTGTTTACCCCTTTAAAGTTTGCCAAAACAAAGGAAAAAATTCCCCACTCCTTGCTCTAAAATGAGATTTATTAGATTTATTAGAAAGGATACCACGTAGCAGAGATAAAATATGTGATTAACTAAAAGAAAAGTGATTCCAGATGCTGTCCCATTGGCCATTTGGCCTCCTTGAAGAGTCTCTCATCTGTTTCTGTCGCAGTTGTCCAGGCCCCATCACCCTGTGCAAAGAACAAAGATGGACGAAAATAAATAAATGAAAAACCAATTAAAGAGGCGAAAATTTTAAAAAAAGAAAAGCCTGTCATTTATCAAAAGGTAGTTTCTAAATATTAGAGATATTCAGCAAATACTTGGCAGATGATAATTATGTTATAGGTACTGTTCTGGATTCTGGAAGATTGGAGTATTCGTTAAAAAAAAGATTAGTGAGCATGTTGCCTTAATTAGATACTTTGTTTGCAAAGGAAAGAAAGTAGATTTAGATTCTAGGTTGGCCATTATTCCTATTAACATTATGTGTTCAGGTATCCAGTATCATATAGGGATGCTGGAAATGCTCTCTTTTCCAAAATATTATCCCATAATGTATGTATATAGTCACTTAAACATTAAGATCTTTATAGATAATAATGTGAGCTCACTCCATTGGATTAAGTCTTACAGTTATAGACTCACAATATTCTTTTTTAAATGTAAACATTTAGTGAGAGGCTGAGACATTTAGTAATCACAGGTTAGTGTTAATTGATTTGTCACTTAATTATCTTTATGTCAGCAGAGACCTAGGGAAGCCTAAAGGCATTACATTTTTTTGAGAAAAAATAGCTGAAAATCTGTAATGAAGTGAACAAAGGAGATACAGCATGACCTTATGCTAGGTGTGACGATTATATTGTACAGAGACTTACCCAATTCTTAATTCCTTTGTTGAATTCTTTTAGATGCTGAGTGTATTTGGGGTCCACATGTGAGCCTCTTGTCATCTGTGAGCCTCCATTTCTTGCTCTTGCCTGAGAGGACTCCTAAGGGGTTCAGAGGTCCCATTCTGATATTTAACCTCCTATCCTCTTTCAAAGCATGTGAACTTGTTTACCCCTTTAAAGTTTGCCAAAACAAAGGAAAAAATTCCCCACTCCTTGCTCTAAAATGAGATTTATTAGATTTATTAGAAAGGATACCATGTAGCAGAGATAAAATATGTGATTAACTAAAAGAAAAGTGATTCCAGATGCTGTCCCATTGGCCATTTGGCCTCCTTGAAGAGTCTCTCATCTGTTTCTGTCGCAGTTGTCCAGGCCCCACCATCACCCTGTGCAATTTCTGGGATGGGCAATCAGAGGGCTCAGTGGACAGGTGATCCACATATCTAATTCATGATTTTGGTGAATCTCTATGGGATTTCTTCAGGGTCTCACAAAGCAGAATTGTCCTTGCCTTTGTTTCTCCCCTACTCCGACCAGTTCACTTGCTTTTCCAGGTATGCACTGCAGTCATTCTTCAAATTAACAATGTGTGAGAAATGGGGCCAAAAAGACCAGTATTTTCTGGAGTTTTGAAATAAGGCATCTATGATCATTTGCCTTCCATACAAGGATCAGCTTCTTAAACAGGCATGAATCTACAAGGAGGTGCAAGGAAGCTAAGACTGCACAATTCATCCCAGGAAGACAAGGTCCAGAAGAACAATAAATCACTGTTCCCATAATCACCTTCAGACTAAAACCAGGGTTTTTCTCTGTTTACAAAAGGAGATTTATTTGGTAAAGGGCAGGAGGATATAGCATAATGAATGTTTTAAAGAAAAATGTCAGAGCGTGTGGTTGTTAAGTACTTCAAAGAGGCCCTTTGGTCTACCTCAGGTGTGTGGTTCATCAACTCTCCTTGTCTGGAAGGAAGGGTGTATCAAGGATGTTCTTTTTCAAAGAGAAATGATGTGAAAGACATAGGGATAAATAACCGTTAGTTAGATCTCCTTAAGAAACAGTTCACTTCATGTGGGTAATAGTTTTGGTTTGAATGTTCTAAAATATGCCATAGTAATCACAGATTTAAAATAATTATTTACAATGGTTCACTTTTCTTGTTTGCTACATTCATTTTTTTTTCATGTAAAAATATTGTGTACTGGTTATATGAGTCACAATGGACTGGGTTATGCTGCTTAAGTGAAATCTCAATGAATTTGTATGTAAGAGCTTATGCAAACTCTGCTTTATATCCAAAGTCTTCCTAGGTTAGCTTCTAAGTGATGACTCAGGAATCCTCCATCTTTGGTCCATGATCTCAACCTGTGGCTTTGAGGTCACCATAGCAGGTGGAAAGAATATGGGATTCACATCTCCTCTTAAATTCTTTGACTCATAAATGACACACATTATTTTGTACAAAGAAATGATCACATAACTCCACCTGACTGAAAGAGGCAGAAAAATATGGGGCAACGTATAGATACTTTATAAGTGGTAAATCCCTTTACCTTATTGAGCAAGCTGTTTCTCCTTTCCTTCCCAGTATTTACCATATCGTTAAATCCTATTCCATCTTAGTCTCCTTATTATTTATATGGAGATAGATGATAGGTAGTAAACTTGTTCATCCAATTTAAAGAAGCCAATAGTCACTAGTGATAATTAGTAATGAGATAACTTAGAAAACATTTTCTATGTGAATCTATCATATAAGATGTATGCTTCCAGAGAATAGAGATGAATGAAGACCATGAAGGACATCTGGAAATTTATTTTGAATAATGAATTTTAGGAGAATAGCTCTCAGGAATAAGTCTCCATTGCCCTTTTTAAAACAACAACAAAATGAAAAAAAAAAAAAAAAAAGCCAAATACATCCTGCTTTACAATTCCTTCATTCATTGCATTCTGGACAGCTTCCTATTACCCATGCTTCTTGATGGCTTAATATTTATGTGGATAATATCTTGGTTCCCTCATTCACTGACATCACATTGCCAACAATTCTCCAATCACATTATCAACACATTTCTATGGTCTCATTCAGTGTATTGTCAACACTAGAATATGTGCTACATTAAAATTCATGAATTTAAATATTCTTAAGTAGTCATATAGCATCCAAATTGGGAAAAATTTGAGAATGAAATGATATGCTGTTAATTATTTTGCCAATCAAATACTGAAACAGCAGGCATAAATAAGGACTATTCTCAACAAGAGGGAATATCATCCTTCTGAATATATGGCTCTAACTCCATCTTCCAGTCCCTTCAGTTCAAGTGAAAGTGCTGACTTATATGGTCTTAGAGCCCTTCGGTTGAGTCTTCATCAGTTAACTTCCTTTCAAATATTGTGTACTGGTTATATGAGTCACAATGGACTGGGTTATGCTACTTAAGTGAAATCTCAATGAATTTGTATGTAAGAGCTTATGCAAACTCTGCTTTATATCCAAAGTCTTCCTAGGTTAGCTTCTAAGTGATGACTCAGGAATCCTCCATCTTTGGTCCATGATCTCAACCTGTGGCTTTGAGGTCACCATAGCAGGTGGAAAGAATATGGGATTCACATCTCCTCTTAAATTCTTTGACTCATAAATGACACACATTATTTTGTACAAAGAAATGATCACATAACTCCACCTGACTGAAAGAGGCAGAAAAATATGGGGCAACGTATAGATACTTTATAAGTGGTAAATCCCTTTACCTTATTGAGCAAGATGTTTCTCCTTTCCTTCCCAGTATTTACCATATCGTTAAATCCTATTCCATCTTAGTCTCCTTATTATTTATATGGAGATAGATGATAGGTAGTAAACTTGTTCATCCAATTTAAAGAAGCCAATAGTCACTAGTGATAATTAGTAATGAGATAACTTAGAAAACATTTTCTATGTGAATCTATCATATAAGATATATGCTTCCAGAGAATAGAGATGAATGAAGACCATGAAGGACATCTGGAAATTTATTTTGAATAATGAATTTTAGGAGAATAGCTCTCAGGAATAAGTCTCCATTGCCCTTTTTAAAACAACAACAAAATGAAAAAACAAAAAAAAAGGCCAAATACATCCTGCTTTACAATTCCTTCATTCATTGCATTCTGGACAGCTTCCTATTACCCATGCTTCTTGATGGCTTAATATTTATGTGGATAATATCTTGGTTCCCTCATTCACTGACATCACATTGCCAACAATTCTCCAATCACATTATCAACACATTTCTATGGTCTCATTCAGTGTATTGTCAACACTAGAATATGTGCTACATTAAAATTCATGAATTTAAATATTCTTAAGTAGTCATATAGCATCCAAATTGGGAAAAATTTGAGAATGAAATGATATGCTGTTAATTATTTTGCCAATCAAATACTGAAACAGCGGGCATAAATAAGGACTATTCTCAACAAGAGGGAATATCATCCTTCTGAATATATGGCTCTAACTCCATCTTCCAGTCCCTTCAGTTCAAGTGAAAGTGCTGACTTATATGGTCTTAGAGCCCTTCGGTTGAGTCTTCATCAGTTAACTTCCTTTCTATTCTTTAGCATCCTCCTACCGTTGATTCTCTCTTCATTACACTTACAGTCCACGGTTCATCACTGAGATTATTTCATGTAAAATATATTCATTTCCATTATCCTCATTTTTTTCTATTTGGAAAAAGTTCCAGCGTTTTATCTTTCAAAATCTATCTTCTGTGGTTCTCGTCAGTGCTACGACACATATGGACTTCATTTCATGATCTCTAACCTCAAATGGGCCTTACCACTCTTTTCAGCAGTACTCTTTTTCATTACTTTTACAACACCTTAATGACCACCATATTGCTAAATCCAATCGACATTTCCTGCACTGTCTGACTCATCTTCCCCTTTTCTCACAACAGTGGATAATTTCCTGGGGCAACTCAGATTTAGAGGTCTCTGGGGATGGCAGAGGCTTACACCAAGACAGTATCAGCCCAGCTTCTCCTTGTGACTGTTCGACACACTTGCTTCCTTGTGCAATGTTGACTTTCTAGGTGCCAATCTCCATCTTGAAGTCTGCTTTCTGCAGAACACAATCCACGATACCAACTTAACCTCATTTTTCAGGTCTTAGCTTAAATGTTACTTCCTTGACAGCACTTTTCTATCCTCTTCTTCTCACATAAATTCCAACCCCTCCCCACAAAAATGTTCTCCACATGGAATTCTATTGTAACGTATAGTCCTTATCACACTTTCTTGCTATATTTCTTGTTTACTATGTACTTCTTTGCTTTTTGCAAAAGAAGGCAGGGCCGATGACTGTTTTGTTTGCTAACACATCTACCCTGAGTACTGAGCACAGGGTTTAAATAATTGGGAGAATGATTAACCTACCATTCCAGATAGCTGGCACCCAAAACTTTTAAGGGTGTAACATTCTGAGAAAATTATATCTATGTATATCTAACTATAGAATGCATATATATAACTATGGAATGAATATCTATAACTATAGAATGAATATATATATATATATATATATATATATATACACACATACATATAACTATAGAATGAATCTAGTTGTTTGCTTACCCCAGGATGATTTTTTTCACATAATGCAGACTACAATCTTGCAGACTACTAGAGTTTTAGAATCTTAGTAGCAGGGTTTTAGTAGCACAGAATTCAATCTCGACGGGTATGTTATATCAGAATACTCAAGACTGTGAACATGACTATAATCCTTTCTGAAGTATTAAGGCTATATTATTTCTGAGTAAAGGTAATACTTGCCATATGTGCTTTGTGTTGGAAAGTAATTTTTTTTTACAACCAATTCCCTGCTCCAGTGACTAATTGGACATTTTTGAGTAATAAACTGTTTAATTACATTAAGAAACATACTAAATTCCATACAACAATGACAATAAGCTTCACAGTTATATGATAATAGATTTCAGAGAAGTAACATATCATGTCCTTGACTGATTTGTTAGTAAATGACAGAAGTATCAGATAATTTGCTACAGAAAAAGTGGAAAGTAAAACATTCCTGATAGTTTCATTCATATTACAGTAATAAATATTTGTGTTTAGTCATTTTGTTACACGATGATCTTCTGAAAGGTATTGTAAAGACTAACTCATTGTTGAATCTCTGACTAAGCCCAATATCTGGCCCATAGTTGGCATGAGATTAATGTTTATTGAATGACTATAGGAATAAATAAATTAAGAATTGTATAATTTACTTTCACATACATTGTTTAAGTTCATCTTAGTAAACTATGAAACAGGCTATAGACTTGTTATAAAATCCACTTAACAATGAGACAACTGAGAATCGGATAACTTAAGATATTCAGTGTCTTAAGTTAGGCATTGTTGATTGAAATGAACAGGAACTCACTCAGTTTAGCTTAGGAAGAAATGAGAAATTTTTTCAAGTACACAAGGAAATATCATGGCATAGTGAAGCTGAGAATAGAACCAGGACTCAGAGAAAACTGGAATGTCACAAGATAGCTAATCACACACTCTCTCTGTCCCTCTGCATCTCCTTTTCTATTTCTCTCTCTCTCTCCCTGTTACATACTTTCTTATCTTTCTCTGGTTCTCTTATTCCATCTTTTTCTTTCCCCTTTCTGTAGAACAACTAGTGGCTTTCTCTTCATTGTTGTTACTCAATTATTTTGGCTTCCTGGTTTATTTGCCTTTCTGCGATTCCAAATTGGACTTTGATGGACTCCATATGACTAGAGGCTATTACAATTTGAATAGAGCCTTTGATTTTAATAATGGTAAGAAAATACATGATAGATTAGACAATAAATGTGGGGTATAATTAGACAATAAATGTGGGATACTGTCCAGGTATAATTATGGGGCTGGAGTCTGTAGCAGTGCCCTATCTGATCCAAGGATAAAGCACACACACCCAAGTTCACACCCTTGTAAAAAGTCAAGTAGAAACTGAGTGCAAATATTTCAGTTCCTGGTTCAGTTCTCATTTCAATGCAGCATGTATCAATGAGAAGCATCTATGTGACAGTAACTGTGCTAAGCACCAGGCAATAAGCCTGCTTCATTAACTATGCTGAAGCCTTAGACTATGTGAATCACAACAAATTGTGGAAAGTTTTTAAAGAAATGGGAATACGAGACCACCTTACCTACCTCCTGAGAAGCATGTATGCAGGTCAAGAAGCAACAATTAGAACCAGACATGCAGCCACTAACTGGTCCAAAATTGGGGAAAAAGTATGTCAAGGCTGTTATTGTCCCCGTGCTTATTTAATTTTATGCAGAGCACATGATATGAAATTCTGAGCCAGATGAAGCTCAAGTTGGAATCAAGGTTGCCAGGGGAAATATCAGTAACCTCAGATATGTAGATGATACCACCTTAATGGCAGAAAGCAAAGAGAAACTAAAGAGCCTCAAGAAAGCAAATGAAACTAAAGAGCCTCATGATGAAGGTGAAAGAGGAGAGTGGAAAAATCTGGCTTAAAACTCAGCATTCAAAAAACTAAGATCATCATATTTAGTCCCATCACTTCATGCAAATATATGGGGTAACAATGGAAACAGTGACAGAGTTTATTCTCTTGGGTTACAAATTTACCAAGGATGGTGACTGCAGTCATGAAATTAAAAGATGCTTGCTCCTTGGAAGAAAAGCTATGAACCTAGATTTTTTTTCCTAGATGAACCTAGACAGTGTACTAAAAAACAAAGACACCACTTTTTCAACAAAGATCTGTATAATCAAAGGTATGGTTTTTCCAGTAGTCATGTATGGAAGTGAGAGTTGGACTATAAAGAAGGTTGTGTGCTGAAGAATTGATGCTTTTGAACTGTGGGACTAGAGAAGACACTTCAGAGTCCCTTGAATAACAAGGATATCAAACCAGTCAATTCTGAAGGAAATCAACCCTGAATATTCCTTGGAAGGACTGATGCTAAAAATTCTAGTATTTTGGCCACCTGATGCAGAGTCAAATCATTGGAAAGACCCTGGTGTTGGGAAAGATTGAAGGAAGGAAAAGTAAGGGTTAGCAGATGATGAGATGGTTGGATGGCATCACAGACTCAATTCACATGAATTTGAGCAAACTCTGGGAAACGGTGAAGGAGAGGGAAGCTTGGTGTGGTGCAGTCCATAGAGTTGCAAAGAGTTGGCCAAGACTTAAAAAGGCTGTGGTGCACAAGACAAAACTTTTCTATTTCTTAAAGAAGAAATGGGAATACGAGACCACCTTACCTACCTCCTGAGAAGCATGTATGCAGGTCAAGAAGCACCAATTAGAACCAGACATGCAGCCACTAACTGGTCCAAAATTGGGGAAAAAGTATGTCAAGGCTGTTATTGTCCCCATGCTTATTTAATTTTATGCAGAGCACATGATATGAAATTCTGAGCCAGATGAAGCTCAAGTTGGAATCAAGGTTGCCAGGGGAAATATCAGTAACCTCAGATATGTAGATGATACCACCTTAATGGCAGAAAGCAAAGAGAAACTAAAGAGCCTCAAGAAAGCAAATGAAACTAAAGAGCCTCATGATGAAGGTGAAAGAGGAGAGTGAAAAAGTTGGCTTAAAACTCAACATTCAGAAAACTAAGATCATCATATTTAGTCCCATCACTTCATGCAAATATATGGGGTAACAATGGAAACAGTGACAGAGTTTATTCTCTTGGGTTACAAATTTACCAAGGATGGTGACTGCAGTCATGAAATTAAAAGATGCTTGCTCCTTGGAAGAAAAGCTATGAACCTAGATTTTTTTTCCTAGATGAACCTAGACAGTGTACTAAAAAACAAAGACACCACTTTTTCAACAAAGATCTGTATAATCAAAGGTATGGTTTTTCCAGTAGTCATGTATGGAAGTGAGAGTTGGACTATAAAGAAGGTTGTGTGCTGAAGAATTGATGCTTTTGAACTGTGGGACTAGAGAAGACACTTCAGAGTCCCTTGAATAACAAGGATATCAAACCAGTCAATTCTGAAGGAAATCAAGCCTGAATATTCCTTGGAAGGACTGATGCTAAAAATTCTAGTATTTTGGCCACCTGATGCAGAGTCAAATCATTGGAAAGACCTTGGTGTTGGGAAAGATTGAAGGAAGGAAAAGTAAGGGTTAGCAGATGATGAGATGGTTGGATGGCATCACAGACTCAATTCACATGAATTTGAGCAAACTCTGGGAAACGGTGAAGGACAGGGAAGCTTGGTGTGGTGCAGTCCATAGAGTTGCAAAGAGTTGGCCAAGACTTAGCAAGTGAACAACAACAAAGGCTATAAGCATGAGTGAAGCCAGAATCTCTTCCTATATTGATGAAACTTATAAGGAAGGTAGAGAGCAAAAGGGAAATCTAAAAGATAAATGTGGTAAGTGTAATGAAGAAAGGTATATGGGTTCCTTGTGATATAGGCAAAGGTGGCAGTTACAAGGTATAGAGAAATGGATGTTTGAACTGGCATGTTGGTATAGGTAAATATAGGGCAAAGTGAGGATATTTTAGAAAGAAGAAGTAAGAAGGCAAAAGGTAAATAATTTGGGAATTAGTTCTAAGGGTGATAGAAGATGGTGGAGTTTGAATGCAATAGTGTTTGTATTTTGGAAAGTTCATTCTGAATACGTCTCAAGGACAAAGGGAAGGTCAGCATGTGGGATGCTGAGTGTAAGGGTTATCTGACTGATAATGGAGATGTTTAGATGAAGCTTTGCAAATTAGCTACACTTAACAGAAGACTTAATGATTTCCACATGATGACACATCATGCAATACTAAGATCTAATACATAATCTGGTTTATGCTCTTTCCCCCTACTAAGTGATTATTAATTTTATGTTTGTTATTATTAATACTGTTTTATGAAAGTGAGGTGATATGATCCATCCACTAAAATCTATCATGTATAATGCAGAAGGCAACTGAATAACAAATTCCTTGACAAGGAGGCAGAATGTTTCATCAGTGTTAATTGCAACAGAATTTTCAGAATAAAGGACTTGACTATTTCTATAAACTTAATTTTCCATACCACTAAATAACTTTTAATGAAATTACATAATGTGTTCAGTCATGTCCGCCTCTTTTTGTGACCCCACAAACTGTAGCCTGCCAGGTTCTGTTCATGGAATTCCTTGGAAGGACTGATGCTAAATTCTAGTATTTTGGCCACCTGATGCAGAGTCAAATCATTGGAAAGACCTTGGTGTTGGGAAAGATTGAAGGAAGGAAAAGTAAGGGTTAGCAGATGATGAGATGGTTGGATGGCATCACAGACTCAATTCACATGAATTTGAGCAAACTCTGGGAAACGGTGAAGGAGAGGGAAGCTTGGTGTGGTGCAGTCCATAGAGTTGCAAAGAGTTGGCCAAGACTTAGCAAGTGAACAACAACAAAGGCTATAAGCATGAGTGAAGCCAGAATCTCTTCCTATATTGATGAAACTTATAAGGAAGGTAGAGAGTAAAAGGGAAATCTAAAAGATAAATGTGGTAAGTGTAATGAAGAAAGGTATATGGGTTCCTTGTGATATAGGCAAAGGTGGCAGTTACAAGGTATAGAGAAATGGATGTTTGAACTGGCATGTTGGTATAGGTAAATATAGGGCAAAGTGAGGATATTTTAGAAAGAAGAAGTAAGAAGGCAAAAGGTAAATAATTTGGGAATTAGTTCTAAGGGTGATAGAAGATGGTGGAGTTTGAATGCAATAGTGTTTGTATTTTGGAAAGTTCATTCTGAATACGTCTCAAGGACAAAGGGAAGGTCAGCATGTGGGATGCTGAGTGTAAGGGTTATCTGACTGATAATGGAGATGTTTAGATGAAGCTTTGCAAATTAGCTACACTTAACAGAAGACTTAATGATTTCCACATGATGACACATCATGCAATACTAAGATCTAATACATAATCTGGTTTATGCTCTTTCCCCCTACTAAGTGATTATTAATTTTATGTTTGTTATTATTAATACTGTTTTATGAAAGTGAGGTGATATGATCCATCCACTAAAATCTATCATGTATAATGCAGAAGGCAACTGAATAACAAATTCCTTGACAAGGAGGCAGAATGTTTCATCAGTGTTAATTGCAACAGAATTTTCAGAATAAAGGACTTGACTATTCCTATAAACTTAATTTTCCATACCACTAAATAACTTTTAATGAAATTACATAATCTGTTCAGTCATGTCCGCCTCTTTTTGTGACCCCACAAACTGTAGCCTGCCAGGTTCCTCTGTTCATGGAATTCTCCAGGCAAGAATATAGGAGTAGGTTACTATTTCCTCCTCCAGGTGACCTTCTTGACCCACGGCTTAATTGTGAGTATTTCTCAAATTTATTTGCAGTTGTTCATTATATATAAATGACTGTAAATTACATTTTTTGCAATTAAATCTGGTGTCTTCTGAGTTAGAGGAGAAATTTACGTTCCCCAACAAATATCTTCCAAAAGGCCAACCTTTTATTTCTCTATAGAGTCTTTTTCATGCGCACAGTAAGAAGACTGCTTATTGTTTTTGTTGCTAACTAACATATCGTAAGCCTTAACACTACTCACAGAAGAATTATATCAATATTTCCCATCTAAATAACAAGAAAAGCCTTTGCAGTATTTTGGGTCAAAAGCTTTATTATTAAAAAGTACCAGAATGTGGGACTTTACAATTAGAGAGTAACAGCTTCAGTTGTTATTCGTTTTTCAGACTAATGGATAAATAATCTGTTGTCAAAATTAATTCATATATAAGCATATGTATTTACATTTACATGATAGACTGCAGTTACTCTGAAAAACTGTTTTGGTCTACTGGATAATTAATGCATTTAATATTGGCATAATATGCAGAACACATAGACCTAAATGGCTAGCAATATGCTTTAATCTTGGTTAATTTGGTATATATTAATATGTATATTACTACTAGGCTATAGAAAGTCCAGGAGAAGGATAAGGAAAACAGAAAAAAATTTCCTGTCAAAGTCAATTTAAAATTTGTATAATTACACTAAAAAAATCTGGTTTATGCTCTTTCCCCCTACTAAGTGATTATTAATTTTATGTTTGTTATTATTAATACTGTTTTATGAAAGTGAGGTGATATGATCCATCCACTAAAATCTATCATGTATAATGCAGAAGGCAACTGAATAACAAATTCCTTGACAAGGAGGCAGAATGTTTCATCAGTGTTAATTGCAACAGAATTTTCAGAATAAAGGACTTGACTATTTCTATAAACTTAATTTTCCATACCACTAAATAACTTTTAATGAAATTACATAATGTGTTCAGTCATGTCCGCCTCTTTTTGTGACCCCACAAACTGTAGCCTGCCAGGTTCCTCTGTTCATGGAATTCTCCAGGCAAGAATATAGGAGTAGGTTACTATTTCCTCCTCCAGGTGACCTTCTTGACCCACGGCTTAATTGTGAGTATTTCTCAAATTTATTTGCAGTTGTTCATTATATATAAATGACTGTAAATTACATTTTTTGCAATTAAATCTGGTGTCTTCTGAGTTAGAGGAGAAATTTACTTTCCCCCAACAAATATCTTCCAAAAGGCCAACCTTTTATTTCTCTATAGAGTCTTTTCATGCACAGTAAGAAGACTGCTTATTGTTTTTGTTGCTAACTAACATATTGTAAGCCTTAACACTACTCACAGAAGAATTATATCAATATTTCCCATCTAAATAACAAGAAAAGCCTTTGCAGTATTTTGGGTCAAAAGCTTTATTATTAAAAAGTACCAGAACGTGGGACTTTACAATTAGAGAGTAACAGCTGCAGTTGTTATTCATTTTTCAGACTAATGGATAAATAATCTGTTGTCAAAATTAATTCATATATAAGCATATGTATTTACATGATAGACTGCAGTTACTCTGAAAAATTGTTTTGGTCTACTGGATAATTAATGCATTTAATATTGGCATAATATGCAGAACACATAGACCTAAATGGCTAGCAATATGCTTTAATCTTGGTTAATTTGGTATATATTAATATGTATATTACTACTAGGCTATAGAAAGTCCAGGAGAAGGATAAGGAAAACAGAAAAAAATTTCCTGTCAAAGTCAATTTAAAATTTGAAATACACTAATTGAGTTGCATAAGATCAAGATGACAAGGAGAGATAAAATATAACCAAGATCACTAAGTCAATCAGCAAATGTTTATTTATTGACAATTCTGTTCAAAAGAGTATTATTACTCATTGCTTGGAGTAACTGGAGACAAAATGGAAAACACCAAAATAATGAGGTTGTAATGGGTTCCTAACTTAGTGGTGGCAAACTGGACCTAATTAAAATCATATTCTGTAAGGAGTTTATAAGAAAAACCTGAGAAAACATTCTATAGGAGGAATTACTATAAATATCAAAGAAGATCATTTATGTTAAATATTTTTGAGTAGAAACTACATGCAAAATAAGAAATTTTGTATTAGGAAAGAAGTGCATGTTACATTGAAATCTGGTGTGATTTTTCTCCTTTATTCCTTAAATAACTGTGTTTCTGCACATTTTTCAAGTTAGACCATTGGTATTGAGTGTTCATTTCCAGCTGTTCATCATAGTGTTATATTAAAGCATTCTATGTCAAGATTTCCTCACCCTCCTCAAGAAAAGTACATTCAAAAATTTTAGTTTGATCTCAGAAAAAAGAATCAATTTTTTGTTGATAATGAATGAAAATTTTATGTACTATTATGTGCCTAGCACTGTGCATGACCTTAAGCACACAGAGATGGAAAATCATCTCTTCTCTTCAAGGGGTTCAGTGGACAACAATTCTACTATGAAGCCAATCTTTCTATTCAGTTCAGGTCTTAGATTTGTGGTTTATTTTTTGTTTTGTTTTAATATTTCTTTCTTTTCCTCATTGTTCCTCTTTTATTTATATTTATTTTCATCCATCTTTTTTATTCTTTCAGGCCCCTTACTGCAGAGCACCAGCTCGGGGGTGCCATTGTATTTACTTTGATAGACTGCAGTTACTCTGAAAAATTGTTTTGGTCTACTGGATAATTAATGCATTTAATATTGGCATAATATGCAGAACACATAGACCTAAATGGCTAGCAATATGCTTTAATCTTGGTTAATTTGGTATATATTAATATGTATATTACTACTAGGCTATAGAAAGTCCAGGAGAAGGATAAGGAAAACAGAAAAAAATTTCCTGTCAAAGTCAATTTAAAATTTGAAATACACTAATTGAGTTGCATAAGATCAAGATGACAAGCAGAGATAAAATATAACCAAGATCACTAAGTCAATCAGCAAATGTTTATTTATTGACAATTCTGTTCAAAAGAGTATTGTTACTCATTGCTTGGAGTAACTGGAGACAAAATGGAAAACACCAAAATAATGAGGTTGTAATGGGTTCCTAACTTAGTGGTGGCAAGCTGGACTTAATTAAAATCATATTCTGTAAGGAGTTTATAAGAAAAACCTGAGAAAACATTCTATAGGAGGAATTACTGTAAATATCAAAGAAGATCATTTATGTTAAATATCTTTGAGTAGAAACTACATGCAAAATAAGAAATTTTGTATTAGGAAAGAAGTGCATGTTACATTGAAATCTGGTGTGATTTTTCTCCTTTATTCCTTAAATAACTGTGTTTCTGCACATTTTTCAAGTTAGACTGTTGGTATTGAGTGTTCATTTCCAGCTGTTCATCATAGTGTTATATTAAAGCATTCTATGTCAAGATTTCCTCATCCTCCTCAAGAAAAGTACATTCAAAAATTTTAGTTTGATCTCAGAAAAAAGAATCAATTTTTTGTTGATAATGAGTGAAAATTTTATGTACTATTATGTGCCTAGCACTGTGCATGACCTTAAGCACACAGAGATGGAAAATCATCTCTTCTCTTCAAGGGGTTCAGTGGACAAGAATTCTACTATGAAGCCAATCTTTCTATTCAGTTCAGGTCTTAGATTTGTGGTTTATTTTTTGTTTTGTTTTAATATGTCTTTCTTTTCCCCATTGTTCCTCTTTTATTTATATTTATTTTCATCCATCTTTTTTATTCTTTGGCATGTGTGGGCCTCGCATTGCAGTGCCCTCTCTTACTGCAGAGCACCAGCTCTGGGTGCATATGTTCCAGAGTGTTGGCTCATAATTGGACACGCTGATCCAACTCTCCTCAGCACATGGGGTCTTCCTGGGCCAGGGATTGAACCAGTGCCCCTTGCACGGCAAGGTGGACTTTTTACGCACTGGACCAGCATGGAAGCCCAGATTTATGTTTTAATAGTCATGTGACTTAAAATGATTTATCCTGGGAAGTCCCTGGTGGTCCAGTGGCTAAGATTCTGTGCTCCCAATGCAGGGGGCCCAGGTTCAATCCCTGGTCAGGGAACTAGAGCCCACCTGCTACAACTGAGACCCAATGCAGCCAAATAAATATAAATTAAGCATTTTTTAAAAAATAAATAAAAATTAAAAAAAAATAAAATGGTTTATCTGTTGGCTACCAGTTTAAGGCTTTGAGTGAAATTTGGGGACTTACCTGATGCTCCCAGAGTTCCATAAACTTCCTACATGTAACCTTCATCATCTTTGTAAACTAATACCCTGCTCATAATTTGGAAGGTATTGTGTTTTATAATCTTATGGAAAATCTGAACAAACTTGTTGGTCAGCCCAATATCATCCTCAGCTTCTAGTATGAATTGCTAGAGAATATCACCTTTTCTCCTGGCATTTTTATAGCAATGAATAAAAGAAGAAAAAATGTAGTGAATTGTTTAATACCTGCCTCTTCTGTAATTATGAAACACAATGCTTTATAAGGGCATTGATCATGCTGCGTTAATTCCCTCCAATTCCCTGTTTCCTAGCTCATTGCTAGGCACAACATAGGTACCCATTAAACAGTTGATAAATGGACCAAAGATACATAGAACAGAACTTGGCTATCAGACCACATAAATAAAAACCAGATTTTCATAAAAGGCAACAAGGTTTTGATTATTATTTGCAATTCCAAAGAAATTGCAAATAAATTCCTAAAATCGAAGTAGAATGCAATTGTTTGAGTAGCTGATTGAGCTCATTAGTTTCACTTAGTTTTCTTGTATTTTAACATTTTTTTATTTGAGTATTTATTGAGCATTCACCATGTGGTGTGCAGTGATGCTGAGAAGATGAATAAGGTAATTCTAGTAGTTTACAAGAAACTCAAAGCCTGGTGAAAGAATAAAAATCATTACAATTTAAGACAGAAACTGCTGTGGGACTCATATACAAATTATTGTTGGACCCAAAGGAGCTAATAATAAGTCTGAGCCTTATATAATCAGAAGGATTTTTACTGGTCTAGCCATAAAGGAAAGTAGACTTTAGGCAGAGAAAACGATATATATGTACAGGCATGCAGGTGTGTTCCATTTGCAGGGCTATGTGCTCAGTGACTACAATGCAAAAAGGAGTATGCCAGGAATATACACGTTCAAGTAGGGGAAGGCAGCTTCCAACATGATAAGTGTATAATAAATATATCAATGTAAGAGTCAGATAATGTGAAAATGTGATTCAAATAAGTGATGGACAGAAAATCCTGAAAGGAGAATGGGCTACAAATAAGTCACTCCAGCATTCTTGCCTGGAGAAGTTCATGGACACAGGACCCTAGCAGGCTACAGTCCATGGGGATGCAGAGTCAGACATGAACAGGCAACCACACGTTTGTTCTTTCCTAAGCCTAGACCTTAACTATGAATTGCTAGAGAATATCACCTTTTCTCCTGGCATTTTATAGCAATGAATAAAAGAAGAAAAATGTAGTGAATTGTTTAATACCTGCCTCTTCTGTAATTATGAAACACAATGCTTTATAAGGGCATTGATCATGCTCGTTAATTCCCTCCAATTCCCTGTTTCCTAGCTCATTGCTAGGCACAACATAGGTACCCATTAAACAGTTGATAAATGGACCAAAGATACATAGAACAGAACTTGGCTATCAGACCACATAAATAAAAACCAGATTTTCATAAAAGGCAACAAGGTTTTGATTATTATTTGCAATTCCAAAGAAATTGCAAATAAATTCCTAAAATCAAGTAGAATGCAATTGTTTGAGTAGCTGATTGAGCTCATTAGTTTCACTTAGTTTTCTTGTATTTTAACATTTTTTTATTTGAGTATTTATTGAGCATTCACCATGTGGTGTGCAGTGATGCTGAGAAGATGAATAAGGTAATTCTAGTAGTTTACAAGAAACTCAAAGCCTGGTGAAAGAATAAAAATCATTACAATTTAAGACAGAAACTGCTGTGGGACTCATATACAAATTATTGTTGGACCCAAAGGAGCTAATAATAAGTCTGAGCCTTATATAATCAGAAGGATTTTTACTGGTCTAGCCATAAAGGAAAGTAGACTTTAGGCAGAGAAAACGATATATATGTACAGGCATGCAGGTGTGTTCCATTTGCAGGGCTATGTGCTCAGTGACTACAATGCAAAAAGGAGTATGCCAGGAATATACACGTTCAAGTAGGGGAAGGCAGCTTCCAACATGATAAGTGTATAATAAATATATCAATGTAAGAGTCAGATAATGTGAAAATGTGATTCAAATAAGTGATGGACAGAAAATCCTGAAAGGAGAATGGGCTACAAATAAGTCACTCCAGCATTCTTGCCTGGAGAAGTTCATGGACACAGGACCCTAGCAGGCTACAGTCCATGGGGATGCAGAGTCAGACATGAACAGGCAACCACACGTTTGTTCTTTCCTAAGCCTAGACCTTAACTATGAATTTTTTGGCAGCAAAAATAAAAATATGCTAATTTAGAAGGAAAGAAAGAAAATGATATTTTTATACATTTACTATTAATTAATTCATTAGAAGAGTCTAGCTTTTCACAAATGAATTCAAAGAAGATGATGTGGCACAAATCTTTATTCATATTTGTTGAACATGAGGGTCTAGGTGTGCAGTGAGAACATTCAGAGCATGTGGTAAAATTCTCACTAGGCATGATTTAAAAGGAAAGTTCCATTAAAAGATTGCCTTCATTTTCTGATTATAAACTAATGTAGGGTTTGGTAACTATGAAAAGATAAAGAATAAGAAAGAAAAGTAAGCTCCTAAAAGTTACACCACTTAGAGATATTACTGTCAACATTTAATGCACTCACTTCCTGTCTTTCTTCTCCCTAAGTCATCACTCTATGAAAGTCTACATTATCTAAATGAGATTTCCATTAACCTCATGCCTGACTTCTCAGACTACCTCCAGTTTTTTTTTTAAATTTTATTTGTTTATTTATTTATTTTTGGCTATTCTGAGTTTTTGCTGCTACCACAGGCTTTTCTTTAGTTGAAGATAGTGGGGGCTACTCTCTAGTTGAGATGAGCAGGCTTCTTCTTTTTTTTTTTTTTGCCATTTCTACTGGTCTTTCATTTATTTACATCTTTGTTCTTTGGCCTGTGTGGGCCTCCCATCTCAGTGGCCTCTGTTGCTGCAGAGCACCGGCTCTGGATGCATGCACTCCAGAGCTCTGGCTCCGTAATTGGACACGTAGGTCCAGCCACTCCATGGCATGTGGGATCTTCCCAGGCCAGGAATTGAACTGGTGCCCCTTGCACTGCAAGGTGGTGTCCTTACTCACTGGACCACCAGGAAAGCCCCTACTTCCAGTTTTGATGCAGATTTAGTACTGTCAGAAACATCTCCCCAATTTCAAACCTGAGGAAGGGTCTGAAATAAACCTTTGTCATTGTCTGTGTACAATGACAATTTTTAGAGACTATGCAGAACATTTATTCATCTTTTTGCAACTTAATAAAGACTGATAGCCTTGCCAGGGTTGGGTCCCATTACACAGGGCACAGCATTTTACTGAATACATTTTCTGTAGATGTTTTCTTGCAAAGGTGCTTGTCCCATCTCTCGTTGCCTGAGTCTCTCTTGACATCTAACACCCAAGATAAAAAGCCACTGCCACAGGATGTAGACACACACACATTTGATGGACACACCAGAGGTTTACAAAGTGCAGGGAATTATAAAGATGCTAATCCACATTTTTGAATCACCAACTCAATGGACATGAGTTTGAGCAAATTATGGGAGGCAGTGAAGGATACAGAAGCCCTGTGTGCTGCAGTCTATGGGGTCCCAGAGAATTGGGCACAACTTAGGCACTGAACAACAACAGCAATCTACGTTTCTACTTTCTCCTCTTAAACATAGACTTTCAGTATCTATGTAACACAATAGGAATGTATAATATATATATTAGTCATTCTCTTATTCTCAGGAAGAACAGTGAAAACTTTGTGTGTGTTTTCCTTACATTGATGTGTCAGTATGCAGAAATTCTCGTGTATAAAAGTTAAAGGCAACTCTGATTATCTCTTTAAAGCTTTTGACTTCTTATTAGAAAGATTAAGTAAAGATGTAGCTCACATCTTTACCAGCATTGTATTGACTTTTATTTTAAAAAATATATAATAATACACATACACAATTACTCATTTAATTTTTATTATTTGTGAGAGTGAAGCTCGTTTATCCGTATATATTCATTTGTATTCCATTTCGACTTCATCTTATGTGAATTTCCTGGTTCTTTCCCTTATTTACTCTTGGGATTTGCCTTTTTGGCTAACCTAGTTTCTGCTGCCATAGTTTTCAGTGAGAAAAGTTTTGTTTTCTTTCTTTCTTTTTTTCATTTTTAATACCAGTCCTGGTGAATGGACCTTTTGTTCCTTGTTGACTTTCTCATCATGCTAGGACCCAACTGAGAGAGCAGCCACTATTTGGAAATTTCCTTGTGCTGTGCTTACTCTCTGTCATGTCTGACTCTTGGACACCTTATGGACTGTGGCCTGCCAGGCTCCTCTGTCCATGAGGATTCTCCAGTCAGGAATACTAGAGTGCGTTGCCATGAGCTCCTCCTGGGGATCTTCCCAACCCAGGGATCAAACCCAGGTCTCCTGCATTGCAGGTGGATTCTTTATCAGTTGAGCTACCAGGGAAGCCTTGGAGCCATCCCTACTTTGCATCTAATACATATTAAATATTCTGTGTCCCCTCATTTTATGTTTTTGTAAATATGTATAATTAAAGCATATAAATATGAATTAGGAAAAATATAAAATTCATTTAAACTAAAATTTTGTCTAGTTTCAAGAATATTTTTCACCCAGCAAAGAAGCCACTTTGCCTTTTGGGGACTACAGAGCTGCTATCTCTAAGGATGGAAATTCCTAGAAAGACTTTTCAAATAGGTAAATATGTTTCTCTCTAATCAAGAAGGAGGGCTTTCCTAGTGGTTTAGCAGTAAAGACTCTGCCTGGAATGTGGAAATTGTGGATTCAATCCATAGGTTTCAGGAAGTTTCTTTGGAGAAGGGAGTGGCTGCCCAGTCCAGTATTCTTGTCTGGGAAATGCCATGGACAGAGGAACCTGGTGGGTTACAGTCCATGGGGTTGCAAGAAACATGATTTAGTAACAACAGTCAAGAAGGAACCAAGTGAGTGAGGGAAGGAACTTGCCTAAGCTTTTCAAAGACTCCTTTGGAAACTTTCAGAAAAGGAGCTCCTAGCAACCTTAACTCCGCTCTCCACTTTGAACAAGTGCAAGCCACTCCAAATGCCCTCTCACAGCTTCCTTTCCTGCCCTTTCTTTGGGATTCTCCTCTTGTTTGCCCATCTGTCTTCTCTCCATCTGACTCCATGGCCAGACCTCACAGGACAGTAAGTAAACCAAGAGGGAACAAGTATCATTACTTGGAGCCAATAACATTTTTTTCTTCTCCACTATGCCCAGAAGCAATATAGTAAAACTATTAGAAACAAAAGTAACAAATGACTTTATGTTGCCTGTTTCCTGTTGTCCTGAAATTCTGTTGAAGAAGGTGAGATCAATCCATCCTCCAACAAGTCATTCATTAAATGGCACGCCTCAAAGTTGTTTTTTTTTCCTCCCTAATTTAGAGTATTTATTGCTGACACACACATTACTTGATCAGGTAATGTGTTTATTTTCCTTATGATTTTCTTTGAATTGATTTAATTTGAATTGATTCAATTTATATGCTTAATTATGATTTACAAAGTTTTAAAATGCTCTGATGCAAATATTTAACTTCTAAAAATTTCTTCTATGGAATTGATTTATACATTGGGTTCCTCATTGCAATTTTAATTTCCTTAGTAAAATTAAGGAAATAACCTAATGATTCAATAGTTAGAATTTAGTTTAGAAATCATGGCAGACACTTTTACAATCATTTAGAATGACAAAACAAAATATATCAATCAGTATATAGCTAAATGAAAAATATTGCTATCAAAATATGCATTCTATGAAGCCATATAAAAACACATGTTTAGAGAAACATGTACATTTTTATGCTGTTGTTCAGTCATTAAGTTGTGTCCAACTCCTTTTGTGACCCCATGGACTGTAGCCTCCCAGTCCTCTTCCAATCCCAGGGTTGGAATTTGTTTCAGGAAGTTTCTTTGGAGAAGGGAGTGGCTGCCCAGTCCAGTATTCTTGTCTGGGAAATGCCATGGACAGAGGAACCTGGTGGGTTACAGTCCATGGGGTTGCAAGAAACATGATTTAGTAACAACAGTCAAGAAGGAACCAAGTGAGTGAGGGAAGGAACTTGCCTAAGCTTTTCAAAGACCCCTTTTGGGAAACTTTCAGAAAAGGAGCTCCTAGCAACCTTAACTCCGCTCTCCACTTTGAACAAGTGCAAGCCACTCCAAATGCCCTCTCACAGCTTCCTTTCCTGCCCTTTCTTTGGGATTCTCCTCTTGTTTGCCCATCTGTCTTCTCTCCATCTGACTCCATGGCCAGACCTCACAGGACAGTAAGTAAACCAAGAGGGAACAAGTATCATTACTTGGGGCCAATAACATTTTTTTCTTCTCCACTATGCCCAGAAGCAATATAGTAAAACTATTAGAAACAAAAGTAACAAATGACTTTATGTTGCCTGTTTCCTGTTGTCCTGAAATTCTGTTGAAGAAGGTGAGATCAATCCATCCTCCAACAAGTCATTCATTAAATGGCACGCCTCAAAGTTGTTTTTTTTTCCTCCCTAATTTAGAGTATTTATTGCTGACACACACATTACTTGATCAGGTAATGTGTTTATTTTCCTTATGATTTTCTTTGAATTGATTTAATTTGAATTGATTCAATTTATATGCTTAATTATGATTTACAAAGTTTTAAAATGCTCTGATGCAAATATTTAACTTCTAAAAATTTCTTCTATGGAATTGATTTATACATTGGGTTCCTCATTGCAATTTTAATTTCCTTAGTAAAATTAAGGAAATAACCTAATGATTCAATAGTTAGAATTTAGTTTAGAAATCATGGCAGACACTTTTACAATCATTTAGAATGACAAAACAAAATATATCAATCAGTATATAGCTAAATGAAAAATATTGCTATCAAAATATGCATTCTATGAAGCCATATAAAAACACATGTTTAGAGAAACATGTACATTTTTATGCTGTTGTTCAGTCATTAAGTTGTGTCCAACTCCTTTTGTGACCCCATGGACTGTAGCCTCCCAGGCTCCTCTTCCATGGGACTTCCCAGGCAAGAATACTGGAATGAAATTTCATTTCCTTCTCCAAGGGATGTTTCTAACCCAGGGATTGAACCGAAGTCGCTTGCACTGACAGGTGGATTCTTTACCACTCAGCCACCAAAGAAGCCCAGAAAGTTTTATAGAAAATAGTAATTTTTTATGTCTGAGATATTGTATTTCAAGTAATATCTTTTTTTAGGAAAGTATTATTTTTTTTTCTTAAAATGAAAAACATCACTTTCGTAAACAAACAACAAAAAATAAAATGACAGGAAATGTACAAACAATACTTTCCCACGTATATAAATGTATGTGTTTATATCAACATATAGGAAACTTTCTTTCAAGCCAAATTTTCTGAGTTATAACAAGAAGAGCAGAGGAAATAAAAGTCAACGTAGTAAAATTATCTTTAGGTATACTTTTCATTTCCTTTCCTCCACCTCCAAGTAGAAATCCTAATCACCTTTTTGAAGCTTTCTACCACGCTTTTTCTCAAAATTTACACTTTCTAGCTATGTATATTTTTTCTTTTCTTCCTCCCTTCCACCTTCTCCCTCTCTTTCTCTTCTTATTTCTTTCTGCCTTTCTTTCTTTCCTAGCTCTTTCTTTGTCTATTACTAACTATATGTAATAACTACCACATATTAATAACTGATATATTTGTTATGTGCTTTAAATATTTAATGCTATTTGATCTTCTCAGTAAATCTGACATTTCAGTATCACTCGAGTTTATAGATTAGAAAAGTGAGGATCAGAGAAAATAAGTAATATGCCAGTGTTATGTTATCAATTAAAAATTGTTATTTGGAGCTTCCCTGGTGGGCCAGCAGGTAAAGAGTCTGCCTTGTAGTGCAGGAGGCACTGGTTCAATCCCTGGCTTGGGAAGATCCCATATGCTGCAGAGCGACTGGACCAGTGTGTCCAATTACGAGCCAGCACTCTGGAGTGCATGTGCCCAGAGCTGGTTCTCTGCAGTGAGAGAGGCCACTGCAATGGGGAAGGGTATGAAGCCATATAAAACACATGTTTAGAGAAACATGTACATTTTTATGCTGTTGTTCAGTCATTAAGTTGTGTCCAACTCCTTTTGTGACCCCATGGACTGTAGCCTCCCAGTCTCCTCTTCCATGGGACTTCCCAGGCAAGAATACTGGAATGAAATTTCATTTCCTTCTCCAAGGGATGTTTCTAACCCAGGGATTGAACCCAAGCGCTTACACTGACAGGTGGATTCTTTACCACTCATCCACCAAAGAAGCCCAGAAAGTTTTATAGAAAATAGTAATTTTTTATGTCTGAGATATTGTATTTCAAGTAATATCTTTTTTTATGAAAGTATTATTTTTTTTTCTTAAAATGAAAAACATCACTTTCGTAAACAAACAACAAAAAATAAAATGACAGGAAATGTACAAACAATACTTTCCCACGTATATAAATGTATGTGTTTATATCAACATATAGGAAACTTTCTTTCAAGCCAAATTTTCTGAGTTATAACAAGAAGAGCAGAGGAAATAAAAGTCAACGTAGTAAAATTATCTTTAGGTATACTTTTCATTTCCTTTCCTCCACCTCCAAGTAGAAATCCTAATCACCTTTTTGAAGCTCTCTACCATGCTTTTTCTCAAAATTTACACTTTCTAGCTATGTATATTTTTTCTTTTCTTCCTCCCTTCCACCTTCTCCCTCTCTTTCTCTTTTTATTTCTTTCTGCCTTTCTTTCTTTCCTAGCTCTTTCTTTGTCTATTACTAACTATATGTAATAACTACCACATATTAATAACTGATATATTTGTTATGTGCTTTAAATATTTAATGCTATTTGATCTTCTCAGTAAATCTGACATTTCAGTATCACTCGAGTTTATAGATTAGAAAAGTGAGGATCAGAGAAAATAAGTAATATGCCAGTGTTATGTTATCAATTAAAAATTGTTATTTGGAGCTTCCCTGGTGGGCCAGCAGGTAAAGAGTCTGCCTTGTAGTGCAGGAGGCACTGGTTCAATCCCTGGCTTGGGAAGATCCCATATGCTGCAGAGCGACTGGACCAGTGTGTCCAATTACGAGCCAGCACTCTGGAGTGCATGTGCCCAGAGCTGGTTCTCTGCAGTGAGAGAGGCCACTGCAATGGGAGGCCCACACAGGCTGAAGAATAAAGATGGATGAAAGTAAATAAATAAAAAAATCAATAAAAGAGGCCAAAATTTAAAAGAAAAAAACTGTAATTTGAGTTCAAATTCTATTCAACTTCTTTGCAAGTATTCAATCCATCACTCTTATTCATATTAAATGTACTTTCTTATTCCTTATTAAATATACATATATCAGAGCACTGAGACTTGACTTGTGTGCTTTTCTCATTGTAATGTTTTTCCCCATATAAATAATTTATTTTCATGGCTTTACCAACTGTTACAGATTCTTAAATCTTAAGAGTATACAAAGTGAGTAGCATCAAAAAATCCACAAACAATAAATGCTGGAGAGGATGTGGAAAGAAAGAAACCCTTCAATATTGTTGGTGGGACTGTTAATTGGTATGGTCACTATGGAGAACAGTATGGAGGTTTCTTAAATATCTAAAAATAAAGTTACCATATGACCCTACAATCCCATCCCTGGGCAAATATCTGAAGAAAAGCATTGTCTGAAAGGATGTATGTACCCTAGTGTTCGTTGCAGCACTGTTTACAATAGCAACAACACAGAAGCAACTTAAACGTCCATCAACAGAGTAATGGATAAAGAAGATGTGGTATATATGTATAATGCAATATTGCACAGCAATTAAAAAGAGTGAAATAATGCCATTTTCAGCAACATGGATGGACTTAGAGATTATCCTACATAGTTCAGTAAGTCAGATAGAGAAGGAACTCTTAATGCACATGGTCTAATTTGTACTGGGATGTTTAATTCTCAATTCAGGGGTATTATAAATGACCACAGATATCTTTGAGTCTATTGGCCAAGAGCCTTACACTGTGCTGGGTACTGGGAAACAGCAAATGTAAAAGAAGCTTCCTGATATCATATATCTTCAAGTTATAACGCCAATAAAGGCAATAACAACTGCATTCTTTCCAGTTCCTTCCACCTTCTGGGCCAAAATCAGACTGGGAAATGTTTGTGTTACCCTCATGTATCTTCTTAGACTTTGTGCATAGCACAGAACAAGACCATGGTTTCCGAAGCAGGCAAGACTCACTTCATAGTACTTGTTTATTTATTGACAATTAAATGATATTATTGTGTATTTCATGAAATTCTCTATTTTTTTTTTTTTTTATTTAGGGCGGGGGTCAGGTTGGGGAGGGAGGGGGCGGACGGGTCACTTCTATTGGTCTTTCATTTCTCTATTTTCATCCGTCTTTGTTCTTTGGCTCCTGTGGGCTTCCCATCGCGGTGGTGTCTGTCGTTGCAGAGCGCCGGCTCTGGGTGCATGCGCTCCAGAGCTCTGGCTCAGTAATTGGACACATCGGTCCAGCAGCTCTGCGGCACGTGGGATCTTCCAAGGCCAGGGATCGAACCGGCGCCCCTTGCACTGCAAGGCAGAATCCTTACCCACTGGACCACCAGGGGAAGCCCCGAATTCTCTATTTTAAAAAGCTAGATTTTGTTGGACAGCAAGGAGATCAAACCAGTCAATCTTTAAGGAAATCAACCCTGAATACTCATTGGAAGGACTGATCCTGAAACTGAAGCTCCAATACTATGGCCACCTGATAAGAAAAGCTGACTGAAAAGACCTTGATGCTGGGAAAGATGGAAGGCAGAAGAAGAGGGTGATAGAGAATGGGATGGATGGATTACATCATCGATGCAATGGACATGAACTTAGGCAAACTCTGGGGAGGTGGTGAGGGACAGGGAAGCCTGGGTGTGCTGCAGTCTATGGGGTTGTGAAGAGTCAGGCACAACATGTGATTGAACAACAACATAAAATAAAGAACTTACCTAAATATTTCCTCAAATTTTAATATTTGTCAGTGACTATGGAAAACTATCCTGTTCTTATTAACACTTGTTTTCTATAAATTATTAACAAGCAGTTTGAGAAATGTAGGGACCTATTTATTGGGTATCTATAGTTTTACTTAAGATGATATTTCAATCTTCCCTGGTGGTTCAGTGATTAAGAATCTGCCTGCCAATGCACAGGATACTGGATCAATTCCTGGTGCAAGAAGATCCCACATGTTGAGGGGCAACTACTCCCATGTGCCACAACTGAGTCAGTCTGCCACATATATTGAAGCTCTTGTGCCTAGAGTCTGCCACATCTAATGAAGCTAATGTGCCTAGAGGCTTAGCACCACAAGAAGTGAAGTCACTGTGATGAGAAGTCCATGGTCCGCAATTAGAGAAAGTCCACCTATAACAATGAAGACAGCCAAAAATAAAAATTAAAAAAAAAATCCATTATTTTAGAAAAGATAGTATTTCAAGAGGCAATCATATTTTCAATAGCACAACAAGATCAGGCCATGGACTAGTTCCTTTATTTTCATATTAAACAGACAGATTATTCTTCTCATGAAGTAGTAGTATTCCTCTCTAATTTTTAGAAGTTGCCCACTGTGAGAGACAAATGAGAAAGGTTGAATTTTGATGGTTTATGCCACTGTGTGTGTGTATGTGTGTGTGTTGTTCATTTTGTTTTTGAAAGAGCAGACAGCATTCTTTATTATTAATTGATGAATATTTTTGTCCAACATAAATCATTGATTCACCCATTATAAAGTAGTGTTCAATAGATAATGCTCTTAAATCAAGTGAATATTGAATGGTACTATAGAATAGAAACTTGTCATTAAAAGGCCTTCTATTTGGGTGCAATGGTCAAAGAGTTAATATAAACTCCTTTTTAAGCCAGACTGAGAAAAAGTAGGGCAAAAATAACATGAAAAATACCAACAGAGGTAGTTAATTACAGTGTGTTTTAATCCCATATTCCTTCAATAGTGAAATAAGTGATTTTTTTCTTCCTTCTTTCTTTTCTCCCTTTCTTTCAATAGTATTGTGATTAAAAGTAATATATTTGAGTTAAAGCACACATAATAGTGTAGTGATCATTTGCATTGCAAAATTCCTACTTTTAAAATGGTGTCTGTTAGAATTTTGCTACAATTTAATCCTGGGGTCAATTCTGTGGGGCCCTTTAATTGGTGAAAGGCTCTGGGTAAAATAAACAAGCCATTGTTCTCCCCAATCCCCTTCTTCAAAACTTGGTGGAAGTACAGATATTGTGACACAGGGAACAAAAAAGCTTCAAATTATAGCCCTTGTGGAGAACAAAGATAAGCTTTGTTGTACTGGTTTAAAAATATATGATATTTTCTGAAGAGGATATAAAAACGGCAAAATGTTGCAGAAATATTTTCTAACCACACAACCTGTAAGTATGAAGTAAGTTGACATATGATTTTTTGGGGTCTGTTCCTCACATATAAGAATCTATTTTATGGTTATCAATATAAAGTAGAAATTGCTGTATAAGTCCTTTAAAATGAATACCAGGAAATCATCTTTTTTCCTGAGTATTGTTAACAAACAAATAATTTTAAAATGATAATAGAATAAATATTCCATTACGTTGGTCTATAACAATCATATTTTCAATAGCACAACAAGATCAGGCCATGGACTAGTTCCTTTATTTTCATATTAAACAGACAGATTATTCTTCTCATGAAGTAGTAGTATTCCTCTCTAATTCTTAGAAGTTGCCCACTGTGAGAGACAAATGAGAAAGGTTGAATTTTGATGGTTTATGCCACTGTGTGTGTGTGTGTGTGTGTTGTTCATTTTGTTTTTGAAAGAGCAGACAGCATTCTTTATTATTAATTGATGAATATTTTTGTCCAACATAAATGATTGATTCACCCATTATAAAGTAGTGTTCAATAGATAATGCTCTTAAATCAAGTGAATATTGAATGGTACTATAGAATAGAAACTTGTCATTAAAAGGCCTTCTATTTGGGTGCAATGGTCAAAGAGTTAATATAAACTCCTTTTTAAGCCAGACTGAGAAAAGTAGGGCAAAAATAACATGAAAAATACCAACAGAGGTAGTTAATTACAGTGTGTTTTAATCCCATATTCCTTCAATAGTGAAATAAGTGATTTTTTTCTTCCTTCTTTCTTTTCTCCCTTTCTTTCAATAGTATTGTGATTAAAAGTAATATATTTGAGTTAAAGCACACATAATAGTGTAGTGATCATTTGCATTGCAAAATTCCTACTTTTAAAATGGTGTCTGTTAGAATTTTGCTACAATTTAATCCTGGGGTCAATTCTGTGGGGCCCTTTAATTGGTGAAAGGCTCTGGGTAAAATAAACAAGCCATTGTTCTCCCCAATCCCCTTCTTCAAAACTTGGTGGAAGTACAGGTATTGTGACACAGGGAACAAAAAAGCTTCAAATTATAGCCCTTGTGGAGAACAAAGATAAGCTTTGTTGTACTGGTTTAAAAATATATGATATTTTCTGAAGAGGATATAAAAACGGCAAAATGTTGCAGAAATATTTTCTAACCACACAACCTGTAAGTATGAAGTAAGTTGACATATGATTTTTTGGGGTCTGTTCCTCACATATAAGAATCTATTTTATGGTTATCAATATAAAGTAGAAATTGCTGTATAAGTCCTTTAAAATGAATACCAGGAAATCATCTTTTTTCCTGAGTATTGTTAACAAACAAATAATTTTAAAATGATAATAGAATAAATATTCCATTACGTTGGTCTATAACATATATGAAGTTGGAAGACAGGACCTATTTCTTTCTTGGCAGGAGATAGTTTGACACTGATGAAATGCATATGGCAATAAGTTTTTGTGGCATGTACTTTCTACACATATGGAGGTGATGCCCATAAAAACTTATCCAGACTTTATTTTCTCCAGGTAAAATTCCACTTCAAGAAGAGATAAATAAAATATAACAGTATACAGGTTGCTTCAGACCAAATCTCTGATTTCCATAGATCCACTCTGACTTTTGCTGCTCTAATTATTTGAATATTTGTTAATGGCTTTGTAAGAGTATGTTTTCTATTGTATGTCATATGACTTTTCAGGGCTTCCTGGATCAAAGCATCACTGATGACAAAATCCAAACACCAACAATGTATGTGTTTTAGACTATATGTATATAAATGTGTGCACATGTATATATAAACAAATATAAATACATGAATATATGTGCCTATACATTCAGGTGCTTTAATATAACAATCTTCAATAATATTGAAATAATTTCTATAATAATCCCCTGAAAATAAGTGTATTTGAAATACTAAGAAAAATTAAAACAGTTCATTGGTTATCATCACTCATGTTGTGTTCCTATGACCTTTTTCCAGAAACAGTAGCCAGTCTTTCAGAGGATTTTGAGGAGAAATTTAAAGGTAAATCATGCAACTGGAAGAAGTGAACCCATTTTCAGATTTTAACCTGGTTCATTTTAATTGTCTAAAGTGTTTTCTTGCTTAGTTATGCCTCTGTGTAGGGAAGCATTTAACACAAGCAGACTCTGGTAAACCAAGTAACAAAATTTCAAGTGAAGGAGAATGCTTAGGTTTAGTATGTGGTTCACATAAAGGCATTTTTCCTCTTCCAAGTTTGCCTTCTAATTAAAGAAATATAATTTGCTTCTTTTTTGTTTTCTTTTCTTTTGTTTTTATTCCTTAGAAGTTGTTGATTTCATTTTGAAAATTGGAGGAGGATAAAACTACTTTTAGTTAAACATGGAAAATTCCTTATAGTTAGTTTCTAATATATAAGCATTGCTGTTTATAAGTCCATAAGATCAAGGCTTCTTGGTTTCTTTCTTTTACCACATTTATATCATAGGAGTTTTTCTTTTCTTTCTTTTAGGGCAAAGGACTTTCCCTTTGGTCATACTTTCTAAATTTGTCATGCAAAGAAATGTCTAAAGGAAAATAAATATTGAATTAAAAACTTTGTTCTTATTTTTGATAAAGTTTAAGAGCCATTTGTTTTATATTTTTGAATAAGACATTGCTTTAAGGTTAAATGAGTTTTGAAAGGGCATAACTAATCATAAAGGCAACATTAAATTTGGAATTTTATTTGCACTCTTTTGACCTTTATTAGTCTGTCCTGTGTTTTTTAACTTTGTGCCTCAGCCATTTTACTAGCTGTATGACTGTGTAAAAGTTAATAAACACTTCTAAACTTCAGTCTCCAGTTTCCTCAGTTGTAAAATAGAGATGATATTATGATATCATGCATACATGAATATAAAGTCTGATAAATTCCATATGTGTATGTACAAATGCCTTATATATATGTATTTATATATAGTACATGTGTGTATTCACTATACATATCTAGTGAATAAGTGTATATATGCACATACATAAACATACACTCACAATTATGTGTGCATATATATGTACATATATATCATTTATTGGTTTCATTTATTTTTCCTAGTTTTATTTGTTTTCTGGTAATCTTGCCTCCAATAGTTTCCTTATATTACTATTTAATTAGGTGTTTAGAAACAATACTATCCAATTAAAGAATCACTAAAGCACTTTAAATATATCACATTCAGTGACTCCTTTCCCCTTATTGAGAAGAATATGTATCCTGAGTTGGAGATGTCAGTTTTAAAAAAATTTCTGAGGAATTTGATATGATAGAGAATGCTGGCCTGTTGAAAAAGAAAAGATTCTATAAACTTAAAAGAATGTTTCTTCAATTTGGTGTTTTTCTTTGTTTCTCTTAGCAAGTTAAAAGGATGACATGGAAAAAGATAGGAGATGAAAATTAAAGATTTGTTTGAAATAAGAGAACTGTGAAAGAGTAAAGTGTCCTTCCCGATCATCACTTCCAATTGAATTACATTCTAATTTAAGTTGAGAAATCTTAGAAAGTAGCCTACAGAAATTCACCCTCAGGCTGAAGCCAGACAATCTGCTGATTTAGGCCCTTAATTAGGCATAAACTAATCGTGCTGTGAACTCTAGAGAAGAAATGACACATAATTGTTAGTGCTAATTTCTTAATTGTTAGAAAGTGATACTTCAGTGCGTGCTTCATCCAATAAGAATCATCTGCAGTGTGGCTGCTCTTCTCTCCACATGCCAACAATCTGTACGTAGAACATGTCAAAGAAAGAACACTTAACAATACAGTTCATTCTCTTTACTGTGTCTTTAAAACAAATTTGATGTTATAAATATAGACCCCCTTACACTCATAATGATCATTGTGGCTTGTTTACAAACTTTGTGCCTCAGCCATTTTACTAGCTGTATGACTGTGTAAAAGTTAATAAACACTTCTAAACTTCAGTCTCCAGTTTCCTCAGTTGTAAAATAGAGATGATATTATGATATCATGCATACATGAATATAAAGTCTGATAAATTCCATATGTGTATGTACAAATGCCTTATATATATGTATTTATATATAGTACATGTGTGTATTCACTATACATATCTAGTGAATAAGTGTATATATGCACATACATAAACATACACTCACAATTATGTGTGCATATATATGTACATATATATCATTTATTGGTTTCATTTATTTTTCCTAGTTTTATTTGTTTTTCTGGTAATCTTGCCTCCAATAGTTTCCTTATATTACTATTTAATTAGGTGTTTAGAAACAATACTATCCAATTAAAGAATCACTAAAGCACTTTAAATATATCACATTCAGTGACTCCTTTCCCCTTATTGAGAAGAATATGTATCCTGAGTTGGAGATGTCAGTTTTAAAAAAATTTCTGAGGAATTTGATATGATAGAGAATGCTGGCCTGTTGAAAAAGAAAAGATTCTATAAACTTAAAAGAATGTTTCTTCAATTTGGTGTTTTTCTTTGTTTCTCTTAGCAAGTTAAAAGGATGACATGGAAAAAGATAGGAGATGAAAATTAAAGATTTGTTTGAAATAAGAGAACTGTGAAAGAGTAAAGTGTCCTTCCCGATCATCACTTCCAATTGAATTACATTCTAATTTAAGTTGAGAAATCTTAGAAATAGCCTACAGAAATTCACCCTCAGGCTGAAGCCAGACAATCTGCTGATTTAGGCCCTTAATTAGGCATAAACTAATCGTGCTGTGAACTCTAGAGAAGAAATGACACATAATTGTTAGTGCTAATTTCTTAATTGTTAGAAAGTGATACTTCAGTGCATGCTTCATCCAATAAGAATCATCTGCAGTGTGGCTGCTCTTCTCTCCACATGCCAACAATCTGTACGTAGAACATGTCAAAGAAAGAACACTTAACAATACAGTTCATTCTCTTTACTGTGTCTTTAAAACAAATTTGATGTTATAAATATAGACCCCCTTACACTCATGGAATGATCATTGTGGCTTTTCAGTACTAAAAACGGAAAATCCAATCAAAACATAGAAAACTCTTTTTCATATGAAAACACCAATGCTAGGTTATCCGATAGTAAGTCCAAATGGCATCAGATGAAAGACATATCTATTGGACACATCAACTTTTCTAACTTCTCCATGTACATTATCATGAAGGGAGAAGCTGGGATAAAAATTAAAACCATTACTAATTCATATTCATTTTATATTGTGACTTTAAAAAGGTCAAAGAATCAAATAGATAATGGAAATCTGTT